>JASUUL010000143.1:25561785-26820000 GCA_030449875.1 Aegle marmelos
AAAAAAGTACTTTAGGTTTTTGTTTTTATATTTGATTCTTCATCGTACTATACAGCTTTTACTTCCCATTAATTGATTTAGGATCAACCTCGGTCCCCGAACCAAGGACCAATTAGCAACATGAGCTGCCTAGATTGGCCTGAACCTATAGTTCGTGTTCAGTCCTTGTCCGAAAGCGGCTCGACCAATATCCCCGACCGCTACGTCAAGCCGCCAGCCGAACGCCCGGTGCTGCTCAACAACAGGGCTAATGGCGATAACGAAGAGATAAATATTCCCATCATTGATCTTGCTGGCCTCGACGGCCGCGACGAGAATGCTCGGCGTGAAATCCTCGGCCAAATCTCTGCCGCGTGTCGCGAATGGGGGTTCTTCCAGGTCGTGAACCACGGCGTTCGCCACGAGTTGATGGATGCTGCACGTGAGAACTGGCGCCAGTTTTTCCATTCTCCCATGGAGATTAAACAAGCTTACGCTAACTCTCCCAAGACTTACGAGGGTTATGGTAGCCGCCTGGGCGTCGAGAAAGGGGCAATTCTCGACTGGAGTGATTATTACTTCCTTCATTATTGCCCTTCTTCGTTAAAGGACTTCAACAAATGGCCTGCCACTCCCGCCTCCTGCAGGTACTTAAATTATATAATCTAGTATTAGTTTGATGTTAATTTTTTTTTTTTTGGGGGGGGGGGGGCGGCGGGGGTTCAATTTTGATTAACGAATTTAATTAATTCTTGGTTTCAATTAGGGAGGTAATTGATGAGTATTGCAAGGAATTGGTGCGACTAAGTGGGAGGTTAATGAAGGTTTTATCGATTAATCTCGGATTAAGCGAAGATCGATTACAGAATGCATTTGGCGGTGAGAATATTGGAGCTTGTTTGAGGGTTAATTTTTATCCAAAGTGTCCGCAGCCAGATTTAACACTTGGCTTGTCGTCGCATTCGGACCCCGGCGGCTTGACGATGCTCTTGCCGGACAATCAAGTCACCGGTCTTCAAGTCCGTAAAGGCGATAATTGGATCACCGTGAAACCGGCCAAGTATGCTTTCATCGTCAACATTGGCGATCAAATTCAGGTGAGTCATTTATTACTTCTTCTTTTTTTTGTTTTTTTTGTTTTTTATAAATTCTATCTTGCGTGATTACTCATAAAAGTGAGAAGTGTTTGCATGTTTCAATCAATTGAATTGAACGACCAAGGCACATGGAGTGATGGAATTAGTGAGGGTCGATTTCGGTGGGCTAATTAATATCTAGTCATTAAACTTTTAGTAAACAAAACAAGTCCATGGTAAAAACATCAAATCCCAATTTTTTTGTTTTCATTTAGTCAATAAGTTATTTTTCTTATTTATCCAATTGCCTTTTTTTTTTTTTAATGAATTGTGGATCTTCCAAATTTTAGAGTGGATAATCTCGATTATTGCATGGGATAATATAGTAAAATGATATACCGATTATTGCCCATTTCACTCTTTTTTCTCCCAACATTTTTACACGTGCTACCTTAGAAAAGTATTTGCTCTCATCCTCGTCACTGTCAACTGAGCTATTCTCGCCCCCACCTAGTTGCTTCAGCAATTTGAATCCGGATCCCATGTTCTCAACGTGTTTAAAAAGCAAAGAAAAAAGTATGTTGTTTGAGGCCGACTTTAACTCCACAGATGGTTCCAGAGAAAAATCCCCATGTGGATGAGGCCATATTCAACTATACGACAAACTTCTTAAAATACAAAATTCAAAATGTTCATATTACATTATAAAACATCAAATTAGAACTAGACATCGTGATTAGTATCAAATTTGTGACTTTTAAAGATGACCGTTGAAAAATATAAATTTGTAGAACCACTTAAATGTCTTAATACAGTACGATGGGAAATCAGAAGTAGACAATAATATTTAGCCTCGTTTCTATGCAAACGTTGTGACATTTGCATCTGATAATTTTCGTTGTTTAACTCTATTTTATTAATCTTGCATAATTTTTTTCCACATATTTGATCCTGTTCCTAGGTTCTAAGCAATGCAAATTACAAGAGCGTGGAGCACAGAGTGGCTGTGAATTCAGCAAAAGAACGAGTCTCGCTTGCTTTCTTCTATAATCCGAAAAGTGACATCCCAATTGAACCGGTCAAAGAGCTGGTTACGGCGGAAAGCCCGTCGCTCTATACGCCAATGACGTTTGATGAGTACAGACTGTTCATTCGAATGAGAGGACCCAAAGGAAAATCTCAAGTGGAGTCAATGAAATCACCAAGATGAATGACAATGACAGTAGGCATTAATATTATATATATATATATATATATAATATATATGTATGTATATCTTTTAGCACTGGTTTCTCTTGTTCTCATGTGCTAAATAGTTCTGTAAATCACATTCAAATGGTCCTCCCCTTTATTGGCTATTTGAGACAAATGTACATCATGTAATCATAAAAGGGATAGCGTTTTTGCTTTCACAGAAATATATAGAAAAGAAGAATATAATTTATCGTATTGGCTGTCATTTTAATTATTAGTTTTTTTTTAAATACTGATAGACGAATTAAAATTTTATCTCAATTTTGATTTTAAATAATATAGTATATAGTATGTTATTTATTAAGCAGTTGAAGATTTTTTACAAATTACCCGTGAATAATTATATTATCTCACAAATCAATAGAAAAATGCCATTAATTGAGATAAAACGCGGGGATAACAATCTGAGATTTGAAGTTTGAGAGCCCAAAACATATCTGATTATTACGGTAGCTGGCGATATGGAATTTGCCAGGAATCCATGATCTTTTGCACCATTGACAGAGGAAGACATTTTTACTGGTTATTAATAAATAATAATAATAATAATAAACAAAAGCGTCCTTTTAGCCTTAAAACACGATTTTGATTTGTACCGAGGTAGAACAAATTTTTGTTCATATGATCACTTTCCTTCTTTTCTTTTTTCTGTCAAATCATTCATATCAAGTAGCTCACTAACATATTAAGGATTATCAAAAGAAGATAAATTAAATGGGTGGCTATTTTATTCAAGTTTCATTATTTGTAATGCATATGATTCTTTCGACATTAAACACAATAACCCACTATAATTTAACTTTTGCCCATTAGTGGCATTTTGTTAATTCATTAAAGTGAGTTTAACTTGTATCTTCAAACTTGCAAAAAGCCAAGAGTTTAATTTGTATCTTCAAACTTGCAAAAAGCCAAGTCTATTGCTGACCCCATGCATCTCTTTGATCTTTCAGAACACAATCTGATATCACAAAATATAAAATATAAATATTATCCCATGTGTAGAACCATTCCTCCTAGTCATGCTCGAGAATATTGATTTTCTTTTATTCGTCAATCACTATTTAAGGTCAATAATGTTAACTATTAAGCCATTAAGGTCGCCTCTCTGGAAATATTAAAATATGTAATTGGAAAAAGAAATACCACACATGTTAATTTATCACTATATTTCGCTTTCATTAATTTTTATCAATATAAATTTAAAGTTCAAACAAACAACTATAAATATATGTATATCGGCTTACATTGGATAGGAGCTCACGCAAGTGTATTTTGTTTTTGTCTGATAATTGTCGGTTGGAAAATCCAAATCGGATTACATCATTGAATAGCTATTTTTTTTTTTTTTTCAGTTAGTTTGAAATTTGAGTCCTTGGTATTTTAATTTCAGTTTCTTAATATTAATTTATGTGAGGCAATCTTTGATGTCCTAAGATGGTCCCCTTTAATTGGTGGTTGGCCTTTCTTTCCCCCAATTTGTGTGTCAAAAATGTTTTTTTATCGAATACTTCTTTAATAAATTAAGAAGATGAAAAACGAATTCATAAAGAAAAAAAGAAAACGAGTATTACCAAATTATCCGTATAAA
This sequence comes from Aegle marmelos, assembly GCA_030449875.1. NCBI lineage: Eukaryota > Viridiplantae > Streptophyta > Magnoliopsida > Sapindales > Rutaceae > Aegle > Aegle marmelos. Next base: position 25,565,683 of record JASUUL010000143.1, read on the forward strand.
AATAAAGGCAGCCATTTTTGTTGCAAGCTCTGCACATTTTAAATTGTAAATATCAATTAATTGCTGATGATTAATTATACAGACAAAAATATATGAACTACAGATAAAATGGCATACTCATCAAGTGCTGAATGATTTTTCACAATCTATAAAATAATATATCAGATTATCTTTCAATGAACATGAGGTCTGGCTGAATCTCTTGGCTTTGGGAGATGCATTACTTATTTATAAAAAATATATATATTTATTTAGTCCATATATTTTGTCTTAAGAGTTAGTTTAGTTTTTACATTTTTAAAAGTACCTCAGCCCTTTCTATTACATATATTACAATTATACTCTTACCTCTATTTTTTTCATTTACAATAATACCCTTGTGTCAATAATCTTGATCTTAAATTTTCAATTTAAAAAACTTAACTAGCAAATTAAGAAATAAATATCATTCTGAATCAAGTGATATTGTTTATACCCATGTAAAATCTTGCTAATTATTATTTATAAATAAATTAATACTAGCTACTTTAAAACAATGTTTAATACCCTTGCAACAATCTTAAATAATTTTTTTATAAAAAAACTAATTTGCCAAATTAATCATAAAAAGTAGCAACAGCAGCAGCAGCAGCAGTAGTAGTAGTAGTAATAATAATAATAATAATAAAATTTTATTTTACTTTTAGCACCAAGAATATTATTGTAAATGTATTATTATAAAATTAACAAAAAAATAAAGATAGGATTCTAATATAATTACCAACAAGGGTGTCTTAAAATATTTTTTAAAAAATATAATCACTAAATAGATATTTAATTACAGAGACTAAATAAATATTTACTATTTTATAAAATACTATTTATAATTATCTATAATAATATTATTAGATCCTTTTTGGGTTAAACTATTGGGTATGATAGTTTCTCCAACATAATATTTGAGTCAAACTCTCATTTTTTATTCCCTCTACATGCAGAACTTATATCATTTTAACTTCAAAATTTTAAGTTAATTTTAGGGCTCATTTGAAATTACTTTTGGGAGGCAGTGACTTTAAAATTTAAAAACTAATTTTAGTGTTTGGAAAAAAATTAAAATCACTTTTTCCTCCTGTAGCTAATTTTGAAAAATAAGAAAGAAGTAATTTTTATATTCTTATTTTAAAAATTAATTTTACCCTTTAATATAATTGCATAAATATTTTTTCAACTATTACCTAAACCCAAAATATCTTCATTTAAATTACAAATAAAGTCAACATGTTAATAATTTTTTATTATAATTCACTCGTTCTTTTTATTTATCCTATTTTTTTCTTTGTATTTCTCATTATATCAAAAGTTCTCTATGGCAATATAGTCTAAATTTTATTTTTGATTAAAATTACTATAATATACAATTAAACTCAATATAGCATAAATTTTATTTTAGATAAAATTATTTTAATAAAAAATTAACTTCACTATGTATATTTTAGTTATTTATTTTCTCACAGTAATTTAATAGTAAAATTTATCAAAGACAAATAATTAATATTAAAACTCACAGTATTTTTTAAAATAAAATTTACAAAATACTTAATTAATTCTTCTCATAATTGATTATTTTTATAGTATAATTAACAATAATTATTTTAAAATTTATGGGATTCCCAAGCTCTCCCTTGAGCTCTTGTCTCTTAGCCTAATTATGATCTCTTCTTAAATCCATGTTTCTCAACTTTATCTATTAACTTAAATTATTTAATCAATAATTTCTCTAACACCGACTATAAGTGTGTCTAAATTGAAATCACTTTGATCGTTAATCTACAAGTCAAAATCCAGGTCTTTAATTTTCATTTATCGATTGCGTAGTCATGACAAAGATGCATCAACAGGTGTGATGCATTAGCCACTAACAGTCATATTTGTAGTGATAATGAACAAATGGAGAAAGACATGATATCCAAGTAAGCATGATAACACCCATTACCAATTTAAAAGTCTATATCAATATTAAAGTTGAACGATATTTTATTTATGCTTAGTTCACACTTAGACAGGGACTATTGGTTCCTTTCCATAAAATAGACAAACAGAGTTGCAGCCCCAACTAGAAGACTAACTATAAATTGATTAAATATTATTCTTTTTATTAACAGTTATAAAATAATTTCAAAGTTTTTGGTTTTTTTTTTCAAAAAAAAAAGTCTAGAAGTCTAGAATGGGATAAAGGTATCACAATAGAGGTCTAACTTATCTAATTTGTAGTGTGCAAGTCATTTGTTGGTAGCTTGAATGAAATTTGACTACATTTGTTTGATGCCAATAATTTTTTTAGTTGAATTGAATTATCACCTCCTCATATAGATTGTAAAAGTAAATTGAACAAAAAAAATGTTGGTGTTAATGATTTTTATTTTTGAAAAAAAGGGTATAATTTATTGAAGTTATATTACAACCTTTACATGCATCGTACCAATATAATCAAACCTTACAAATACCCCAAAAAAATCAAAATCTCAAATTAGGGAGGGCAATGGCTGGGATTGTGCAAGGATCTCAATAGTAGTACTCTTACTTGTTTCGTAGAGGATTGGTAGAGGACATTCTCATTATTGATCTTACATATTTTGAGCTTGAACAGGTGTCGGTCGGAGATTTGTTGAAAAAAAAATATATAAAAACTCTCACTTTCCTCTATCCCATATATTTTCTTATATTTTTCAGTATTTTGCATATGTTAGGGATAAAAAAATACACATACCTTAATTATTTAGCTCTAGATAAACATGTAGCACAATATTCTAAATTATTTTAAAAGAATCAATTTGAACATAAAAAACCACAACAAATAATAAAAAGAAGACTTCCAATATCCATGCGGTGCCCTGGTGGGCTCACAGATTTCAACTATGATAAGTTTAGAGTAGCGTGACAAAAAAAATATATTAAAAGAAGATAAAAATACCCAATGGCTGATGATGAATTGATGGTTGATAATTTGACGAGTGAAGTTCGTGAGTTTCAATTTGAATTTTTCACTTGGAATTTTCAAAGTGTATGATTTTCAATTGTAATACGTAAATACCAAGAGATACTATCAAAAATCGACTTTTGTTTTTCATATTCCTTGAAAGTTGAAACTTAAGCCACTAATATTTATGTTTTAGGGTTTTATTTTTGTATTTTATTATTTATTTGATTTATTTATTAATTTTAACTTAAAAATAATAATTAATCACTAGTCAAATGATTTTAACATGTGGGTATAGGTCATTGGGCCTTATGTCTGTACCTAATCTACCCCACCAACATTAAGATTATAGTTACCTTTGATCTTTAAAAAAGAAAAATGCTAAACTTACATTTAATTATAACCTATTTCTCTCACATAAATAATATATATGTAATAAAATATGAGTCATTTACGTGAGAGAAATAAATTACATCACTAGTAATGATGTAGATATAAATTTTTATATAAATTAATTTAGTATTAATTAATTAATTAAATAAAAATATAAAATAATAAAAATAAATTATGTAAGGTAAAAAATATTTAATTTAATTAATTATATTGATTAATATTATTTTATAAAAAAATAAAAATAAAAATAAAATTAAGTCCGAAATACTCTGCCCGTAGCCATAATGATTTTTTGCCATTTCCAAACAAGCGATGTTGAGTGACACCGCCCCTTAAACAAAAAGGATTGTATTAATTGCGAATGCTGAGAGGCTTACATCGAAATTATTGGGAAAAGAGTGGGCCAACTGACTGGTGCTTGGCGGACACGGGTGCGCGCCATCGAGCACAAAGATCAAAGACGATCCAGTCAACGACCACGTGCACAAAAAAATAGCACGTTTTTTTTTAATTTATGGAATTGTTGCTTACTGGATTCTGAATAAAAAAACCCCACCCACTAGCAAATGCACTCTTCGATCCAGCCAAAAGATGACATGCTACGAATTGACTTGGCAGAAAATCAATTGATACACGTCACCTGATTTTTTGTTATTAGAATTGGAGCTAAAAAAATTTGATGCAATCTGGCGCAATTATTTAGTATGAATATAATAGAGTAAGTAGATATAAGCTTTTAAATTTAATACAGTTATTAAACAGATCAAGTATGAATTTTTTTTTTCAATAAGGTTAAGATAAAAATTCGTAACATGTTTATTCAATTAATGAAATTATTTATATTTCTTATTCTATACCAATTTAAAAGTTTTTGTTATCAAAATTTAAATATTAGATATAATTTTCTTTACAATTGCTTTTTTTTTTTGGAGGGAGGGGGCTGAACCATACATGATGTTTTATTTATAAAAATATATATATATATTTAGAACTTTAATAGTATAAATATGTAAAATATTAATAGATATATATATATATATATCATAATAATGATATTTAATAATATATATAATTAGAACTTTAATAATATAAATTTGCAAATTTTTAGTAGACATGTATCCTTTATAAAATCAATAAATGATATATATAATAGAGCGCAAATGATTGTAAAATTCATTAAATATATAGATATTAAATGAGTTACTTGATAATTCATTTATTTTTTTATGTTGAGTTAATATCTCAATATTTCAATAATATTATTAGATAAATTGTGTTTGAATCAGTTTAAATTTGATGTGACATAAATACAATCCACTAATGCATTTTGTTAGGGGTAATAGAGAGTGATAGTAACATTTAGATTACATCTTTACTTTTTAACATGAGTAATGATACATGCGTAATTCCCTGTATAAACTTATTTTACACAAACTAATGTGACATTAAGTCATTAGTTGAATAAAAATATAAAATAATAAAAATAAATCATGTAAACTAAAAAATATTTAGTTTAATTAATTAAATCATGTCACATTAGTTTGTATAAAAAAATATATATATAAGAGCCTTTGACTATATTAATACTTGTTTGGTATAATTTATTTAATAGTTATAAGTACTTGTTTAATTTGATAAGATCTTATCATAAGTTTTATTATTATTTGATTGTTTTTATAATAGAACTTTTAAAGTTTAAATAAACTATTTTACATCTACTTGTAAAAACTAAAATTTTAAGTTTTTAAGAATAAAAATTAAATTTTTTTAAAATGTTAAAATATCTAAAATATCTTCTAGTTATTTGACAATCTTATTTTATTCATTTTATAATATAACTTTAAAAAAATTTATCTATTAATATAATTGCCAATCAAACAATTAAATTTTTTTGAACAAAAACTCATTTATATAAACTCTACTTAAATAAACTCTACTTATAAAACTATATCAAACAGAACCTTATTAGTCTTTCTACATTTCATTTGCTATAAGATGTGTGTATGAAAATTTCACTCATAATTAACACACAAGGTCCAGCTCCACTCCATCATCCACTGCCTGTTTGATTGTAAATAAACTAGAACTCCAATAAAATTAACTCGCAATTTGAATATAATGACCATGGAATTACACAACTCTAATTATGATGGGCAAAAGCCAATTGTCATGTATACAAACAAATACAAGGATTATAAAGTTAATATTTAACAAGGAAAAATAAAATATCAGGGCTTCACAACAACACTACAACAGCATCAATGAGGCCTCCTCTACAATGGCTAATGTCTTGCTTTCTTTGTGTTGCAAGATGGACATTTGTAATGTTTAATGTTTTCGGCTTTTGCCGGCGTAATCTTCACACACTTGCCATGGTACCACCGTTCACAAATGTCACAACCTATCCAAAACTGATCAGAATTATAACTTCCCCCACAGCTTCCACAAAAGGTTTCATCATTATCAGCATCATCAACCTCCCCCAGACTTTCCTCGAGTAACTCAGGATTGCTCCTTGCTTGTCCATCAATTGATCTCTGCAAACAGACAGCAGATTAGAAACCCAAATCATGTTGCTTTCATCAGCTGAAAGAGAGTAGAGCTGCGCAATGTACCTTTGCGCTGTTCCTGGATTTGCTTCCACCATCTGCACCAGGCTTATTGTCTTTTACAGACATCCTTCCAGTGACGACTTCAAATAATGTGGGAAGATCATTCATTAGGCTATATAGACGCTTCCTGTTAAGTATCCTTGGTTTATAGTCCATTGACAAAACATTGTTTGAAACAATATCATGACAGAAAAGGCAAGCTATATCAGAACTTAAAATTTAGTAGTAGTGATAGGTCCTTAACCATCTGATCCAAATGCCCCAGTTTACTTGTAGTTTATTTAATTTACAATACAAAGGAAATATTCAATCGCCACTCAGGGAGGGATGGAGGTTGGAACAAGTGCCTTACAACTAATGAAGAAGTACTGGTATGGTGCCTCTTCTCAATTATCAAGATTTGGTAGCATTTAAACATGGGCATTCAATCACTTGCAAAAGTTGGATTTGAGACTTAAGCTCAACTGAATATTTCCTAACTTATGAAATTAGCTCAGTAATTTGCAAAGAATGTCTGTGACTACAAATGATGGAAGAAGAAGTAAGATTCTTAAGGTCTATCAAGTTTCCATCAAGCTCCAGAAGCATTGAAAAGGCTATCACAGAAAATACAACTAGCTGGGAATTGCTATTTACAAGTGAAGAATGCCATGTGTCGATGAATTAGTATTTTAAAGACCAAAGCTACAGTAAACAATTGTTTACGAAAGTGAACTAAGGATGCAACATAGGCTAATTTGGTTCAGTACAATACAAATCGACTCTTTAGGACAGTCATGTTAAGGCTATAATAATATAATAACTACATAAAACCCCATGTGTTTGTTCTCTCAATTGTTTCTCACTTCATACAATATCCATAATGAACAAGTCTTAATAATACCTTTTCACCCTATTTCAGATTGTCAAAGATGGCTCAAGTCTGTTCTATCAAGTTCCTACTCCATATGACCTTCTTGGGCGTCTGAAGAGTATAATTCCAAATGCAATAAGAGAACATAGAAGCTGACCCGTGTAACAGAATAAAGATCACACTTAAGTTCAGCAACCCCAACTGATAGTGGAAGATCCCAAAAAGATAAAGAAAAAGTTCATACAGTCACAAGTCAAGTGACCATGGATATATAAAAAAGAAAGGGTAGCATCAGTGAAACAACCCAGACAAATGGCATTGCGTTTCCTACAACACTGCTGCTCATCAGACGAGAACAGAGCGATTGGAAACTCACTAGTATAAAGAGCATACCAGATATGGAATTTTCGTGCTAATGTCATTTATCCATGCCTAAGTTATAGATACAGATAGTTGAAAGTGCCTCCAGCTAAGTCAGAGACGCAGTTAGACTCTTCAGCAGAGATATTAATCTACAGTAAGATGTGGTATATCCGAAACATAGTATCGGCTCTTGCTTGGCCCATAAAAAATAGATTTTATATTAGGTGAAACCAGATCAAATTAGAATATACAGGTGCTGATCAAGATGTCTCTGTTAGCTTATCAAAAGAAGATAAACCAATATCTTTTTGCGCATTCAGCAGTGAAATCAGAGATCATTTATAAGTTTCTCCAATCTCCAACTAAGAATTTGTAGAAGCTGAAACCGACTAAGTAAATCAATTGGGTAAATAATAACTTGAAAGGAAAATCGTTTTTCTATTTTGCAAAGGTTGGCTTGGGACGCATGCACTCTACAATCCATTAAGGAAAAGAACTCAAACCTCAACGGAACTCTCATCGTAATATCAAGTAGCTGAAGCACACAATAATTCTTAATTCTTCTTAAAAGATTAAGCACTGAGCACTTGTTTATTACAAACTTATAGTTGTCTATGCATGAACAATTGTTTTGTTCAAGATATGATCATTTCAATAAAAGGCTCCTAATAAATCACAATATGGAAACAAGCAAAGCTCAGTTGTACCTTTCATTTCCATTAAGCCGAGCTCCGAAATAAAAAGCCACAGCAACCAACCAACAATCACTATGCACAGCAACAAGGGAAAGCCAATCTTTCTTACGCATACCATCCCTCGAAAAGTTAATGCCCAACGCTGGCTCTGGTATCTCCGGTGGCACCTCATCAGCCGGCATTGTCACTTCCCATGACTCGTTTGGATGTCCGTACAAACACAAATTCTCCTTCTCTAATAAAGCAAACAAATTCTTTAAATCTTAAAGCAGTATTAAAAGCAAAAATAAAATAAAAACAAAGAAATCAACCTTAAAACTTTTCAGCAACCAAAAAGTGAAAAAGGAATTAAAATGGGAAAGAGCGAACCTGGATCGCACTGCGAATAGAACTGATCGACATCTAAAAGGAAAGCAAATTCGTCAACTTTTTAGAAAAATCAAATACGTGAAAAAGGGGTAACACAAACACATCCATCTCATTTTAGATGAAGCAAGGGATTAAAGAAGAGAGTGAGAGTGACGCGCGCGCACCGGAAGTGAGAGCACGGACGAGAGCGGAGCGACGAGTTTTGAAGTCCTTGAAGATCTCTTCTACGGTCCGGGGACTCGAAGAAGCTGACGACATTTGCGAGTGTGTATTCATACGTATTGTGTCCGTATTTACCTATGTATGTATAGGATGGGTTGGTGATTGATTCTACAAAAGGGGTGACAAAATTTGTGGAGAGAGATCAGAACGGCAGTGCACGAAGAGAAGGGAGAGAGCTAGCGTGCTTGATGCTGATTGTCAACAATCAATATCTGGCTTGTTTTTTTGTGGTTATTGGGCCGGGCCGGGCCTACTCTCTCACAGCCCTTTTTGATCCCGTACAAAACGACATTCATTAATTTTTTTTGGCCTTCACTTTAACGCCTCTTATTATGCGCCAATTCTAGTTCACGCTCTACATGTGAGTGAAAATGTTACTAGTTTGTTATTTCGGTATATCCCAAAACGTGGTGTCCTTGTATATAAGAGGGTATTGACCTGCTTAATATTTACCGACAAATTGCTTAGTGGCATCTGCTGGATTAACACAACGCTCGATCAAGATTGACAATCAAATTAAGGAATAAAAGTTAGAAGTTTCAGCTTCAATACCCAGTGAAATATACCACACAAGCATTATTACGGATTATATACCATACACAAGCTTAACCTGACAAAAAAATCCCAACAAAACTTTGGGATTAGCAACAGGCCAAAAAAACAGTAGCTAAAGGTTCTAAACGCTACATTATACATCTAACTACAAGACTAGACTTTCAATTCAGAACAAGTTTTGGCGGCAGGCAAACACCTGGCATTAGCTCTTTCTCACAGGCAACAAGTTTCACAATGGAATTTGCTGTGAGGTTGTACTTTTCTTGAACATCAAGGAAACCACAAACAAGAACTTTCTCCAACCAATCTTCGATCACCCTATTGCTTTCAGATAAATATGCAGCTGCAAGTAATTGCTCCATGACTTTTCTCTCAATCTCAAGCAAACATTCGGAGTCAAAAATCTTGCGGAAACTTGCATTGATGTCTTTCACAATTTTCTCAGCAAGTGCATCGAAATTGAATGCCTTGAAAGCCACGATTTTAACTCTCTGATTGAAGAAATCTTGCAACCAAGACTTTGTATTCTCAGATGAGTCAGAATTTCGATCATCATCACTGTCTAGGACTAGCACCTCATCCTCTTCGGCTGGAAGATTTAAATCTAAATTCCTAGTTGGTGATCTATGAGCCCTTTTGACCATTTCTGAGGTATCATGCTGCTGTGGATTATCATTCCTTCCAATCAGCTTCCTTTTATTCAGGAGTTTCTGGTAAGGCATGCCTTCACTACTTTCTGATGTAGACAATTTTTGGCTAATGCTGCGCTTCACAAGAGCGGGTTCAATTAGGATCTGCATCAGCCTACTTTTCGCTCTATATATTCTTTCCTCAGAGAATTTACAATCCTTCATCTCAGAAGGGAGAATTCTGGCATCCTCGACAAATGATGATGTTGTAACGAATATTGCATTGCCCACGCTCACTTCTCTTCCATACGAATCAGGTAGTTTACCAGTTTGAATGGCCTTAGACAAGCTATTTTGAACATGCACGTCAGCCTTATCTACATTTTCAAGATAGACAACGGAAAGGGGTTTCTTTAACAGCTCCCAAGCAACATAATCAGCCACAGTTTTACCTCTGAACTGTACACTGTCACCACATACATCTTGGTGATAAAATATTGTGCGATTATTCATCACCGCATACTGGGGACACAGATCTGCACAGATAAAATTTTCCTTACCTCCATATATTATCTCAGCAAGGGCAATGGCAATCTTTCTTTTGCCACACAGGTCAGGTCCAGTAAAATTGAACCATATATCCCTTCTAGGACTTGCTCCATGATGATCTTCATGTCCTGTTCTGCGTTGAGCTATTGTTTCGCTTATGACACTTATGGCTTCATCTTGCCAGTCAATTTTTTCAGTAAGAGCTCTAAAAAGTGTCTTCCAATTGCTTAGATCAAATTGGCAATTCAAATCTGGACACGAGGAGGATGAAGATTGGGCCGGCTGGTTAGATATACTCCCATTGACAGTTGCAGAACAGCAACCAGATAATTCCTGTGAACGTTCTGCAAGATCTTTAGATGTAGGTTCCTTTGGTTCATTAGTAGTAGGAGCAGAACCAATTCCCAAGAGACCCAACCCCAAATCCGTGGTCACAGAAGTAACAGGTGTTGGAGATTTTCGATTGCCATCATCCACACTTGAATTGGACAAACAGCAAGGAGACCTATTGCCACCTGAATCAAGATCTGCTTTTGATGGTTTTTCCCATAGTTTCGATAACAAACTATCATTCTTAGCCCTGGAAACTGAATGGAAAGGAAAGACTGATCTTGAAGCAGACACATTTTCTGGGTTGATGGGGATGCCTGAATAGACATTGACATAACTACCTCCAGTGACTGGCGCGTTTGTACCACTGCCGCTGTTATCAGCATATTCCTTCTTGTCTTGAAGAAACTGAAAGCCTACAACAGTGGGAAACTGAGAACCTACTTGATAATTGTTCGAGGAAGGTAGAGACTGAGTTCGATGAAGACTCTGGCATATGTCATCCCATTTCTTCGTAATTTTGGACCTCAACGCCAATCCATCATCTTTAGTCTGCACTGGAGAGAATCAAAGTGAATTTTCATAAATATAGCGGCCGTTCTATAAATTACTACAATCAATATGTCAACTGACTAAATTTTAGTATTCTAAAATGAATTTGGAGCCTTATAGTTTTAAAAGTACAACACAAACACAGGCTACAAAGATAGACCTAGCTCAAGTTTATAGCTCCCTAGTCAAAGATATTATTTGATAAAAAACTTTAGAAGATTATTATGTTTGAGTGGCAAAGCAAGAGAGCTAGCGTTGTCCATATCTCAGTTTTTAAATATTGATCAAGTATCGATGCTTGTGACCTTCTGTGGCTAATAAACAGAACCATAACCTAGATTAAAAGGGTTTTAAAGCCATACACACCTTCAGATCTAACCCTTTATTTGAGTCTGGCTCAGCCATCTGCAACCAAGATGGCAAGACAGATTGGCATTGATCTGCTATTGAAGCAGTGAATCCTCCCTTTGAAGAAGCAATTATTTCTTGTTCACACTTTTCATTGCATTGTTGACACCGTGATACACTCTGACAAAAACTGCTTAAGGGGTTTTTGTAGTCTGAGGGCGTCGAGAAGAACCCAGCAAAAGGAACAAATGATTCCATCAAGCTGCAAGCAGTAACATCACCATGAAACTGTGAGATTCAAGAACAAAAACACAGATTGCTAAATTTCACAACTAATCAGAACTGTGTGTGTTGAATTAATGAATTTCATATTAACCGAAGCACCTAAACAGATACACAACACACTAATAACAGAAAATAATGAAGAACGTTAATAAATTGATGAAAAAAGCTGATTTAATAAGAGAAACAGAGCCTGACCTTGGCCTGTGGCATGAATCAGCCATAGAAGAAGGTCTAAGAGAAGTAATAGGCAAAAGCTGCAAATCCCAGTCCTTTTCAATAGATGAAAACCTGCTCACAAACTTCAAATAAGTCTCATAAGTTGCAGCAGCGCCTATCAACCAAACTTTGCTGCTATGTAGCTGCAACAACCTTGTCAATTGGGCAACCACATGACTCACTGCATCACTAGTTTCATTATTACCATTCTCATTATCATCATCATCATTATTACATTTATTATTATTAACAAAGACTTTTAAATCTCCATAATTAACAACCACCCCAGGTCCTAAATTTCGCTTTATTGACACACCTACTTCCTCAAACTTCATTTTAACACTCCCTTTATCACACTCTCCACTAACGAACTTCGAAACAGCAGCCTCAATTGAAATAATATCCAACCCAGATAACTGCACGGACAACCCGAAACCAAGCCCAAGCCCATTACTGTCATTTTTATTATTGTCATTACTACTGTCATTTCCATTTTTATTTACTATGTTCTCTTGGAAGATTTTAAGTGCAGCGGAAGCATGTATACCGACAAGCAGAGGATTTTTCCTCTGCAATAGAACGTCACTAATCCTCCTGCAATTCTCATCTTCGTTATCCAGAAACCCACCAAAACCCGGAAACGAAGAACTCAGCCGCCTCCGACCCGAACCCGGATCAAAATTTTCGTTCAAGTAGTTGCATAAAAATATTGGCGGCGGAGCTTTGGAGCGGGAGAATTTGAAAAGTTGAGAAGCCAAGGGGCGAAGGATGGCCAGCTTGATTTCTGAGCTTCGAAAACCCGATTCGCTGAAGACCCGACTCACGACCGGGTCGTCAAGAATCGATATAATCAAGTGCTGTAACTCGACTTTGATAACCGTAACGGACGAGCTCGGCGACTGCGCGAGTTGGTGGTGGTACAAATGAAAATTCTCCGGCTGCCGCCGTTGATTCGCCTGCGAGCGTTTGATGGCGGCCATGAGGGAGTTCGATACCGGCGGGTCGTCGTCCGTTTGCTGGCTCGACGAAGACGACGACGTGATGCGGTCGAGAGAGACGCTTAGGCAAAGCTCTAGTGCTTTGAACTGGAGGCGGTGAGAGTACGCACAATTCCTTGCACGCGCGCAGGCGTCACGTAGGGTTGAAGACGGGAGTGAAAGTAGTGCGGAGACGGCGTGAAGCGATGTCGTTTGCGCGTGGCCTCTCCTGCGCGCCACTGCCACCGCCTCGTCCAGCGCGTGAGCTGCTTCAGGTGTCAAGCATTGCCTCGCTACGCTAACCGGAGTAGGCATCGCCGGCAAATATAATAAATAAAAATGGATACCAGAACAACCAAAAATCTATTAAAAAATAATGGATATATTTATGTAATCTTGGATTAAATTAAAAAAAAAAGAGAGAAATAATAAAATTTTACGAAAATTTTTAAAAAGTGTAAGTTTGTTGAGGGGATTATAAATTATTTAAAGGCGGGGACTGGGGCGAGAGAGGGAGGTGGTGTCGAGTGGGGACGAGTGGAAAGCGTGGGGCCAAAAGTGGGGACCGCATGGAACAGGTGTTAAGTATAGATTCTGTGTTTAAATGTCTATATATATCTCAGATCTTTTTATTTTTATTTTGTTTTCCCTTTCTTATTCTTCTTTTAATCACGAAATAATAAAATAGAGAAATATTAGGAAAATAAAAAATGGTAAACGGATCATCATATCCATATGCCATTGAGTTCAGATGCTCATGCTTTGTCCACTGAGAGAGAGAGAGAGAGAGAGAGGGAGTGGACGTGGGGCTACAGTAACAGTCAACGTCACTGTCTACTGACGTGTAATTGGTTCCTTTGGTTGGAGGATTCGGCTGAGTTGACTGTTGAGTTGATTCAGGGGTGAGTCGAACGATTTACTGCTCGTGCATGCATGCATCCATCGCATGGGGATGAATATGATCATTGCATTTGAATTATTGAGATCATTTTTCATTTTGGTAGCATTTTGTAGCAGGAGATTATTTGGCTAATCATCGCATGTGGTAGATTTATAAGTCCCTTTTGCTATAGTTTCATGATAAAGAAAAAGGAGTATTAAGTTACATGCTAATTGACCGTATTATTCATAAGCCTTTAATTCAAAAAAAAAAAGTACATTATTATGAGAGTAAATGAAACAATTACAAGAAAAAAAATTGAAACCACGTGATGTGGATTCATTAGAGTGGCAAGTCAGTTTGGCACTCCTATAACTCTTAAAATCATTGTTTAGTTATACTTTAAAAGTAATTAGTTGTAAAAAAAATCGGTTAAATATTTAGTAAAATTTATATTCAAAAGTGCTCTAAATTTTAAAGCATGTGCACTTAGTAAAATTTCAATATTAAATTATAGTAAAAACATAAATGACTAGATCATACATAATATAAAAAATTATTTAAACACTTATAAGTATGTATATAAAATATTTTTGTATTATACATATAATAAATGATTACTATAACAAATATTTTATATCATTAATTTATTTTTATTTAATTATCTCAATACAATTGGTAATAACAATAATCTATTTAAAATTAATCATTTTATTTCATAATTAATAAATATGATATTATATATGAGGATATATATCGAATTATATAAAGGGGAAATGATCATTTTCTCAATAAAGTTATTTTGGCACGTCATGTCAATATCATGGTTTGTTAAAAAATATATTTTTGCACCGTTATTAATTTACCACTATTCAATTAAAAACGTTAAAAATTTACTGATGTCATAAGGGTATAAAAATATTTATACTAAAGTCAAAATAATGCGTTGCAAATGTAAATAAATAACAAGACAAAGTTAAAAATTTCAAGGAAAATAATTAAAGAACTAGGAAATTGATAACATAAAATCGGCCACTCTCTCATTAATTTTTTCTTAATTAAATTGTTATTATTTTTAGTAGTGATTAACATTGAATTTTACAAATCATAGTATTAATTTTAAAGAAGAATTTTTTATTTTCTTTGCCGTTTGTCGTAATTTTACATATTGTTCATTATTTTTAATTATTCTCTAAATCTTATTTTTGTTCATTATTTTTTCTTTTTAAAGGTAAAATTGTCTTTTATTATTCTAGGATAAAATTGACTTTTAACTTGTTTTCTGTTAAACTTTAATGTTTTTTTAACGTAATAATTGTCAATTGATAACGACGTAAAACTTTAATAGTAAAATTTTTTTTTGGTAAATCGTGGTACTGACATGACGTGTCAAAATAATTACTGTGATAAAATAATAATATTTCTATATAAATTTAAAAAGTAATTTTTAAAATTAGATATTGAAAATTTATTTTTTTTCATACTTTTCAAAATCTACTATATAACCGGATAACTTTACCAAAAATGATCTTAAAAAAAAAACTGACCAAATATCAAAATTAACTTTTTAGCTTTTCGGAATCATTTTGATAATTTTTTTAAGGAAAAAAATCAGCAATTCAAAGCGAGCTCTAAGACAATTCTATGGTATTAATAATTAGCATTATAAATACTAATTCTGATTCTTTCATTTAGTTCTTTTTTTTATATATATATGTAGTACAATATTTCCTCCTATGGTCTAGATTCTTTTAAAAAAATAATTCAATAAAGTGTTGAAAACTTGGTATGAGGATAACATTCTATATATTTCACTTAATTTTTAAAGATCATAACTAAACTGTGTATAATTCAAATATATTTGAAGTGTATTTGCCCTATTGTACTTCGAGATCCTCTCAGTCAATAGCACTGCAGCAGTTATAAACAATACCATTAATTACAAAACAAGGCAGCGTGCCGGGTTGGTGGATTCTGAGTCAATATATTGAGTTGACATGATCAAAGCGAGTGAGTGAGTGAGGGAGACAGGAATATATACATACATGCATATATAGATATGTATGAGAGATGAGGGTCGCCTCAATTTGTAAAGGTTGAAAATGACAAGACTCGAGAGGAGAGAATAAGAAGATGCCCGCCACCACACACACACACACACCATTCATAGATAAATCACATAATTCAAAATCAGTAGCTGACTCTTTTGTATGTCTTTAATTGAGCCAATCGAGTCATCGCCATTATCACCATTCTTCAACATCTCCATCATCTTTCTTTCTTTCTTTTCCTTTCTGCATTATTATTATTATTGTTTTAATTTACGAGATGAGGAGACAAATGAAGAATGGTCAGTCATGTAGGTGGTCAAGGGAGGATCCATAACTTTTTATCACTTCACTCTAATTTATAAAATTATTTTCCACATTTATGTGAATGTTTGTATATATGAAAAAAAAATGACAATAGTCCAATAGATAAGGTTATAATATAAACTATTAAAATTGTACTATAAAAAGTTATTTTTGAAATCCTTTTAAATTTGTTAATTGAGAATGTGAAATCTTAAAGTTATTTGATATAATGGAAAGAAAATGAGTAAGAGTGACTATAGAGAAAACCAACAATGAAATTATGAAAACGTAAATTGTCACTACATATTTTTTTTTTAAAAAAATTATTTAATAAAATTCCTTTATAGTCATAATATTAGGACCAAACTAATTTAATTATTATGATGAACTTATGAATTAATAGAAGATAGTAATTAAATTATTATTTTAACTTAATCATTCTCAATATAAGTGATATAAAAGTAAAATATACAACACATTAATAATTAAGTAATAAAGTATGTCAAATTCAACATTTAAATATATACTAAAAGAAATAGATATCTTAAAAGGGATATAAAAAAATTATAAATTATTATAATATAAAATTTATTTTTATTTATAAATAATCTAAATTCGAATTAAAATTTTTATGACCACGAGAATATTATTCTTACATAAAATATCAATACAAAGAGATTTGACTGTAATATTATTGACGATGATATTACAATGTAGACATACTTTTTATTTCAATTAGATCATGTTTATAATATGTTAAAGTGATAATAATATTTTAACCCTTATTGATTTCCATCTGTTCAATAAATATATAATTTAATCGTTTTTATAAAATAAGCCACCAACTCCAATCGGGAAATATGTACATAATTGAGTTTGGAACATTCATGAAAATAAAAGTAAAAA
Source organism: Aegle marmelos (assembly GCA_030449875.1). Lineage (NCBI taxonomy): Eukaryota > Viridiplantae > Streptophyta > Magnoliopsida > Sapindales > Rutaceae > Aegle > Aegle marmelos. Next base: position 25,582,730 of record JASUUL010000143.1, read on the forward strand.
CTATATATAAAAAATTAAATAAAACATAAGGTGTACGATTGATTTTTTTCTTGGGCCAGACCAGGGCGTAGGTGCCTAGGTGGTAGGTCCGCCTCTGCGTGTGAGCATATCTCTCTCCATCAAGGTCTCTTTTCTTTTCTTCTGATTAGCAAACAAAGCCAATTTAGCGAAAGCAAGCATCCCTCTCTCTCTCCCTCCCTGATAATAAAAAAGGCGTTTGATTTGATGTGTCGTTTTGTTTTTACATTCTTTCTCCACTTTGGCAACCTTTTCAACTCCTTTTTTTCCCAACATACCAAACCAAACGATGATTAAATGAAGCCAGTCTCCATTGGTCCTACGCTTGCCACCTCGACGGTCTCACTACTGAGTAAAATCCCCTTAAATAGCCTGCCTCAATAAGTAGAAAGTGGTTAATTAAGGGAAATAATCCCACGTCATAGAATTACCCAATTATTGAATTAGATTTTGAGTTCGAGTAAAAGGATTATGAAGATTTATACAAAATTATATTGTCTTTTTTTACATAAAGTATTGGAGATCTTTTAAAAAAATTTTTAATATATTACTTTTAATCTATTATACTAGAACTATAAATTTATCTAACCTATTTGAATAACTAGGTTCAATCAAAACATATATGATTAAAAATATTTATATATCTATATGATTATTATAAATATAACTTATTGTAATTACATGTTATAATTATTAAGTTCGAGATAATTGTTTTATTTAATGGATGATTTTTCTCATCTCAAATTTTTTAAAAAGTTTATTGGTTTAATAATTATATCTATATGATTTGCACCGTAAGACACTTTTCTTTTTCAAGATTTTTTTTTTTAGCCTCATTAGTTGTTTGCTGAGCTTGCCAGTTAGTTGGGTTATCTCGACCAAGAAGGCAAGCTAGGGTTTACATTGAAGGAAAAAGAGTGATGGATACGCGGGGGAGATCTGTATCCGCACATTATTGAAGGAAAAAAAAAAAAAAGATAAGAGAGGGAGTAATTTGCACACATGGAATAAACCAAAATTAGCAAAAAAAATTGAAATTTTATATGCCCGGTAAAGAACTGTCATTTTCGCATATAATTTGTTATATCCCCCCAGTGGCCAAACGGACATACATTCTTGTCCCACCATTTAATTCTATAAGTAACAAAAAAATTTTGCAGATAAAATAATGGGAAAAACAACTCTGTGATGGCGATAGGAGAAAGGAAGAAGGAAGGAGGAGAATCTTGGGACGGAAGATTTCTTTGGGTGTGGAAATCTTCACTTTTATCTTCTTTCTCCCAGAACTAAAAAGCAATGTGTAATCCGGGATAATGACACTTGGGTCTCTCTTAAAATCAATTTTATTATACATATTAATATTAAAAAAAAAACTCATTTAAAATTAAACTTCACCTTTTAACAAATAAATTAATTAATTTGAGTTGTAAAGTCTCGAATAGGTATTCAATTAAGCCCCTCGGGGGCAATTGATTTATAGTTTATCGATTTATGTTCCTATGTATGAACTATAGACTGAGATTAACGCCGAGATTTTTTTTTTTTTTTTTTTTTGGTTGGGGGAGAAACAATTTAATGCCAAGATATTCAACTTTACGGTTGAAAACTGCTTGACGGTGAAGCCATGTTACCATCAGTGAATAAGTTTACTTTGATGATATAAAGAGAGCGGCAATGGGATTTGACTTTATATACTTATTAATTTATTGGGACCATTCCCCGTTTGCGCGTGAATAATTCTATTCGCAGCCCTTTAAGTAGTCATATTCGATCGTTTACCGCCTTCATTGTTTTTTTTTTTTTTTTTAAATTAATTTTACACTTTATTTCGTAGTGGGAATTCTCCAATCTCCATTAAGTGATTAATTGACTAGACGCGTAGCTCTCTTTTTATTGATAGAATAACAATATAATCAAATATGGTTTTTTTTTTCTTTTGACCTTTTGAAAAAAAAAATATTTTCTTAAAAAAATGAAATTAAACATTTTTTAAGTAAGAAGATGTATCCAAGATTCCAATCTCAAATCTCTCGTATTATCTTCTAAAGTCCTCTCTTTGATTTTTTTTTAAAAATTCTTAACAAATCTCAAAACAACACTTTCTTGCGAGTTATTAACAATCAGGCAATCAGGCCAGAGATGAGAATTTGAATTTCGTGTTGATTTGACCTTGCGCTTAACATATATACGATTACGATATTATGATTAGTGAAAAATTGAATTATCATTGAAAGTATCTAATTCTTAATCGTGTACTATGAGACGAGATACCAATTCCATAAAAAGTTTTATTGACGTTTGTCCTTACGTACTTTTAAATATTTTTAAATTTATCTAATAATTAGAAACCCGTTAGTTTCTGCTAAGAAAAGGATTATTCTCTAAATACATGCGAGGAGTGTTGTTGCTGTTGTGCCAAGAGGATCGATGCGAGAGCAACCAAAGGATTGGCGCCATTTAATAATAAATTAATAACTAACGAGTCTCGAAGGATAAATATTTTTATATTTTTAAATTTAATAAAAAAACTGCTAAGTTATATTTTCTTACATTCTTTCTCACATACACAGTAAAAATATTGTACACAACACACAAAATTTGTAAGTTATTAAAAATGTACTTAGCCTCTGTCATTTAATAAACCCAAAATAAACGTAAAAGAAATGAACTTGAGTTTTTGAAAGTGGCTTAGAACGTTTGTAAAAAAGGCGAAACGGGTTTTGTCCATTTGGGGACCAACAAAGATTTTTGATTGGTTTGCATTGCGGCTTGTGAGTATTTGTGATGATATTGATAAATAAAGGGTCAATTTGTAAGTGAAGTGCGCATGAAATGAATATGTTCAACGTTGCTCTCAGTAGGCATTTGAAAATAACTCATCCCTTATCGCCACTAAGAATGAACATGCTTTAATTTGCTAGCTTAGCTTGTCGCACAAAAGGGTATATATTTTAGATATATATGCGTGACTTCACTTTTATGATTTTATTTTTTATTTTTTAACTTTCTCAAATTCTTGCCTGCTTCCTGGTTGTAGTGATGGGCTACTTTCTTGTATTTTCTTTTTGGTTTTTTCCCCCCTTTTTTTTCCTTTTCATTTCAGTTCATTAATTGTCCTAAGTTTTTTTTTTCCCCCACAGCCAATGCCCAATGGACTCTGATTACTAGTATTCTTCTAATTATTGTTCGTGTTGTTTAAGCGGTTAATTAGCTATTATTACTTCAACATTTTAGATCAAGAGATGACTTAATTAGTTACCGTGGAGTCTAGTTTTTTTTTTTTTTTCTTTTTCCCTTCTCCTCCATTGATTGCTTTCATTTCATATTCATAGGTTAATTTGTAGTGCGAGGGGGACCATGATGCCAGCGAAAAGCTCAATTTATGCGGTTTGCTCTTTGCTAGAGATGCATGCACTTATTACCCAGCTAGGTTCTCTTTATGTTGTGTCCGTAGGAGATGAAAATAAACGAAGAGCATAAAGATTAAAGAGTCATCATCATTCGTCAAGGTTTTCGAAAGCTTTTTGTCCCTATCAAAATTCAACATATTAGGTTAGGCACAAATTCGGGATGCCAAGGGCAAACAAAAGAAAACAAAATGATATATAAGATTGATTTGATTCTAGACAACGTCTTTCATTGTTCATTTGTTTGTAACCCACTAATTTTACATAACAAAACCCAAAATCAAGACTTTTTTGAAAAAAAAAAATAAAATTTTTCATTTCTTTTTAAATAAATTTGTTGGTAAATCAGAAAGATTAATTTCATAAAGCGAGATATTTTTATGAATAGAACTATCAAACTAAAAAAATGAAAAATGAAATTAATATTCAACTATAACGAACTAATTTAACATAGTGGCTCCAATCTCATTAACATATAATTTATATTCAACATCAGGAGACCAAAACTTATATTAGAATGGAGGTAATTGCTCTAATTAATAAAATTTGGTTCAAAATTAAGTTTGAATTTTAGCTATAACTTGTGTGTCCAAAGTGATGACGAATTTTAGCTATAACTTGTGTGTCCAAAGTGATGACTGCACGTTTCTCTAGTTCATTCTCTTAATTTTTTAGTAGACACTTGCTATGGTTTATTTAATAGCTACAAATATTTATTTTATCTCATAAATCTTTTAAAAAGTTTTTATATTAGTTTGTTATATTTTTAGTAAAGCTTTTAGGGTCTTTAAATAACTTATTTTACCTTTATTAAAAAAAAAAAAGGAAAGAAAAGCTCAAATTTAAGTCATTTAGGACTAAAGGTTGGAGACCCTTTTTTTTTCAATATCAATTGTTTAAAATGTCCATTATTTATTTTATATTCTTATCTTATTTTTTTACAAAGTAATTTTATAATTTTTAATAAAAGTTCTAATTAGCAACCAAATAATTAAATTTTTTTATAAAAATTTTACTAATAAAAATCTTACTTCAATAAATTTTTTTAAAAGATATATTAAACGAACCAGGACATGTTTAACAAAGTCAAAATTAAAATCAGATTACCTTGAAATTTTGTGTTACTAAAATCACAAGTATTTTATAGAGTAATAGAAATATATAATATATGTGAATATGGTAAAGAATATTGTGGTGAATTCAAATAAGTTGGTACATCAAATATTTTATGGCCAAAAAAAAAAAAATCCTCAAAACAATGAAAAGTTACAAATTTGTTCATCTTCTCATGTGACACGCCTGGTATGAAACGAGAAGTAACGTGTCAACTTTTGAGACGTGGGATTAAAGTGATTAGAATCTAAGGGCTAGACTACATATAGACCAAAGAAGGGGTATCTTGCGCCATGAGCATTGAGCAACATAGACGCAACCTTAGCTTATTATGAATTTGGTACTCGGAAAGAAAGTGATTTCGTATTTTCATATGACAATAGTAAAAGCACTTTATATCATATATATATATATATAAAAGTTAGACACTAGCCAAATCATTTTCCATAAATGGGTGCCCTATGCCTATTGGTATTGGATGTCCAGCAAACCAATTTTTATTGTCGAAAGTGAGTGTTAAACATCAAGGACCAAAGATAAGACACCAATACCCTAGATTTTCAAAGGCACCCCCACTTGACTACTTGAGAAAATAGAAGAAGAAATGACCCAAGTTGATAAGCATCCCCACCAAATTAAGCTAACCCTACATACATAATTGTGGAAGCACTTTTGCCACCATTATTTCATCTTCACTATATTTGATACACACATATCCCCATAGCCATAGTGTCCTTTGCCCCCACCAAAAATTCTAGGCAAATACAATCACTTAAAAGTCAAGCATCAATATTATATAAACCCATGTCATCCGTGTCCTTGTGCTCGTGGGCTTTGCTATTTGTTAGTAGGAGGTGGGTGTGCTTACGTTGAAGCAATAAGAAAAAGATAGTGAAGTGATCGATGATCCTTGAACTGTGGAAAAAGTTTTTCTTTTCTATGTAAAGAGGCAATTATGAAGATGTGGAGTGGAAAAGATTTAAAGAATAGAAAAAAGGTGATGAAGGAGAACAATTATGGGATAGTGGGTGCCATTGGTGGGCTAGTTGTTGGTGCGTTGGATTTTACTTTAAATGGGAATTTCTATTCTGTTTTAGTGGGAACATTAGCTAGCTAGTTACCATCTTTTGCACTAGGTTAGTGTAGTTTGGTCTTACAGTCCATGTGAAAGCACAAAGCAACTAAAAGTTACATCAGATACTCCGATAAATAATGGAGAAGGTACCACATTTTGCCACTAATAGATGTTTCAAATTTTGTATTATACATATAAGTCATTAGCCAACCATACAAAAACTTAGAGTAAAAAATTGTTAAGATAAATATCATTTTTGTTTGATTTCACTGTTTGATATCATACACTCGTTAATGCATGCACTCACTCATTCTACAATGTGAATATGAGGCCAAAAACTATTTGTCTAACTATATTGTCTAAGCTTATGTAGTTACACATTGTTGTATGATTTTATATTCATATTTTAAAAAAAGGCGCATCGAAGAACTACTCTCCAATTTTCTTCAAGATAACTAAATGGCATTACTTTATTTATTTAATTTTTTTTTAATAAAGGAGAAAAGGGCCATGGTGTGTCTACTCGTGAGATTGAAGAATCAGAATAATTAATATTCTTTACTACCTAAAATATAAGGGAAATAAGAATGAAATATGTGGAATTCATAAACTTTTTAAATTAAAAAATGATGACATTATTCCCGATATAGGAATCAAGTTTCAATCTAAGTTTGCCCAATTATATTTTGCATTTTGATCTCTATTATGAATACTTTATAAAATTTATAGAAATAGTTATAATTATTGAAATATTTTTAAATAAGTCCTTATTATTGCTGCTGCTGATATTTAGACTTTATTATTTTAGTATTATTATCATCACCACTAACAATATTACTGTTATTTCTATTATTATTGTCACTACTATTTTCACCACTAATATTATCGCTATTATCACTGTTATTATTATCATTATTATTACTATTGTCATTATCATCAATATTATTATTATTATTATTGTTGTTGTTATGGGTAAATATTTATTTAGTCCTCATATTTTAAGTTAATCCATTTAATCCCTATATTTTAAAAAATACTTCAAGACACCCCTGCCACTAAATACGTTGTACTTCTATCTTCATTTTTCCTTTTCTTTTACAATAATACATTTGTAACAATATTATTTGGAATATTAATAAAATGAAAATATGATAGTTTATCAAACTAACCTTAAAAGTAATATAAAAAGTTACAAAAAATTTATTATAATTTTACTTTTATGTAAATAATTATTAGTAAGATTGTTTGCACAAGTACAAAAAGTACTATTTAAAATTAGAAATAAGATTGTGCATAGAAGCAAAAAGTACTGGTTCTTTCATACTAATATTTATTAGTCAATTTTTAAAAAACAAGTATTAGTCAATTTACTAATTAAATTTTTTATATGTAAATTAATTCATGTCAAGAATTTTTTTTGAAGGGTATTACTATAATAGGAAAGAAAAAGTAAGAGTGAGAATATAATATACTTAGTTACATGGGTGTTTTAATTTTTTTTTAATATGTAAAAACGAGACAAATACTTAAATCAAAATATAAGACACTAAACAAGCATTTTTATTTATTTACTCTTCTATTATTCAAAAGTTTGGATCATATATTTCCGAAATTAAAAGCCCACTAAGCACTTGACAAACGTCAATTTAAGTGGGCCATCAACTTCACGCACTTGTCCCAGCCCATTACCATAATCGATCCAAATCCTTCACGAGGTAGGGGCAACCATATGGGGATGCCATGAACTTTTTAAGGGACCCAAATGATTCTTTTTTTCAAACCAAAAAAAAAAAATTATATATGAGAAATGAAAACATCAAACTTCCATATTCATTATCTCCGTTATTTTATTTATTTTTTCCGATTCATGAAGCTTTTAAATAATAATAATAATAATAATAATAATGAAATAAATAGCTTTGAGTGATTCCTCTAGGATAAGGAATTCTTCTGCAAGAAATCTTATTTAATGTTACTATGACAACCATCATCTTTGTCTTTTCTTGCTTCTTTAATAATTGTTTTGGTCAATTATTGTTGTTTAACATATTAATTAATTATATCCTCAATACGTAAGAGAATAATATCCTATTCTCTTTTTTTTCTTTTTTAATTTTTGTTGGAGAATTATGAGTAACATTACCTAATATATGTCCAAGAATTCGTTAGTCTTCATAATTGTTTCGTTTTCATCTCGAATGGAGGTTGCAACTTTCAAATCTCGTAATTGTTTCCACGTCAATCTTTGAAAAAAATGAACAAAAATAGTACAGAGATTCGAGCATCTGTATAGTAGATACCCGCCACCTTATACATTACAAATCCACAAAAAATAATGGCAATGTTGACAAGATTCTTGGGAAATTTGGATGAAATTGTAAGCTCTTCCATGTGTAACGTCTTGCTTCTCAGAATTATGTACTTGAATAGAAGATTGAAGTTACCAACTTTTTTATAATGGGAGATTTATCTCCAATATTATATTACGTTTGAAAATCTTATTATAATTTATAACTAAAGCATTCAATTTGTCATACGAGACTAAATTACTTCTCAGTCAACACAACAAACGAACTTATGAATTAATTGAGATTAGATTTACATCATTTACACGTGTGACGATTTCAATACAAGATTTTGACTCTCATAATAAATGAAAGGAACCAATCAATCTAAAAACTTAAAACGATGATTGATGAGTAATGCCCAACTTAAAATGATGATTGATGAGTAATGCTAACTTTGGAATTGAAATGCTTTCTTTTTTTCTCGAATTCACAATTATCATGAATATATAAAATGACAAAAAATCACGAGCTTCGATCAATAAGAAAAACAGTGTATTATTTTTTTCTTTGGGTCATTTTCTTGTTCAAATACTCTGAATTTTTTCAAATAAACAAAATTAATATCTACTTATTCCACTCAAACTAGTACTTCAATTTTCAAAACTAATTTCTAGAGAGTGAGTTCATCATCAATCACGTGAATTCTTTAAATTGAGAAACTAGCATACCACTAGGAAAATCGATAAAAGTTATTTAAGTCATTTTATTTTAATTTAAGAATCTTTACTTAGTTTTTATATTTTAAAATTTATCTCAAGACGTATTTAAATATTACATTTTTTTCTTTATTTTATTTTTTATAATAATATATTTATGATAATATTCTTGATAGATTAATAAAAAAATATTAATTCATCGAATCATTCCTAAAGTAAAATAAAAATAATTTTGATTAGGTCAATTGAGATCAACAATTTAGTGTTAGTTGGTGAAGGTTGGAATCGAATTCCAATTTAATTCAAAATTGTTGGCATATTTCTTGGCTTTACCCACCAGGCCACCATTCAGTATCATCAATACAGAAATGCCACTGTGGGGCCTTGCCAACCGGCAAATTTTGTTCAAATTTCAGACTCCAAACATCAAATCCTGCTTCTGCCAAAAGAATAGTAATAAATAAATAAATAAAAAAAGTGAATCATAATAATTATTATCATTAATAGCTACCAAATGGTCACATGGAAAAAGAAGCTAGAAAAAAAGTGAACAAAAAGCCGTGGGTGTCACACTATTCATGCAAAAACAACATTATGCCTTAAGATGGGTCTCTTTATTTAATCGGGTCATATGAACAACACCAACAACAAAGTGAACCCCACTTCTAATTTTGAGTTTTAATCAATTAATTTCGTGGACCCAACTCGGATTGCAACATTATTTTTTTTATCAATTCTTAGAAGTTTATTCATTTTATCTTTGTGCAACTTCTCTGTGTGTTTCGGCCAAAACCCTAAGACAAAATCGATTCCACTTGTTCGGAAAATAATCAAAAAAATTCTCTTTCACAAGAAGTTATTGGACGTGTGTAACAAATTTTAAGGTATCTTTACAATGATTTCCAAAATTGAGAGATTTTATAATAAAATTCAAATTTAAAGTATTTTAACCGAAGTAAAGAAGGGTAAATTATTTTTTTTTCTTCGTTGTTTTTACTTCTTGTAAAAGGGATTGTATTATGAGCATACAGACATGAAGTGCTTGAATGAATTTTATTGTTTCGTTCTTTGTCCAAGAGTTGAAAATAAAGCGTGATGAAAACTCAATCACCTTATTCGCTATTATTTTACACCTACCACTATAAGACATGAGAGGCTTTTGTCTTTTTCTTAATTTAGATTGATCTTCCTATTGCTTTTAATATTTAAGTATTGCTTTAATTGCCCGTAATCATGATTGTGATTTTATCAAGTCAATTAAAAAATTTAAAGTGTTTAACTTTTTTGGCTTCAACATGACAATTGGAGTTTCAAGACTCAAAAGTGTGCCATCACCCGTTTTGCGATAAATTATTAATTGATCTTATTTTCAAGAATTAAAATGCTATGTTATCCTTTCCTCGTGATTTTGATCATTTAATGCATTTAGAATTAAAAGAGAATAATACATAGCCCGCGGTTAATGGACAAAACTTTTGTCTACATCAAATAGATGCCCCGGTAGAATTAAAAGTCAGAAAATGGTATGAACAAAAATGCAAAGGCAAATGAAAAACGCGTTCTCCAATTTTATACTTTGTCACATATAAGAGCATAGTTGTTCTATTTGCCCCAATGGGTCTTTAACTTGCAGTGAAATGACTAGAACACCGTTTATTTTAAAGTTATACACTTTCTTTCTTTCTTTCTTTAGTGTTATTGTTATTGCAATCAAATTCAACATCTTAAAATGTCATTTGACTGTTTTATTGTGATAGCAAAGATGATAGCTTATCACGCAATTTATTATAGTGATATGAATATATTTATTAAATTATATATATTTATTAATTAATCATATCACGAACGGATATTTTATAAAATTAGAGGAGATGATTTAAAAAAAATTTAAATTTTCAATTAAAACATTAAAATTTAAGTATCAAAAGACTGATTTAGTCATGCACATAGCATACTTGATATACAAGCTCTATATATAGGATGAAAATGTAATTTCATATTTTACAAAAATAAAGTTAAAGTGACCTATTTATTTGATTTTTATTTTTTAATTATTTTTATTCTAATAGTATAGCCGATGGACTTTAAAATTTTGATAAAATTTTGGCATTCAATTCTTTGAATTTTATTTTATCTATCTTGTTACTTAATTATTAATCTAAATGTTAAAATCAAATTTATTATAGCTACAAATAAAAGTTTCAAAATTTTAAAATTTTCAGCAATTATGCTATAGTTATAAATAAGTTCAAGAACGCAAATTGCCACCCCAACAGGAGGTTCTACTTTGCACAAAATTGGAAAAGTGATGTCCAATATTTTGTGGGAAATGTAAAACTTCAGGGACCTTAAAGTTAATGCTCTGACGGTCCCCCAAAACGACCTTCTTTGTCCCTGACTTCCCACCAAAAACGACAAAGTCCATAAAACCCCCATCTTTATCACCACCATCTTCCACGTGTACGTCCGATAGACCTCCCACGTGTGCATGGCCCCACACAACCTAAACTTCCGAAAACCCACCACTTTTCAAAGTTGGTAAGACGCAAACGCTAAGACTGTCTCAGCTTCAGTTTCACAGACTCGAAGCAAAACGGGGGACGCACAGAAACAAATTCAGAGGCATGCACACACAAACACTGAAAGGTTCTCTATTTATTTCCACTTTTAGAGTTGATAGTTTGAGTAGTTCGCATGTTGGTCCCTGCCTTTTGAATTTTACTTCTCATGTTCGTGCATGGCAGAAGTGTCGAGCTCTAACGTGGAGGCAGTGATGGAGTTCTTGAGAAGGAATGGATTCAAAGAAGCTGAGTCTGCTCTTAAAGAAGACATGATGGAAAAAATAAACGACTTGGGTTCTTTTGATTACGAGAAATTCTTGTTCCCTGTCCTGCCGCCGGTGAAGATTCCGGCCAGTCTCAGGCAACCGGATGTTGACGAAGGTGGTGCTGACAGATCATCAAGATCAAGTTCTGTGTCTTCTTCTGCTGATGATGAGTTTGTCAGCTTGGCTTCTTCCACTAGTGACCTTTGCTCTTCAGGTTCGTCCATAGCCTTTTTTTTTTTTTTTAATTATAGCACCCCCAAGAAATTTGCCCATTGTCATTGAACGAACTAGCAGGCACAGATTGCTATCTTGTTGTTCTTGATCGAATTCAATTTTGTTATGTTTCTAATTGCTTAATTATTACGGTTATGAATTATGTTATCTTATTGGATGAAATGGAATGCTTACATCAAGAATCAATGCGACCCAAGTGTATATGGTAAAAGTTGTCAATAAAATTGTTAGAAATTATAACTGCATAGGGGGTCATTCTGATCCTTTTATCACTATCACAGAATTCACAAACCCGTATGGACTCAGATCAACATCCCATGGAAATTCTGAAGCTTCATCAGAGAGCTTATCTCAATTTGATACGGCACGTGATTATGATCTGCAAAATGACTTCTGTTGGCATGATGAGAAAGATGAAGGCTACTTCATGACTCCCTCCTATGGTGGTTCTGACTTTTTTGGCTGTCCAAGTGAGGATAAGTTCATCATGACTTCGGAGGCTGATAGGCTACTTGAAAATCCATTGGCTGTGTATGATCAGTCGGAAGGATTACATTCAGAGGCAAGTACTGATTACTTGGATAAGCCGTGTCTATTTCATATTGTGCCATTGAATGATGACAAAGAGGTTGAAGTAACAGATTATTATTGTTTTGATAAGACTAATCAGCCTGAAGCTGGTGGCATCAAAGAGAAGCTCAAGCATTGTGCTTCTTATGGCTGTTCGGAACTCCTTTGCAAATGCTGTGCTGGAGAAGTAAAGATTAATAATGATTATGGCTATCTGAGCTCTAAAGAAACTGACTTAATTGATCTTCAACACAATGTTGTCGGGGATTCGTCCACTGACTGTGATTTGGCTCCCTATTCTGGAACTAAAAAGAGTTCAAGTTACTCTTCTTCTAAGCGGGGTTCAAGCATTGACTGGATTGAAGGGTTTAAAGGTTCCTCAGATTTAAATTTTAAGGGTGCCGAGAAAGATTTAATGCCAGCTGAAATTGATAACTGTGACAGCAGAGACGGTGAAGTTAATGGAGCACTCCATGAGCCTAAGGCAGATGCAGAGGAACAACTTGTTGCTACTCCTGACCTTCTTATGTTTGACAATCTTGAGGAAGAATATGAAATATTCCATCTGAGAATCATACACAGGAAAAACAGGTTTGTTGGGCAAAGCCTACCCAGCTGCAGTTATAATTGCATAATGGTTCATTTATTGATAACTTTCGTGTCAATTAGTACTATATATGAGGGTGTTAAACCAGCAAATATACGCACCTTTGTTAGAATGATAAAATATCCGATAGTCTATTTTAATTGGAAGGGACGATCGATATTGTATGGGTATTGGACTGCTCACCTTGTTAGCGGATCTTGTAATCAATGCTAAATTTGTACTGTTAGTACGGAGTCTTGATAGAGATTTGAAGCTGGTTCATTTGCAGGTTAATAAGTAGCAATCAGTGTACTCATGTATTATGCCATCTACAGGACTGGATTTGAAGAGAACAAGGATCTGGCTATCATACTAAATACTGTCATTGCAGGCAGATATTATGTTACAGAATACCTAGGTTCGGCTGCTTTCAGTAAAGTGTTTCAAGCACAAGACCTTCACACAGGAGTTGATGTTTGCCTCAAGATCATCAAGAATGATAAAGACTTCTTTGATCAGAGTTTGGACGAAATTAAACTTCTTAAGCTTGTGAACAAGAATGATCCTGCTGATGAGCACCACATTTTGCGTCTTTATGACTACTTTTATCATCTGGTAATTGTGTAGCCTTTTTGTTCTCTATGGGAATTTTGTATCATAGCTAATCTTCTGCTTTTCTCTTCATAAAAAACTTTACAGGAGCATCTGTTCATTGTTTGTGAACTCCTTCGTGCAAATCTTTATGAATTCCAAAAGTTCAATCAAGAATCTGGTGGAGAAGCTTATTTTACCCTTGGCAGGCTGCAGGTTTGTTCAACTTTTCTATTAACTTTGCTCATGTTGATTTTCTTGCTACTCGTCATTTTATTTTATTTTGTTTTAGCTTTTAGGCACTTTTTTCTACTTGTTTTTGGCAACTTACACTGCCAAGATGAAATTGTCAGTATCTTTTTTCGTTTTTGCTTTTTCATACAGGTCATAACTCGGCAATGTTTGGAGGCACTGGAATATTTACATAGCTTGGGAATTATTCACTGTGATCTTAAGCCTGAAAATATTCTAATCAAGAGTTACCAAAGATGCGAGATAAAGATTATTGATCTTGGCAGCAGTTGCTTTCAGACTGACAACTTATGCCTATATGTACAATCCCGATCCTATCGAGCTCCAGAAGTCATCATAGGCCTTCCTTATGACCAGAAGATAGATTTGTGGTCTCTTGGCTGTATCCTTGCAGAGCTGTGGACGGGGGAAGTATGTCTTATTTGACATTCTTTGCTTCATTAGTTTGAAGGGATTGCCCTTTGAAAGAAATTTCTATCACTAATTTGATTGTAATTATCTATGTCCTTTCAGGTTCTGTTTCCAAATGATGCAGTTGTGATGATCCTTGCACGTATTGTTGGCATGCTGGGACCAATTGATCTGGAGATGTTGATGCAGGGGCAGGAAACATACAAGTACTTCACACAAGATTATGATCTTTACTATATAAATGAGGTTTGTTTCACAGATATCTCCCTTGGTGATAAGACTGACTAGAGTATGCTGCACTGTGACTCTCTGAGATTGATCAAAACAAAATATACAAATGCAAAATGTCTTGCTTTCAGTGGAATTAACTCACTTCGTGCTCGCTCAAATACTGCAACTGATTCACTAGCCCATTTGTGCTAGGACACAAATTCTATCCTGCCGACACGTCCTAGTTAACAGATAAAGTATATTACATATTGTGAACTAATATTTTTTTTTCAATATCTCCAGGAGACTAATCAACTTGAATACATAATCCCCGAAGAATCGTCATTGGAGCATCACCTACAATTCTCTGATGCATTTTTTATCGACTTTGTTAGAACTTTGCTCGAAATCAATCCCCAAAGACGCCCAACTGCAAGGGAAGCATTAGACCACCCATGGCTTCAACATCCGTACTAGTCCAATTCATCACAAATTGTTTAACAAATTACAAATTTTGTGGAAAATTCGTGCTCTGTGCCTTTTTCCAGTTTCAGTTTTGGTTTTCTGTATATGCTACTGCATTTTTTCTGGTCACACTGCATATTTGTTTGTTAATTTTTTTTACCCAAAAAAAAAAATGCCCACTTTTTGTCTCCTCTACTTGATGAGGGTTTGTAAAGGATTCATTGATTGATTAACAGGAAGATGCAATAACTAAACACATGAATTGTACATATCTCGACTCTTCGCGCCAGTATAATGCTCTCTCTTGTGTGTCAAATTTTTCAAATTCATCGTCTTCAATCTTCAGTTCAACAACAGGTGTAAATGGGCACTGTCTGACGTGGCCCCATGGAAGAATCGATAAATCTGACAATCCGAGTTGGTCAAAGTAGTACACCATACTCGATTTCACCGAATCGGCCCTTCTGTACGTCAATAATTAGCAATCGACGACAAAATCTTTAAAGACCAAAAGCTTTGTCTCATCTCATTGGCTGATTAGACCCAATGAAAGCCTTACCGTTTTACTTCGCTTTCGACCTCCACGATTCCCTCTAGCGCGTGAAGGAACGCCCCACCGAACACTCGTTGCTCTCCGACGAACCTCTTTCATTTTGGCGCCCCCAATCTTTTCCCAAGGCTCTGTTTATTCTAATTTTTTCCCAGCGTCAATTGTAATCTTTCGTCTGAAATAATCGAATAATCTAATTTTTAAAGAATTTTTATTTTTTACTTAATAAGAATGGTGTTCGTTATTTTTAAGAATAATAGATGATGATCTACGAGAACAATAAGAGAGTATATAAGATAATCTTTTTTTATTCACAAATTATTCACATTTTTTTTATCAATCTCAGTATAACTCTATTATTATGTCTGATTATTTTATACATATATTATAAAAATATTATATAAAATATAAAGTATATTTTTGACATTGTAATTTATATTATAAATATTGTTATCAATATTAGTGAAAACATATTAGATGTCTTATACATATATTTTTATTTATTATATTCTTATTATACGTACCTGCCAAATAGTTATATATAAGTAAAGATAAATAAAAAAATTTAAAAATAAAAAATAAAAAACACTTGATTTTTTTTAGAAGTGATCCACAAACTTACTAATATCTGTGAAATTAAATTAATATATAAATACTTATTAATTTAATTAATAAAATTTTGTTAATGGTATAAAATATTTAAAGTGTAAAATCAACTCAAAAATCAAACTTATAGAGGTTTAATTTAATCTTATTATCCTTTTAAAAAATATTTATTAAATATAAAACCACTTTTTATCTTAAAGTTCATCCAAACAAACAAAGGAAAGGAAAAAAAAAAAAAGAGAAAAACATTTGACAAATTTACTTCGGAGAACAAAAGAGGATGAAACGTCACTCATCTCACTTGCGCGTGGGATTACTGTCCTTTCTCTTTCCTTGACTTGGTCGACTCAACGCCATGACCACCACCACAGCCCTGAAATAGAAGTACACACACCGCATTAGATTTTCTCGAAACAGAAGCAAAAGCAAAGCCAAAACTTATCAAACAGGAGCACAAGAACACAATAGATTCTCAACTGTCAAATCTCAATCAAATATTAAAATTAAATTATCTCGTTACAAAAATATTAATCTAACTACATTAATTCATTTAATGGCTGAGTTGACTGAGCCCGAGGTGGTGTACTCACCTCGGTCAATGCAGTTATGGCGAACGCTATTGAACTGGCTAGCTTTCTTCTTCCAGATCTTCGCCAAGATTCTAAGAGCTCTTGGTCACCATCCGCTTCTATCTTCCTCTGCTTCCGCTTCGACTCAAGCTTTCAAGCCGTTGCCCGTCGTTGAGCTGCCTGAGACCGATTCCTCAGCTACCGTGGACGTCGGCGTTGTTAGGGAATCCAGTGATGACGTGGTCTCCGACGAGCCTATCCAAAAACTTACAGTATGTTATTTTTTCCCCCCAAAACAAAATATAGGATTTTGTTTTACGTTGACTTAGATTATTATTGTTAAATTATCGTTAAAATTTCTTTTTCTAAGTTTCTTTGAAAAATTACGACGTTTTTCTTTAACGTGAAATAAGTTAATTGGCACTGAATTGAGCTTCGTAGGAGCTTAAATTAACTTGTATAGAAATGTAATCGTACATGAAAACTAAAAATTTCAACTTTTAATTCAATATTTCGCTTTGTTTATGTGCATGTGTTCTTCGATTAAAGGTGTTTTTTTGGTGTTATTATTACTATATTCTTTCTTTTCTTTTTCTTGTTTGAAATGATGAGTTTCTGGGACAGAAGGAAGCTAGCTAGTGGTATACAAATGCACAGAATTCTCTATTGTTTTAGTGAAATACATAGAATTAAAATCGGAAACAGGATTTAGTTCGCATGGAAAACGGAAGCAATTGTTGGGAATTCAATATTAATTGGAAAAAAAAATGAACGGATAAAAAATTTGTGGGTATGAGCTTTAAACTGTCTCTCCCAGCCCATTTTTTGAGTTATAAGAAGGTTGAACATCATGACATCTTGCCGGTTGAAGTTAGATAAGCTGTTTTGATCAGTGGAAGCTATAAAGCCAGTATTGATGTAACATCTTTTATCCCCTAGTTCTGCTTCTTGTTTTGTATTTTGTTTATGTTATATAATCCGAATGATTGCATTGTACAGGTAGTACTTGATTTGGATGAAACTTTAGTTTGTGCATATGAGACATCTAGCCTGCCTGTTACGCTCCGTAATCAAGCAACAGAAATTGGATTGAAGTGGTTTGAGATGGAATGCTTATCTTCCGACAAGGTGTCCTATTACATTTAATAGTAATTAATTGTTTATCAAATCTGTTTTCGAGATGAGTAGTTTTGATTTTAATGTGTTGGGGTTTGAAGGAATGTGAAGGAAAACCTAAGATCAACCACATCACAGTTTTTGAGCGTCCAGGGTTGCACGAGTTTTTGAAACAGCTTAGCGAATTTGCAGATCTTATACTATTTACTGCTGGTCTCGAAGGTTTGCTCATTACCTGGCATATTGAGCTTTGCATTTATTAGTTGATCTTTTTCTAGTTGATCTTTCACTTATTACCTAACCAATGAATATATATTCTTCCACCCTTTCATTATCTGAATGATGCTGTTGGATGTCTGCAGGCTATGCTAGACCACTTGTTGACAGAATAGATCAGGAAAATTTATTTAGTCTTCGACTTTATCGGCCATCAACTACTAGCACGTAAGTTCTGCTTCTTATATTCACCTATTAATCTTGTTTTCTTTTTTTTTTTTTTTTAACCTAGGAATGGAAATTCCTGTTTGACTTAGACCATTACTGTTTGGGATATTTATGCTGTCTGGGGAGAAGAAATATGTTTGCATCTACTCTTTCAGTCAAAATAGCTTCACTAATAAAAAAATCATTTCATTGGTTTGTCTCCATCACATTGATGTACTTCCTGTCGTTATTGCTGATGCTTTCCCACCATAAAAGCTGCACTGCTTCAGGGTTCTGAAAGTTTCTGTTCCTTCATAACATTAACTTCTTATTGGAAATTCTAATGCCTGAGTAGTGAAAAATGGAGCAAAAGATATAGTTGAGATAGTGAAAGTTTATGGGTTCTTCTCAGTTGACTACAAGATTTCGTGAGTTAGTTTCGTGCCTCGCTCTAATAGGTCTTTAGTTCCCAACAAAGGTTTGAAGGATATCGGCATATTGTTATGGGTTTCCTCAAACTTTTGGTTACCGTACTGTATCCCCATATTGAATTCTTGGGAAAAACTAGAGCAGTAATTCTAATTCTAGGTAAAGAAGAGTTATTCAATTTTAGCGGGACCCAAATATTCCGTAGTAATTTTTGATGCACAGACATGTAAGCTCAAGCCCATAATACAAGTTTCAATGATACATGTTTCAAATCTGTCTTGCAGTTTACAATGTACCCATTGTTACATGAATAATTGAATATTACACTTTAATTTTTATCTGTGAAAAGTAAATGATTTGGAAAATGGACTCCTTAAATGTCCAGCTGGCTCAAGATTAGATTGCTTATTTTGGTATACCTTCATTCTGTGACTAAACAGGGAGTACAGGGAGCATGTTAAGGATCTTTCCTGCCTGTCGAAGGATCTAGGTCGTACTGTTATCGTTGACAATAACCCATTCAGTTTCTTGTTGCAACCATTGAATGGAATCCCATGTATTCCATTTTCTGCCGGGCAACCACATGATAACCAGGTAACTGATGTCACGTGATCAAAAGTCCTTATTAGTTCATTGAATTATGTTTGACCATTTTCTCACCCTGTCTATTCGGATTAATGTGTTTGACCAGCTTCTCAACGTACTCCTTCCACTACTTAAGCATCTTTCCTTGCAGAAAGATGTGAGACCTGAGCTATGCGAAAGATTCCACATGCCCGAATGGTTTCAAAAACAAGGAATCCCCACCTCAGGATTGTAGCATGAAGATTGTATGTAATGAAGGCCATCAATCTTCTTTGTGCAATTCCCTTAAGATTGATTTTCCTGGCATCATTTTGTTATAGGATTCTGTGACTTCTTGTATAGCATTGATTTGCTTACCAGAGGCATTGTAACTGATAAGAGCTGAAATTGCAACTACCTTAGCTTCGCAGAAAATGCTGATTTATGGGCTGCCTCTCTTAGCCAAATAGGTATACCAGTGATGTATGTAGATTTGTTCAGATCTGTTATCATTGTGAAACTTGTTAATATGCTGGCAATCTGTCAGGTATTTCTATGTATCTTTCTGAATTTTGTACATTTCTTTCAGATCATTATCTTCGAGTTCCAGTGCTTGTCGTGCAGTATAATCATTCTTTCTGCTTCTATCTTGTCCCCTTAATGTTTCTCTCGAGCTAATGAATTTAGCGCAAATATCTTTACACCAATAATTGTTCGCAGATTGCTCATCTCTTTCGAATCCTGTATCCAGCGTCCGATATTTAGGAGCAAAATCAGGAAATGAGCTTCTGGACATTTTCACCTGGGATTACCTGCTAATGAGAAGCAGAAACGACGGCAAGAAGCAAGTCACATGGGCGGCAGTTAACTTTGTCGATTTCAGAATCGGACTGTAGATTTTAGACATTGATTAATGATTGCTATCCATGTGGCTTGCGTTAACAGCATTGCCTGTCTCTGAAGGCAGCTTGTATATAATGTTAACTAAAAGCTGCTGCGAAGCTCATACGCAGAGACAAAACCAGCTTAAAGCTTCTACATGTCCAGATAAAGTGAGAAAAAAGAAAGCTCGCTCTTTGATGTTTTGTCTTCTCCTGTTTCCATCCGCGAATCCGTGTTAAAGTTTATGCTTCGGACTAATGAATCTTATGTTAACTGGGTCCCAGGCCCGCCAAAATTTTTCAGAATTGACCGGATTTCAAAGTGCTCGGTTTTAATTTTCAAAACCGATCAATTTGGACCGGTTCAATTTTTGGTGTTCCCTGTGAAATGAATCTGAGATTTAAAAAAAAAAAAGAAAAAGAAAAAGAAATGCACGAAAAGCCGAAAAAAGATTAGTCGAATTGAACGTGATTTTAATACTTAAAACATTTATCCCAAAAGTTTAAAGCAGAATAATTCGTTGTTATCTTTAAGTCGAGGGATCAATTCTTGTTGGGTAAGTTTAGAGCCTGTAAAATACAAAACAATAATAATAAAATTTATTATGAACTGAGGAAAATTTTACTAACGGGAGTCTATTAGCTTACAGTTTTCGAGATGCATAAAATAATAACCACAAATCAGTAATATTATAATTCTTTTATATAATTCTTCATGCAAAAAAAAAAAAAAAATCCTTTTAAGTTACACCTCAACACAATAAAATTTTTATTTAAACAACCCGTCCGTTGTTTTTGAAGCAGTCTCAAATTCTCAGTCAAGCAATCATGATACAGATATAAGAAAGTGTCTTCAGTCTTCCTATGTTCAGTCAACTGATTTTAAGAAATTGATTTCCAATAATATATTCGTTTACTAAAAGAAAGGGAGGGGAAAAAAAAAAAAAAGGTTTGAGCTTTTGATACAAGCTTAGGAGTGTGTGGTATATGTAATCTTGTGCAGCAGCCATGAGCCTTTGATTATTATACTTTGCAAAGAGGAAGCTAGCGAGGCCCCAGGCATCACTAGCTTCCTTAATTCTTTAATTCTCATGTTTTCAATTATTATTCTTTGTACTCTAAGTTATATCTGTCATGTCTCGAATTCGTGTGAAAATTTTGGCCTTTCTCTTTCTCTTTCTTTTATTATTTTATATTATATAAAATGAGAAATTTTAAGGTATTGCTTAGAGTACGTTATGTGTGAGAGAAATAAATAGTATTACGGGATCATGACATTGTTTATTTTTCTCAAGCATAAGGTACTGTAAATAATATTTAGTCAAATCCATATAAAATATGTGTTATAATAACACTTTTTTTGTGTGAGAAAAAAAATAGAGTAAATTTCTCTATAAATAACTAATTTTTGAATGGTTATCTATTATTTTTAATTTTTTTAAAATTTGTTATGCACGTATTGTTACTGATATTATAATTAATATTTATAATTGATATTACACCATATTATATAATTAGGATAATATCATATATTGACTAAATGAAACACTGCTTAAATTTATTAAAGTCTTTTTAATATTCGTTCTCCTCACATTATAAGGAAAAGATTATTTTCACTCAATTAGTTAATAATTAAAGAAAATTTGAAATTAATCTCTATAAAATATTTATAAAGACTGGAACCCTTACCCTCATTATTTTAAATGCAAAAATTTTCTCATTGGACTAAAAACCCATTAGTTTATTCTTTTTAAGTTAATTAAAACTAATTTCAACACAAATAATGTATCTGCATGTGCATTTATGAAATGTTCCAACATATCGGAATTCTTTTTTTATTTCTATTTTTTTAGTGGTTGTTGGTATAATTAATTAAAAATTAGTGATAACTAATTCATGGGGGTAAAAAAAAAAAAGATCTATATTTTACGAGAGAATTATTTTTATTTTATTTTAATAAAAATAATGTAAGTGACACGCCTTACACATGTAATGATGAATCCCCGCGTAGATTCTTGAACTAGTCGGAGTACATTCATCCAGTCAACGGAACGAATCAATTGCATCACCAAACAAATTAATTAATCTTGCATTAGATGCACATAATCCTTCTTAATATATTTTTTTAGAAATAAGTTGACCAGCACAACATTCACATCTTTGTTTCAATGATCAAAGCACGTTATGTAGCTGCCATTGGTATTTGGTGCAGCTGCCACAAGGTAAAATGTTGTAAAGGTTCGCAAAACAAATTAGATTATATATAAAGAGAAACGGTTGTCAAGAATATATTCCTTTTTTTTTTTTCAAATTAAAAAAGTAAAAGAATCTATAATAGAGTTTGATAATAATATTTGCCTGTCTCGATAGCCAAATTTGAGCTACTGTTTGAAATTCATTTTCAGTGTGCTTTCCTCGAGACTTAAAATAATAATAATAATAATAATAAATAAATAAATACACATGTCAAAGATGGCTTGAATTATTGCAATTTCTGGCAGCAGAGATGATCTGGGTGACACCTTACCATATGAGCCTACCTTTATCTTTTTCTCAAGGTTTCACTTTGACCATCAAAGGGGAAAAAAAAAAAAATTAAAGAAGTTTCAAAATAAAGAAACTAGAGTGAAACTTCTCCCTCTTTTCAAGTTAAAATTTCAAATCAGAGCAAATGAAGCCATTAGCCCATAGCTACGATCTAAATTTGGTAGAAGTAAAATAATTTAGGTCACAATCAAGGATTGAACATTAAGTGATCTAAAAAAAATTTTAATTTTTTTTAAAGTGTGTGCTTTAAAATAATTTATATGTGTGTGTGTGTCTTTTGCAAAATTGATTAAAATTTAAAAATTGATCGAATAAAATCATAACCCGTGTAACAACAATAAGCTTTGATTTTAAAGAGTAAGCCAAAAATAATTTGGTCTTAATAAAATTGCAAAAAAAATTTCTTTTTTGGTGCTTTTTTTTTTTTGGGGGGGGGGGGGGGGGGGGTTTGGTGAACTCATGATACTCATGAGGCGATTTGTTCACAAAATAGCAGCCTTCGTGGTCAACTACATCCAGCTTCCTAATCAATAAAATAAATACATGCCTAACGTGTTCTCAAAATTTGAATCAATGTATTTCAATAACGCACGCACGTGCTTCGGTTTCACTTTGGAGGCGCGTAAAATCCCCGACATTCAAACTCACACGTGTTCTCTTTCGGGTCCAAGCGAGTTGAGTGAGTCTCAAGTCTCCTCCCACCGCACCCGCGGGGACAATTAAATAGTAACGTCTTGTTTGTTTGGTTTGTGACTTGGTCCTACTCAAAATTGAATTTTTTTTATTTGCGAATATATTATAAATTTTGAATTTTATTTTTAACAAAAATAAATGTAAAAGGTTTATACTCTCATAAACTTGTTAAAAAAAAAATCTAAATCTTTCAAAATTTATTTTGTGTTAAATATTTTAAACTTCTATATCATTTTGAGAATTAAAAGTTTCATAATTCATCACTTTTTTTTTATGTTAGAAATTTTGGTATTCTTATGTTAACCTTTTAAAAATTAGGATTTGACTTCTTTACTTAAAGAAAGAGAGAAAATTAATGTTGGAAAGGTCATAGCCTTTAATTACTGCACGTAGTAATTTTTGTGAATGCTCTACCCAACCAAACAGAAAAAAAAAACTCATATTATTATCGTAACTACCACTAGCATTTATGATAAATAAATAGAAATAACATATTTCAACTGAATTAATATTAAATTTGAATTTATAACATCTTTTATTATAAGTTTATGTAAATTTTATATTGGATAATAATACAATTAGCTCTTTTATATCTCTTAAGAAATAAATTAGAACTAAAGTGAGATTGAGAGTTTGTGTCCTAAGTTTGTACATACGTAACATTATTTGAGAAGACAAAACTTTTGTTAGCCAATTAACATCATCTGGATTTTATGATCCAATTTGATATTCTTTCCAAATCCTAGCTTGTTTAAAGATCAATGTGTATCTAAAACTTAATTGATTTATCTTACAAGGAATGAGTAAAGATTTTATTCTCATCCTATCATAAGAAAATAAGATAACTCAATTTTTGTGGTGCCATTAAAAATCTTATTTCAAAATAAGATTTTAGATATAAAGAACAGGAAAATTATTTTAATGAAATAAGTTTTCACAATCTTTGTTAGTCCATTAAGAATCTATTTTTAAGAGTATTTCTAATTATAAGATTCTTAAAATTAAGTTTATAGAGTAATAGATATACTCTTGAAAAAAAATTAATAAAACCAAGTCTTAGAAAGAGAAATGAAAATATTAAATATGAGAAAATAAATTTTTAAACACGATAATAAAAAAAATAGAGACATTATTGCAAGATAATGTGGGGTAACACGTTTTCTCATATCTTGTGTGCCAATAAAATAAGATGACATGAAAGAGTGGAATAATTATGTTGAGTCATTTCCTCGTATCATAAAATTAAGTTTATGGTATGTTTTTTCATATTATTAAATAAAATATTTTAAAATCTCATTCGAAAAACTAATATAAATATTAAAAATATTCTAAAATTTTATGGAAATGAGCCTAAAAAAATTAATTTTCTAACAAGTCCGACTTAATTATTTTTCAACCTTAATAGCAAAAAAAAAAAAAAGCAACAAGTTGGTCGCTAACATTCTAAGCGAAAATTGGAGGCAGTAAATACTGTTAGACTATGATAGGAGGTGCATGGACCATTATAAACGGCCCTCCACCGCAGTATCGATGTAGTTATTATTTTGTTATTATTATGCAAAATGGTCTTTTTGACTACGAAAATACGAATACGTTTCAGATGGGATCTGTTCGTCAATTGAACAAAACTTTGGTCTATTTCTATAAATTTTCCAGAATATGTTTAATATTTAAATTTTACAGAAACAACCGCTGACAGACGCAGCCTTAATAACACTTCCGCTTCAATCAGTCTGAACTCTGAAACCTGCAACTCTCTCTCTCTCTCTCTCTCTCTCCATCTCGCTATCTCATTTTTTCTTTTTTATCATTTCAAAAATTCTCTCTTTTTTGTTTTGAGTCCACAAATGAAGCATCAAATTACCAAACAAGTCACCACTCTCTATTTTTTTAGATGACGAAACTATCCTCCACCGCCACCACCACCAACTTTTCCGTCGCCTTCACCGTTATCCTCATTTCACTCTGCCTCCCATCCCTCGCTCATGCCTTGGGCTCCGGTTCCACACTCGCCGTCACATACGGCTCCATTACCGTCTGTGCCGTCGTGGCGGCTCAATCAACCCAGCGCCTCCTCTGCTACCAAGGCGGCACAATCCGGGCAGTCGAGCCCAACATCTCATTCACCTCAATCTCCGCCGGGCAGAGCTTCTTCTGCGGCATACGCGCAGGCGGCCAGAGCTTGCTCTGTTGGGACACGCACTTTCCCAACAACTCCAGTTTCGTCCCCAAAAGAATCTACCGCAACGACACCGTTCTGCTGAGCAGTGTCTCCGTCGGAAACAATCATGTTTGTGCCACTACGGTTCAAGGACAGATTAATTGCTGGAGAGGCGACGTTAATATTAGTAAGAACGCGCCTTCAAGAGAGCTCCAATTCGAGTCTTTAACATCGGGTATTGATTTTTCATGTGGGATTTTGACGAATAATAAAACAGTTCGATGTTGGGGAATCAATTCGATTTCGAATCAAATCCAAAGAAGTTTTGCAAATAGGTCCATGTTGAGTATAACGGCAGGCGGGAATCACGCGTGCGGTTTTGATTCTAACGGTTTTCTTATTTGTTACGGGGATAACAATTCAGGGCAGTTAAATATTCCGTTAAATTACACGCCTTTTGATTACTCAGCTTTGTCTCTGGGGTTTAATCACAGCTGTGCTATTCGGAGATTGAATGGATCGGTGGTTTGTTGGGGCAACCAAGGAGAATATTCTGTTAATGGTATTCGTGAGATTTCATTTGAATCGATTGTTTCAGGTTCGAATTTTACTTGTGGGTTAACAACTAGTAATTTTTCAGTTATTTGTTGGGGCCCCGGGTGGCCTAAGGTGTCGAATAATTTAATTGCATTGGTTCCATTTCAACAAGAGATTCTTCCGGGGCCTTGTGACAATTCTTCTTGTGGTCAGTGTGGCTTGTATCCTCAATCTGACAGATTGTGTTTTGGTAATGGTAATATTTGCAAGTCTTGTTTGACTCAAAATGTAGTCCCAACGCCATCGGCGCCTCCGCCCGTGGCTGTGCCTCCTAGATCGTCATCATCTCCATCTAGGGAATTGACTAGGGGTTTGTTGGCGTTTGCCATTGTGGGATCAGTTGGTGGTTTTGCAGCCATTTGTACAGTAATTTATTGTGTCTGGACCGGTGCTTGTTTTGGGAAGAAGAAGGTGCATAATTCTGTACAGCCAACGATCACTCGAGGTGGCTCCAGAGCTGGCTCTAATGGTGGGGCAGGTTCGAACAATAGTCCACCTTCGCGATCAGCTACAATTAGGCGGCAGGGTTCACGATTGCTGACAATGAGGCGGCAGAGAAGTGGAACTTCGTCTAAGCATGCTGATAGAGCAGAGGAGTTTTTGCTAGCTGAGCTTGCAGCAGCTACTAACGACTTTTCTTTGGAGAACAAGATTGGTGCTGGTAGCTTTGGTGTTGTGTACAAGGGAAAATTGCCGGATGGGCGCGAAGTGGCAATCAAGAGGGGCGAAACAGCTAAAACGAAGAAATTTCAAGAGAAAGAGAGTGCATTCGATTCAGAATTAGCATTCTTGTCGAGGCTTCATCACAAACATTTGGTGAGGCTTGTTGGGTATTGCGAGGAAAAAGATGAAAGGCTCTTGGTATACGATTACATGAAAAATGGAGCGCTCTATGATCATTTACATGACCACAACAATGTTGAAAAGAGTAGTAGTGTGATAAATTCATGGAAAATGAGGATCAAAATCGCGTTAGATGCTGCTAGAGGAATCGAGTATCTTCACAATTATGCGGTACCACCTATAATTCATAGAGACATAAAGTCTTCTAACATATTGCTAGATGCACAATGGACGGCAAGAGTATCTGATTTCGGATTATCACTGATGGGCCCAGAATTAGAACGAGAATTCAGACCTATGAAAGCAGCTGGAACGGTTGGTTACATTGACCCGGAGTACTATGGACTGAATGTTTTGACGGCAAAGAGTGATGTATATGGACTTGGTGTGGTGTTACTAGAGCTTTTGACCGGGAAAAGAGCAATATTCAAGAATGATGAAAATGGAGGAACTCCTGTGAGTTTAGTAGACTTTGCAGTGCCAGCAATAATGGCTGGGGAACTGGTAAAGATTTTGGACAAAAGGGTAGGGCCGCCGGAGATAAATGAAGCAGAAGCAGTAGAGCTTGTGGCATACACTGCAATGCATTGTGTAAATTTGGAAGGGAGGGAGAGGCCAACAATGGCTGACATTGTTTCCAATTTGGAAAGAGCATTGGATATTTGTGATCACAGCCATGGCAGCATCTCAAGTAGTGGTATAGTCTCAATTGCTTCAGATTGAAATTCATTTCCCAAATAGAGAAACAGAAAACAGATTTTTTATTGATTTGAATGATTATCTTGGTAGACTTTTTGGAGTGTAAAAATTTAGGAATTCTCATTTCATCCTCTAACATTGAATTGTAGTTTAGAATTTTAATTTTTGAACACTGACAACAAGGAGAATTATTAAAAGATTTATTCCTTTCTTCTTTTGATGTTAAAAGCTCATTTTTCTTTCTTATTTTGTAGATGGATGAATTAGAATTTTCGGACTATTTGGTGGTAAATATATAAACCCTATGTTTCTGAATAATAGTCTTAGGCAATTAAAAAAAAATCAATAGGAACATTGTTCTAAAATACTTTCTATTCAAAATTATTTTATTAAAATTAACATAATGTATAAAACAACTATCATATTCATAATGGGCGATAAGTAATTTTTCTTTTCAATAATAATAATGCAAAAATTTCATCGTCAAACTTACAGTGCAAGAACAGGGGTTTCAAAGTTGATGAGAATGGCCCACCACGAAAAAGCAGGGAACTGAAAATGAAAGCGGTCCGCAGAGTTAATTTAAGCACACAAAGTGGGCGTAGTTAAGATTTGGATATGAAAATTGACTTTGAAGTTGAAATAGTCAAGTATTGAATATTAAAATTTGAAAAAGGCCAAAAAAAAAAAAAATGGAATGACAGTCAATTTGGGCCAATTCGGGAGAAGACTCTTGAGCTGCTGCTGCCACTGTTAATGGCGGTGAATGCAAACACGTACTATTTGAATCGACGTTACATTATTAAATCGTGCGGTGCCTCTAAATAAATAAGAAAATCGTAACATTAATGTGTAATTCATGCCACTATTAATAACAAACAATTTAATCATAATTTCTAGTGCGTGGGGGCAGAGACGGTGACGGTTGACAAGCGCAAGGCTGTGGCCGGCCGGTGACTCCCCTTCTCTATTTATTATGTATCAACATCTATCAATTTGTCCGGTGTACGTAGCGAAGTGGGGTCTCACTATACCATTACTTATTTATTATTATTATTTTTTGCCTTCTTTTCGGTAACTTCTGGATACATAATACATGTAATGAAGTGTTTATAAATGACAATAAAAGCGACAGTTATAAATTTTTATATAAATTTATTTTATATAATTTAATTTAATATTAATTTATTAATTAAATAAAAATATAAAATAATAAAAATAAATAATGTGAATTAAGAGATTATTTAATTTAATTTATTTAATTATGTTCCATTAATTTGTTAAAAAATACATATATTCGTATAAGAATTTATGTCTGTATTATTATTCTTATTATTAATTTGGCGTTTTGTATTTCAAAATACTCGTTTTAAAATTTATAAATAAGAGGTTAGATAAATTTATCGGACTATAATGTATTCATAAATTTTGAAAGAACAACTTCGTCTGACTTGAAATTTACATTTTAAAAAGAGAAGACGTGTACGCCCGAGACATTGAAGTTTGGCAAAAACAATAAGAAATTGCAACATCAAACAAGACAAGAAACTGGCAAAGGGCATGGATGAAAAATTGAAGAATGAATCAAGACATTATCCATTTTGCTGTCAATGGAATGTTTTCATCCACAAGCAGTGGGTTCTTGAATCTAAAGTTGGCTCTGAATTAATCTTGTCCGTGAACG
Source organism: Aegle marmelos (assembly GCA_030449875.1). NCBI lineage: Eukaryota > Viridiplantae > Streptophyta > Magnoliopsida > Sapindales > Rutaceae > Aegle > Aegle marmelos. Next base: position 25,611,855 of record JASUUL010000143.1, read on the forward strand.
CAAGCTACCGAAACTTTGGATGGACCAATCGTTGTCATTCATTCACCAACAGTCGTTTTTGGCATTTCCTTTGAGCCTAACAAGCCAAAAAAAAAAAAAAAAAGAATTTTAATTGAGTCATCATGCTACATTACAACCGAAATATGGCACGTTATTTGCACTGATATCTTATCCCCAGTTGTGACATAGATCACATTTTTCATTGCAAAATTTGTTGAAATGCGTCAAAATTGAAATCTGTGGGGAGTCCTAAAATACATAAACTTTCTAATAAATACTTTAATATTACGTTTTAGAGGTCTCCAAAATTGAATATTAGCTTGAAAATTTATTCTCACAACCACCGAGTGGGGGAGGTATCTAATCCTAATAAAAATTTGGGGGATTTTGTAAATATATATCAAAGGACACTCGAGATGTGTAACCAAAAGTTTGGGACATGCAATTGGAATACTCCCACCATGTAGTTCATCTTTGTACCATTTCCCATTTGCACGAGGCTACGGGCTATTTAAGGGCAAAACTGTTGTACCAAACACCATTTTAGTATTTTCTTAGCCGTCCCTGTAGTTTTTTTTTTTTTTTTTTATAAATGATAAAAACTATGACTTCTAAAAGTGTTATACAATAAGCCCCAATTAAAATATAATAATTTTAAAATTGTAAAAAAATTATTTGGCATTTTCTTCAACAATCCCTATTATTGTCCGTAAATAATAAAAATTATAATTTTTAATAATTTTATGTGATGAACCCAATTAAAGCATAATAACTTTAAAATTCTAAAAAAAATTATTCTCTCTATCTCCTTCTCAACCAATTTTAAATTTAAGTTCCATACTTTATAATTTTAAATTTAAGTAACAAAATAAATATTAAAATAATTTATTTATTTTCACATTAAATAAATAATTAATCAACTTAATACGTGTGATCAAGTATAAGTAATTTTACATTATCTCAAATTTACGTATAGAAATTTACTATTTTGAAAATATTAGTTATAAACTCTATATTGAATTTAAATGACTATCCAAGTATTTATTTAATATTTATTTATTTATTTATTTTTATATTGTCAAAATTTATATGAAGCCTTGTCCAATTTTGTGTTACACTAAATGTAAAATAATATTATTAAAATCTAATTAGTGTTTTAAGTAAATGGGAGTGGGGAATATTTTTAGCAAGTTAGAATAATCCACCCATACTTTTCATATGCAAATATGTTCACTTACTAAACTACTTTTGATGATAAAATATTTTAATGGACTAATGTGTCAAAATTTTGAAACTTAATTTTTTTATTCTTTTTGTAAACAAAAGGGGTTATATTTGTTAATAACTAAATAATTGCACGCAAACCGTTCGAATTAGTTTTGAAAATTCTTGGGTTGGACCCGATAATTGAATCACAAAAAGACAAAAAAAAAAAAAAAAGAAGAGGTACGAAATAACTAAATAATTGCATCGTCAGGCGGACCCGAGATTTTAAATAAATAACAAACTTCTGTTCCGATTAGAGAGAGGAGGAAACCTGAAGGAATGGTGCCAGACCGCCAGTCAATTTCTGCTTTTGGGTTGAAACTTTGAAACCTAATAAGAAGTCATTGACTTGTCCACACGCAAAATTCAAAGTCTTGTTATTGTTCTACCTAACATGTCTTTATCGAAAAAAAATATTGACTATAAAATACTTGTTTTCACAAGTTATCTTTGCAAATATATAACCCAAAAACTGAAAAATTCTATAATGTAGTGATAAAAAATATGACATCAATACCGTGATACATATAAATATTATAAATTATATATAAAATTAATACATGTAAAGTGAAATTAATAAATTTATATAAGATGATTAATTATTTGAAAATAATTATTGTTCTTATATGATTTTAGTGAAAAATATTTTATTCACTTACAAAAAATATTTTCTTTAATTAACTAAAAAATTACTCGTTAATTGAACAAAAAAATTATACTAAAATAAGTTTTATTGTATAGGTTATCATAAATTATATATTTATTCTAGACTATTTGTATTGGTTATCATAAATTATATGTATGTTAATTACGCGTAATTATTTATCTTGATGTGGATCTAGTAAAAATAAAATAAAATAATTCTTATATTATTAGACACATATATGATATATCAATAAAATTAAATTAAATTTTGAATCCTACACATTTTTTTATATAATTTGAAACTTTTTACTTATACTTATAGACCATTTAAGGTTGTTATTGAGGAAGTATATAAAGATACAAAATAATCTCATCTTACAATAACTATGAAAAATATAAAAATAATATTTTTTCACAATATAATTTTGAGAATAAATTTTAGCTTTAATAAAAGATCACATGTATTACATCAATGCAAAGCTAACATTATTCAATTGAAATAAAATAGTCAATAAATATATAAGGTAATAAATATTATAACAAGTTTTTATTTTATAATTGTGAATTTTTTTATAGTAATTATTATATTTATTTACTTATTTTACTTTTTTATTCATAAGTCTTAGACATAATCTACAAACTTTAGGTCTTATTTTGCACTTAATATTGATTTACTTATTTTATATTATATTTATACGTTTTCATTTTATTTACCAGTAATACATCACTTCACTATTTTTATAGTAATTTACTTATTTTACCTTCTTTTTACAAGTTTTATGTTTCATTTCTAAAATTTATATTTTATTTTATAATTAGTGTTGATTTACTAATTTTATGTTATATTTATAAGTTTTTATTTTGCTTACCAGTAATATGTTAATTTATTAATTTATATTGATTTACTTATCTTACCTTCTATTTACAAGTCTTATGTTTCATTTTCAAAATTTATATTTTATTTTACACTTAATGTTAATTTATGATTTTTAGGTTATACTTGTAAGTTTATCAATTTACTAATTTTATATTAGTTTACTTGTTTTACCTTCTATTTATAAGTCTTATGTTTAATTTCTAAAATTTATGTTTTATTTTACAGTTAATATTAATTTACAAGTTTTATATTAAATTTATAAATTTTTATTTTGCTTACTAGTAATACATCAATTTATTAGTTTTATATTGGCTTTACTTTATCTTACATTTACAAACCTTATGTTTAATTTATAAAAATTATGTTTTATTTTGCACTTAATGTTAATTTAGGAAGTTCTTATTTTATTTATTAATAATGCATCGATTTACTATTTATATATTAATTTACTTATTTTATCTTCTATTTACAAATCTTATGTTTAATTTCTAAATATTATGTTTTATTCTGCACTTAATATTGATTTACTGATTTTATATTATATTTATAAGTTATTGTTTTATTTATTAATAGTATACTAATTTATTAATTTTATATTAATTTATTTATTTTACCTTTCGTTTACAAATTTTTATGTTCAATTTTTAAAATTTATAATTTATTTTACAGTTAATGTTGATTTATAATTTTTATATTAAATTTATAAGTTTTATGTTTTATTTATATAATTTATATTTAATTATAGTATTGATAACGTAACTTTTATCACAATATCATAGAATAACCCACACTAATAATAATTTTTCTAATAAGGACATTTATATTTTAATAAAATAAAAATGTCATTAACAAATAAAATATATTTTAATACACTAAAAGATAAAAAAATATAATTTTTAATATATTAAAATTTATAATTTTTTAATACTTTATATTTTTGTTTTACTCGAGTGCGGAGAGGACTCCGTCAGCTAATGCACGGAATGCTTATGGGGTGTGTGCGTGCCCGCGCGTGTAGATAAAGATATAAATATAGATACAGATACAGATATAGACCCGTACCCAGAATCCACGTAATTGACTGAAAATTTTTATATAGATATCGATATAAATACAGATACAGATACAGATATAGACCCGCACCCAGAATCCAGGTAAGAATCCACGTAATTGACTGAATATTTTTCTTGCCCATCTTTTGGGTAGCAGCTACTATTTTGTTAAGGTGTCGTGTGCTGACTGAAAAAGGGTGTGAAAGACTTTTGGGAGACGTGGCTGCCGCCGCCAGATTAAAAGCCACATGACCCTTGACTCCAAATTACCCTTTCCGGTTAAAGGAAAAAGCAACCACAGACATTGATGCAAAGCTTCATAAATCTCAGCGCCTTTGAGCTCTTAAAACTAACTCAATGCTACCCTATCGTTTCTCTAGTCACTTTCTCAAGACGAAATCATTGTTTTCTTGGCTATTTTGCATTTAATTTTATTAAACTACAATGTAAACGTAGGAGTGATACATTTATAATCAAAGCACCTTGTAGACATTTCTTGACAGAAGAATGCCACTGTTTCTACTCCACTTGAATGAAGCCAACCAAGAATATCATCGAACCTCCTTTTTATTGAAAAAGAATGGCTTATAGTATCCAATTGATAAACCTAGAAAGAATGCCATTGTATTGTTTTTGTATTGCGTCAAAGTTTAGCGGCCAACTTCTCAGCCCAGTGACTGATAATTTTCTTGCCTGCATAGAAAAGTACTGTGTTGAAAAAGTAAATACTAGCTGGAGTACCAAATCCTAATCTTCTGCATATTTGCTAGAAACAAGCTGAGATAATTTGGCAGAAATGTTAGAAACGGGGAAATCTTTTTCTCTGTCTCTGCTCTTCAACTTCATTCATCCAATCAGACAGCTTCAAGAGACCCTTGTACCCATAGTATAAACCAGCAGCCACGGCTACAGAAAGAATGACAAACAGAAGCAGCCGCTTAATGGTGGTGAAAATCCTCTGTCCAAAGAAATAGTCATTGTTACATATTGAATGAAAAAGGCAGAAGTAAATTCTCAAATGTCCTCTAGTGTAAATAGCACACCTGCAGTCTTGAAGCTTGATTCACTTCTCGAACACATCCACGCCTTTTCCTACGCTTTCCTACATGCTTCTCAGCACCTGGCTCCTTTTCCTTTGGTCAAGAAAGGGTATGTGGCAAAATTTTAGCTTATTCACTAAAAAGTCACCATAATGCATAAATGCACTTAAAGTTGCATGCATACTTGATGGTTTAACAAGAAAAACTGAAGATGACAATCCATTGCTAGGCAGGTAAATAAGAAGGATATTTAGTGCACATTATAGACACTGAGCTGTGAAATAAATGATACAGCTTGAATTAGTTGTTTCTTGTTGGATAGTAAGCAAGTTACCTCCACTTTAGGCTTGCGTGACTTTAACAATGAATCAACAACCCGTACTTTACTCTTGCAGTCAGAATTGCAAGGCAGAAGTCCAAGACCAAACTGATTTTTAGATATATCTTTGGGATCAAGACCGATTTTGAGATAAGCTGCTTGAACGTCTAGACACTGCCGCTCCTCCTTCAATGTTTGGCACCCACAACGAACAGTAACCTTGAGAAGAAAATGTAGTCATTGTAAAGGAGATTATTAGCACAGTAGGCAAAATAACAAGATACACATACATTCAACTAATTCGGCACTCATTTATACTGCTAGTGTTTGTAAACTCACGATTGCTCAGAATTATCACCTTTTTGCAGCACCTTTCAGGCAATGGGCATTTACCAGGATGACATATTTCTGGACAGAGATGTGTACAATAGGGTAATTTCCTGCATTGCAAGCATTGCATCAGTACCAAAGGTTTCATCAGACTAGCACATTCTAGGCAAGACAAGATGAGCCACATTAATAACAAACACTATATCAATATTTCAAATCAGAGGCTTGAAGAATAATAGAGTAAAAATAAATGTAATACATGTAGAAAAGATGACAACACAACAACCCAGATAAAATTCTATGAATTACCTATGACAGGGCCCACCACACGAGCGAGCAGCCATTTGCTCCTTTTCCGTTAGAGAATTGAAATATATGCACTCAAAGACATGCACCATTGAGCCACAATGACAAGATCGTTTAACAAGCACTTTGCAGGGAGGACATACTCCTGGATGACAAGGCAGAGGGCAAGAATGTGGACAAGTAGGCATTCTCTCCTGATCAAACATTAAAAGCCAAAACAATGATATGGATATCTAAATGTGAGATTTCATAGGCCTAGTGATAAATCAGTTAATATCGTATGCTGATACAGCAGTATGAATAAAAAATAAAATGACTGCATAATGAAAGAATTGAGTGGAAACTGGAAAGAGAATGATAGAGAGTAAACCTTCTGGCAAGGAAGAGAACACACTTCACAAGATTCAGCAGTTCGCTTTTCAACTGATGAGGAAGATTGGCTTTCCAGGGCATGGCAAGCATTTGTGCAATAGTGATTGCCGCAAGGAAGAGGATTTCCACACAAATTATCACAGGAAAACTGTGTTCTATCTGAGCAGACCATCTGAAATAAGATGAGAATACTCTGTTTGAAAATTTGACAAATACTTGCAAAACAACTCCTGTTTTCTGTGTTGAAAGACAAAAAAGTAAAACTGACCATCCTCTCCGCCCCAATGTGCTCACCAACACATGATCTCCAAACAAGTTCTGGGCAAGGAGGGCATGGAGAACCAGGAGTAACTTCACTCTGATGATTTGATTTCTTTTTCTTTGGTTTTAATGTGAATTCTGGGTTAGGAGGAGGCCTAGGGCCATGGCACCTGGAATATAAAACAGGCAGTAAGAAATAAAGAGAGGTCAATATAATCTGTAATTACACTCCAAAAGAACTCTTGAGAAGACATTCATTGCAAAGAAGTTTCAGCAAACCTTAATTTGCATGAATGACCACAAGGATATTCTTCTTCACAAATCAGCTGGCATGGGGGACAAGGTCCATAATGACATTTGTGAGGCTGGATAAAAAGAAATATAATTAATAAAAAATAAATACATAAAGATAAATTAGAGGAAATATAATGAGAAATGGATGGCCAGATCAAGATGCTGCTATCCACGTAGAATACTACTACTTGCTCAACTATGGCTCAAAAATGCTCCAAGTTCTCAATTAAATAACTTTGAGCAAATATAGACTGAACATTACAGAAGTACCTTGCAAATTGATCTGTGCCTGCATAAAGAAATTACATGGCATGATTTTCGACATTTAGGAGGCTTTTGATCCTTCTCAGTACCACATGGAACCTTCAACAAATTTCACAGATGAAATTCATCAAAAACAGTCCACATAAATGAAAAAAAAATGTCTATTGGATCTGAGATAAGAAAGATCACATAAAAAACATGCCAACAAAACAAATTCTCACCTCAAACTGAGTTTCCCCACATGCACATGAAATAGTCACCATAAGAGGGCAAGGGGCACAGGCACCTCTATAAGGATAAAAGTGATTTTTAACATAATATGCTTCATCAAGTGTATGCAATAAAAACTAGTTGAATACCCAAAAAAATAAAATAAACTTAGCCAATCAGAAACAAGCAAAATCCAAATCTTTGACTTGTCACATGAAATTTTTGTTATTTCTTTCCTAGATGTATAATTCAAAGTCAACAATTTCTAAGACCACAGATATAGGATGATCCACATTTGGAAAACCACATTCTTTCCTAGAATGTTTGCACATTATAAAGCATTGTAAAACTACATTGTTTTCGATGTCATTTTACAATTTCTTTATAAACTGGACCAACCGTCAACCTTATGCCAATGTAATGGTACAAGAAGAAAATGAAAGGTGGCATACCGATGGCATGGGGATGGGCATTTGTGGTTCTTACACCGCAGCCTCTTGCCACAAATCTGAAATTTCGACATGTCAACACACTTACACACTGCTAAGAAATTATCTAAACTAGAAGAAAGGAGTGCAACACACACCTCTGAACATGCCGGGCAGTCCCCATCACAGCAACGGCGTTTACAAGCATGCCGCCCACAATCTCTCATTCGTTGACACTTGCGTTCACAAGTCAAATCTTGATAACAAGGAATCTACTCTAAAATCAGTTAAAGTGTTCAATGTTGAAATTGCACTAGAACATAACCCACAAAAAAACACAGCATTGATATGTAAAAACACTCCAGATTCAAATAATCCATCACAATTTCAAATATATTGACAAAAAGATGATCCATCTAACAATAAACCATCAGCATGCACAAGAGACCTACATGAGGTGCAGCTAAAGCACTCAACATCATCAAATAAACCATACAACTAAACCACCATATGACTCTAGGTTCAGTTAAAGCATTTCTATTTTCAACTCAACGTCAGAAAAAGGTGTCTATAATCTTACAAACATCCACATATGTCAATGAACATACTTGAGCATCAGTTACAGTATTACAACTGAACATACACTAGAAAATAACTGAAGTAACAACAGGAAGCACTGATGCAATCCAAAGTTCCAGTAACAAAGTAATGTCTTGTACCTCTTTCTTCAAGCTCCTGCACCGACACAACTTAGCAATGACAATCCTACAAGTCTCAATACAAGGTCCACGGTGACATCGTTCATGGCACCTATGTATCCTACAGCTCAACATCTTATCACAAGTGGCCCCACACAGTGGCACAGGAACATCACATGACATTCCCTCATACATCCTCTTCCCACAAGGACAAGTCCTATTCCCCTGAAGCGGACACCCTCCACACTGTCCAACATGACACCCTCTCTCGCACACGTGTTTCCCACAATCAAGAGCTTTCCCACAAGCATTCTCACATCTAAAATCCCTCTCACAACACTCCCTCTCTTCTTCAACTCTCCGACACCGGCACTTGTACACTGCCCGTGCTTTACAAGGAGGGCAAGGCCCCTCATGGCAAATTTGTAAACACTTATGAGTCCTACAATCTAATGGTTTCGAGCAAATTTTGTTACAAGAAAACGATTTGAATCCACAGCGACGAACTTCTTGAATCTTCCAGCAGAAGCAAGATGAGTTCACTAACTTGGGGCAGGGCGGGCAAGGGCCTGGATGACATAACAATAAACAAAAATGACCGCAGTTGTTTTGCAACGGTCTGTTGCATATTTCGTTGCAAGAATGCGGCAAAATCCAGGGATCTTCACTGTACGGATCCTCTAATTTGCCGCAAAAGCAAAGATATTTCTTAGGGATTTGAGATTTCGAGTACTGAGATCGGCATTTAGGGCAGTTCCAGGTGGAGGATTCGGCAGCTTTTTCGGCGGTGATTGGGAGGCGGGACACGGCGAGGGAGGCCGATAGATCGGACGATTGGCGAGCCCACGACTGGATGCAGATTAAGTGGAAGATGGAGTAGCAAAGAGTGGAACAGTGCCACGTCGGATCTGAGGGCTTGATGCGCTCGAGGCATATGAGGCATGATAGGGCGCCGGAGGAGGACGAGGCGAGGAACGATTTGATTTTTGAGAGTGCGGAGGGTGATTGTGACGCGGCGAGTGATGATTGGTTGGTAGATTCTAGGTACGGTTTGAGAATGAAGCTCGAGAGATCGGGGAATGATTCGATGCGGCCGTTGTCGGAGTCTGTATCGGAGTCCGATGATATTTGTTGGCAATTAGCGGTGGAGGTCATTTTGGAAATTTAATTAAAAAATTACGTAGGATTTTGCGGGGTTTTATGGTCTTGGGATTCCTGATTTTTGTTTCGATGATTGTGTATTCTCTTGGCCCCATGGCGGGATTTTAGGTCATGTGTTATCCATGTCGGAAGTATTTGATTTACAATTTCGCCCCTTCACAGTTTAAACTATATGGATAGAAAGAATCGATAAAAGAGCGAAGGCATCTAATAACCATCAAAGGGATGTCAAAAAATAGAGTTAAGACCCCATTTTTTAAAAAATGGATGTCAAAGTTTTACAATTACTTGATGATTATAAATGTTTTTTGAATCTTAAAAGCTCTTATAAAAATTTTTTATTATTATTAATTTTTTTATAAAAATTTTAAAAATTAAATGAGTTATTTTAACCTTTATTAATAAAATCTTAAATTTTAATATTTTATGAGTAGAAATTAAATTTATTTAAAAATATTAAAATTTTTAAAAATTTTTTTACTTATTTAATTATTTTATTTTATTTTTTATAACATAATTTTTAAAATTTATTTTTTTAAAATAATTTTTAATTTTTAATAAAATTTTTATTGATAATTATAATTTTTTAAATAAAAATTCTACTTATTAAATAATTTTTTTAAGTAAATTATATTTAAATAAATTCTATTTAACAAATTATACTAAATAGAGTTGGATAATTAATCTAATTTTGGTGATTTTTTTTATTTAAAAAGTCCAGCCTGAAATCAAAATAAAAGGATTGGCATTGCTCCATTCAAATTTCATATATTAATCAATCTTTTTAATATTCAATTAATTAATACTTTTGCAAACACATCAAATAATAGATAAGAATCACAAATACGAGGATCTCTAAGCAACAAAACCCCAACTCTTAAATAATACACAGAAAGCTTGATGGGTAATAACATCTCTGTCCCCGAGTTTTCAAGCTTATATCAAATAAGGACAAAGGCTCTAAATTATTTACAAGTCAACCGTTGGAATAGAAGTAGCCGCGGAAGGCACATCTACTCCAACTGTTCTATATCAAATGCAGCAAAAGAACGGTTGCGACTTGCAACTCAAGAAAGTAATACATTCTCACGCTAAATATATTACACCAACAGGAGCAGTGGTACCATGTATCACACGACAAAACATATCAACACAACTACACTCAAGCTCACACAAACGTAAACAAATTCAAATGGCCTTCACAAATTTTTACATCTCCCTGAGAGAACACAGCCTAGAAGTGATAATAGCCTCAAGTGAATTCAAAGCGCATAAGAAGCTTTACAGAATTATACTTCTGTCCTTTGCGGTCATGAAGTGGAACTGCACGAATCCCTTGTTTTAGTTCAGAAACAGGTAAGCATGTTTGACCTCCAAAGTCATCCTTTTCGGACATGTCGTACTCATGAACTTCAATTCTTAGCAGAGCAAGCTCTGGAACAGAGAGGGGGAACTCAAATTCCTCATTCCAAGAGGGTATCCAGTTGTCCTCCAAAGTCTTTGTTTTCTTCATAACCGTATCAGCAGGAACCCCAGCAATACCTACCTGCAGATAGTCAGAAAAATTCAGTATCATCATGATGAAATAAAAACTGTGTGCACTAAAGTGAAGTAAATGAGATTATATCAACATACCCTCACATAAAAATCTGGAGGGGAATAAGCATCAAAGTGAGTATGACGGAAATCATAATACCATCCTTCACCCATATATACCGTGATCTTCTCAGCAACAGGAAAACATGAATTATTTATCAGCATAACTTGTCAAGAGACATTTCATTGGAAGGCCTGAGAAAAATTAAAAAGGATAAAGGGTAGTAGAAAGCCATGGCAATAAAGCACTCACCTTCAAAGTTTTTTTTGCTGGTAACTTGACTTTGGGATCAAAGACCTCATTATGAGGACCAGTTTGCAAAAGAAAATTTGGTTTCTTAACATAGCCACACCCACCATTGGCTCTGAACATTCCATGCATCAACCAGAGTGATCTCCCATGCCCCTGTCAACCAGAAACACGTTCTTAATACTTGCACATGAAAAGTTTTAATGATATGTATTTATGAACACATTACAATTTCACATCTGAAATTTTTGAAAAAAGCTAACATCTCCAGTCAGAAAATTGACTTCTATTCCCTCTTCTATTTCCCCTCAAAATATTTTCTTCTGTTACAACAGCTGAAATACATCAACATGCACAAGCATGCATGCACTTATCCACTCAAACAGAGGATCACGCACAAAGAAAGGTAAAGACAATCAGTTGTAACATGAGGCACAATTACTGATCTGATCCTTCATATAGCATATTGAAGGGCATAATAGTGAGCAAATTAAATTTTCTACTGCTATTAGTTCAAGGTCAGCCAAAAACCAAGGTTAAGTAAATTATACAGCAAAATGAATTTTTTAAAAGACAAGATACCCAGATTTGGGCAAAGATCAAAATAACATACCTGCATATTAAATGCAACCATTTGAGACCCATGTGACCACCCAATTAGTGGGTTGTAATTTGATGAGTCAACACGTATACCCTTTGGATATATCCTCAGCAAATTCCGTTGGGTAAACCTGTGGCAGCCAATAAAGAGAACGTCTCAAATTGCTCCTCAACAATCAAGATAAAACATATATTTGGCTTAGAATATATTCAAAACATGACACATTGGATAACATGTAAGAACAAATCGATAGGAATAAAATACAGTATCTACCAGAGTACAACAGTTAAGAGACGTCGAGGGAAAAGTACACACACACACTTGGATATGCACATCAAGAACTTCCAGAAAAGATTAGATATTCAAATCAATCAAATAATTTAAAATGTAGTAAACAAGCCCCTGCCCAACCATGATCATGCTATTGCTAGTCCTAAGATATATGTCTTTTGATATAACGGTTATTGTTGGCTCCACTACAGATAGATTCCGTATGTGCTGTTTCCGGCAACTCTAGTCATTCATCTTCACATGTCATTAGTCAGTTCATTGCTTATAGGTCATATTCAGGTGCTCAATAAACATAGATTTTACTCAGCCACTCTGAGATTACAACTCGACATTTAGAAGAAGCAAAAGATCAACAATATGGTACTAATCGATTTACAGGATAATCACAGTAAACAGGGTACAGCTTGTGTTAAGAATCATTGCTATTGCAAACAACATTAAGTACTCGTACAAGTACCTGACAATATCTTTTCCATAAGTTTCTACAGCATTTTCAAGCTGTTGCTCACTTAAGCTAAGACGTCTCACTTTGTTGGGATCAACCTTCAAGCATTCTTTCAATCCACCTTTAGGCTTCCCAGCATGAATAGCAATCAACTTTCTATACTCTGGCGCTTCATTATGCTGTGACTTGTCATCAGAATCTTCCTCATCATTGTCAACTCCTGCATCTAAATCATCCTGCAAGTTCACGTTTAATCAGCAAGTGAAACAGAAAACTTGGATTGCTAAAATTTATCCAAATCACCATATACCTCGTCACGGGCACTATTAAGGCTTTTAAGGTTGGGGACCTCTTTTCCCCAAGCTTCTTCATCAGCTGAACCTTTATCCTTCCGAGAATCGTTCTCTTTTTCCTTATCTTCTTTGGCCTCAAGGTATTCCTTTGGCGGTTTGGTTGAAATGATGATCCGTCTCTTCAGTAATTCTGGGGAGGGGAATTCCTTTAAGCATTCTGGGCCAGGGGTAAACAGGATTTCTCCAAACGTTTGAGTGACCATCTAGAAATTTGTCAGAGAAATGAAAATTAAACAACAATAAGAGAATCAAACCCCAAAATGATCCAAGGGCTCACCTCAGCCACTTTAGCCTGAAGATCTGGAGTAAGGTGATCTTCTAGGGTAATAACGACGGGATACTCAGATGCAACAAAGGCATGTTCTTTGATAGACCTCAAACATTTAATGAGTTCCACTGGAGTAGTCATTGTCCTGTTTGAAGGAAAGAAAACCCTTAATCAGGCACAAAAGAAATTGATTAATACTAGGCAATCTTTTAAAATCTACAACCTTGTGACGTTAGAATTGCATGACTAGACTAACAATGCTCACTGGTAGAAACTACAGAAAGGTTGTATTAGAATGCTTGATTCTCAAAATGTACTATGTCCACAGAGTGGCAACAATTGCACATAAATCATACCCTCCATGAAGAACCTCCACATTATCTTTCTTTGAATTCGGCCATATATCCAATTCAATCACTCTCACCCCTTTCTGCAGCGCATGTATGATAGGAACGTCACTGCAGTCACTATTAAGCTGATTACCAGTCAGATAGGAATTGTGGCCAGTATATATAAAGTAATGAGACACCGGGGCAGTCATATCATGATGCACCTGAAAGTGAAAACAAAGAAAAGAAGTTTAAGGCCTAATGTCACCACAGCATTTCAATAAAAAACAAAGCAACTTTCACTTTCCTATATGACTGAAATCACAATGCTGAACTGCAGTTTTCCTTTCTACAACATAACGACCAAAACTACATAATTCACACAAATGTGTTCCCTCCTTGCAATATCAAAACTTCAAATTTTATTTTCCTACTTTCCCGTACTTTCAGCTACCAAACGCAAAAATGATTTTTTTAAAAGAAAAATTTAACATTTCTATTGAAAAAAAAAATTAATTAAATTACCCCAGGAGTAGAAGGAAGCGGAGGATTAAGATCACCGAAGAGGTACTTAAAGAAAGCTTCAAGATTGAGGCCCTTGCGATGAAAGATATTCAAGTGCTTGAGCTCGCGCAAGCTATCGATGATCGCTTGCGCATCCTCTTTGGAGGCTTTAGTTTCTTTCTGAACCTCGGTCAAGAACCGGTGAAGGTGGTCGACCGTCATGGTGCCATTCTCGGAGTACTGATCGAACATGGACTTGACGGCGTCCGGCGCCTCCGATGCGGCGACGTGGAATCGCCGCTGGAAGCAGAAGCACACTCTGTAAGTCTGTTTAGACATGAGAAATGCGCGATTGAGTAAAGGGGAATTCGTGAAAATGATGGGAATGTTGAAAATGTTTTAGGATTGTGAATTGCAGAAAGGAATGAACTATGCTAATGCATTAAAGTCCGATTAGTCTTATTTCCAGAAGTACGGCGAAAGACAACCTGGGTCCAAGGTGACAGCTGGCGCAAGAATATTGCGACAGATTATGTTAAAAAGGTCAGATTCGGAGTTATCATTTGCATTGGACGAGACGCGGGCATGAAATTGAATAACAAAAGAATTCTGAAAAATTATCAAATGGATCCCTTAGCTTATATAAATAACGAAATGGGTCATGAGTGTAATATATGTTTTTAGTTGATCCATACTACTATTGTACCATCCCGACCGACTCATGAGTTGTGTTAGGCCAACAGCCATATCCAATCGCTGGTAACGAACATTCTTTATAATTAATTTAATTTAATTTTTTTTTAAGTTGAGAGTATATCGGACTGTTCTAAGTTGATATTTGAGTTGTGTTAATATAAAATTCATATGAGGTTATGATGAATTATATTTTTATGATAACTATGGTTACATAAATAATTTAATAATAAAAAGATTATGAAATCTTCGTTAGTCATTGTTTTTTTTTTTATTGTTATTATCACCATTATTTTTTTGGTTGTCTTTAGCATCGTAATAAAGAACGAAATTTATTGGGGGTTTGCTTGATTGCTTGATTGCTTGATTGCTTCACCTTTGGAATTTGGATTGGTTCCTTCAGTGAAAATGCGAGCTGTTTACTTTTAGAATTTGTGGTTGGGGATAAGGACGTGGTGTCGGCCGAATGTAAATTTATATATATTTTGAACACTATAAATGAAATTCTTCAAATCTTTTGATCTTTCCACGGTCATAAGAAAGAAAAAGCATGTGCAGTAAATAATTAATCGTAACCCAACCCGGCAATTTTATTTACGTAAGATTATGGATATTAATCTCCGATGACTTAGCCAACACCGTCGTAATTCGTGTCTTTAACAAATTTTCTTATATTCTTCTTTTAATTTAAAAAACTAAGTGAAAATTGCGTCAGTAAATTTATTTTTTTTAATGACGATTAATATCAAATTTAATATTAGTGATTTCCACCACGTTAAGTTCTATACTCATGACAGAACAACGTACATTACATATAAAGAGTCAATACACTTAGGGATAAGGTGGCAATGTGGCATGCCACTGCCCACATGTCCATATCCTTGAGCGTAAACGTGATGTGGCCTAGAAATCTCTGATTTTGACCTTTGAACAGACACGACATCAGTAAGCTCATCTGCAATTTAATGTCGCGTTCATGTGTGCAGCCTTCGAAGACAGCATATTATGAAGTGTTCTCGCTACTGTCGGTACATGCCAAGTATTCTACTTCAACATTTTATTTTTATATTTGTGGTTTTTTTTTTAAATTATCACTTATTTTCTTTATATATATATGTGTAGCAAGGATGTTTCACCACCATGGCTAGAGGTCTAACATACATCAATGGTCAAGGATTTGAGTAATACAATATGGTATTATGATTAACAATTACATCATTATTATTATTATTCATAATGAAATAACATTGTCTGAATAAATTATTATTACATTTTGTAAAGTGCGGTCTGTGCAGACGCTCGGACTGGCACATCAAAATTTTCACATAGAAACCATACATGCATGTAAAAGTTGGGAAATGAACCCAACCATCATAAAATGTCTGTGGCCTGGCGTGCAAAATTTCCTACCCTAGCTTTTACACGAAGCAAAATAACAAGAAATGGGCGATACATGAACAATAATTGTCCTTTTGCGTTCTGTCGAAGTAGAGCTTTCAACTAATTAATTACAATTGATAATCCGGGAAAGCAGGCACAAGCATGCGATACCTAGCTGCCAAAAATTATTTAACCGCGCAAAAGACACGGGAGATTTCAGATGCGAGGTGGCTGCCAATAAGGCCAAATTATATGGTAGGCTTTTGATTTAGTTTGGTCTATGAAAACTCAAACCCCATCAGAAGAACAGCCCTCGAAGAACTTCTTGAATCTTGCGGCAGAAGCAAGTTGAGTTAACTAACTTGGGGCAGGGCGGGCAGGGGCCTGGATGACACAACAATAAACAAAAGTGACCGCTGTTGTTTTGCAACGGTCCGTTGCATATTTCGTCACAAGAATGCGGCAAAATCCAGGGATCTTCACCGTATGGATCCACTAATTTGCCGCGAAAGCAAAGATAGTTTATTAGGGACTTGAGATTTCGAGTACTGAGATCGGCATTTGGGGCGGTTCCAGGGGAAGGATAGATCGGACGGAGCAGTGCCACGTCGGATCGGAGGGCTTGATGCGCTCGAGGCATACGAGGCATGATGGGGCGCCGGAGGAGGATGAGGCGGGGAACGATTTGATTTTTTAGAGTTCTGATGTGATTGTGACGTGTGGCCAGTGATGATTGGCTGGTGGATTTCGAGAATGGGATTCGCCTAAGTTACAACCCTGTAACTTACGCCATTTATGTTTTTTCGTGTGAAAATTTCATCAAAGTCCTTATATTATATTTTATTTATAAATATTTTGAATTTTCTACTTATATATATATTATAAAAGTTTCACTAAAATTCTTATTTTTTTCTTTTAAAATATTATAACGTCTCATTTTCCATCACTCGTCACTAACAAAATTTTTAAAAATATTATCATTCATCTTTTTTATAATATTATCTCATAATAATAACTATTTCTATGATAAAAAGATTAACAAAACAAAAAATAAATTCTCTTTGAATCCATCACTCTCTATTATTAATTTTTTCAACAATATTTATTGATAATTAGAGTCATTATTAGACTCATCACAAAGAAAGAATGTGGGAGAGGGGAATAAGAAATGAAAATAAATATAAAATATTTACAATTTTATAATACATTCATTAAATAAGAATTAAGATTAATTAGAATCAGAATGAGTTAGAACCGAAATAGTTAGTATTTGAATCAAAATAATTTATTTACTTAAAATATAAGAATCATGGTTAGAATAAATTATATTATCATTGATGTATTTATTTTATTTTAAAATTAAAATAATAATAAGTTAAATTATAATAAATTACTATGAAATATTTAATTATTTTTTATCATAATTATTATTTTTTATTATTATTATTTAAAAATTAATTATTATTATTATTATTGTTGCTCATTATTAATAATGGAGTTGGAAAGAATTTTGGGTGGATACAGATTGGGTTGGGTGAGGTTAATATACTAACTCAACCTAACCTGTACATAGAATAAGTTAAAAAATTTCAACTTGGTCTAACTTATTACCTATCTTAACTCAACCCAATCAAATTCATAATTTTATGGGTTAGGTCAATTTGGTTGAACTTAAAAATATATATATAATTTTATAGTCTAATCGAATAGTGAATAAAAATAAATTAATTAATTAAAAATTTTAAAAATACAAATATTAAAATCCTTACATTAAATCCAACATTTGAAAATGTTTATATTCATATATATTTTTAATTTTGATATAAAATATCAATGTATATATATATATATTAATTATTAATGGATTATGTTAGATTAAAAATTTTTAACCTAATCTAACCCGTAGATAGTGCGGGTTGAAAATTTAACAATCTAACCTAACTCGTTTATTTTATCAACTCAATTGAAATTATAAAAAATAATACGGATTGGGTTGATGCCCATCCCTAAGAGAGATCAGGGAATGATTCGGTGTGCCATTGTGGGAATCTGTATCGAAGTTCAATGATATTTATTGTTAATTAGCAGTAGAGATCATTTTGTAAATTTAATTAAAAAATTATGTACAATTTTGCAAGGTTTTATGGTCTTGGGATTTCTGATTTTTGTTTCGATGATTCTTTATTTGGTTGGCACCATGGCGGGACTTTAGATCCCGTGGCATGCATGTTGGAAGTATTTGATTTACAGTTTCGCCGCTTAACAGTTTAAATCATGTGAATAGAGAGAATTAATAAAGAAGCAAAGACATTAAAAGTATCTTTAAAAAGTTTTATTAATTTTATTTTTAAAAAATTTATTTATTTGAGAAAAATAAAAAAAATATGATTATTTAAAGGCCTCTTAAAATAGGAATAAATTAATATTATTTTAATTAAATAAATATTTTTAAAGAAAAATAAATAGTAATTAAGGCACTCTCTCTTTTTCTCCAATAAAAAAATAAATTAAAGAAGAAAAATAACTTATAAAATTGAAGAGAGAGAATTATTTTTTATTTAAAAAAATTTTAATTAGATTATCTTTTGAAATTTTTAATGTTGATGTTGCTCTTTAAATAAGTAATAAAATCTTATTTGAAAAGTTTTTTTAATGATGCTCTAATCCATCAAGGATTCTCAAAATAGATCATTAGACCTTATTATTTTTAAAAGTAGACATCAAAATCTTCTTATTATCGGTACTGTTTATTATGATTTATTTAATAATTATAAGTATTTTATTTAATCTTATAAACTCTTATAAAAATTTTATTATTTTTTAATTATTTTTACAATAAAACTTTTAAAGATTAAATAAGTTATTTTACAATACTAATAAAATCTCAAATTTTAGAATTTTGAGAGTAAAAGTTGATTTTTTAATGTTAAATCTTTAAAAAAATTTTATTTATTTGATAATTTTATTTTATTCTTTTCTAATATAATTTTTAAAAAAATTACCTATTAAAATAATTTTTTTTATTTTTAATAAAAAGTCTTATAGATAATTAAATAACTAAAATTTTTTAGGTAAAACCTTTACTCATAAAAATTTTACTTAAATAAATTCTAATTAAAAAACTATACAAAATAGAGTTTTATTCCAATGTTTTTATTTAATAAGTTCAACTGGAAATCAAAATAAAAGCATTAGTACTGCTGCACTTCAAATTTCTTATGTTAATCAATTTTGTTAATATTCTGTTAATTAATACTTTTGCAAACACAGCAAAAAATACACAAAGAGTCACGAATTCGATGATCTCCATGTAACAAAATCTCAACTCTCAATAATGTACAGAAAGCTTGGTGGGTAATAACACCTCTGTCCCCGAGTTTTCAAGTTTATATCAAATAAGGATATAGGCTCTAAGTTTTTTACAAGTCAACCCTTGGAATAGAAGTAGTCCTGGAAGGCACATCTAGTCCAATTGTTGTACATCAAATGCACCAAAAGAACGGTTGGGACTTGCAACTGAAGAAAGTGATAGATTCTCACGCTATATATATTACATCAACAGTAGTGGTACCGTGTATCACACGACAAAACATATCAACACAACGACACTCTAGCTCACACAGACAAAAACAAATTCAAATGGCCATCACAAATTTATACATCTCTCCAAGCGAACACAGCCTGGAAGTGATAATAGCCTCAAGCGAATTCAAAGCGCATAAGAAGCTTTACAGACTTGTACTTCTCCCCTTTGCGGTCATGGAGTCGAACTGCACGAATCCCTTGTTTTAGTTCAGAAACAGGTAGGCATGTTTGACCTCCGAAGTCGTCCTTTTCAGACATGTCGTACTCATGAACTTCAATTCTTAGCAGAGCAAGTTCTGGAACAGTGAGCGGGAACTCAAATTCCTCATTCCAAGAGGGTATCCAGTTGTCCTCCAAAGTCTTTGTTTTCTTCATAACAGTATCAGCATGGACCCCAGCAATACCTACCTGCAGATGGTAAAAACTTCAGTATCATCATGATGAAATAAAAACTGTGTGCACTATAAGTAAAGTAAATGAGATTAGATCAACATACCCTTACATAAAAATCTGGAGGGGAATAAGCATCAAAGTGAGTATGACGGAAATCATAATACCATCCTTCGCCCATATATACCGTGACCTTCTCAGCAACAGGAAAACATGAATTATTTATCAGCATAACTTGTCAAGAGACATTTCATTGGAAGGCCTGAGAAAAATTAAAAAGGATAAGGGTAGTAGAAAGCCATGGCAATAAAGCACTCACCTTCAAAGTTTTTGTCACTGGTAACTTGGCATTGGGATCAAAGACTTCATTATGAGGACCAGTCTGCAAAAGAAAATTTGGTTTTTTAACATAGCCACACCCACCATTGGCTCTGAACATTCCACGCATCAACCAGAGAGATCTCCCATGCCCCTGTCAACCAGAAACACATTCTTAATACTTAAACATGAAAAGTTCTAATGAACACATTACATTTTGACATCTGAAAGTTTTTTTTTGTTTTTTTTCTTTTTTGGGGGGGGGGGGGGGGTGGGGGTGTTAGAGCTAACTATCTAAGTCAGAAAATTGACATCTATTCCCTCTTCTATTTCCCCTCAAAATATTTTCTTCTGTTACAACAGCTGAAACACATTAACATGCACTTGCATGCACTCACTTTAGTTTTCCAATCAAAAAGGGGATCACGCACAAAGATAGGTAACAACATTCAACTGTAACATAAAGCATAATTACTGATCTGAACCTTCATATAACATATTGAAAGTCATAACAGTGAGCAACTTAAACTTTCTACTGTTATTAGTTCAAGGTCAATCAAAAAACAAGGTAAGGTAAATTACACAGCAAAATGAATTTTTAAAATACCCAGATTTGTGTAAAGATCAAAACAACATACCTGCATATTAAATGCAACCATTTGAGCCCCATGTGACCACCCAATTAGTGGGTTGTAATTTGATGAGTCAACACGTATACCCTTTGGATATATCCTCAGCAAATTCCGTTGGGTAAACCTGCGGCAGCCGATAAAGAGAACGTCTAAAATTGCTCCTCAACAATCAAAATAAAACATATATTTGGCTTAGAATATATTCAAAACATGATTCATTGGATAACATGTAAGAACGGATCGATAGGAATAAAATACAGTAAATACTGCAGTACAACAGTTAAGAGACGGCGAGGGAAAAGTACACACACGCACACTTGGATATGCACATCAAGAGCTTCCAGAAAAGATTAGATATTCAAATCAATCAAATAATTTAAAATTTAGTAAACAAGCCCCTGCCCAACCATGATCATGCTATTGCTAGTCCTAAGATATATGTCTTTTGATATAATGGTTATTGTTGGCTCCACTACAGATAGATTCCGTATGTGCTGTTTCCGGCAACTCTAGTCATTCATCTTCACATGTCATTAGTCAGTTCATTGCTTATAGGTCATATTCAGGTGCTCAATAAACATAGATTTTACTGAGCCACTCTGAGATTACAACTCGACATTTAGAAGAAGCAAAAGATCAACAATATGGTCCTAATCGATTTACAGGATAATCACAGTAAACAGGGTACAGCTTGTGTTAAGAATCATTGCTATTGCAAACAACATTAAGTACTTGTACAAGTACCTGACAATATCTTTTCCATAAGTTTCTACAGCATTTTCAAGCTGTTGCTCACTTAAGCTAAGACGTCTCACTTTGTCGGGATCAACCTTCAAGCATTCTTTCAATCCACCTTTAGGCTTCCCAGCATGAATAGCAATCAACTTTCTATACTCTGGCGCTTCATTATGCTGTGACTTGTCATCAGAATCTTCCTCATCATTGTCAACTCCTGCATCTAAATCATCCTGCAAGTTCACGTTTAATCAGCAAGTGAAACAAGAAAACTTGGATTGTTAAAATTTATCCAAATCACCATATACCTTGTCACGGGCACTATTAAGGCTTTTAAGGTTGGGGACCTCTTTTCCCCAAGCTTCTTCATCAGCTGAACCTTTGCCCTTCTGAGAATCGTTCTCTTTTTCCTTGTCTTCTTTGGCCTCAAGGTATTCCTTTGGCGGTTTGGTTGAAATGATGATCCGTCTCTTCAGTGATTCCGGGGAGGGGAATTCCTTTAAGCATTCTGGGCCAGGGGTAAACAGGATTTCTCCAAATGTTTGAGTGACCATCTAGCAATTTGTCAGAGCAATGAAAATTATACAACAATAAGAGAATCAAACCCCAAAACGATACAAGGACTCACCTCAGCGACTTTAGCCTGAAGATCTGGAGTAAGGTGATCTTCTAGGGTAATAACAACTGGATACTCAGATGCAACAAAGGCATGTTCTTTGATAGACCTCAAACATCTGATGAGTTCCACTGGCGTAGTCAATGTCCTGTTTGAAGGAAAGAAGACCCTTAATTAGGCACAAATGAAATTGAATCGTATTAGGCAATCTTTTAAAATCTACAACCTTGTCACATTAGAATTGCATAAGTAGACTAACAATGCCCACTGTTAGAAACTAAAGAAAGGTTGCATTAGAATGTTTGATTCTAAAAATGTGCTACGTCCACAGAGTGTCAACAATAGCACATAAATCATACCCTCCATGAAGAACATCCACATTATCTTTCTTTGAATTCGGCCATATATCCAATTCAATCACTCTCACACCATTTTTCAGTGCCTGTACGATGGGAACGTCGCTGCAGTCGCTATTAAGCTGATTACCAGTCAGATAGGAGTTGTGGCCGGTATATATGAAGTAATGAGACATCGGGGCAGTCATATCATGGTGCACCTGAAAGCGAAAACAAATAAAAGAAGTTTAAGGGCTAATGTCACCACAGAATTTCAATAATAATAAAGCAACAGTAACTTTCCTACGGGTACATATGACTGAAATCACAACGCTGAACTGTAATTTTCCTTTCCATAACACAACGGCCAAAACTACATAAATTCACACAAAGAGACTCCTTCCTTGCACTATCAAAACTTCAAATTTTTTCCTACTTTCCCACACTTTCGGCTGCCAAACACAAAACTAATTTTTTTTTTAAAAAAAGAAAAATTTAAAATTTCTATTAAAAAAATTAAATTAAGTTACCCCAGGAGTAGAAGGAAGCGGAGGATTAATATCACCGAAGATGTACTTAAAGAAACATTCAAGATTGAGGCCCTTGTGATGAAAGATATTCAAGTGCTTGAGCTCGCGCAACTTATCCATGATCGCCTGAGCGTCTTCTTTGAGGGCTTTATCTTCTTTCTGAACCTCGACCAAGAACCGGTGAAGGTGATCGACCGTCATGATGCCATTCTCGGAGTACTGCTCGAACAGGGACTTGATGGCTTCCGGCGCCTCCGATACGGTGACACGGAACCGCCGTCGGAAGCAGAAGCAGACACTGTAAGTCTGTTTAGACATGAGAAATGCGTGATTAAGTAAAGGGTAATTTGTGAAAAGAATGGGGATGTTGAGAGTGTTTTGGGATTGTGAATTTAAAAATGTAATGGATGAAGGGCGTGGACTGATGCGTGGTTAGCATTATTTCCACAGGTATTGGAGAGATGACGTGGGTCGCGGGTCACAGCTGGCAGAAGAGCATTGAGACAGATTATGATAAAATGGCAAACTCGGAATTATCATTTGCATGGCAAAAGACGTAGGCATGAAATTGGATAACAAACAATTCCGGAAAATTATCAAATCAATCCCCTTGGCTTATATAAATGACAAAACCAGTCATAAGTTATGACAGATTATTTTTTATATTACTATGGTTACATAAAAGAATTCAATATTAAAAAGATCATGAAACCTTTGTCAATCATTGTTTTTTTTTTTTTTTTTGGGTCATTATTTTCGGTTACCTTTAGCGTCACACTAAAGAGACGAAATTTATTGGGTTAGGTTTGCTTCGTTGCTTTGTCTTTGGAATTTGGATTTGGCTCCATGACCTTGAGTAAAGGCCTGCAAATTTACCTTTAGAATTTGTAGCCGGGGACAAGGACGACAGTGTCGGCAGATTTTTTTTTTTCAGCACTTTAAATGAAATTCTTCAAATCTTTTGATACTTTTAACCAATTTGAATAAAGCTTCGGGAAAGACTCCAGTGAATTTGTTTGTACAAATTCCATGGATAATTTTGCTGCTTTCACTTTCCACGGTCGTAAGAAACGAAAAATAGGGGGAATAAATCGTAACGCGAATCGTCAATTTTATTTACACAACATTATGGATATTAATCTCTAATGACTTTGCCAACGCCGTTGGTGATCCATGTCTTTAGCAAATTTTTTTTTAATTCTTCTCTTAATTTAAAAAATTAAGTGAAAATTGCGTCACTAAATTATTCATTAAAAAATAATTTTTGATGACGATTAATATCAGTTTTAATATTAAAGATTTCCATTCCACCACATTGGGTTGCAAGATAGTAACTCCCAATAAATATGATGTACGCATTACAAAAATAAACAAAACAATATACATGATGCATGAAGAGTCAATTCAATTATTCACATTGTGGCAATGTGGCATGCCACTGTCCACATGTCCATATCCTTTAATATAATGCGATGTGTGCAAACAATCTCAGGTTTTGACTTCTGAACAGACACGACATCAGTAATCTTATCTCCAATTTAATGGTGCGGCGACGTGTACAGTTTCCAGAGACGTTGATATTCTCAGTTAAATTGCGTTTTTAATGTAATTTACGTTAGGTATAATAATAATATCAGATGAGATTTATTATTATTATTATTATATTTTACATAAATTATTATAAACGTAACTTAATTAAATTATATATATATATATATAATTTTAAATAAATCACAAAAATAAAAATAAGGTGTTGAAATAAAATATTAGGTATTTACCGACAACAACAAGAATTCATAATACAATATTGCATTATGATTAACAAAACAACGTTACATCATTATCATCATCATTATTATTATTGATAATGAAATAATATTGTTTGAATAAATTTACATTTTATAGAGTGCAGACGCTCAGACTGACACATCAAAATTCTCATATAAAAAGCTAAACTTGCAAAACGAAGCAAACCGTCATTAATGTTGGTGGCATGGCGTGCAAAATTTTCCCTGCCCTGGCTTTTACACGAAGCAAAGTTAACAAGAAATGTGCAGTGCACGAACAATAATTGTCCATTTGTCCTTTTGTGTTGAAGTAGCTCTTTCAACTAATTAATTACGGTTGAGAGTCCGGGAGGGCAGGCACAATCATGCGATAGCTAGCTGCAACAAATTAATTAACCGCGCAAAAGACACGGGAGATTTCGGATACGAGGCGACTCCCAATAAGGCCACGGCCAAATTAAAGACATGTACAAATTATATGGTTGGCTATTGATTTTGTTTGCTCTATAAAAACTCAAACCCCATCAGAAGCCTTACCGATTTGAGTTTCTCTCCCTTTTTATTATGAAGTGGAACCGACCGGATTCCCCGTCTCAGTTCCGGCACCGGCAAACACGTCTGGCCGGCGAAATCATCCGCATCCGAAATATCATGCTCTCGGACTTCAATCCGAAGCAGGGCCAGTTCCGGAACTGTAAGAGGGAATATAAATTCTTCATTCCAAACGGGGCACCAGTTGTCCAATATCACCTTTGTTTTCTTCTTCGCATCATCGTTTGGGACCCCAACGAGATAAAGCTGCAATTCGAGTTTTCATTAATTAGTTCAATGAAACTTCGCTCGCAATGCTTGAGCAGATGAGTAAAGGCCCATTAAATAATAACAGAACAATACACATACCTTTGTGTAAAAGTCTGGCGGAGAGTACGAGTCAAAGTGTGTGTGGCTAAAATCTAATCGCCATCCATCTCCCATATATACCCTTACCTATTAATTAACAATGAAAAGAAAATTTAAGGGGAAAAGAAAAAAGAAAAACATTTTCAATCAACTTTATTTAATTAAGGTAAACAAATATGTGGTTATTTTCTGGTTTAAAATCAATGTGCTGACCACCTTCAATGTTGTTTTGACTGGCAATGGTCTTTTCGGATCGAATAATTGTCCGGATGGATCTTCTTTCGTCAAAAAATGCGGTTTCTTCACGTATCCGCAGCCTCCATTGGCTCTAAACATGCCATGCATCAACCAGAGAGATTTGCCATACCCCTTTTTAAATAAAAAATCTGCGTATGTTAGTATGTATAAAAAATTTTCTAAGTTTCTTTAGTCAAACAGTTGATAACTAAGGCTTCGTTTTAGCTTTTTGTTAGCTTAATGGCAGAAAGCCAAGCTTCATTAGTGTCTAAAACTATCTACTGAAAAATAAACTCTAAAAAATGATAACTCATAACTATAGCTTGAGCTTTTATTATTTGATACAGCAAAATATGACTTAAGAGCTACGACACCATTAGAACAAAACGTCACCCTAACGTTGCGAAATCTAACCTGCATATTGAATGCAATCATTTGAGCTCCATGCATCCATCCGATAAGAGGCTTGTAATTTGAGGAATTCACTCTTGTTCCTTTAGGATAAATTCTCAGAATATTCTTCTGTGTGAACCTATAAAAGCATATATAAAAAATAAAAACAATATTTGATTTTTAATATTAATTCGTAACTGTTCTGCTTTTGGCTTAATAACAAGTTAAAAAGTGTTCGATAAAGTACCTGACGACATCGGTTCCATGAGACACCGCGGCTTTCTCAAGTTCTTGTTCGCTCAAGCTAAGACGTCGTACTTTATCGGCCGCGACTTTTAATCCATCCTTTAACGTGCCCTTTGGTTTCCCAGCGTGAATTGTGATTAAATGCTTGTACTCGGGTGCTACTCTAAGGCCAGAGCCAGACTTGGAATCAGAGATTTCAAAATCATCTAGATCTTGATCACTATCGTAACCTTCTAGATCACTACTGTTTTGTGATGCGTCATCAAATGACGCATCCCTTAGTTTTGTTGAGGCACTGACATGGTCCTTTTCGAGGTACTCTTTTGGTGGCTTTGTTGAGATAATTATCCTTTGTTTCAGTGATTCTGGCGAAGGAAACTCTGCTAATTTATTTGATTCGGGATAATACAGCATTTTCCCGAATATTTGAGTGATCATCTACATGAAATTGGTATCAGTTAAGGTGCTTATAATCATTCCCCTCCCCCCCCCCCCCCAAAAAAAAAAAAAAAAGGAAAGAAACTGAAAGCCAGTTACCTCTGCAGCTTTAGCTTGAAGGTCAGGTGTCAGGTGATCTTCTAAAGTTATAATCACTGGATATGGAGAACTGACAAAAGCATTGTCCCTTATAGACTTCAAGCAGTTGATAAGTGAAACTGGAGTTGTTAGTGTCCTGTCATTCAAACAATGTGGTGTAAGACCAATCGGAAATTTTCAGGTGCGGGGATCCAATGAGTTTCGTCTGCCAGAAAATCTTTATACAATGGGTTGAACACTTGCATCGTAAACAAATATATACGGGAAGGCCAGCTGATACTAAACAGAGATAAGGAGAGACAAAACATAATAAAAGAAAAATTAATACCTTCCATGAAGAACGTTGATATCTTCTCTAGTGGAATTAGGCCATATATCTAGTTCAATGACTCTTACACCTCTTTGTAAAGCCTTTGCAATTGGAACCTCACTGCAATCACTGCTCAGTTGATTCCCAGTTAAGTAGGAATTATGCCCTGTATATATGAAATAATTTGACAATGGAGCAGTCATGTCATTGTGTACCTGGAATGACATACATATAATAAATATGTCATGAGCAATGTCCTTGACGTCAAAGAGCCATCAAGGTAGATATTTTATTCAATGATTTAAAAAAAGAAAAAAGAAAAAAGAAGATAGTAGAAATTGAGAAACAAAACAATAACTCAAAGGGAAAAAAAATTAAAAAAAAAATTATGGTTTGGAGTTCCCTGAATTTTGTCGAGAGTTATTTTGCAAATTTTTGAAGAGGAGAATTCGGTGGAAGGTACCCCAAAATAATTATCCCAAACACAAATGAACGTTCAATCGCCTTCGAGTGAGCAATTATTTGTATACTAGTAGTTTCTTCACCACCCTGATCAATCCAGTAATGATATGACTAGGATTCATCCAAAGTTGCAGCTAAAATATCAGAAAATTCCAGTCAACTCCCTTAACAACGAATAAGCAAAGCTCAATTCCAGTCCAAAAACAAAAGGGAAAACTTATTTCAGGCCCAGTCAATATATGAAAATCACATAAAACGATATTAAATTCTCGTTTTATTAGCCTCCAGGCCATATATAAATCTAATTAGTTAAAGGCGTAACACAACAAATAAACCCTAAATTTTCACCTACGCTCATATTTTTCCATCAAACAAACATTAAAAAGAAATAATAACAAAATTCTATGGACACGTTAAGGGTCATTCTCCAGTATTGAAATGATCTGCACGTTTTAAAATGCATATTTGAGACCAGAGAGACAGTTTTGTTCGGTTACAATACACACAACATTAAAATATAGTAGCCAGATGGCGGCGCATCGCTTGCTCAAATCTTTAAAAGTACAGGAAGGCATATGCACCAGAGATTTTACATACATACATACATAAATATATATATATAGAGAGAGAGAGAGAGATGAAATGTTACCTCAAGCTTTATGGGGCCATTGGTATCATCATCAAACAAGAGAAAATGGAAAAAATCGTCAAGGTTAAGGCCATGTCTTGTAAACCTAGTAATATGATGCCGGCTGCTAATAATATTGTTCACAATCTCCTCGGCACGGGGGAGGGTACAGCCAGTCTCGCCTTGATACTCGACCATAAACCGCCGGAATTCACTCGGCTTCATGTGAAGCCCGTCTTGAGAGAAATGCATGAAGGCCATCTTCACGTCGAGGGGGGGCTCCGGCTCCCGAATCTTGAACTTCCTGTTGAAGAAGTTGAACATCCTGTAATGGTAACTCCCATCATTATTGCTATTCTCTGCCACGTCGTCGTTTTGGCTTTGCATTTGATTTTGATCTGTCTTCTCTTTGTCCTTTTGGCCTTGTGTACGTGGTTGTTGTTCGGAAGCGAGAGCGAGGGAAGAAGAACGAGATACCCCCCCGTTTTTTTTTTTTTTTCCTTTTTGATAATTTTGTTTTGTTTTGTTTTTGTGAGAGAGAATGAGGAACTAAAAGAAGAAGCTAATATTTAGGAGCATTTGAAGCTCTATCGTTGGAGATTTGATATCCTAATGTATGTAATCCTATTGTATGTAAAAGTAAAAAAGAGTGCAAGTTATTTTAGGAAAAAAAAAAGAAAAATCTAATTTTTTTGGAGAATTAATCATATTTTAGACAGATAGTAGCGGCATAAATTTACGAAATCAAATATAATTATTTGTATCAAATTAATATTCTAGTTCATCTCTATCGGCTTTGCAGAAAATTCATCAGGATGATATATAATATTTGGGAAATCATTACACATTATTGACTTTGCAGGAATAACTGAAATAACATGTTTTAAATTTCCACTCCCACTTTATTTATGCCAACAAACTACAAAAACTTCCATATAAAAAAGATGTTGACTTTTACTTTTCCTTGCTGACTTTACCATGTTACTAAAATTACTAAAATTATATATAAATTGAAAGAAGGCCAGCACAAATGATAATATGTATTCCAAACATAATTCTTTAAAAAATCCTATTATATAGTTAAAGTATGTTACGTCACACACATAAATAGGATATGAATAGCCAAATATAATTATTAAAAAAATTTTATTCATAAATTATTTATATATCAGATGTAATGTACTTTAAGTTGTATGGTTGATGGATCCAAAAATAATTATATAGTGATGCTCGTACGTATTTATTCAGATCTTATTTATTTCCAAAAATTAAGAGGTGTTAAGGGTACAGGTAATGGCACACCAGGCCCACGTTTCTTACGCGTCAACCAAATGCATCTTAAAGATTGTGCGACACGTGTAGCAAAGAGTGTATTAAGTACGTGTTAGATTAATAAAGATTGATTCGTTACATCAACGTATCATTTAGACTTCTAATTAAATCAATTCTTAACGTCATCGACAAACACTTTAGTTTTAAGTATTATGATTTTTCTCAAAGTACTTGAAAATGCTGAATAGATCAAACGTGTGATAAAACTTTATTTTACTCTTTATATTTAGAAAAATAAAATAAATACCAAACTACATTGATAATATCAAATTTATATTTTAATTTATTCGGATTACTGCTTAAATACAACAATTTATAATACCAAAGCGTAATTTCAAGGTTCATCATATCTCAAGAGATTGCAATCATACTGTGGATACTTTAATTAAGTTTGTGCTTTGTCTTAATAGATTTTTTGTATCTAAAAAAAAAAACTATTTTGTTATTTTCAATTTTTTTATATCTTTGCTTCAATGGGAATTTCTTTTTTAAAATAATAATAACAATGACGATCACGATGATGATGTTTCGCGCCCAACTAAATAAAATTAGAACACCGATCCTCGTGGTCTCGGCCCCACAGGAACATTTTCGCGCACAAATTTTTAACAAGCAAAAACCGTCAAAACAGGCTCAGGTTTTTTTTTGCCCCTTTTTGCAAACGCGGATCTTTCATGTCTCAGTTCACTCTCAAGTCTCAGCATAAACCAAGCAGCGGTTTCATTTGAAAACGACAACAACAATCATCATCGGAGAGACATGGCTACAAAGACAAGATTGGTCTCAGTCGCTCTTTTGTGGGTTCTGGTTCTTTTTCTAACCCTAGCTTTCATTCAGGTATTTTTTTTTCTTTTTCTTTTTTTTTTTGGGGGGGGGGGGAGGGGTTGTCATTTCTTCGGTTAAATTTATATGCATATGAAATTAAGTTTAATTAATGTTAATGGGATTTATTGTTTCTTTGTTTTTAGAATCGTTTAAGCGATGTTGGGATCTCATCACAGCAGAAAACTCATAACAATGAGGTGGATTTTGCCTTTCATTTATTTAGGGTGATATGAGATTCATAATTCATAGGCATTTGCTTATTTTGTGTGTATTTTGTAAGTAATTTATGATTTTGATCTCATTGTGAGTATTTTTTTGCAGGAAGGGTACTTAGGAGAGGAATTGGAAAAAGTGACCCACAAAGTTTACTTTGATATCGAGGTTGGTGGGAAACCCATTGGTATGTTTTGTATATCACAGTTTGCTCTTTGCTCTTAGTCTTCTCTTTGTGTTTCACTTGAAAATAAATCCATTTATAAACATATCATTTTATGATTTTCTTTTTCGAAAATCAGTTTTACTATCTGTTGCATAGGAAAAAAAAAAATCGATTCTTTGGGGATTTTTTTTTTGGTGCAAAGACGCATGAGTTATATGCTTCTATGTCTTGCGATTTCCATTACGTTAGTTTGAATAAAAATGTGTAATCGTGTTGATGTATTTCTTTCAGGTCGCATAGTTATGGGCCTATTTGGGAAGGCTGTCCCTAAAACTGTAGGTATAGCTCCCTGATGTAAATATGCTGCGTCATTTGTCTATTTGGATTTTTTATCTCTTGAAGTGCTTGCTTATTGTAAGTGTATGTCTTGCAGAAAACTTCCGTGCACTTTGTACAGGTAACTAACTTTTGTCTCTTTCTGATATATGTGTATATTCTCTGCCGTTCATGTTGTTGCTACTTTTAAACTTTCAAAATCTTAGGCTCCTATCAGTAGTATTATTGTCAAACCATATAGATTGTGGGTTAGAAATTTTATTAAATGGGATGCTATGATAAGATAGTTTGTGGATTAATGGATATTACTTCACAAAGTGCATAGGATAAATTACCATTTTCACTTGTTTGTTTTCGCAATCCTGTATGCCCTGGCCTTTAAATATTGCAAGATCAAGTTGTCTCCGCAGGGTTAGTACTTTGCTCTGCTTTTTTTTTAATTCTCTCATTGCAGGGGAGAAAGGAATTGGGAAGAGTGGGAAACCACTTTATTATAAAGGGAGCTCATTTCACAGGATTATTCCAAGCTTTATGATCCAGGGTGGTGATTTTACTCTTGGTGATGGGCGTGGTGGAGAGTCAATTTTTGGGGAAAGTTTTGCTGATGAGAACTTTAAACTGAAGCACTCTGGACCAGGTAAATTTCTCAGATGATCTTATTAGTATTCTTCTGCGTCTTTGAAAATGATCTTTGTTAAAAGGCAGGACACTGAATCCATTACTCTTTCTTTACTCACTGAACAGGAGTTCTGTCGATGGCAAATGCTGGGCCAGACACCAATGGGTCACAGTTCTTCATTACAACTGTCATAACTAGCTGGTAAGCTTGTTTATTAGTCACTATTCTCAGCATGTCTCTTCTTCTGCTTCAGACTATGCTTCTCAGGCCCCTTGGGATCTTGTGAGCTCAAATCAAGGCGTTTGTTTTCTGTCAAAGGTTGGATGGCCGCCATGTTGTGTTTGGCAAAGTGCTCTCTGGGATGGATGTTGTCCACAAAATTGAAGCTGAAGGAAGGCAGAGTGGGGAGCCCAAAAGTAAAGTTGTTATATCAAACAGTGGTGAAATGGTTTTGTGACAGACCATCCTTATTTGCTTTTTATGTGGAAACGATTACTTGTCCTGTAATTGTGCTTTCTGTTTTGTTCCGCGTCCTTTCGGGTTGGTATATGGTCTGTAGAAAAGCAACTGTAATTCCTTATTGCAATTTGCAATGGTCTTTAATGGATTTGAGCTTGTAATAGCTCTGTTCTTCCTAGAATAGTTTGTATTTCATTCTTTTTCATTGTTTATAGTGGAATTGCTTGCATTTGCTCGTAAGAACTAGCTACCCCTACTCATATAATGGTGTTGGCTACATAGCGTCTATAGCAAGAGTATGAGATCTATTAACAAATTTTCTCTTTAAAACGATTCACCTTAAATGTTGATACGTCACAATCTAATTAGCACCGAACAAACAATCAACTTCAAAGCTTTTTAAAAGATTGGCATTGCTTTGATCTGAAGGGTCAATAAGAATTCCCTTTTTAAGTGACATGACAGAATACTGGTGTCGGAACTCTTAAATCATCTCGCCGATGACAGCTTCTCTTACAGTTCAATTTCTTTGCCAACCAAACAACAACTGGTGGAGACCAAATCCTTCCGACCCGGTTGTTGATGTGATGACCAAATCCTTCATGATAGGACCAGACATGAAGCAAGTGAAAGATAAGTAGAATGAAGAATGAGATTCAGGGTATGACAATGATAACCAAAAGAACATTTCTAGCACTACGGATGGGGCTGCTAAATGCATGACCTGTCAATTTCAGGAAATATTAATTATCAAACACGAGAAACTTATCTTTAGCCTGCAAGCTTGAAAAACAAAATTGTCAGGAAATGAATGAAGCCCTCCTCACAAGCGTACTTTGTAAATGCATTCAATCTAAGCCATGACACACAATGCTAGCAATAAGTTATAGAAAACTGCTGCTTTTTGCCGGATATAATGCTTCAGATTAAACGTAATTTGATTCAAGGGAAAATATTGAACCTAGAATACAGGTTTTAGCTTGGAAGCATCAAATTGATAATCATATGCAAATCTGAATAAGAGAAAAGCTATCTCAACAAAAAGATTGGGGTGTGAAGAAATGGTAACCGACCATGCCGCATCAGACACTAAAATAACTTGGTAAATTTGAAACTAAGCACTTTTTTAGTAAGTCTTAACTAGTTACAATTCGAAATTAAGCACTTCTTCAGGGAGTCTCTAGCTAGTTACCTATCACTAACTTAAATATGGAAACAAAAATGACACAAAGTTTCAACGGCAAACAATTAAACTAGAGCTATGTTATATAGTAATGAAAAGAAATCACACAGAAGAAACCTTAGCAGAAAAAAATGTGCAACAATTAAGGAGTTTCTGATTGAACATTTTGAACTAGACTCTATTAACTGCCCAACCATAAACATATTAGAGGTTAGACTCAATATCTTGCACCTCTTGAAATTGTTAGCAATCTCATTTCTGAACAATATGGCAAAAATCCTCACCAATGATGTCGCCAGTGATGTATCTCCCAGCATTCTTCCATGAAGAGGACAGCATCTCACCACAAAATTTTTGTTAATATCAAGCCATTTCAAGTTTATATCAGTCTCTTCTGGTACTTTGCTTGTTCATCCCTATTAAACAAGGTGAAAGCTAATACTGAAATATCCCATGCTAGTGTCATTGCACACATTCATATCTTCCCTATTAAACAAGGTGAAAGCTTATACTGAAATATCCCATGCTAGAGTCATTGCACGCATTTGTACCTGTACAATTCAGATTTTGCTAATTGCATCATCTCAGCAGCACAAGTTGTCAGCAGTGTTGTGAAGGACATTTTGAGAAAGACAATTATCAATGTTAAGAATTCAATAGGTTGCAAGTGACCCCAGAAAGGCTCATTGTAATAGACTTTTTATCACTGATAAATTAAACTAAATTCAAATCGAACTTTTGGATTCTGCAAACTTCGACAAGCACATATGAATCATCCTCCTAGACTTAAAATTCACATAATTTTCCCGACTTCCTAACTTTTAATATTTCCTACGGTGATTTAGCCAGACTTCCTCTAACCACAAAATATTCTCGAAAGAGACCAAAATCAATTTGTCTTCTATGGAGTCATCTTAATAAAAACTTAGCCCAAAGGCTGAAGTTTGCTTATCCATCTCATGAATAAATGTCATTACGCACTTACAATCAATTGATTCACCTCCCATAATGTTCAATTCAAATATAAATCTAATAATCACATCAAAATTCTAACTTCACCCCACCAAATTAATCACACATAGATAGAAGAAAAAGCAACAGAAATAAGCAAATTAGAACATAAATACCTCATTAACATCACCCAGTTCAAGAGGAGACAATAAGCCTTTCCAGCAAGTCATCCTCCTTGTAACTCAATACAACAAACAAGCAAACAAACACCACATAAGAGTCACAATTATTCAGGCAAACCCATCACCTCATAGTAAACAACCAACCCCAACTGGCATATATTATTTGAGAGTACACTGAGCAAATATTAAAACAAACCATAGTTAAACAGAGGCATAAAATTTTCAGGCCTCCTCACGACTCACTCAGGCCTTCATCATTCTTGTTTTTCTGGTGAAACGCTCTAGAAAAATTTGTAGATAAATCCGAGTAAAGGGAAACAACTTTGGAGATGTTTCCATTGAGCTCTTGTATCAAAGCCACGTTTTTGACCATATTGTCAGGAATCTTAGACTGGTGATTCTCATTAACCTGCTGAATCAAGACACGGTTCCTGTCCAAAACAGATTGAACTTGTCCGAAGCTAGTGTTAAAACTCTGCCACACCTCTACATCACTTTCTTTTTCTGGTTCTTCTTCTTCTGAGCGGCCGTTTTTTCTCTTGTTGTTTAAGGTTATTGTTGGGTTTCTTCTTGTTTGTTTGAGCTTGTGTTTGACAGCGGTGTTAGTGGTGATGGTGGTGTTTGAAGCGTTGTCCATGCTTGATTCGCCGGCGGAAGGGGAGGAGCCGAGCAGGGTCATGTGCAGTGCAACTGACTATCGGAGCACTTTTGGTTTCAGGACATACATTCGGTGTGAACAGGCGACTTTCTTCTTTAAATGGATAGAGAGGCAACTCAACGTGGTAGGTCGGAATTAGCTTACGCGATTGAATAGTGCGTGCTTCGCACTCAAAAGGTAATAGAAAATGCAATTTAAGTCGATAGCACGCGTCAATTCGGACCCATATATGTCGAATTTATTTATTAACAGTATAAATAATCATGATCAGAATACTAATAGTGTATGTTCATGTCTCTCATTTAACATAATTTTAGTATACTATACATTTAAAAAAATATTTAGACTTTGATTCTAAATACATGAATTTTAATAAATTTTGATCTCTATTTAATAATTAAATACTTTTAAAATAGGACAAACATAATATGATTCTATGAGATTAAAAAAATAAATCTACACAACAAAAAGTACATTAATTTGTCTAATGTTTGAAAGGAATTGGCAGGACAAATTATCAACTACTCTAATAATAGACTAAAAAGCTAGAATGCCAACGTGGGATCTCTGTTATTACGTGCGAGTGGGGATGATGTTGGTTATAAATATCTTGGTCAAAAACAGGAATATCTCAGGAGAACATATACGGAAAGGAAAAGGGCTAAGGGAAAAAGGCTCAAAGTGATTATGCAACCACGGAAGATAAAAGTGCGCTTCTCCTTGTCAGCATCAGATTCAGGTGTTTAAAATATCTTTGCAGCCAAAAATCTCAAATATCTAAAAAATTACAGAATAAGAGAAAACAGTCTATGCCCGTGTTAAAAATTTTGTTTTAACGGACACCAAAAGTAACGCCATCCATACTCTTGAATTTTCAATTGAATAATTTTGAAGTGCATATACTAAAACCCATAGTACAACAGATATCAAACTGAAAAGACTATCTTGTTGCATGTACATATATAAAATCATATATATTTGTCTTGTAAATTTCCAATCTAAAAAATCTGTTCAGCACCATGAATGTTTATCTTTCTAGCTTCTTGTTGCCAAATCATCTCAATTTTGTTAGTGGATGGACAATAAAACTATAAAATATTGGGCTTTCATATAGATTTTTTGATAAAGTGATGAGCTTTCTCCGAACAGTAAATTGATATCTCGTTTTTATATAGTTATTTACTTTACAACTCATCTGCTCATCGTTAATTTGTTATAAATTAAACAGGTAAGGAAAACCTAGAAACTCTTAATTTTTATATCAGGGGCGAGCCGCTATGCTACATCACGCATTTGTGAAATCATTTGGGATCAATTTCATACACTTACAAAGCTCAAGATGGCGAGAATAAACTTGATTTATTGGATGGACATTATAACTGGGATAGGAACAAGCACCTAGTTGATTGGCTTCCTCTTCCTTCCGAGAACTGAAGCCCTCTGAATTCTGGGACCGCCAATCCGCCACTTCTTGAAGGCTGCCATAGAGGATTGAGCTGCCTCATACACTACAAGAAGCACAATCACTTTGCCATCATTTCAGATACATATGAGATGTGAAAATAGAAGACGTGTGCTAAAATGAGCAAAGGGAATCTCACAGTTAGTTTCTTCTTTAGTTAACACTGCTAAGAATTTGGAAGCTGCCGCATATGCTGCAGTGTGTGCCTTAGTCAACGTGTCCTTATACCTCATCTCAAATGTCGACAAGAGCATCTTCCCAATGGTGCGGTCACCAACTCTGTCCATAAAATGAATCAAGGAATAAATAAGAGCTCAACATGAATCATTAGCACCAAACTACACACCTAACAGCAATAACAGCAACTAAAACAGATTATCAATTGCCCAATATCAGTGAATAACAAAAATATTTGTCTCCATTACTGTAGTTTAGGATGATGGAAAATCTTTTCTGCCTGACTTAGACATTACCTACAAAGATTACAAAGAAGAACTCAATTCCCTCCTATCAGATATTAAGCCCACACATTTTGGCACCAAATGTGACCACGATGAATGAAAAACTGCTTAGTAAGTTCTGAATCCAAAGAAGGGTAGCCATCAGTTACGAAAGATATTGAGGTTCATTAAAAGCCTCTTCATAGTCGTATTGCTGGGAACAAACTAATTTATTATTATGAGGGAACAAACTAATATACAACCGTCCTAACTACTAAAACAATAAAACTAAGTTGTTCATCCTTTGTCCCTTCAATTGTTCTTATAATTTACTGTCTCTCCTATGATCTTTAATGTAGATGATACTCAACCGTAAACTTTGAGAGAAGAACCTGGCAAACTGCCTCATGACAAGCTAGACAAGACAACACAACTCTAAGCTCTAGACTTAACGTAAAATAGTAGAGGCTAATGTGAATAATAATGTCTCAGACCACAAAAACGAGTTCACACCAAAACAGAATCAAATCATGGCTTAAAACAAAGCGAATTAAAAGGCTTGTTGAGCAATTGAATGCTTCTAGAAATGTTGAAATTGTCTCTTTGGAGTTAGCAACCTCAAAAGCTTTTCATAAAATATCTTATGCCATAAAATATCAGATCAAATTTTTTCAGAGAAAGCAATGAGACATGAAAAGACAGTCCTTCCGCGATATCGTTCAGAATATTGTCCACATGTCATAGAGAATTTCATATGCTCTGAACTACATTTTCTCTTCCAAAATGACAAAGCGTCACCTAATGGCAATGTAACCCCATTAAATATGCTAAAAGCAACTTATCTGATAATGGAACAGACTATAACATAAATTAAGAGAAGTAGTGCAAGAAGCTAAAAATCACCTGCAGCAGAATAGGTAAATGCAAGTACAAAAGATAGAGAGGGGTAGAGACTCACATTGGTGCTATCTTACATCCAAATTCATAGAAATATGGACACCGAGATCTTAGATCCACATTTGCAGCATCAGCTTGGATTTCCCGTCTTGTTCTGGAAGTTAAAAAAAAAAAAATAGCCAAGTAAACAAATATTCACATCTTCAATATATATATATATCTGAGAAATTAAAAAAAATACGATGATAATTACTTTTGATTGAAGCAAGCTGGAACACTTATTGATACAGCTTGCCTCAGATATAATTCCTGAGAAAGCCAGAAGGGAAGCTCTACTTTTGCACCTTCATCAACCTAAAAACTCAACCAAAAAACAAATATATGAGAATAATGCAGTCACAAAATATCCATCTACACAGCCCTGGCACACTGCAGTGCAGATCCTTTTGGAACTTACAGAGTCTTTTTCAGCACTGGGATCAACTTTTACTCCATTTGCTGATTTAAGGAACACAACAGGAACAAGCTGCAAGTTAAAAAAAGAGAAAAACAAAAATCACCATCATTTTCATATAAGAATTGGGCAATTCTGAGTCAAATCGACCACAAAAACAATATTATTGACCTCTTCCTCTATAAGAATTTCGTCAATGTCAAAGTATTTTCCATTTCTCAAAGACGTGTCATTCATTGTTTCAGTTTCAAATCCTGCGTGACAATAGGTAGATCATATTTTAGTACCTCAAAATGAACAAAAAAATGATCCAAGCAAACATAACTGAAAACACTCGCAACATCCAGATCTCAGCTTCAAGCGAGAATTAGTTCTAAATTCATCCCTGAAACTACTATTTTCGCAACAAGAGAAACAGCAAATTATTTAAGTCATGTAATGAAACTTGAAGCTATTTACAGTTAAAAAGCTCGAAATTAAGTTTAATCATCATGAATTACAACACAAAAAGGGTAAAGGAACAACTTACATTATCTAATTGAATCAGGAAACCCTAGACCGACGAACTATAAATAGTAGCCATCACAGATAAAGATTAAAGATAAATAAGGCTAAAAATAAATTGAATACGAACGGACGCTCGAAATTATGAAATAAATTCAAATATAAATGAATAGCGAATTATTACCTGAATTTTTTTATTCTTTTTGTTTGATTAGCTCCGATGGTTGGACTTCGGAGAGGAAAATATGAGCTCTTGAAAAGGAGGGAAACTCAAAAAATTAAAAAAAAAAATCAGGGTCTGATTTATGTAGGTGGTAAATGCGATGTTTGCGATCTTGACCGTTCAAGTTTTAGATCTCGTTGAAAAAGCGAACGGTCGCAGATTTAAGAAGTGGTGCCCGCTGGCGGCTGTCAATTTTTTTTTCTTTTTTATATTCTTCTGATTAGCAAAACGACAGCGTCCAGACTTTCGAAAAATTGAATTGCAGCTATTTCTTTTATTTTTTATTTTCTATTTTTTCTTAATGAGCGACATTCTTCACCGTGTGATGAGCAGTGTCAAATAATTAATTCACACTTTCAACACTATCAAGAGAAATTGTAAAATCATACCATGTGAACAACGGCTAAGTGCATCAGTTTTTGTTAAAAGAAAATGTATCACCTGGGGACAATATTTATTTTTTGTAAATTTCCGCAGCGGGCAACAACGAATTTATCGATAGAAGAATTTCAAGGGGAAAAAAAAATCATATCATAGTAATGAAGCTTGGCAACGGTCTAATATATGTGATCTATACAGGAAACAATTCGCTACTAAAAAGAATAATGAAATTCATGACGACTTAATAATAATTCATCACTGTGAGTTTGTTTCCAGCAGTGCCCATGCAAATGTGTTCGACGTGCTCGGCATGGCTCCTGCAAACACTTCAAAAGCATAAGATGAGTCCGCAAGTTAGTCCCATTGAATCTCCCTGTGAAAGGTCCAATCAGAGGCATTTAAGGTCTTTTCACCACTGGCAGCAACAAGATCATAGGGTGAGTTCTCAGAAAATTCAGTGGGCATGCACTTCCAGTGTAGAGATGGCTTCCACTCAGCTTGTTTGAGCACCTCCAGTATCTCTGCTACTACAATCTTGCTCCCCTCTTCTGACAGATGAATCCCGTCTCTGGGAAAAGAAGAAATTTGACTGTTAATTTGACAAAAATGGTCTGTATTCAACTGCGTATTGATGTCAATTCTAGCACATGCTTTTTAGGCAAATGTCATCATGCAGGTTGAAAGGTGAATTATAATTGCACTATCAAAAGAAAGATTATGATCAACTCAAGAAGTTATTATTGAATCACTCAATAACAATCAAAGAGTCTGGATTGTTTTATTGCAAACAAATCAAATGAAACAAATTTTCTATATACTAGTGAATGTTATTTACTTGTGCAGGAAAAATCTTTTGGTATAATTGGCAAACATAGATCAACCAACCAAATTAGACAGGGAACAAAATCAATGGCTGAAATATCTGATGTTTGAGCTCAGTAGTAGGCCAAGTTGATCAGCGGGGCTTATCTTTCTTGAGAAACAAATGACAGTAAATGGTAACCTTAGACATTCTAGAGAATACATGAAATTGAATACAGTCAATTCTGATATACAAAACCAAGAGTCTCTTTGCACTACAAGTGAATCACTATCCTAGCAAACACATTCAGGGAAATAAATACCATGCTCAAGCCAAAAACAAATATGTAGAATTCTAAAATCTGTCTACAAAAAGTTCTAGTTCGTCGATGCATATAGAACACAGAAAGAAGCAATTTAAATTGCAGTACCTATGTCGGTCAAATACACCTCTTCCGCATCAAAGCAGAGCATACACAGTATATATAAGATGACCTAGAGTAGATCACAGCATAATAAAATTCTGGAATGTGATTGTATGGGTAAAAAATAAATGCAGACAGGCAGCAAGCAAACTTACGTAAAGCAGGCATTCTTCCAATTATCTCTTTTCTGAATTGCAGTAAAAAGATCAACTACCTTCACTCCCAACTCATGGCACAACTTTATGCAAGCATCTGAGTATTTTTGGCACAACTCATTTGTTCGTACTAGCTTGCTAAAAATTTCACTGGTTCAAGGAAATACACAAGTCTTACAACTGCTGGAAAAAGTAAATAAATAACATGCAAATACAAGATAGGCATCACAGCACCTCGTGCCTTGATTAATTCTGGCCTCATCAACTGGAGGAGTACTCAGAAAAATTATGCGCGTTGCACTGGAAAGACTCTGATATCAAGCATCTTGTGTTAGAATGAGAGTAAAGTACCAAATCTAAACCACAAAGCATGCAACAGCAATCACCCAGGCAACATATAAAGTAGAACCCACAAAAAGAGATGAACCAAATTCAAGACAGAATCACAGGCTGTTGCAGGAATGCCATGAGCAAGTAACAGGTAGGCTTCCCTTGGGACATACTAAATGGATTAAGGCACTTTTAACTCAAGGACCTACTACTAGGTAAATTGTGTATCAAGAAAGTACCTTGAGATGAGTTGCAATCCTTCTCATATTCTCAACATATTCAGGAAGTGGGACATGAGGGCCTAACCCAGATGGGTGAGGTCCCATTGAATCATTTCCACCAAAATAAACAATCACCAACGAAGGCTGTGTAGGCGCATCCTACAGGGGACAGAACAGAACAGAGATAATGATGCTTGCATTACAATAGCAACTCTATTTTAACCTCAATTATGAATGACACCAAGTTTGGCGGACACCATGACTATACAATAAAATGATCGGGAAAACAGAGCATGATAAAAAGACACCCATTGGTGTGCATTTCTGTGTTTGAGTGAAACAGATTGAAAAGCACTTTTGGGGATGGAAAGAACTTATATAGCATTTTGAAGGGATAAATTTTTCTAAAAATTCTTTGCCAGCTCGAAACGTTACTAAAAATTGCTACAACAGAAACAAAGGTGCTTCATACTCCAAAGTGCTTTCTACATAAGCACTTCCAAATTCAGCCAAATGTTCTATATGTACACATAAACACACACACACACACACACACACAGATATAATACCTTGGGAAAAACTTGATCGAGAACCTGAAGTGCGCGTCGTGAATTCCACCCGTAGTAACCTCGCAGCAAAATATCTGCCTATCACACAAATCACGAGTAGCATAATTATAATTGATGCGTCATTTTTGAAGAAATGTACTTGCAAAGAATACAAAAAACGAAATTATGAGGATAGAAAGATATACTTTGCGAGCGTAAATGTCGGAGAGAATGGCGCCCCAGCCGCCGTTGCTGAAGCTCAGCTGGACAATGGACGATCCGAAGAGAACGAACTGAGGCCTAGCGGGTCCCACCATTTTTTAGTCCCAAACGGCGACGGTTATAAGATCACCGTCACAGCAGCGACTACGACGACCACGGCCGCGACTTTTTAACTTTTGGTCGGGCTACCACGTGGGGAAGACAGAAGAGACTGATGGAGTGCAACTGGAACGGTTGTGATCGCTATAAATTATCTTTCGCGCTGGTGGAAATTTTAGAATATAAGTATTCTAGATATATAGCGTCATAATAACAGTATAATATACATACATCAAAAGAAAATTGTAGTTTATATATTTTGTTTGTATTAATTAATTAATTATATTATTTTTAATATATTTAAAATTTTTTAAAAATAATAATTTTATCTGTTGTTGAAACAATATACTTCTTTACTATTTAGTAACACGTGGATGATAAATCTCCTAACAGTAATTTGTTATGAAAAAAGGGATAATTCAACGAATATCAAAAGAGAAAAAAAATTCTTCGATTAAGTAATAATTGTATCAGAAATTAAAAGGACATTTAAAAAAAAACATAATTTGATTAATTTCTGTAAAAGAAGCCTCGCAACTGAAAATAAGGAGCCGCGAGTAATAGTTAAATTAACGCATGTACCGCAAAAGAGTGGGGGATAAATGCGTACGGTTGGCTTTGTTGAGTGGTGTGGCCGTGTCAGTAATTGGCGCTCACCAAACAAACCAACAGCGTTGGCGGTTATTAATGCAGTTGACGGTGACAAGTCTGTCTTCTGATGTCGATCGGAAATAGCACAATCCATTAAACCCGCCAAATACTGATCCTGCGAACTTGATGGGGATATTTTATTGGGTTTTAGCCTTGATCACAGCCGTCTGATATCCATTCCTCGAGATTGTCGAAAAGTGGAATCCGGTCCTAGAGCGTTGATTGTGTACGATCATTACTCCCATTATTCAGGATCTTTCCTTGACTCAGCTTCATCTGCTATTACGCTTGAATTGGTCAATCGAGGCCAATGACGTTACACTTTTCCTGGGTGGCAATTCCGGTCGGAGTTTGTAATTTTTTACTAATTTTTCATAAAAATAAAAACATTTTTATTATTATTTTTAATAAAAATGTTGTAACACGACCTTCTTAAAATGTAATCAATTTTGTTTTAAACCTAAATAAATAATTTTTTAAATATAACAATTGTAACACATGTATATTAACTAAAATGTACGTTAATATATTATTAACTTTTCAAAAAGTTAATGTAATATGAGTAATACAATAACTAACTCTGTCATAAATGAGTTGTCATGTAAGAAACTACAAACTAAATTTATTTAACAGAATTAACACAAACATAACTCATATAATAATTATACCAAAACTTAATCCTTTAAATCTTAATTATTCATATAATTTTTAATCGAGTTCATGGCCTCAGGGGGGTGAAGTCAAATTTTTTCCAACTCTAAAATTTGAGTCCAAATCGACGAGCCAGACAACTTGGCAATCCTTGTCAGTATACCAGTATTTTGGTACAACCAAGAAAAGCCAACTGCCACCTATATGAATTATGAGCTTCCTGTTGTTTAGGAACAAAGGGAGACATATACTTTCACGTCCACAGCAACAAGTCATTGAATCAGTTCGTTTATTAATAAATCTCAATCATCTGCGTTCATTACTGAACACGCACAACACCATCAAATGCTCGAAAGAGCTAAAGATCAACAGGATTTCTAATCTCAATTATAAACTCTAATCGCAACCCTCATACCAATCCAACCCCAGCTTGTCTGATGACTGCATTGGTATTAAGAGCAATCAGCGCAAAGCAAAACCAATATGCAAAACAAATAATGGTAAAAGT
Organism: Aegle marmelos; assembly: GCA_030449875.1. Lineage (NCBI taxonomy): Eukaryota > Viridiplantae > Streptophyta > Magnoliopsida > Sapindales > Rutaceae > Aegle > Aegle marmelos. The sequence goes on from JASUUL010000143.1 coordinate 25,656,625, forward strand.
GTAACTGCAGCATATGTTCAAATTTACTTGCCTCATAAGCCCATGCCTGTCACAGAGTTCCAAGGACTAATACAAGAAATTTCAATTTTGTATGTAAATGAAACTAACGTCCTGAGAAACAATTTTGCTCTAAAAATGTATCAGTCAGCACCCGTCCAAGGGTTTAATCACAAGAATCAAGTCCCAAGCACATGGAGGTAAATTATGCATCTGTGAAAAGAATCATTTAGAAGGTCACCCCCCCCCCCCCCCCCCCCAAAAAAAAAAACACAAAAAAAACCAAAAATAAAAAGTCCTGTAAAAAATAAATGTGCCCATCCGTGCTCAAAACCTTCATGTAAATGGCAAGTTCTCAACCACGGAGACAATGAATGTGAGATAATCTACTTTGAGATTGCCTATCGGAACTCAATATAAATAACTCTTTAACTATGCCAGGAACAAAGCTTTTCGGATTTGTAAGAGCCACAAGAACATCTCGATGGAGAAAAGTCGAGCTTCCAACAAGATTTCCTCCAAGCAGACACTCAAACGGCGCAGGAAGGATTTACTTTCTAACAATTTTGCCTCTATAACTGCCTTTGAAGAAACTCTTCCAATGATCACAAATGACTCAGGAGAAGGTCCCTGCAGCTGTATTAAGCAACATTTCAACCAGTAGAATGATTTCAGTATATTACTAGCCTTCAAAACCAGAAAACAGGAAGATGTGCGAGTTTTAATAGCAAATTATTTTATTGACACTTACTAATTATCAAATAAAAAATAAAACGCTACAACATTAAACAAAAAGCACCATTTAGAAATTCAGATACTTCATAAATCACAAAGTTCTGAACTGCTAAAAGCTCTGAAACTATACCAGAGAATTATTAACTGCTCGTAAACAGTCATTTGTCTTCAGCATTAACAGAATGACTCGAGGCAGTCTCCGAAGAAGTTCCGTGATTTGAGGAAAATACTGAGAAGCATACATCTGCAAAGAATAAATAGATATTATCATGGAAGTTGTAAGAGTGACCTTTGGCATAAATCATCAATCCCATCCTTATCAAGATGTAAAAGCAAGAAGAGAAAAAGTTCCTTTCAGATCAGATCTCTGTATCCCTTCAACAGAAGCTCACCTGTAATTCAGAACGATCACCATCAGTGCCTTGTATGACTAAATGATCAACAGCCGGGTCGGTGACTCTATTCCAAGGCCTCATAGTTAGAATCCCTGCAAATAGCACATAAAGATCCTCTCCAGCACCCAATTTGATGCTATATTCCTTTATTGCATTAGCATCGGCAAATATCAATGCCTGAAACCAGTGTCAACACATCAACAAGGACAATAGTAAGTTGCTCACAATAGAACACCTAGGTGCATTAAAGATGCCCAAAAAAATAATAATAATAATACAAGGAAAGCATCACTACCTTCCAAAGAGCAGCATAGTTAAATTTAGTTGTGGCATCTAGTTCTTTATACAGACCATGATCAATAAGTATCAACTGTGGTTTTCTCTTGCCTGCGGATGTGAAGGGAAATGAAAACAAACTAGTAAAGCGTGAGCTACAACAAAGCATTTAGACGCACTATCATGATCTGCATGAATCCAGTAAAGCATTAGACCATTCTGGAAGTTATTAAAAGTAGGTCATATGAAAAATCTTAACAGAAAGAACATCCTCACCAAATATGCTCTTTTTTTCATAAGGCACCGGTCGAACAAGCAAGTTGGCAGCATGAGGATCACAATGCACAAAGCCATGCTTAAACATCATTTCAGCAAAAGCCTGACTAACCTGTGTACAATTAAATCAAAAGCATCAAAATAGTATCCATAAAACAAGGATCAAAAGTTGAAAGAGCTCAAAGGAAGAAAATGTGCAGGCTACACGATATCAAGTTTACCTGATTTACTCAATTTGCAATTAAGTGGATTTATTGCATTGCAAAAGTTATTCAAATTCTTAATAATATTAATTCTGAGAAAACAAAATATAACTGGATTATGGAGGTGCAGACTCACCAATCTAGAAACTTCATGAGGGTCAATACCAAGTTTTCGAATGGATTTCACATCATTAACTTGAGGAGCACCATCCATAAACTCCATGATCAACAACTTTGAGGTACTTAAATTCCAATAGACCTTCGGCGTATATATATAATTGGCAATGTGAGGAGATAACTTCCAAAAATTTTCCAGAACTTTCTCACTGTTTTTTGCTTCAAGCAAAAAATCGAGTTCCTAATGGGCACAAGACAACTGGTCAATCATATATTACACTGCTTTTTGGACAACAATTCATTTGAAAGAATTGAGTGAATATATCAATGTTAAATTTGAAATGCTAGTACAAATTATTTACCTTACATAATATATGTTGTACCATTTTGAACAGAAAAACAAATTGGAATTAGTTTGACGAAATTGTTGGAGCAGAATTTCCCAATAGTTGAAAAAAAAAACTTTGAATATTAACTTTCAGTTTAATTAAATCCTTCAGAGCATAAACCTAGAGGAATTACCTTTTGACAATTAAAAGAGCTCCAACCATGGATTAGTATTTAAAGTACAAACTACAGATTTTGGTAGACTGCCTTGGCCTGCCTTCATATAACAATAGAAATATTGAAGATGTTGAGAGTGTTCAGAAACACATAACTCATATGCATTATATGATAGAGAAATTTTTCAATCATAATCCTTTTTTTCCTTTTGTGTGCGTGTGAGCGTGTGCGTGTGCGTGTGCATGTTAAGAAACAATAGATGATATATTAAAGTTTCAATTGTAAATTTAATAAAATACTTCAGGAAATTTATAATCAATATGTGAAATACATAAATTACAAGGAAAAAAAAGAACCAAATAAAAGTAGAAAGGGGCACCTATTAAGGGAACTTGCCTTGGGTAAACTTTCACGCATTTCAGCAACCAACCATCTGCATAAGTCAAGACATTGTCAATTGACACTAGCAGTACATCACAAAAAGACCCATCCACACATACAAAAGAATGAAAGAGCACCCACATAAACTACCATTTTTTATTCCAAATAATCTCTTATCAGTGAATGGTTAGCATGCTGAAGGCCCAAATCAAGACCAAATCTTTTTTAACTCATATTCTACAGTAAGGAAGGATAATTAGCAAGCGGAGACCATATGGAAAAGTACCTATAATCAAAGGATGGAAAAAGCCAGTGAAGGGCGTTAACTATCAATTCCACAGTGGCATGATCTGCAGCCGCAGTATCGGTCATGTGAGTGTGCTGAACCTGAATATCGACGAAATATATTGAACATGAAAGCAAATTACTCATAAGAGACATGCTAGATCTAAATCTGAGCACAATATGCATGAAAACATGGGGTGTACTCGCCATGAGCAAAATGAGATTTCGGGTAAAAGTGAAATGACTAAAACCTTAACCGCCACTTTTTGGCCATCGCGGTTGCGGGCAACGTGAACTTGTGCCAGTGAAGCACTAGCTATTGGAACTGGATCAAAGTCATCAAAAACCTGAACATCAAATAGACTGATTCAGTGGCAAGAAAAACAATGCGCCTCCACAGAGGAAATGAATTATAGTTGAGAATAATAGTGAAAACTTGAGGACAAAATTGAGAAACACCAGATATAAATGTCAGATAAGACCAACCAGTTTGCAAAAGAACTTATAAACCTGATCATATGGGAATCACATTCCAAGAAAGGAGTGGTCGAGAAGGCAAGAAAAACTAAACCTAAAGTACATACTTGATCTGGTGTTTTTCCAAGCTCTTTCTTGAAAACATCACACACTTGATCATATGAAGAAACTGGACACTTATTCAACATAGACTCCCTCATTGTTTGCACATACTCTTGAGGGACCAAGTATTCCTGGAAATAAATGAAAACAGAAAAGAAATGTTGATTTAAACTGGGAAATGAAGAACACTATACTGATGAAGCACCAAAAAAAAAAAAAAAAATCCACCCGTTACGAATCAAGTAGATAGAGGGCATACCAACTGCCCAATGTGTTGACCAAGCTTGATATATATTCCTCCATTTTTGAAACACAGCTCTTGAAGCTTATGCGCTGACCTAAGGTGAACTTCATGTTTCACCTTCACTCTCTCACTACTTCCTTCCGGCAGTCCAAATAAGGAATATTCATAATCTAGTGACAATTCGCATACAAAACCAAGTCACAAATCCGAAATTTATCAGTGTACGCACGCAACAACCTAGAATGGAAAGCAATCATGTGATTGCCAACGCCACCATACAATTGAAACAATGCAAGTTTTTCCAAGCGTGAGACACGTGATGATGTAACAATGAACACTTCGTGGTAACTTAACTTTTCTTTATAAATGCAATTTAATAATAATCAAGCTTAACTTCAATGCAATTGAACATTAGCTCTTAGCCAGCTGAAATGAAACTGAATATGAGAATGTCACAGTTAAAAAATTTACAACTAATTTCAGAATTTCAATAACATAAACAAATAAAATAAAATGAATACCGAAAGCGATGGAGGCCGCAGTGACGGAGTCACGGACAAGGCGGACAGGGACGGCGGTGCAGAGCTTGAGAGCCGTCGCCGGATCATCTGAGCTGGCAAGTGCTGCTCCGGCTCCCAAAGCCGTGGCTGCTACCGCAAGCTTGGCCCCGTAGCGCCAAATAGATCGCGTGGCCATTTTGTCAATAAGCGATAACAAAATGTAACATCCTGTAAAAATCTCGATATTTTCGTTTTCTTTTCCAATCACAATTATGACACGTGAGTAATTAAATCATATGGGCTCAGGTCGTTCGGGCCAGCCCAAAAGATGATCGTTCGAAGATTTTGGGCCAATCATTGCTCGATGGCACCTACCGTATATTTATTGAAGTTGGAGCCCCATTGTTTAATACACGTAAAAATAGTGGTGCTCACCGTGTATGCTTTGCCTGTCGTCCCATCAGTTCTTGACCTCCGTATTTACTCTCGCGACTGATTTAAAAGATAAAATGCAGGATTAATTTCTGAAATTTAGGAGAGTAATCCTGCTTGTGTTTACAATTACTCATAAATATGATAAATAGAGGATTTTATTTAGTGTCACACTTAATTGACACTGTTAATTTGTTATTATGACATAATGTATACTTTATAGCATTAGATTTTTTTCCTTTTTATTCTTTTTCAAACCCGGCCGTTTCCCATGGATTCATGAATAAAACCCAGAACTAAAACAAAAAAATGGATTATAATTACAACTTATGTGAAGATTCACGGTCACATTACGGCAAAAGCTGTACGAAAGAAATTTAAAGAGAAGTCAATAGACAAGTCAAAAACGAACAATATATACATACATGGCGGCCTGCTGGCGGGGGGAAGTATCGCGTGACTCGAGAAATATTCAACTAATAACTTCAAATGAATATTTACGAAACAACAATAAAAATTTAGGTGCCGTAATAGAGACGAGTCATGAGCACAACGTTGGAATTAATGGCTTAATCACATTTGCCGCCATAACAATAATATTAAACTTGGAATAATAAGTTCATGGAGAAGGCATGCGTAGCAATTATACAACAACGATTACGGCACCTTTGCTGGGGATTCACAGGGTCGGTGGATAAAATGGAGAAAAAGAAAAAAAAAAAACAAACAAACAAATTACATTGGAAAGTTACTCTCCAATGTAAGTAACTTTAATGGGGGAAAAAGAAATAATTATGTGCATTTTAATATGTTTACGGGAATTAAATGATTTTTTTAGGAGACAAACATGGAAAGTTACTCTACCTCACTCGTCACGGAGGAAACCGATTTGAATTCCATCGAATTTGATTCCTCCTTCATTATTGGAAACCGAATGGTGGACGTCTGAGAGGACTCCGAATTCCTCTCCTCTCCCTCCTGTTTCCTCTCTCTCCTGCGGCGCGTGGAAGCGCCCCATTTGCTGCGTTACATGCAGAGCCAGTACCGTAGCAAGCTCCTATTACATACGTCTCGTCAATCGTATGTCATGGCGCTTGATTAAATAAAAAAGTGATGTTCTGTTCGAGGGAATAAAAAGCATTAACCTCGCAGGGTTACTTTCATTTGATTTATACGTAAAGCATAGGATGATATTAATTATCCCAATAAGTGTGTACGTGTAAACGTAAAAGGAAAGAGTCATGGCTCTATCAAGAGAGGTCACATCTTGCATGTGTCTCGTATAGAAACCTCATCCCCAACACCATAATTAATGTCCATGCCTTTATATCCAAAACACCATAAATAATTAAACTAAATTTTGAGTCACATATCTCGCCACCCCCGCATAGCTCCCCTCTTGCTTTCTGGAACATTTGCAAACAACAGCAACAAAACCAGAAAAACAAAAATAAAACCCATCCGTCACATTCAAAGTACTCCAAATTCTCCGCGTGTGCTTCTCATTTCGTTTCCCTTCTCTCGCAAGTAGATTATGGGGCCACATTTCTTCGTTTTTGTCAACAACTTTCTGCTTTTTTTAACGTTTTCACAGCACAATTTTCTTTTACGTGTCCGAATGGAACGTGCGGTACGCAGTTTTGATTCAATTTCCTAAAATCGTCTCGATTATCTCGTCTTGTTCTCCCTGTTTTGGAACCCACGTTGCTTCTTATATTGTCGACACGCTCGTACAAGATACAATGCTTCATTTTATTTGTTATGTTTTGATTTAATCCCACGAAATGATGGTTTCTTAATCGCGTTATACTGCCAAAATAATATGAAGCTTCTTATTAATCATGGATTATGTTTTTCGAGAATATTCTAACTTATAGTTATAGGTTTCACATCTCTCTTCTCCGTCCCATCCAAGCTTTCATCATCTGTGGAATTAACATGTATGATTGATAGTTAATGGAATTAAAATAATAAAAGACTATATTTTAACTCGAAATGAACTAAAATATACATGTGCTTGACAACCAAAATGTTTGAAAACTTTAAATTAATATTTTTTGATTACTAAATTATCTAATATTTGAAAAACACATTTTGTTTTGATTAATTTATATTCGAGTCGGAGAAGACCATTAGGGCGGCAAAACTCTCTTAATAAATATTTAACATAATTACATATTTAAGTCTCAAATCGAATGTCTTAGTTAAATTAGAACAATTCCATATCACTTGATTTATGCGATTGTGAGTATTTAAAATTACTATACGACTAAGGATTATGATAAGTTTCTTACTTGCAAATTAACCATAAGCTGCCACCTGTCATTACTTGGTTAAGGACATGTCGAAAGAGTCAAGCCAATCCTTACTCAAATAGTAAAATAAAATAAGCAGTCAAACCTATTATGGTCCAGTATTGAGAAAGAAATAAAAGTTCAAGAGGTAATTTCAAGTAGCGAAGAGGATGCACCTAAAATGACAAAAATTACAATGTTAATTATATTTCTTGCTAAGAAGAAAAATGGTCTTTTGTGTTAAAAAAATTTTTAACTATAGTTTATCAAACACAAAAATTATATTTAAAATCATCTTCGACTTCCTCGCCAATAATTTATCAGAAGGCCTTATTTATATAAAAGTAAATGGTAATTTCTTGGGCTAAAAAAGAAAAGAAAAAAAAAAGAAAAAAGAGTAATTTTGGTTTATATTTTCATGATACTAGAAGCTTCAAAAGAAACGATGACGTTTTATGTCATATGTGACGTTCAACACTTTCATCCGGGCCAAGGGCGGCTTAAAATAACGAGGAAGAAAAATATCCGAAGAAAAACAAAAAAAAAAAAAAGAATTAATACGCGCCATCCTTTTTTCTTTGGTTAGTTTGGTTTGACCAAGACTTTCTTTTTGGTGGCTTTGGGATTGGGATTGAAATGAAGCTGCAAGAAAACAACATGTTTATATTGCTAAAATCATGTGGCTGTTAATTAATTATTTTAGACTTTTGATTTGGAAAACTAGAAACTAGTCAATATTCACCAACAACTCCCACGGACGAAATCAAGCATTAATAAAGATTTATTTGAAGATACGAATGGCTTATTTATTTGTCTCTCATGCATGTGCATTTTAATCGTCAGGGCATATGCAAAAAAAAAAAAAGAGAGACTAATTGAAGATTTGAGAAGTTCAAATTTATAAAAAGATTGAAATAGTCTACGCTTTACTACCAACAAAACAACATATAGGATAAAATTAACTCTTACTTTTTTTTTTTATTAGGCATCATATGATGAAAAATTGAAAATACTTGTAAAATAAAATGATGACTTTTTAGTAAAACACAAGATATTTTGATTCACTACATTTCAAATAAAAAGTGGTGCTCTTTGATCTTCTCCACTTAGTGCTGTGTTTAGAAATTTTTTTTTATTAATAACTAATAAATAAGTAGCGGTTAGGCAGGGCTCTTACTTAATTTAAATTATTATAAAAATAATTATATAAAGAGGAGAATATAACTGAAAACGTCTTAAAGTATATGTAAATATATAAGAGTAAAAGAAAAGAATACATCCTAAATTAAAATAATAAACCAATAATCCTATTGTCTGATGCGAGGAAAAGCTCGTGCATTTAAATAGAGAATGCCAGATAAATCCATAATTAGATCCCAAGCACACAAGAAACGCCAGCTAACCCGATGAGAACAAGCTCAATTAGCTAGCAAATGAGCAGCAGATGTAGCCTCCCAAAGCACATGGCTAAACAAAATATGAGAGGAAGATGTCAGAGCACACACTCAATGTTACAAATAAAAATAATCCCAATAAAAAGGGCCTTGAGAATGAATCCAAGAAACCGCCATGGCTGAGTCTGATTCTACCTCAAGTACAGAGTAACTGAGTTGAGTAGCGAGCTCCAACCCCTCTCGCAACAGGCATAAGCTCAACATAAAAAATCGGTTGGCAGCTAAGAGAAGATCCAAAAGCAGCCAATATATCACCTTGATGATCACGAATAATACCTCCCGCTGAATAATGATCGAACAATGTATTAATTAAACCGTGCTTTATAATAATGCCACAAGCAATGCCATACGAACAACTTTAGCTGCTTGATCATTATTCAAATTGGATTCTAAGTTTGAAAATGTTCAATTGCCTAGTAAGTGCATGTACGTTTGAGGCATAATGATATAGAAATTTCGAAGGAAAATGCTGAAAAGATCTTGAAAGCAATGACCGACGACTTTGGTAATAATTAAGACAGTGAAAAGTCAGCTTGAAATTTATAACATGAGCGTATCTTCAAGCTCCCCATGAGTCAAACTCAAATTTAAGAAGAAAATGAAAAGTTCAAGAAAAGGGAAAAAAAAATGCTGGTTTGATAATCGGAAATGCATGTTTTGACCATTAATTCGAAGATAGGTGTGTACAGATTCTGTATGTAATTAAAAACAAACGAAATCCATAATAAACATGTTCATAATAAAAAAAAATTATAAGAAGATGGATCTTAAAATTTAAAATTGAGTTAATTAAATATTAGCTAATTATCCGGCAATCCGTTACTAAGGATTCCGTGAATTATGATCATGGATGACGTTATTGAAATTGAGACCATATGATTGATTGAATTTGGTATATGATCGTACACGTCAAAGGAATTTGAAAATGTTGGTTACTAGAGAACCCAATAAGAAATTACGTTATAATATGATTTTGAGTCAAATAACAACAAGGTACCACTAATTGAAATTTAACAAAAAGTAAATTAGACCTCAAAATATTCTCAAGGACAAAACGTTGCATGTGATCATGTGATCAATATCCGTTGGCTCCATCATACCCGCTCGATTGGAGAGAGATATTTTATTGACTTGAATTATAAATATTCAAGAACAAGATAAAAAAAAGTTAGGTATATAAATATTTTTATTGTAATGTTTCGCTTGAAAAATGGATGGTAGTTAATCTTGCAACTAACATATTCAAGATCTGTCTTGACAAGTGCCAGATAATGAAAAAAAAAGAAGAAGGAAACAGAATTAATGGGTGGAAATGATAATTTCAAGTTTAATTAAGATAATCAATATAAATAAATAATGCATCAAAATTATATATGAACTTTTATAGTTTGCGTTTTAGTGGCACCGGTCGTAATTGATGTGATACACACATAAATAATGCAACTTGTGCCAAAAAAAATCTCACTGTATTTGCGTTGATAAAATAAGTATTAAATTGACAAAGGAAAGAGTATAAATGTCACATCAAATATACAATCATCATATAAATTTATCGTGTAATTAATTCATAATTAGCCCATTAATAAAAACACAAAAAATCAATTATTACTCAGCACGCTATAAAATTTGGTCGATATTAGTCTCTAATGTTGAGCTTTAATTGGTCAAAAAGTTAATGTGTAATTATCAAGTAAAAACGCACAATCTTCAGAGCACCAGAAGATCTTGACCGTTAGATTAGATCATGAAAGAGGCTTGTTTCGGTTAAGAAAAGAGGATGCTGTTAGTTGTTTCGGCAAAGCAAAATTAGGTAATTCAGTTGATAAAACAAATTGGAAATAACAGAGGAAAATAACAGTAACAGGGGAATCCTCTATTTGACTGTTAATTAACTTGCGCGTGTAAAGTTCCACGCCTTTGTCACCTTCTTTCGAAATCGACAAGTCCGGTCAAAAGATCGCACCTCAGCATGCACCTTCCTTTGAATTAATTTATGCAACGGTTATTATCTACCGAGGCCCCAATATTTTTCATTATTTCCAAATTAGCTAGAAAAGTTTCAACTCATTTAAAAAAATCCCTTCCTTGGTTTCATTATTGCAGTTACTTATTCTTCTTCCAACTAAATGCAAGGCAACTTCATCCGAATGCTTATTTCTTTACATGCATAAGTATAAGCGTAAGTTCATTCTTTGTTTTTAGGTAGATTTTGATAAGTAAAATATTTATTAAAATATTTATTCATTTTATAATTATATGAATTTAAACCACTGATAAATTTTTTGGTACATTTTTTGAAAAAATAAATGAAATTATATACAAAGATAAGTTCATATATTTGTGATTATAAATACCTCTTAATACTCTAAATTTGAGAAAGTCTACTCACTTGGTGAAAAGAGGTGAGAACAGTAGGGTCAAATGGCAATTAACAACAAAAGCTTTTTTTGACAGAAAGAAACTATAAAAATCTCCAAGGACCCAAATGAAATGTTCTACACACCATTATTTTATCAAAACATTAATTTAATATTTTCCCCGAGTCTGTACTCCTTTTAAGCCCTTTCGTCATTGGCCTCCCCTCAAACTTTCACACACAGGCATCATTCACCTTCACATTATTTTTTCCCCCCTCTGTCTCTCTCTGTACATAAATTCTTCCTCCTCCCACAAACAACTCACAGCAAATCCACGATGGGTTTCTTCTCAAAGGAAGAGAAATCAAAAATTATTTTGAGAGCCTTTAAAACTTTGTTTTTCTTGATCACCATGTTAGTTTCTTTGCTTCTCTTTTCAGCCCCAGTTTTGCTAGCAATTGCTGATACCCTTCTCCCTCCTGCTCTCCTCTCTGCTTCCCTTTCTCCTTCCTCTTTGTCCCTCAGCAACCTCTCTTCCCATTTCAACGACTACGACTTCCGTTACTCTCTCATTGATATCCCACTCATCTCCATCATTCGATCAGCCGTCATCATCTGTAAGTACCGATTGCTGACGTTTGCATACTATCACTGAATGATTATTTTATAACCAGTTTTTATTTATCTATTCATTTGTTTATATATTTTTTTTTCAGGTGTTTATGGGTTGTGCGATGGGCCAAGGCTCTCGAGGGGACCGTATTTGGGAATCACAACCGTGTGTTCAGTGCTATCTTTGATCTTCGTTTCATTGAAGGCTTCATATGTCTTCAGTGTTGCCGATATTGATAGAGGTGTCTACGTTAGGGCCATGGAAATGGCTTTGTTCATCTGCTCATTGGCTTTGGCTGTTGGTCATGTCGTTGTTGCTTATAGAACAAGTTGCAGAGAGAGAAAAAAGCTTCTGGTTTATAAAATTGATATTGAAGCTGTAAGTCTTCTCATTTCTCTTTATGATTTTTTTTTAATTAATTGCATATAGAATAAAAAAAATTAGGTGATATTTATACTCGCGGTAGGCGTCTGCTTGGACATACCGTACAACTGTTTGATGGGAAGATCTGGACCGTTAGATGTCACATCACGCACAACTTATATTGCAAGGTTAAGGAATTTCAGGGGTCAAATTAATCAGCCAGAGGAGTTGATTTTTTTTCCTCTTACGAGAGTCGAGACATTAGGTTTGGTCCTTTATTTTCGAGAAATTACTAGTTGTATGTTACATTTGTCACAAATTTTTGACCACATATAAATATGACACAAAATAAATTTGTGACGATTCTAGTCTCTACAGTTATTTTAAGATAGCCACACTCTAGAAAACCAAATTCCTGAAATGAGTTTTATGTTTAACATCAAAAGTTCATCAGCAGTAACAAGTCTTCGTTTGTGTATGTGTCAATATAAAGAATGTGCATTTTGGACAGAATAGTCCAATCACTGTCGCGGAACACGTTAAAATATGGGGAGACCCATGTGGCTATAACGTGCTTATTTTGTTTATTTCTATAGGAAGGCTTCATGTTTCTGCAATTGCTGACTCAATCTCCAGTCAAAATGATGCCTAAAATCTTATATGTACATGGAATCTGTGGTGGGCAGCCGCCCCTAAGGAATGGGCGACTTAAGTTTTATATTTTGACCAATTCCGGAGCATGGGCTATTTGCAACTGTGCCCAGAATATGAACTTTACCAAACTTCCCCTGTTTTTTATTGTATTATTATTATTTTTTTGCGTTTCTAGAATCTTTCCAAATTTCTGATCTTGGTTATTCTGATGGCATGCCCAAGTGCTAAGAAAATTTGATTCCTTAGCATCAAATATGAGCTGGGTGTGGCTTCTAATTGCACAATTTTCTTTTAAAATACCCAACTCTTTATTCCTTTTTCATTTCAAACTTCTCTGGAAAGAAGCAGTCGCAAGAAAAAGATAGCTTTTGGGTAATGCCTAGAACCTGCATTCAATCTGTTATGCATTAGAAAAAGCCAACTTTAAGACCATGTTATGAGCCAGAGGATCTTATGAGATGAGTAACTTTAAAGTCCATAGGAACCAAAAGTCAAAATTCAATGTGAAACTTAAGATTGTGTCATGAGATTATGCCTAATTGCTTCTTCTGTTAAATTCCCTCCAGAAGCCTTACCGACAGGCAGCATCCCACGTTATGTTTCTTTAACACACAAGCAATATATTCACCATGTTTAACCACGGCCGCAGCGTCCGCCAGAGTTTTTATTATTATTATTATTATTATTATTTTTGATAACTGTGACTCAATAAAATAATAAACATGTTTTGCCATGTGCGCAGGTTTCAGCTTGCAAGAATGGATTCCCAAGGTACCATCCGAAGATTCCCAAAGAAGAAAGAGCCAATTGACCAGCTAACAACGAAGAAACTGTAGCTTAATACGGATTCTTCTTGGCTAATCGCATCCGTCAAAGTTAAATTTCGGGTATTTTTCAGACTCTCTTTTCTTCTTCTTTGGAGAATATTAAAAAAAAAACAAAAAAGAAAACCCAACATGAGTTTGTTTATATGTTCGATTAACTCACTGAAGCTCTGTTGATGATGGTTTTCTCGATACAGATTCATCTGAAAGTGACTTTGAAGATCGAGTTTAACACTTAACGAGCCGGCGTAGTTAAGCAAGCACAACGATGCGTGTATATATAAACACACACACACTACCTGCGTGAAGTATATATGCAAGAATTGTGTAAGTGGTGGCTATGAGCTTTAGACGTAGAGAGATTAGAGAAGGTATGAAACATTCGATTGTTGTAATTAATTACATGTACAGCTTGTATTTGCCTATGAAAAGTTAGTAAAAGAATCAAAAGAACTAGCCGAAGGCTTTTTCATGAGTTTCGAAGTTGTGCGTATCTCGCTAACAAGCCATTTGCAATCAGTCGAAAATGAGGCTTGGATCGCCATGCCAATTCAATAAAACAACTGCAGTTGCTAACTGTATCGTCAATATTTAGTTGTTTTGTTGTATTCGCTCGGTCAAAGTTCAAAAAAGAAGCAGGTTCTGTTCATGAATTTTAATGAACAAAAGCAGCACGTAAAATAAAACTAAACCAGCACGTAGACCGGATCAAAGAGTGTAAACACCGTGGGAAAAAAGGTCCCCCGAAAAAAAGAAAAGGGGCTGCAAAGGACTAGATTCTGGAAGCCAAAGGATCTTTATTATTAGATAAGTGACTCGCATGATTTGGAAGTTGGAAGGAAGCTTTCATGAAATTGCGGCAAGTCGTCTACTCGTCATTTATATAAAACGATACGTTGTCAATAACATTTTGTACAACAAATATCGTACAATAAATGTGCACCAGTTTAGATGGTCAACGTCAAATAATCTGCAGAACGTATGGATTCGTTTGCGCAGCGAATCAATGACGTCAAATAAGATAAATTAAAAAAAAGTGAAAAAAATAAATCATGATTATTGATTCTGTACTCAATATTGAATCCTGTAACTCAATCAGCAAAGTTTAATAATTCAATCAAATCTCAATTGTATGAGTGGTGATATTTAATCCCTTTAATTTCATTCATTAACCCCCATTTTTTAAGATGATTTCTTTGTGGATGTACTGCAAATATTTTCAAATTCACCCTTATTTTTATTTTTTTAAAAATCCTTATCATACTCCCCATCATTAAAAACTCAAAAATATAGTTGTTAACGTTAATCGCATTTTGCAAATATAGTTTTGGCGTAAATGCCCACAAAATTAAATATAATTCTTTAATAAAAATTAAATTTAACCCTCCTACAGAACTTCAACACCAATGAATTATTTTCCTCCAGATTTTCTCTATCTTAACCATTTGGTATTCACATAAATGGTATTTGGCAAACAAATATTTTTCTTTGTACATTAACGCTATTTTTTTAAAAAAAATCTTAAGTTATAACTATTGTAACTTATATTTATATGCAGTTATAATATTTAAATAGAGTTCATATATTATAATTATATCTAATGTAAGCTACAGATAACAGTATTTTTTTTTAGTGTTATTTTCATGAATTTTTGTCTTTTAAATAGTACTACGTCGTTTTTGAGCGCTGCGATGTAAAGGTATACTTCCCCATATTGAGGTGTTTTCTCGTACTCAGTGTCCCTCTCCCGCTCAGTTGCCTCTGCTCTCAGAGACAATTGATCAAACAACACACGAAGACTCACTGCCAAAACCCTGCGAGCCAGCCAAAAAAGAATCAATAAGTTTAAAATGCGTTTCAATTTCGACTTGTCGGAGCCGAGCACAGACTCAGGCCGATCCCTCACGCCGAAAGAAGAAGTCGAGTGGGTCCCGCTCCAAAACCACCCCGCGTTTTCCGCCAACGGCGACGGAAAATTCAACGGAGCCTCAAAGAATCTCGTGGCCTGGGACGGAGCGTCACGGCTGTACTACTGGGACCAGAATGGACAATGCCTCCATCGAATCTCCGTTCGGTTGGGCGAACCCGACCCGACTTCGGTCCTCGCCGCTTCTCCCTCCAAGGTTTTATCTTGTATATATATTTTTTGAACTACTTTTCATTGCACGTGCCGAAAATGATAATTTGTTTATTTATCAACCTAAAATTTATCATTTTAGGTGATGCGACCTGATGTGAAGCTGAATTTTGAAGTTAGTAGAATCTCAATCAATAGAAACGGATCAGCTTTGCTACTTTTGGGTTCAGATGGTCTCTGTGTAATGTACTTGTACGGACGTACTTGTAGCAGTGATAACAAAACCATCATTTGCAGGTACACTTCTTGTGTAATTGTGTTGTGGTGTGTCAAATTTAGCTGATAATTGACTGTATATGATAGCCAATGAGTGGATTTGATAATATGTTTACAGGACTGTTTCAGTTGGTTCCCAAATATATTTTAGTAGCAGCAATGTGATTCGGACACTACAAGTTTCGTGGCATCCTTATAGTGATACTCATCTGGGGATTCTTTCCTCTGATTCCGTTTTCAGGTATCACTTGATCAATTGATGATGAACATGCTTATTTCTTAAACCAAAGATGAGTCGGAATAGCGTGATTGTTAGCAATCATCTGTAGGTCTATGCTATCTTATCGGACATGCTTGCAGCCAATGCCTATCCTCATATGACCATATGTTGCTTTATTCTCAATGGCTACAATGGATTACCAGGAATAATGAGATTCTGTACTGATTCATTATTGCATTCTTGATCAACATGTTTAATTTTGTGTCGATTGGTGTGCTTCTTGAAGAAAGCAGATAATAAATTTTGTTTTTGACTAATTTGTGCATTGAATCTTAACCTAAAAATATTTCTTGCCTTTCGGTAGACTTTTCAACCTGGCTTCAGATTTAATGCAACCAGAGCAAGAATATTATCTGCAGCCAGTTGAACCAGGTCGATATAGGAATGCTGCATCAATTTGCCCTGTTGATTTTTCTTTTGGGGGAGACCACTTGTGGGACAGATTCAGTGTAAGATCAGTTTATATTTCATATATCTTGTTAGTGCGTACGATTTGTATATAATAGTATGCTTTGTTGTCGCTTCATGATGGTTTGGGTTTCATGTATGTGCTTGTATCTCCTGTCCTCATCCCACTTCCCCCCCCCCCCTCCCAAAAAAAAAAAAAAAGCGTGAAGCTGCTAAAAGATGATATTCCTTAGCACTGATATTGGCCTTTTGAGGCATTTCATTCCTGTAGCAAAGTCTTTATGCTGTTTATTTTGCTTTTGACTTGATATAACCTTTGTTCTACAGTCTCCTCTTCCATATTTTATTCATGCTCATCAGTTTGGTTAATGATTTAGTATTTTCAAGCTTGTAACAGTCTTACATCAAATTATGTCTGGGTTTACTGTCCTGGCAGGTTTTTGTACTATTCAGTGATGGTTCAATTTACATCCTATGTCCCGTAGTCCCATTTGGAAGGTACTTTAGGTTCCAATTATTTTGTTTCCTCTGTTCCTTTTATTTTTTTGTAATATTCTTTGTTGTATTGTGTTTATAATATTTTATTGGAAACAGTGAGAGATAGGCCCTGAAGTGTTTGATAGTCATAAGAATATTGAAATTCATTTAAAATGGGACAAGTAGGTACATCTGCTTTTTATTTTTGACACATTCAACACATGCGTAAGATCATGGAACTCTATTTATGCTCCAGTCCACAAAAGACTACTGTTACTCTGATTAGGTCTGTCTCTGATTCAAAGACCATACAGTACACCCAATCTGGTGGAACTGAAAATATTGGAGAAGTTCTCTCATTTGTATTTGTTCCTCTTGCATTGCCAAGAAATTGATATTTTGCCTCAACAGATTGCCCCCCGTAAGGGTATTTTAATTTATTTAACTGCTTGTCACTTATTTATAATCAAGTTAACTGAAGTTGAATCTGCATCAGTGTTTACAAATGGGAATCAATATTGGAGATATATAATGATGCTCAAACATTTGGTTTGAGATCAGTCAATTCGTTGGCTGTCAGAAATTCTAGTCTTGCAATCTCTTGGCTGGAAGCAACATTTCCTGAGGTGGCTCAAGGAACAATTGATGAAAGAGATCTACCTGCTCTAAAAGCTCATCCGCATGCTTTGTTTGATTCATCAGTTTCTTTGCAGGTTAATGTCTATATTTTTCAGTTATATACTTTACCAAATGGTTTGCTTCTCCTTTTTGTTTTTTCGCACCTTCGTGAAACCAACACAGCACACCTTTTTTTTTGGGGGGGGGGGGGTGTTAATTTTCCAGGGTCCTCTACGGAGGATATGTCACGGTGGGGAAGATGAATCTGTAGCTGTTCAAGGTGCAGAATGTGAAGGTCGTGCGGTCAGCTTTCTCTATAATTTGGTCAGCAAAGACTCAATTGTGGTGACTTCATGGAGTGGTGGGCAATTGCAGATAGATGCTCTAGCTGATGAAATCCAGCCAGTCTGGACAGTTAGTAATCCGCCTCGTCTTCGTGTTGATTCCCAGGATCGTATTCGTGGTCTTGGTATGATCTGTGAACCAATCTCAGGTGAGCTTCCAGTTGTGAAGCTTGATCAACCACTTGAGCATACTGTTTGGTTGGGACATCCACCTCCATTGTTGAGACTGGCTACTGTGGACTTGGCCTTGCCCAAAAACACAGAAAGTGGTTCTATTATTACCATGTCTGTTGATCCCTTAATGCAAGAAAGAATATATGTTGTCCATGATGGAGGGATCGATTCCGTAGTGTTGCATTTTCTCCCTTTTACAAGTCAAACCAGGGGTAAGGATGAAACTAACAGAAGTCCCTCTGTGCATCCCGTCCTAAATACATGCCAGGGAGAAACCTCCTCACCATCTCCCTTATGTGGGTTTGTATCGTTATCGGATTCCTTTGGATACTCATGGATAGTCGGAGTCACCTCCTCTCAAGAGTGTGTTGTGATAGAGATGAAGACTTGGGACCTATTGCTACCCATTCAAATTGATTCAGAGAAAAAATTGGTTGATTTGGGAGCAAAGAAAGAGATAGATACTCCGGATATCATAAGTAAGGAACTCTTAAGTGGTCCAAAGGTGATTCTTCTTCCTCAGGCTTCACCAAATCTACGTTCTGTTTCTGCTGATTCTATTGAAGGTCGTTCAACTCTTCATCAGTATTTTAATCTTTTCCAAGAGAATTACGTTGAGTATGCACACAAGGTAAGAAAATCATACCTAAATCACATAAAATTGGTGATTTCTTGTATATACCATCAAGCACTTGTGATTTATTCTAGTTTCAGATTAGTGTTTTAGCTGGAAAATGTTTGCAAAATTATTGGATAAATGTGATTTCTTGCATGTAAAAAGTGGAAATTCTATAATACATTTAGCTGATTGCAATTTCAGAAGTTAATGAGAAGAAACAAGACATAAGAGAAAACCTAAAGATGCCATTGTCTAGAGCTAACCATGGGCCTTTTAAGTCTGTGACTTTAGAATCACAGCTGGTACTGCTATAACAGGATTCACACATTGAGAGGGCATCTTTATTGAAATTTTTGCATTTGTGTAGCATAAATCAGCCAAGAATTTTTATAGTTCTTACAGTATATGTTGGTTGCTTATGTAAAATATTACTAATATGGCATGAATCTGAATTGTGGAATACCCACACGGTGTTCAAGCTTTTGATGTTTAACTTAGTTGTATGGCGATTCGACTATCTAGGTAAACTTTGAGCTCAAGCATCATGCACCACAACTGAAGCGAATCATTGATGATCAACATGCTCGTTTATCTGAGGCACAAGATAAGATTTTGAAAGTTGAGGAGAGACAATCAAGATTGGAGGAGAGGATTGATCATGCTGTTCAGCAGCATAACAGTTTGGAACAACGATTACAACACTTGAGGAATTTGCCTGGTGCGCACAAGAAACCTTTGTCCAGAGCTGAGCGGGCATTCAAGTCTGAGCTTGGTAAATGACTTTCTTCACACTGACACAGTGGCAGTTCATTTCTAGCTTAGCTCGGAGCTCTTTCACATATTGCGCAATCTATTTGTTTGTTTTTCTTTTGCAGACCACTTTGAAGGAGTCGAGTTGGGTGCTTTGCAGTCTTCCATTGAAGCATTAAGAGCGAGGCTAAGAAGGTTGACACAATCTCCAAAAGGCTGTCCAGGGAACCAACAAAGGCAAACATTAGGGAAGAACTATGTCGAAGATGGCCAAGTATCCCAGCTCAGATCCTTAATTGAAAAGCTCTCACTTGTAAATAGCGAAAACTTGAAGAAGGTTAAGCTTGTTGAATCTGCATTAAAAAAGGAAGAAAGCAGCAGATACTGAAACCTACACTTCCCCGCTTTGGTTCACATGTCGTCTGAGGTTCTCTAGTTTGAATTTGCTCATTGCAGAGAGAGATTAGATTTACTAGTATAGTTTTTCTAATGTAGTCCAACAGGAAATCTGTTGTGTATAAATTTGTTTCTAATTGTATCTTGCCACCATCAGGGGCGGAAAATTTGTATTTTTTCAACTCTGTTGTGGGTTATAGCGGTTGAGGAGGTGACATTGAAAATAATAATAATAATAATTTTATTGTTTTTCAACCTAATTTACATAATTTTAGAAAAAAATAAAAATTAAGAACTCTATTATGTCGGAAATAAAATGATTACTATTGATCATGACTACAGCAGCTTGATTAACACATACGAACATGATAATTTACATAAGCTATTCTGCTAATATAAAATTTATTGAATCTGACATAGAAAGTTGATTACATTACATGATACATCATCTGTTGCTCCGTCTTTGCTTGCTCGCTCGCTTTCGTCTCTCTTTATTCTTTATACGGCTTTTAACTTTCATTTCGACGCTGCACAATGATGGGGTACCTCTTCTGTGTTCTTGTTGTTGGGAAAAATACCAACTTATCTTCTTCGGCTGGTACCCAACTGCCAACACAAATTAAACTCATTTTTGCTTGTATTTATAAACAAACAAGTACTCAGCTAACATTTCTTTTGTTTTTTTTCCTCAAAGATGTGAAAGAAAAAATTACATGTACGTATATAAAGTCCTTTTCTAGTGCAGACACTTATTTTTAAAATGTTATGTCTGGACACGAAAATTATATATACAAAATAAATTGATGAGGAAAATAAAATTAATATTAGCAAAGGAATGAAAAAAAAAAACCTGAAACGAGTAACAAAGTGGTGAAGAAAAACTGAGAGCTCAACCCTCGCAAGTTCATATCCAGGGCACAGCCGTGGCCCACCACCGAACGGAGTGAATACATTTACCGGACTTGTTACTCCTGAATTATTCTATCCATTTATTTATTTGGGAAGAAAGGAAAAAAAAATCCAATTAGTTATTAAATAAATATATTTAAAAAATTGTGAACACATTTTTGGTTTTAAACAGAGATAAATTTACCTGCCATCTCCATGGGTTGAAAGAGCGAGCATCTTTGAAATGATCATGGTCTAAATGTACGGCCCTGAATGATGCAAAGACTTTCCATCCCTTCGGTATAGTGTAACCTGATCTTATTTGATTGAAATTTTAATGTAAGAATATCCACATTTTCATAATTTAATGAGAATATATAAGAAAAAACTACGTTGAAAACAAAACTAATATAAGATGGATATATTTTCTTGCCTTTAATGTTGATATCTGTCATTGCTCTTCTAAAGACTCCACTGATTATGTTAGCCACTCTCAGAGTTTCATTAACAACCTGAAAAGGTTAAATTGAGTCAAAATCAAGATTTACTGGAAGAATATATTGCTCGTAATAGGAATTTTATTTTATTTTATTTTTTGTGCGAAATATGTGCTTACACATTGAGTGAATGGCATTGATTTATAATCATTCCACTCAAGAGGCTCTTGTTTGCCCTTCTTTGCCCTTATCTCATCATGCTCCTCCTGACACAAAAATAACATCATATCATAAAATGAGTAGTAGACCAGAGTACGTATCTACTACGTATTATATTTAACGATACGCCGTATCTATTGAGTCTGATTTTGTGCGGACGTCCTCACTTTATATAATACAAATTCGAGCAATACGGTATTGTTTCGCGACAAAATAAAGCTGTATAATGTTACTTTGTAGCAAGATAGAGTAGCCTTGCTCAAAATAATATCTTATTACAATAAAACAACGCTGTATTGCTCAGATTTGCATTTTGTAAAGCGCAAACATAGCTAGACTTTCGTGTCCCGTTTTCATTCATCTAATCCGCTGGCCTGTCAACTACAACCCCGCACGTTTGCTTTGTTGAAAATTTTAAGCTGTTGGTGAGGAACTTGCTACGTTACTGTACTGCTTGCAGTAACGTAGACTTCCCCTGTTGGTGATGCTCCGAACTTTTCGTTACGAAACAAGAGAGATTGTCAAATGTCAATGATGAGAGAGGGAGAGGGGAGTTGTACCAATTACCAAACAGTGTTTGTAGCCCTAGACCTCTAGAGTCAGTCGGGTGGTTGGACTACTAATGAAGTGACCTGATCTGGAAGTTTTGGTCTTAATTACGAGTCCGGGTCGACGGGTCGGGGGCCCCGTAAAACGCAAACTCAAAAGACAACATCAACGGCCAGGCTTTAAAACTTCACGTGGGTGCACAAACATCAAAACAATCCTAGGAATCAAGAATCGAATAGGGAGAACGCTTAGGGTGGAGCCTAGGTGACATCACGACCATTCGCTCTGCACCGTTCGATGGTCCTCCCCTAGAAATCAGCACCGCGCGTTTTTCAAAGCGCCATCGGGGGACCAGGGCTCCGATGCTAGGAGAAGACTAAAAGCCGCACGGCAACAGCCTTTTGGAATTTGCCAAACCCACCCACCCACCCACCCGCCGTTCAAAATTCGGTTTCGGAAGAGGGTCAGTTTGGTCATTTGGAGAAAGACAATTTGGTCAAAGAGAAAACGTGATCAGGTTCTGACACGTACGCAGATGCTTTTCAAATTTTTTGCACTGCCACAGCCTCGGGCGTGCCGGTTTTGTAAGGCATCATTTTGTTGTCCGGTTAGACAAACACTGGTTGATACTTTGACTTTTGTGATATTTTTTCACTTTTTGTTTTGCCACTACTTTTGACCAACATTTTAAATACACCCCAACTTACTCTTCTAGAAAGTAAAAATATTCCCTCGGTTATTACTTTTAATTTAAAGTATTTTTACCTTGCCATTTCTTTAATTGTCTGATTACACTGAAATTTTGATATAAATTATGATATTGTGTTAAAAGAACTCTCAACTCCTACATTTCTTCGTTCAAATCCATTTATTTTAAAATATAAATTTGAGATTAGATTATATTATTTAATTATATTTACATAATATTATTTAGTCTCAAATTTACATTTTAAAACATACAAATATTTATTTACTTGGTCTAAATTAAGATTAAGTTGTCATATTAAAATGATTTCATGAAATAGAGTAAAGGGAAAAACTCTCAAGTACCGTTTTGTATGTTATGCAAAGATAAGAACAAAATTCCCCCCCCCCCTCCTCATGATCGCTTGTCAGTGGTTGACAAAATAGTAGACAAATGAAAAATTAGGGTTCTAAAGAAGGATTTAGATCCCGATGCTAATAAGATCTTTGTGCTGATTTTTGTTATAAGTCCCACATTATTAGTAGGACATTGTTAGTTAATAAATATTTACCATATGTTATTATATACAATTTTACGACACGAATTTTTTTTTTAAAAAAAAAAATCAGCACAGTTCATATTGCACTGGATCCAAATTTTTCAAGACATTCCAACGTGATTATTACGTGCTAAGGGCTCCACCAAATATTCCTAATTATGTTTTTGCTTCACACAAACAAAATCGAGGAAAAAAAAAGAAAAGGGAAATGATAATAATAATAATGAAAGTAAAAATGAAAGCAAACCTTTAGTTGAGCCAAAGCAAGAGGAGTCTCGGTGAGGAACTTAACGGCAAGAGTCATGATGGTTGACGTAGTTTCATACCCAGCCACCAACAAAGCCACCAAGAAATCAACGATTTCCTCATCGGAAAAGCCATCGTCTCCGGCCAACAGTGCCTCTAGCATATCGTTCTTTCGCTCCCCGGACTCACTCTCCTTCCTCCTTTGCCTCACTATCAAGCTCAGTGCCTCTGCCACCTTTGTTCTCGCCTTCATAATTTAAAAAAAAAAAATTTATAAGTTGCATACGCATGTATTCTTTTTTATTTTAAAAATAAAATAAAATAATAAAAATACGAACGTCTGCTCGAAAGAAAGCCGATCAATGAACAAACGTTAACAAAAGTTAAAGAAGGACAAAATAATAATAATAATAATAATAATAATGATAAAAAGAAAGTTTTGAATATAAATTGAATTCCGTACTTGTATGGCCCTGCGATAGGTGGTGGAGAAGATGGGCAAAGGAACGGTGAAGAAGCCTTCGATGACAAGCACGTATTCTTTCCTGAGACTCTCAGTCCATTCATTCGGATCAAAACTCATCAGCTGCTTCACTGTTAACTCAAATGTTATCTGCAAGTACATCACAGCATAAAATATTTATTTTTATTTTTAAAAAAAGAAAAAAAACATATCATTAGTGCTAATAATATTTTAATAAGTTGTAAGACATAAACAAATATTCCTCTGGAGACAAAATGAAGGCATACAAAATTATCATGCCAGTGGCTTATCATCACTCCACTATGTCATTACTAAATATTTTATAATAAGTGAATGAGTCGGACGATCTGGCAGCGAGTCAACTCAGGCAGGCGGGCGGGCAGGCATCACGCAGTCCACGTATAAGAAACAAAAAAGTAATCAAACTAACAGGAGAAATCACCTTCTTGGCTTCTTCCATGAGAAGGACCCGGTCGGTCCAGGAATCCATATGGAGCCGGACCAGCCGGTCTATATCGACAAGAAGATGGTCTCTAATGATCGACGAATTAGCAAAGCTCATAGTTAAAGAATGCATTCTCTTGTGAAGACTCCCCTTCATCAGCAACAACGAGTGCTTCCCCAGGAGGTTCGATATCGAGCCGGGGTAGCTGCAGTCGAACAACTTCCCTTCATTCTGCAAAATGAACCGGTTCGTTTCCGGGTCGGCGGAGAACACCGTCGGCTCGCCGAATATGTGGGTCGTGAATATCGAACCAAACCGCTTCACTCTCTCGTCAATGAAGGGCTCCGGGTTCTCAGTTTTGTATGCAGCTATGAGTTGCAAGGTCTCCCCAAGAAACGGCAGGCCGAGACTTCCTGGCGGCAACCGCAGCCGCCGGTTCCGGGACTTTTTTACAATAAAGAAAATGATTACGGAAATGGAAATATAAAGAACAAGATCATAGATAAGAGCAAGACCCGCCATGGAAATAAGGAAATTAACTAGCCTCTCTTATCCGTATATTATTATCGGTAGGGTTAGATAATTACATGCTAGGTTAGTGAAATGTTTATAGGAAAAATATATAAGTGGGTTCGTTGTACTATATTATCAGAGGAGAGTCGTGTGGAAGTGAAGAGAAAGAGATGGGCACAAAAGAGAAAGGGAGAGGGAGAGGGAGAGGGAGAGGGTGCAAGCACAAGCACACGAGGGGGTGTGCGATGAGAATCTATAGAGGTTTCTGAGAAAAAGAAATAAATGTTGGATATCTAGGTATCTGAATGCTAAAGGAAGATTTGTATCTCTCTCACACTTTTTCGGGTTCTGTCCTGAAAAACTTTTTTAATTTTCTTTTTCTTTCTCTGTCTTTGAGGATAAGATTTTGGAAGGAAACTTGAATTTGGAAAAGGATTCTTTTGTGGAGAAAAGAAGTGCTGAGCTTGCAAAATCACGTTGGATACCAAAATTCTTTGTTTATTAATTTGTTTACAATTAAGGATGCTACTTTGAGATTCTTTTCAATAAAAGAAAAGAATCTCTTTACTAACAGGTGGATAATCCACTTGAGGTTTGAAATAAGTCGTCTCCTGTGCAGATAATTATGGCCATAAACTTCTTTCTATGCAGAGATACATTTATGGTCACATCACACATTGTTAATGTTTGTATTATAAATTACATAAAAATATAACTTAGAGACTCTTACGTTTTAAGGGTATTTAGCTTGCAGTTTGGAAAGGTTAGGAATTTTACTTGGTTGGACAGTGACTCCGCTTTAGCTTTAACTTGTCTTACAAGTATGAAATCCAAGTGGCCATAAACATTTATCATGGTTGAATTGTTTGAGATTTTATTCGTGAAATGCATTTTGCTAGTTTACGCATCTACAGAGACGGGAATTCAATGGTTGGTAACCTTACTAATTTGGGATTAAAACTTAATGCTTGTAATTGGTCAGATGATCCTGCTGTTTCAATTCGTCTTAAATGAATTTTTTTTTCCTTAATAGAAATACACTTCATTTGGGAAAAAAAAAAAGCACATTTCTGTGTATTTAAATGGGAGAATTTTTTTATCTAGTTGTAAAATTATATTTATAGTTATTTTATCTAGATCACACAATAATAGACTTATCTAGATTCATTCCGGATAAATTTCTAACATTGTATCAATAAATCACATTTAATATTTTTTTTAACAAAATTTTTAATCTGGTGTATGTTCCTATGTGAGTTTGGTTTTGACAGATATCATTAGAATTTAGTATAAATTATTTTAAAATACATATATACACGTTAGCACATATGATGTAAGTACCGTATTATTATTTGTTTAGTGACCAACTTTCTTTTAATAGGTACACGCAAGTTAACATTAAGCCAAGATAAGAAATTTGAGAATGAATATAACATCCCTTAATTGGGTTATATAATTACATGGTCAAGTTACTTAACAGTTTTTTTATAGCATTTTTACAATATTAAATGATATCACCACAAATTCAAATTATTAAGTGTTTCCTTAATCTACAGCTTTTAGAAAAATACAAGCGCATGATTTATATATTTATTTTTCCTCTTTGAAAGCATCAAAGGGTATGTTGGCATGGTGACATACATGTGCCACATGGGTTACATTATAATGCCAACCCCATCTGGGAATAAATTGGAGTTGATCCAGAAGCACTTCTGTGGCCCTCAATTCCTTCTGCCTCTTTATGAATGCTCATATTAAAAAAGCATGCAACATTCTACAAAAAGAAAATTAAAGTATGTAGCAATATACTTCACTTTCCAATCTTTTCCATTTTGCCACTTCGCCTTTCCCCAGGACGCATGTGTACTCTTGGCCCACGTCTGCATAAGCAAATTAAATATTTAAACGCACTTCTTTTGTGTGAGTGCCTTCGGCCTTGCCTTCTTCTTCTTCTTTTTTTAATTCGGTGTTGGAAATTCATAAAATTGCATATTTTTTAACTTTTAACAATCAAACCCTAATTTTAAGTATTGATCAAGGTATGCTAACTAGCATTGATACCTCAAATTACTAGTTAATCACATAGCCCTGCATTTTTCTGTCTGGCTTTATAGATTATATGAGATCTCTTGATTCAATGTTTGGTAGGAGTGGGATCCTTTGGTGGTTAACAAAACAACAAAATTTAAACCTATTCGAAATTCTATATAACAAGCACATAAAAGATTTTATAGTGAGTACATAGCTTCTTAAATTGTACTCAATTTTAAATGGAACCGATATATATCAAATTAAGTCATACAGTTGCAAAGTTCTTCTCATATGCAAACATTATAATTTAAAATTTAAATCTAACAATTATAAGGTTGTACATATGAAACTAAATTCGAATTTGTAATGAACGATCAGTTTTGCATCTATTATTCATTTTTATATAGACGTATTATATTAAGATTGGATGAAGATAGAATGTCATTATACATCCCAATGGTCCTACTATTTTCCTATAAATTGTTGTACTCCCCTTGTAAAAATATATAAAAGTGGATGAGAAGTAGTGTGTTTCCTTCATTATTGTCTTTGATTGATTAGCATGCATTAAATTAAAATTACTTAAACCAAAACCCTGCTTTCCATTGGCGTTATTAATTACTTAAGCTCACTAGCATGGGAAACTAAGTTTCCCAGCCTCTTCATTGATCCCACCATTGAAGCTTAATAAAATAAGATGTAAAATTTATATAAAGCAAGCTTAACAACCAGCCACGAGGCAAAATATGATGAGAAGAGTAGCATGCAATCATAGCCATGGTTTTTTATTTTTAATATGAGGTGATGATACCATGTTCATCCGCATGGTCCCCATTTAGGGACATTAAGCTCTCCACCCACTAGACAACTCATAAAATAATGATCCTTAAGAAGTTCCCACATCTCCTTTTTCCATGTATTGGCATAATTACATGTAAAGCTTTTCTTATGAGAGAATCACATCATGTGTTTGTGCGTTAGCTCCCTTTCCTGATAACTTTTACTTAATTGACTTTTAAATTAAGATGTGCTAATTAATCCATATTGTTTAACATTCTTGATTGCCTTAATTCTCATTGTTGATGTCAAATCAACCTCTCTCTGTTTCTTTTAAAAGAATAATTAAAACATAAATGGTTGTACTGCTGTAAAAATCTCGAGTGTATTGTTTTTAATGTTTTAAAATATGAATTTGAAACAAGTTATTTAATGTTGTTTATTAAATGTAACACTAGTCCGTACTATATCTTTTTTATGAATACAATGTTAAATTATAGATAGACAATACCGTACAGGGAAAAAATTATGTTCTGGCTTTAGGAACCTTGGTTTCAGGCAAAATAACAATAAAAATGATTAATAGATGTAAAAAGAAATCAATTATGAGTGTACATAATTGAATTTGGTTCGAATATATAATCTATGGTGATATAGCTAGTTGGGAATATAATAATTGTAGGTTACAACCATTAGTCTTCAGTAATTACAAAATTATATTAAAAATATATTTATAAAATATAAAATATTCGGGAATGACTTTCTTATAGATCCTATAAAATACATTCACTCAAAATAAGTAAAATCGGAGGTAAATTTTACTATATTGAAACTTTATCCATTTCATGTGAATTTTACACCTTCCAACTTACTTTATGTCATGACATAAACCACAAAGCTAAACAACTTAAATTTTTATTTTGTTACTTTGCATTTGCATTTTAAAATTTCGATGGGTAAGTCTATAGCACACAACTGTTGACGATTATAATCTAAAAACATTATTATTCGAGTTAATTAATAAATTAACTCTTCTAAGCTTTCAAATCCATCTGAGATAAGACCTATCATTGACAAAATTTGCAATTGCAATTTCTTCTGCTACCGCGTCCCTATCTTAATTAAAATATCAAAGTAAGTTGCTCTCATTATATATTTTATTTATAATCTAATACATACAATCTACTAATCTTTTGTAGTTATCACTGAAGATCATGCATGAGCATGACCAAATCATTGTCGAACTCAATTAAATTCTTTTAAAAAATTACAAGGAATGAAATTGTATGTATGTGTGTGTGTGTGTATCGGTCTCTTTCCTTTTATAATTTTGTAATGTCCCACAACACGTGTGAGGTGACAGTACAATGGCTCAAAAACAAATTAAAATGTCCACGTCGTGTCGTTTCTTTCTGCCCCATATCGATTGATTTAGCATTATTATTTTAGTTACTTGGCAAAATTGGTCACTACTCAGTAGTCACTGACCCGTTGCCAAATTTGCACTACTTAACACAATAATTCAAAGTTTCAAAACTATATATGCGCCACTGAGCCTGAGCGAGCTGGCCAGCTAGCTAAAGGTGTCCGGTCCACCTAATCGAATTGTACGAGCCGTGACCTTCAATTGGTCCTATGGGTGCGACCCAAATCAATCGATTGATGGTTCTTGGTCGGACCCTACCGTTTGTTGAAGCCTTGAAGGTAAGCAAACAAAGGACGAAATGGAAACAAAACCAGTTTAATGGGTCACATTCGTTTGTGTGGCCAAATTAATGAAAGGTATTTATCATTTGATGAAGAAAAATTCATTATAAAAGAGATGGTGAAAAGTTGATTAAATCCTGACACATAGATATGGGTGTGTGGAATCGACAGTTTGGTGCTGCCACTCAATCCAATGGCTTGCCGACACCAATTTTGATACTGACGATGATTTTTCCAAGGGTTAATAAAATTCTTATTATTTCTTATCCCTTGAAGTGGTCCGCACAATACAAAACTCTAATTAGGCAAGTAAAACGAAGTCCAACATATCAAAATAAATGTACTACTACTCTAAATTGTAATTTTAAAAAATATGAGTGATCGCATCCAATAATTTTTGTTATGATGATTATTTGTCGACACAAATGTGAATATACATGATGAATACATTGAATATCAAACTTAATTAATTCTCCTCTTCTACGGATGTCTGCGCATTATAAAACCTAAATTTGAACAGCCCACATTTTATAAATTTCAGATTCTTTTTTACTCCATACAACATTCGATCAAATCGACCATAAACCTAGGAAACTAACTAAGGACGCAAGGCTCTTGAACATTGAGAGGACCACAAGGCCAATTGGGGCATGAAGGAATGAAGATGGTGATCGCATTTTGCGGTGCATAAATATGTTTCCTGTAAGTCTCAGTAAATTGTCAACAAAAGGACCACATAATCTTATCAAATCGTTCACCCTGTATTTTCTTCAATGTGATTGAAGGGGACCAAAATTGACTTTGAGCTCTCGCATCCATGAAATTTTCTTTCTGATTTAATTGTTCATATAAGATAAGAATCGTGTAATGTCCCTCACTATCAGAAGTTTGTCACCTTTTCATAATCTTGAGTTCATGGCATGTAATTATGTATTTTGAATGTTCTAACAAAGATGGGATAAATGTCGAATATACACAATTGTGGAACAAATGGGAAAAAAAACGTTTAAATTATTTACAAAATAAATTTGAGTTCAAAAGGTGTTAACTTATCTGTAACACGTATTTTATAATATGGTATAATTATTGAAAGTATGTGAAATTTTTGAACATATAACTCAATATTTCTTATTTTGGTTTGAACGTGCATATCAATTTGGAATAATTCAATCTTAATTATTGAGCAACCGAACAATGGCTTCCATAATTCGTCAACCAATTATTGTACTTTTCAAATAATTAAAATAAAATAAAAAAATGCAGAAACTATTCAATTACAAAGTAAGTTTGGCAAACCTATTTTATTCACTGATGAGTTGGGAATCATTTAAAGATAAATTTCAGACCAAAATTTGATACACCAAACCCTTTTGACTGACGTGACCTCATTTTATTTAAAATATTTAATAAACAGATTAATGTCTCATAAAAGAAATAATAAATTATTGATTTATAGATTAATAAGGTTGGGTAAATGTCATTTCTTTTATCGATTTAATTTTACGTTCAAATATAAGTAATAGTTAAAACGAAGGCTGCGACTCCGGTAACTTAAAATTTTAACTGTATTAGTATTATTATTATTATTATTATTATTATTTTGGGTCTTGTCTGATCAAAATTAGATGACCGGCTTTCAAAAAAAAAAAAATTTTTTTAACTTTAGTTAATTTTCTGAGCATCCAACAATACTCGAGCGGAATGAAAAAGGGGCGATATGAAGACTTTGATGAGAGCGTATGCCAATTGAATCAAAGAGGTAGTCAACTGAGTGGTCAGCCACGAGACACGAGGTCTGAGTCACACGTGTGCACTGACGGATCTTAAAGCAGTTTTGTCCAAATTCTTACACTTCCCAACGTCAGCACCCAGCAGCCTGGCCTTCTTATCACACACGAATGGATGTGTCAGCATCGCACGTGTGGTGACCTTTATTGTCAGGACGGTGGACTCTGTGACTGAGAAGAAAATCACATGCATTTTTGTCGATTTTTGCTTTTTGTCTCGCTGCGCCAAAAAATTTACGAATATTTTGAAAGTTTTGGTGTCATCTTTTGACTCATAGGCCATAGCTATTGCCTCCTACCTATATCAACCATCATACGCGGCTGCGTTTAAAGAAAGAAAAGATGCTGAGAGTCACAAGCCAACCACCAGCCACGCAGATTAATTGCAAGCCGTAACATTTGGATTCGCATTCACAGAACGTACGTGCATGCATTTCTGTTTAGCCCCAGTAGATCGTTGTGAAGGATAAAAAATTTCAACGACTCGTGAGATCTGAATTTGATTTATTTGCCTTGCTGTGGAACCCAGGAGACACAGAAATTAGGCTGGAGACATCAAGGCAAAGACCACAATGGGGGTCGGGATTGAAACAAAAATTAATTGACACAAATTGGGTATGTGGAGGTATGGCACGAGATGTTAGTTTCGATGCTAGAGAAGTGAAATCGCATGACCAAAAACTAAAACTATTAATTAGATAATGGTCCGTAATATTAGAAATTGAAGATAAAGTTTTTTAATTACATTTTAATCTATTCTAAAATTATGTTACGCATTTTTGCATAAATATTAATGGGCATTTCGGAATCCCATACTAGTGTTGCATTGTGTACTTCACACGTAGTGATATTGATATTGTGCACCTATCACGATGATCGATGGTTTCTTTTTCTCATGAAATGTTGCAAGATGTCGGCACCAAGGCCATTGGATATTTTTTCTAATTGGAGATGGACATTTATAAAGAAAATCTACCTCTAAAGTGGAAAGTAAATGATAAAAGTTAATTGACTTTGCCGACCGAATTCACTTATAAACTTTTTTCAGGTTTAATTGGTTTCCTTGTCTCTAATCAACAAGTATTAGACATAATCCCACTTTGTGATTTGTCTTTAATTTAAAGTCTTCATCTCCACTAGTTGTTCTTTAATTGACAAGCTATCACTCAGGCTAAATTTTCCTAAAATAATCAACTGGGCTTTGCCTTTCCCTTGACAAAAAGATGCTGGTGAATAATCAAAAGTGAATTCTAGACTTACAATCAATTGTTTTTATTTTGATTTTCGTGGGAGTACTTGTTCGCTTGTTGCTTGAAAAATAGGGCACAATGCTACCTAATTATGTTCATTTTGTGGGTTCAATGGAGATCATAATTTTACATTTCCCCTTTTTCTGGTTGATTTTTCAATAAAATTCTATGCCATTCACGTCTCTTCCACAGAATGTGAAACCAATTTCACATTTAAGGTTGCCAACTGCGCCAATATGAGTGGTTGGTGTACCTTACTTTCTAAAACAAAAGCGAGAGTTCGAGTATTTTGGGAATTTATCGACCTCCATTGTAAATAATTCTTAAATACAGTAAAATCTCCTTTTTGTTGACACATATTCCCAAGCTATAAAAGATAAACTCTTGACATGATATAGCTGTAAAACTTTGAACTTTTAGTGACCCCATTTTAAATTATCCGTAGATTTTAGTATAATCTTCGGGGAAAAAAATAATAGTAAACGAGATTCCATTTTAAAATGTGGATATATACACTATTGATATCAAGCCCTGAGGTCAAATTTGTCGAACTCCATAAATCCACAATTTCTGATGATTTTTTTTTTAATTTTTAGAGCTTTCCATGTTTTTCTTTTAGCTGTTTGATCACGAGAAATTGAGAATTTCATTCGAAAATCTGAGTTAGTAAGTTAGAATACCTTGATCTATAGTTATTAATAAAATCGATTGAGCACAATTTTAATCCGACCGCATAGCGCAGTGGATTAGCGCGTTTGACTTCGGATCAAAAGGTCGTGGGTTCGACTCCCACTGTGGTCGTTCGTTAATCCTTGTTTTGTTTTGTAATTTCTTTCCTTCAGCGGGCATTTGAAATGATTATGATTCGCATAAAAACACTATGAAATCGGAGTTGAAATTGTGGGTGACTTTAATTTTTATCTGTATTTTCAGCCTTTTTTGGGCTGTTGACTATCATTGATGAGGATGATGGCAATTGTTGCCCACTCGGCGACCGTGCGACCAATCGGGTTGTCACTTTTCCGTGACATGTCCCAACATCGACACGTGTGTATCATGATCATTTAACTCATGATCCATTTTCTTTACAGGCAGGCCATCTGCTGCTTGATCTGGATATCAGGTTTGTGGCTAAAAGCTGTATGTGTGGCCCATATAGTTTCTGTATAACTGTATCACACATTATGGGCTGGAAAGTGGTTGCCCTTTTATCTCATGATCCAAGATATGACATCACAATTTGTTTTCCTTTAATCATTAAAGAAAACAGTAACGGCCCATTAATTATTCTTCTCGAAGCATTATTTCTCCATCATTCACACGTGTTGGGGCACATTATTATTAACTTGAGTTGTGCGGATGTTGGAAATTTGGTGGACTTATAATGACACTAGGGCTCGGAGTTTTGCGCTTCCATGTAAGCCAATGTGGATCCATTTTGCTTCAAAATTCCGTGATTCGGGTAAGACTCCTATCCCCCTGAGCTTTTGAGAATGATACGTGAGACAGGCCAGTCATGTTATATCCTTGAATCTTAAAATAAAGTTTTTGTTTTAAAACCTAGTTGATTGTGAAATAATAATAATAATAACGATAGTATATTGAGTACAAACTGATGGGACATGTTATGTGGCTTCACTACAAATTGTCGTGAGTCTAAGCGGTGACCTACCTTTATTACCAACATGTAATTACTGATTTGTACAAGAGTCCTGTTCACCACATCAATTTAGATACAATCTGTGTATCCCTTTTAGGTAAAATAGTACTCAAAACAGTATGTATATATGTAGACTGCAGAAGGAATACAGTACCGACATTACCTTACAAGTTGGCAGAACTAAGAGTTAGAATCCTTTTATACTTAAAACACAAAATAACCCAAATGCATGATCCTACAAATTCCAGGATTTGGTTCTGCATAAAGCGCAGGAACTATGCCCAGTAGCACCGCTGAATCTAGTCGTCGTCATCGTCGTCGTCGTCCTCCTCCTGCCAGTTCAAATTGCACTTACTTGAAGAAACAAATGAGAAAGAACCAAGAAGAATTACAATATAATATGCAGATAAGTACTTTAATTTAGATGGGGACATTTTCATAATTAAAAATGTCACATAAGAATTTTGCATCGTATTTACCTCTTCAAGTTCTTCTTCATCGTCATCGTCATGCACCTCGGATTTTGACTTCTCAGACTCCTCCTCATCTTCATCTTCAGTGCTTTCCTGATCCAAATGCAGTCAGGTTAAGTAAGACATCGAAAAAGGAAGAAAGAATGAAACAAACCCAAACCAATGAAAAAAAAAATCAGATTAAAGCCAACCTGTTTCTTGTTGTATGCTGTCATCAGCTTTTCATAATCTGATTTCCTTTTTGCTGCTTTTGCTTCATATGGGGCTTTTTCCTGAAGAACCACGCACGGAGGTAAGATATAGGCAACTACCACACACTTTTCCAAACCCAACTTAATTACAGAGGAAAGAACTTACTACAAACTTAATTTAACATTTGCATTAGTAGTTATATGAACTAATTCATGTGTAAATTTCGAACATGCCACATCATTCGAGTGGTGCATATGACAAATTTCACCATCCAGTGCTCCTCCTAGATCTTTGGTCCCAGGGAAAGTTCGAAAAAGGGATTGCAGAATTCATTATCATTGCCTTCAAATTAACAGCCCAACAAATTTAAGAAACTTCCAGTTGATATTTTGGAACTTACAGCGGCAGTCAGCGACTTCCATTTCTCTCCCCCGGCTTTCCCCACCTTCGATCACAGCATCAAGCAACAAAATGAATTTCTTCCTCCACAGAGGAAGTCTTATCAAATTAGGTTAATGAATTACGAGAATTATGGATAGATACTTACAGCTGAGACAGCTTTAACATTGGGATGCTCTTGTTTGTAAATCTTTCTGAACTCTTCTCTGCAGCATTTACATGATATTAACATGAGGAAATCTTCAAAATGCTCAACTAGTTTTCTGCTAAAGTATTTGACATTGAGAGATTCTTACAGGAAAACAAAAAAAGCACTAGGAGGCCTCTTTGGTTTGTTAGGGTCTTTCTTTGCTGACTTGACTTTCTTGGTGCGTTTGTTGCTACTGTTACTAGCCTTAAGCGCAGCCTTCCGCTTTCCTACGGCTCTGAGAACAAAGAGACGGCACAATTGCACAATTGAAAATCACCAAAAAGGATGAGGTAGCATAGCGTAGGATCAACACTAATAAGCCAATATGTTCTCCTACGCATTCAGGTCATTTTTAGTTTGTTCTAACCTGTCCTCAACAGGCTTCAATACTTCGTTTTTGTCCTTCCTGGCTGCTCCTTTACCCTTGGTAACCTTCATTTTCAGAAGCTATATACCTGAAATGAAACAACAAAATGTAATTAACAACCATTTCATAGAAGAAAACACGCCATTTAAGAAACCGTTAGATTGAACAAAGAATTAAAGGAAAAAAATTTAGCTAAAGCAAGACGCGCAGGCTCATAGCTGACGGCGAAGGATAATTAATTATGCAAATTTTTATGCCTCAGTAAAGCTAAAATCAACAAGACCATTGTGACAAATAGCAACATTAAATCTTTGTACGCGTGCCAAGGGGAAAAGAAAAATTGAATTTTAATCTCGAGAAAGCACATACCAATAAGGCAAATTTTAGTTCTTTTCAGGGAAACTAAATCGAGATGCAAGCAAACCCATTAAATGATCATCGATTTAAAAGACTGAGATCAAATTTTGTTTCAAATTTTTTCTAGCAACCACACAGTTAGGGATCATAAGCACAAACTCTACAGAATTGAATGAAAGAAACCCAAAAGCATAATACCCAGATGAACCAAGTAAAAGGTGAACAAATAATAAACCGACATTAAGTACCAAAAAGTAATAAGAGTTGATAATACGATAAAAATAATATTCACATGCCTGGACGGATAGAAGAGAAGCGAAGAACACAAAAGCAGAGCCAAAATACCCGGCGCTTGAGACAGGGTAAAGCAGGGGAGATGCCGAGAAGATATTTGTGGGAGGTCAAGTGAGATGCAAACGTGGCGACGTGGGGTCTATCTGACGTTGACGAGAGAGTTTTGTCGTCTTGTCGAGTGAGGTCTGGTTAGAGTTACTTCTTAGCAAGAACACGTGTTAAGTTTTGAGTGGCAGTGATCAGAGAGTTCAGACAGGCACGCAGGTACAATCTTTGTCGTTCTTTTTTTGCCCAGTATTTGCAACTCCATCGTGCCCGTCAGGTGAAGATAGATACTGCCGCCTCTGCTCTTCTTTATGGTATTGTCTTGTGTGCTAGGGGAATCATCAGATGCTGCGCTGTGCAGCATCAACCAAACCATGGTGACCTTAGCGTTGTTACTATTCTTATTATTATTATTTTAAAACAATTTGTTCTCTCTCAAGAACATGTAAGTAATTTTATAATGGGGATTTTAATCAACAAAATGTTGGTATTATAACCCAAATAACCATATCCATTACATTCATGCGACTCATTATAGTAAAAAAAAAAAAAAAAAAGATAGAGCAATGGAAATCAACCGACGTGGCAACATGCAAGAGGAAAATTTGTGCATTCGAATGATCAACAAGAGATTGCATTTTCTTTCTTTCTGTGCACATAACACATTCGATTCGAGCTCTATTTAGAGTGCCTCTCCGCTCTTGTTAAAGTCATTGCTCCGTTGTCAGGGTTTGTCTTGTCAATTAATGTATAAAGTGATTGATTTGTTGCAAGATGATCAGTCCGCCACTTCTAATTCTTTTCGGATCTGGAACGTGTAGGCTTCATAAATCTCCAAAATTATCACTTATCAAAATGTGGACGGACTAAAAGTATATTTATCCGCATAAAAGAATAGGAAATTGAAACATGGACAAAAAATCAAAAGATTTTTAACTTCATGCATATTTTCTGAGGATTTTCTTTTTTCCTTTATTTTTCTCTTCTTTTGGGAGAGAAAGCGACAATAGAGAAAAAAAGATTAAGCTCCAATAATACAACGTTGGTTTAGCAAAACGACAGTATTGTTCGAATTCTCAAATTATAAAATTTGGACATTTGCATCCAAAAAAAAAGTTTCGAATGTGAAGATATCTCAATGCCAATTCCTGATTAGTTAATTCTACATT
The DNA here is from genome assembly GCA_030449875.1 of Aegle marmelos. Classification (NCBI taxonomy): domain Eukaryota; kingdom Viridiplantae; phylum Streptophyta; class Magnoliopsida; order Sapindales; family Rutaceae; genus Aegle; species Aegle marmelos. The sequence goes on from JASUUL010000143.1 coordinate 25,694,250, forward strand.
GCGCTGGAGGGTTCAGCGGGTCAAAATCTGTTGTTTTCCTTGCAATTTATCCCATATCAAAAAAAAAAAAAACTACTTTATTTTTTATTATCCTAAATCTATCAGTAATCCAGCCAACCAGAGCTAAATAAGTTGAATTCTACTTCGCTTACCTATAATTTATTCTCTGAAGCTATGGGGTTCTCACCAGTGGAATTTTAGGGGGGCCCAAAAAAAAAAAAGTACACATGAATTGTGAACTTCTCCTAGACTGTTTCTTTTATCTTGGACAAGGACACAATCCTACTAATTAAAGTGACATTTTTGATTGAATAAATCTGACTATAGATATATGATCCTTTCTTAATGAGCTCAGTTGAGTTATGAAAATCTTATGGTACGTATACATCATTATTTGTTATGTAATTAACATTTAAAAAAATTTTAGTGCTGTTAGTGTGTATCTTATTATTGGTTAATTTGTCGCGTCATTAGAATACAATAGATAGCAATATATGTATCTCTCAATAACGCAGTAAATTCAAAATCGATGGGATTTTAATGAATGAAAATGTTCATACCAATGGCAACAGCACCCTTTTTTTAACCAACGATCAATATCTTAGTTATTATATATATATATAGAGAGAGAGAACTATGCTTCGGATTCTAATATTTTTCATTATTACTATACAATAGATCACTGTTTTTCTAAATTACACATTACGTACCTAGTATTATAACTTTATATTTTTTGAATTTTATTGTTGAAAGGTAATTATGACCTTTTCAACATACAAAAATCTCATTATCTTTTGAGAAACACATGGATCATACCATACTGACTAGAGATGAAGCCAGAAATCTAGTTTACTGGGAAAACTTAAGAATGAATTCGATACGAAGGATTACAACTTCAACACAGGGGTATATTTCAATTAAGTTCATAAGAACAGGTGCTTAAATTCTTTAATTTATGGGGGGGCATTTCAATAAAGTCTGGGGAGGTAAGGGCTTAAACAATGAATGTATTTAAGGTTTTTTTTTTTTTTCCACTTAAGCAGCCCCACTCACACTGTGTTAGCTCCGACCTTGATATTGACAATGAGATTATAAATGAAAGAAGCAAAAATTATACATACATATGTATATATATTATTTATCATAATTTTAACTTCAAAGATGTAATAGGTAATTATTAAAAATTGAGATCTTGTAAGTAGTTTAAAGCGAGAAATATTAAGAATAGGCGTCATTCTATCTGTGTTTTATAAACATCCTAAAAATTTTATCTAATATTTATAAGAAAAAAATAACAACATAATAATCTTTCAAATGAATTTATATTTAATATTGAACTTTTTATAATATTATGGTGGATAATTATCGGAAAAGGAATTATACGTAATTAAATCATTATCATATACTTCTATACAAAATACGACACAATTCAACACAACATTGCCTGCAAATCCCTTTCAAAGTGATGGTTTATAGCCAACGAAAATATAAAATCAAAACATTACTCAGGATCTCATTGCAATGTATCATGTAACCTTAAATTAAACCGTACGCACTGGACATAAAATGCCACGAATTTGTCACAGGACCCCACACGATAATGTGGAGAAGCCATCGGCCATCCGCCTATAACCAGCAGATAAGGCGAAGAAAGATAAGGCCCTTATTCTCCCCATTCATATCCGTCAAATGAATAAATAAACAAATATGAAACCAGAAACAAAAACGAAAACGAAAACGGAAGGGGAAAAAAAAAAAAAAAAAGAACCCCACAAAATAAAATTCCTTAACGCTATATATTTATTTACATACTGGTAGTTACATATTCTATCCAATATCAAATTATCAGCAATGGCCACCACCACTACAGCAGCAGCATCACATTTCTTCGGGACGAGAATTCACGGCGCTGTCCTGAAACAAAGATCGGGAAAATTCCAAGCCAGGTTCAGCTTTGGCAAGAAAAAATCCCCACCGGCCAAAAAGGCCAGCCCTACACGAGACTCCAACCGGCTTGTCTGGTTCCCCGGCGCCACCCCGCCGGCATGGCTCGACGGGACGATGGTGGGTGACCGTGGGTTCGACCCGTTGGGCCTGGGGAAGCCAACAGAGTACTTGCAGTATGATTTTGACTCGTTGGATCAGAACTTGGCCAAGAATGAGGCCGGTGAGCTTCTCGGAGTGATTACTGATGCCGGGGAGCTGCAGCCGACGCCGCTGCAGCCATACACGGAGGTATTTGGGCTGCAGAGATTTAGAGAATGTGAGCTGATTCATGGAAGGTGGGCCATGTTGGGTACCCTTGGCGCCATTGCTGTTGAAGCTCTCACGGGTGTTGCATGGCAGGATGCCGGAAAGGTACGTATCTTAAAAATCTAGCTTAACTACTTGGTCTCCGTGCCCATATCTGCGCTTTATAAGACGTGAATTTGGGTTCTTTCCTACTGAAGCTGATGATTAGCTAAGAATTTATCTGACGACAAGGGATTGCACACTGCATGCTTTAAATCTTGTACTCTTCAAAAGAACGTAGACAAATAATTTAGGTTGCATAAGTAGATTAGCTGGAACTTATAATCTATCTAAAATTACGTAAACAATATAATTAATATATATTATTTATATAATTTTTAAATAAATTATAAATTATAATAACTATAACTTCACAAAATCTTCCGAGCAATCCATATTTTCTCAAAATAAAAAGGTACTAGTGTTAAAACAATAGTGTCGTATATCTCTTTGGTCCCAGGTTAAATTGTACTTTTTTCGTTACAGACATTTGCAATACAGACATATTATACGTCGATATTTTCTGTGCCACAAAATTCATATATAACCAGCAGAAACATATGTTCCTGAATCGTGTCTTCTTCTCATCCAATCATTTTGTTTTGTTAAATGACGACAATGGTGATATCGATAGCTATGGCCACAACACAGGCAACGAATAGGCTCTATACATTAAAATAATAATATATATTTTTTCTTTATTCCTTTATTCAGGTGGAGCTGGTGGAGGGCTCATCTTATCTTGGCCAACCACTTCCATTTTCATTAACAACATTGATTTGGATTGAAGTTATTGTGATTGGCTACATAGAATATCAAAGAAATGCAGAGCTTGATCCGGTGAAAAGACTATACCCTGGCGGGTATTTTGATCCTCTTGGCTTGGCCTCAGATCCTGAGAAGCTTGAAAATCTTCAATTGGCTGAAATTAAGCACGCTCGTCTAGCAATGGTGGCATTTTTAATCTTTGGTATTCAAGCTGCATTTACTGGAAAAGGCCCAATCAGCTTTGTGGCTACATTTAACCAGTGACCGAGTTCGTGCAATTTCAAGCCTTGGGTTCTCTTAATTAATTGTAAAATTCAGGATCAATATCTCACTATGGATGCTCCTATTTTTATATAATTAATGTACGTTATGTATTCGTACAGCCGAAGTTCATGTTGGAAAATAGCATATTAATATGCTGATTTGTGAATACATTTTGAGTGGGTCTCACTTGTCGAAAGTAGAAAAACTTGAGAAATATGGATTCCACTCCGTGAATACTTCAAATATATTTATTTATTTACTCAAAATAGTGTATGGATGAATGAGAAATTGCCTCTCAAAATGCACACATGAAGTTGGAAATTTGAAAGGAAATGAGGCTTATCCCACATGGGAAAAATAAACCAAGGGAATTGTGTTTATATATAGAAACTTATCCATACATAAATAAGAATATTAAGGATAAAAGTTCTCTTCACATGCGCAGGGGGTGTGAATCTTAAACTAATTTAGTTGAACTCATGTGCGTACCCGAATATTGGTCTGAAATCAACTAGATTTGCATGGTCACGTTTTTTATTTCCTTTTGAATTTTATTATTAATTTTTTTTGTTTGTAACAGCTTGCAATAATTTGTGAATAAATTGAATTAAATTTTAATTTCAATTAAAATTTGTAAAAGCTTCACATTATTGCTGAATTCAATTTGGCTATTATGCATTCATAAGCCAAATTGAATTATTTTAAATATTGTGGCTGTTACAAATATTTTACAACTTAGTATTGAATTTTTGAATTCAATTTTCTGCTGCTGTTATAACTCCATATGAGTATAAAAAGGGCAGTTTCTTCTTCATTTCACAAAAAAAAAAAAAACACACTGCACAAAGTGCACTTGCACTTTTCTTCCTCTGTCGTTCTTCATTTTCTTTGAGTTTCGCTGCTGTTATAGTTCGTCGGAATTGTTTGGCCGTGCTTGGTAAATAATTCGTGCCCGTTGTATCCTGGGAAACAGATACCAACTAAACCTAAAGCACTATCAGTAGGTGGTAAATCTGTTGTTAAGGAAACTGAATTTGCAGGCCTCGGGTTTATTTCTTTTATTCCAGTTTTGTTGTTCTATTATCTTTAGTTAATTTCATTGTTAACTCATTGGTTTCTGGTTTGCTAACAATCTTAAAACAGACTTATTCGTTGATATGGCAACTGAAACAAGTGATTCAATTCCAATTGTTCCTATATCAGCTTCTGCTATTGCACCATCTGTTGTCAAGGAAACTACTTCTATGGCAATACTTGTGAATCATGCGGAAAGGCCTGAAAAATTTAATGGCCAGAATTTCAAACGTTGGCAGCAAAAGATGTTCTTTTACCTCACCACATTGAACCCGGTGAGGTTCTTGATGGAGGATGCTCCTAAACCCAAAAAGGGTGAAACAAATGTTCAAGTGGCTAGTGCAATTGATGCATGGCATCATTCTGATTTTTTATGTAAAAATTATGTAATGAATGACCTTAGTGATTCCTTGTATAATGTATAAATAGGAAAGAGAACAGTTAAGGAGCTATGGGAATCCTTAGACCAGAAGTATAAAACTGAGGATGCGGGGACGAAAAAGTTTGTTGTTGGCCGCTTCCTAGACTACAAAATGGTTGATTCCAAAACTGTAATAAGTCAAGTACAAGAGCTTCAGATCATATTATCTGAAATCCTTGCTGAAGGGATAATATTAAGTGAAACTTTCCAAGTGGCTACAATTATTGAAAAGCTACCTCCTGCTTGGAAAGATTTCAAGAGTTACTTGAAGCATAAATGCAAGGAAATGAATATTGAAGGGCTGGTTATTAAGCTTCGAATTGAAGAAGACAACAGAAATGCGGAAAAAAGAGGGGCTATTTTTATGGCTACGGCAAATGTTGTTGAACATGGACCTAAAAATCAGAAAAATAAAAAATTAAGTCAGAAAAGAGGTATCTCTAAGAAGCAAACAAAGTTTCAAGGAAAGTGTTTCAACTGCAGCAAGATAGGGCATAAGGCTACGGATTGTAGATTGCCTAAAAAGAAGCGAGAGGCGAATGTGTTAGAAAATATCGCTCAACATGTTTCAGACATTAACCTCTCAGCAGTGGTTTCTGAAGTGAACTTAGTTGGCTCAAATCCGAGAGAATGGTGGATTGATACTGGAGTAGCTAGACATGTGTGCTCAGACAAAGGTTTATTCACTTCATTTGAAGTTGTAACCAATGGAGAGAAGTTATTCATAGGGAATTCTACAACGTCTGAGATCGAGGGTCAAGGGAAGGTGGTTCTGAAGATGACATCTGAGAAAGAGTTGACTCTGAACAATGTGCTTTATGTGCCAGAAATTCGGAAGGACTTGGTGTCTGGATCGCTATTGAACAAACATGGTTTCCGAATGGTGTTTGAGTCAGATACAGTAGTTTTGTCAAAGAATGGGATGTATGTGGGAAAGGGGTATGTCAATAATGGGCTATTTAAGCTTAATGTAATGATTGTGAAACCAAAAATTAATAATGAAGCTAGTTCTTCGGCTTATTTGCTTGAGTCTTATAATCTTTGGTATGGTAGATTAGGACATGTTAATTTTAATTCATTGCGTAAATTAATTAATATGAAGCATATTCCCAATTTTCAAATTGATTTGAAACATAAGTGTGAAACTTGTGTTGAGGCAAAACTAACTAGGTCGTCTTTCCAAACAATAAAAAGAAATACCGAACCACTTGATTTAATACATAGTGATGTTTGTAATTTTAAATCCATTCAAACAAGAGGTGGTAATAAATATTTTATTACCTTTATTGACGATTGTACAAAATATTGCTATGTGTATTTGATGAAAAGTAAAGATGAAGCTTTGGAAAAGTTTATTCTTTATAAAAATGAAGTTGAGAATCAACTTCATAGGAAATTAAAGAATTAAGGAGTGACCGTGGTGATGAGTATGTAGTTCCATTTGAGACACTATGTGAACAAAGTGGAATCATACATCAAGTCACGGCTCCATATTCACCTCAATCTAATGGGATTGCAGAACGAAAGAATCAAATTTTAAAGGAAATGATGAATGCGATGTTGATAATTTCTGGGCTACCTCAGAATATGTAGGGAGAAGCTATTCTATCAGCTAATTACTTGTTAAATAAGATACCCCAAAAATAAGAAGATAAAACCCCATATGAGCTATGAAAAGGTAGAACCCCTTCTTATAAATTCTTACGAGTGTGGGGGTGTCTTACTAAAGTAGTGGTTCCTTCAAATAAAAGAGAGAAAATAGGATAAAAAACTGTTGATTGCATTCTCATTGGTTATGCACAAAACAATAATGCTTATCGATTTCTGGTGCATGAGTCTAAAGTTCCAGATGTCCACAAAAATACGATAATAGAATTAAAAAATGCATCGTTTTTTGAACATGTGTTTCCTTGTAATTCTAAAGTGGAATCAAGAAAGCTAAAACAATTTCAAGAAACAGTAATTGAAAATGAAGAAAATGATGAAACTCTAAGAGAAAAAGAAGAAGAACAAGAAGTTGAGGTTAGACGAAGCAAAAGAGCTAGAATAGGAAAGTCTTTTGGTCCAGACTTTCTGACATTTTTGCTAGAAAATGAACCTTAAAGCTTCAAGCTGTAACTTCACCGGAAGGCGTTTTCTGGAAAGAAGCTATTAACAGTGAAGTTGAATCCATTTTACAAAATCACACCTAGGAGCTAGTAGATCTTTCTCCAAGATGTAAACCTTTAGGGTATAAATGGATTTTCAAAAGGAAATTGAAAGTCGATGGAACAATCAACAACTATAAGGCTAGACTTGCAATTAAAGGTTATAGACAATGAGAAGGTCTTGATTACTTTGATACTTATTCTCCTGTTACGAGAATAAATTCCATCAGGATGGTAATAGCAATTGCAGCTTTGCGCAATCTTGAGATACATCAAATGAATGTAAAGACAACTTTTCTAAATGGAGATTTAGATGAAAAAATTTACATGGAGCAACTTAAAGGTTTTATAGCTCCAGGACAAGAAAAGAAAATTTGTAAATTGGTGAAGTCATTATATGGCTTGAAACAAGAACCAAAACAGTGGCATGAAAAATTTGATCATACGATGCTTGCTAGTGGCTTTCAGATCACCGAATGTGACAAATGTGTTTATGTCAAAGAAACAGAAAATGGCTACGTCATTTTATGTTTATATGTTGATGACATGCTCATTGTTGGGAGTGATGATGATATGATTAAATCTACCAAGAATATACTGAAGTCTAAGTTTGACATGAAAGACATGGGTCTTGCAGATGTCATTCTGGGAATTAAAATCTCAAGGGCTTCTAATGGACTTATTCTAAGTCAAACTCATTATGTAGATAAAATTCTTAAGAAATTTAATAAAGATGATAATATTGTATCTAAAACTCCGTTAGATACAAGTTTACATCTATCGAAAAATAGAGGAGAGGGTATTTCTCAAGTAGAATACGCCAGAGTAATAGGCAGTCTAATGTACTTAATAAATTGTACAGACCAAACATAGCCTATACAGTAAGTAAACTTAGTAGATATATTAGTAATCTAAGATCTGATCACTGGAAAGCTATTGTAAGAGTACTCAGGTATCTTCGATACACTCGTAATTATGGTTTGCACTATACTAGGTATCCAGAAGTATTAGAAGGATATAGTGATGCTAATTGGATATCTGATGTAAAAGACTTAAAGTCCACTAGTGACTATGTGTTTACACTAGCAGGTGTAGCTGTATCATAGAGGTCTACTAAACAGACAGTAATTGCCAGATCTACAATGAAATCTGAATTCATTGCATTAGATAAATGTGGTGAGGAAGCAGAATGGCTACAAAACTTTTTAGAAGGTATTCCAAAATGGCTAAGGCCTGTGCCAACAATTTGTATTCATTACGATAGTCAATCAGCTATCGGTAGGGCATAGAGCAATATGTATAATGATAAGTCTAGACACATACGTCGTAGACATAATACCATTAGACAACTCATTTCTACTGAAGTTATTACTGTTGACTATGTAAGGTCAAAGGATAATATTGTGGATCTACTAACCAAAGGGTTAAATAGAGAGCTAGTAGAAAAATCATCGAGGGGAATAGGTTTAAAACCCTTAGAATAATTAGTCAATAACAAAGGAAAAACCAATTTAGTTGACTGGCGATCCCAAGATTTAGGTTCAATAGGACAACCTAATTGTTAAAGACTAAAGTTGGATCATTGTGGGGGTCATTCTCTAATGAGGATTACCTCATTGACCATTCCTATGATGAAACAGTGATGCCCATAGGAAATAAGGTTGAGCTAGACTCTTAATGATTCTTATGCGTCAAAAATTCGAGCAGAGTAATGCGGGTTACTCTTAATTAAGATATCACCTATGTGAGAGAAAAGTGGGGCCTCTTCAAAGGGAGCTGATAGGGGTTCAGCTTTTAGAAACTCTTGTAGAACTAGGCAGATGTTCAAGGTCAAAACGAACATAACCATGAAAACTCAACAGTGTTAGGAGAGATATCTACGTATAGTATGTGATCATTTACACTAACGACAGAATAGTTCAAGGACATCGCGTCTACTGATCAGTCAGTAAATTAAATATACTATCATAAGGGAAGGTTCAAAGGATAAGACCTACCTATCCTTTGCAAGGTATCAATCCAAGAAACTCGATCATCAAAGTCAAGTTAAAAATAGTTTTGATGTCAAAATTTAGTGGTTTTCTATTTTACTGCCAATTTTCATTCATGTGGGGGATTGTTGGAAAATAGCATATTAATATGCTAATTTGTGGACACATTTTGAGTGGGTCTCACTTGTCAAAAGTGGAAAAACTTGAGAAATACGGATTCCACTCCGTGAATACTTCAAATATATTTATTTATTTACTCAAAATGGTGTATGGGTGAGTGAAAAATTGCATCTTAAAATGCACCCATGAAGTTAGAAATTTGAAAGGAAATGAGGCTTATCCCGCATGGGAAAAATAAGCCAAGGAAATTGTATTTATATATAGACACTTATCCATACATAAGTAAGAATATTAAGGATAAAGACTCTCTCCACACGTGCATGCACAGGGGGGTGCGAATCCTAAACTGATTTGATTGAACTCGTGTGTGTACGCGAATATCGGCCTGAAATCAACTAGATTTGCATGGCCACGTTTTTATTTCCTTTTAAATTTTATTATTATTATTTTTGTTTGTAACAGCTTGCAATAATTTATGAATAAATTGAATTTAATTTTAATTTCAATTTGGTTATTATGCATTCATAAGCCAAATTGAATTGTTTTAAATATTATGGCTGTTACAAACGTTTTATAACTTAATATTGAATTTTTGAATTAAATTTTCTGCTGCTGTAACAACTCCATGTGAGTATAAAAAGGGCAGTTTCTCCTTCATTTCACCAAAAAAAAAATACACTACACAAAGTGCACTTGTGCTTTTCTTCCTCTGTCGTTCTTCATTTTCTTTGAGTTTCGCTGTTGTTGTAATTCGCCGGAATTGTTTGGCCGTGCTTGGCAAATAATTCGTGCCCGTTGTATCCTGGGAAATAGATACCAGCTAAACCTAAAGCACTATCAGTAGGTGGTAAATCTGTTGTTAAGGAAACTGAATTTGCAAGCCTCGGGTTTATTTCTTCTGTTCCGATTTTGTTGTTCTGCTATCTCTAGTTAATTTCATTGTTAACTCATTGGTTTCTGGTTTGCTAACAATCACATAAAAAAGCACACTGCACATTGTTAGCAAACTAGAAACCAATGAGCTAACAATGAAATTAACTAGAGATAACAGAACAACAAAACCGAAACAGAAGAAACACAATGTGCAGTGTGCTTTTTTATGTGATTGTTAGCAAACCAGAAACCAATGAGCTAACAATGAAATTAACTAGAGATAACAGAACAACAAAACTAAAACAGAAGAAATAAACCCGAGGCCTGCAAATTCAGTTTTCTTAACAATAGATTTACCACCTACTGATAATGCTTTAGGTTTAGCTGGTATCTATTTCCCAGGATACAATGGGCATGAATTATTTGCCAAGCACGGCCAAACAATTCCGGCGAACTACAACAGCAGCGAAACTCGAAGAAAATGAAGAATGACAGAGAAAGAAAAGCTCAAGTGCACTTTGTGCAGTGTGTTTTTTTTTGTGTGAAATGAAGGAAAAACTGCCCTTTTATACTCATATAGAGTTGTAACAGCAGTAGAAAATTAAATTCAAAAATTTAATACTAAGCTGTAAAACATTTGTAATAGCCACAATATTTAAAACAATTCAATTTGGTTTATGAATGCATAATAGCCAAATTGAATTCAGCAATAATGTGAAGCCTTTACAAATTCTAATTGAAATTAAAATTTAATTCAATTTATTCACAAATTATTGCACAAACAAAAAAATAATAAAAAAATTCAAAAGGAAATAATAATAAAATTCAAAAAGAAATAAAAACGTGGCCATGCAAATCTAATTGGTATCCTTAATATTCTTACTTATGCATGGATAAGTGTCTATATATAAACACAATTTCCTTAGCTTATTTTTCCCATGTGGGATAAGCCTCATTTTCTTTCAAATTTCCAACTTCATGGGTGCATTTTGAGAGGCAATTTCTCATTTATCCATACACCATTTTGAATAAATAAATAAATATATTTAAAGTATTTATGTAGTGGAATCCGTATTTCTCAAGTTTTTTCACTTTCGATAAGTGAGACCCACTCAAAATGTATCCACAAATTAGCATATTAATATGCTATTTTCCAACAGTTCATATGTAAATCACTTTTTTTTAAGCGATTAGAAGTATTTGCTTGTTCATTCTTGTTATATGGAAGCCTGAATGCTTTAGAAATACTTTTTCTTTTTCTTTTGACTTTATACGTATCGTTAAACTGCTTTAACTAGGGTTTGAGAAATGATAAATAATCATACAGTAAGTCTGAGGGTGTAACATTACTTTTTGTTTGCTATAAGGTTGGTCACAGTTTGGTTCAGATTGGATCGATATTGATCATAACTAAATAAAATCAGATATTTTATAAAAAAAAATCAAATACCAAAAAGAAACTAAACATGAACCGATCAATTTAGATCAGTTTGGTTCGATTTTATTTTTTTAATTTTGAGCCTAGTGGACCTATTTTTAATTTTAAATTTTAGTCTATTAGGTCACGTTAATAAAATAATTTTTTTAGCAATCAATTCATTATAGTTTAATTACGAATACTAATAATAAGCACAAAATATTTAAAACACATTTATTAATACTGTGTTACTAACTACTACTAACAAAAAATAAAATATTAAAATTTAAGAATACAAATTTAGACTCTAATACTCTATTTATATGAATATAAAGTTATATAAAAAAATAAAAATTAGAATAGTTACAAGACGAAATAAAAATAAAAATAATGTATGAGTAAGTTTATTATAATTATTTTATATAGCCAATTAATATATAACACATTTTATGTTCTGATAAAATTTTAAAAATATTTTAATTCTTTGATTTAGTTATTCCGTTCAGACTAGAGAACCCAAACAACTATTTCAGTTTTTACTATAAATCAGATATTTGAATATTTATAAAAATTAAAACCGATTCGAACTCAAACAAATCCACTAATTCAGTTCAATTTTTCCTAAACCTTGGGTTTTTTACCCCGTCTTAGTACCTTAGATCAATTATTAGCTTATAAAGTATTACCTCAAATGTGAAGTAATAAAATGCATAAAAAAAAAAAATTGCTGGCGTCAAACAATGGACATGCAATTATTATTATTATATCGTTGAACTATTAAGTGGTTTCCAGGTTTAACCCACAACACAAGTAGAGAATTGACTTTTGTGTCATATTTCTATTTTTTTTAATTATTATAATTTCGGGATTATAATTATCATTTAACATAGAAGTAATTATTATTGGTAATCTAGTACCTTTACTTTTGAACGATGCTGGGATTCCAATATGTATCACAACTTATATGACATTCATGATATAATAATAATTTTTATGAAACTTACGATCTCATTGATGAGTTTACGACAAATATAATTGGAATGCAAATTAGAAATCTCTAACATTATTCTTTACTTTTATTGCAACAACCTTATTCTAAATAAATTTTTATTCACAAATCACTCTTTAATTGAGCGATTGCATATTCCTTACTTCATTCATGGTCTCCACAATTTGAGTCTTCATGCGTGCATTGGAGATTGATTTTTTCCCCCACTTTTTTTTAATTCCTTGGAAGCAAATCTAGTTTAGTTTGAACTCGTCTATTGGGATTGCACGATCACATAGTTGATTTAATAAGTTTTTAAAAATTAATTTTCTTTTACATATTTAGAAATAAATCGAATAATTTGATTCAGAATCTCAATATTGCGCTATCACTAAGTTAATTTAGGAGGTTAAGTATACTTTTAGATTATAAATATTAACATATGGTAATTAATTATAAAATCGACGCTTAGTTTTTTCTTTGGCATGAAGCTAATTTAACTGAATAGAAGTTTATTATCATTTCAAAAAGAAGAAAGAAAAAGTGGTGCATTATTTCCGACAGAGAAAGTGTAATAAACAAAAACAAAGAGAACCGAGAAAATAAATAAAACAAAACTGAAAAAATAAAAATAAAAATAAAAATCATATACATACATGAAGACATGAGAAATGGAATTGTACAAACTATCAGAGAAATGGAATTCAATATATGTTGTTAAGTTTTTTAATTGTTTTTCACAAAATATATATTGTTTTAATGTAATTTACTTGCTAATTGCCATCAACAGATTTTTAGTATTTAAGATGCGTAAGACTCCTAAGATGACATCCAAAATATTATAATTTTTTAAATGAAAAAAAAATTATGTAATTATAATTTATCCATAAGTAATCACTAAAAGAAAAGTAGACGAAACAAATCACGTAGAAAGCACGTCTCGCAGATTCTACCTGGTCAGACAAAAAAAAAAGTGTTATTAAAATTGCAAAACGTGATAACTTTTTGGGCCACATTTCTTGCAAAATTAATTTTTTCGTCGCATTAAACGGCGACAAGAACAAAAACAAGGACTCAGAAACCAAACCAAAATAGGGAAGTAAGCCAATATTAATCAAAATATTCAGCTTTCCCACTATTTCTTTGTCAAGCATCTCCTTTTTGTTGCATTTTCTTTATTTTCAAGTAATTTTCTTTTTGTTTGTTTTCATTGATTCATACAACCACCACCATCTTGTTTGATTTTTGATTTTGTGTGTAGATTGTTCTGTAAAGATCTGTTGATAGAGTAGTGTGAAGAATTATGGGGAGGCTATTTGTAGTGAATCTTCAAGGGAAGATCTATAGCTGCAAGCACTGCAGGACCCATCTTGCTTTATGTGAAGACATCGTCTCCAAGGTGTTTTTTTTTTTTTTTTTGACCTTTGATTTGTTGTTTTCATGTGGAAATTTCATCTGGGTGTGTGTGCGCCTTTTTCTTTTAATTTTTATGTTATTTTATTTTTGTTTACAATCGTGCATGTTTTTTTTTTTTTTTATGGTAGTTATGATTATAGATGATCGTGTTCTATGGGGACAATAAATTGATGATTGACTTTTTGTATAATTGAAGAAGTTTTTCCCCCCTTCTGGGTTGTTATTGAGTAGCATTATCCATAGTGATGATAGTTAATGGCTTTCGGCGTCAGTTTCTGTTGTTGATATTGATACCTCATGAGAGTATGTTGTGTTCAACTGCTGAGATCTTTCTGTTTTGACTTAATATATGTATAATTGAACATAATCTATGTGTATCATTTTATTCTGTCAAGATGCTGATGTTCATTTAGGCTTTCTAGTTATTGCCGTTTATGATGTTATGTAGTTGACTCAGTGAAAATAAGTTGTCTTGGCAGCTCAAAAATGCCACACAGATACCATTCTATAACATTAGTCAGAGTGTTTAATGTTTGGACTTCATTCATATGTGGGGGGATCCTTTTTTCTTTTGCATTATTTTGGTTTGTGATTGAATTTCGTGCACTGAGTTAGGAAGATCATTTTACGCAAGAGAGAAGAGATAATCAGATTGGTGAAATTCAGATGAAGAAGCATGGCTGTTTTCAATAGTTGTGGAACTTGATGCCAGTGTAATTGTTAATTCTGAGTTACCAAGTTGCAGGATAATTATTCTTACAATTGTCTAGCTTTGGTCAGATTCAGACTTTATGTGTATATGTGAATTTTGCTGAGCAGTTTAGTGGATAATGTCTCTGCTGGAGCTACTACGCCTATCCTGATGCAAAAATATGTTTTTATGTGTAATGGCTAATGTTATCCTCGTTAGAAAAGTTGGAAAGTTTTGCTCTGAGGAGTTAATGCTTTATAATATTTTGCTCATGTGATGGGCCAATTGGTTGTTGATCATAGTTGGAAAGTCACATGCATGCACGTCTATGTACATACTTGGCCATACGGACATATGCTGTCATATTTGCAAAGTTTTACGATGTTATAGGAGATGAGAGTCTACATATAGACATAATGGATACATTGTGGATGGTACTTGTTTGAATTTTCCTTTAACGCTTAGATAAAACTTGGACATTGATATTATATAATTTTTTTCTTGAAAATCATATTATATATAAACTTGATACTTTTTTTTTTTTGGAAAGAAATACTTCTTGAGTTGTATCTTTTGATGATTCAGCATATTGGAGGTGGCTATTTCTGTCTTTTAACTCAAAATAGAATTTCATAAAACCGAACAAATGATGATTGGGGGTTTGTGAGAAGCAAATTTTCTGACTTTGTTCTTATGTTCTTTTATTCAGTCTTTCCAGTGCAGGCATGGGAAAGCTTATCTCTTCAGTAAGGTGTAAGTTTTCTAATTTGGCACCTTATCAATGTATGCCAACAAAAGGAATAGAAAAGAAAAAGAATTCTTTAACATACGTTAATTACATTCTCTTAAAATAACTTAATGTCTGACCTATGACCTGAACAGTTGCCAATGTCATAGGATACCACTTACTCATATTGTTCAAACCAAAGCCAAAAGAATTCATGTGGTGCTTGTGAGAAGAGTCGACTGTATGTACTCTTGAGATATGCAGAAGATGCAGCTTGTATATATCTGGCAGATTCTTGGCTCTTCTGAAGATGTGAACCATCTCTTTCCTCAGTGCATTAGTACTTATTAGTGTGTGTATACATATAGATGTCTGGTGGATATAGGTCATTGCAGCTCTATAGTAAATTTCCTATTTCTTTCTAATAGTACAAGTATTTGCTCATCATATATAGAGAAAATAGCTGTTCATGACTTTAAAGTGTCAAATCTTTAAGTCCTGTTTGCCATTTGTGGTCTGATTGAGTACCCCATAAGCAGTGTAGGTGAGATGAGTTACATGATGGTTTTAACTGCGTTTTCATATTTCAGTGGGCAAATAGTGAATCAGATGATATGAATGTATTTGTATGGGCAGTCTGATCTCGTGATCTTCTGAAAAAATGAGTCATTAGACATTTATGCTGTCAATTGATCATTTATTGTTGACTGACAGAGTGAATGTTTCTGTTGGAGAGAAAGAGGAGAGACTGATGATGACCGGGATGCATACGGTGGCTGACATTTTCTGTGTTGGGTGTGGATCAATTGTCGGTTGGAAATACGTAAGATTTGGCGGCAGAGATTTAAAAAAATATTAGTCTTTGTATGTTGCTTGATGCAGTTAGTTATCTGAATAGTTTCTTTCAGGAGACTGCCCATGACAAGAGCCAAAAGTACAAGGAAGGGAAATCCGTCCTTGAACGGTCAGTGTAAACTATGAGATGGATGAAGAAAATCTGAGTACTGACTGTGTAATTATGTTTGAAAAGTTTTAATGGGCTATGCTGTCAAGCAGGTTTAAGGTTTCCAGCCCTGACGGAAGCAATTATTGGGTAAGTCACGAAGCTCACGTTGCCGGAAGTGACGCAGATGATGCTTGACTACTACCCATCAATTCCAACTGTATATACTTTAACCATCAAGTTTCCCATTCAACTTGTGAATGCTTAAACTGGGTTATTCTTCAATCCAGAAGCAGCTGGCCAAATGCAATGCACTGTCAATAACCTAATTGAAAACACTCAATTATTGATTCTGGGTTGGTTAATGTTCAGACTTGGATGGATTATGTGTTAAACTGAAAATCAATTGTTGTTATCCAGTGATCGTTGATCTCATGGAAGGCCTAGCTGTTCACCAGTGACTTTCTGTTCAGTCTCTAGACCTTAACGCATAATGCTAGCTTGTTCTTCAATCTTGCTTGAGGAAATGTGATCCATAAATGACCGACTCAAAAATGCCCATCGCAAATATGTCAATACCTATCCAATTTCTGAGACTTTAATGAAGTAAACCCATAGGAAAAAGGCTTTGTACTGGTCTTTATTCAGGCAAGCAATAGTGAACCGGTCAAATATGAACCAACCATACACGATTTTTAGGTCTTAGTTTCACATTTTTTTTTTTTATCATGATTGGAACTTGGGTTAGTTGTTTCCGAGCTGTAGACCAAAAACCTGAATAAGTTAAGACACATCTCATGCCACAGAGCCAATTAATCTGCAGATGCTCCATGTTTCTTTCAGCGGATATAATAAGAAGGATTGAGTCTGCAGATCCAACAAGGAAGCTAATTTTTTAATAAACTTTTGCTAGCTTTACCAGAAATAAAAACAAATGGAGGGATCGATTAGACACATTAGGCTGGTTAATTGATGGATGCTGACCAAAACAATTGGTGATACAGCCTAAGCGTGTGCGAGCCTCACCCACATAAATCTAGTCAATAATTGTTGGCTAGCTTGTTGAATTCACAAGGGTTGATGGAGTTCAGTTGCGTCGTACTTATAAATTACGCAAATTTGGATTATTTGACAAATACTCAAAAGCATATTCGCACATTCGGTTCACATGTAGGTTCATCGCACAACAATAACATAGGATTCTATCAACTGAACAGTCGCGGCCTAAAGCCGAATTGCAAACACTATCTTAATTCTCAATAGATTTTGTCAGTAAATTATAATTCGAATTTCTTTTTTTTTTTTTTTGGGAAAATAACCTACTGAAGAGTCCTACGGAGCGTAGACAAAGGATTCTGGCTTTTGTTGCAGAAATTTTCTCCCATTGAATCGAAATTTAGTAGCAAATAAGCAAAACAGTTTTGACACTCAGAAGTGTGCCTACCTGTTAAATGAATTTTTCAAAATTCAAGAAAATGATTTTGAGGAAATAGTGATAATAGTAGTAATATTAAAAATAATAAAAACCGGTAACAACCAACAAATAACAACATGTTTGTTCTAATAATTACCGACTTCTCTCAATAATTCAATTGATAGCTACAGGAAAAAAGGACCATAAATGTGCTTACAATCTGCCATATGAACCTTGATTAATAAACTTTACTTGCTACAGAAAATAAGTCAAATGAAAGCAATAATTAACCTCCGAAACAGATTAAATTCCACAACAACTCCCTTATGCGACCCCCTCTGCGTGACTGGGGAAGGAATTGTGGTGCACAGTCAGGCACACACAGCTTAATTTGTGAATATCCTGGTGAATGATGTGACAAAGGAATGGTATTACCCAAGAGCATAGACCATTCGCTCAGATAACTCTGCACCAACAACCTTCATGTACTTACGCAACTGGGATTCTAAGGATCTTCTTTGGATGGGACCAAAAACTCGCTGAATATCCTACAGATCAGTAACAGTAACACCATAATGAGAAAATGAAATCACAAAATTCAAATAAAATATAAATTGCAATGTAAGAAAGGTTCACTCAGAAGCAAAGTTTTAATTTAAGTCGAGTGAATTCTTTCTCAGCAGAGAACTAAGACTGGCAGGTCCCCATTCTTACCTTGTATCTCACCCGAGTTCCTTTACCCCCAATCACAACATTAGAAATATCTCCATCTTCTACTCCAGCAGTCTGACCACTTGTTTCTGTGTCAGGTTCATCATCATCGCTTTCAGACTCAGGATCAAGCATTTCATCGTCATAGTCCATGCGGACATCATTTGAGTCTCCTTGGCCAATACCATCATGTTGACATCCCATGATATTTTTAGAAACACATGGTGAGCTCTCATTTTGTAAGCTGGCAAAATCTGACAAAACAACATATGGCTTTCTATCGAGTAAAGGTCTTGCAATATCATATGGTACCCACCTGGAAACATTGTTACCACTTGTCAGACTTAAAAGAATAAAGCCCCATCCCTCAAGTCGAGTGAAAGAATAGACAGTTATAACAATGACAACAAGCAAAGAAATCGAGAAACGAGGCTCATAGCTTGTGACTGGAACGATGTTCATCCCATACCTAATGGTAAAGGAGCTAAAAGGCGAATTTAAAATAGCTCTATGTCCAATAGTAGCTATAATTTGCTAGATGCAGAAAAACTTACTGGTATCGAAGTGGACAGAGAAGCTCTGATGGGCAATATGCTGCTTTGTATCTCATTTTCCGACAGGAGTGAATGTAGTATCCAAGATAATAATACTGAAGTGTAGGACAATGGGCTTGATTCTCTTTAACCCAACTTATTTCTTGCAAAGCTGAGTACTTTCCCAGTGATAAAAAGGCATAATCTGGATCCCAGAATAAATATTTACTCGACAAGCATCTAGGAAGAATGTCTATTACACCAACAGCAACTAGCTGGTCATCGATCAGATATTGCTGATGGAAAGAGCCAAAGCCACAAGGAGGAACTGTATCATCACCAGATGGTGGAACAAAAACTAAGGGGGTGTCAACTAGAAACCTTCTATACGAGGTCTCAGTGACCTGATCGGGTCTGTCATTGTGTACTTTAATCTGATATTGCCTATACAATTCAAACTCTTGGGAATCAAAACTGGATCTTTTCAAACGGATCTGAAGCTTATGCCTTTTTGCCTGAGGATGTTCAGAGCTGTTCTTCAAACATCTACCTTTACTCTCACACCCTTTCGCAGATTCTTTAGAAGTGGTACCCATATTGACATCTTCTTCCAAAGAAGCTTGTTTTACAGCAGAATAGAAATTAAGATGCCCATTGCAAGCCTTGATTGAGAGACCAGAAGTTTCGGCCAGCTGAATTAATGAGTTTGCCAATATTTCTGCTATAATTTTGGGAGATGGACCCTTATCTTCTATGCTTTGTCCGAAAACTCTAATCTGCTGCACATCCTTCTCAGCCAACTGTGCCCGCTTTAAGGTGGCTGCTAATTGGAATGCAATGTTGCTGGAGTATAAAAGGTTTTCCATTCCTTCAGTGAACAGTTTCCTTTTTCCCTGTGAAACTTTTTTAACAGATGCTTTTGGAAGTTGGATACCAGAAGGAAATTGCCCACTCATAATGCACAATTGCACTGCATTGTCAATTTGCCCTGATAAAAACTGCAAAATTTCTTCTTCCTTATTTGTCTCTTTATTGTTATGAGACACGGAATTATTTTCCATTACACTTGAAACTTTGTGGCAGTTAGAAGTACTTGGATCCTCTATTAACTCAACTGATTTTTTTTCCACATCCATTGTCCCGTCTAAAAACCTAGGTATATACAACACTGTCAGTAAACAATAAGGAGCATTCCTTTAGCTTAACCATGTTTGTAGAGTTAGAATATAACTTTCTAACAAAAGGTATATTGAAATTCTAACAAAAGGTATATTGACCAAACATAACAAAGAAAGCCGATGATAAGTTCCAAATAGAGCTGATATGTGACAAGAAACAAAGAAACAACAGTATACTTACTCACCTTTGCATTCGTCTTGAAACTCGACGTTGCTCTTTAGACGGGGCAAAATCACTTGCCCTCAGCCGGATAGTATAAGATGGACAGCATGTTCTTTCCATGTCTGGTTTGTACAGGAAAGAGCCGGATCTTCTCCATCCCCGGTCAAGAAGATCTGTCAAAAGCGCTTCAAATAAGAATGGCACTGAAATGCAATTATACCAAGAAAGGTGATAATGATATTGTAAGGATTCAAACTAAAATAAGATTAAACCTCTATCTCAGTTACAGAAGTGATATAAAGTAATTTCACTTATATGCAATAATAATCAAATATCAGCACTCTTGCCTCTCGCATCTTTTTTTGCAGCAAGCTAAATCTTTCATATTAAATTAAATGCATGTAAGGAGAAACATTCTAAGATAATATCACAATATCAGTTTAATGATAAATCACCTATGTAAGAAGCTTATTAAATTTATCAACAAATTATTAAAAAAAAAAAAAACATGCCTATAGAATAAGTACATTTTATAAGTATACATATTACAACCGTCATATATTGAACAATGCTTGCAAGTAACACAACCAACAACTTTGGCCAAGCAAATGATAATTTTTTTTTTTTGAAAAAAAAAATCATTTAAAACCAATTATACTGACAAACCTTGGTAGTCATCAACTGCAACGCTATATGCCCATAAACCTGCAAAGACTAGCAAAATAAATTAAAAATAATAAACGTATTTTGTTCATGATCGTTTAACTGCGCATTAATATCAACATTATCAGAAAATAAAGCTAACTGATCAATTAAACGATCACATATAACAGAATTTGCAGCTTGGAAATAACCGAACACATTTGACTGACGATCAAATTAAAAATAAAAAAATTAAATTTGGTCACTAATCCGCAAATTCTCGTAATTTAAAGTTTTAAACAATTATTAATCAGAAAGCTTCCGAATAATTTCATTTTTTGAAATATAAATTAGAAAAAGGGGAAAATAAAACGACGGACCGTGAGTGATGCTCGTACGACCAGAAGATTTACAGTAACCGCAAGAGCTTCTGCAGGTGCCGCAATCAGCAACGACAGTTTCTACTTTACGGTTACTGTTGTTACTACTAGTGCTTGCCTCACTTCTCATCTTCGATTTCTTCATCGGTTATTCGAAACGACGTCGTTTTTTCTTTTTATCCCAATCCGAATTTCGGTTTCGAATTCGAACCCTGCCTTCCTTCCAAACTTCCTTCCGTATCACGCTGCTATGTAGCCTCCCGGCCTCACATATTCTTTATAGAATAATAATCTACCTCTGTTCATAATAATAATAATAATAATAATAATCTACCAGACGAAGTCCTGTGGAAGTCAAATCCGGTGCTTGTCGGTGCACGCTACTCCTTTGCTTTCAATTACTCAGCCACACGATCAGTCGGGCTAGTTTTAAAAATTTAATCATAAGTTGTTGACTTGGCATTGATTGTTTTCAACTACATAATGTTTTTACGCTAGTACATTTGAGCTGTTTGATGAATTAACGGTTAGGGCGGCTATCATCGTATTAGATGACATCTTGAAAGTTAGTGTTGAGTTGAGTTTTGTATTTTATAATATTGTAATGGGCAGTTATTAGGTATAAAATAATGTATCGTTTAATCTTAATCATAAACGCACGCATGACAAAAAATTATAAATGTTAAGTACAACTCCTTTTCATTTTTAACTGCTGCATCTATTGAGGCTAAATTTAAATTCACAACTAAATTCTACACAATGTGTTTACATTGTGAGGCCTTAGGAGAGAGGTAATTAAGATACCGTAAATAAATGTTATGTGTGTATATTAGTGAAATGCGCAAAAATGGTGTTATGTTTGTCCTCGTGCTGTATTTCTTAGTACTTCCATAATTTATTTTTTTAATATTATTTCACATTAAATCACCATAATTTATTGCAAGTCAAGAGATCTTTTTTTTTTTTAAATACATAATGGCAATTCAATCCTTTTTAACTCATATAAAACAGAATCCCAAACCTTTTATTTGTAACATGAAAAATTTTACAAACTCAACTAATTAACGCTCGCAATATATATCAAGTGATTACTTTTTTTATTATTTATTTTCATGGAGTGTTTTTCATTATTTACTTTCATGGGGTGTGATTTTCATGAATTATTCTAGTATTAATTTCATATTTCAGCTCCGTATCTATGATATTAAGTTGGTTCAAGATTTCTTTTTCAATAATGTCTCCAACTTATTAATATACATCTCTAGATTCATTCTAATATTTTGCTTGAAAAAAAAAAAAAAAAAGTTACAAGCATGGGGGCTGATCTAGTACGCGACTTCGTCAGCGGTGGACACAATTGATTTCCCTCAAATGACAACTCGCCATACTCCAAATTGGGTACTAGAACCCTCTTCTTACAATTATGCGCTCATCATAAAACGAATGTTGTTTTTTAAAATCATTTTCCTTAATCAATAATTATTATACTCACAAATTTATAATACAAATTTGAATCTCAATCGAAGTATTGTAATTACTAATTATGTATCAAATGATTGATTATCTTATTATTAGATTCATCAAAATAATTTGTAAGAGAAATTGCATACCACATCAATTAATACATAAATTTAATATTATAGTTTTATAGATATAGCACTACTTAAGTTAAAACTTTAGATAATGGTGTATCAAGGCTTCGGGGTGGGGGGAATGGATAAACAAAATCAAAGTCCTTGATAACTCATCGCCAATTTACCAGTAGGAGCTTTCTTTAAAAAAAAAAAAAAGTGTTGTTTGCTTAAGCGTAGTGAGTAGTTCAAGCACAAAGTATTAGTAATTATGCGTAACAACTATCACTACAAATGATCTACAATGTAATTATTTTTTTAAAAATTAATTCCTAAAAAAATCCTTTTTTTTAATATTGTAAGTATCTATAAATTTATTTGATAAATTTTCTTGAATTCGCTACTTCCATGCGTAGTGTAATCCAAACAAATTTGTAATGCAATCGTGAATGCTATTTAGATAGTAATATAAATAATATTTATATATTTCCCTCCCACAAAATTCTTTAGCATAAACAGATACTTCATCTGTCTTCATATTTATATTTGAAGTTCTGTTTTCACAACATGTGTTACTTGTTCTATAATTAATAAAATTAATATTATACCATACATTGTTACTTTCCGAAGGAGCGCATTTGGATACGAGTAAATGTACAGAAATAAAACAAAATGCCTTGGGCCATTACGGCACCAACTGGAACAAAGAAACTGCCCCCCAAAAAAAAAAAAAAAAAAAATTCAATTTCCAAAATTCAAAATAAAAAATGCAATGAGTTAGAAAAAGAAAAACGAAGGGCATTATCGTGATTATCCACCAATCTAAACGCAAAAATCTGAAAACGTAGGCTTCAAGTGAGGAAAAACGCAGAGAGCAACACCTGCAGTTGTCCGGTAACTGGAGAAACCCCCGAATGTAATCAAATCCCTTGTTCCACCCCTCAAACATCCCTTTATTTACACTCATTGCCACTCACCCGTCACTCCTCCCTCTTCTCTGATCGGTTCTCATTTTTTTGTCCCCAGCAATTTATGCATAACTTAGTTTAGCTGAGCTTGGTTCGGCGATGCTAAAACGACATGTCATTTAGTGGTTTTGGTTGGTCGTTTGTTCAGTTATTTAGATCTAGTTAAAATTTGCACAACGCCTGAAGAATTCAAAGCCGGTTCCGTTGCTGGACAAGTGAATGAGAAGCTCCTGAGAGCAAATTTGATCTGACAATGAATCGAAGCCTTAGGTCACAGGAAACGCAAATGCAGGCTGCGGCATTGAAGCAGAGGCGGCAGCTGCGAGCGTCGATGATGAAGGAGAGAGATGAGGAGCTCTCTTTGTTTCTCGAGATGCGAAAGCGAGAGAAGGAGCAAGGGAATTTGCTTCTTAACAACTCGGAGGAGTTTGACGCGCCATTAGGTATTATTATTATTATTATTATTTCGTTTTATTTGGCAATAATTTTGAGGTTTTTGTCGTTTTGATTTTGTGAAATGTTCATTTTTTGTTGAATGAAAGGGTCGAGGCCAGGGACTTCTCCGATATTTAACATTTCGTCCTCGAATGCGGCAACCAGAAAGATTGTTGCTGATGATTTTCTTAATTCTGATAATGATAAAAATGACTACGACTGGTAATTTTTAGAATTTTTTACAGGCTTACTTTAAATTTATAATACTTTAGTATATATTATGCTAGGGTTGTTGACAATCTTAGCTTAAGGAGAGTTGTATGTGATGATATTTTATTAGTGTTTAGAAATCTCTCGTGCGATATAAGAAGTGTAGGGCTTGATTTGGACTTGAATGGTATTGGTTGGACAGGCTAAAGAGGAGGGGAATACATGTTTGGGAAGAATACTGTGAGAAAGTATTTGTCTTCAGCAATTTTTCTCACTAGTTTTTTCACATCTGAAGAGTTTGGAGGCAGAAGTTGTAAGGGACCAACATACCTATAGTATATTCCGTGGTTGTATGATGTTCCAGCCATATATGTATGTTTGCAAAAACTGGGCAAGCATATTACCATATAAAGTTTTATTCATTTATTTTTTAACACAACACACCCCAACTCCTCCCACCCTGAAACACACAAACAAATTAAAATGTTCCCTGAAGGTTAGTGTTAGAGTATTGATGCTTAGACCTCTTGCATTGAAGCAAGAAGCCTGAACAACTGGGATATTATTTTGATTATTTTCATCAATATTGTTGTTTTAATACACATCAGGGTTTTTTTTTTTATATATTTAGTTAGGTAAGATGATACCAATTACTCATTTCTCTTTTGTCAGGCTTCTAACTCCTCCGGGTACTCCTCTCTTCCCTTCTTTAGAGATGGAGTCACAAAAGAGTGTTATGAGTCAAATTGGTACACCGAAGGTTCGCACTACTGCCCTGGAATCTAGAGTAAGAGCACAATCTAAAAATTTTTTGTTGAATGATGCTTCTTTGAAGCATTTGGGTTATTTTATTATTTAACATGATGAGTTTTTGACAGAATAATTTTCATTTTTTATATGATGTTGAAAGTGGAAATGTGACCATTACTACCCTGGTTTCCCTGGAAGACTCGATCCTTATATGGACCATTTCATTGTTACGTGGGAAAACTTCCAGTCATCAAGTTTCGATGGAAAATGAATTTCTTGTAGGAATCATCAAAATAGTATATTGTGAAATTTCCATAGAATTGTATTTCTGAGGGAGGAGTTATATTGTGATTATATGTCTGAAATAGTGGAGACCTTGGAAACTAAATTAAAATGTTCTCTTTCCCATTTTCTTGCTTATGTGGCAGACTTCTCATTACATTGCTTGCATTCGGTTATGCATTTTAACAAATTCCTGTTTTGATAGTTGTTTAAGACTATACATTTAAGAATTCCTGTAGAATGGAATGGAGATGCTTCTTCCATGCTCATGTACATCTTAATCCCTGTCAACCGGGGGTGTTTATCTTGAATTTGTAAACTCATGTTGCCTAGTTGATGTTTTTGTTCATATAGCTAGCAGACTCTCAACCAGGGCCAGCTGTACGGAGCAACTTAGTGTCTAGACAACCGGCTTCTTCACCTGGGTTAAATAATTCAAGCACTGGTGTCCGTAGGCCTTCGTCATCTGGGGGTCCTGGATCAAGACCTTTAACACCAACTGGACGCTCCACATTGACGGCATCATCAAAACCTTCAAGATCTCCAACACCTACTTCTCGGCCTACTTTGTCTTCAACCAAGCCTGCACTTTCCTCCACTAGGCCTGCAGTTTCTACTACAAAGCCCACACTTTCCACTTTGAAGGCCACGCTTTCTGCTACTAAGTCCTCGATTCCTGCCTCTAAGCCCACAGTCTCTGCATCTAAGTCCACAGTTCCTGCAGCTAAGTCTACAGTTCCATCAAGATCTTCCACACCTTCTAGGTCTACAGCAAGATCTTCCACACCTTCTAGGTCTACAGCAAGATCTTCCACACCTTCTAGGTCTACAGCAAGATCTTCAACACCAACTTCAAGACCCTCCTCTATTCCTCCATCAAAGTCCACATCAAGGGCATCCACACCAACTCGTCGACCATCCACACCATCAAATGCACCCAGTGCATCTGCTCCTCCAGTTAAGTCATCTCCTCCAGCTACCAAGCCTGCTCTCACAGCATCAAAAAATCCAGTGTCATCCCATGGCACCTCTCCAACAGTGAAATCCAGACCATGGAATCCCTCAAAGATGCCCGGTTTTTCACTTGATGCTCCACCAAATCTAAGGACTTCAGTTCCTGAAAGGCCACTTTCAGCCACAAGGGGTAGGCCTGGAGCACCCTGTCCTCGATCTTCTTCTGTTGAGCCTGTATCTAATGGAAGACCTAGACGGCAATCATGCTCGCCTTCCAGGGGACGAGCCTCCAATGGAATTATGCATCTCAGTGGGAGCTCTGTTCCTGCAGTTAGTCGTGGATATTCTAAAGTCAGTGACAATGTGAGCCCTGTTGTGATTGGTACAAAGATGGTTGAGAGGATGATCAATATGCGGAAACTGGCACCTCCCAAGCAAGATGACAAACATTCTCCTCACAGTAACCTGACTGGGAAGACTTCATCCCCAGATAGCTTGGGCTTTGGAAGAACACTGTCAAAGAAGTCATTGGATATGGCTATTAGGCATATGGTAACTCTATGTTTCCATTTTATGGTCATTATCTTCTCCATTTCAGACTAATGTTGCTCATGTTTTAATATGAAACTCCCTCATGAGTATTGTTTTTAGTCTTTGAAATCCTTGTATCGTCTTCCAATAACATGGTTAAAAATAATGTTGCTCATGTTTTAATACAGAACTCCCTAATGAGTAGTGTGTTTAGTATTTGAAATCCTTGTATCATCTTCCAACGACATGGTTACCTTTCCATTTTCTCCATATGTTCATATTAATTGCTGCCTAGCTTTTGTTGATGTCAGGGAGAATGTTGCTTTCTTTTCTCATACATTATCCAAATATCTATTAGTTTCTTTTTCAGTTGAACACCTTAAGATTCAGTTTAATGCAAAATTGAGAGAAGATTTTGTTAAACAAATTAAGCAGTGTACTTGTGATTTTCCTGATCTCAATTGCAGGATATAAGGCGAAGCATTCCTGGTAATTTGAGGCCATTGATGACAAATATTCCAGCATCCTCTATGTACAGTGTGAGATCAGGGCCACGAAGCAGAACAGTTAGTGTTTCAGATTCTCCACTTGCCACAAGCAGTAATGCTAGTTCTGAACTGAGTGTCAACAATAATGGCCTTTGTATGGATGGGTGTGATATTGAAGATGACATAGGCAGTGAGAGAGATGGTCGTTCTCCTGCCAGTGTTCGTGGCAGGTAACAGTCAGTGCCAAAAATCCTGAAAGAACTTCTTTGCAAATCCATCTTACGTTATTAATTCAAATCTATGAGCTTGACAATTAAGAGACTGATTCCAGAACTTACAGGGGAGGTTGTGATTCCATGATTAATGTAAAGTTTTGTATTACTTAGTTGGAGGTTAAGTTTATGTAATTCATGGTCTGTGTACACTAAACAACCTTTTTTCATCGTTTTCTACACGGAGAGGTGTTGTGAACCACGCTGGAAGAATTGGATCATCGCCAGTGTGCTTTAACGCCTCCCCCTCTGTGCCACCTTACGTTAGCTTAACTGGCTGGATCTCTAGGTTTCATTGTTACAACTGCATAAGATTGAATTTCAAATATAATGTCATGGTTATATTTTTGTTTTAAAATTTCAGACTACAAACTAAAAAGTCAAAATCTTAGCAAACAGTTGCTGCCCCATTATCACTGTCGGCCAATCACAACTCATTCCATTTAGAATGACAGAGACTACAGAGAATAATAAGCACCAAGAAGAAGCCAACAGAGCAGGGCAAGCGATAAAACAGGGCTTCTATTCTTATAATGCTAACCAGCTTGCATAAACCTCCATCATCCGATGAAGGAATCTTGTAAACTTTGGATCACGCGACTCCGTCCAACGCAATTCAAACTTCCCAATCATTAACGCCCTGTAACAGAATCGTCTCATTATGTTCATTGCGTTCATCCAAATGAGAAAAAAACAAAATCCCTCACCCTCAAGAAGGTTGAAGACCTGTCCAGACCACGACATATTTGCGGATTTATTTTGTGTTAACATCAAATCATGATAAACCCTTTAGGAGTTGTGAATTGAAATGAAATTTTATAAGCTATGAAAATACACATTGTCGAAATGGACAACTTCTCCACATAAACACAACCAAATATGACCTACAACCTGGTGCCATAACAAACCAACGAGGTACAAATGAGCTCAAATACAAGTAGTAATAGAATATAATTATCTCTCTCTAGAATGCTAAAACAGTGCGATCAAGCTGCAGCCACAACCTCAGCAGGGGTTGCAGCAGCTGCAGGCTGTGATGAACCAGCTTTAGCAGCAGCATCAGAAGTTTTAGTGTCCTTGGCTGGGGCAGGGCCTGGAGGTGGCAAAGACTTCAAGTGGGCAGGCGTATTGTGCTTCAGTTTTATGATTATCTGCCTCATTCTCGAGAGGTCTGTTGGTTTCCCAGGTTTTGGACCTTGGATCACAACAATGGAAGGCTTCTTCTCCTGATCCTTCTTTGCTTTCTTCTTCTCTATAGCTGGCACTTCATTGGGAATGAGCTCTGCAATTGCCTTCCAGTAGTTCTTGTAAGCCTCCTCATGAAATTTCTGCTGACTGGCCACAAACAACTGTCATATAAGAAGACGCAAGTCAGAAATATATAAATTGCATAATATCTGATACCAACAGCAACAATAGAGCTGTGTCGACAATGCAACTAAGTGGAAACTATCAGAGAAAGCTTTCATGCTTTAAAGCATGAGCTCTACAGAGAATTCTTATTAGTTTTCCGTGCACAATGCTGTTAAGTGTGGAACCCTCCTAAATTTTGTGGTTGCCAGTTGGCTCAACAGAGTAAAGGTTATGAAAGTACTGGAGTTTGAACCTTGCTCACATGGGGGCCAGGGAGAGGGGTTTGGTTTCTATAGCAGCAATGCTCTAAAAAATTCAACTTTGTTAGGCCTTTAAGAAACATTTACATAGTCCCATAAAAGTTTTCTTATTATAGATCCCCATAAATTAACCAAGTTACACACTACGGACAAAAATAACTTCAACAAGCAGTTTCTCCACATATAATATCACACCTAGACAACTAACAGTGGTACTGTACAGTAGAGATATTCGATAATATTTGCACAAGCATGAGATACATGAACAGATCAGAACAATCCTAGATAATAACAAACATAACATGCATACATCCACAAGACTTTTAGTAAGAAAAGAAAAAAAAGCAACAAAAACCAGTAAAATCTAAAATCACCACTCACCTTTTCCCTTTCCCTGTTGCTAGCTTTGTTATTTTCGCGAGTAACAATCCTCTTTCTGTAGAATTCGAGTTTGTATTCTTCAGCTTCTTCAATTATTTGATTCAACATCTCTTTTTCCTTCTTCTCCTTCTCCTCCAATCGAATCGCGTTCTCTCTGAATGACCAACATATACAAAAAAATTCTTTCGAAATTCAATTATGATACCTATTTGGTACTAAAAAGAAAAAATTGAGAATCCTAGAATATCCACTTGTAATTTGACTAATTTCTTTCAAAATTGAATTATTACCGTTTGGTACTTTAAAAAAAGTTCAAACTTTGATCTTTAATTGCGAGATTAAATTCAAAAACATTATAATTAACACATCGAATCCAACCTTCTCCATTCTCTAAGAGCGAAGCCTTCCTCGGGAGCCATATCTGAAAGAGGCGGCAAAATTGGACCGTCGGATCCACCGTTGGCGTACTCACCGTAGACCGATGTCTGAGATGCGAACGCGTCATCTCCACTCTGAAAAGATGAATTATTGTTGTCGTCGCTTAAGTCAACGGCGGAGTTCAACTGCTCAGCAGTGTCGTCAGAGGAGTGAGTATATTCGGCAACAGGAACGGAGTCAACTGAGTCGAATGTTGACATTTTGATTTCCTTTCTCGCTGAGGACACGTAACAGTCTCGCTCTGGTCGTCCGTGATTCAGTTTGAAATGAATAATAACTAAATGTTAGATGCTGGGTGACTTTGCTTGTGGTATTGAGTCTTCATGGGCCGAATAAATGGGCCATTTTGCACGTATTGATTGGGCTGGATTCAAGGCCCAATTATAACATTCAGATATTTGATTTTGCTAAAGATTTAGAAAATTGAGCGTGCTCATATGAGTTGCTGGTTGCATTTGAACAGCACGCGGCGCTCCCGAAATTTGAGCTTTGGGAAAGTTTGTTTCTGGTAGAAACAAGCTGAGCTGCTACCTCTTCCATGTTTATCCTTTACAAATTATGAAGGTTTAGGTGCCTGTAAACATCTCATCCGTGGCCCTCTTCCCTGTAAACATTTCCAGCAAGAGCATGCCAAAACTTTACAATCTCCAAGTGTTGAAACCTCGCTTCCCATACAGTACTCATGAATTTTTTTTTTTAAATGGTTAGTTCAACCGATAAAATCTCTTAAGATGATATAAGAGTTTGGAGTTCAAATCTAAGTCTAGTCAGGATATATTACCTGGAGCAGCATAACCAACAGTTCTTTAGGCTCCGATGGAGCTCGATTGATTGGTTGACAATTTATTGGAGGCTTCGGGGAGGAGTTTTGGTAATCCAAAATCACCGACGTGGGCGGCCAATTCATCGTCAAGAAAAACATAGCTTGGTTTGAGATCACAATAAACTACTCGCAGTCATGATGAAGATAATCAATGCGAAAGTAGCGCAATGACAATCTTCAGTCTTTGTGGGAGATCTAAGGAACTCGATGCCTGATCTCTTGCCTCTTGATCTGTTCTAGGATTTGGGCGCAACCACTGCTCCAGTGATGATCCATGGACCATGAACTCATAGATGAAGGCCTTGAAATCATTCCAGCGATAATAGATACCTGAACAAGCTGTTAATATTTTGACAATATTCTGATATCTAGTGTTCCTCGAGGCCTCAGATTCAGGTATAAAACTCCTGGAAGCTCCTCGATGCAGAAGGTTCAGCACCTTCACAGTGATAACAGCTGTCTCTTGATCAAGATATCCTCTGTACACAGAACCAAAACTGCCCATGCCGATTAATTGGGTGAAGAAAATCCATGAGTAGCTTTGAGCAGACTTTGATATGACGTCTTCAGAAGTGAATACTGAGAAGAGCTTGAAGTAGCTTCCTTTCTTCTCTTTGTCAGCCCAAAAAAGATAGGAAATGACATCACCAAAGTCACTCCTAGAATTCCCGAAACGGCGACTATTACTTGTTTCAATTTGTCGTTTAGTCTCCTCTTCTTGTGTCTGTAAGTAGGCAGCTTTAATTCATGTATGCCACCAATGGGTTGAGTATTTCCATTAACAAAAGTTCTATTTGCTTTGTGAAAGACCCCAATTTCTGGTAGCACTCCCTCAAAATTATTGTAAGATATGTTCAAATAGTGCAAGTCTAATTACGCAAGAAACTGAGGAATTTGGCCTGACACATTGTTGTAAGAAAGACGTAAAAATTTAAGACCTCTCATAGAACTGAAAAAAAAAAAATGAAGGAATGGTACCTTCCAGAGAGTTCCTTAATGTTTTTTTTTTTTGAAGAAATGTCAGTAAGACGTAAAATTTGGCAGACATGAATGCCATAGACGATGTTAATTCCTGCTTTAGAAAAAAAAAAAAAAGAAAGGATAAAAACATTCTGATTGTGTGATTCTATACATAGCATACCCAAAACTTAATATAAGCAAAAGGTAACATAATTTTATGTTGCTCTTCCTGTAACGCCAATGAAATAAGTAAGTGATTACTTGTCCTTTTAGCATTGATCTGCATGTTGTTGAAGAAAACAAGTGTCTGATAGAAAGACAAGAGTGTTTGATGAAATAGCTTAAAGAACTCAATGAAACGGAATTTCTCGAATTCTGCCATTTTAACTCATGTTAGGGTAGCTCTATATAAATCGCCGTAGACTCCTTAGTCGAATTATTTGGCACCTCTTTTTCTTGTCCATAAGATGAAGGGTTCAGGTTTAGTTTTGTGGGAGTAAAATTCAAATTTTATCTTGCTGAAGAAGAAATTATTCTTCTATATAAATGAACGAAATCAGCAAGCTGCATTTACACTTTGTATTGTACTGTTGCTTTCATTAAAGTTTTAATCTTCTAGCATTTTTGACTTGGTATCAAAACAAGTGCAGTCATTCCGTTGTGCAAACTACTGAAACGATGCCTGGAAACCAGAGCAACACAGCTCAATCGAACATTGCTGCCTCTAACATCGGTGCAGCACAAACACAGCATTCTCAGAGTTTATTTACATTCTCATTGCCTATGAAACTAGGCAGGAGTAACTTTATCATCAGGAAAACCCAGGTCTTGACTGCAATTCGTGGCAATGGCCAGGATGGTCCCATGGATGGAATAGAATCATCACCCAACAAACACCAGGTATCTGTGGATGAATATGACACCGTCATCACCGCTGAAAACCCAGAAATCTCATATGGCGCAGACAAATCAGCTTTTGCTTAGCATAATGTACCATGTCCTTTGAACGTCGGTCTGTCCTTCCGGGAATTAACTCTTCCCAGTTTATGGCAAGAACCACGCCGCTCAAGATGCAATTCAAACAGCTAAAAAGGGCTCCTTGAGCATTAGTGACTTGGTCACCAAGACCAGAACGAGCAATGAACCAATCATGCCTTTTGACCTTGGCTTTAGGACCGTGATTCTTCCATTCCTTTGACTGCAAGTAATGCCCACGCACTCCCAGAAATGGTGAGAATCATTCCATGAATTGGGATTCCTTGAGGGCAATCGTTGACTTGAAGGCCTGCAAGGCAGCAGAATGAATCTCTATCCTAAAAGGCCTAACTGGGGACGGCTTGGTAAACAATTGCAACAGTGTGACGAAAAAGAAACACGTCTACGGAAAATAAATAGTGGCATATGCTTATACTTAAAAAGCGTGTAGACACTTGGCTTGCCTCTTGCTCCCCTTTATACTATCTTCAGCTAGCTTTGTTAGTTATATATTGTACCTATGAAAGTGTGAGTTCTAAATGTGGTGGAAGACTGATCAAATTACAAATATTGATGGTAGACTTAAAATTTTGGCCAAAACAGAACAATTAAGCTTTTAAGTTGCAGAATTGCAACATGCAAAGAGTCAACTTTCACCTAATATGTCTCTGAGCAAGATAAAATTTCAACATAATTTCTGTTATTACCTACTAGAAGGGTATGCTTATGATCTGCAAGATATTCATGTATACAAATCTCAAGAAGAGTCTTCTATCAAACCCAACTCAGATTCAACATTGTGAGCTTCTCCAATTTCTCACATTAAGATAAAGCATCCCACAATTATGCTATCCTGGATCATGAAACAGTATGAAGGAACAATATACTGATATTTTCTTAATGTCAAATGGGGGCCGGAAACGCAACAATTTATAGTACTGGATTAAAATCAAATAATAAAATAGTAATTCTTTGGTCATTTCTCACCATACAAACGTATCTTGTAGCTTATATAATATAATTACTGCCACGGAAAGAAGACTCACATGTCTATATAATGAATGCTCACTGACTAATTTCTTTGTTCTAGCAGTAATTAGAGTCAACTTTAAATGTTGAATTTTTGGTTTTACTACTCAGGATACCTCCTCCTCAGTGAATTAAAACCTTTGAAAGTAAATTTGAAAGAGAATGAAGAATGTGAACACACACACACACACACATATACCAGGGCATATCATACAAACATACTGAATTTAACATGCATGTCATTGCAATGTGTTTGTGACGGTGAAAGGAAGATTCAAAATGGTTTGTGATTATAAGATCAAAGTGATAACTAAGATACAGAAGCACCACCTATTTAGAGGAACATGCATATAGTTTGTGTCACTTCATGCTTATAGCTTGTATCACTTCATGAACACGAGTCTCAAGAAGAGCGTTCTTGACTGGTTGTAATTCATGAACAACATTGTTTATGCTCATTCGATCTTGTGGTGATTCCACTGAGCATGCAACTCCAATTCGGACCATGGAAATGAGACACTCTACTTTGCTATTAATTTCTGCTTGCCTCAGCCTCTGCTTATTAGTAGCATCCCAGTCTTCAACAGCATCGAGAAGTATTGGATCCACAATGTCTATCACATGATCAAGCAAGGCTGTTCTCGCAAGGTTATGAAGATTCAAATCTCCCTCAAACATAACATCCGTGGGTTTTTTCCCTGTCACCATTTCTAACAACAATATCCCATAGCTGTAAATATCACCATTTGCTGACACCTCACTCCCTAAGCCATACTCTGTCATCCAGCAAAATAAATTTACATGAAATAGCATTTAAGCTTTTGAAAAGAAATTAAAGTACTGGCATGCATTAAAAAAGCAACCTAAGATATGAATATAACCTGGAGCTGCATAGCCAATTGTTCCTCTTACTCCAACAGAGCTGCTTTGGGTTAGATTTGAGACTTCTTGACGAAATCTTGCTAGCCCGAAATCACCAACATGAGCAACCATGTCGCTGTCGAGAAGGACATTGCTTGGCTTTAGATCGCAGTGGAGAATTGGTTCATGGCAGTGGTGGTGAAGATAATCTATTGCAGACGCCACATCAATCGCAATATTTATTCTCTGAAGAAGGTTAAGCTTCTGAATTTCAATTTCAACATCTTTTTGTGGAACTGCATCCGAATGCAACCAATTTTCGAGGCTGCCATTTGTCATAAACTCGTAAACTAGAGCTTTGAAGTCGTTGCCTTGAAAATCAACACTTGAGCATGAGGTTATCACCTTGACAAGATTTCTGTGACGGATATTTTTCAAGGCTTTGCACTCAGCCAGGAAACTCTTAGAAGCTCCTTGGCGCTGAAGGTTAAACACTTTGATTGAAACAACAGTTCCATCTTGATCGAAAACTCCCTTGTACACAGAGCCAAAGCTGCCCACACCAATCAAGTGTGTTGAAGAAAACCTATCAGTTGCCTTAAAGAGACTTTTGTAAGACACCTTTTGAAGTGTTTTTCTCAGCATCGGTCCTGAAGTCTTTTTGCTTGATCTTCTCCTCCTTTTGAGCCAACAGAAAACAAAAAATGACCCCATGAATAATCCAGAAAAGGCACTTAAAGTTGAAATTATTATTTTCGATCCTTGTGAAATCTTCTGATTCCTTGAATTGTTCTCGGTGCACTTGGGCAGCTGCAATTCAGGTATACCCCCACAAAGTTTATTATTGTTACCCGCAACTGATATGAAACTAGCATTCGCAAAAATTCCTGTTGTAGGTACTTTGCCCTCTAAATCATTGAAGGATAAATTAAGATATTCCAACGGAAGAGCTTCAAGGAAAATTGGAATTTTTCCAGACAAATTATTCCGAGAAAGATCAATCTTTCGAATAACTATCAACGAAATCAGCGACGAAGGAATGGATCCGTGGAAGAAGTTTCCCGCCATATAAATCACTTCGAGTCTAGAGCAAAGACCAAGTTCACTTGGAATTTCACCAGACAAGTTATTGCTAGACACAACAAGTGTCCTTAAAAGTTTGAGATTACCGATCTTCGGAGGTATAGATCCAACCAAGTGGTTATGAGCTAAAATCAGTGAATCTGACATAGATGTTATGTTGAAAATTTCTTCTGGGATAGGTCCACTGAGCTCATTTTGGAACAGGTTCAAAATTTTCAATTTTTTCAAATTTCCTAGACTAGAAGGGAGGACTCCTGACAAATTGTTATGGTTCAAGAAAATTTCGGTTATCGATGACAGGTTTCCAAGAGAAGAAGGAATTTCCCCTGAGAGTTGGTTGCCACTAACGACTATCCCTTGTAAGTTCTGAAGCTTACCAATTTCTTTAGGAAGTGTGCCTGTAAATGTGTTATTATCCAACCGCAATACATATAAATTAACAAGATCACTTATTCCTGAAGGGATGGTTCCATAAAGCTGATTACTAGTCATGAACAAACGTTCAAGTTGACTAGACAGATTAGCTACCGAATGAGGCACTGCTCCTCTAAATTTATTTACACCTAGATTAAGAAGTTGCAAATTGCTGCAGTTGACTAAAGTATTCATAAAACTCATCTCATCACTTTCCCCACTTCCTAAATTATTATTGTCTAAACTTAGGTGGAAAAGATTTTTCATGCCCCCAAAATTAACAGATAGTTTTCCAGAAAGATTGTTACCCAATAATTCAATCACTTCAAGTTTTGAAGCATTGGATAAAGACACTGGAATGGATCCACTGAAGAAGTTTATGTTGATTTGGAAAAACATGAGATTAGGAAAAGAAAGACCTAAACTTGGTGGAAGACTTCCATGAAGTTGATTCTCAGACGCAGAAAATGATACAAGATGGGAAAGATTGTAGATTGAAGGAGGGACTGTACCGGAGAGGTGGTTTCCGCCAATTAGAAGATATTTTAAGTCATTCAATTGACCCAATGAATCTGGAATATTTCCTCCAAAAGAATTCCCAGCTAGAGACACAAATTCCAGGGATGTTAGATTCCCAAGAAAAGGTGGGATGCCTCCTGTCAAATTGTTTCTGTATGTAGCTAGTCGTTTGAGTTTGTCCAAAGAGACTAACTCAAATGGAATACTTCCTACCAGATTGTTGAGTCCTAAAGATAAGAGTGTGAGCCTGGAGCAATAAGACAAGTTGATTGGAATTTCCCCACCCAAGTAGTTATTATCAAGACGAAGAGTTTCTAACCTGTACAGGCGCCCAAGTTCACCGGGGATTTCACCTTGGATGGAGTTGTTTCTAAGGTCGATCTTTCTTAGAAAGCTGAGGTTGCCAATGTGAGGAGACAATGAGCCAATCAAGCCTTTTGACCGCAGGTCTAAGACTGCGATTCTTCTATGCCTGTGGCCACATATAATGCCGTCCCATTCGCAGAAATGACTGGAATCATTCCATGAATTCAGCACTCCTTCAGGGTCACGAGTAATCATGGACTTGAAGGCCATCAAGGCAACGTGATCTCTATGCTCAAAGGCATTGCTGGAAGTCGCAGATGTTGCAACTTGCAACAATGAGATGAAAAAAAGAAACACGGATGGTAAATTAACAGAGTGCCGCATGCTTGTACTGGTTTCTACAGTCTCCTGAGCTCTCCGTTTATTTTCCTCAATGTTAACTGCAACTAGCTGCCCTGTTACTATACATAGCGCCAGAATTCAAAGGAACTATTTATTGATTCAGACTTCAAACAAGGACTAGACGTAGTCTGTTTGACTTCTTCACAGATGTATTCCCATGCGGGTCTCGTGGAGCAGAAATTAATTCTCCTGGATTTAATTTTCTCTGAATTCAACCTCGCGTGACCCTCCAAAATCTGACGTCAACCATTTTGTTAACTTTCTCAAAGTTTTATGCCTTCTGTGATACATAAATAATAAACCCTGTTCATTAATGAAATTTTGACGCGTTTCAATCACGTTAAGAAGTACGTATGCTGTATGCAAATTAACAACGTGAAAGACTATGATAAGGAAGAAGGTAGCTATCTTATCTTTCAGCAATTAGCAAGTCGTCTGTTTTTCAAAGGTATTCAAGGTTAATGGTGTTAAGGATACTATTCCCATGTTGCTAATAATATAAGCTTGAGGTTGAGCTAGTTTTAAGTATGGGTTTAGATCTGTGAGTTTATCAGAGATAACTGATGCATGAATGGTCCTATGCTACCATTATAGACAAGGACTAAGGCCCTGTTTAAAATTAAGCTTAGATATTTATAGTTTTAAAAGTAATAGTACTAAAGTAAATACTAATGATTATATCTTGAAAGTTAAGTTGATTTGATTTTTACATTTGTATGATTAAAAATATATTATATCTTTATTAATTTTATCAAAATTATTATTTAAAATTTATATTCATTACATACTATTGATTTTTATTTCATAATAATAAATTTTATTTTATTTCATATTTACAATTTTTTTCAACAACAACTATAACTTAAAAATTATAACTCAATACTAAATAAGGTCTAAGTGTCCGCACTAACTTTCTATATGACAAAGGCATATAAAGAGCCAACCTATATATGACAAGGTTGAGAGAGTACTATCCCACATTAGTTGAGACTTATAATTTTGGCCATTTATTCTTGGTCGACTAAGTGACTTCATTCAATATTTTCTGATTTTAGCATATATGGGTGTTAAGGAGATTATCTCACACTCAAATTAAAATATATCATGAGCTATTCGACTTAGAACATTTCAAGAGCCAAGTATATCAAAGCTACAAGAAACTCTCAATTCATGCATAATCAGTTTTTTTGTATGAATTTGGCACGTGGCTTCCATAGTTTTGAGACTTAAAATTTATGGTACCATTTGTATTTATTTATCAACTTTTCTTTTTCTTTCATATATTTTTTTGAGACTCTATGATCTGGAACACAAATTAAAGTTTCACAACATTAATCACAAATGAAAAAGTGAGACAGAACTCTATTCATTGGAAAAAAAATTGAAAAAATGACCTGTATTCAAATAAGAAAAAAATCAAATTAAATCAAATCTACAATTATTATTAGCTATTTAGATCCTCAAAGTGACATTTTTTTAATTCACCATTTATCTCTTTTTTTGGTCTTTTTTTATTGTGGGTGTAACACCCTAAACAAATCTCACATTGGCAAAACACGAGAGATATGTTGAGCTTAAAAGGGATGATATGTGTCTTAATTGGCAAGACGTGTTTTGGGGCATATGGGTGTCCCAAAACAAAATTGTATGAGCCTTGTTAAGGTCTAAAACAGATAATATTATGCTAGGTCTAGGTTAGGTAATGACAGATGATATTAGAGTGGCTCCACATGTCCTTTTAAAAGGATAGTGGGGACTCAACGAGAACATTGAGTCCCTAAGTGGGGTGTATATAGCACCCTAGACAAATCTCCTTAAGGGGGTGTATATAACATTCTAAGTAAATTTCACATTGGTAAAATATGAGAGAGATACTGGGAAAATACGAGAGAGATGCTGGGTTTGTAAGGGATGATACACACCTTAATTGGTAAGGCACATTTTAAGGTATATAGATGCTTGAGAAACAAAACCATGCGGGCTTTGTTAAGGTCCAAAACGAGTAATATTTTGCCAGGACTAGGTTGGATCACGACAATTATTATCTCCAAAAAATTAATATTGCCATATGAAGCAAAATTCAAATCTAAGTAAAAGCCAGAAATAGTAGCAACTTATTCATCAAGAAAACACCAAAGTTTTTAGTTAATGAATCCTCTTTTCTAAATCAAAAAGCTCACATCTCTAAAATTAAACTGTAAAAAGTTAGAGATAAGGAGTGAGTTATGAACTCGGTAGAAAAACTAATGTATAAGGTTACAAATGACAGTAAAATGCATAATAATCATTATAAACTACTATAAATTCAAAAATAATAATATTTTATAATTTACCACATATGTCAGTGAAACTCATAATAAGTTAAATCATAATGTAATAATCATATTCAATAAATAATTATTTAAAAAATTATTTAATAATAATACCTTTCATTTATTCAATTGTTCATATTAGATAGTGTTACTTGTATTCTTAGTAACTCGGCCAGTCAATATATCATCTGAAATCTCATCGTCCCGGCCAGTCAATAATCAAGACAGGCAGCTGTATAACTAATGAACGTGAGAGTTAATCGATCAATTTAAAGTTTGATCTTCAAGGTCCGCCTGCAATTGCAGGGTAGCTATACATGAAATCTTTTTTAGCTCAATTCACACTATATAGGTCCACTATCTCCCAAACGGACAGGGGAAAAGGAAAAAAAAAAAGAAAAAAAAGGAAAAAAGAAGGTAAATAATGAATGTATCACGTTATCATGTGAACGTGGCACGTTGTTTTGTTTATTGAAACGAACAGGTTCATAATAATGAAGTAAGATTACGTATACATTTATTGTTTGTTGCTATGAATTCGAATCCCACTGTGATTTGACCAGTGCTCAATTTTTTAAGAATTTTGTATTGTATATCTACTTGAAGTATATCATTTAGATTTTAAGATTCAACAAAGTTAGATCAACATGAAATAGAAGTTTTTCAATAAATTAAAATATTTCTTTAGTTAAAAAAATAAAAAATTTATATCAAAAGGGTAATGTGATAGTTATTGATCATAAAAAATTTATTATATTGGTGTCATATCAATTGAGAAATAAAAATTTGTTGGATTTGAGTCCGGAAGGAATCCTTAATGTAATTTTTTTTTCTTTTTTAAAGAAATGTCGGTAGGATGTAAAATTGACGGACATGAACCCCATTGGCGATGTAAAATCATGTTTTAGAAAAAAGAAGGAAAAAAAAAAAAGATAAACATGTCTAAACATTCTCTTGTATGATTCCACGCAAAGCATCTCCAAACTTTACGCATAATATAAGTAGAATGTAACATGCTTTTATTTTGCTGTCGCTGTAACGCCAATGAAATGAGGATTTATATTAATGGAAAAAGGTAGTAATGGAAGTGATTGCTTTTCCTTTTATCATTGATTCGCATGTTGTTGAAGAAAACAAGTGTTTGATAGAAAGACATGAGTGTTCCATGAATACTTTAAGAGCTCAATGAAATACATGTGCTGGAATACCGCTATTTTAACTCATGTTAGGGTAGTACTATATAAATCGCCATAAACTCCTTAGTTGAATTATTTGTCACCTTCTCTTCTTGTCCATAAGACGGAGAGTTCGAGTCTCCCTAGTGTTGTGGGAGTAAAATTCCAAAGTTATCTTGCCGAAGAAGAAATTATTCTTGTATATAAATGAATGAAATCAGCAAGCTGCATTTACTCTTTGTATTGTGCTGTTGCTTTCATTAAAGTTTTAATCTTCCAGCATTTGTAACTTAGTATCAGAGCAAGTGCAAGCATTTCGTTCATGTAAACTGCTGAAAGCATGCCTGGAAACCAGAGTACCACAGCACAACCAAACACTACTGCCTCTAACATCATTTCAGCATAAACATATCATTGGCAGTGTTCATTTACATTCTGATTGCCTATGAAACCAGGCAGGACCAACTATATTATCAGGAAACCCCCAGGTCTTGCCTGCAATTCGCGGCAATGGCCAGGATGGTTTCATTGGTGTAACAAAACCATCACCCAACAAACATCTGGTATCTGCGGATGAAACTGACGCTGTCATCACCACTGAAAACCCAGCGAATCTCATATGGCCCAGACAAAATCAGCTTTTGCTTAGCATAATGCACCACATCCTTTGGACTTTGGTCTGTCCGTTAGAAAATGTACTCATCCCAGTGCATGGCAAGAACCACACTGCTCAAGATGCAACTTCAAACGGCTAAAAAGGGCTCCTTGAGCATTAGTCACTTGTTCACCGAGATGAGAATGAGCAATGAACCAATCATGCCTTGTGACCTTTGGTTTTAGGACTGCCATTCTCCATGCCTACCACTGCAAGTAATGCCTTCCCACTCACAGAAATGGCGAGAAGCGGTCCGATGAGTTCGGGAGTCCTTGAGGATCATGAGCAACCATTGACTTGAAGGCCTGCAGGGCAGCAGAATCTCTCTCCTAAAAGGCATTGCTGGAAGTGGCAAAAGTTGTAGCTTGCAACAGCGAAACATGAATGGAAAATGCATAGTGGCACATGCTTGTACTTCAAAAGTGAGGAGACACTTGGCTTGCCTTTTGCTTCCCTTTATATGATCTTCACCTAGTTTTGTTAGTTTGTATGGTGCCTTTGAAGGTGTGAGTTCTAAATTTGGTCCAGGACTGATCAAATTATAAATGTTGGTCGTAGACTTAAATTCTTGGCCAAAACAGAACAACTAAGCTTTTAAGTTGTAGAATTCCAACATGCGAGAAGTCAACTTTCACATAATATGTCTCTGAGAAAGAGAAAATTTCAACATAATTTCTGTTA
This sequence comes from Aegle marmelos, assembly GCA_030449875.1. Classification (NCBI taxonomy): domain Eukaryota; kingdom Viridiplantae; phylum Streptophyta; class Magnoliopsida; order Sapindales; family Rutaceae; genus Aegle; species Aegle marmelos. The sequence goes on from JASUUL010000143.1 coordinate 25,736,491, forward strand.
TTACCTACTAAAAGGGTATGCTTATGATTCGTAAAATATTCATGTATACAAATCTCAAGAAGAGTCTTTTATCAAACCCAACTCAGATTAAACAATTGTGAGCGCCTCCAATTTCTGTATTAAGATCAAGCATTTCACAATTATGCTATCCTTGATCATGAAACAGTATGAGACAACAATATACTGATATTTTCTTAAGGCTAAAACGGGACTGAAAACATAGCAAGTTATAGAACCGGAGGAAAATCAAATGACACAACAGTAAATCTTTGGTCATTTCTCAGTATACAAACGTATCATGTAGCTTATATAATATAATTACTGCCACGGAAAGAAGACTCACATGTCTATATAATGTTGAAAATTACTCACTGACTAATTTTCTTGTTGTAGCAGAAATTAAAGTCAACTTTAAAGGTTGAATTTTTTGTTTTACTAGTCAGGATACCTCCTCCTCAGTGAATTAAAACCTTTGAATGTAAATTTAAAAGAGAACGAAGAATGTGAATATACATACTGCAACCCCTAAGTTATAATTTGATATAACATATATCACTCACATAAACAGTATATGATGTGAGACTCATTTACTGTTTACGTGAGTGATGTAGATTACATTAAATGTAATTTACCATTTGCCTACACATATATACACATTCTGCTGTTACAGGGCATATCTCAAAAACGTACCGAACTTAACATGCATGCCATTGCAAAGTGATTGTGACGGTGAAAGGAAGATTCAAAATGGTTTGTGATTATAAGATCAAAGTGATAACTAAGATGCAGAAGCGCCACCTATTTAGAGGAACATGCTCATAGTTTGTATCACTTCATGAACACGAGTCTCAAGAAGTTTATCTTTTATCAAACCCATTTCAGACTCGGGAAAAGTGACTCTCAGTGATTCAAAGAACTGTAAACTACCTTCTCATTAATCATATTTCTTGTTCAGTGTCGTCGCTTTGTTTCTCGACCATTTGTATATGTTTATTGTAATAAAACGTCACTTATTTTCATCTGCTTTCAGGGCAGTTCAGCGGAACAAGCAACTCCAATTTCGAATATTGGGATGCATTAAAAAATTAAGCTATTCTAACAAATTGGTGAAACCAAAATTGTTTATATTAAAATAATAATATAAAAACAAAATAAATATAATTCAGGTAGTATTTTTACTAACTGAATTATATCAAAACAAAATTCATTCATAAATTTTGTGCTTTGACATTCTCAACAAATACTTTAAATATAAGAAATTTGTAACACTCCAAGCTAATACATGCGGAGCACATGATGAACGAGATTATTTCAAAATCTTTACACATAAAATTTCAAATTGATATACCTTAAATATTTATTCAAATAAATTCATAAATCCATATGTCTAATACTAAATAATATCTCTTAAAGATATAAGTATATTGATGTTTCAAATCTCCCAAATTACAAATTTATAACATAAATAAACTTAAAAGAATCATGAGTTGATTCTTCCTCTTATTCAACTAGCAAAATAAAATAAATCTCTAACTCCAATACTAAGCACATCTCTCAACAGTGAACTTAATCTGCAAAAAGTAATGAAGAGAGGTGAGTCGTCAATTTGGTAAATAAAATCATTTCCAACATCCTAGGCTTATGGTTATAAAAAATATTTCAAGCCTTCTTTTTAGTAAAACATGTATTATAATTTGTAACTTTTTATAAAACAACATATTACAATAATAAATTCATAGTAATTTTAGATATCAAAAGCATATAAATTATGAAAACAAATCATATAACATTTACATAGATAACAAAAGGTTAGCTTATATCACAGAGTGCTATATATTATCCTAGTGACCCAATCAGAAACAGAATTAGAATCAGAATACTGTGTGCACATTCAGAATAGAGACCTAGTACTGATCTAGAACATATCTGTATTATATGATACGATCAGAATCAGAATCAATACAACTATGGACAATAAGTCAAAATATTCAAATAAGTTTTTCATATACAATGACCTATATGTGGCATTTTGTAGTATATGTGATATTTTGTGGTATGTCGGCCCTCATACAGTCTCAAGAGGTAACCCTTATACATAAGCAGAAAACATTTTTATGAAATTCATAGAAGTCTATAACAATAATTTAGGCTAAAAACATATTTTATAGACAGAATCATAAAAGGTAATCATATAACAAAATAAATTATATATTTAAAAGTATTTATAACATTTTATTAGAAAATATAAAAAATAACATAACTCTTCATATTTAAGGACATTTACTCAAAATAATTTTGTTATGAAAGACAACTGATTTTGAAAAAACTACAAAAATACATTTACTTATATTACTATCAAAATAGTCATATTTTTTCAGTAAATTAGGAATGGAGTTACTTTGGAGTTACTTACCTTGATAATAAAATCGATCTAACTCACTTTTACCTTCTAAGAGCCTCAAACACTTCCAACACCTTAAACAAATACAAGAGAAAACTATTAATAACTTATTCTAAGAATCTAATTTTCTATTCATACTATACTAGCTTGATTCTTAAAATTTTAACTCTAAATCTAAAAATTAGAATGAATAATACTCTACAAAATTATTCTAGACATCTATAGATATCTCTTGTAAAATTTTCAAGAAGATCTGATACTAAAAAAAATTTTTAAACTATTTATTTCTTGATAAATTCAAAACTGTTTCATAGTATCTTAATTAAACAAAATGGGTTCCAAGGTTTTTATAAAATTAGAAAATAATGAAATTAAACTGTGAATACTAAACACATATATAAATCTTTGTTTAAAATTTTGGAATTTTTTGAGTTCATTTGATTGTGCAAATAATTTTGTGAATCTAGTCTTTCTGCTGAAATCGTAGTTTTCTAGTACAATAGTGTCTACTTCGAGAATACATATAAAATTGAAAATAAAGTCAAATTTCATGAAAAAAAATTATTAAAGAAGCCCTACATGTCTAGGTTCCAAAAAGATAAATTTCTTAGAAAATCTTTAAGGATTGATTAACATGACTTACAATAAATCAAAACCCTAAACAGAACCTAAACATATTTTAAATCCTACGTTATGATCTACAATAATATAAAATCATGCCGATTTAAAAACAAAATTGTGGAAAATAAAGGGATTAAACTTACAAAATCATCTTGATTCTTTCTTAAACAAAAGTTTGAATCCTAGGATTTAGGTAAGAGTATAATGAGTAACAGAGAAAAAGAAGAAACATTGTGAATTTAGCTTATAGAAAGAAAAAATTATAAATTTATAGGGAGTAATTGGAAGGGGAAAAAAGAAGAAGCAAATTTCTATCTACAAGGGATGGAATACACGTAACTAAAGACAAATAGAACTATTTATGTGAGCATGACATCCACAAAAGCTACAAGAGAACTTACGATCATCTAATTACCTCTTCGCCTGTACAATTCAAACGGTCAAGGTGAGCGTTCTTGACTGATTGTAATTCATGAACAACATTGGTTATGCTCATTCGATCTTGTGGTGATTCCACTGAGCATGCAACTCCAATTCGGACCATAGAAATGAGACATCCTATTTTGCTATTAATTTCTGCTTGCCTCAGCCTCTGCTTATTAGTAGCATCCCGGTCTTCAACGTCATCGAGAAGTATTGGATCCACAATGTCTATCACATGATCAAGCAAGGCTGTTCTCGCAAGGTTATGAAGATTCAAATCTCCCTCAAACATAACATCCGTGGGTTTTTTCCCTGTCACCATTTCTAACAACAATATCCCATAGCTGTAAATATCACCATTTGCTGACACCTCACTCCCTAAGCCATACTCTGTCATCCAGCAAAATAAATTTACATGAAATAGCATTTAAGCTTTTGAAAAGAAATTAAAGTACTGGCATGCATTAAAAAAGCAACCTAAGATATGAATATCACCTGGAGCTGCATAGCCAATTGTTCCTCTTACACCAACAGAGCTACTTTGGGTTAGATTTGAGACTTCTTGTCGAAATCTTGCTAGCCCGAAATCACCAACATGAGCAACCATGTCGCTGTCGAGAAGGACATTGCTTGGCTTTAGATCGCAGTGGAGAATTGGTTCATGGCAGTGGTGGTGAAGATAATCTATTGCAGACGCCACATCAATTGCAATATTTATTCTCTGAAGAAGGTTAAGCTTCTGAATTTCAATTTCTACATCTTTTTGTGGAACTGCATCCGGATGCAACCAATTTTCGAGGCTGCCATTTGTCATAAACTCGTACACTAGAGCTTTGAAGTCGTTGCCTTGAAAATCAACACTTGAGCATGAGGTTATCACCTTGACAAGATTTCTGTGACGGATATTTTTCAAGGCTTTGCACTCAACCAGGAAACTCTTAGAAGCTCCTTGGCGCTGAAGGTTAAACACTTTGATTGCAACAACAGTTCCATCTTGATCGAAAACTCCCTTATACACAGAGCCAAAGCTGCCCACACCAATCAATTGTATTGAAGAAAACCCATTAGTTGCTTTTAGGAGACTTTTATAAGACACCTTTTGAAGTGTTTTTCTCAGCATCGGTCCTGAAGATTGTTGTTCGCTTAACCCTCTCCTCCTTTTGAACCAACAGAAACAGAGAAAAAAAACCATGACTATTCCTAGAACGGCGCTTAATGTTGAGATTATTGCTTTCAGTCTTTGAGAGATCTTTTGATTCCTTGAACTGTTCTCGGTGCATCTGGGCAATTGCAATTCAGGTATACCCCCACAAAGTCTATTAAAACCTGTAACTGATATTCTACTAACATTTGCAAAAACTCCTTTTGTTGGTACTTCGCCCTCTAAGTCATTGAAGGACAAGTTAAGATACTCTAAAGAAAAATCTTCCAGAAATTTTGGAATAAGGCCAGACAAATTGTTCCGAGAAAGATCGATTGCAAGAATTTCTCTTAAAGAACTCAGCGATGAAGGAATGGATCCGTGGAAGAAGTTTCCCGTCATATAGATCTCTTCAAGATAAGAACAGAGACCCAGCTGACTTGGAATTTCACCTGACAAGTTATTGCTAGACACATCGAATACCCTCATGTATTTCAGATTACCGATCTTTGTAGGTATAGATCCAACCAAGTGGTTTCGGGCTAAATTCAGTGAATATGCGAGATACGTTAAGTTGAAAATTTCTTCTGGGATAGTTCCCTTGAGGCCATTTTGGAACAGGCGTAACATTGCCAATTGTTTCAAACTTCCTAGACAAGAAGGGATGGCTCCTGATAAATTGTTATTGTTCAAAAGAAGTTCAGTTAGAATTGACAGATTTCCGAGTGAAGATGGAATTTCTTCTGAGAGTTGGTTGTAATAAAGACCCAGCCCTTGTAAGTTCTGAAGCTTACCTATTTCTTTAGGAATTGCGCCCGTAAATTGGTTTCTCCCCATCCCTAGTCTATATAAGCCAACAAGGTTACCTATTCCTGAAGGGATGCTTCCATACAACTGATTACTAGTCATGATCAAATTTTGAAGTTGATCAGACAGATTAGCTATCGAATGAGGCAATGCTCCTCTCAATTTATTTGCAGCAAAAATGAGAGTCCGTAAATTGCTACAGTTGGCCAAAGAATTCACAAAACTCATCTCATCACTTTCCCCACTTCCTAGATTATTATAGGCTACATGAAGGTATGAAAGATTTTTCATGGCTCCAAAATTAACAGATAGTTTTCCAGAAAAGCTGTTATGCAAAGCTTCAATTATTTCAAGTTTTGAAGCATTGGATAACGATATGGGAATGGATCCGCTGAAGAAGTTGCGGCCTATTTGGAAAAACCTGAGATGAGGAAGAGTAAGACCTAAACTTGGCGGAAGACTTCCATGAAGTTGATTTCCAGACACAGAAAAACTCGCAAGGAGTGAAAGATTGTAAATGGAAGGAGGGATTATACCCGAGAGGTTGTTTCCACCAAGTCCAAGAGATTTCAACTCTTTCAACTGACCTAACGAATTTGGAATATTTCCCCCAAAAGCATTGGCACCTAGAGAAATAAGTTCCAGGGATGTTAGATTCCCAATGAAAGGTGGGATGCCTCCTCTCAGATTATTCCTATGCATTGCTAGTTGTTTTAGTTTGTATAGAGAGAAAAGATCTAATGGAATACTTCCCATTAGCTTGTTTCGCCCTAAAAATAAGATTGTGAGCCTAGAACAATAAGACAAGTTCGCTGGGATTTCCCCAACCAGGTTGTTATCTGAAAGGAACAGAGCTTCCAACCTGAACAGGCGTCCGAATTCACAAGGGATTTCACCTTGGATACTGTTATTCATAAGATTGATCTCTATAAGGAAGCTGAGGTTTCCAATGTACGGAGACAATGATCCACTCAAGTCTTTTGAACTCAGGTTTAGGACTGTGACTCTTCTGTGCCTGAGACCGCATGTAATGCCCTTCCATTCGCAGAAATGGGAGGAATCATTCCACGAGTTAAGGATCCCTTGAGGGTCATGAGCAATCATTGACTTGAAGGCCTGCAGGGCAAGACGATCCCCCTCTGGAAAGGCGTCGGTGGGAAAAGTGGCAAAAGTTGTAACTTGGATCAGTGTGATGAAAACAATTAGATACATACTAACAGACTGGCACATGATTGTATTCAAATCTAAAAGTGAAAAGCAAATTTCTTTGGCTTCCCTTTTGTTATACTATGTGTGAGCTTCACCTAGCTTTGTTGGTATATATAATGTCTGTGAAGTTATTCAAAGGGACCAGCACTTGTCCAGAATTAAAACGAGGAATTTACGTAATCATTCCATGCAACTTGTTCATATTTTCCCATGCCGCGTTTGCTGGTGAAGAAAAGTATGATTTTGGGCATTTATTGGTGATCATAGACTTTCGCCTGGTTGACCTTTGATATGGACAGAGTGGTTTTCTTCAAAGATTTAATATTTTGTGAACTATCTATATATGTTTTTATTGCTATTAGTTGCCAACAGCGAATCTATTTCACAACACAGACCGTCCTTGGCCTGATCTGTTTGACCTTTATATCTTCCCAGTTTTCGTTACTAGATTAAGGGTAATTTCGATTAAAACGTTGTGTGTTGTACAGCTTAACCAAGAAGTTGATTTTCTGGTCTACTTCCGAGTTTTGCAAGGAAGCATTTGGGCAATTTCGTAGTTTTTTCTTCTTCTTTTTTTTTTTTTCAAATTTAAGTGGTATCAAATTCGAATCAGTATTTGCCAAACGATGGGCCTTGCGAAGGCTGACTGTCATCAAGACTCGTGTGCATCAGATACTGATGAGGCATGAACAAGAAATGGGTAATGTCATGTTGAATGTCTCAGCATTTGATCAAGAATACTCTAGAGGTCATAATTAAGGATTAGCTCAAGGCCTATATGATGACCTGTGAGAACTGTCCTTTTGTAGAGGACAGTGCACGATAGCCATTATATTAGAATTAGGTTAACCATAGGCGTCGGATGTAATGAAAGCTCTACTTGTTGTACTATGATCGGCTGGCATGGGTAGCAAAGTATCACCTTTGCAAATATTACATTGAGAATCGATGAAAGTTTTTATGTGCTCCACTCATTTTCTTACATTGCATTTCCAGTATTATAGTTTTCTACCCTAAGGGTGTGTTTGGTTGGAGGATTAAAAGTGGGGATTGGACTCTTTTTTTTTTTTCTTAAATTTTATCCTAGTCTCATATTTGGTGCTGTCAAAGGTATTAGGATTTAGTTATCCTAGACCCACAAAGTAATCTCAATTTTGTAAAGAAAATTATTCCAATAGGAACCAAGAAATTAGCTAATATTTAATTATATTGATAAATCAATTAAATATCATAATTTATAAATATTAAAATTACAGTAATATGTGATAAATGTAATAAAATATTGATTTTAATAATGTAAATAATAAATTATGCTAAAAATCGTTATTAATTTCACATTAAATTAAATTCTATTTTAATTTATTTAATTATTAAATTTTTATAATTTCAAATTTACATTATAAATTATAATTAAATCAATATTTAAGAATATATTTTTTATAAAATAATTGATTATTGAATAAAAATAATATAAATATCATAAACATATTTAACAAAATAAAAATAAAAATTATTTAAATTATGATTTATATTTCATTAATATCATTGAGGTTGATTTGTATAATTCATAATACAAAATTTTAGTTAACAACAACAACAAGAACAACAACAACAACATGTAAATTATAATATTATAATGTAAGACGTGATTATTTACAGTCCAATTTGATATTGCATCCAACATAACATAATATTATATATAATCCAATTTTATCTAATCCAATTTTATTTTATTAAATCTGATCTAATCTAATCCAATTCAATCCACCTTCAACAATTAACAATTGAGCCCTAAGTTCTTTGTATTTTCAACTTCTGGTGATCCTAGACCTATAACTTTGGCCATTTATTCTTGTTGACCTTTGACGTTGACAGAAGAGGTTATATTCAAATTTGGATTTTTATGAGGTGCAAAGTATTAATAACATTGTTCCTTCTTTGTCTTCCATATCGAAAAGTCTATTCCACATTCTTGTCAGTTTAAATTACTGGACGATTAGAGACCGGTTGTTCCACACGTTCTATGTCCTACAGTTGACCAAAAAGTTGATTTTCCATTATTGTCCTTGTATTTTCTGAGGCAAGACATTAAGCAGTTTTATAGAAATTTCCTTAATTTCTAATGAAGTAAGATTCTCATCATTATTAGCCAAGTGATGGACGTTTACGTTATATTTGAAAGTTTAATAGAGCTCATTAGGAGAGAATCTTAATTAATTATATATTTATTGTAAAGGAATGACAAATATAGTTCCTTTATCAAGACTATAATCTTGTAAGATAAGGTGATTATTACATTATGAATTTAATTGGAAAGCTGACTCTTATGAAATCTAATTTACAAGTGATTCAATGAGAAGTTATACGATTCCAAACATACCCCTGCTGCTGAAAATGTAAATGCCATTTACACAATGCGACTGATTCAAAATCGCTGCAAAGCAGCTGCAAAATTTCTTCTCAAAAACCATTAATAAAATATAATGAAGACAAGCAAAATCCTTCAATATATTTGAAAATCTCTAACAAGAATTTTAACCAAATTTATCTATTTTGTTCTTGTCATGGTTTTCTACATTTATCCCATTAAACATGGCTTAGATTAAAGGCCAATTTATGGTGATTTTTTAAAATAATTGATATTAGTTGTACTATCGAAATAATTAGTTATTAAAAGGATTTGTTAAATATTTAATAAAATTTATTTTTAAAATATTGTGAATTTTAAAAATAATCATATGTGATTGGTAAATCTTATAATCAAACTACTTTAAGAATATAAATGACTGAAATAAATATTGAGTAAAATTTATTTATAGATTTATAAACATGCATAAATAATATATTCTATTGTGTATATATAACAATTGACAACTAAAATAAATATTTTTATTTTTTATTTTGTTATCTCAATATAATTGGTAATGCTAATAACATCTTTAGGTTTAATGATTTTATTTTCTAATTGAATTAGGATAATTTTATATGTTTATAATATATATGAGGATATAAATGTGATTCTCAGAATCAAAATTTGAAAAACTACTTACTCCTTCCATATTTTTAATTGTCGAAAATGGGGTAATTTTGTCAAAAGTGGTTTTATTTTTCTAAAATTACCAAATATCAAAATTACCTTTTATCTTTTTAAGATCACTTTTGAGCTTTTAAAAATAATTTGAAGTGAACCCTACTTATCATGAAAAATAAATAAAGAACAAAAACATGACAAAAAAATATTTGCTCTTTTGTTAATTTTTGAAATTTTTTTTATCATTCTATATTTTTCTTTTTCTAAAAATTCTTAAAACTGACTAATATTTTATAATTGAAAAGATTAACACATCCCATTATCTATATTTTATCATTTTATGCTGTGAAAGTGCAAATTATATCAGCCATTAGCAGACGCAGCATTATATATACAATAACAATAATACATATCATTCACGTTAGTAGGCAGTCATCGGACAGCTGCGCCAAGACCTAATATTTTATAATTGAAAAGATTAACACATGTCATTGTCTACATTTTATCATTTTATGCTGTGAAAATGAAAAATTATATCAGCTATTTAAAAAAGAACCAATATATATATATATATATATATATATATAAAGGGAGCTGTTAAGTTACAGTTGATATATAAAATCACATAAATAATATATAATAAAAAATAGAACCCACATAATTTTGAGGATACAGTATGTAATACCGTTTCTATTTTATTTTATTTTTTATTTTATTAATTAATTATTATTTGTTTATTTATTTATTAAATATCCTATTTTAAGAAGGTTTCCTAAATAAGTAAGGGTTTTAAAAAGGATTGACTTATAAAAACCTTCTTTACGTTCTTTTTTTTTTTAAACCCTAGAGGCTAATAAAGAAAACAATATAGCAGTCCCATAAGAGTGAATTTATATTTTCTCAATACGAAAAAGAGAAGATCTTATTTGTGTTCTTGTTCTTCATTAAAGGCATTCTTGAGTTTTGGTTTTATGTTCAAGGTAGGAATGAATTTATAAGCCTTTAAACTTTGATTTTGATTGTGATTTTTGTGTGTGTTGATTGAATGATTTTATATGTGATTGTATTTATAAAAATCATGATACGTATGATCATGTATTAATTAATATGTATTTGAGTGGAAATAATACTGTTATGATATTCTGAAAACTGTGAACAGTATAGATTAAACTTGAGATTACTGTTAATTTAATCAAGTTTCATGCATAAAACTTTATAGATTATTAAAGTAGACATCTTTATCTTTCTATTCGTATATTTGTTATTCAAAAATTCATTTTATATAAATTGTTTTGATTTTTTGAATTTAGAACATTGATGCTGGAAAATTTTGATTTTCAGCAGTAATTCACACTGCCATAATTTATTTCATAACTTCATAACCTAAACGACTTCTGAAAATTCTGGGAATTTTTATTGTTGCATACATATACGTCTAGTTTCTGTGTTTTAAATTTCATAATTTTTGGATTTATGTAACAAAACTACTAAAAGTCATGGAGCTAGGCTGCTGCAATCCTGGAATCTATTTTCTAGAATTGCAACGGCTGATATTTAGGTCGGTTTGGGCGACGTTTTTCATTAGTAAATGTTTTATAAATTTTAATTTTGATTCCTTTTTATGTTATCTAATTTCTAAAACCGAAATCAATATTTTTGTATAAGTATAAATAAAGTTATGAATTTTTGAGTCAGCAGTCCTTGGTATATATTGTTACTAGACAGTTTTGATGTTTTTGGTGGAAAGTCAGCCTTCAGCGATGATTATTAACTTTGACTAATATTTTCAGTTTTGTATTGGATATCAACACGTTAGGATAGCTCTTTATGATATTTATGATTTTCCGACATAGTTATATCTTAATAAAAATCAGCTCTTGTATGATGGTCTAATATAGTTAGTGAATTAATGTAGTTAAGAAAGAGTACATGGTTTAGGGATTTTTGGTTTTTCTATCTAGGTTAGAATTGAATAAGATATTGATAAGAATTTTGTCTTGATAATTATAGGCCAAGAGTGAGCTCGTGTAATTAGAGTTATTGTTGATTTCATTAGATCGAGATAAGTGAATTCATGCATAATGGATTTATAAGTTATGGATTTGAAGCTATTTTAAAATATTTTTTAAAATTAATTTAAGTAAATACTCATTTTTCTATAAAATGTTTTCCTTAAAACTATTGATAAAGTTTTGCTAATTTAATGTCTTTCAAGTATTTTGTCAAAATATTATTGAGTAATTGATATTGATAAACTAAAAATTATTTTAAATTTTGGCTCATTGTCCGTAATTACCGTTATTGATATTATTGAACAGCTAACTGTAATGTGCGCACCTATTGACGATTATTGCGAGGTAAAGTACCCTGATTGAACTATTGGCCAGATCACCAAGAGTACATGTGATATATTGAACTATTGACCAGGTCACCAGGGATACAGGTGACACGGTGTGACATGAGCAAATTTAGTAAAAGAAAAATTTTATTAATAAAGATTTCGTATACAATTATTTATTGAAAATGAGTATATACTTTTTGTGTTACAAACCTTGTGCATGAGTTTACTTACCGAGTTGACGACTCACCCCTTATCTCCAATATTTTTGTAGATTGAATTTTTTAGAGATGTGAGCTTTTAGTCTAGCGGAGAGGATTTGTTAGCTGACAACTTTAACATTTTCTAAAAGATTAATTTTAGTTACTTGGATTATTGTTTAGAGTTGGATTTTTATTTTGAAGGATTATTGTTTAGAGTTGGATTTTTATTTTGAAGGATTATTGATTCATTTATTATTTTGAAAACTATGTTTTGTTCATGGACAATAGTAACTTTATTCGAGATTTATTTATAAAATGAGTTTTATAAGATTTCATTATTCCTCTTGAGTTTTTCTTACGTGAGTTTGGGATACTTCACAATAAATTACAACAACTGTAATTTAACAAAATCCTAACATAATATCTATCATTCACATTGGCGGCAGTCATCGGACGGCTACGCCATGATTAAGCTTGGTTGTGGCTTTTATGAAATGAGACCATCTGATGTGAACCCATCATAAAAGATTGAATAATTAATATTTTTTATATCAATTAAAATAGTTCGTAAAGCAAGTGGATAGAATATTTGAGAATGTACGTACGTAATATCGTACGTAAAATTAAAATAATTTGTTAGGATCATAAATAATTCATAAAATATTGGTTTAATATAAATTGTTATTTATTGTAATAGTTTAAAGGCAATTTTGTGGGATTGTTGTAATTAAAGATATAATAATTAAAAGGGAGATGTGCAACCGTTGGGACAAACTTTTGAAGTCTTATTATTTTTCTTAAAAAATTTATCATGTTTGGGTTAAAACTCGTTTTAAATATAATTGTTGGTCCCTTACGTATTGCTATAAACTTTTATATCAAGGGATACGTCTGACACAGTATTAAAAGTTAAGGTCCCAATTGTTTGAATCTCTCCATGTCAATTTGAATAGTCATCACTTTGTCAATGTTCACATACGGAACTTGAGACACTGCTTGCTGACAGCTGAAAGATAATGATGGCCACTTTCTTCATTACAATTCTTAACTGGTGCACTTTTAACCCAACAAAATATTAGGAACCATCTTTAGCGTTACATCTGTAATTGATAAACTTTCAGTAGGACCTTTTTTTTTTGGGGGGGGGGGGGTGGAGGAGGGGGAGAAAACAAATATTTAGGGGCAGTTAAATTTCTTTTTTGGGAAAAAAAAATCAGAACTGCTATGATGATTCATCTAGAGTAGGATGGAGTCCAATCCAATAATATGTAGTATCTAAGACTAACAGTTAGGGGATTTAACTTGAAACTAGATTAATGATAATATTCGAAAGGCCGAGGCGTAACAATTTGCAATACTTTATCATTTATTCTGCAAGCGGAAGAAAAAACAAAATTATTTTTGCCATTTGCAAAAGAAAATATAATTTTTTTCTCTTTTAGTAATGTTACCTAACTTTTCTTTCTAAATGCACCTTTTTATGCGCAATAAACGTGATTGTTTATTATTATTTTTTAATGATGTGTAGTTGGCCGTGCATTCAGACACCCGCCGTTCTAAATAAAGTGGTACGCCATATATATAAACTATATGTATATGGCAGGGGCATGATCAACAGCTCCAGATTAATTCACAGACCCTGCATTGTTGAACCTCAAGTTCTAGCAAATTATCCAACTCTCTCAAATTTTCAGATTCAGTATTTCTTTTCCAATTAACTACAAAAGAAAAATTTTCATTCAACATGGGTACGACCACGAGAGTGTCTTTGCCGTATTGTATTCTGCTTCAGCTTTCAATTCGTTCCGAAATCTCAAGGTGCAAGGGCCGCTATGAGTTGCTGGGAACGAGACGGACCTAGAAGCCTTGCTTGAATTCAAGTCCAAGATATCCTCTTGGTGTTCTAGGCTCATCGAACGAATCCAGCCACTTTTGCAAGTGACATGCGTTTCATGTGGGCGTAAGCACCAGAGAGTTACAATCATGGACTTGGGGCCCCTAAAAGTTGCTGGCGCTACTTCACCTTTCATTGGAAATTTGAGCTTTCCTATAAGGCTATATCTTGATGGCAACAGTTTCACCCAAGAAATCCCCCCAGAAATTGGAAGATTGAGAGCACTAATTCTTAGCAACTCATTCGCTGGGGAAATACATGCCAATATGTCCCGTTGCTCAAACATTGTTGCTATGGATCTATCTGTTAATCGGTTGGTGGGAAATATTCCTCCAGAATTCGGCTCCTTGCCAAAGATTAAAGGTCTATATTTATACATGAACAATCTGACGGGCATCATACCTTCTTCTTTGGGAAATTTATCATCCATTCTTCAACATTCTTTGTCCTATAATAATATAGCCGGCAGTATTCCTGATACTTTAGGCTACCTGGAGAATCTTTCCGGTCTGGCATTAGGTGGAAACACGTTGTCTGGCACTATTCCTTCCTCAATCTTTAATCGCTCTTCCATCACGGATTTTGGTCTGGAATTAAACCGAATACAGGGAAATATTCCCTTGGACTTTGGTTTCACTCTCCCAAATCTCCAGTATTTCGCAATTGCTTTTAACCATTTTACTGGTGCTATTCCACCTTCTATAAACAATGCCTCCAAGTTGGAACAATTTTTAGCACCTGACAATAAACTAACTGCGGAAGTGCCTCATTTGGAAAAGTTACAAAGGCTTTTCGGTTCGTAATTGCAACGAAAAATCTTGGAAGTGGGGGACGCAATGGTTTCATCCTCCTCTGATCTTTGACTAACGCTACTAGAATAGAGGTACTGCAAGTCAATGACAACAATTTCGGAGGTTAATACCCGAACGCCTTAGCAACTTCTCGACGACTCTTGCTTGGTTGACACTTGACAATAATAAAATTTTTGGAAGCATTCCACCTGGGATTGGGAAGCTTGTCAATTTGCGCAGACTGGATTTGTGGAACAACAAATTATCAGGCACCATTCCTTCTGCTATAGGAGAGCTCCAAAATCTAAGGATATTGTACATGAGAGCAAACAGATTTTCAGGAAATATTCCACCTTCTATCGGAAATTTGAAAATGTTAATCCAACTAGAAGTGAGTGAAAATTTTCTTCAAGGCAACATCCCTTCAAGCATAGGCCAGTGCAAGGGCCTGGTAGGAATTAATCTTTCCAAAAATAATCTTAGCGGTACCGTACCTACCCAGCTCTTTGGTCTCTCATCCTGATCAATTACTCTTGATTTATCTAGAAACCATTTCACCGGTTCCCTTCCCGTAGAAGTTGGAAATTTGAAAAATCTAGGTGTATTACATATTTCAGGAAACTTGTTATCAGGTGAGATTCCTGTTAGTCTTGGGAGTTGCACAAATTTGGAACAATTACTGATGCAGGGCAACAAATTCTATGGTCTAATTCCTTTGTCATTGAGATCTTTACGAGGTCTTATCGATTTGGATTTCTCTCAAAATAATCTCTCAGGAGAAATTCCTAAATTTTTAGCAGGATTTGAATCTTTAGAGAACTCAAATTTATCTTACGATGATCTTGAGGGCAAGGTACCGACCGAATGAGTCTTCAAAAATTCAAGTGCTACGTCAGTTATGGGAAATAGTAAGCTCTGTGGTGGCATAACAAAATTGCAACTTCCTAAATGCTCTAGGAACAATTCAAGCAATCGGAAGATCTCTCGAGGATTGAAAGTAATATTTTCAATTATCAGTGCCATTTGAGGACTACTTATAACATCATTTTTCATTTTCTCTTGGCTCCAAAGGAGAAGAAAACTAAGAAAACAGTATGAGGACCCATGCTGAGAAAAGCAATTCGAAAAGTGTCTTCTGAAAGTCTCCTGAAAGCAACTGATGGATTTTCTTCAACGCATTTGATTGGAGTGGGCAGCTTTAGCTCTGTGTAAAAAGGACTATTTGATGAAGATGGAACTGTTGTCGCAACCAAAGTACTTAACCTCCAACGTCCAGGAGCTTCCAAGATGGCTGAGTGTAAAGCCTTGAGAAATGTACGCCACCAAAACCTTGTCAGGGTCATAACTTCTTGCTCAAGTATTGATTTTCAAGGCAATGACTTCAAAGCTCTAGTTTACGATTACATGCCAAACGGGAGTCTTGAAAAATGGCTGCATCCAAATGTTGTCCCACGAACAGATGAAGAAATCAAAGTTCAGAATCGTATCCTCCTTCGGAGAATAAGCATTGCAATTCATGTGGCATCAGCACTAGATTATCTCCATCATCATTGTCAAGAACCAATCCTCCACGGTGATCTAAAGCCAAGCAATGAGCTTCTTGACAATGACTTGTCTGCTCACGCTGGTGATTTTGGGTTACCAAGATTTCGTCAAGAAATATCAAATCCAAATCAAAGCAGCTCTCTTGGAGTAAGAGGAACAATTGGCTACACAGCCACAGGTTACATCTAAATGCATTAAATTATTGAGTTTTCCACCTATTGATTTCTCCTCAAAATCACATAACTATTTCTTGTGATTTGTTTACTAATGACAGAATACGGATTAGGAAGTGAGGTGTCAACCAACGGTGATGTTTACAATTATGGGATATTGTTGTTAGAAATGGTGACAAGAAAAGAACCCACAGATGCTTTGTTTGAGGGAGACTTGAATCTTCATAACTTTGCCAGAACAGCCTTGCCTAATCACGGGATGGATATTGTAGATCCAATACTTCTAAATGATGATGAAGTTTTGACTACTACAAATCGCAAGACAAGGCAAGAAAAAATTAATGACATAATAGAATGTCTCATTTCTATGGTCAGAATTGGTGTTGCATGTTCAATGGAGACACCGCAAGATCGTATGAATATAACCAATGTCTTTCATGAATTACAATCTATCAAGAAAATTCTGTTTGATCCCCAAACTGTGTTCAACAGGCAAAGAGGTAAATCTAAGAGATTCAGATTTCCACTTACTGTTGTGCTTGAAATGAATTTACTTAATATTTTTACTTTTCTTGATTTTGTTATTTTTTTTTAAAGAGAAAAAGTTTAAGGAGATGTATTTTCTTTTGTTAATTTGACATATCTAAATAAAATGTTCGATTTGCCTTTTTTAAAAAAATAATAATTTATCATCGTGTAAAATCGTTTGTCATAAAAAAAAAAGCTAATGTATTTTAATTCATGTCCAACTAGCTATGGTTGATTTTTCCCCAAAATAAATAAATAAATCTGTGGTTGGAAAATTACTCTCCTACATTTGGAAAGCTATGTGAAATCTTTAAAAAAATAAATTTGAACTAGTGAATCTTTTTAATTATTGAGCACGACTCTGCTCATTAAGAGGCAACTCACCTCTTATCATTTTCTTTTTAAATTACAGGCAATAGAGATAACAATCAAAATCTTAAATAATCTGTAAGTTGCTGCAGAGGAATCCGGTTCTGATAGACGGTTTTTAGCTAGATATGCTCTGCTGTATATTTAGTCGCTTGGTATGAAGAAAAGTTAATGTACGAATTCTGAATACTTGCAGTATTTGATAACAGTGCAAGAAGGGATTTGTCAAATCTCTTTGCTTATGAAGAAGCATAGTTTTTTCCATTAATTATAGTAATTTATTTAGCTGCCCAAGATGTAATTTCGATTAAAACTGGATTTTTAGGGAGCCTGTGAAATCTGTGTATGGAGAAAAATATCAAAGCACTTATCAGGTCTATAATGTTACGCCACGGGGCTCAACGACCTTTTATGGAGATTTTTTATAATCCCCTTCCACCAAGCGATTGCTTAATGCTAAGAGATATTAGGGTACGGTCTAGGCATTTTCTCTGACGACTTCCGAACTTAGTACCCTAAAAGTATGAGCCGTAGGTCGAGTGGTGAGATGTTAAGAGGAAAATAGTTTGAATTCAATAGTAAATATAAAGTTTCAATTCTTCTCTCAATTAAAAAATAATTGTAGTGAAATAGATATTTTTTAAATATTATCAAAATTTTAAATAATATTTTATAATATTTAATATAAATATTATTTAATAATTATTTAATTATAAATATTAATAATAATTTATTATTAAAAAAAGAAAAAAAGAAAAAGAAAAAGGGGCACCCTTAAA
The DNA here is from genome assembly GCA_030449875.1 of Aegle marmelos. NCBI lineage: Eukaryota > Viridiplantae > Streptophyta > Magnoliopsida > Sapindales > Rutaceae > Aegle > Aegle marmelos. Next base: position 25,754,744 of record JASUUL010000143.1, read on the forward strand.
AGTGTCTCTGCACAAACAATTCAGCCCGTTGAGGCGCCTAGCTAGGCTAGATCAATGGATACAAATTGCCCATGTCATTCTATGTACTGCATATGCATTTTAATTGCGGCAACTATTTTTCATGCGGGAGCAACATCATAAAAGTTTTTTTTTTTTAATTAAAGTAATATTAAATAAACATCTCAACATACATACATACATACATACATATATTAAAATCTCAAATGGTATGGCTATGCCGCTATGGCATGTAATGGGCCATCATCAAAGTAGTTGATGAATTTATAACATTTTCAAACCAATTTATAAGTAGTGATCCCACCATTATTATTTTTTAAAATTACGATTACGATATTTAGCAGTCTTTTTTCAAGTCAACATATTAATATTGTTAGGATTTTGCGAAGTCAACAAATTATTATTATTATTATTATTATTATTATTATTATTATTATTATTATTATTATTATTATTATTATTATTATTCGATTGACGCAAAAATAATGAACTTTCTATTTGATATTTTTTTAAAAATGAAAATACAAAAAAAAAAAATCTTTAGAAAGAGAACAAAAGAGCAGAGGGCCAGACACATCACAGTGGGCCTCCTCGTCATCATCACCACCATGTCGTATTGGGCTTCTATCTATTGAGACATACTTACCAACAGAAGGCGAAACGATTCAATTTGAAGCCAGCAAGTGATTAGCACAAATGGATAGCCTCTGGCGTGCCATATCCGGCCAAACGAAGCAGCTCAGCGACTGCGACAGCACCGAGTTCTGGTCGAACCCTGAGCGTTCCGGCTGGTTGACCAAACAAGGCGAGTACATTAAAACTTGGCGTCGCCGTTGGTTCGTTTTAAAACAAGGCAAGCTCTTTTGGTTCAAAGAATCTACCGTCACCCGCGCCTCCAAGCCACGTGGCGTGATTCCAGTAGCCTCCTGCCTCACGGTCAAGGGAGCTGAAGATGTGTTGAATAAACAGTACGCTTTTGAGTTGAGTACGAGGACTGAGACGATGTACTTCATCGCTGATTCCGAGAAGGAGAAAGAGGACTGGATCAACTCCATCGGACGCTCCATAGTGCAGCACTCCAGATCGGTTACTGATTCCGAGATCGTTGATTACGATAGCAAGCGATGATGATGACTGATGATAAACTACAGGTCCGAATCATTTATGCCACGTGGCAACTTGTGGTGAATAATTCCTCTTTTGCTTTGTATATTGTGATACTTAAGTTATTGTGTATTAGTTTGTTAGGGCTTTCGTGGTGTATGTTCTGGTACTTACTTTGCTCCATGAAAATGCATATAAATTGAAATCAATTTTTGGTTTTTGTTATGGAATTTGTCAGAAACTGATGTTGATTGATGTAAGATTGTCGATAACGTAATCGTGTCGTGAATTTGCATTGATTGCTTCTCATTTGAACACGGACTTGATTTTGGCTGAGATTGCCTTGAATTAGCAAGATGGTTGCATGAATTAGAAGTTTGGATTTTGTCATTCTCTTGAAATTTTGAGCACCGGTAAGTAAGTCTGCAGACTGGCCTGTGAAAGTGATGATTGTTTTGTGATTGATGAACAATGAATTGGCTTGTAGAAAGGGACAGAAAGTTAAACAAAAACTGAAGAAGGCCACAATTTCTACATCCTCTATTTTTAGCGGATATTATGTGCCAAATTTGGTTCATTGATGCCTCGGATTATATATTGCCCTATTCTTGGTGAGACTGTTGTACAAAATGTAGGTCCTTTATTACGTTTCTTGTTCGTGTTCATTCTCTTTGTCTTTCTTTTGAACATGAAAGTTAAACTTCTAACACTTTGTTAAATCACTCATGCATCATTCTGTCATGCATCCATGCCACAATACAAGTGGATCCACTATGTCCATCACTTGGCCAATCAATGGCATTTTGCTGAATTTGGGAGAGGTTCAGATTCTTCTAAAACGTTCATTCGCTTCTCAATTCTCTGAAAACATTATGAAGTGAAGTACCTCAAAATTGCATGCATCTCCCCCAAAAAGTCAGCTGTCAACGCTGCTGTATTTTGTGTATGGTGGATTAAGTTGTTTAGTCATTTTAATTTTTATTTATTTATTTATTTATTTTTTACTGGCCAATAAGTTCTTAGAAGTATGCCAAGTTTGTAACTTTGTATCTCTATAGATTGGGAATAAATCAACTAGTCCATTATCATCACTGAGGTAAATAGATTGTTCAGAAAATCACTAGGAAATTCCAAATTTTCATCAGGAAGACCATTGTTGGTTTTGAGCCGAGTAGGAATTGTTGGTGTTTACTTATTCATGAATGGCATTGTTTAATGTCCAAAAATCCAAGACATTCTGATTAGTGTTCATTGTCTGGAACTTGTTTTGGGTTGACCAAGTTTATAGATTTCCTTGTGGATAAATTTGTATTTTAGATCCTAAAACATTAGTTTGATAATCCACCAGTAAACAGATATATTTTCCAGAGATTTCTATGGAAGATGTTTGCAATTGGTAATGAAGCTCTTTAAGGTTCCTCTTAGGTAAAGACTGGACATTTTGATTCCCATGACCGGTTTACTTTGGTACAAGATCCCTCTGTCAGTCATAGCTACCAACACGTATCCAATTGGCTTCACATAAATTATTGGTCGATTTAAGAATCTCCAGTTAAAAGCTCTATCCGAGAGTTGAATAAGGAGAAGTATTCCTTTTTATTTGTTTCTCTAGTGGCAGAGAATAAGGCTTTTTCCGACGCTTGCTAACAAAGCAAGGCAAACTGTTGAAAGAATTCAGGGATTTGCCCTCGAAGCTTCTTGTTTCCAACAAGAGAAATGATATTAGCATCTCTCGATATGCCAATTCTAGGTAAACAACAGCTCGTGGATGAAAAAGACAATTTTATTGTTTAAAGATTCCTCCAAGATGCTCGAATTTCGCCATTGAGAATCCAGCTCCTTGGCTGATATCACGAAATGAATAATAGGCTGTAAAAAGTAAATTTGATTCATAAACATCCTTCTAATCAATTTGGAGGAAAGACTGAACCACTGATTCTGTAGATATTTTAGTATAAACCAAAAAAGCAAGTTAGGATTTTACAAAGATAAAGCGCGCAAAAAAAAAAAAAGGCGCATTAAATGATTTTATTTAGAGGAATAAAAATAATTTAGCTAAGAGTTCCATGTTACTTCCCTAGTTAGTTGCATTCTCTCATACGCCTCTGCCCGTGAATGCGGACACCAAGAAGCACTTCCTTAGTTGCATTCAACTCCGTCGCCATCTCTCTTCCGCCTGCGCAATTCATTGGGTGCTTCTGTTGGGCAACCAAATCCAATGCTCACAAGTCGAGTCAAGCATTCCCTTATTTTAGCTTCCATGCATGGCTCATCTTCGAGATCTATGTCTTCTTGTGGCAGAAGAGAATATACAACCTCCATCACTCTGGGTGGCAATGCCATCTTACAGAAATTGTGCAGGCTTAGGCAGTCTGTGAACATTTCATCTGTTGGTCTCTTTCCCGTCAGTTTCTCTAGCAGAAGGATTCTGCAGCTGTAACCATCCCTTGTGTTGATACCGAGCCACCCATTCCATATTTTCTATAATTATAACAAAAATTAAATGATCCTTTTACGGTTCATGATTATATCTGATAAAATAACTTGATATTTTTTGGAAGTGAAAGACAAGAATGGAGTTACCACGAGGCACATAGCCTATTGAACCCCTGACTGCAGTTGAATTACTCTGCCCTTTCATGGGACTAGTGATATTCATAGGAAGGAACCTCGCCAAACCGAATCTCCCACATGAACAGGCATGTTATCATCAAGAAGAACATTGCTTGGCTTTAAATCACAATGAACAATTTGTGTTTCGCAATGGTGATGAATATAATCCAATGCTCGACAACATCTACAGCTATCTTAAGCCCTTCTGCGAGGTCTAGTCTCCTTGTGGCTTTACTTGGATGCAACCAACTTCCTAAGCTCCCATTTGGGCATGAACTCAGAAACAAGAGCTTTAAAGTCATTGCCTTCAGAATTTATGCTTGAACCTGCAGTGAGTGTTTTGAGAAGATTTCAATGCCTGTTCTTCTGCAGAGCTTCACATTCTGCAACAAAGCTTCTGGCAGCTCCTACCCTTTCGAGATTGTGAATGCCTTGACTGCTACAGGCTTTTGATCCTGGGCTAGCTTTCCCTCGTACTCACAACTAGAACTTCCAACACCAACTGAGTTAGCCGAAGCGAAACCCATCACTAGCTGTAGGAAGCTCATCATAAGAGATCCTTAAGAATTCTTCTCCCATGGATGACCGTAGAGATGGTCTTCTTGGCTTTATTTTCCGGACGAATCCAACCAAAGCATAATCAGGAGTATCAAACAGACACCCTTAGAAACTATCATAAGAATAAATTTTGGTACCGGCATGATGATTCTCCTTCTTAGAATCCTCAATGACACAGGCTGGTAAATGAAATTCTGGAGCACCACCACCGAGCTTCTAGTTTCCAACGATTGAAATCACACTAGTGTTGGTGAAAACACTGATTGATGGGAACTGGCCCTCAAAGTTATTGAAGACAAGCTCAAATTCTGGAGAAAAGGAATAGTCTCTAGCTCTTTTGGAATTGTGCCAGACAAGATGTTGTGAGAAAGATTCAAATCTATGATTCCTTTGAAGGGACCGAAAGATGGAGGAATTCTTCCTGAAACATGTTACCACCAAGAAGGAGACGTTCAAATCTCGAACAATTTCCAAGAATGCTTGGAATTTCACCAGACAACATGTTCTCAGAAAAATCCAGTTCCTGTATATTACTCAAATGATCCGAGCTCCGATGGGAGAAAACCATTAAAATTATTTTGAGCAAAGTTGATGGAAGATAAACTGAAGAAAAGACCAGTTGGTTTAGGAATTGAACTACCAAGGTGGTTGCAAGAGTGATCAAGAATCTGCAGGCTTGTGAGGTTCTCCAGGCTTTCAGGAACATTTCTTGTCAGCTTGTTCTCTTCCAAATTCAATTGAAAGAGTAAGGTGAGGTTGCCAATGGATTCCAGGATGGAAGAAGAGAGTTTATTTCTGCTGAAAACTAGTTGTTGCAAGTTTTGAAGCTTCCCTATACTAAATGGAATAGAACCTGAGAGAGTTTCGCTCTTAGCCAAGTTGAATTAAGCTGAAATACGTAGGCACGCCAGCAGGGATGTTGCCAACAAATTGGTTTCCTCCGGCGTCCAGAAATCTTAGTTTAATTGAGTAGATTGGCAAAGGAAGCTGGTAAAACGCCGCCGAAACCATTGTCATTTAGTGCGAGTATTCGTAAATTGCTGCAATTAGTTAAAGATTCAACAAAACTCAGGTCACCAGCGTCCCCCCGTGCCTAAACTATTAGAACCAAATTCAGCTACATTAGACTTGTCATTCTCCTTCCAAGATCAAAAGTAACAGGCCCCGAAAGTCCGCTTTCAGCGATGTCAAGGAGTATCATTCAAAATGCATTGGAGAAAGAAGCTGGAAAACTTCCTGTGAATTGATTTCCTCCAACGAAATGTAACGAAGGCACGGGAGTGTGAGGGCCGTATCCCAGGGCAGACTCACTTTTAAGTGACTATCTGGAATGATTAAATCTGTGAGAGAGGAAATTTTACAGATTGAAGAAGGGACTGTAGCAGAGATATTGTTTAGACCACTGCCAACGTATTCCAAGTTTGTGAGATGACCGATGGAATCGGGAATGTCTCATCCTGGGTTATTTGTTCCAGGAGAAAGAAGCGTGAGAAAGGACGTGACAAATTGCTTGGAATTTCACACTGTAGAGTATCGTTACTGAAGTTTAGATTCTGTAGACGAAACAACTTACCAATTTCCCGTGGGACATTGCCCTAAAACTGACTGTCCTGAAGGTAAATTGATCTGAGGAAGGTCAAATTGCCGATGAAGTGGTGTTATAGAACCTTTCCAGCTTTTGAGACCTTAAGTTCAACTGTACAACTCCCAGGTGCCGGCTGCTGCATTTTATTCCCTGCCACTTGCATAGATGAACGGAATCATCCCATGAACTCGGAATTCCAAGAGGATCTTCTGTAATAAAATCCTTGAATGCCAGCAAAGCTGATGGTGTCATTAAGGTACACTAAATTTAAAATTTTACTAATAATATTGACAATCGGTACAGAACAAGTAAGAATGGATCCTACGATGACTATGTTAATTATATTTACTATAAACTCTAAATAAATATTTAAATAAAATAATAATAGTAGTAGTAATAATAATATAATAAAATATAAATTAATGTAATTAAAGAAAAAGCCAACTACAAGTAAAAGAGGGTTTATGAATTTTTAACTAAATAGCAAAAAATAAAGAAAGTTAAACTACGAAAATAATAATTTAATAAAAACTCTAATTAAAGGAAAAAGACATAATAATCATGAAAATTTTAGTTAAAGGACCACTCGCCACCACCAAACATGCATATAATATATCAATTCTACTATTATTTTATATTGAAATTATCAACCATAAACAACAATAAGCTCTAGTAATCTTAATTTTTCTTTAATGTATTATTAGATAAAACAATCTTTTTGTCTAATTTCTAACTATTAAATAATTTCAAATAAGGATTCCAACCTATTAATAATGATTAAAATATCGAGACAATTATGGATCAAGAATTTTAATCTAGGAATAGAATTTATTCAAGTCCTATTAATTGGCCACTCAAATAAAATAAGAATAAAATCATCAACATTAATTATAAAAGAACATAAACAATCTAAATTAAATAATAGAAATTAAAAATTAATTATATTGCATGTTTGGGGTTTTGAATTCACCCTCAACCAAATAGAAAATCTAGCCTAACATAATTGAATTGAAAATAAAAGAGTTGACAAAACCAGACATAGAGATTAATTCAAGCAGCTGCCTCATCTTCTTTTTTTTTTTTTTTCCTTCTCCCAACTTCTTTTTCTTTTTTTCCTTCTTGTAGTTGCTCGCTCTTCAATTACTCTTGGTTGCGAGCAGTGTGTTAATCAAAAGCTAAAGATTGCTTTTATATGAAGGACAATGTTTGTTTATGAGATTCCTAAAACCGTAACTTTTACGTAGTAAAATTAAAATGAATGGCGTGAACTCTAAAAATCTCGAATATACTTTATTCAAAAATAAAAATCAAAATAAAAGATTGAAGTTTAATTATTTCACTTATGTGTTTCTAAAATAACTTCGTGAAGTAAGAGACAAAGACTGAAAACAACAAGGCATAAACACTGTTTAGAAAATAGACCATTGCACAAAAAATTTTGATTTTTGTGTGATTCAAGATCTTTGCAACACCCTGATTATGATGTCTCTAATTAATTCATATTTAAAAATTTTTTAGAAATTCACAGGATTTGAAATCATCAAATTTCATTAAAAAATGAGAGAGATAATGAAGAAATATAAATGTTAGTTTATAATCATTCATTTCACCAAATAAAACATCATTATCTTTCAATAATGGCACCAATTATTATCATAAGCTAAACTCATCCACTAAAGCATTCTTTATTGGATATGATCTTATTATTGCAATAATTTATTTTATGAAATTAGCTTTGAATAAATAAATTACCTAATTATTAAATTTTATTTTTAATTAATTGAGCCAATTTTGATTAAATCATATGGTTAATTGTGAGCTTCCTTTATAAATGTTCTTATACTTTTTCTTAATCCGTAGTAGGCCCAATACAACTCTAAGATTCTATACCAAAAATTAGTCTAGAAGTTTATAATTATTTATTAACCGAAATATGTCCAATATGATCATTTTACATACTCGATTTTAAATCTAATATTTGATTAATAAATTATGAAACTTATTTTGTTCTTTAAATTAATTATGGAACATTAAATTTTCTATCTTAAATCATATTTAAGATATATGTATTCATTTTCAATGAAAAATAACCTTAATACCAATTTTTCTAAAATTAAGAAATTTAACTTTTCATTTCTAATAATCTTTTTTTTTCCATTTCTATTTAGTGTGTGATTTTTAAGTTCCTTATTATAAGGTAGTAGAACTATTTTAATAATAACTCTTTATTTATTAAAATATACAAAACTCTTTAGTCAGCAATTAAAACTTTTTTAATTACCTTAAGATGCATTACAATTACCTTTAAGCAATAATGATCTTAAAGTTTCTCCAAATTATAAGTGACAATTACTAATATTTTATAACCATCAAAATAATAAGAATTATTGGATCCATAAAACTTATTCCATTGATTCTTTATGTCCTGATCTCTTCATCATCAATGTCTAAAGAAAAATTTGGCTTATGATTTAGCGTGTTAAGCATTTATACTTTATTTCAAAAATAAATCTAATAAACTTGACATGAAAAATATAATTTAAACTCCTTTGTAAATGAACTTGACATGAAAAATATAATTTGAACCCCTTCAAATATATTTCACTTGGATTAAGGATTTCTCATGCCAATGCATATTATCTTATGGGAACATCTTTTTTGCTTATTACAAACTGATGGATTCCGTATTAGCCATACATTTATCTCCATACATAATAAACTATAACGGGTATTATTGGATCTTTTCATTGATTAGAAATTAATTCTTATACTTTCATATATCATATATGTCTATATACAAGACATCATAGACATCTATGATGCCTCAGATCTAAAGATTATTACTAAACATGTGTCTATTACAATGTATAATAAATTATTAACACTTAAAACTATAAGATTTATTATTATTTTGTCAAGTTCAATAAACTTATTTTTGCAACAAGTATCTATGTGTTTAACTTGATATCTCATGTTAATATTATGAAACTTATCATTCATTTTAGTATCACATAACATAAAAGAGTCATAACACATACTAGTATTTATAGGAATTTTTGGTGCCCAATCATAATTTCACCATTAAGAAGTATTTTAAAAGTATAGTATAAAGGATACACATTTCATATTCTCAATAAACTTGAGAATGTGTTCCTTAATTGTTTATTTCTTGAACTATATTCATTAATATAATTTATGAATATTGATAATTTTATCATTTTATAAATATTAAAATATTAAATAAATACCTTTAGGACATATTACTAACATTATAATGCCCAAATTGGCTGAATCGTTATGGGATTTTATTTTTAATTTTAAGAATTTAATTTGCTTCCCTAAAATGGCATGCGCATGGACTTTGGCTTAGTCAAAACTTACGCATGCAATCTTTTAGAATTGGTCATGTGAATCTTCCATGCACTTAATAGAGCCATGCACGTGCATTCACTTAGAATCACGTTAGGATTTCCATTCTTTTTTTTTTTTCACTAATTGCCTTGAACATGCAATTGCCAAAGTAAATTGTTTATTTTCGAATAATGATGTCCATTTTAAGCTTGAGGAAATTGACTTCTAATTATGCCCTTCGAATTCTTGTTGCCCACGGCTTCTTGACTTTATTGTTCATTGTCTTTCAATTGATTTTCAATTTAATCTTGATTGCTTCCCAAATTGAAGTTCTTCATATATTTTTTATTCATAATAAAATATCTACTATTAATAATAAAATAAAAAAAATTTTATTGAAAATTTACTTTAATTTGTAGGTAAATTTATCTTTTTATCTTAATTTAAGTTTCAAGAGCAAAATAGTTAATTTATCACAATTATATTAACTTAACGATAACTAATGGTTTGGTAAATAATAGGCACATTTTGTTAACTTAGGGTATACGAGTGATATATATTAAAATTTTTTTAACACATTTGATACAAATGTCATTTAAGGGTATACGAGTTGTAGGTAAATTTATCTTTTACCTTAATTTAAGTTTTAAGAGCAAAATAATTAATTTACCATAATTTTATTAAGTTTTTAATAACAACTAACTGTTTAATAAATAATAGACATATTTTACTAATTTAAGGTATACGAGTAATATATGTTAAAAATTTCCTCACACGTTTAATACAAATATTATTTAAAGGTATACGAATGACTTTTTTTTTTAAGAGTTAATTTGATTTTAAAGGATAAAATGATTATTTTGTTAAAATTTTGTTAATTTCTTAGCAGCAGTAAATGATTTATTGGACAGTAGATATATTTGTCAACTTAAAATATATAAGTAATATAAATTAAAAGTGTTATAACATATTTAATACAAATCCCACTTAAGATTACATGACTGATAATTTTCCTAAAATTTATTTCGATTACTGAAGAAAGCCACATTATGCTCGCACGCTGTGTAATTTCGCCTTGCTTTCAGGTTAAAAGAAGAGAGGGCAACAACATTAAAAGTGCCATCACTTTGATATATCATGCAAACAGAGCCGAAAAATTGTTAAATAAATAATAATATAATAATATGTCAAATCTCCTCCAAAATTTTCAACCCTTATATCAACTCTTATAAAGGAGTTACACCTCAACGATTATGCGGTTGAAACTTCGCCGTGCTTATGAAAAAGATCTTTAACAATCACCATCGCCATCAAACCGACCTTTCTTGGGTGGAGAAGAAGGCATCGGTGGCTTCAGTGGGCCCCTTCCCTTCTTATTGTTTCTCAGCCTCGACGGTTAAGTCGAAAAGTAATTTGCATGAAATTGAAAAATCACGAGAGGTAGACACTTTGTTTTTTTAAAAAAAAAGACAAAAAGCAAAAATGGCTTGACGTTTCCACAGGAATGCTTGAAGCGCTTTCCTTTAGCAGTTTTCTCTGATTACACGGCAAACGAATTAATTGGTTAATCTAACGTGATGTTTATTATTTATAAAAGAGATTAAAGTTCATAACTTTAGGGAACGAGACTGAAGAGGGAGGATTTGAGATCGAGAAACGAAACGATGTCGTATTGAGAGAAACTGAGAGTTTGTGATAGCATTGGAAGTGCTCTTTTGAATCGGTGCGGCCATTATTCTGTTTTGTCACGGACTCACGGTCTCCAAGGGGAATGAAGACGGAGGCGCGGACACATTTCAAAAGCGGCAGTTGGGCTGGGCTTGCACCGTACAATAGCAGCTCTACACAATTAGCTGCGACTGATATGGGGCTACATTTTGTCAGTTCCGCCCAATTTACTTCACTATTGGGCCTTGTTTCTAACCAGCTCTCACCATATTAATTATTATTATTTTTCAACTTTACTCTAATGAGCAAAACTTAAATTATTTTTCTAACTCTATTTTTCTTTAAGATATGAATCCTGCTGAATTAAATGACATTACTTTAAAAATCTCCCACGCGAACTGAACCCCACATAGCGGAGTACATGGGGTAACCCCCGGCCTTCAGAACTCCACAACTTGAATCAACTAAAATTGAAATTTTGACATTGAAATTACCTCTTGTGAGAAAATGATCCCTTATATATATATATATATATATATATATATATATATATATATATATATATATCTATATATATATATATATTAACGAAAAAAATTCATGATTTGCAGATAAATATAGCAGTTATGTAAATACAACAGAGAGGTTACACAGGTTGATTAGGCACAAATTGAGACAATAGAAAAGATGTACATTACATTTACTTCTTTTTTTCCCCCATTTGTTCATTGCATTATTCAATTTATTTATTTATACTTTCTTTTTTTTTCCTCTAAATCCTATCGGAGCAAACTCCCCTTCAAACTTCGAAAGAGGTTTCAAATTCCAAAACATTAGCCACTTTATTATTTAATAAATGCCGACTCTGCCAAGTCGATGGCACGGGCAAGCCCGGCAGCCTTGTTCTGGCACTCACAGTGCTCGTCATCCGGATCACTGTCAGCGACAATGCCAGCTCCAGCTTGAAGGTAAGCCACCCATTCCCGGCGCTTCCTTGCATCCTTGTATGAGTACCTTGTGTCATAACGCGTACCAGTTTGGAACACCATAGTTCTTAGAGCCAGGGCAATGTCCATATCTCCAGTAAAGGAAATACCTCCAAACCCACCACTGTACGGGCCACGTCTATTTACCTCCAACTCGTCAATTAATTCCATTGCTTTCACCTGTTTCATAATGCCAATACTGATCAGACAAACATTAACTAGCAACGATCAGATAATCTAGTTGATTAACAAAGCAATAATGCAGAGAGTTCCAACCTTTGGTGCTCCACTAACGGTTCCAACAGGCAGTGCAGCGCGCAGGGCATCCCAGCAACTGAGATGATCTTGCAACTCACCCGTAATCTGAAAAAGGCCGAATCAATGGCTTCAGTGAGCACTGAATGTGGATTCAATTCTGTGCGGCTTAATGTGTAAGTTTGGATATCATTTAAAAGCTAGAAAGGGAGAAAAGAATTCAAATGCATGACTAAAACTAATACAAGGCATAGGGCATGTTGGGCCTCCACTGCAAGCCAACAACTATTAAGTTTAAAAGTCTGCACGTAATCTAACTTATCTATTACTGAACATATATTCCATATGTGCTGCGAATTTGAATGTTGACAGAATCCTGAGACTATGTTTTCCTAGGTCCACAATCCTTTTAGAGAAAAGGACAAGTATAGGTACTTGTTTATAGGCTTCCAGTTTAGATGCTAACCGTGGAGCTTATGTGCATTACGTGCGAATACCGTTCAACATTCATCAGCTTTTCCACTTTCACAGAACCAGATCTTGCAACCTACATCAGCATGAGGGTTATTAAAAACACTTTATGAACCTATGTCGCAGAAATCATATCAGCCAGCATTAGAAAACGTTAGAAGATGATAACATCCACAGATACAATAAATCATTTCAGAAATACCTTTCCAACATCGTTCCGGCCCAAATCAACTAGCATAACATGCTCTGCACATTGCTTTGCATCCTTTAGCAACTGTGTTTCCAACATCTCATCTTCTTGCGTCGTCCTCCCTCTTCGAACTGTTCCGGCCAAAGGTCGATTCACGATCTTGTTCTGTTACAACAATGTAAAAATGAACCACCATGCTGATGATTGTTCAAAAAGTAGACAACCAACAAATTTAAATGTTTACAGCCAAAAACCTGAGTTTTAAGTTGATAATAATGAAAGTTTACCTTCTTTGCTCGAGTAAGAATTTCTGGACTAGAAGCTACCAGAATACACCCTCTTGCCTGATGAAAAGAATATTGGTATCAGAAAATGCAACAAAAAATTATACTAATTCCAGAAGGTATAGTGCATACTTGCAAGTAAGTCATGTACGGACTCGGATTCACAACTCTCAGTGCTCTGTAAACTTCAAATGGATCAGCAAAAGTTCGACGTTCAAAACGTTGACTAAGCACAATTTGAAAGATATCACCGGCCTGAATATGTTCTTTTGCCTCTAGTACAGCATTTTTGTATGCTTCACTTGTCATGTTTGACTTTTTTAGTGGAGGACCAAAATGATGAGTGTGTAAGTCTATGGAACCTGGGGGGAGCCTTGGCCTAAGAATCAACAATCAAGCCAAAAAGTAATGAATCTCTTTGCTATTTTTTTTTTTAAAAATGACTCACACGCGTAATGACTTTCTCCAAAACCAATATAAAAGCACACAAATTACTACAAAGTAACTCACAAGTCAATATCCTGTACTCTGGCCACCAGTTTCTCCAAGTGTTCCAATCCCTCAGCATATGCTTTCTGGACAGAGGAGTGTTGATCTAGCCTCACCCAATGAATTACAAATACTTTCTGAGGAGGAGAAAAAAAAGCTCAAATAAATCTCTGTAACAAAACCAATTTTACAATTTAATGCCAGCTGCTTTGTTGGTGAAACCTCTTTAGTTGAGACAAGAGGTCTAGGGGTTCAAACCTCTTGGGTGGGGTCCATGGGGATGGAATTTAATTACCAAATTGTTTTATGCTTAAAAACAAAAATAAAATTCAAATATACAATTTGAAAAATGAAAACACTGGCATATAGGTACTTTGCTTCGGAAGTCCATTGACAGACAAAAGGCCAATTTCAACCATGTGCATGTTGAACATCATCCTTTTTCCTCTCTAGAGACAAGGGCAAGTCACAATCAAATCCAACAAAAACTTACATTAAGTAATTAACTTATCTAATGAATATTTTAGGTAAAGCAGAGTAGTGGGAATGTTGATGGACATTTAAAGACTAACCTTCTCCACGTGGTCAAAGACAAGCACGTCATTATAGAGGCCCAGATGTATATCTGCAAGACTTCTATCATCATGTGGTGCCTTTGAGAATGGCAGTTTTTTCTTTTCCACATAGCGAACTGTATCGTATGAGAAATAACCAACCCAACCACCTATTCATAAAAATAAAGAATCTAAAGTAAGAAGAAGTAAGCAGCATAATAAATATTCCACAATTTCAGCAAATTTAAGCAGCCGACTACAAGATGCCAACATCAATTCAACTTATTCATTAATTCAAATCATAAAATGAACTTCAAAACAAGTAATATATCAGCAAAATTTGATCACCGCAAAAAGCTTCAGGAAGTTCATCGATTGTTTGAGGCTTCCAATCCTCAGAAATTTTTCTGGGAATCTCCATCGGATCGTCAACAACCTCCTCGACTAAGCTCCCTTTCTCATGATCCATTATTGTAACATTATTATCTTTCGCGATAACTTCCATCACCGGTTGAGCTCCAACCACACTGTACCTCCCCTGTATAATCATCCAATCCAATTCAACTTCATATTAAAAAAAAAAGCATAAATCATGACTGCCCAGATACCCAAAATGAACAAATTCTACAAAAGAAATAGTCACTTACAACATTTGAAACCCGAACACCAGGCTCCACTGATTCAAATAAAAAACTCGGAGCCTCTCTGTCATCTTCTTGAACCAAACACCGATATGCAACCACCGGCGTAAGGTGGTCCGAGAATATACAACGGTATAAGGGTACCAAATTTGCCCTTTTGGAAGCTTCACTAAATCCAGCTGCATCACTCACTACACAAACAAAAACAAAAAAAGAAAAAAATTTAAAAAAAAAAACAGTTTCTTGACACTAAAAATAATAACATGCATTATTTTAATCTTTACTTTCTCGCATTTCCTCAGTGACCGAACAGCGAGCAGAAACATTTCATTTACCTAACGTAGTAGTAGTGGCAGTGACGGGAGCGGTAGCCGTGGTGGTCTGACGAGAAACGCAGCACTTGACTGTACTGACAGTTGCAGCGGACTTGGGGAGGTTAATGCGGGTGACGGTGACCGGAACAAGAGACAGCCGGTGACTGGGTGGGACCAAGCGGTGGGAGAAGTTTAGGGATTGCATTGATGTCGCCGCTGCGCCTGCACTCATTGCTAGAAAGAACAAATAAATAACTCAAAAACCGATAGCGCCAGTCTCCGGTCAAAGGTCCAAACAAAAGATTATGGACTTTGTTTTTGGCCTCTCGGTATCTATGTTCTTTGAGCTCGCCAGAGGACGTCGCATATATATATAGTGAAGACGAAGACAGCGTAGGCCAAATGCCGCCGGCAAATCATGTGGCCACGTAATAGAAAGCAATTACCGTTTTGTCCTGTCACTGATTGAAAAGTATTGAGTTTGACTAGATTATAGGATAGACTAGTCGGAGCCGACTGAACTTTAAACGATTTTTTAATAAATTAATTTGAGTTCTGAGAATAATTTGTAGGTAGAATATTTTTTAAAATTATAAGTTTAAAATTATAATAAATTATTTATTATTTATTATTTTATTTATGTAGTTGATAATCGTATTTTATCATATATTAATTTTAATATAATTATATTTATTATTTTAAGGTATGTTTGGTATTATTCTTTATCAATGTTTTTTACATCCTTTTAGAAAAAAGATAATTTTTTTATGTGACATTCTTAACAGTGAAAATATATTTGCATATTATTTTAAAAAAATAAATGAAAATAAATATTGTCAAACATGTTTCGAAATTGCATTTGATAGAAGCTTTTACAAAAAAAATTTCCAATTCATCATGCAATGGATAATCATAGAGCCACATCAATTTACATAAAATGATTTATAAAAGAAAAATTATTATTATTATTATTATTATTATTATTCTACAGCTGTTGCTGCTGCTGCTGCTGCTGCTACTACTACTACTAATTCATTTGTGTGTAACTGTAGCTTGTAACACAAAAATAAAGAACAAAATAATTCGTTGTTACTTGACAAAATATTCATTTCATATTTTTGTAAAACGAAAAATTATGCAAAAATTAAATAAACAATTCAAAATAAAATTTACGAGGAGAATAATTGCAAACAGCGTGAGGGAGGCTGCAAGAGTGATTTGGTAAAAAAGAGAGAAGATTTTGTAAAATGGAAAGCTGCAAGTGCGGGCAGACCGCGGAGATATAAACTTCAATTAATCTAAATTTTTAATAAAATTAAAAGTCTGAATTTAAATGATATATTTATCTTTTTTATAAATTTTTAAAAATAAATATTAAGTTATTTATTTTTAACTTAAAAAATTAAAAAAATTGTTATTTTTACATTTATATTTTTATAAATTATAAATCCCAAATAAATAATAAACATCTCAAAGAGCATAAATAAAACAATATACTGTTATAATATAAATCATATTCAATTGAATACAATCATTTAATATTTTATATATATGTTAATCAATTTTTTTAATATAGTTTATGATGTTTTTATATGAAAAGTATTCATAAAAAAATTATGAATTTAAATAATACTAATTTGAAGAAAATAAAAAGATAAAAATAATAATAATCTACCACTATAAATTATCACAAGTTATAGAGATAGGTAATAATGCTCACTATTAAATTTTATTTAGGTAGAGATGAAAATTAATTATTAGATAATGATATTTTGGATAATATCTTTTAATGATATCATTCAAACTTTTTATTTTAAGAAAAAACTACAAAAACTAGTTTAATAACTTAACGATTTAATGACAAAAAAATTTCATTGTGTTGAAAAAATAAATTAACATATTGACTTAACTTATTAAAATTAGGTCAATTAAATCATTAACTAAAAGAAAAGCCCCAAAATCTAATAAACAATACTATTTTATCAAAACCTACATAAAATCCACCCAATACTTAATTAAACACATTGTCATGGTAACCAATGGGCTTTTGATTTAGTGAGAGAATTATTGCACTGAGAATGTAAAAACTTCCATAAAAGTATTGTGGGAGTTAATTGTAGTTATTCCTTAATTATTTCATAATTGAGTGGTGGAGATAGAGTTTAAAAAAAAAAAAAAAAAGCATACCGTCATGTTATATTAGCTTAGAAAGTAAGG
This sequence comes from Aegle marmelos, assembly GCA_030449875.1. Classification (NCBI taxonomy): domain Eukaryota; kingdom Viridiplantae; phylum Streptophyta; class Magnoliopsida; order Sapindales; family Rutaceae; genus Aegle; species Aegle marmelos. The sequence continues at coordinate 25,772,042 of JASUUL010000143.1, forward strand.
TCAAATACAATCCTTGACTTGACGATGATTCATTTACCATTGGTTTAATAAACTTCACACAAATAAATGAAACCTGCGGATGGTGGAAACCCCATGGGGATGGAGCCTAGGGATTTTCTCCATCAGGGGAAGATATGGAGGATGGTCTTATAATTATTTTAACAAACTTCATACAAAAAAAATGAAAGCTAAGGATGGTGGAAAGTCCAATGGGGATGGAGCCTAGGGATTTTCTCCATTTGGGGAGGATATGGAGGACGATCTTATAATCATACAAATAAATGAAAGCTAAGGATGGTGGAAACCCCACGGGGATGGAGTCTATGGATTTTCTCCATTAGGGGAGGATATGAAAGGAAGGAAATAATTTTTTATTTAATTTGTTATTTGAAGATAATCATTTTAATGATTTATATTTTGTTGTGTGAATTTCGTAATGAACTAGTGTTAATATAAGATATGCTGCCAAAACTTTATTTAATTTTTTTTTTCATATGATTAAATAAGTTCAAAAACTAAAAACATACTAATTACTTGGGAATTGAGAACTCTCAAGAATTTCCATCCCCTCCCTTCAAGTAATTTTGATACGGATGGGAGATGACAGAGACATATATAAAATATTATGGGCAGGAGGAAATTGAGACATATACAAAATATTGGAAACAAGTACGAGATGTTAGTTCCCTCCTTTCCCTTCCCCTTCTCATTGCTATCCCCAATAAAGGTGTTATGTAATTACTCGCACATCAATTGAAGAAGCATATAGAAATAAAAGTGTATTTTTACGGCTCAATTTCTCTTAGTCCCCCTGTTTTAAGGCTCCATTTAATGCGTAAGTAGAGTTTATTTAAATAAAATTTTTATTAATAAAAATTTTATAAATAAAAATTTTATTTAAAAATTTTAATTATTTAATTTTTTATTAAAAATTTATAAAATTATTTTAATAAATAAAATTTTTAAAATAATATTATAAAAATAATAAAATAAAATTATTAAATAAATAAAAAATATTTAAAATATTTTAATATTTAAAAAAAATTTCAAGACCTATAAAATTATACAGTTGGTTATGTAATTCCAATAAGCACGTAGTAATGTCCCTTTTGAAAAACTTTTTAATTATATTACCATGTTGTCGCCATCGAGTAATTTTCTAGCTTTGCCCCACAGGCCACGGGGACCAATCATAAACGTGGTGAGATTGTGACAATTTTTTGCGATATACCGGAGAATAAGGGGAAAATATAATGGGTGGAGGCCGCGGAATAAGGAATAAGGTGTTGATTCTTATTTTCAAGAAGCGGCCTAATTATACGTTAAACCTCATTTTATGTTAAATTTATTATTTATTATATGTCTATAAAATATAAATTCCTATATTATAGTCAATTCAACAGAGGTTATGTATTTATTTTTTCAAGTTATTATTGCCTTTGTAATTATCTTTTCCTAAAAAACACCAAAATACCTGTCAAATTTCATTATAATTAATAGTTTTAATTCTCATATAATAAAAGTTTTATTCTTATAAGGTTGTGGAAATAGATATAGTATGTCAGATCTCATACAAATTTAATTTATAAAATAATTTGTATATCTATCATTAATGAATATGCATGCAACGAAAAGGAGTAGTTATCCCTTACTGCAAATAATAATAACAACAATAATTATTATAATAACAAAGATAATAAAAAAAAAAAAAAACTAAATTTTGCTGCAACCCAAATTATGAGTGAGTCATAACTCCATCTTTGACAGTTAAATTTACCCGTCAACTACTTCGACCGCATGAAAATATTATTATACCTTTAGTTTGTATGATTAAACGATCAAAATACGCATTATAACTTAAAATTAACGACTAAAATATTCGACAACATAATTTCAAATTTCGAATTTTACTTCTTTCTCCCTGCTTCCCGCATTCTCCTTTATTTTCACAGCTGCGAGACACTTTGCAAACGGTTTTGCTTTCAAAAAGCTTGCTTCGTTGTTTTACCTCATTTTCTGTTTTGATTGTCTTTAATATTAATTTATAATTCAATTAACATTTAATGCTGCGAAGAATAAATACGGCAGCAGTCGCTGGACCAACTGGAAGAATGAAGATACTTATAAGCATGGACCCAAAAAGCTTAACTGGAGCATGCTCGTTATATTTATCACATGTTTCATGGCAAGTAATTCTTTTTTGAAATACCTATCATCATGTCCCTCGATAACGAAAGGTAAGAAAATGGTTGTTGCCCCGAATTTAAATCCGGACCGAACCCGACTCAAGCGTAATTTAATTTATCTTCTTCTTCTTCTTCTTTTCCGTTTATTTTAACTTTTTTTGTGGTGTAATTGGGGTTTGTATTCGCGGACCGTACGTGTCACTGCTCCAGGAAATAAGAAAGAAGATACCAAGTTTTTTCATTTGACCCCTCGGTTAATTTTTACGAAACTGCCAAATCTTTTGCAATCAGGCTACTAATCGGCTGCTGATATTTTATTGTGCGTCGGTGGCAAAAATTGTTTTGGCCTTCCGTTTTGGTTTTTAGCCCCAAGAAGGAAAAAAAAAAAAAACAAAAAAAGAGTAGAAACTTAAATTGTTGCTGGGTGTCGATGGAAGGGAAGGAAAAGCCTGAGGTGTAGCTTGCTGCACCTTATGTTCGGAACATAAAATAATATCGTGAGTCTTAAAATGTGTGCCTGAGACACAAAACAATACGATGGGCCCTAAAATAAAATTATTATGCCTACGGAGGTTTTTATCTCAATAAAAATAATAGATAATCATATCTATGACTCGACGTGACTTTGCCACTATAATAATAAATGCAAAACTATTGTATATACTCTGGTCTCTTTAATTTAGTATGAGCCGATTGAACCGAGTAACTTATAATCTTCTACTATGTGTGTGTATATATATGGGCCGGCCTAAGATACAGCTATATATATGTATACATATATTTTATTCAATATTTATCAATTAAAATATTATAAGAAGTTCAGATCCGCGCTGAACCAAATCCTGCTACTGCTAGTGATGCGCATTTTTCTTGATAACAAAATTCCCATTATTTCAATTTTCAAGTCCAACTAGTCGTACTGCTGGGGATGGCACTCGTCAGCGGTGAATTATCCATCAATAATTCCCGTGTGAATTAAATAATTATAAAGACTTTTTCATTTTTTTTTAATTTTTAATTAATTCTTCGAAAATACAGTCAAACATAGGGTGGGACAAATGTAGCGAGCTTAGAACGCCAAAAATGGGATGTCAATTATTAAAAAGATGCTGGTAGTCAAACCGTTTTCATAAAATAGCATTTGGCATTTGACTCGAACAAGCACAGATCACCTCTGGCAGATGCTAACACATAGATATGGGTTCAGCTCCTCGGGAAAAAAAAATAAAAAATGACAGCACGCTGATTAAAAAAAACCATAAGTTATCCTTTTTTCCTTGAAGAAAATATAAAAAAATTTGGAGGGAAAAAAAAGTCATGTTAGACGACTGAGGTGTCTGCGTTTCATATATATTTCTTTTTATATTGCAAAGCAAAATAATACAATCTCCTATGATCTTGTCTTTAACCTCCTCCCAGGCTCGCACTTCATTAGAGAAAGCTGATTAATGAAATCGAGCGGCCGCCAGCTTGGAAATTGACTGAACTGCAACGTCATTCACGGTGGCGGCCGTCCTTAAGACTCTCACTTTCTAGGGCTGCTTAAAAAAGGAAGCATATATATTTTGTTGTTTCGCATAATTAATCATTATTAATACCAGAAAAGAACTCACTTTGATTGGAAAAGTCATGTTTTTCCAGTTTCGGCACCAATGGTCAAAATTTGGGTTTTAGAAGAGTTTAACTGGCCGGTGTGCGAGTGCGAGCATAATTTTAGGCCTGCGTGCAACGCCATGCATGATCGATAGTATGACGCATCTGGGCATGCATGGCGTGAGACGCGAGTAGTTGTTGAGCTTTAACGAATGAATGATCTCATCGCGAAGCGCTTAACAGTAGCACGATCGAATCGCCAACTTGGAAACCTAATCAATTATGTTGCAATGGTCAAAGATTGTGGTTTCTTTAATATTTACTCCCATTTAAAATATTATGAATTCAACGAGAGACTAGTTGGAGTAGGAATTGGAACGAAAGCCACCGTAATCTGTTGAGATTTGTTTAATTGTATACATATACTCTTAATTTTCATAAAAGTATAGAAGCCCAGCACCATACGATTGACTTTCCACACTCTCGCGCGCGCGCGCGTTTGTGTGTATATATATATACAGAGAGTGAGAAATAGGGTTGTTATGTAGTGCGAGTATTTTTTTTTATCAATATATTTTTAAGTCCTGTAATTTAATAAAATTATAATAATATTATTAAATTTATTATATTTTATAATATATTAAAAAATAATTCTATTAAATTATATTATTTAATTATACATCGAATTAAAAAAATATAAGGTTGTCGGATAATAATTTTATTCGCTCAGAAAAAAGAAAAAAGAAAAAAAAAAGTTGCACTGAGATCTTCAAATGATTCCTCCAATCGGCACGCACAAATCCAGTTCGAGCTCAACCAAAAAATTTAAATGATTATCGTTTTAGCAACCAATTAGGAGTCGAGTGGCAGATTCGCTTGAAATTTCAATTACGTTTACAACGCCGCGTTCTACAGTGGCTAATTAAAGCGTCCTTCGTTAGGGCTTTGACAACTGTCCACACAAATGGCAAAATCTCAATTTGAAGATTCCAATAGATTTTGCGGGAATAAAAGCCACGTATTAAGTTGATAATTTTATTTTAAACATGAGGCTTAAACTTTTAAAGCTACCGATGGTTTGTTATTTTGTTAGGGATTGTTTTGACATTTTCCTTGAGGTATTGCCTAATATCGATTCCGCTCTACAGTAATGATATATTTACCTTTCTTCCATTATTTATTTACTTACTTGCTGTTATTTTTCTATTTCTTTATCTTTTTCTTTTTTCCCTGTCGCTTTCTTTCCCTTCGCTCTTTGCCTCTTCGCTTTTGCTTATTCTAGGGCTAGTGGTCGTCACTCCTAGGGGTCATTGTTGAGGCAGAAATTTCTGGATTTTTTTAATGTGTATTATCGGAATAAGTTAAGTAAGAGAGATTGTCAGTTTCTTTTGGATTGAAATCAATGTACGACGCCCAACACCCTATTATTTTTATAACAATTAATAACTCATCCGTACCAACCCTAATTTTATTGTATTATATTTTTTTAAAATAAATTTATATTTATATTCATTATAAAATTATTAAATCATATATTTAAAAATTATTATAAATAAAGAAATTTAATGTCATTTGTTTGATAATGTACTGATTTCATAATAATTAATAACCCTATAACATTATAATTTTATTGTATTATCTTTTTTTAAAATATACTTTAATTTATCAAAACTTCAGTAAATCATATAAACAGACACAAAAATTAAAAAAAAAACTTAATGTTAAAATAAGAATTATATTCTTTAGTATGAATAAAAAATTAATAATAATATATTTTTCTTATATTTATTATTTTATGATAAGTATTTTTTCATATAAGAAACATATATGTTATATTTTTAATATAACATATTATCAAACGAATAACTCATTTACCTCTCTTTTCCTTTGAATTATTTTGCACCAGTGAATTTTTTAATATTATAAAAATAGTAATTTATTAACTTTAGATAGAAAAAAATTAACAATCTCCCTATAAAAAATATAAGCTCTATCCGGCTTCAAATACAACTAAACATAGGCTTATAACGTTATTCCAAACAAATAATAATAATAATAATAATAATAATAATAATAATAATAATAATAATAATAAATGCTCAATAGTAAATCGTCTCAGAATTATTGTAATAAATAACAATTATAGAATTAAAAAAAAAACTTTCAAAATTTTTAACGATTCCCTATTTAATGGAATTTGACTTAAAGAGTAGACTAAGAGATTTCTACACCGAAACTGCATTTTCATTTGAAAATTTTCTTAAACAAAATAAGAGTTTATCTTTGACCGGTTACTGCGTATTCAGGACGATTTACAAATGAGTAAGTATGTGATTGGAAGACGTCAACCAAATGCTGAGACTGTCAATAAATTTTACTTCAACGTGAAGCAGGTATCATTTCGCCGATTAAAACTATATTTGTATTATTGTCATTCGTTCAACTTGATGTTCCAATCCAAGGATCTTATCTCTTTCAATTTCTTTTTTTTTTTTTCCAAATAATAACTATCCTATCATTATGAAATTAAGTCAAAAACAGGCTACTGCGTATGAATTAATACTGTTTATTGTATATCGATACTAATTAAAATCAACGCCGGGACGATGATGGGCGACTTAATGATGCCGGCCCCAGTCGGTAAAAGACTAACCTTGAGGATTGATGCTGCTGTAGCTGCTCTTTTATCTAAGAGGATTGCAGACCTGTAATGTTATTATAAAATACCATCAGCTTTATCAGCTTCACTTGACGACTTGCAGTTTTGAAGGCGGATGCTGACGGGAGACTGCTGGTTTGAATTATGAATTTTCATGCAGGCAGTTAGTTTAGTAAGGCACAAAATTGCAAGTATCCCAACATCTAACATCCGGTTTAAATCTTAATTAATATTACATTCATGCATTAGATGATAGTTAATGTGACACATAATATATTACATTACACTGTATTAACTATATTACATTATAGTGTATTATGGTAGGATATATTGGATGAAATTATAAGATGATAGTATACTTAGTTAAATATGGATTTTATTATACAAAATAATATTTTAGGGTTTTACTATTAACTTTTTAAATTAAGCATTAAATAATTGTTTTTAGACACAACATGATGCAAGCTGCCAATCGCACTCTTTTTTTAATCCTTTATGTCTCCGTTTGCTTGTTCAAATCCTATTTGCCAAGATATAGAAATTCTTTTGCTTAATTATTGTTAAAAAAAGAAAAAAAAAAGAGACTTCGCTTGGCTGCCAACGATTATTGTAAGATATTTATATTACAAAATTATAAAAGCAATATTTTCTTTGTTCAACAGGGGTTATAAGATAAAAAATATATATATAAACTAAAGTACACGGGAACCGATGGAGGACAAGAATTTTAACATTAATTGTTTTTGACAAGTATTTGATTTTTGTTTTATTATTATTAGAGTCGTTTTTTAATTAGCTTGTTACGAGAGTCTTTCTATTTATTATTATCTAGGCATGAGATTCTACTTTCATATTTGGAGTTCTCTTAGGCCAGTGGGTTTGTGGTTGTCGTTGTCGTAGTTCTACCGGTGGCATAGCGAGTCTAATGGTGTGAATCATTTGGCGGTCAGGGGCTGATGGTGAGGCGGCAATGGATAAACGAAACTCACGGCACTAATAGAATACATGGACGATAATACCTTATAACAAGATTAAGTGATGCTCTAACCTAAATAATTATATAAGGAGAATTTTGATAAAAATTAAATAAAGTGGTTATTTAAAAAAAATTAGTTAATAAAAATTCTCTCTTATAATTCTAAAGAGATTATTTACTGAAACTTCTCACCAACTAAGAATAACTCAAATAAAAAAAAAATAGAATCCAACTTAAATAATAACAAAAAAAGACTCTCATGAGTCAAAACCTACTACAAAAATGATTAATAAAATATAGTTGACAAAAATTAACGTACTTCCTAAAGTAAATAAATTTAAAAAACCTGTCCGACATCAATAACATTATATCATTTAGAAGGGTCCGCGTTCGATATAACAGTTATACTGTATAACAGTTTATTTCAGCCGTTAGATTTTCGATTTTATTTTTTATTACATACATTCAACAGTTAAAATGAATAATTATACGGTATAACTATTATAACATAAACTTTACCCATTTAAAATTGAGCAGAGTAATATCGGGGCCATATTGGAGAATGATAAACCAAAGTGGGCTAAAAAAATTATATGAAAAATGAAAGAGCTAAACCAAAGTCCAACGCATTTTTTATCTCCTTGTTCCCCTCGTAGTCTTATCTTTTACTGCTGGAATTAAGACCACAGTGATGGACATAAATTTGACCGGAATATGATATTGCCGCCGGATTTTCACAGCAACCATGATATGCAAATTAAAAATAATAAAAAAGGTCAATCTCAGATTCCCTATTATTACGATAATTAAGATAATTTTATTTGACTATGTGACATTTCTCTGCAGTCTTCAATCAAAGGTTCTAAATTTTTATAAATAATTAAAAAAATTATTAAAATCTTTAAAATATCCGGACTTCAAAATAATATATCCGCATATTCTTATGAAAATATTCTCTCTCACATTTCTCACACTTGTGTGCATGTATATATATATATAAGTTATTGTTTATATAACTTACTGTCCTCAATAAAATACATGCGAATCCCATAATTTATTATTATTTTTTGTATTATTTTTAAAGACTGTAAGTTACATCAGCTATCAACTTTAACTTAATAATTGTCTCTCTCTCTCTCTTTATATAATCTTTTTTTAATTAAAGACATAAAAAATATTTTTTATCACGCATAGATGGATATATAAGTATTTCAGTGAGTGTTTTTACATTTTTATATACAATCATTTTCTAACTAAAATATCTTTATTTTATTAAAATAAAAATATATATTAAAATATAAATTTTAATATATTAGAAACTGTTTTCCCAATAAGAATCTTGATTTCAATCAACAAATTTGTCGATACCACTCAGATTCCACCTCTGAGGAAACAAAGAAACAATCTTCCTTTTTCAGTTTTCCACATGCATGGATGCTAACAGTTTTTATAAAAGGAAATGAGAATTCACGTGTAAACAGCGCTAGGAGAGATCAGAGATGTAAAAGCTTTTGTTTCTTTCCAGGTATGCAAGGATAGTAAGTAACTTAAGTTAGTAAACCACTCTGGGAGTCGATTAATGTGGTTAAGTCATGTCAGAGGACTGACTGAACAGGTACCTAATTAACTTTGTTATTGGACAGCCAATACGCAGTAGTCATCTAAAGACAGCAGCACAGCGCGATTAGCAGAAACTGATTACATTACAAATATTGGCGGAATGGCGCATGCTTATGAATTGACATAAAGTTGAGATGCAATAAGTTTTTTTTTTTCTTTTTCCGAAGATTAATGTCACCAATTAATAATGACATTTGTTCGACAGTAATACCATATCATCTTATTGACATATTGCACATGTAAGCATATCGTTACTCAAAAGATTTGAAACATTAAATTTAATAAGCGTGTATGAATTAAAATCATAATCACATTTAGCTATAGTAGTTCTCTATTGAAAAAAAAAAAAAAAGGATTGCACTTCCACTATATACGCAGAGCAGCCTTACTGTGAAGAAGAGAAGGGATTACAAAGTGCCTAGTATTAGAGTTAGTTAAAAGAAAATTAAAAATTTAAAAGCTTTCTATGACTTGCATTGTGAAGAGAGGTACAAATCTATTAGGGGGAAACGAGATAGCCAAAGATAAATAAAGGGTCTTTCTTCGCCATTTTCCTTCTCTGAAAATTCTTTAAAAGCAAAGCTTGCTGTTTCTATCATTAACATTCCTAGCATGCATTTTCTAAGCCCGTTAATTTGATAAACGTTTATAATATTTCGCTAAGTTGTTAGGTACTTGTACTATTTCACCACCTAACCCTTGACAAACACTGAGGTTACTGACATGCCTTCCAATCACGTGTTGAAGTTTTCTACAGGCAATTCACTCAAAATCGTTTTCATAGACAAAGCGCCGGTCAATTCACCTTGCACAACAATATGACAATCCATTATTTCGTGTGAATCTGGTTTCAAAAGAAACAGGTATGTTTATACATCCATCATAACTGTCAAGGAAGGCTCGTTATGATGCGTCAAGTAAAAATTTTAATAGGGTTAGTCAAGCACGGCTCGCAAGATTTGTCAAGTAAGATCTGCAAGAATGGAAAATTGTGCACCTGGATTGGAATATAGAGACACAAAAAGAATTAATACGCAAGCCGGGTTACCGTATTAAATAAAAACAATCAATCGAATTTATAGTTAATTCTGTCGGCCTTCAGTTCTTTACAATTTTTCATAATGAATGGCCTTGCTGCCTTGTAAACTATGTTCAATATTGAATGCAACCATAACGAGATCCTTTGCTCGCTCTTTAATTTCTATTGCTCGAATTCATAGCACTCCTCACACATTTTCTTATTTACAATTTCTTTGTAATTTTCTTTTTGTTTTCATTTTTTTACACGATGACGAAGACCGAGAAACACGAGGTTAGAAACATTCTTAATGATGAAAAGGTGAGAAACAATTTAAGTGAATATAATTATTTATGCTTAGTGATCGACGATCCGTTAACAACACACATGATGTAACTCCAAACCTCCTTCACCATGTGTTAGAAAGGGAGGTATTTTACCACTAAACCGACAAATCATTATCAAGTTGAAAAGTTTAATCAGTCATCTCAGTAGCTATAATTTCATATTCTTGAATGTAAAATTATTGTCGCTATCACTACCATTTTTGCTGTGCAAATGTCATGAATTCCTTGCTTAAACTTTGTATCATCAATAGAAACGAAAAGTGGTAATAGCTTCGAAGTTGCCTTGGTGCCGTACAAGACCTGTCGAAATGTTGTGATTTTTGTCGAATTGCGTCTAAGTGGGTATCAAAACTAAGCGCCAACTGACATGCACATCGAAATTGCATTCGGATCTTATCTGCTTTGGGTAAAAATAAATTATTAACTAGCTATTTTCTACCACAAGAAATCAGCCAGCTCTTGACACGTCTATGTTGCTCTTGGTTAATGACATCGCTTATATTTCAGCAGCTACGCAACTTACAGCCCAAGATGTATTCTACAAGGCGAATCTCCCTCGAAAAGTCCCACTGAGACAGATTCTCATCTATCAGAAGGATCAGAGTATAACATATGCGAGAAGATTGACCTAGAAATTTGTAATAGCTTCATCTGAGAAAGGGAATGGGTATGGTAAGCATACCAGCAATCCTAGGAACAAAACTAGAACTCCGAGAGCAATGTACTTATCATCAGGATCCGTGATCTCCTCAGAGAGTGGAGCAATTGGTCCCCTCTGCAAGAAGAATACGAGTACAACCCAATAGAATGCGACGTCACTGAAAAGAGAGGATAGGCCTAGCAGCGCGATTGACACACCTGTGAAGCGCGTTGAAGCCTGTTAAACAGAAAAACTTGATCATTATAACACATACCCATTTCTAATTTAGTTTTGTTGGTGAGTATTTAAACATGTATGACTTTCAGTAGATAGCTGGGATTACGATTAGGAGATTGAAGGTCTAACTATGCTCATTAGGCTTGTGAAAGAATTTTTCAGTAATCAGAATAATTTCAAATGAAATACCTTTCTTCCCCATAAGGCAAAAGCAATTCGGCCTCCATCCAGCTCCCCGGCAGGGATGCTGTTGATGGCATTTATGAGAAGTCCAGCCCAAGCCCAAATGACTAATGGGTTAACAGATATTGGAGTGCCTTCCTTGAGTACATCGCCAAGAAGAAGCTTTGCTGTAAAAGAAGATAGGAATTCCACAGCCATAAAGCCAAATAAGAACCAAATTTCCAGAACTTGTAGTAACAGATCACAAGAGATTCAAAAAAATTCAACAAGCATGTATATGAAAGCCATATCTTCGCATCAAATAGCTGTTTTAAATCAATTGCTTACCAAAGCCCCCAGCAATAAATGACTCATGGAACACCGAAGCATCAACAACAATGCCAATACCATCACTGGGTGGGAATAAGAATCCTACAAGAAAAAGAACAAAGCCCAACGAGAACCCAGCCAAAGGTCCAGCTGCTGCAACCTTTAGGAGATCTTCACGCTTGGAAACAATATTTCTAATCCTAGTTATAGCACCAAAAGAGCCTATCTGCCACCAAAACAATTCATGAGTCTGACACTATGTAAAGGAAACATGTAATGAATCAGTAAATGCTTTATAGAAGCAAATATGGCTTTTTGCCGACATGGTTGTGATCAGCCAGGTGATGAAAGCCAGTGTTCCATGTTATTACTTGGGCATCACTATCAATATGCATCAATAGTAAATCAAGAATTTATGTTCTAAGGTCTGAAACAAATTTCCCAAGATTTAGGTTTTGCCTTGATTACAGAATCATGGTGACCAAGTGCTTTTGGAGGCAATCTTGAATCTTTTTTTTTTTTTTTTTAAACAAAGATTAACCATCCAACATCAATGTCATATTCTGTGATTGAGCTTTTAAGGAATTGAACAGTTAGTTTCAGGTGGAGATCCAACTAGCCGTTGTAATATAGTTTATTATGATTAGCATATTTTTTCTGCATAAAAGTAGCTTCCCTGTACTGAAAAATTCACAATATAAACAGAAAATGGGGAAAAATGGAGTGGGGAACTCTTCCAAGTAAAAGTTTGGGACATAACAACCATAAATGTATCACCTGCCAACTAGGAACGAAGTATGGCACGCCGAGCTCAACTCCAGTGCTTTTCGCAGCTAAAATGTGGCCAAATTCATGTACCCCTACAACAAGTGCAGTAACAACAGCTCCAGGAAGACCATTTGTCAATAAGTTGAGATTGTCAAAAGTTGATCTGCAGCATCACAAACATTGTTTTTTAAGTCAAATAATTGAAATACAACTAAATTTCACCACATAAAGTGTCTCAGAATTCAAGCAACTAATTTGTAGAAAAATTAGAGCAATTCAGACAGGTCTTCTCCATAAAGTTGCCTTTTTGCCAGCTAGCCTGGTTAATATAAACTCCATTCCACCATTTAACTTTTATCATCAATAATATTTCTTTTTAAGTACTTCCCAGCATCTAAGATTTTGCTAAAACTATAAATAAACAACTAAATTAGGTAGTGTAGAGTGTGGAGTGGGTTATGCTTATTAACTGCAAAATAATCTTGCAAAATCTACAATCTCAAAGAAGAAATGAAAATCAGGGAGGAAAATTAGTTGCATTTTCGAAAGCCTTAAAACTGGCCATATTTCATCATCTTTGAATGTATGACTTTAAAAAGTCATAAAGAACCACTTACAAAAAGTTAGACTGCAGAGCAGGCACATTCCGGAGAAGTAAGGTAAACACAGTAACCAACCCAAATGCCCCAGCTGCAAACCATTCTGGGACAGCTGCAAAAGCAATATAAACCAATGCTGGCTAATAATCTTTATGTTCCAAAGAATGGAAATCAGTTCTGATGATGAAGCTTGATATCAGCATGAATAACTATTCTAGATCACAGTTAAACAATCACCTGTTGTCTCCGGTTGCAATGTTTTCCTTGGAACTACAACGGCTACTGGTTTATCATCCTCTGGATTGACCAGAAGAAAAAGCTTATACTGATCCCCAAATTTATTCTGAGTAAATATTGAGCAGAAATTAAGTTTAGCAAAGGATAATTCAAAATCTTCATAAGTATTCTTATGGGTGAAGTGCATATCTACATACCTTCATCCTAGTTGATATTTTTTCATAGCTTTTAGCTGCCTGTCCTCTCAGATTTCCTTTAAACAAAACCCCACCCTATCAAAAATAAATGAACAAGCTAAAATAACCAATAAAATGTCCAGAACGAAGCATCTGTCAAACAGGAAATTTAGCATAAAATCAACAAATATTGTCCTATACTTCCTCTGATTTCTTTTTAAATGAGTCATTTTAGTTCCATATAAACAAATAAGGAGTTCCCAATTCTTGAAGCATCCATTTAAACAACCTTTGGGTTTCTAATCTTGGCAGTATACTCCATTTGCAGCTCTACTTACTCACAAGAAGTTTAACACATTAAAAGAGGAAATATAAAACCAAAAACCATTGAATATACCCACCTCGTATGGCTCCTGGTTTGTCACAAAAAAACTATCAAAACCAAATACTTGGTCCTTTAGAATATCAATTGTCTCCTTTGGAATCCTTATAGATTCGTCCAGCTGCTGAGGCTGCTCAGGAAATATATCGAGAGAAGTATTGTAAGAAGACATCGAACGATGATGTCCGTTCTAATGTAATAAATATGACAGTGCGCAGATCAGAATCACCTTCACACCTGGCAACGGGGATCCACTAGCAACTTGTCCATTATCATCATCCTGCTTTAAACACAAACTTAATGCAATAAATATAAGAGGAAAAAACAAGGCCCATTCTCTACAAACGAAAGGCAACTGTCTTCTTGTTATCGAAGAGTTATGAAACTCAGAATGAGAGCCAAAACTTTAAATAGACAAAGGCATTCTGCTTAGGAGTTCATATGCTATTAAATCTCTACCTCCAAATTTAATTTTCTTACAAACAATATGGAAACAGCAAGAAAGGAAAATCCAACCATGTGGGTCAAGAGTAGAGAGTGAATTCACCAGATCACAATAACCTCAATCAGTCAATGATAATATGATAGACAAGCTATCTAGGGACTGCAATTCAATTTGCATAACTTTAATTACTCAAAAATAAATACCTGGCCGCCACCTTCTGTATCAGCAACATCACCGCCATTTATTTGATTTACAACTTGAGGCTGCGAATCAAGTTGAGAATCCGGCTGGCGTTTGTCATCCTCCTGATGGGAAGCAGTTGCCGGTTGATTTTCTCGACCATCACAAACTTCTTTTTCCTATATAAATTCAGATAAATACCAATTCATTAGAGAAGAAACACAAAAAGTCAAAAAAGACCATACTTTACTCGGGCAGGTAAAAGAAATGTTCATCTTGAATTTTTTTATCCTCTTCGTGCACGCTGTATGTGTAATCCTAAATAGCTTTGTCCAAAAATACTCCAAGCAATTAAAAAAGGGCCCTTCATAGTAATAGATAAAGCATTTTTATTTGCCAGCAAACTCTTTGCTCAGGGCTGAAACACAGCAGGCATTTACAAAATATACAACGAGCACAGTACCAAAAAAATAAAATAAAAAAGGCACCTTATCATTATTGCTATCTGGTTCAGTCTGTGTATCAGTAACTCTACAAATTGGCTCTCTCTTCTTCCTGCAAAATCTATATCATGAACACTAATATCCATTAATTAAAAATTAAAATAAATTAATAGACTTCAATCAATAAGACAAGAAAAAATCGACACCTTGAAACCTTGCGGGAGCTGAAGTTTCCTAAACGGCACCGTACAGGGCGAGTGACATGTAAAGAAGCCAAAATTGGCTGAAAACGAATATCACAATAAGAACTGCAATGTGATGACAGACTCAAGTTCCCGCGAAAAGCTGTCGTGAAATTCATTTTTGAAAATTTGAAATATAAAATAAAAGAAGAAAACACTGAAGCCTTAGTTCGACTGAAACTTAAACATTATTAAAAACTGGAGAATTTAAATTATGGTTTCGGTTTACGGATTTGGAGGCTTTTTGAGACTTATCTCAGGACTGAGAAGAGCCGACAAGCATCGAAAAATGAAATTATCCTTATTTTATTTTCTTGGTTAAATACCCGCCTAAAGATTTTTTCTGTTTTGGATATCACCAATCAGGATCCGACATGTGTTAAGAAGAGGTGAAGTTGGACTTTATTGATATTTTATCGTCATGGACCTGAAAGGTACGTGCCGTCCCCGACTTTTCTGATATTTCGCACCATGTACTTTATTGATATTCGCCGCCACGAAAAGCAGGCATGAATGTGGTTCGCTTGCTTGCTGATGGTCATGGACAGGCCATCAAGGTTCGTTACTTCGTTAAGAAAAATTATTTTCCACCGAATTAGAACATAAAACATTTCTTTTTAACAACATACTCGCAGAGCACTGAGAAGTAACTTTTGAAATTTTTTAATTTCAAAACAAAATTTATTTTCCAACATCCACCTGGTTTTTATTTAATGAGGGCAAGCAAAAACCCTTGAACAGAACCAGCGGGAATCTTGAGGACCAAACTGGCAGAATATGAATTTGAGAGTTTTCTTGCCAAAGAGAAAATAGAACAGATAAAAAACGTAACACGGATTTTAAAACCAGATGGCATTAGTATTTGGATAAACCGTTAGGCTATACAAACATTTTCAGAATTGGCAAGCTTTTTCCTTTTTACCTAAAATAGCTATTCAAGTAAAGTTTGAAGTTTCTTTCTTAGGAATAGTTACAAGAGACACGAGAAAAGTGAGAGACCCTTGCCTACACTAGATCCTCAGGCCGCAAATCCCACCTTTTCTTACGTCTACTGCAAATATTTGTGCCAAAAATCAGCTTTGCCAACTCTACTGGTAATGGTGATGGCTCGAGCTTGATAATGCACTCCTCATTGACCTCATCATCATTACTGATCCATCCATTATAAGGTCTGCGTTTCCAAAGTGGAACATTGCCCTTCAGTTGTTCAGAGTGCATGGCATGTGAAGGCGAGAGGTTCGAAGTTTTAAGGACATTAGGATATTGCCGTTCTCCTGAGTTCTGCTCCAAGTTTAGGTCTTTCTGGCCAGTTCCTTCTCCAAGCATTGGCAGATGATCATCGCAATCTATCAAAACAGAGCATAGATAATGTACTGTATTTGCAGCATAAATATTCAAGACATTGCAAAATTTGAACAAAGCTCAGTTTAGTCCAAATTCATACTAATGTGAACCTGAAAGCAATTCGTAGTTCTTATCCGGTATAAAGGAAAAGGAAGAAAAGGGAATGATCCAAGTGATTGAATTGACTGAAAAACCAATGTTCCAAGCACAGGAAACAAAAAAATCCGAGGAGGGCACATTACAGTACCTCCTAAAGTTGCAGTGTCAAGCTTTCAGAGTAAGAAATGCAGTGTCATTTACCCGATTCATAACTCACTAATGCAGTATCTGAAGTCCCATATGTCTGTGGTGCAGACTCCAGTGCCCCACTAGCTGGCAAAGCAATTTCTAAAGCCTCCGCATCTGAGTGGGCAGATGCAAGAAGAGCAGTTGAGGGCCCAGCAAGTGTATCATCCTTCAACAGAGGCATAAAAGAAAATGCAGACAAAAAAACCAGTTCACATTCACATCCTTAACATAGAGATGGAAAATAAATATGAATTCGAAGAAATTTGGGGGCTCAAACAATAGCAGGAGAAGCTAAGTTGGAACTAAACGCCAATCCTCAAAGTGACTCCTTTGAAGAAAGTATATGATTTAACTAGCAGCAAAATATTGTATTCAATCATAACAGACAGAAATAAACACTGACCAAAGCAGAATTAAAACAATACAATAAACAACCAAAATTGTAGTAGATGGGATCGCAAAGTTTAGCTCCTTATAAATACCCGACATTTTCAAATTGACTCAACCTAAAAAGATAAAAACCCACAGTCAACATGTTTCAGACCATTAATGAACATAAAGGCCATAAACGTGGACTGCAAATTGATCTTGAGTGTGTCATTTGCAACCGTCCCAAAATTGTATAATTCGTCCGATGACTTGCTATTAGCAATCTGTTTTCTACTCCATCTATCAATCTTTAATTTACATTCTAAGAAAATTAAAGATGAAAAAATAGAATAGAGCCCTAAAGCTCATGATTCGTTAGCATTGAAGGTGAAATTAGCACATAAAAAGAAGTTACCTTTTGTTGCTCCTCTTCCTCAAGGATGTTCTCAAGGAGGACTTTGTATGAATTCTCTTCAATAAAAAACCAATTGTCTTCTCCATAAACCTAAAACCAAAAAACCAAACTGTTCCTCATCGAAAACACCAATATCCAAAAATGTTTTTTTAAATCGAAAAACACAAAAGCAAGAACACATACATTCAAGAGTTCCTTTAACTTCTTCAGAATCAAATCCTCTGAGAACCCATATACCTGCATTGCTTCAAGTGCTGCTTGCATTCGGGTATTTTTCTTCAGCAAAACCAACCCAAAATGAAAATAAGAAAAAGGGGCCCATTTTAGCAATCGGTAAATGACAACTAAAGACAGTGAGAAACGAAAAAAAGAAAAAAAGAAAAAAAAGAAGCCATTTATCATTACCTTTCTTGGTCTTCCTCTTGGTGCCATTTGTGAGTGAATCACCCCCTCTCTGAACCTAAAACCCAAAGAAAAACGAAGGGAAAAAAAATAGCTAAATAATACAAACTTTGCCCAAAGCTGAAAAATTACAAACTACAATTGATATCTGAAAAAATAATAAAAATAAAAACTTGAGCGGACAAGGCGAACCCATATACCTGCATTGTTTCACGGCGACTTTCCCGCCTCACGGTAGACTTACACAGTGAAAGTAAAGTTACTATCTTTAACTAAGTGACTTAAAAAATATATCATAAACTTTCCTATCAAATTATTGATTTTATATTTTATATTTCAGTCTATTAAGAAATTTGTAATGTGTAAATAGAGAACATTATTAATTTTGGTATGAATTCTCTTCCATGACCATCACAAGCCAAACGAAAGAATAATAAAGAGAGCAGAAATTTTACCTGTGTGACGTCACCGGCGTGAACTGCTAGTCGGAGATTCGTTGCAGGCTTCCGTGTGAAAGCTTGAAGGAGATGCTATGGAGAGAGAGGGGGCAGGAAGAGAACGTTGAGAGAGAGCTCGAGCACTCAACGGAGGAGAGAGTGTGACTTTTGAGACTTATTCACTATGCTTTATCATTTGAAACCTAATTTTTTTTTTTTTTTTGGGTTAATTGTCTTCACTCCACTCTTGATAAATTAAAAAAAGGTGATAATTTTTTAAAAAATATATCAAATTGATAACATTATCTTAATTTTTATAGTTATTTTTAATGAGAATATTAATATTTTTATTATAAAATAATTTTTTATTCTTATAATTAATTATAAAATAATATTTTTATTCTTACTCACTTATTTTTAATTTTTTAAATAAAAATTATAAAAATTTAAATCTAAGTTTAATTAACAAGGTATTTTTTGGCATAAATCAAACAAAATTATTTTAAAAGGATTTTCTTACTGAATCAAACTAATTTGTGATTATAAGGAAGCACCTCTTATGAATTGTAAAGCATTACACAAATCTAATATTTTTATCTTTTTGGTTTTATAAAAATAAAAAATCTATTTTTTTCTAAATTTACTCTTGACTAATTAAAGTTAACAATAAAAGTTGACGGAATTATGATAGGCAAATTAAGGTTTGGATTGAGTCCATTGTGGGTCTGGTAGATTTGGGCTTTTACTTATTTTTTAAAATTATTATAAACTTAAAATGAGTTTATAGTAAAAATGATGATACGCTTATAAATAATTTATATAAAATAATTTACTATTAACTTATTGGTTGAAAATATAAAATAAAAAAACATATCATGTGGTCTAAGATATATTTAGTTTGTAAAAAAAAAAGTACTAGAATTTGTATCTATTTATCACTTTAATAATAATAAAGTTGTTACAATCAATCATGAATTAAAGAAAATAAATATTTTAAAATAAAATAATAAAAGAAAGAAAATAATACAAATAAAAGTTTAAGAATTTAATTTTTTAATAATGAATTATTTAATTCAAATATCCTCTTAATTCATTAATATTTAAAATAGAGTTTAATATTATAATTTTAAATTTTTTAATTCATTATTATATATAAATTAGGGATCTAATTTTTTAAAATTTAAATTTACTATTATTTTTATAATTTAGAGAAAAAAAAAACTTTTTTATGTAAGTCTTTGTTTAGATTCTGGTGCGAAAGGCCAATGGAGAATGAGTGTGAATATGCCCAGATTTTTTTGTTATCCCTAAATAGAATATTACTTAAATATTTTTAAAACATGTGTTTTTTTTAGATTTATTAAAATATGTGCCATTAAGGGATAATTAACTCCTTTTTTATTATTATTTCAAAAATTTTAGAGCAAAAACGCCATTACATCCTCTCGTTACTCCAAGAAATCATTGCTTTAATTTGCAAGATATATCTGCAAAACTAGTTGGTACCGGTTATTTTATCACTTTTTCACATTCTTTTCATGTTGCTGGCTTGTAGAACTGGTTCGTCCGATAAATTCGAAGAAACGACTTGTCTGTCTTATAACACCTTCATTGTTGCCCGACACGTCGTCTCTATAAAGACGACTCGTCGTTGTATGGGCTGTTCCTTTAAAGTTCGAGAACTTCAGACGGAAGAAATGTAAAATGTACAGCCGAGTGCAGGCAAACAGAAAAACTGAACGTTTACCCGACCTTTCAAAAGAGAAATCTCTTTAAATTCCATGGTTTAGTCAAAAGTCAAGCCAAGATTTTAACTGCCCGCATCAACACCAATGCAATCAACCCAACCCAAGAATTAATATAAGACCCGTTACTAATTATCTTTACCAATTCATCAAGAAACTGGAAAAGAAAACTAAACCAGCAACCATGGCTTCATTTTCAAAATCATTCTCTTTTGAATTTAAGACAGAAAATTTTGCTTCTTCAATATATGGTAAGTATTTCCATTGATGATGCTTCAATTCCAAAGTATATGTATCCCTCCACATGCTCCGTCTTCAGCATTTGCTAACTATTTTACTGATGTCAGTATAGTCGTTCTCTTGAGTGGAATAAACTTATACGTGACTATTAACAATCTAGCATTGAAGTTAGAAGTAATACAGACATTTAGATTTGAGAAAAATTATATCGTATACATGTTCTGATTAATTCTTGCATTTTCAGCAGGATCCTTCGTTTTTGACTCTTCAGGTAAATCTTTTTGCTCTCTCCTCTCAAACACCGTACTGTTCTTTAGCTAAGTTTTGATTCTCTTAAAACATGGCAGAAGCAGACTCAAATTTAAGCCTCTTCCATTCCTCTGCCTCAACACCTATTATACATTTTACAGTGTATCTCTCAGAAATTTTTTAAACCTGCATATCTGTGGTAAATTGTCCAATGATCGATGTTAGTACTTTCCAAGTGTGATTATTCGCATGCATTAATGTTTTTTCTTTTTCTTTTTTTCCCTAATTAATGGAAACTTTGCTTTCAGCCGTCAACAGCGGTAGTGCTTTTGGCTTCAGGAAAGAGGGAGGGGTTGCTAAAAGGTTTTTTAAATATCGTACACGTTCACCTTCGCATACGAGTGATGCCATTGCCGCGTTATCTGCAGAGCAAGCTCCTAGTGTCATTGTGTCATTTGAGGCGAAATCAGATGGCGGTGGGGTTAATTTTCTGCTTAAAGTTTGTTTCTTTTGTTGAAGTATGCTTAACATTTTGATAATTGAATTGTTGCAGAGAAAAAACCGACGTCAAAGTCACCATTGCCATTGACAGTGGTCACGCGAATCTTGAATGGAATACCGCAAAACCCACATTTTTACCAGCTTCGAAACTACTCTGAGATGACGAGGAAAAACTTGATATCAGCATGGGATCGGATTTTTGAAGCAACAGTGATAGAAATTCACTCTCTACAAGCAATGGACTTCTGGGATAGAGCGAAAAAGCTTTGGAAAACAATAGAAGAGTTGCAAAGTTTGGGGTACAATGTGATTGCATTAAGGAGAAGGCTGGTGGATTTAGGTGATACTATGGCAGAGCTCAAGTTGTTTCAATTTCAGATAAAAGGGTTGAAGATCAAAGCTGAGAATCATAGAATGGAAAAGAGTAGACTTCTGAGCTTGATTGAGAATTTGCAAGCACTGGCAAAGAAAGAAGAGGATTGCATGGAGAGTAAGCTGATTGAAGCAACAAAGTTGGAGAATGAACTACCAAAGTTTGATGCTGCCTTTGCAAAACTAGCCATTAGACCAATCTAAATGAAGCATATATACGCTGGTGTTGCATAAGCATAATCTAAGTGCATAAAATTTGGTAGGTACCCAGTAAAGATTGGAGGAATATGCTGTTGGTTTTATGTTTTGTTGACTCTATTTTGCTGCAAAAATATGCTATGTTACTTAAATTAGTCCCTTTTTAAAGCATGGATGCCTGTATAGGTTAATGACCATCCAAATATGCATAATTAGACTAGTGATAGAAAAATTTAATTGTATTTTTATTGTCCACATGAAGTTGGGTGTCAGCAACGAAAATTTAAAGATCTTTAACAGATAAGTGGTACAACACTGCATCGTAAATATACCCTTAATTGAGAGGCTAGATTGCATATTCTAGATCTCATATAAGATAAAAAATCTTTATCATCTTTTTTATGCAAAAGAAAAGAAAAGGGGATTGATTGGTTGACATTCACTGCTACAAATCACGCTCATATCAATATACATTTTATAAAGCCTAGTAAAATAAAGTAAAAGAAGATTATATGATAACACGATGATGATATACACCTTTATGCCTCCAATGGTAAACTCAAAGTTTCTTTTTCCTCCTAGCTTTTACACTTTTTTATTTTTCCTCTAATTTTTATGCGTTTTGAAAAAACAAACCAATAAGCTTTGCAAGCAAAAGAAGTAAAGAAACGAAAACGCGTGATGGCTTATTAAAGCTTTTCCTTTATACTAACAAAGCGCGTTTCCTTTAAAAAAACAAAAAAAAAATATATATATATATATATATATATAAATAAATAAATAAATAAAACAAAAACAAAGCGCGCTTCCTTAAAAACACTTTTTTACAAAGAGCTGTTTTTATCATCTTTATCATGCAACCCCTGGCTTGCTTCGCATCTTATCAATGAAATTGCATTTTGGCTTAGCGAAGTGCTTATTTTACAAAGTGCTTTTGGCATATGGATGTTCCTTCAGAAACACGTTTTAACTCGTCAGAGTTCATAGAATGGAATTAAGCAACAAGACATAAGAGTATCGGATCATGATTCATGTGACATGAGAAAGGCAAAAATTAGAACTGTGTTTTGGATCCATGAACTCGCATAATAAGCTGCCAACTTTATATACTATGCGAATGGTACAACACCAAATCCAAAATCTCCTATAGAATTATTCTTTATAATTATATTGGGAAATTGTAGGCTGAACTTAATCAGAAAATATAACATTCACAAGCATCTAATACTGACATAGAAATGTTGAACAAATAATGAAAGGGGAAATACAAGAAACCAGAAGACGTTAGAAATGCTTTGGTGGTGATGTGGAGTAGGTCCATAATCAGTGAGCAGTAGCTGAGGCTGGCGGTGGGCACTGATAGCACTTGGCAAAGAGTCCAAATGTGTCGACTTGCTTGATGAAGTTGGTCATGCTAGCCCAGCCTCCTAATCCAAACCCAATCACTAGTACCCATACTAGTATGAAAGTGTTCACCACGTACATTGCCGTCCAGCTCGGGAGGAAGAATGGAAGCTTCTCCGCTGAATTCTGTTATCACAAGAATTATGGAAGGAAAAGCTATGTTCAAAGACTTGTAAGGGATGTCATGCTCTGAAGATGCATCAAATGTTGTTCAAGTCTTGAAGCTAATCTAAGATACAAGTAATGCAGGGACGTAAGTGTGAAAATAACAGACAACCAACTGATGAGAAAGGACCGCCAACATCATTTCAAGATCACAAGTTTGCATCTTTTCAAGCATTAAATCCAGGAGTGGGCCTAGAACTACAATGAAATTAGGAGTTTTAGTCACCTCTGACCTACATTATGAGGCCAGAAAGATATCAATAAAACAGTTAGGCTTATCAAACATATATTTATGTGTACAATTGCAATCCCAATCAAAGACGAGAAAATTTGCTGTGGCACAAGAAATAAGGCAGTGGGTAGGTCGTAGATAGAATTGAAGATTAGAAGTTGAAAGATTGGACCATTCACCTGTCGAGCAGAGGCTGATCTATAAGTGAGCATATGGGCTAAAGTAGGGATGATGTAGACAGTGAAGCTGACCAAAAGAGCTCCCACGGCTGAGTTGATGGGACCAAAGAAAGGAAATATAATTGCCAAGAACCATATTGGTATCACCACAGGCAACCGGGCAAGTGCCCTCAAACATATGCTCTTTGTGTCATGCATTCCCACCACTTTCTCCCACACAAAATATAGTGGAGTACATGCAAAGCCAAATGTTATGAACTGCAAAATAAAAGGAAAAATATTGGTCATGCCAAATCATTGCTACATGTAATCACAAAAAATGGTGTCATCACAACATTGTACAAACCTGGTGAATAAGCATTAGGATAACCGCAGCATCACGCCATCGACTGTTTGGAAGCAGTGAGAAGGCATTTGAATGTGTGAGGAGTTGATCACCAAAAGCCCAGTAAACAGCGGCAGCAGACGGAATGGTTAGAGTGAACACATACAAGGTGGCAAGAAGATATATGGCCTTGAATTTCTGAGGCTTCCACATAGCATGCATAATTTCTCTGTAAATTAACATTCATAAATTAAAAACTTTCACTTATCAATAATTAGTCAAACCAACGTCAGGCTAAAATGAATCTGTGGGACACATCACATGGATATGCTAGTCTTTAGCAAGGAAACGCAATCAAGATCCTCTGAAAGAGTGGGGAAAAATCTTCAATTAAAGTAGCAGAGCAAATGAGGACCATCTAGATTTAAAAGAGCAAATGAGGATCATCTAACCGAAGTTATAACATATAGACCTACCCCGCATGACTTTTTTTGTCAGAGCACCAAACGCAAGATTTTATTTTTATTTTTATTTTTTCCAGAATGTTCACTTACACAGTCACTGCATGTCCGCCAAAAGTATAGAGTATATTGGTGGCGCCGGTGAAGTACAAAACCAATTTGGTTGGGCCTGAGTGAGTCACACCATCAACCTGTAAATAAATGAAGCTCAAATCTAACGGCTGATAAGCAAAGAAGACACCCAGAAAGCATCAGAACCGTAAAAAAAAAAAAAAAAATTACCTGGCCATGAACAAAAGATGCAATGGTCAAATACCAAGCAGTATAAGTGGTCATACCAAGGCCAAGGAAAGACCAAATTCGGTAATTGTGAAATGAGGGTATGAAAACAGTGGTGGCACAACAAGCTCCAAAAATATATGTCCATGTTCTCTTGTCTAAATTGTCATTTATGTAGTATATATTACTGTAAATCACAACAAGAGAAACAGAAATTATTAGATGAAATGAACCAAAACCCACTAATGGAAATAAATAAAAAAATAAGATCGAAACTGCGAGGGAACAAAAAATTAAAGACCTTGCACAAGCGATAAGCTGGATAACAGAACCAAAGAGGAGGAAAGTGCAGTTGAAGGCTAATCCAACAGCTTTCCAGTAAGGACCCAGCAGTCCATCTAGCACTTCAAACCACTGCGGGGAAAAAAAAAGTGAATTTGAATTATATGTAGAAATATTTTGGGGTTATATGAAACAATAAAAAGGAGAAAAATGAATTGTTATCTTAATTTTTATTTTGGGGGCTTGTTCACGAAAAGTTAACCTGTATGACATGGTTCTTGAAACTGACATTCTCTTTCTCTTTTCTGCTTCTATACTCCACATACAAAACACTAATAAGATATGCGGTCCAGCTTCCCATAATCCCATAGAAAATTTGCAATATGATGCCTGATAGCATCCCCAGTTGAGAGAATGAGTATGGAAGTGTCAACAAAACTTGTGCAACCTGCAATTCAAAATACAAACATGAGATGGGTTCTTTATTTATTTATTTATTTATTTTTTTTGCCTCCTCCTTTGTTTGGACTTCAAGTAGAATTGTACCTGATTAGAAGCACAGCTAAACCAGGCATCATAAACAGACCCACCATGCCAAAGTAGGCCTTTGAGGCCAAACTTTGAGTCATCTTGCTTAATTTGTTCCTCTTTCTCTTGGCTCTCACTCTCATTCAAGCTTGACACCATTTCTTCCTCTCCTTGTTTCTCACTTATCATTTTGCTAACACAAATTTGAAGATCTGCAGCACATAAAACCATGAGTAAATTGAAAAAATAAAACACAAAATACAAATTGAACTCAAGAGACAAACATATGTGTAACACCTTAGTGTTAACTTGTTGTGATTGACAAATGTGGGAACACTGGCAAATTGGTTTACTTGCTAAACTATCTTTCTAAGGAAAGGAGAGCAAGAATGCAAAAGCATAAAAGACAGAACAGTTACAAAATCATTTAAAGCTTCACAATTGAAGAATTGGCATTTCGCAGTGTTATAAATGAGCCTTTTAAACTTTGAAAGCAACTAAAACTTCAGCTGCTGTTTTGCATGCTTTTGTTTGAAACTCGTGTGGCTTCTCTTACAGAGTTGCAGAGATTCTATTGCGTCTGTACTTGGGTTGAAATTCAAAACTTTATACTTTTTTTTCCCCCTTATCTGTCGTTGCAGTGTGTCCCTGTCTCTGTGTATTCTTATGCAATCCCTCTGAGTGTAACTGTAACGTAAATGGCATTAAATATTGTTTCGTGAGTGTGTTTGTAACTTTGTATGGTAAATACCCAACTATAAATAAGTAAAATAATGAATTCTTGGTAATTTACATTTTTCTCAATTAATTCCAATTTCAGTCTTTCAAAGTCGTGTGAATTTATCCCGCTAGTATGACTTTCCACGCCTCTTGAAAAAAATTATTGGTAAAAAAAAAAAAAAGTGGAGGACTTGTCTGATACTAATAGAGGGTTTGTGGATTGATTACAAAAATATAATAAATCAGGGGGCTAATGTTAATTACTAAGCCTTTATTATTGGGCATTTATCATTAAAGTCATGTTACGCGGTTGTTATTGCCTGTCATATGTGATAATGTTGTCCTAAACTGGAATGTACGCAGATGATAATCCTTTGCGTAATGTATTGGAGTGGAGAGTTAACTGTGAATCACAAAATTGTCACCAACTCTTATTATTTGATATGAGAAATTTTGCACCATTGACAACTCAGCAATTCAATGCAATGGGTTAGTGCACTTGTGCCTGTCTCTTATTCAAGCATTGATTTATAACTAAAGTCAAAACTCAAAGACAATTTTCTAATTTAATTTGACGAAACCCCATTGGCTCTATTTTTTTTTTTCCTTAAAGAAAGTCCAGCTATATGAAATTAAAACGATAAATCAAATCCAGCATTGCTTGTCCTTTTCTTTTATTTGTTTTCTTAGGTGCTAATTGATAAGATTTGAACCATTTTATATCAAAAGAAGTGAGGAATATTAACTTTAATTTCCCCTATTTAGGTTTGCATAATTTATGATACAGAAAAATCTTGTAGTTTTGAGATTCTCTAAAATTTAAACCAATGTGTGGTTAGTCAAATTTTACAAAGATTTATATTACTATCAATCGGTCTTTAATATGATGGTCGAAATATCCTTCCTTCATTATTTTTTATTTTTTTCAATAAACCTCAAAAAGAGAAAATTAATTAAAAGAAAAAGAAGGTATATAGTTAAAATAAAGGGAACATAAGAAAAATGAAATCTTATAAAAAATAATACCAAATCCCAAAAAGAAAAAGAAAAATGGTACTTAAGTATTTCTGACGAATCATTTAAGTAAAGACTCTTTTAATTTATAATGGAGGAGAATTCCACCATGTCCAGTCATATGAACTCAAATTGATATTAGTTAAAGTGTCTACAATACCATTATTTTATCTATAGATATAAGAGTAATAAAATTGAATAGACTTTATTATAATTGCGTAATTGAGTCATTTAGTGCGAAGTTATCAAAAAGGAGAAAAGATGTTATTTTTTAAATAAGAATAGACTGTTATCTAATTACATTCTAACCACAAAGAATGTCAGCTCTTATAAAATGTAAATTTAATAGTACAAATGATAACATTAAGTTATGCATGAAAGGATCAAATGTTTACATCAAAGAATAGCAAATTCGTAAATTTTTTATTATGAATTCCAACTTTTATTTTATTTTTATATATACCTGAAATCTTAAATAAAAGTGGTAAAATATATCAAATTATTGGGCATCAATATGGTGAATCACGTAAAAACGTGGTAACATACGCACAGCGATCGTAATAAAGTCGTATATTATTTGGCATGATATAGGTGTAGCAGGAATGCATTATGTAATAATGCCTTTGAAAGATACTTCCAGCACTCAACATGACAAGACATGATTAAAAAAAAATGACAGTTCAAGAATAATATTAATGAAGAAAAGGAAGATTCATTCAAAGTGGACAAATTCTATTATCATTGTTACAACTCATAACTATTGCCTCTTCTTTAAGTCACCATAACACACAATAATTCGGTACAGGTTTGATCAACGCTAAATTCATATTACAGAAGAAGCTGCACTCACATCATTTATTTTACTCAACTTTTGAGTTTGATGCAATTCGAATCGATTTATTAGTTTTTCTTTAATTAAATCAAAAGGTAAGATTAGACGGTCCTTTTTTTTTTTAAGGAAAAAAAATAGCAACTTCCATTATTTAGAATAAATTTCTTCAAATTGAAATGTTTTTTATTATAGTATAAGAGATCTTAGCAAGATATTTAGTACACATACACCCATAGGTTTTTAAATTTAAATATTTTTAATTTTTTAAAGAATATGCCTATCAATAATTTTTTAGTCTGACATCTCTAATTTTAATAAAATAAAAAATGAATTAAAAGATTAAAAAAATACATTACAATATGAATTTTTTATCTTTTTTTTGGTTCATTCGATCCCTAATCGAAAAACTTCTAATATATCTACAACGTTGGGTCATAAAACTCCCCGTTGAATCATTGAAAATCTCTAATTTTTTTTTTATTTTTGATGTTTTAAAATTTATAGTAGGGAGTTTTTTTACCCGACCTAGGGGTCAATGATGAAAAACTTTAAAAATTTGAACGTTTTGGCAAAAATTGCCCGAGTATCATACTGCAAGCAACGCTGGGGTATAGTCCCTCTTTGTTTTATCTTACGATATGCATTGCAGCATTGTTGATTTGATTTTTTCCAAAAAAATTATTGAAAATTTTTGATGGCTTAGAGAAACGAAAAAGTGAATTGATGTACGCATATTGAATGAAAACGACCACTCAGCCAAGAATTTGGTGAACTACTCAATCGTTACTAGTCAAAAAGTTTATTCAAATCTCATCTTTTTTTTTTCTTTTTTCCTTTTTTTTGAAGTGATTTTTTTCCTCCTATTTAACTTCTATTATCTTATCATGAGCTAAACAAACATGTTTAATTTGTTAGTGGGTGGAGGGACCTGTCAACTTTTTCCCCATAATATGCTCTCTGTCTTCTTTCTAATTGCTTATTTTTTTGACTGATTATCGATGCGTCAGTTTTATGGCTCGGCTCCACATATTTTTCATATCATCAATTGATTTTACAACATCATTATCCTCAAATTTGAATGCAGTAACAATATATATATATATTGCAGATTTCCTGTCAATTTTTCTTTATGAAAGTCTATTTTCTTTTGGTAGCTTCTATTTTTTTTTATTATTATCTTTTCCCCATTATTCAAATATATTGGTGTTTTTAAGTTTTAGATCAGAAGATTTTTTCTTTTAAATTCTGTTATATATAAATTATTACTAGCATTTCATCAGATATTAAAATTAATATTTATAATTGATATGATATTAGGCCCTATAACTGGGATCACTATTATATATTAACCACTGAAGCACTTGTTTAGATACTTTATATCTTTTTTAATATTTAAAAGATATCTACTACACTCATATTTTATGAGAGAAAAATTATTTTTACTAAATTATGAAATAATTAAAGAATAATAAAAAATAACTCTCATTATATTTTTATAGAGATTTAAACCATTACATTCAATATTGTAAGGACAAGAGCTTTTCTACAAGACCAAAGGTCCATTGGTTTTGGATCGTAAGATTAATCTCTCATGAAAACTTATTTCTATACCAATTGGTAGAGTCAACGTTGGTGCTTATTTTTTATTTTTTAGAAGAAAGGTTAAATTAAAATTACAAAACAATTAAACAAGTCACATTGGACATAAATGTAGATAGAAAAATTTCATATAAAAATAATCTCGTGTGCTACAAATTAAAGGTTTGCCTAATACGTATATACACTCTCTATTTATTATAGGACCATCGTCGCAAAGATGATTTGAATCAAAATGAAATTGTCACCATTTTCAAGGTTTATAAATTGACTCTTACATAAACGTAAATTTTATTTAAAATTAAGATTGGACAGTTATAATATTAAGGTGTTTAATAAATATTAGTTGCTCAAATTTAAGAAGTAAGTTTATTTGATTTTATATTTGTACGATAAAAAATATATTATATATATATATATTTAAATTTATTATTTAAAAATTATATTTACTATATATTATTAATTTTGATTTTATATTTATAACTTTTTTTTATACTTTAATATCAAATAGGACCGTATTCTTACAATCCAAACATAAAATCGGTATCATTGAGATGTTATTAAAGAAAAGAAATAAAAAAAAAACCTTTGAGCAGTAGGAAGAAAATAATTAGAAAAGAAAAATTAAAAGGAGATAACTCTGATCTCTAGTTGTGTGCACATCATTTAGTGTAGGGATAAGATCGTAAACAATTTGATCAATCTGTCTTTCGAATGTCACGAATTAAAAAAAGAAAAAAAAGAAAAAAGAAACTAAAGTGAATACAAATACTTTGTATACATGGACAGATTTAATTTATTGAAGTGATAATTAACGAAAGCACATGCATATTATTAAACAAAAAGTGCTTTTTTTTTAAAAAAAAAGTGCATTGTGGAAGTGAAGAAATGTACTTAAAATATCGACTAATAAATAATTTGAAAGTTTAATGAGAGATTAGTGGAAGGCGCAATGATTAAAGGAATGAGTTAGCCAGTTACCGCATCCCCTTTACCGCGTAAAAAAGTTCCCAATAATGACTGGCCACAGAAAAATTTTCATTTCTTTTATTTAAGACACCAATATATTATAATTAAAATCTTACCAATATGATGTCTATTTTATTTATATTAACAAAAAAAAAATTTACTCTTACTCAATTAATTAAGAGGGGATTCAAGTTTCAACAATGAACTGTGCTATTAAACTAAGCGATAAGACAAATTTTTGAACTAAAGAATTTCATAGAATATAATTCTTTTGAACGAGAAACTACGAATCTGACATGTAATTAACAATAAAACTCGAAGCATTAATTCGATAGACATTTGTAATCAACTTATGATTTTCCATATTCGTTTAAGTGATTAAATTAATTAGAACTAGGTCCATAACCATGAGATAATGATTAGATGGAATTTGTGTAGAACGAAGAATATATCTATTTTAAAAAGCTTTTCTTTTTACTTCTTTTCAAGCTTTATATGCAATTGGGGTTCTGCTTCCAGCTTTTAGCCTTTCATTTTATTTATTTTTGTTTAAATTTCCCTTAGAATCTCTGTTTTGCTGAAGGGTCGAGCAAAGCAAGCATTCAAAAGCATGCTCTACTCCCACAGCAATATTTTTAATCTCCTAGAAATTAATATTTCAGTGGGCAAGAAATGATTATGTGGCACATTAATTGTATTTATATCATAACGTTAAGTTTTATAAGCAAAGAACTGCAATGGATAACTATTAGTGTAGGACATCCAAGTCATTTTAGTAGTTGGTTCAATCATTTTGAGAAAATAATAATAATAATAATAATGAGGACAAGGTTTGCACGACAACCCAACAAAGACAATCAATAAGAAAAATAGTTATTGTTTTTAGATAATCAAGACTTGAAACAAACACTTTGGCTTTTAGATATCAAAAACTACAATAAATTAGGAAAAAAAATTGAAAGGAAATAAGCTATCTTTTCTCAAAACAATCCACGAATAATATTCTTTTTTGAAAAAAAAAAAGCATATTCATTCAAGCATAATCTTTTATGCCCTATTTCATTTTAGGGTATTTTTGAAAGCGAGCAATGTATCCCATATGCCATATCATTGTCACCAAATCTAATAAGAAGTTGACCTTATTAGCTATTGCATTCCTCGAAGATAATTCATAAGTGTTCATGTGGCATTGCCCAGCTTTAATCACTACTAGCATGACTATAAAGTAATCACTACTCTACAAAAATCTGATTTATATGGGTCCTAGAGGTATGGGATGTATTATATATCATAATTATTGATACTATCAATTAGATAATTTTAGTGTCAAGTTCATGATGAGATACGGAGTCAACATTATTTTTGCCTATATTCTTTTCAAGTTCAATTATAGAAAGATTTTGTAGTGGCCAAAGCAATAAGTAGTTTCGGGGTCCCGACGCTTAAAGAGTCCAAGCTAGAGGTTTAAGCTGCCCCAAAAACGACAAATTGAGAGAGAGAGTTAAGAGAAATTTAAGCAAAATTATTGTCTCTTCATTCCATTTGTCTTTCCCTTAGGAAGATATATATATATATATATTTATGACTCAATGGTTAGGGCAGCAGAGATATTATAGCTTTTGATCAAAGAGTACGGTCATCAAAAGATTAAGTTTGCAATCTTATATATTTCATCTAAGCAAATTAATGTGAATATAACAAACAAAAAATAATTATATCTTCATATGAAAAAAATATATCAACTATTAAAAGATAGTATTATCTAGTTTCAAATCTGTATCTCAAAGTGTTTAACATGATTATGATGAGTTCAATTTTTTAAGAAATTGTATCTAACTACGTTAATTGTATATATTATTACATATAATATATACTCACCATATTTTTTTGCACTTGAAGGCAATGATACCCGTCACTAATTAACATTGCTCAATATACATCAAAATTAGATCATAGAAAGATATCATCGAAATTTGGGTATTGCGAAATTAATTATATTCATTTACCTTTTATTGATATTAAAACAGTTTTTAAATTAACAAAAGATAGCACGTTGCATAAATTTTTTAAATTTTAAACTAGTATGCTTAGAAGATTTTCAATGTAAGATTATCATTTTTCTTTTTTTTTTTAAAGAAAATCTCAAATAGTATAAAGAAATTTGAATATTCTGACAAATATTCTTCTTATGCTATGATTGGCACACTACCTAGACTAATATAATTGAAAAAGCCTAGAAGAAACTGAAATCATTAGTCATTACCTAACCCCTTTTTTTTTTTTCCCCCCCGAAATAGATTACCTAACCCTTTTATTTTTGGGGGAAATAAATTACCTAACTCAATTTTATTTATCAAATTTTTGACTCGATCGAAAAATTATAGCAGCAAGTTAGGTGGCATTTAACTCTTGCAAAAAATTCAACTTAATTTTGGCACCAAAATTAAGGAAATGTTACATCAAATTTGATGTGTATAATGCAAACAAAGCAGGCGGAGACCATCAAGATGATAGAAAAACTTGACGTAAAACCACTCTTATTTTATATTATTATTTTTTTAAACCCAATTAGACGTGTTCACATGCCTGCTGCAAGCAGCAGTTGCTTTCACAAAATTAATTCAATTTCAACTTGATTCATTGCAGTTTCGTTCTTCAAAATACGATTACGAACTTTGTCTCAGATATGTTTGCTTGTTTGGAAAATTTCGTGCACTATTTTGAACTGTTGGACAGGAGTTAGGCTTGCCGCCTCGTTGGCAAATTCGACAGTGTTTCTTTTGCTCTTTAGTCTATTCATCACCTTCCATCATCTACCAGTATCTTTCATGGAAACTTTTGAACAAGTGAAATATCAGAGTCATGTACGCCAATAATGAGGGTGAAAAAAAAGGCCATAAAAGTTGCTTGAAGATTGAAGCTTTTGAAATATAGATTCCTATTAGATGTGACCTGTTAAGTGTTAATGAGCAAAAATCAAAACACAGCAATGGAATGTTTTATTTAATTTTGTGGCCTAAGATTGATGCGAGGCTACCTATCTTGCATAGGTTCGAATGTTACAAACGCGATGAGGATTTTGATATGTTCCTAGCCTTTCCGTCACAAAAAGGTTGAAAATATTTTTGTTTGGCCACTAATTAACTTGAGCGTCCAAAGTTCTTTGATACAATGCTTTTTTAACCTTGAAGTTCGTATATTTTGTGCCACTTTACTCGGGGGATGAGTCAGTCAAAAATATAAACTCAATCATAATCCCAATTATAGCAATCCGAAGATAAGATGAGTGTGTGATGCAAAGACTTGTTTGAGATAAGATTTTTTGTTAGGCAGAAAGCAAATGGGAAATGCTTTATGAGACCAGAAATGCCTTGTTAACCCATTTTGGGAATTTCGTAAATTTGAAGAATTGAAGATTATTGTCAACTTGGAATGTCTTATCTTACTTGTAATTATGGGACTTCCTTTCCATTCGCAATTGCAAAAGAAAGAGAATTGAATCTTTTTCTGTTTCTTCTACAAGTGATATATCAAGCTTTCACCTTTACGTCAACCTTTTTGTGGCTTTCTTGTAGCCCAAACCAAATTTTGTTCGTCCGCAAAATATAATTGCTAGACAATGCACAAGGGGATGCAAGGAAAACCCAGGATAGAAACAAAACATTGCATTGGCAGTCATCAAATAATTCATCACAAAAAGGGTATTCCAAAATATAAATTTGTATAATTTTCACTTCATGTATCTGACTCTTCATTTAATAAAAACTTCGACCTCACGTGGTCAGCATGGTCAGCTAAAGAGAATTATTTGAAAGCCACTCAGTCAAACCCTTATTTTGTACATTCATATTCTGCATCTATATAAATAAAAGTTTTGGTCAAGGCAATAGAAAAGATAAAAACCAACGTCCTTATTCATCAAGACATCATATAACTCCTGTATCAGCTGACAGTATACAGTCACAAATTCAACTTGCGCATAGAATTTGCCTTTTGAATATAAAAGAACTGGAGTTCATTTATGCTTCTTTTAAGTATATCTAGATTCCCAAAAATTTTACTGATTACAGAAAAAAAAAAAAAATTGCAGGTCGAATATACGGAATGAAGAAGCATATTTGACTAGCCATATGGGACCTATACTTGACTAGCTTGTGGAAAACAGATACTCGCCCAGCAGCAACAAAACTATTGAATGCTCCATATTCAATTCATGCCACAAAAAACATAAAAAACATCAGAAAAAATATTATGACGGCAAAAATCTTGATCATAAGCCATCGATTTGATGAAATTTGGTTAAGATGCCTCAACAGAGCACTACGGGCACCTTCAACATTGGCCAATGACTCGTCCATGTTATCATCAATCCTGCTCATGTCAGTTGGATACGTAAATTCTTTTGACATCCAAAGCCAAATGTACAAACAGCAAATATATTAGTAAGGTGAACAGACCTGATAGCTAGTTCGCCTTGCTGTGCTACCATTGTGGCCAGATGTGTGAAGATCCCACCGAGTTCTGTAATTGTAGATTCAACATTATGAAGAGCCATTGCCCTACTTTGTGAGTAATTCTCTTGCCGAGGAACTACCTGCTGTAACATTGACATTTCCATGTGGTGTGAAGGAGCATTGTCCACAGCTGGCCTTCGTCTGTTTAGGCAAGATCCAATCCAACACATTACAAATCAACAAATGGTAGCCCCCCCCACCCCCAAAAAAAAAAAAGAATTTCAGCATATCAGGTCCGAATAAATAAATAAAGAAATTATCAAAGCAGTAGGACATCTCATTGGTGAGATACACGTAAACATTAACTGGTTCCTGATATCATTTACTAAAAAAATAGATTGTTGCATATTTGGCATTTATCAATCACTCATTTAAGAAAAGTGGAAAGAGGAAGGGTGATGGACTTTTTAGCTTCAGCTTTATTGGATTTTGTTTTTGTTGATTTCCTACATCCTCATCCTAGCCCATACACAAAATACCCAACCAAAACTAAATGCCCTCTTTTTTCTTGTGTTTCCTTCAGTCTAGTAAGTTTTTATCAAATTTAGAGAACTAGAATATTTACAAAAGCAGAAATTGGAATGACAGGAGAATAAAATAATGCTAGATATATGCATTCTGAATAAATTTAGTGGTTTAAGAGTAATTTACATGTATTCGTGGAAGATAAAAGTGCCTTTCGTATTGTTTTTCAAATGAGGTTTTTGAAACTGCTTTATAGATGAAAATGATTTGATTTCTTTAAATTCAAAAACATGTTTACTCATCCCTTAAAATGTTCCTGGAGTGGAAACAACAGGTCAAGGGTTCGACTCTAAAGGACACATATAATTTGGGTTCTAAAATGAAAATAGTAAAAAGATATTTGGTAGATTGTGTGAAAATAATAATTTAATATTATTAAAAAAATACAAAAAGTAGGAAATTGCATTAGAATTGTGTTGTATTTGTGCAAAATAATGGATAACAATTTTTACTCTTCGTGGGAAACCATAGGATTTTACTTCACTTCAATTGCGCAAATAAAATCATTAAATTTATTTTTTTTAAGGTGTGGGTCACAGCTGAGATTTAATGGTCGAGATATGTAAAATAGTTGTTTTTAACTTTCATTCCATTATTTAGAAAACAAGTTAACTTGTTTCCTAGAGATGTTGAAGAAATGATGGAAATTGTAAAATGGTTATATTGTGTTTTGCAGCCATTAAATCTTGCCTAGGCTCAAAACAAAAACAAAATGATAAAAATTAATATTTTTTATTTGCTTAATTTTGGCGTAGTCACATCTCATGAGTCCCTGGTAAAATATAAAAATTTTTACTCTACCCTATTGCAAATAAAATGCATGCTATTCTAATTTTTTACTTTTTCAATAACAACATTGTTTTCAAAACAACTAACAAATGTGTTTTTATTAATTTAAAAACAAACTACCAAAGGTATTTTCAATTATAAATACATCACAACAAAAACAAAATTTTCCTTCTGTAGAACAAATATAGAAAACGCCTTTCAGAGAACAATATCAAACACAACCTAAACCTTTATGAGTGCATGTATAACCCAGCTAGTAATTCTCCCAAGTATTGGTGCACAACAGGGCCACATAATACAATTGCTTAATTAAAACTAAAATTGTCAGCATGTACAAAATTAATAGAAAAAACATAAACCTAAAACACACCTTAGTTGGTTTCCAACTTGGACTCCACCCGGTGGCAATCTGGTCAAAAAGAAAAATGGAGAAATGAATCAAATAATGACTAACGAAAACTATGATTCTATAAATAAATGAAGGGAAACACGCACGTGGCTAGATCTTAACATCAATATAAGTATGTTATGAATTCCAGGAAAAATGACAGACTTTCAAGAAAATCTACATATACAGGGTTTACAGATAGCACAAACGCCCACTGGAATGTCCGTGTACTTTATCATCAACTTGATGAATTAATTTCAAGATATAAGGCTTTCCTATTAGAACAGGTTCTTCGAAAGGATCTCCCGTTCATCCATCAAATATTCTGCTTTTTCCCGGGTATTTGACCAACTTCAAAGTTGCTTCCATTCTGTTTCCTTCTGAACTGGACATAGGGACATCTGGCCATTTGTTTAGCTCAAAATTAGCCCTTTCAAATTGTCTATGCTGTATATTTAATGCATTGACAAGTGTCATTATAGTGAAACTGC
This sequence comes from Aegle marmelos, assembly GCA_030449875.1. Classification (NCBI taxonomy): domain Eukaryota; kingdom Viridiplantae; phylum Streptophyta; class Magnoliopsida; order Sapindales; family Rutaceae; genus Aegle; species Aegle marmelos. The sequence goes on from JASUUL010000143.1 coordinate 25,809,535, forward strand.
ATTGTTACAAGAGGTATTTCAGAGTCTTCCCATGTTATTAACCTTTTTGTAAGCCTTGCCATGGTTCATCACATGCAAATAAATGAAAATTTTCTAAAAGAAAAGAAAACTCAAGCCCCTTGCACTTTCTTCATCTAAAATTAGAAATTGAGACAAGGTTGTTTGCCGAAAATATATAAGGGTAATTAATCCACATAACAGCTAGTAGAAATTGTAAGAATAACTAGATGCATATAGCTAATCAGATGTTATATGAATAACTAGCTCATCATACAAAAGAACTACCAATATAATATTAGCTATTCAGATAGTCTGCCAAAAGGAAACTCACGCTGATGGTTGTGAACTCTCAGATGCATTTAGCGGACTTGACCAAGGAGGAGGCTCAGTCACAGGTTGTGCGTGCTGTCTAAATGGGCTGTCTCTCAATGCATTTGCAGAAAAAATTTGTTTCCTGTTTTCATGAGCTTTTATATTCTATACAGAAAATAAACAATATAAGCATTAAAATAAGAGAAACAGTGGCAAGAAATGAACAACAAAAGAAAAAAACTAATATTCATGAGAATACAAACCTCAGTTCTTGTGGTTAAAACATCTTGAAGTTCTTTAGTAGCACCCATGAGCTTGCTCTTCAAGTCATCACAGACAGTTGTTGAATGCACAACTCTGTCCTGAGAATAATTTCCCTCTGCAACCTCCAAGTTTTGAAGGGTTTGCAAATCTGAAAGAGCCACATTCAGAGCTGTAATATCATCCTTTATCAAAGCAGTCAACTCCTGTATCTCCACAATCGGATCATCAAACATCGATGACCTTTTTGCCACTACATTAAATCAAAAACTAGGTCAGCATAGCATCATTTGAAAAAATTACATTTTCTAGTGTTTGATTGAAACTAAAGAAAGAAAATTTTTTAGATCAAAGAAGCATCCTTTGAATGAGAAATTTGATATATGTTCCTTAGAAGAAACCTTTTTAACCATTTGGATCACTTATAAGATTTTAATAATCCATTTTGTCCTTGACGTTAGAATGCTAACAAATGGCACAGTATTAAAGAGTGAACGTGAACCTTTTATTTTTCTTTAAGCTTAATAATCCTGTATTCATTCTACCAATCAATATTTATAATACAATTAAATAACAACTAAACAAGAAGCCAATTCATTAGCATGACTGCCAGATACCTCAGCTGGTTGATTCAACTGGTGCTTTCTCAAAATGAGCTTCTCTAATTTACTTCTAGTTCGATAAATCAATTTCCTCCTTCGATACCAAACATTGCCTAAATCTATTCATTAATACTCAAAAGAAAAAAAAATTAAACTTCATTAAAAATTTAAAAATTCCAAGGTGAAAATAAAACAATTAATCGGGGGGGGGGGGAGGGAAGAAAGAAAGGGCTTACATTTTGCCAGTCTAGCGATTTTTTGGGAGGTTTCATGGATGCCCAATCCGATTCGAGAAGCCTTCTTGTTGAATTCGGATCTGGAAGAGGCCGAATTCGGAGGCTTTGGAGAAGAGAAGGAGCTGTTTGGTTGATTTACGGCTGTCGCGGCGCCTCCGATCTTCTTCAGAGTTTGGGACAGAGATCGGAACTCGGCCGTCCGATCTCTGTACGGAGATGCCATTAGGCAAATGGTGTTTGATCAGACGGTGTATGACGGGAATGAATTTGTTGTGCGAGAAATATAAAGTAAAGAATACCGTTGCTTGGCGGGGATCGGCCACTTGGATCTCAAACGAACAACTCTATGCAGCCCGCTTTATTTCTTTTTTAGTGTATTTATTAAAAAATTAAAAAAAGGTTCAAAAATGCGATCAATTTCCAACTTGTTACCATAAAATACTAATGTTCAAGTTCAATTCTCTTCGTTTTCCCTTTTCTTTTTCCAGATTAATAAATAAACTTTTTGGCGGCACATTACTTTCAAGAACGTAGAGTTGTAACTTGTAGTAAATGTTTATTTATCGTGAAAACATAATGGGACTGTGTAGTAGGAATTCAGTGTTTACTAGTATTAAAATATAGGTAAATTTAGATTTTTTGCCATTGTGTTGATTAAGGCTGGTCCCAACAGATTTTTAATTGTAATATTTCAATATAATTATGATACTATTAAAAAAAATAAAAGTTTGTTTGAAAGATTATTGCTCATTGTTTAAAAAGAAATTACTCTTTTTTTTTTAACCTAAATCAAAGTTGAGTTAGATAAATAGTAACCGGGATAAATGTGATGGGTATATTGATTTAAAGCGTGACTATTTACCAATATGTTTTACCTACTAGAAAGTCTAAGGTATGAGGTTCTTAATATGACTATCAAATAGAATTATTGCACATATTTTATTTTATTTTCTATTTATCATAGTAAGGGTCATTAATATGGTTGATCGATTTTAAAATGATGTATAGCCAGCAACAATTTATTAACTTGAGGTGCAACACCCGTCCCATCTAAAGTTTTTTCCTTGTCCATAACTTTTAAATTTATGCAACCAATAATAAGATAAGCCCGAACACACTATTTCTAAAGAAATGGGCTTACATGTAGCATTGATGGCTTGCCTTGCCAAGCCCAATACCGGCCCATATTGATTCCCAAACCAAGAAAAACAAAAAAACAATCCCAGCCGTCCGATCTAGGGTCGCAATAAAACCCTCACCGTCACTGCAGCTGATCTATTATAAAAGCGATGCCAATTTCATTTTTCGTTCTTATTAGCCTTCCAGATTATTTTAGGGTTTTTCTTTACACTTCTTTCACTCTCTTTGTATCTCGTTGAGGTTAAAGAGACGGCAACTCCGCTGCTGTCCGCCTTGGCAAGCCGCTGCTGTCCGCCTTGGCAAGCCGCTGCTTGGTCTTGGCCCTCGATTTTGTATAAATTTACAAATTTTTATCATCAACAAAAGTAGAACCAAATCCACGAAATGGTTGTGAAAGCATCGAAGGCCGAGAAGAAGATCGCGTACGACGCGAAGCTATGTCAGTTGCTGGAAGAGTACACCCAAATCCTGGTGGCCGCCGCCGACAACGTGGGGTCCAATCAACTCCAGAACATTCGTAGGGGTCTGCGTGGCGACTCCGTTGTGCTCATGGGGAAGAACACTATGATGAAGAGGACTATCAGAATGCACGCTGAGAAGACCGGCAACCCTGCTTTTCTCAATCTCATCCCCCTCCTCCAGGTATGTTTAAAGTTTTTATTTTATTATTATTGTTTTTATTTTAAATTTTGTGATTTGATTGTTTTTAGTTCTTTTCGTTTTAACTGATGGGCTGTTATTCTTTTATTGTTTGAAATTAGGGTAATGTTGGGTTGATTTTTACAAAGGGTGATTTGAAGGAAGTAAAAGAGGAGGTTGCCAAGTACAAGGTGGGTTTCTGATTCTATCGTTTTATTAAACTAATTTGATTGCTTATTTAATCAGAAAATAATTAATTTCTCTCTTTTTTCTTTCACCTTTTAGTTCATGTTATTGGGAGCTTGTGCAAAGCTTTACACGATGTAATAGTAATTTTTAGTTCATTTGATTCCTATTGCAGTTGATTAAGAGTATATTATTTTTCCTTTTTGCAAATAAGCGTTGAAGACTCTGTTTATTTTTGTTGTGGAATAATTTCATATTGGTTGATCTATTTGTAGATTTTGTAATTTGATGCCTACTTGATCTCTGTGGTAATCGGTGCTTATGGGTAGATGGTAACTAGATATAAATCTGTTATGGTGGTGAAAGTTAGATGTGTAATTCATAGGAATTATTGCTTCTTAGTTGTGACTTTCTTATATTCTCCTGCAATGATACTGATGTTTTTTTATTGTTTGCTTGAGTAGTTTGATTGTATTTGGCATTTCTTCATTGCAAACTACTTTATGTTATATACAATATTTTGTGAACAGGTTGGAGCTCCTGCTCGTGTTGGTTTGGTTGCTCCAATTGATGTGGTTGTTCCTCCTGGCAACACAGGCCTTGACCCCTCCCAGACCTCCTTCTTCCAGGTATATGGTTTGTTGTTTGATCAAACAGCAGTGGAGTGTTATTGTTAACGTTGTGTGTGGTGTGTGTGGGGTTTTGCTTATATCTTACATTCCAATTCTTTATTAATGCAGGTGCTTAACATTCCCACCAAGATTAACAAGGGTACTGTTGAAATTATCACACCTGTGGAGCTTATTAGGAAGGGTGACAAGGTGGGATCTTCTGAGGCAGCCCTGCTTGCAAAGCTTGGGATCAGACCGTTCTCGTATGGTCTTGTTGTCCAGTCTGTCTATGAAAATGGATCCGTCTACAGCCCAGAGGTCCTTGATCTGTCTGAAGATGACCTAGTGGAGAAGTTTGCCTCGGGTGTATCAATGGTCACCTCTCTGGCACTTGCCATCTCATACCCGACACTGGCAGCTGCTCCACACATGTTCATCAATGCATACAAGAATGTGCTTGCTGTTGCTGTTGCAACTGAGTATTCATTCCCTCAGGCTGACAAAGTGAAGGAGTTCCTGGCGGTTTGTATTTCATGCACTCTTTCCTTCTGTTTGCATTGTTCTATGTATCTTCACAAAATGTATAATTATTTATCATTGAATGAATGCAGGACCCAAGCAAGTTTGCTGTTGCTGCTGCCCCAGCTGCTGCTGGTGGTGATGCCCCAGCTGCTGCTGCTAAGGAGGAAGAGAAGAAGGAAGAGCCTGCTGAGGAGTCTGATGAAGATATGGGCTTCAGCTTGTTTGACTAAGTGCATTGTCATTTATGCTGTAACTTAGGATTTGGACAATTATGGTTATGTTTTTGGTTTTGTTTGCTTTATTTTATTAATGCTTTTTGTAGACCCAGTTTCTTTTGAACGGAGGACTGTTTAACTCTATATAATCCTTATTTAGGACAGTATATGTTCTCTCCCATACAAGTTTTACATGTTTTAAGAAATTATTTATATGTTTTTTTATCAGAAAATTTTCTTTTATTTTTTCTGATTATTTTATGGAGTATCAATCCGGATCCAAATCCAAATATAGGTGCACTTGGATCCTCGGGGAAATTTTGATATTCAGATCCAGGTATTATTCGCACCTATTACTAGTGAGATTTCTAAATATCTAGATGATGGTAAATTTAAATATAATTTTAAATTCAATAATTTATATAACAATATCAAATAAAATTTAATTATAATTTAACAATCAAGAATATGATATTAATTTAACATAAATAATATATAACAGCATTATGAAAAAAAAAATTATAGGTAATTGATTTATTATGATATTTTTTAATGATTATTATTATTTTATTTTTTAATGTATTTTTTAAATTAATAAAGATTGTAGAGTTATTTATACATATTAAATAAATAATTTAATTTATAAATTTTTTAATCGAAATTCAATTAAATTATTTAGCTATAAAATAATGTGGGTTTGGATATTTGGCTGTTCTACGTTCACTTCCAAGATCGGAATTTATATTTCTTAATACACGGATTGAGATTTTTTTTTTAATATGAATTTTTCGAATATCTGCAGATGTAGGCGAGATCTAAAGTATATTGCCATCCCTAGCCATCATTAACTAAAAATCTAACCAAAAGATTGTGGAATAATCAATCACCTCAAAGCATTCATTACATTGTGCTTCAGCTTGAATTTCTCTGTTGATTGATTTGAATCCATTGCAACCAACGCCTTCTTGAGCGTAGAAGTTAGACTATGTTGAAATGCTCGACATCTGTCAATGCATATGTACTAAAGAAGCCAGCATAGGCGTATTGTTAGGCGATCGTCTTTCGGAAGTATTAATTCCTTGCCAGATGTAACACTCGGAAAACTTTTCTAGACTCAGCTCAGTTCTGGAAATGACTCTGAGATAACTGATTATTTTAGGAGACTAGCAGAGCATTGAGAAAGAAAATTAGTGCTGTGTGCGGTAGAGATATGCGTGCTGATGAATCTTCTTGTTTGATATGAAACCTAACAATAAGACCATCAGTACATTTCAACTCAACGAACTTAATAAATAATAATGATATATTAAGAAAAATAATAATAAACCATAATAATTAGAAGGAAATTATTAAGATATTGTTTATAGTATCTTACGCCTCAAACAACAAACAGTGCTGTGGAACTCACGATATTATTTATTATCTGAGGCGTAAAGTATTATAAATAGTAACTTAATCAGATCCTAATTAATATATCTATATATAGAAAGTGGTAGATTACTGAAAGATAGAGATTCTCACCATTGTAGTTCTGGCACGCAACAGATCTTTGTGAGTCTAAGGAAGGAAAAGCAAAAGGATCAAAAGCGAGAATCAAAGTGGACCTGTTTGATACAGAGATAAAGGGTTGAAAATTGTAAACATCGAAGTCGATAAACGATATCCTCAGTTGCACAAACGAGCCATCTCCTACTCGCAACACAAACATTTTAAGCTTGTCCCTGTGTTCAGACTGGGAGGCCGTCGCTTTATTCTGCCTTGACAATCGAATATCAATAGCCCAATTAACGGACGCCCTTTTACTTTTCTCCTGTAATCAAAATAATTGATAAGCCAAAAAAACAATTCTAATGTGATATAAAAATGCTGCCTATATTAGTGTAAAACAAGATGAAAATAATGTGGCATGGAGACGAAACTACATTATAAAGCGTAACCAAAACGACAATATTCGAAGTGTATTGATTCGATCAAACCCAAGACTGCATTTGAGGGAATTCAGTTAGAAAGCACCGCCAAATTCCAAGTATAGATATCGGTTTAGAACCCAAAACTCAGGAAAGCAGTTCATTTCCACTTAACAGTTTTCCTTTCCCGGTTAAAAAAGAAAAAAAACAAATCAAAATCAAATGGCGACGAGGCTATCAAAGACTGAGAAGAAGATTGCTTACGACTCAAGGCTGTGCAAGTTGCTTGAGGAGTACAGCCAGATTCTGATTGTGGCCGCCGATAATGTGGGGTCCAATCAGCTCCAGCACATTAGGGCAGGTCTCCGTGACCATTCAATCGTTCTGATGGGAAAAAATACCATGATGAAACGATCCATCAGGTTGCATGCTGAAAGAACTGGTAACCGGGACCTTCTCAATCTCATTCCCCTTCTTCGGGTAATGTGATTATTCATATGATCAATTTATTCAATAATTATTCTTCATTACTTTCTGATTTTTGTGGCTCCTTCTTTTTTTTCCCCCTCTTTTTCATTTTTTGATTGAATTAGGGTAATGTGGGTATGATTTTCACTAAAGGTGATTTAAAGGAAGTGAGCGACGAGGTAAGCAAATACAAGGTGGCAGCTCCTGCTCGCGTCGGGTTAGTTGCTCCGGTTGATGTAGTTGTTCCTCCCGGCAACACTGGGCTCGATCCCTCGCAGACCTCTTTTTTCCAGGTTAATTTTTTATTGCTTGGCATGAGGATTCTTTTCCAATTTGATTTTTTTTTTAACGTTAATTTATTTTTTAGTTTATTAAGAGCAGTTCATGTTACGAGAAAATCCTGACTTATTCGCAGGATCCTAGACACAATGCCTTAAAACATCTAATGGTTCACATATTTTGTACAGGTGCTCAACATTCCCACAAAGATTAACAAAGGAACAGTCGAAATTATCACGCCAGTGGAGCTTATTAAGAAAGGTGAAAGGGTTGGAAGTTCTGAGTCTGCCTTGCTTTCGAAGCTGGCGATTAAGCCGTTCTCTTATGGTCTCATTGTTCTGTCTGTCTATGAGAATGGCTCTGTCTATAGTCCACAAGTGCTTGACTTGACTGAAGGTGACATCGCAGCGAAGTTCCTTGAAGCTGTGTCAAGGGTCGCCTCTTTGGCTCTCACCATTCGGTACCCAACAATTGCAGCTGTCCCACACCTCTTCATCAACGGCTACAAGAATGTTCTTTCTTTTGCAGTAGCCACTGAGTACTCATTCTCTCAAGCAGACAAAGTGAAGGAATACCTCAAGGTTTGTATTATGGGACAGTCTGATTCATATGTCTCTCCAATTAAAAACCTTATCACTTACTCATTCATTTTTTAATCAAGTATTGATGCTGAAGCCAGAAATGAAAATATGTGAGGTCTAAAGTCATAAGAGTAAATTTTTAGGGACTAAAGTTTTTGAATAGTATATAAATTTGGAATAAACTGTGCATAAATATATAACAAGATTAAAATGATAAATAAGTGGAAATACTTACCATATAAGTGTTGTATGGTACACTCACACACATGAACAGTGTGTAATGTGGGTTCTACATACTGTTTATGTGTGTGGGTGTACCATACAACACTTGTATGATAAGAGGACCCTAAATAAGTGCATAAACACATGAGAAGCGTTCAAGTGAGCATTATGCCGCGTGGTAGCTTCTCATTGGATGTGGACCTACATCTCATCCAACACTAGATTGACATGTGGCGTGTCAAAGTGAGCGATAGTGCTGACCTAAGCAAGCCCCAACAACACATATCAAATTAAAATTTTTTAGCTAGTTACATACAGCTCAGCCCAGGAAATTAACGGAGCATGATATTGACGAGAAATTATGAAAAACATGATATGCTTTTATTGAATTATTTCAGTGAGACTGTCTCAACTAAGTCTTTCTTTTATAACACAGGATCCTAGCAAGTTTGCAGCTGCGCCGGCCCCAGCTGCAGCTGCTGGAGCTGCCCCTGGTGCAGCTTCCAAGGAAGAAAAGAAAGAAGAGCCTGCAGAAGAGTCTGATGATGACATGGGTCTCAGTTTGTTCGACTAATGTTTTTGCATGCACTTTCTTAATTTTCCAGGCTTTGATTTCTTAATCACCCGGAATTTTTTTTTTTTTTGCCTTTTTATTTTTTCTTTCAAGAAGATGATTAGTTTTTTTTTCCCCCCATGATTTAAAATAAATCTAGTATATATATCCTTTAAGGCTGCATTGAATAATTCTAACAACTGTGAAAATCAAATTCTGCTTTTGCTTTAACATTCAAGTACCTTGAATTGGGGTTTTTCATGCGCTGATGATCAGCAAACAGAGAAGCCAGCTGAACCGAAGTCGTTCAACATAACATATATGCGATGTGTGTCTAATACAAATGTGAAGACGATCACATCACTCACTTTTCTGCGAAATGGGAGGATGACAAAACCCCAAAGGATTCACGAAGATCTTCTTGTTGACGACTCAAGTCAAATTGTTTCCTTCTACCACGGATGATATGGACTCGTATGTTTAAATTTGATGCAATGATAATTCACAACTGACGTTTTGAGAGAACTAATTAATCACACGTTGTGAAGTGAAATTCGTTCTCAATTTATAGTCAAGATTCATTCCTTTGTAATGTTGCATTTTATTAATAAACCAGTTAATTTGTATTTGTTAATTTAAGAGCACAAATTAATTATTAGAGGAATCTAATATTAAACCGTCAAGTACGACGGTCTTGAAGGCTCAACATAACCTAAGAGAAACAGCTTCAAGTTCCCCTCACGATCCAATATCTGATACTTCAACTCAATAAAGCGGGAATTTTTTTTTCTTAAAATTTTCTTATTGCTATGACCTGGCTTGATAAGAGGACGAGTTCCTGATGGTGAGAGAATAATTGGAATGATGCCGGAAAAAAATTAGCTGTGGCAGATAATATTAAGTACAAGAACGCATGGTCTTAAGAGGTTGTCAACCTAATTAAAATTGAAACTTAAAAAGACTCCATGCTATTGGAGAGAACTACTACAAACACACTTTTAAAGTCGGTACAAGAAAGCTACTTACCAAAATCCGTTTCTATGTGTTTGTGTTTATCAATCAATTCGAGACTGGTGGATTCATTATTAACAACCCAGCAAGAGAAAAATGAATGATCATAAATGTTTATATCACATTAGATCCACCTGATCCTTTGCCTATGTGTGGATTGAAATTCTTGTACTCTTTCTTATTTATTTATTTTCTTTATAACGAGTCCTGGTATGCAACAGTTGGTTGAGACTCGGACTGATTCCTAACATTTGGATGGTAATTCGGTGCGAGACTGTCAATGCAGCCATCATTTTCCATCACATCATTTAATTCAAAGCATATAGAGAACAAGAATGATGCAGATATATAAACAGTACCCTCCCATGAATTGAAAACAATTAATTTATCAATGGCACCAATGTTTCATCATGTGGCACATTATTGCTATTATTGACTTTATAACATATGCACTGGTATCATGCATGCACTTTCTTTCTTTCTTTCTTTCAAAAACCAATTCACAGCTCCGATTGCATATGAACTCCATCAGTTTATCCTTCAATGTATACTCCCCTTCACCGTCACTTTTAAGGGCATTTTTTTCACGCTAGTCATCAGCAACTCAATGACTTTTGTATCCTCCGTACTGTCCAGCTATTTCTTACACGCTGATCGATTCTCGAATAGGATAACATGATTCTTCTCTTTTGTGAATATCCTTAACAACATGCGAATTTTGACAACACAACGGTCTTCTGTGTTTCATAATGCTTATATCTTTATCATTTAGAATAAAGTCGTAGACAAAAACATTTTATTAATGACTTAAAAAAGAAAAAAAAATTGGCGTTTGGCTCACAATATAGGAATAAATTTTAATTTGTTCTTTTAAGTTCTATATTGTTTCGAATTGGGACAGAGCTGTGTAATAGGGAAAACAATGTTCAGTTATATATGGTATATTCATATTTTTAACTTTTTTTTTTTGAAAAATAAATAGTTTGGCCTTCATAACTTTAAATTCTAACCACTTTAATTTCAGGTTTACTATTTCTTTATGGGGACTTTTGCTCCTAGAAATTTGCCCTTCCTGCTTTTGTTCCCAAGATTTCCAATTTAAGTTTACATCCGTTCAGTTGTTTTCAGAGACGATCCAGTCAAGCTTCTTTAAAAACGACTTATCATAAATGACATGGGAAGAGGAAGAAGAAACTTGAGGATAATGTATAAACAAAAAAACAAAAGTGGCTTGATTTGAGACGTTAATTGCCTCTTTTGCTTGCTGAATTCTTTTATAACAATTCGTCCCCACTCGAGATTGATTTTAAGTGCTTTCTAGAGTTTTGACTTGCAACTGGGGGGCAAGTTGAGATTTATTTGATGTGCTTTTCGGTCTTTAGTCTTGCAATAAGGAGGCAAATTGCGCTATCATTCTCGAGTAATGCTTATCCACTCCGAGGTTGTGTCATTTTATCTTTTAATAAGTTTTCTTCTCAGATCGTAAATGCATTTATTAGGGCTGAAATTAGTGACAACGACTTCTTAATTACAATGACCATTAACGAAACCTGAGATGCCTTTCATTATTAATTTCGTTTTGGATTTCTTCAACCGAAGGCAATTTGAGTTAGCGTGTCGTGTGGTGTGGTGTGGTGTGTGTCAAATTGAGACTCATATTCTATTAATCGCATCTAGAATCTCTAATTCAAGTTGTTAGTAAATCATGTCATTCATTTAACATATTTTTTTTTATATTTGAATTGAAAAAAAAAAACACTTGTGCAACATGTTTATAATAACGTATTACAAACTCAAAATTCTAATTAACTTTTTTGTCAAAATATAACCAAATAGGTTCTAGATTAAATGGAATAAAAAATATGATATAATTACGTAAATAACGACATATTACTATATCTTTAATCGGATAATTAATTTTAGTGTTGATAGATTGGGATGTCAAAAACTCTAAATTCAGAATTGACACGATTAATTAATGGATAACTTAAATTTTGTCTTGATTAATAATTATGTCATTTTAGGTCAATCTAAATCCACTAACGAATGTCGTGTGCGTGTTAAATTAAAGGGATGTTCAACTCGGGATTGTTTGATCCCTAATTTTTTTTTCTCATTAATACGTCATTATGTGGCTCAAATTTGTTGTTGAATTAATAGAGAATAAAATGATTTTTGACTTGCAAAGAGGAGGCAAAACCGGTGCCATTACTTTAATGGAATGTTTATCTGCCTTTTCATTTCTTACAAACAAGGGGGCATGCTGATCACAATATCGCATTATTTTAACTAAGTTGTTCAAAAAGGACATTAGCATATAATACGAGGAAAATTATAATAGCCTAACAAGACCGACATTGCCGTTCTTTCTTTAAATTTCTTTTTGGTGGTGGGGCAGGTGAGGTGATATTGAATCTATCTAATAAAGATTAACACAGATAATTAAAGCTAAAAAGTATCACGACGCAAGAATAGTAAGCGTAATATATGCTTAGCTTAGGTTGTCAATCTAAGTTAAACAGTGTTTTCAAAGAAATAATAAGAAAATCTGGTTTAATCCCCTTAATCTAAAATTTAAAAGAAAACTATTATATAAGTATTTGTATATGTGAATTTAAAAACTCAAGATAAATTAAGTAAGTTGGTTTTAAATGAAGAACTTCATGCAACATAAATATTTTTATCGATATTTTAAATTTATCCGTAACAACTTCTTTATAAATTAAGAACATTAATATATATTTTGTATATTTAAAAATATTTGAATATACCCAATTAAAGAAAAACTCATATATATATATATATATATGCGTGCGTGTAAGTTGGATATAAAAATTAAAATTAAAAAATTATATGTATTTTAAATTATTTAAACCTAAAAAGATGAGAACTTTATTATGGGTAAAACTTTTCGCCCGTAATAGACAATTATCCTGTCCTCGCTATCTAATCCGAAATTCTATTCGATTCTCTTCATCTACAAATGGACAAAGGAAAAGAAAAATTAATGGCATAGTACAAGGCAAGGAAATGGGGCATGCTCCACATGTTTTTTTTTGGTTGGCGCATTAATGTTCCCCCTTTTTTGTGCCCTAAAACATGCTTCCTCGCCAGAATGAATGAATGAGTGAATAAATAGAGAGGATTATGCTTTGCTGGCTCACAGTTGACTAATTTCAAAGTAAGGAAAATAAAATAAAATAAAGAAGTCCCAATTCAAATAACAACAATGGAATAATAATCTTGTTTCTGCCTTCGCTGTTTTCCAATAGACTAATTCCCTGTTTTCATTTGTTCGGCGGCCCATACAACTATCCCCGTGAAATCAACGGCTATTATCCCGCGCGACGCGTGTCCTGTTACTAGACGTGTAAGCCAATCTCCATCATCATCAACTAACGAATCCGAACTGTCCACGCCACGCGGGGGCGACCCAAGTGTTCGCTTGGCGGACACGCGATATGCCAACGTATGTTCGACGGGTTGGGGGGTAGATAAAACGGGGTGCATTGCACGTGATGGGCATGCCACCTGTCAAGGGTGAGGAAGCGGTCACGTGCTTGGCAGCGGGATTTAGTTGGAGGGCACTACGGTGACTGGAGCAATCGGTGGGGGACAAGTGGGCCAATCAGGGCGGTGGGAGTTGTGAGGTTGAAGCGGTAAACACGGAGATTGAGTTGAAAGGGGAAAGATCTTTCAAAATCCATTCAGCCGAAATTTGCAAGTGGGAATGAGACACAGCCCACAAAGGAGAAGAGACTTATCCAGAGCACATTGAAACTAGTTTCCATATCTTGGAATTTTTCTTTCTTTCTTTCTTTCTCATTCTCACTAAGATAAGCAACGATTTTTAATTTGGACAAAATATTACAAATGTGGCCGACATTTAACTGAAGCATGCATTTTGGGAAACGGATTAGAGAGAGGGATTTGATCAAATTTTCTTTCCTTTTTTTTTTCTTTTTTGGTTTGCTGGGTATTGTGCATAATAGTCATAGAAATAACAATTAATGTAAGGAAGCCGAAACTGATTTTCTTCGACATCTTTGTCAACTCATAATACTATATATATGTGGGTGTGTGTGAAGAAGCTGAAACTGATAGATATAACAATTAATGTAAAAAAAAAAAAAGAGGACAAAAAACTTAATTAGTGCCAAATTTCGGTATTTAACTCTCTTGCAGAATTTAAATTGGGGCGAATTTGAAAAGTATGTAATATATTGCTGGTAATATATAAACATCAAAATGTTTATGTCAAGTTCAATGTTTTTAAAGATTAGTTCTCAAACAGTATAAATCATTCAAAACTGCCGGATTAGTTTATATGACAAGTATATTTAGAGTTTATTTGTTATTTTAAAATTTAGTATAGTTTAATAGAGAAAGCAGTCCCAAAAACTGGAGAAGGCACCTCCAGTATGTGTCCAAGCGTTGCGATTTCGCAGTCTGCGAACATCAAATTTGTTAACCAGCCAACTGGCTTTTAAATTTTAATTAGTAGGTGAAACCTTTGGAGTCGTTTTGATCTGACTTTTCCCAGCTTGTTGGGTAAAACCTCAGACCGCCAGATTGCAGCATCACTGACACTGTCAATTAAGCGTCCTTGGGCCGCAGTCGTTTTCATAAAACAAAATCTAGAAGTAATTAACAAATAAATAAATAAAGGATTTTGTGGTCTATACTCTATAATAGGTGCCTAACACAAATATTGGCTGACACGGTTTGACCCGTAGCCACAAACAAAAGGTTTGAGCAGCCCAGAGGAAGCATCCCCAGAAAAAACAAGCACTCTCACAAAGTGTTGCAGGAAACACGAAATCTGCTGCGGCTCATCCTATCACCATCATCCAAGTAACCCAGAACATATACGTGGCAGCACGCAAATTGTGTGTGGAATAGGAGTGAAACACTGGATGATCATCCCTGGTGGGTGTAATTTTTAAAAATTAATTACAAGCGAAAGACCAAAGTCTCTTTCCCAACCCTTTGATTCCAAACGAGGCCAAGTCTTAGACCGAGGACGCTCCTTCTTGTTAGGTGAAAGAAATGGATAAGCTTCATGTGCCCGTGTCCTAACGCAATAAAAAATGCTTTTGGAAAACAATTAAAAAAACAAAAAAAAGATTTTTTTTCCTAATTTTCAAAAATTTCTACGCCACCACTACTTTCAAAATTCCTCGTTCTTTATTCCACACGCCTTTTCGGTATTTCATTTCTCTATCTATTTTTTTTTTCCTGAAACATAGATATTTCTATTTCTATTTCTATTTCTTGATCTTATCCCCAAACACGCCCCTTTGCATGTTATAAATATATAAAAATATATATATATATGCTTCTCTCCCTCTTTTCTTTTGTGTAACAAGAGCAAACCAAACAAAAGTTAACGTTAACGAAACCCAAAACGACTACGTATTATTATTCCATCTCTCTCTCTCTCTCTCTCTCTCTCTGTCTCACCCAAAATACAATGGTTGATCTAGATTGTAAAACGAAAATGCCTAGCAAATCACCAAAGCTTTCTAATAAGCTTCAGGTTTCGATTCCAACGTCCTTTCGGGGAGCTTCTAAATCGCCTGTTGCTTGTTCAGATGCGGCTTGTTCGGCTTACGAGCAGTATCTCCGTCTTCCGGAGCTGAGGAAGCTATGGAGCTCGAGGGACTTTCCCAACTGGCAGAACGAGGCGGTCCTGAAACCGGCTCTGCAAGCTTTGGAGATCACCTTCCGGTTCGTTTCGATCGTCCTCTCTGATCCAAGGCCTTACGCCAACCGGCGCGAGTTCAAGAGGCGGCTGGAGTCGCTGGCTACCAGTCAGATCCAGCTCATCGCGTCTCTATGCGAGGACGATGACCGCTCTAGCGCGGCTCCCATCGTCGATTTGACGACGGAGAACGGCGTCTTGGCTCGCAACGGAAGCTCGGCTGAGGTGTGGAAGGTTCCAGGGGGGGAATCGACGTTAGTTAACAGAGCAAGTGAATACAGCCTGCTGCCTCGTCTCGCCACGTGGCAGAAATCCGAGGACGTGGCGGATAAAATTATGTACATCATCGAGTGCGAGATGAGACGGTGCCGGTACACTCTCGGCCTAGGCGAGCCAAACCTGGCCGGAAAACCAAACCTGGAATACGACGCCGTTTGCAGACCTAACGAGCTCCACTCGCTGAAAAAGAACGCCTACGATCAGCAAATAAACAATCACGAGAATCAGACCCTCTATACAGTGCACCAAATCCTCGAATCGTGGATCTTCACAACGCAACAGCTCCTAAAACGCATCGCCTCGAGGATAGAGAGTAAGGAATTCGAAGAAGCGTCAAACGACTGCTATCTACTCGAAAGAATCTGGAAACTTCTGTCGGAAATCGAAGACCTCCACCTGTTGGTAGATCCGGACGATTTCTTGAGACTGAAGAATCAGTTATCAATATCCTCGTTATCCGAATCCGACCCGTTTTGTTTTAGATCACGTGGGCTGTTGGAGATTACGAAACAGTCCAAGGAATTAAAACACAACGTACCGTTAATACTGGGAGTGGAGGTGGACCCCAGGGGTGGGCCCAGGGTGCAGGAGGCGGCGATGAGAATGTACAACGAGAAGAAAGAGAGAGACTTTGCGAAGATTCATTTGGTCCAAGCACTGCAAGCGGTGGAGGCCGCGTTGAAGCGGTTCTTTTACGCGTATAAGCAGTTGCTGGCGGTGGTAATGGGGAGCTTAGAGGCGAAGGCCAACCGAGTTGTGGTGGTCAGTGGGGCATCGAGTGACTCGCTGAGTCAGTTATATCTTGAGCCGACTTATTATCCGAGTTTGGATGCTGCTAAGACTTTCCTGGGAGAGTTTTGGAGTCATGAAATTGAAAAGAAACATTAAATTTTCAGTTATAGTTTCATTTTATTTTACAGTTTATACACAAGCCCAAAAAAATTAAATTAAAGCATTATTCATTGTATTGAATTTTGGCAGAATTTTGCGTCGGTTGTATAATTTATTAGTTGATGCTGCATCGTTGTAAAATTTTTTGATATGATTATAATGCGAAGGCTAAAATTTTGATTCATAAATTTGTTTTGTCTCACATTAAAGTCTGTTCTAGATTGCTTTGTTAGTAGTTTGAAAGTAATTTTAAAATGTGAAAAGTTAATTCTTTATTTTAATTTTTTTTAAAAAATTATTTTTGGTAAAATTATTAATTTATAGTAAATAATAAGGAGTAATTTTTTAAAATTTAATTTTAAAAATTAATTTTATTTTAAATAAATTTTATCCATCATCATCATTATCTTTCTATATTTTTAGAATAGTATAATCCTTTAAAACTCATACAATTTTTTAAAATAAATTTTATAAAATATTTAATTAATTCTTTTTATAATTAATTATTTTTAGAGCATAATTTCAAACTAGTCTAGGTGAGTAAAAATCATTTAGTGAGAAATAGAAAGGCATATGAATATTTATAACATTTATCCCATGCAATATTTCATTAAAAATAATGAATTGTTTAGTCCAAATTAAAAAAAATTAAAATTTTGTTTGCATATCATAAATCTCAAACCTGAAATGTTAATCAAATAATCAAGATAAATGTATATTTACACTCCCAATGCATAAAGGAATAAGGAGCAACTAAATTTATAACTTACAAACAAACAAAGTCGTGAAACTGTCTACGGGAGAAATGTGACCATTATTGATTTCATTTCACAAAATTTATTAATTTTTCTCGGTCTATGTTTTTTTTACGTATGTTTATAATTTCTCCCATTTTTTTTCCTCATACATTATCATCAATTTATCACTTTTTTCAAGCAAAAAGAGACCTGAAAATGGTGATAACATAAGACTCAATTTATAACCGATGATTCAATCATTTGCATATAGGAGAATGCTTGGAAGATTTGTAGTTATCCTTCAACATTTTGATGGTTAAGTCCTTGTTCAGGTAAATTTGGAACATTAATTTGGATTGATGTGCGGATGGCACATAGCAGCATAGAATAAAGAGAAGAAAAGTCTTCATTATTGAGTGGAGGGAGGATAGCTTATAAAGGTTATCAGAACTTAAATTTGATGGTTAGTGCCAACACATGAACAATGCAAAGTATCATGAACAAGAATAAATTTTTTTTTTTTTTTTGTTCTAAAAAGAGGAAATCAATAGGGTTAAAGATTCTTTGACGAACGCAATAAGAGGGGACTATGTTCGTTATCCTTTGTTGCCTCTTGAAAAACAATAGGATCATAATGCTAAGCGATTGTATGCAGCCAGTTAAGAAGGCTAAAAGTTGCCTAAAGGTTTTCTTATTTTCCAATCTCATGGATGTCAACATCAAAGGACAAAAATATAAAATATTAAAACAAGCTCACTTATAGATAAATACTCTTATAAATGTCACTCTAAAATTATCAAAATATCTTCAAGGATACTCGCAAGTAAGCTCCACACGTTAAATTTTAAAGGAATCTCTCCCTCCTTTTGCTTTATTTAACTCTTAAGGATTTTTTTTTCATATCAAATTTCTTTAGATGCTGCTTCATTTTCTTCTTCATTCATTTTTAGCTTTTTTTTTTTTTATATCTCCATAAAAGATTTAGACCGCCTTACCTTTCAAATGAGCTTTTCCTTTACTCTTCCTCTAGAAATCTCTCTAGTCTTCATAAAAATCACATCTTCCTCGTGTTGTTATTCATTAACATTAATGAGGTTTTGTAAATATTATAAAGTAAATTATGTAATACTAAATTTATGTAGTGGATAAGAGATTAGTTACTCTCGTGAATGCAGGATAAAGTATCAAACCATGTAAAATCTTATGTATTTTTTTTATGCTTATTTTTCTATTTATTATGATGGTTTTAATATCCAAACTATATTTCACATGCAAGTTCATTGATTTATCTTATAAATTTTATTGAGCTTCTCGGAGCTCTTGAGCTCCCCATGTTTAAATTAACTTTATAAACTTTTTTATATTATTATAAATTTAAAATATCTCAATTCACCTCTTATATCATTTTAACTCATCTCTCAAATCACCTCAATTTTACTTCTTACTTACTGAAACAATAAAAATATAGACTTAAACCCACACTTAGCCCATTCTCCCCACTCTTAGCCCAATCTCCCCTCAAAAGATAAATTTATTTGTTTAAATTGGCTTTTTGACCTGCATCCTTTAACAACAAACCGCTACAAGGTTCAAGTAGGATCCCATAAAAAATATGGTAAAAACAATTCTAAAAATAAATAATCTATTGGTTCTTGTGGTCCTTACCTCTCAAACAAATCTATGCGCATCCTTCACTCATATCATATTGAAAAAATTATGCGACAACAAATTTGCCGATTTCGTAAACATGGTTGTTAAGACTTGTATTCAAACGATTTCACCAACATGGTACCACAACGAGTATAAAATCCCAAATTTGATTCCTCTACATGCATGCAAACCTCCTTGTTTGAATTATTTCTCCAACTCTTGGGTTCACTTTGGCACGCTTGCGAACCTAAACTTTTAGGTGATTCCTCTGAAAACGGCATCAGTGTTCATATTATTGTTGGAGTGCGATTTCTCTTATAATGGTATCAAAGTTAGAAGTATTAATATCAATTTTTCTTCCTATCTTTACTTCTTTCTTTTTTGCCTTTTTGGTTCGTCAAGCAATAGGCGTTTAGTTACAAAAATGAAAATATCCGTGATCAAATGTGTATTTGATATTTTGCTTCGTTAAAATATCTAGAACAACTTGTGAGAAATTCTTAAGAGACTATAAATGCTAATGGCGATAGTCACTTGGTTTGTTACATCAGATGTAAATGAGTTAGCCTCGATAGAGCTGATGATATGGACTAATCGATCTCCTTGTTGCATACACATACAAGACGATCAGCTTGAGCTAATTAAGCTAACATTAAGACCGGTACTGAAATAAATTCCATGTGAGGTGCGAAGATTCGGAACTCAAAAGAGTGAATGGATCACATGGCTTTAGCATTGATTCTATCACTATATTCACTTTTAGTAAATGTACGTTCTTGTGAAATTGCTCGTGTTGTGTGTACCCATTACATTAGCCAAGTTGGCAAATTGAATTTATCTCGATATGGGTAGCTTTGGATGATCAAAATGCCTGTGTACATTCTCGGGTCGAATTGACAGCTGAGTTATGCTCATACACACCATTGCTGGCAGGGCAGGGCAGGGCAGACAGGGCGTGCTGGCAGGGCAGGGCAGGGCAGACAGGGCGTGCATGCATGTAGCAGGGAGTTATGCATGCTTTTGCAGCCACACACACACACACAGAGTAAAAATAGCAACTCTCTATTTAAGAAGTTATTGCAGTAATTCTTAGGATAGGCCGGATCCTTTTTTTTTTTTTTTTAATCTTTGTTTTTAAGCTACACAAGAAGGAAGTTGAAAGAAAATGGGCTAAATTAGAAAACGGAAATAAACAAATAGCTACTGTCTATCCATCATTTTGATCACGGTTGATATCCAAATTTCCGAATCTTGAAGGATGGAGTCCAAATAAGTAAAATGAAGCCCACTGAGAATGAATTTCCAAATCCTTCGCCTTTGTAGGCTCAAATGCTATTAAAAAACAATTTAATATTGTTTAATCAGATGCATACATTGAGTAATCCCTCCTACGCTAGATGAAGTTACACATATTATAACTTCACTTCCATAGGAGGTGCGCGGATGAAACCGAAAAGTCAAACAAGCGTTGACCACCCATGAAGTTTGGCGCTATTTTCTCAACAAGTGTCGAGGATATGAGTATAAACACGCGGTTGAAGCAACTTTACGTTTGCATGTGACTCGGGAATGATAAAACAAAATCCCAAATACCCCGACGCCACGTGTTCCAACTCCCAACAATAGAGCCCCACGTGTCCATCCATCACAATCCTTGATTCACTCAAAAACCGTCTGTTTATTTCGTTGTACGAGACGATCGTTTCGAACATGGAAGATCGTCATCATAACCACTTTGTTTTAGCTTCTTGTTTAGGAAAATTCATTAACCTAGGTAAGATTTTTCTGAATCTCAGTTTTGCATATTTGGATTCTCCTTTCCATCGGGTTGCTCTTGAATTTTTTGTTTTTATTTTATTTTTTCATTTCTTTTTGGGCTGAATTTCTTGTTCAAAGTTTCGTAATCACATGGGATTACGACCTTTGACTTTAATGGCTTTGTTAAGATGCATAAGCAACCTGTAGAGTTTCTCAAAATCAAATCCTTTTTTTTTTTTTGAGATTTTATTGGTATAATAATAATAAGGGTAGCCTTTAATTTTCTCCTTTTATACAAATGGCATGTCACAATCTTTACGAGGGTTTTCTGTGGTTTTAACTAGTCTGTTTTGTTGATATTATTTTGTTTTCTCTTGATAAAAATTTTGAGGTTACCTAATTCGAAATGGGATTGAATTTTGCGCCAAGTATTCAAAATAGTGTACAGATTATAGTTCCCCGTACACTTTCTCAAAAGCCAACCTCTTTTATATCATCTGCTTCATTTACAACTCGTAATGAAAGCAACCCCCATCGTATTTTTCGATTGAAGAATTGGGGGGTTGGGTCGTGTGTTTGTAGGGGAAATAGTATAAAGAGATCTTGCAGTGCTAATTTTAATGAGTTTTTGGATGATGAGTTTGCAAGACAAGCTGAAGAATTAGCACGAAGGTTAGATATCATGGACGGTCATGTTGATAATCATGATCATGATGAGAAAATTAATAAGAACACATCGTATGCTGTAAGAGATGTAAATATGGGGTTTTCAATGCAATTTATGCCTCCAAAGTATGAATTGCTTGAGCATAATTTGCTTGGGATCCGGCCAGAGCCAGTGGACTGGCCAGAGAGGGAGGAGATTGCTAGGGTGAACATTGAACAGAAAGCTAATTGTGTGGGTATTCCTCTATCATTGAGGATGATAAAGAGAAAGCAAAAATGGAAAGAGGGTTTTGGAGATGCAGGGGATTCTGCATACTGTTCGGTGAATAAGGCATTTTCTTCGCTAGTATTAATCATTAGAGAGCTTCAGGCCTGTGCCTTGCATATAAGAGAGGGTCTTTATTGTGAAGACTTGAAAGAGATTATAAGTAAGATGCAAAGGGAAATGAATTCCTCATTTGTTTGGCTCTTTCAGCAAGTTTTCTCACGAACACCCAGTCTGATGGTCTATGTTATGATTCTTTTGGCTAATTTTATGGTGCATTCAATGAGCAATAACATTGGGTTTGCAGCCAGTCCATTGCCAGGATCATCTGAAACCATCACAGAAACTGTTTCATTGTTAGAGGAGGAGAATCAAGAAACATCAGAGATTGATTCTTCGACAATTAAGAATTTACTACCCTCAATATCTGATACTGGCAACAGTGGTGGTGGCAAAAAAGTGAGCCATATTTCCAGTGGGAATGCGGACAAGCGCTTCAGCAGATCATCGCCTTCAATTCAGTACCCTAGCTTCATACCTTATGAGATGTCTGAGGTCTCCTCACCTAAACAATTTCCCATGAATAAAGAGGAATCGGATTTGTGGAACTCAGTATTGGATGAAGCCTTAAGAATTCAAGTGGAATCAGAATATAGGATTCTTGATCATGAAACAATGCAGCATTTTGTAACTCCAGTTACTGTGAAGCCTGAACCAGATGATTACGTGGACTATTTTAGAACAGATCTTCTTTACCAGATGGGTGTTGCCAAGGAACCCAATAATCCACTTTTGCTCTTAAATTATGCCCAGTTTCTGCATTTGGTTACTAAAGATTATGACAGGTATTTTGCCGTTATCTTTTTTAATTTGTTTGTTAAAATTGGCTCATTTTTTTGTTAAGGTCTATTACCTTAGAATGCGAAGATGATGATTAAATTTTTCAGTATCAGAAGCAATATTAGAAGTAGGATTGCCGAATTAGGTTGACATGGTAAGTCTCTGCTGATTAATGTGAATTTTAAGTGCCTAATTAGCATACTCATTTAAATTTTTGCGTCTTAAACATTTTTGAAATCATCTGTACACTGGTGGGATGGGGATGGTGGGTTTCGATTCAGTTTTTGCTTGGGTAGGTTGAGCTTCATGTGGGATTGTCTATTCATGTATTCTCTGCTGTTGATGCTCAAAACTCGCTTATATATTGTGTTTGTTTAGATATGCTGTTTGAGTGTTGCAGGGCAGAAGAATGCTTCAAGCGAGCAATACAATCAGATCCAGCAGATGCTGAGGCGTTGAGTCAATATGCAGACTTCTTATGGCTAGTAAGGAAGGATCTGTGGGCAGCAGAAGAGACATACCAGCAAGCAATGGCAGCAGAGCCGAATAGCTCTTCTTATGCTTCCAAATATGCAAGTTTCCTCTGGAATACTGGTGGCGAAGAGACCTGTTTTCCTCTCAGCAGCTCCCAGGACGACTATAATCATATTGTTTGATCAAAGAGGGATGAGAAATCATCTAAGCTTAGCATATTACGATCATTTTAGTATAAATATATTTATCATCAATCACCGGGAAAGTTGAGTTCTTGGTTTTTTTTGGTTTAGTGTATTCAGCTTGTAAAAAACTGTTGATGAGGTGCCATAGTTATTTTACATATGCAAACCAATAAATCTTGCTCTGAAAGTGGGCTTTTCTTAGCGCTCCTTTTTCTGGGAAAAGGAAAGTAACATTTCCATTACTTCAACATTGTGAATACATGTCTAACGGCTTTTGGGATTTCATTTATCTATTTAGCAGTCTCTTCAAAATCTATAGCAAATTAGGCCGAAAGATGAGCCTCTACATTACAAGTTCTAGGAGTATGCTTAAATGTTACAGAATCTAGCTCCTTACACTTGTTTTGAATCTTTGAAATCACCCAAAAAATTTCAGTCTTGGTACCTTGCTTGTTTTGGACAAAGTGGGTCACTTCCAAACAATCAGATTCTACAATCACTGAATTCCCCATTCCATAGCTTCAGCTTCTGAGTAACTTACCAATCCCCTGAAAGGCACAGTTTTCACAGCTGCCATTGCTATTCTGCCATTGGAACATCTGGGAACAACTCCCAACCCAACTGTTTGCGTATCAATTTGGACTGCTGCATCAGCATTTATCTTGAAAATTCCACTGGGGGAGGCTCCCATTGCTTTCTAGCTTTATTAGTCTTTGGCTCGGAAACAGCATTCCCAAACCCTCTCACTCTCTTAAAAGCTGCTACAACCGCTCCTGCTTTAGCTGCAGACACCATGAAGTGCACCTTTTTTCCTTCGATAACCCTCTTGTTCCTAGCGTTCCAAGCAGCCCACCAATAAGCGATTAACAGTTCCATCTGAGAGTTAGACAGCTTCTTGTACATTTCCTGCATCATAACCAAGAAATCTTGATTTACGGCACCAGAAAGCTCCCCTGTGAAGGGTGCTTGCTTCCAAATTTTCTGGGAGCTCTTACAATGGATCGGTGCTCTCTCTTTAGTTTTGCTTGGAGGAGGCCAATAATGAACCGCATAAATTTCTGGTTTTTTCCTCACATCATGATAATTTTGGCAACAAATAATAAGAGATTAAGGATCCGTATAGTCATAATTTTTTATAGTCAAGCAACACATTCATGCTCATATTCATAGAATTTGTAATTATTAAGAGGAAATCAGTATAGAAATTGCAAAGCAAGGCTTAAAAACCACTTATAATATATTGATGGAGCTTTGACTGTAATTCATCGCTGAAATTTACTTATTACAATCAAACAGCTATGTTTTCCAGAAAAAGTAAACTGAAATCTCGTATTCTAAAGGATTGGTTACATGGTGACAATAATACAAGTAACGTTCCAAGAATATGTAAAAGAATTTGCCCCTATCTTCAAAATACAAAAATTAGGGAAACAAACCAATTTATACAACTCAAGTGCTAGTGGGCCAAAAAAAAAAAAAAAATCAAAATGACTCAACTAATTTAAGTGGAAGTTTAGCATTTTGGAAAAGAAAGTGAAACTATAACATCACCAAAACCACATGTGGCGACTATCAACAGCTTTCATTGAAGTTGGTACCAAGGGCATCCGGCCAAACTCAGCAGCAAATCTGTTTAGACACTGGGTTCTTTTTTCGGAATGGCCTCCCAGGGTACTAATTCCAGTTGAGCCAATCTCATATATTTTACCTACAATGGGAATGCCAATGTTTGAAACGGATAATACTCATCTAAAAAAATCATCCAACATGTAAAAGTAACAATGGAAACGGGATATGGATAGAAGCATTTCACAAAAATAAAGCAGTTCATTCTTGGGTTGCACTAATATCCATCCAAAGTTGAAAACATCTACTAGCATTTAAATGCAACTCCATTCCAATGGATGCAAAGAGAGAAGGTGGATCAGAAAACCTGTGCAGATTCAAGTAGAAGCCACCATAAACCAAGCAGCATCAAAGCTGTCTCAAAGGTTTGGATGTTTCAACTCAAGAGAGAAAATAACAGAGGTGTTCAATGCATAATATAAGATATGGTTTTAATGACAACATTCATCTAATACTCTTTTCCACAAGCAATATTGTCACCTCACTTAAACCTTGTGCCTTTTCGTGCCTTTAAGGATTGTTTTATGAATCTCTAGAAGCAATGCAACAATATTCTTTTTCTCTTGACAATGATCTAATTTAATGAAGTTTTTGTCAAGTGAGTTTCTGATCACATTTCTCTGCATGCAGAAAGTCAATAGAATCAAGGAGAGAAACACAAGGACAGAATTCAATAATCCAGGGAAGTAATGATAACAAAAATGAAAGCACTGATTTGATTAGGAAAGAATGAGAAAGATATTTATAAACTGTTATATAATTACCTTTGACCCATATGGGGGGAGCATCAGTCACATTGGCAACAAGAAATGACATCGCAATATCTTCGCAGTTCCTGATGAACCATCAAACAGCCAGTGGTGCAATTAAATATATAAACAAAAGAGAAAGACATTGAAACAATAATGCCAAGTAATAGATTAAGTCAGGGGAAGAAGAACCTGTTCTCGGTAACAAATTCTTTAATTGATGTTGGCATCTCATTTGTATATAGACGCAGATACTTTTTGTGGAAAAAGGAAGCTTTCGAGAGAACCATACTATATGTTCCAGTCCACCAAACAGACCACCACCCACAATATGAATAATAATCCTTACCTTCTTTCTGCATAAAGATTACCAAGCTCATAAGTGAGAGCAGTTAATGTGGTTTTCAGACCAAAACATAGATACTGACAAAACCTTTTGTATTTAGTATAATTTTTCCAAAGATGATGTTTAAAAATTCAGTTGACCATACAACAATATCCAAAGATGAGTCACATGCATGCACAGTTATATATGAAAGAGACTTGAAATGAATAATGAGAATACAAAGCTCAAAGGTATCATTATTTACATGTAGAGGCATGTTGCTCACAGTACAAAGTTCTTTCAACAATTAGGCAAATGTTCTCTCTACACACAGGACAATGAACAAGGCTATGAAGTATCAGCCATCACAATTTACATACAGAGGCATGTTGCTCACAGTACAAAGTTTTTTCAACAATTAGGCAAATGTTCCTTCTAACACAGGACGATGAACAAGAATATGAAGCTTATGGCCATCAAAATTTACATACAGAGCACTTTGTTCACAGTACAAAGTTTTTTCAACAATTATAAAATGTGCCTTCTACCCACAGGACAATGAACAAGAATACGCAGCTTAAGGCCATCACAATTTACATACAGAGGCATGTCTCTCAACCCATGATGCTTCTTCAAAATTTCCAGACATCTAAACTCACTAATGGATTAGCACTAAGAGAACATGAACAAGAGCTTAAACACTACTAGATCCAAATGTTAAAGAACTGTCAAACCTTGAAATAGCAGCAAATGCAAATGCAAATGCAATTAATTTAAAACATACCGATTCAACGCAAACTTTTCGGGGAACAAAGCCCACCATTTGATCTGGTGCACTTCGCCAAACATCAAAAGCAAACTTTACCGAATGGCAAGGAAATATAATATCATCATCAATTGAGAAAACAGCATCTGCCTTCAAATCCTTAATCTCTTTGAATCTATTGTTCAGACTGTCCTCAGTATTGATATCGAATTTCAGTTCAACTCGTCGCCCATTTCTAGAGTTCTTCCGTATTAAGTGTTGTAAAAATATTTGAAGAGAATCTGAAGGAGGATCAGGCTCACTCCACACTATGTGTATAGAATCAAGCCCAGGACACTTAGCATAGTGGGCAATAGACTGCTTTAGTAGATCATATCTTTTCCATGTGTTCATCAAAATGGCATATCCTTTCCTATTAACAAATGCCAACTCTAACATTAGAACAAATCTCTAATATACTTTGATACAACTAACAACTACAAAAATCACGGTATTATATATAAAAATAATGAAAAGAAAAAAAGCCCCACTAATAGTATGTTTACAACTGTGGTGCTTCTACCTATCTTTCAAAACACAGACACCTCAATCTACGTAACCTACAATTCTACAAATAATTACAAATTCAAATCTTGTATTTGGTTTAAACTCTTAAAGAGCGGTATTTGCAACAACCATATCCCAAGTTATCAACTTTTAATTAGCAGCTAATTAAAGTTTATTATGTCTAAAGGAACTAATTATTAACTGCCTGTGGGAAACTGCATTCTAATAAATTCCCAATATTTGAGCTCAAATAACAAGAAAAAGTAGAAACTTTACAACTATTTAATTGCAAAGATAGAAACTTTCCTAATTTGTTCACTAAATATCAGTTAATAGAAAGTCGGCACAGAGCTTCATGTGATGTGGACACTAAAAATGGAAAAGCGAACAAGTAACCGCACGAACCCTGGAGAAGATGAGCGGTCCACTGGACCGGAGTCGGTCCATTCCGTTAAGGTGGAGCCGCGGCTCAGTAGCAGGAACACCGTGAACGCGATGCAAAAACAGAGTAAGAGCTTGATCTTAGCCGATCCGACGGCCGAGATCGCCAGTTGCCTGAACCTTTGTGCCGTTCGACGGTTATTATTAAACAGCAAGCTACCTCTCATCACCATCAACTGCTTCTTCTTTTTCTTCTTTTCAAATTTTATTTCTTTTAAACTCAATCGACTCGTCGAAGCCGAGCCGAGTCTCAAAATCCTTCACCGCATAAATGATGTTCCCACTTTTTCTGCAAACCTTCTCGTCGTCGTCGGGAGGAGAGAGGGAGATGTTACTGTGCGGTGAAGGTGCAGCGCAGCAGCGAGTGCAAA
Source organism: Aegle marmelos (assembly GCA_030449875.1). Lineage (NCBI taxonomy): Eukaryota > Viridiplantae > Streptophyta > Magnoliopsida > Sapindales > Rutaceae > Aegle > Aegle marmelos. The sequence continues at coordinate 25,837,553 of JASUUL010000143.1, forward strand.
AATTGAAGTGCGGGTACGTCCATAAGAAAGTGGGGAAGTGAGAGACACGTGTCGTGATGGAATTGGTAGATTTCAGCCTATTCGCGGCTCTGTCTCTGTGTGTGCGCGTCTGCCTGCACTGACCTCGTTTCTCGCAGATCAGATCTTCTGTTGATTGGGAAAAACAACAGCGTATGAAAGGGAATCAAAAGCCGATATTGGAAAAGGTCGTACCAGCCGTCGGATGAGGTTTAATTTTGTGAGATTAACGGTGGTTAGAGGAGTTGATTTTTCCCGGACTGGGATCCACGTGATGGTGATACCCGCGGATATTTCTTTTTGCGCGTTTTGTTGATTCAAACAAAAGAGGAGTCCCTGTTGGGTATTAGACTTTTGAATAACGGAACAAAGTGCTGGCTTCGTTAATCTGCATGAGTGTCATCATTACCGGATGCCAATTAACGTTTGTATTTCCAAATTGATTAATATATCTCGTCCTAAATTAATTATATTATGGAATTTACCTGATATTTTTATGTGGCTCCATTTTTTTAACACCCTAATTATGATATTGACTCCCATCAGTACAATCAAATTAAGAATGCATTTATGATTAAAGTTAGATAATTATATTTTTAAAATTATAATAATAAAATATTTAATAAATATTAATTATTGTAATTTTTAAAATATATTAATATAATTTTTTATTTATATATTAAAAAATTCATTATATTTTTAATAATTTTATTAAAATTAATAATTTAAATTTACTACATATTAATTTTTATTTTATAATTATAATTTTTTTCACAACAACAACAGTTTTTAAATTATACAGCTTAAGCATCTATTGATACTAGTAGCCAGTGGAAAGTAATAAATATTTCACGTATGATTCTGCTAATCCAGATAGATTCTAATGATTATCTTACTATAAATGAAAATATTTAAAAATAGATATAATAAATTTAATTTACATACACTAAATTTCACTTTAAATTTGGAGTTTTGGACGCACTAATAGCCAGAGTCCTAAAGGGGCTCCAAATACAGGGGAAATATTAGGGCCGATCTGAGAGTTCGGCCTAGTAAACAAGAGTTCAAGACGTGGGCTGAGCAGTGAGCTCAGAGGCCCATCCAATTCGGAGCATGGGCGAAATTCAACTTCAATGATTGGCTAAACTTTCAGTGATTCCACTTGGCGTTGCCACGTCACGAGAAGAATAATACATGTTTGGCTAGACGGTGAAATTTAGCAGCACCACCGCTTGTAATTACATCATTGCGGCCGCAACTCTTCCCATCCATGCATTGGGATTTTGGACACGTCAGTCAACTGGGGCGGCCACCTAATTTAGATTGCCCGCATAGATTTCCGCAATCTTTCAGGAGTTTTCTTTTTTGCCCTTAGCTGATCTGTGAATTTTCATATTTAACATATTTAAAGGTATTTTCTGAAAAGAGGTTTTAGCAATTTTTTTCCTAAAATCTGAATAGGTTAAAATTTAGTTAAAGTCTGAATGAGTTTGAATATATAAATATTTGAATCATATGTTTTTATTTTTTAATATCTAAATATAAGTTTTAAGTTATTTGTTTTTAAAAAAAAAATATTTGAAATATGATATTTTAACATCAATACCCTCATAAGTATCAACAATATTTGATATTTATTGTTTAAACACATAATAAGTCATAAATAAATTATTTGATTAATAAAAAAAATTTGACAATGTTTACCTCTTAACAAAGAATGAAAAATAAAAAATATATATCTAATGCACGTATTTTTTTCATTAACATATGATACTTATAATGCTTTGTAGTAAGTATATTATATTGATATTTTTCTTTCTAATTACACAAGTCAATCAAGAATTGTTTAATTGTTTGAATTAAAATTAATAGATTAAATAAAATTCAAAATATATTATAAAAATAGTAAATATAAATATAAAGAGAATAGACCAATTATCAAACACACTCACCAAAAGTTTTATGATATTTAAAATTTTCATTCACCAAAAAAAAATAATAGTTGGATACATGTGTACAACAAGAAAGGGGGATAAATAAATAAAAAATAAAAGAATAAATTATATAATAGGAAATAAATTTATTTGATAAGTATATTACTGAGAAAGAATATTTATTTTTTTTAATTCAGATCTAAATATCTTATAATCAAACATAAGTTAAAAAAAAATAAAGCTATAAATATCTAAAAATTATTAAAATTCAGACTTCAGAGAAAAATTTAACAATCCCGCATCACCCTATTTTTTGAAAGTAATTTTATTCTCTAATTGTTTCACTAACTGTTTTAATTCTTTCAAAAGACAATAGAAATCTGAAAAAAGACAAACAAAAATTAATAAAAAAATATATAACGGAAAGTTTTTATGGATGTTAAGACTCAGATGTAAATTTGAGTTCGAAAACGACATATTAAATGTCCGAACTTAACGTCGGTGGTTCAGTTCGTGTATGTATGCATGTACGTAGGGGTCTTTGCGTTTTTAAATGCAGAAAAACAAAAAATGAAAATTAGATCATCAAACGTGTGTTTTATATGGACAAAGGATACTGCCAGGCCAGCGGAAAAGCACTGGCCTCAGTTCAAGAGGCGGTGTTGGAAGCACAATCATTCTGTATATTTTAACACTATGCTCTCACCATGATGTGAAGTTTGTGCTGTATATTTTATTTGCGTTTTGGTCTTGAATGGGCCATGGCCGTCCTTTGGACAAATGTTATGCACACAAATATTCAAATAAACAAACGCATGATTTGACGTAATTAACATTGAAGTTGATATAGATGTAAAATGAGATACAATATTGAAGTTTTTTCGTCAACCCAATAGAATAGAGGAATTAAGATATACGTGATTTAAGTGATTGAATGAGAATTATAAAGTGCAGACTTTACAAATTGGGGATCGATGCTTATGATGATTAGGTTATTGGGTCTTGCTAAAAATAAAATAAAATAAAATAAATGATTTAGTTTTGGTGCGAAATAACGGTATTTTGTATTTTTTTACTGTAATAGTGTTGTATTGCTTCTGTTAGTATTTCACAAAGTGTAAAGGTCACCACTCAAGAGAGAAGAGCGAGACTTTAGGGTTATTATTTAATTGGATGCTCATCCATGCCATTTTTATTTTTCTACTTCTTATTAGGGACAAGGAGCTTCAATCTTGAGTTTGATTTTCCTAAAATTATTAAGGTACGCACAAGCTGTTGCCTCCAGTTAATTTTTCTAATATAATAAGTTGCCTTTAACCAAAAGTTGTTTGCCGGAAAGAGATGATGAAGAAGATGAAGCTAAAGCACAAAATTAATAGTCCAAGTATTGATCGCAAACATCATTCAGATTATTAAATATTATCCAGACAAGTCACTATAATTATAATAAGCTACGAGAACTTGTTAGTTGACACGATCGGCATTATTAAATTCCACGAATGCCCCACCGATCATCAGCTTAATAAAAGTTTAAAAATAAGGTATCCGCCAGCACGAAATTTCTGTATGAGTTTGTACTTAGTTAACTAAGGGGTAATTACATTAATCTGGCCTTACTTAATGACGATGAAAGCCACAGTTCATAACTCAGCATACAGAAAATGAAAGACACAGATTGGAGAGGAACGAATTGACTCAATTGAGGTTGGTTTTTTTTTTAAAAAAAAAGGCTCTATTATTTGCCCCTACAAGAGCTATGATATTACCCAAAAAAAAATAACACAAAATAAAAAATGCAAATCTCCACATCATTTTTATAATCACTTGGCCTGCCGGACACTTGATGGACGGTGGCCGCAACATCATTACTTATGTGGTTGAAGTTAAGCCAACCAGTATGCCCCACTCTTAACGACCTTTGCTCCTTTCATTAAAAAAAAATAATAATAGTAATAAATAAATAAATTACCAGGGTTTGTTAGTTCTTGTGTTAAAATCCCAAAAACCCTAAAAAAATGATTGGTCGGTCACAAGATAAACAAATAAAATTAAGGAAAATTATCACCAAAACCTCAGCTTTTGGTGAAAATTAAACTAGATTCTGTAAATTTTTGAAAGTATGATAGAGGGCACCTAAGTTTTTTTGAAACTTCAAACAGACACTTTTTAGATATTAGTACAATAATGAACAGCCTAGTCCTTAATTGGGGTGGTTTCAAAATAAGACAGTAGATACTATCAATTTACTTTTAAAGTAATTTCCTGGTGTTACAAGTAGACAATTTTTTATTTAAATTTTCCAAACATGTTACCATATTAGGTCGGGAAGTGGTAATTTCTCTAAACTCAATTTTATACTCTCCACAGCCCTACCATCTTTGATAATATTATATAAAGGCCCAGCATCAGGGATTACCTTCACTCTTGTAGCAAGATCAAACGGCTACACACAAACGACTCAAATCTTTTGTGTCTTCTAGCTAATTAAGCGAAGTAAGAGCAAGCGAAAATGGAGGGCAAGGAAGAGGATGTTAGATTAGGAGCCAATAAGTTCACTGAGAGGCAACCCATTGGAACAGCAGCTCAGAGCCAAGATGGCAAGGACTACATTGAGCCGCCGCCGGCACCACTCTTCGAGGAAGAAGAGCTCAGGTCTTGGTCCTTTTACAGGGCCGGTATAGCAGAGTTCATAGCCACTTTTCTTTTCTTGTACATTTCCGTATTGACAGTGATGGGCGTCGTCAAGTCCGACACCAAGTGCTCAACCGTCGGCATTCAAGGGATTGCATGGGCCTTTGGTGGCATGATCTTCGCGCTCGTTTACTGCACAGCTGGCATCTCGGGTTTGTACCGGCTGCACTTCTGGTTAATTAAATAATTTTATAAGCAAAATAGCTAAACGGTTTAATAAAGTAATTTCGGGTCTTTTTTTTTTTTAACTGTTTGTTGGGACGCAGGTGGTCATATCAACCCAGCGGTGACATTGGGGCTGTTCTTGGCGAGGAAGCTGTCGTTGACACGTGCACTTTTCTACATGGTGATGCAGTGTCTGGGAGCAATCTGCGGTGCTGGCGTTGTGAAGGGTTTCATGGGTGCCGGCCAATACGGGCGGCTGGGCGGTGGTGCCAACGCTGTAGCTCATGGATACACCAAGGGTGATGGTCTTGGTGCTGAGATTATTGGTACTTTTGTTCTTGTCTACACAGTCTTCTCTGCCACTGACGCCAAACGTAACGCCAGGGACTCTCACGTTCCTGTAAGTCAATTCTTTTTTCCTGATTGATGTATAATTAATTACAAATAATTATTATAATTATTGTCTCTACTAATAACTATATTATTGAATATGGTCAGCTTTTGGCTCCTTTGCCAATTGGGTTCGCTGTGTTCTTGGTTCACTTGGCTACCATCCCTATTACCGGAACTGGCATCAACCCTGCAAGGAGTCTTGGAGCTGCAATTATCTACAACAAGGACCACGGTTGGGATGACCACGTAAGTTTAATTTACTCTTTTGGTTACCCTAAAATAAGATATTGATCATCAAGATGATACTTAATTAATCAATTAATCATGATCAATCTTATATATGGTTTGATGCAGTGGATTTTCTGGGTGGGACCATTCATTGGAGCAGCACTTGCGGCTTTGTACCACCAGGTTGTGATCAGAGCCATTCCTTTCAAATCGAGCTGATGGTCTCGTGAACGGTCGTGATTGTTGATGCATATGTTTATATTTTCGATTATCTTAAGTGCATGCACTTTCAGTTCGTTGAGTTTTCTGTTTGTTTGGTCTTGTGAATGGTCACTATTTGTACGTAAGAAAAAATATTGTAATGCCTGTGCACAAAGAAGCCGCTGACGCTGGCCAAAGTAGGCACTGGCAGCAGCAGCATTTGTAATTACAGGTATCGCTGCGGCTGCAATTCCAAGCTTCCTATTTTATGCATCTGGAGTCTGGACACATAATCATACAAGTAATAGGGGATGGCTTTATTTAAATTCATATAGTTTATTTTTTAAAGAAAGCAAATTAATTTTATCAAACAATAAACAGTAAAATAACGATACACAGTACTACAATAGTAGATCCACACACTCTAAACATATATGCGGATGAAACTGTATATTACGAACATATAATATATTACGAACATATAATATATTACGAACATATAATATATAATTAATAAATGGATCTTATCAAATTTTTGGAACACTAACCAACCAAAAATAATTGGCCGTAGTTGAAGAGGCGGTGTTAGAAGCATAATGATTATGTTTTATGTAATACTATTTTTATGCTCTCACCCCCGTATGACGTGTGCGTGCTGGTATATTATTGCTTCTTGGTTATAAATGAATGTCGTTTGGACAATTGTTACATATGTACTTAATTTCTCAAATTGAAAAAACAAAAAGGTTATAATGTAGTATCGAGGTTTGGGTCAATCCAAAAGAAAATGACTTACGGAGGAAATGGAATAGAATTAGCATTAATTGTTGGTTATACGACAATTTTAGACGTGGAGGGATTTAATATAATTTGGATTCAGTGCTATACTGATCTTTTTAATAATCTCTTTTAAAGAGACAATTGACAGTTATTGTATAAGAATACAAAACTAATTAACTTTTAATCGTATAATGCTAAACATGAATGGATGTTTGCTTTGTTTTGTTACAATGTAATATTACTTCCTTTGTTGGTTAGAAACCGCATTGTATAACTGTAGAATGATACATTGTTTGCCTTGATTTTTTTTTTTTTTAATAAAGGATAGACGTTCAATCATACAAGAGAATCACTAGTTTATTTTATGAAAAGTATATATGCAAATAATGCAGCCAAACTTCAAGAGTTTTATTCAATGAGTAACGATAGATGTTTCAAAATATCCCAAATCATATGGCATGTGTTGTATCATTTATTAAGCAGTTGATGATTTTTAATAAATTTTAAGTAAATTGATTAAATTATCTTACCAATTAATGAATAAATTCACATCATTTGAGATAAAATTTATTATTGACTAGTTAAAAAATTTTACTATTAAAAAAGTAATCTATATTGTTTCTTTCTTTACATGGGTAAGAAGGAAAGAATATAAATTATGAGAGTAGAAAATTAGATTTGGAGCATTAAGCATGCTCAATTTAGTTGAATTGATTCACACTAAGTCTTATTATCGGCAAGGTCCAACTTTGAGTCTTTTATAATTATGATAGTAAAATTTAACATAAAAAATGTCAATAATAACATGCACCATATGGCGGCAATTTCATAGATAGTCCACTGTATAAATTTCTCAATTTTATAATTTACTTAAATAATTTACTTAAATAATAATGTAATTACGTTTTAATACACTTTTAATTTTTTTTAACTTATATGATGGTGCATTTTTTCAATTCAATAAAAAAAGGTACAATCACTTCCTTCTTATCTATAGTTTTCATGTTTATGCAATAAAGTTATGCGTTCATTTTGTTTTATGTATTTATGCGAAGAGACTCCTGTGGTTTTGGCTATATAGGGGCATGTAGCTTGAGTATTATTGAGCTTAAATTCCCTTAAATACCCAGGTCGATAAAAAATGGCCTCTTAATAGATTACAAATATAATTAAAAAGATGCATTTAACCTAAAGTTTTTGCCAGAAAGAAATGATGAAGCTAAATAAAGCACAAATCCAACTATTGATTGCAAACATCGTGAAGGTTATTCAATATTATCCAGACAAGTCACTACAACAATAATACGCTACAAGAAACATCTTAGTTGACATTATTAATATAATTAGTTTCCATGAATTCCCCATTAACTCTCGTCCTGCAATAAATAAAAATGCCTGCCGCCGCCAGCATAAAATTTCTCTGTGATTTTGTACCTATTTAGAGATAATCATTAGCTAGCCAGCTTCCTCATTTAGGAAGAATATGCATCAATTAGAAAATTATAATTCAGATTACGTGCATGACCCCCCCCCCCAAAAAAAAAAAAAAACCCAAAAAATTTTTTTTTGAAAGTAATACTAAAAAAATTAGTTAATTGTCGTATAGATCCATTTTATAACCTAGTGCATTTTCAGGAAGAGTAAAATTATTAATTACGACGATGTTATCTTTGTAACATAAATAGGTTTCTAAATTCTAATGTAGACGTTCATACGTTAGAAATACAAATATAAAAGCAACACATTATTCTGTTCCTAAACACTGTCAGCGGCAGAGCTAGTCATGCAAATTGAAAAAAGGAAAAAAAAAATTATTTGTGTACTTACCTATATTTTTTAGACTTCGGAGTTTCGGCTGTTGAAAATTTACCATTGTGACTTATTGACCGCTCGTCGACGCTAAATCGGAACTTCGATCGACTGGGGCTACAATTTTTTAATAACGTTACAGTCCACTGATATTCAGAATAAAGCATCTACTAGAACATTCTAATCAATTTAGTGTAATTCAAATGGTGGGTCTAAACTATGTCAATTGAGATGCCGTCATTTTTTAAATTTCAGTTTTAATAAAAAATTTATAAATATAAAATAAAAATTAATAGTATATAATAAATATAATTTTAAAAAAAATTAATAAAATTAATTTGTAAGTTATAAAAATTAATATTTATAAAATATTTTAATACTATAAATTATAATTGTCTGAGTTCTATTTAACTGTATCTTATTATCATGGAATGAGTATTTTACGTAATAATCCGTGTAATATTTAAATAATTTTTATAAAAAAACACAAAAATTTACTTAAATAACTTTTGATAAAAATTATTAAAATATCGTACGAATTATTATGTAAAACAGTCATATCGTGATATTAGGCTGTAAATATTTCGAAACAACGATCGTTAAAAGTTAAAGCCATTCAAACAGGAACGGATTAATTCATGGATGTATCAAATTCACGAAGTTACAAAAGCCGTGATTGTGAAGCAATTCCTTGGAGCGAAATTACACACGGAAACGACAACAGGCCAGACTAACCGACATAATTCGCATCAAGGAAATAACAACAGAGTTAAGTGACAATGACAAAAGAATTTATCAAATTTAGGGACACAAAACAAAATTAAAATTAAATGACCTACTTGCTTTGGTTTCTATAATCTGCCCCAGGAAGAGCTATGAAATTACGTAATAAATCCCCTGTTCATCATGTCCCAATTCCTAGTCTCTCGGTCCGCTTGACTCGCGATGGACGGTGGCCACGACATCATCACAGTTGTGGATGAAATTGAGCCAGCTAGGATACCCCAGCGTAATGTCAATTATTGAGAAAAAGTTGAAGCTCATTTAAGTAATTTCCATAAAACTCCAAGAAAATGATTGGTCGGTCACAAGATAAGCAAGTAAATTCAATTTTATACACCCAATTGGAGCCCACCACCTGCACTCATCACTCCCAAACCCTGATTATATAATCCTTCGGCCATTCCACTAACTTCTAGTACTCTCTCACTCAGTCTCGCAGCAACATCAAACGGCCACAAACAAAAAAGCAAGTGCTCCTTATTGACTATTTTGTGTTTTCGAGGGAGTAGAAGAAATGGAAGGCAAAGAAGAGGATGTTAGGTTGGGAGCCAACAAGTTCACTGAGAGGCAGCCGATTGGGACGGCGGCTCAGAGCCAAGATGGCAAGGACTACGTTGAGCCCCCGCCGGCGCCGCTATTCGAGGCCGGCGAGCTCAGGTCTTGGTCGTTTTACAGGGCCGGTATAGCCGAGTTCATAGCCACTTTTCTTTTCTTGTACATCTCCGTATTGACAGTGATGGGCGTCGTCAAGTCCGACACCAAGTGCTCAACCGTCGGCATTCAAGGGATTGCATGGGCCTTCGGTGGCATGATCTTCGTGCTCGTCTACTGCACAGCCGGCATCTCAGGTCCGTATCGGCTGCGCTTCTGCTTGATTAATTTTATAAGCAAAATATCTAGAGTGTTTTTGAACTGTTTGTTTTGATGCAGGTGGTCATATCAACCCGGCGGTGACACTCGGGCTGTTCTTGGCGAGGAAGCTGTCGCTGACGCGTGCACTTTTCTACATGGTGATGCAGTGCCTTGGAGCCATCTGCGGTGCTGGCGTTGTAAAGGGTTTCATGGGTGCCACCCGATACGGGCGGCTCAACGGCGGTGCCAACGTTGTAGCTCATGGATACACCAAGGGCGATGGTCTTGGTGCGGAGATTCTTGGTACTTTTGTTCTTGTCTACACAGTCTTCTCTGCCACTGATGCCAAACGGAGCGCCAGAGACTCTCATGTTCCTGTAAGTAAATTCCTTTTCTAATAGATTTTATAATTAATAACCTATAATTGATTATTTTTTCTGATCACTATCTTATTGAGTATGTTTAGATTTTGGCTCCTCTGCCAATTGGGTTCGCTGTGTTCTTGGTTCACTTGGCTACTATCCCTATTACTGGAACTGGCATCAACCCAGCAAGGAGTCTTGGAGCTTCAATCATCTACAACAAGGACCGCGGTTGGGATGACCATGTGCGTTCAATTTACTCTTTTGATTGCCCTTGCCCTAAAATAAGATCTTGATCATCAATCAAGATTATTCTTGTACGAGTAAATTCATCTATGATAATTAATGAATTAATCACGATCATTATTATATGGTTTGATGCAGTGGATTTTCTGGGTAGGACCATTCATTGGAGCAGCACTTGCAGCTTTGTACCACCAAGTCGTGATCAGAGCCATTCCCTTCAAATGAAGCTGATCGCTTGATCAACGTTCGTGACTGCACATGCATGTGCTGTTCACGGATGCTGCTGGTTTGCTTGTGTGTGTGTTTATTAAAAAAATATATTAATTAGTCCTTTGGTGCTGGACCCGGGCCTGCTGCTCTGTTTTCCTTCCCTTAAAACGTTTTTTGAACTTTGAAGAGAGGATGATGATGATGATGATGATGATGATGATTATGATGATGATGATGATGATGATGATGATGGGCCCATGGTTAAGTGGTTGGGCACTGTCTCTCTGTACATTTGTATGGCTGTGGATGTGTGTAGTGTCATTTTCGTAATAATATGGACCAAACCAGTTCTATTACTTTAATTATGTTATCTTACATTGCTCGTCTAAATTATTGCTCAACCTTCGTTCGGACTTGTTCTTCTTTCCAGTTTTTACCTATACATATATAACATGTGTATAATTGTGATTGGTGAATCTGTACCTGCCGCTGCTTTCATGCATCAGCATCATCCTTTTTTTTTTTTTTGTTTTTTAAAGCGTAGAGTGGGCCGTGTCAAAGATAAAGCTTGCTACTAGCATATCCTTTTTCATGCATCAGCATCTAAAATATTTTATGTTAAATTAGTATTAATTAGTTAAATAAATAAATATAAAAGTACTCAAACGTATCTCTACGGGGATTGGAGAATCCATGTATCCAGAGATTTCCATCGAGACCCGGGTTTGTAAATCATGCCATGAAATTGATAAATTAGATGTTGTGGTTTTAGTTACAATTTTTTCCAGATAGGGGACCAATATAATACACGACGCTATTTCACAGCGCATCACAATAAATAGGACTATTGTGAATTTATAATAAAGTAACGCACGTTTTAGCTCATTATGTATTTAGTTAAACCTTGTATTGGACGGGGAAAATTAGCTAATCAACTACTTTGTTATTTGAGATTGTACTTAGCTTTTGAATTTTGGAAAATATGGGAAAACTTTTGTTAAAAAAAAATTGATGCAATAACGCTTTTAAGTTCTATTTGTTTTTTTAAAGGCAATTAAGGGTGGGTAAAGTTTAGTTCTCTGTTTTCTAAAAACAAAATTGAAACTAAAAAATATTTGATAACCAGTTAATTAAATTTATGTATTAGCAGCTTAAGTTGTACGCTTATGTACTTAGAATTCAAGGAAGAAAAAATGATTTCGTGACATATTAAGAATAACAAATTTGTTGTGGGCTTAAAAAGGGTGTTGGTCCACAGGGTCTCCGGATAAGCTCAAGAAAAATATGCACAGCTATGTGTTAAGAGTTAGGTCACCTATCGCGATATCGAAAACTGAGCTAGACCTAACCAACCCAATTTTTTATTAAGTGCTTTCTGGAATCGCGCGCGTGACAACTTTAGGCACGAGTCACAGGAATATTCTTATCAACAAAATTCATCATACAAGCGGCCAACAATAGCTACAAGAATTACGGACCTTTTTTCTTTTTCTTTTTTTTCCAACTTTTCAAATTGAAATAAGCGACCTCGCATTAGCGAGAGATTTGCATTTATTTTTATATGAAATTTGAATAACTCTAAATATTATTGTCTAATAGATCTAAATGCAGTTATTAAAATAATAAATTTATTTTTTTATTTTTTTGACATCGAGTGCAAGTGTTATGTTGTCTATATTTATAAACTTAAAAAATCTTAAATTTAATATTTTTACATTTATGATCTTGAATATTGAAATGATAAAAATCTAACACGACTTTTAGCCTCATTGATTAAGGATAACAATAGAGTAAGGTAGGAACGGGGAGGCCTATTCATTCTCCGCCCCATCTTCCATAAAAAATAATCACATAGGATGGTCAATCCCTATATAAGGATGGATATATAATCCAAGTCGAGAGTGGAGTTACGGGAACAGCCGTCTGATGGAAAACTACTTTCACGTTCGGTTCAGAGAGCACTTTTTTCGTTGAGAATTCCTCGTTCCCTTTCGTGTGAATTCCCCAGCGGCGATGCTCTGACCAATTGAACTATAATCCCGGGGTGGTAAAATGTACCGAATACCTATTTTTATGATTTCATTCAAACCATTTCATTTATATTTAGATAAAAATCGACATGTTGGAATAGAGACGTGAGTGAGATATTGATATACACACGGATATACACTTTAGTGAGAGCGGCATGGATCACCTCTTTTTCAGGGAGAGCTAATGCTTGTTGGGTATTTTGGTTTGACACCGCTTCACACCCAAAAAGAAGCGAGCTACGCCTGAGTTAAACTTGGAGATGGAAGTCTTCTTTCGTTTCTCGACGGTGAAGTAAGACCAAGCCCATGAGCTTATTCCTACCACATTCATATTTTATAATTGATATAGATAAATGATTTTAGTAAGTTAAAAATTATAGATTTAAATAAAATTATTATCATATTATAAAGTAATTAAATTATTTAAAAAGAATCTCCAAAAAATTAAAACAAAATGTTAAAATGATATTAAAACTAAATAATGTTTGAAGAGGGCAGCATTTTATGAGGAAGAAAAAAACATAATATTGTTGAATAAAAATTGTAATGTAAGATTTTTTTATAAACTATTTATACTAGTTAAAATTAAAAAAAATTAGCCAACATTATAATTGATAAAAAAATTAAATTAAAAATTAAAAAAATATATAATAAAAATTAAACTAAGTAGTATAAAATTAAATTCTATCCTACTAAAAATTTAAAAATTATTTTTAAAAAAATTTAAAATTCATCTAATTTGCAATTGGGTCTCATAAAAAATTTTAACATCCTACAATTGATTCGCCCGAAATTTTTAACTTCAATCCCAATTTAAGAGTTAACGGTTGAGTTTGGACATAAATGTTCGGTTCGATGAAACTTGAGTCGGGGTTCAAATCTTATCCAGGGCTGACCCCACGCGACCCAGATGTAGCTTTACAAAAAAAGGTATAAAAGCACTCTTGAAAGACACTACATAGGACAAACATGCATTCCGCACCGTGACCCTCACAACTCTCACGCGCTCGTAAGTCCAATTAACAAACCGTTGCCCAAACATTATTGCATTTGAGAGAAAGAGAAGTGCCACTGCCGTCGCCAGCAGTTCCAACACCAACCAGGCTACACTTAGTTGGTAAAAAATTAAAATTTTTATAAAATTTTTAAGATCGATCTCATATAATATATAAAAAATTTATAATTTAAAAAATAATATTTTAATAATTTAAAAAAATGAGTGATAGAATGAAAATAATTTCGCCACCAAACGATTTTGCAGGTTATGACTCAAGATTGACTTATATTAAATGAGTGGACACTCATTTCACTACTTTCAAAATAATTGATTTCTTTTTTACAGTATTTTTCTTAAATGCCGTTTATATCTTCTTTTTTTTAAAAAAAACACTTATATAATATCCCTAGTAAAATTCTAATATGTGTTATCATTTTTAATAATTTAAAATATTAAATATTTTAAATTTAGTATTATTATCTCTCTACTTATGTAAAAATGAATATAATATATAATTACTTTGAGGTTCATCTTATAAAATAACGCAAGACATCAATTACACGTGAATATAAAACATAGCGTCTTAATAAATATTATAATTAGATTTATCGTCCAATATACTAGTTTTTTTGTTTTAGGTCCAGTAGTGATATAGTCAATTAAATGAACTAACTTGGAGATCGTTTGAGAACATACAATAATGGCTACAACAATTAAACCTATAACAAGCCTAATCATTTAATTCCAACTTTACTCCACTATAAGATTGAAACTGACCTTCATAATTGTATGCTTAAATAATAATTCATCCCAACCCACATTAATCTCTTTACTGTATAGTCTTTTATATCGTATCGTGAATTAAATCAATATCTCAACTGTCAAATTAATTTAATTACATCTTATTTCTTGATACTTATTGGTTTTTTCCAATGATTACTTTCAACATATTAAATATGTCGACATGCTCTGGCTATAAAATTCTATGATTAAGTATCGAAAATCCATCAAGAGATATATTATACAAATTTTATATTATTAATCTATAACTTCAATACTTATAGTTGCTCATCCTAAGATATTAGGTAATCTCGACTACAAGTATGTGTCGTATCATTGGTAAGTCAAATGTAATAACAATTACAATTACAAAATTATAACTAACTTAAAATTAAAATTACAGTAAAATCAAACATATGAGATTTAATAAGTCTGACAATTATTATAAAGTTAATTAAATCTCATATGTGATTCTGTTTAATACAGTTGTACTACATCAATAATTTCATATATTATGAAGACAAATTATTTAATTAATTTATTATAGTCTATACTTAAATAAAGTGTCCAAATTTATTTATCAAATGCGAACTTAATTTATTAAATCATAAGATAATTTATATTTATATCTTTTGTGAATTTATATAATAATCACATAAATACATATAATATAATTAAATAGACTTTACTCAAAAAATTAATGCAACCAAAATATTTAAATAAAACACCTCAATTATTTTATAAATAAAAAATTTATTACAATGAAATAAACACATATATTTTTAAAAAACATATTTTCCTAACAACATCAACATTCTTCTACCTCACTGAGCACAACGGCCAATGCGTCAGCGCCAGCCAACCAGGGTTTGAGGCACTACCATGTCAACAGCCGCGCACCAAAGAGGCTTCCATCACCAGTTCCTGGTGCTCTAGCCACCCACTACCACAAACACCATGCCACCGCCGGCCAGTATCCCACAAAATCAACAACCACGCATGAGGGACAGACGAGCACGAAGTCACTCCCACCAGCCACTACCCTTAGCCCATCGTTGCCGTGTGAATCTGCAACCATTAAACTTGATAATTTATAAATATTAATTCTTTTTTATTTAAGCTAATAAGTTAATTTAGAATTGAGAGAGATATATATATATATATATATATATATATATATATATATTCTTAATTATGTTGTCATTGTAAATATTATATTTTAGCTGAATTATGATTATAAATATTAATTATTATGTTGTAATTATAAATTCAGTTTAAACATGTTTATTTATAGATATAGTTATATCTTTCATATATTAAGTAGAATAACTTTTATATGTGTGATATTTTAAATAAGTTCTAAAACTTGCAAATTTTATTATATTAGGGGAAAGTATGTCCCTCTTTTAATTAAAAATTTTTTAAATATCAAAATAAAAAATCTTTAAAAAACTATGATCATCTGAATTCCAAAATATGCGCGACCTTTTAGATGAAAGATTCTCTATTTTGGTTATGGGTCGGGCTCGGATCGGTCCATTGCCATTTCTACTTGAAAAATTTTATATATAATTGAAGTTTACACACACATACAATATTTCTTAAGCTTTTTCTATCTTATAAATATTTATAAGGTAAGAATTTAATGTATAATTTATTAGAAATAATTTTGATAACATTATTTTTATAATTTAAAATAATACTTATACATAAAAAGTCGTTATTAATAAGAAAATAATTTATTTAAAATGCAAATCAAATGTCAATTATTTAATACTAAATAAAATTTTCAATCAAAGAAAATTTAAATACGGCATCTAATAATTTACAGGAAATAAATATATCCGATGAGGATATTTGTGAGAAAAAATTTAATTTTTATCCAAATATTTTATCATTCAAATAAAAGATACAATAATTTTATTTTTTTTCATTCAGATAAAAATATCTTACAATAAAGACTTCACAAATACAAAACAAGTTAGTTGAAATATCAAAACATCTTCGATTAAATCAAATTAAGCTGAAACACAAATTTTCCTTAGCACGATGAGGAAGCTCAGGACCTTGTATTCTCCATTTGTTGCCATATCTTCAATTGATATATGAGTGAACTTGTCATACAATTTGTCAAGTATTTCCTCCCCAAATTGGCGTGAAATCATGGACTCCGTGACGGATCTCATGTTTTTAAAAAGCTTATCCGATAAATTTTTGTCCCCAAAATTAATTGGAAATGTATCCAGCTGCTCAATTTCAAACGATCCGTCTCTGCTCACAATCCCTTTGACCTCCTTCTGTGACGGAGCATATACTGGTACATTAAACGAGTCCAACTTCTCTTCTTGAATCAGTCCCTACAAGTTCCACCACCCCCCCGCCCCCCCCAAAAAAAAAAAAAGTTTAATTGAAACGTTAATATCTCATTTTGTTTCTACCATTAAAACATTAATTAACACTAGAATATAACTATCATACAATAAACGGCATCTTTGTGACGACGCAGGTGACAAGAACGAAATGAATTAAGTAATAAAATATTTTAACTAACGCCAAAATGAAAGTATCTTGTGAAGTTTGAGTGACCTTAAAAAGATTGGAAGTTACTATGTACCTCAGAGACTAAGGCAGAAAGGGCCTCAGCTAAAGATTCCCATGGAATTGGATAGCAGTACTCTCTTGTAAAGTCTACGGATGGCCTTCCATTGAAAACCAAGACAAGACGGCCATTGGGCACCATCTCTCGCGAACGTGACTTCAAAAACAAGCTGAAATCTTCTTCAAACTGTCTAAGGTATGCTTCTTTTACACCACCAGGGCTTGTCTTAGATATGAATATCTTCCCCTTGTTAATTAGCGGTAACCCTGCTTCATCTGTCAATTCTGGTACCTTTCATTTCATTTTATTCGATATCATAGTTAGTTAGAGTTAATCAAGAACCAATATGTAAATTATGTTCAAGTAATTAGATTATCTGTGTATACACATCAAGAAAACTTTTGGTGTTAACGATCAGTTCGTGAACGTTTTAAAATGGTCAAAATCACTCCTACAGTAGATTTTAACAAGTAGGGATGGGATCGCTCTGCAAATTCATTTTTTTGATAACCAAATTTTCATCTCTACGACCATATCTTAATTCTTAGCATAAACAATCAAAGTAGGGTTGTGAAAATTAAGACGTTAAAGTGTTTAGTTAATATTTTAGAAGTAAAGTTGATTTGTGACGAGCTTCCATTTTAAAATTGAGAAATGCACCTTAGAGAGCCAATGGACACCATAGCAGGAATGGGCAAGATGCAAGCTGTTGGTTGGGAAAAGCTGGCCATAGAAAGAACCAGGAGCCCCCATCATAAACAGTGACGCATCCTTATATCTATCAACAAAACTGGAGAGTCCCTTAAACAGTGTGTTAAAATCGTTACCCGGCAAATCATTCAAGTACAATTGAAACTCCGGTATTGGAGCATTTAACTCCACACATTTCTTTTGTACATTTTCGATGACACTAGACATCACGGAAAACGTACTTGCATTTGAAGCACAACCCAAATCAGCTACGTTGAGTACTTTGTCCGAGAAACCTTTTCTTCCGAAGAGAGATTGAACTGCACTCCCAAGTACTGGCTTTGATAATTCAACCACCCTTTGCTGCATTGCATTTATATACATATGGAGACTGATGGTTATTTAACTAAGTATATTTCAAAAGCAAACAAACATATAAACAAACGAATACACACACCGTAAATGGAGAGTTTTGAGCATAGCTATTTTCGCCATCTCCTTTGCTCATGAAGAGCACTTCCTTTACATCCATTTTGAGTCTTATAATTTGCCTCAATCGTTTGTGAGTTCACTTTGTTGGCCATATCGATATTTATAGCCGATTTTGCAACCTGCTATATTATATATGTAGATGAAGTAATGAAAATCATATAGCCCATTTTGCAACTTGCTATATTATATATGTATATGAAGTAATGAAAATCATATATATATATATACACACACACACACACACACACTTCCACTATCTTACATGTTAAACTCAAATATGTTAAAGATTTTAATTTAATGTATTCAAAGTTAACTAGTCGTTTGCTACTGATACAACCTCTTGTAATATTTCATTTCTATATATTTTTTATTAACTATAGTATAGTTGCTTTTAATTAGTCAAACAAAGGTAATGGTACCTTCTTTTATGTAAAATATTTTATTTTTGATAATTATAGGGGAGAGTCATGGAACATAATATAAGAATAAATACATTATATCTTTTATTTTTTAGATTTGTAATTTTTTACCTAAGTTGCATATGTAAAGGCGTAAATTTTATTCATTAGAAGATAGTATTGAGTATTATTAGCGTAATTATTATAAGATGTACAATATTTAGGAGATGTTGACCGCTAAAATTGACAATTATATTCTTTGAGAGGCCTAGATTTCCTTCTAAGATTCCTTTTATTGTACATCCTTTCTATTAATTTTTCTTAGGTCCTTGTCACATACAATATGTATTCAATAATATTTAGAAAATCTAATTGTATGTAATTAGAATTTAAGAAAAGCAAACGAATTGAGATAAACAAGTTAATTTGAAAACAATTAGACGTCTAAATAGATGTTGTTCGCACTTCAAAGAGGTAATACCTCCCTAATCAATTCATATAGTTTTCAAATAATACTAAAAACACTCTTTATATGACATTGGGTTTATATGCAGCATAGCTTATATATGTATATAAAAGGTTCTCCCATCATGTTTCACCCATGATTCGATTATGAGTACAAAATAAAATTAAAAATAATAAAGAGAGAGAAGGATGCGAGAAAATATGTTGAAAAGGAAGAGAGAGTAGGTTGGGTAGAGACAGAGGGAGCGAGAGAGAGAGTGAAATTCTCTCATCCTTCTCTCTCTTTAACATTACTCTTTGTCGAATATAATGCAAGACTCCATTCCCCTTTTTATGTCTCGATGGTATCTTGATGGTGTATAAATATTAGTGCTCTTATCAAACACTAATTTGTTGACAATTTAAGGCAATAACTTTTGTATTCTTCAGTTATTTAAGCCATAATTTGTTGGTCTACTTTTAATTTTGCAATGAAAACAATTTTACTCATATATTTGATTGAAAGTTTTATACAATTTGTTAACTATTTCTATCCTAAAGTGATGCGAAAAAAATCACAGACAGCATTTTGGTCACTTTCTGGTAATTCTTAACAAACCAATAACAAACAGACAGTGAATCATGAAGAGTTCTGAGCGGAGCCCTCTATTTTGAAAATCACTTCCTTCGCATCCATGCATCTGGTTGTTTCTGCGTTCTCCTAATTAAACTCAAATATGTGGGAGATTCTAATTTTGTTAGGGCACTAGTTAGTTCAATAGCTTCTACTGTTTTGAGTTGAATTTTCAGATTGTGTTCGTCAGCTGTTGAAATTCACAATGTGTTAGGTTATGGATTACGTGAAGTACGTTATTAATTGGACAGGGTAATAATATCAATTATTTCATGACTAAGAGGATGCAACTTGCCAAGTCTTAGAACTTTGCCTTATTCAAACCATTTAATTTGCAACATCCTAATGGGCAACACATAATCTACAACCCACATAATTGATTAATTAATTTCTCCTTAGCACAAGAACGACGAGGGTTGTGACCTTGTATGGTTCTTCATCTGGAGCATTTAATAACTTTGGTATTCACCGCCAGCCAACCAGGGTTTGAGTCACTACCATGTCAACAGCTGCGCACGAGAAAGGCTTCCATCACCACTTCCTGCCACTTTAGCCACCCACCACCGCAACACCATGCCACCACCAGCCAGTATCCCACAAAATGGACAACAACGCATGAGGGACAGACAAGCACGACGTCACTCCCATCAGACACTGCTCTCAGCCGCCCGCTGCCATGTGAATCTGCAAACATTAAACTTGATAATTCATAAATATTAATTCTTTTTTTTTCATTTAAGCTTATTAGTTAATTTAGAATTGAGATATATATATTTTTTCTTAATTATGTTGTCATTGTAAGTATCATATTTTAGCTGAATAGAAGATTATAAATATTAATTATTGCGTTGTAATTGTAAATTCAGTTTAATCATGTTTATATTATAGGTATAGTAATTTTTATGTTTATAAGTTTATATTATAGTTATATGTTTCAAATGTTAAGTAGAGTAATTTTTATGCTTATGTTACTTTTAAATGATACAACTTGTAAATTTTAATATATTAGGGGAAGGTATATCTTTTTTTTTTAATTTAATTTTTTAAATATCAGCATAAAAAAATCTTTAAAAAATTATGATCGTTGGGCCCAATCCAAATTCTAAAAGATGGACTTTTTAAATGAAAGATCTTCTATTTTGATTATAGAATAGGGTTTAGACCGGTTATTGTCACTTGAAAAGTTTTATATATAATTGAAATTTACACACAGAGTGTTCTCCAATACAAAGCTTTTTTTATCTTGTAAATATTTGTAAGGTAAGCATTTGATTTATGAAAAATAATTTTGATAATATTATTTTCTATAATTTAAAATAATATTTCTATATAAAAAGTTGTTATTAATAATAAATTAATTTATTTAAAATTCAAATTGAATGTCAAATATTTAATACTAAGTAAAATTTACAATTAAAGAAAATTCTAATACAACATCTAATAATTTAAAGGAAATAAATACATCCAGTGAAGGTATTTGTGAGAAAAAGTTTAATTTTTATTAAAATATTTTATCATCCATATAAAAGATATAAAAATTTTATTTTCTTCATTTAAATAAAAATGTCTTACAATAAAACTTCACAGATATAAAATATCAAAACATCTTCCATTAAATCAAATTAAGACTTGAGACATAAATATGAGAGACAAAAGCAAACAACTCTTGATCATTGAAAGAAACAAAGAATGGCAACAATACAACTTGGGGGTTGACCGAGAAATCGCAGCACTTCAAAACAAAAGAAAGACTTTCCAGATGGCCGCCACTGCGCCGATAATCTCGTTTTTATTTTATGATAATATCATTATTCAATGGCCAGGTGCACTAATAATTAATTTCTCTTTAGCACGATGAGGAAGCTCAGGACCTTGTATTCTCCATTTGTTGCCATATCTTCAATTGATATCTGAGTGAACTTGTCATACAATTTGTCAAGTATTTCCTCCCCAAATTGGTGTGAAATCATGGACTCCGTGACGGATCTCATGTTTTTAAAAAGCTTATCCGATAAATTTTTGTCTCCAAAATTAATTGGAAATGTATCCAGCTGCTCAATTTCAAACGATCCCTCTTTGCTCACAATCCCTTTGACCTCCTTCTGTGACGGAGCATATACTGGTACATTAAACGAGTCCAACTTCTCTTCTTGAATCAGTCCCTACAAGTTTTTTTTCCCCCCAAAAAAAGTTTAATTGAAACATTAATATCTCATTTTGTTTCTACCATTAAAACATTAATTAACACTAGAATATAACTATCATACAATAAACGGCATCTTTGTGACGATGCAGGTGACAAGAACGAAATGAATTAAGTAATAAAATATTTTAACTAACGCCAAAATGTCAGCATCTTGTAAAGTTTGAGTGACCTTAAAAAAATTGGAAGTTACTATGTACCTCAGAGACTAAGGCAGAAAGGGCCTCAGCTAAAGATTCCCATGGAATTGGATAGCAGTACTCTCTTGTAAAGTCTACGGATGGCCTTCCATTGAAAATCAAGACAAGACGGCCATTGGGCACCATCTCTTGCGAGCGTGACTTCAAAAACAAGCTGAAATCTTCTTCGAACTGTCTAAGGTATGCTTCTTTTACCCCACCAGGGCTTGTCTTAGATATGAATATCTTCCCCTTGTTTACTAGCGGTAACCCTGCTTCATCTGTCAATTTTGGTACCTTTCATTTCATTTTATTTGATATCATAGTCAGTTAGAGTTAATCAAGAACCGATATATAAATTCTGTTCTAGTGATTAGACTATCTATATCATATTATTCCATGTCATATTAATTCTTAGCATAAACATTCAAAACCGGATTGTGAAAATTAAGTCGTTAAAGTGTTTAGTTAAAATTTTAGAAGTAAACTTGATTTGTCACAAGCTTCCATTTTAAAATTGAGAAATGCACCTTAGAGAGCCAATGGACACCATAGGAGGAATGAGCAAGATGCAAGCTGTTGGTTGGGAAAAGCTGGCCATAGAAAGAACCAGGAGTCCCCATCATAAACAGCAACGCATCCTTGTATCTATCAACAAAACTGGAGAGTCCCTTAAACAGTGTGTTAAAATCGTTACCCGGCAAATCATTCAAATACAATTGAAACTCCGGTATTGGAGCATTTAACTCCAGACATTTCTTTTGTACGTTTTCGATGACGCTAGACATCACCGAAAACGTGCTTGCATTTGAAGCACAACCCAAATCAGCTACATTGAATACTTTGTTCGAGATACCTTTTTCTCCGAAGAGAGATTGAACTGCACTCTCAAGTACTGGCTTTGATAATTCGACCACCCTTTGCTGCATGCATTTATATATACATGGAGACTGATGGTTATTTAACTACGTATATTTAAAAGCAAACAAACAAATAAACAAACGAATACACACACCGTAAATGGAGAGTTTTGAGCATAGCTATTTTCGCCATCTCCTTTGTTCATGAAGAGCACTTGCTTTACATCCATTTTGAGTCTTATAATTTGCCTCAATCGTTTGTGAGTTCACTTTGTTGGCAATGTCGATATTTATAGCAGATTTTGCAACTTGCTGTACTAGCTACGAGAAAAGTCTATCTTGGACGCATATATCTTTTTATAATTGGTGAAGGACTGGGCGGCCGCAATATTATTATATTTAATCGCATGTAAGAATATATATATTGACTTCCACTATGTTACATGTTAAACTCAAATATGTTAAAGATTTAATTTAGGGCATTAATTTGTTCAAAGTTAACTAGTCTTTCATCTTTTGCTAATGATACAATTTCTTATGATATTTCATTACTATTTATTTTTATTAACTATATTGTAGTTGTTTTTTTAATTAGTCAAAT
Source organism: Aegle marmelos (assembly GCA_030449875.1). Lineage (NCBI taxonomy): Eukaryota > Viridiplantae > Streptophyta > Magnoliopsida > Sapindales > Rutaceae > Aegle > Aegle marmelos. The sequence continues at coordinate 25,861,132 of JASUUL010000143.1, forward strand.
AAAGGTAACGGCAACTTCTTTTATGTAAAATATTTTATTTTTGATAGTCATAGGGTAGGGTCATGGAACATGATATAAGAATATATACATTATATTTTTATTTTTTGGATTTGTAATTTTTTTACCTAAATTATATATGTAAAGGCATAAATGTTATTCATTAGAAGATGGTCTTGAGTATTATTAGCCTAATTATTATGAGATATAAAATATTTAGGAGATGCTGACCACTAAACGTGCCAATTTTACTCTTTGGGAGGCCTGGATTTCCTTCCAAAATTCTTTTTATTGTACATTCTTTCTATTACTTTTTCTTGGGTCCTTATTACATATAATATGTGTTCAGTAATATTTAGAAAATCCAATTGTCTGTAATGAGAATTTGAAAAAAGTAAAAATAATTGAGATAAACAAGTTAATTTGAAAAAAAATTAAACGTCTAAATGGATGATGTTCGCACTTCAAGAAGCCGTACCTCCCTAATCAGTTCATATAGTTGCCACATAATACTAAAAACACTCTTTATATGACATAGGATTTTATACGCAGCTTAGCTTAAAAATATAAATTAAAAAAAAATATTCTCACGTCATGCTACATGAGGCCATGATTCCATTATGCTTACAAAATAAAATATATCGTAAACTGTCAAAATAAATAATAATAAAGTACAAGAAATTGTTGCGGATTGTATAAATTGTATATTTTCATTGACCATCGCGTGTTTTATGCAAGATTTTTTAATGAAACACATTAATTATCAAATAAAAAAAAGATGCCGGTGCATTAATTGCCGGATGGAGCACCCCATTTTGTGTTTTGGTGGTGTCTTGTTGGTTTTTCAATAAGATTTGTCTATGTTATCGTTTGCGGTAACTGTATACGTGAGTGTAGTATAATATTATAATGAACATTACCTGCTATGTTACCTGCTAATGTTAGTACGTAGCAGGTTCCTTTTCAATATCAATGTTCCTGTCAAACAATAATTTGTTGACTATTCAAAGCAATAACGTTCGTACTCTTCGGTGATTGACGCCATGAGTTTTTAGTCTTCTTTTAATTTTGCAATGAAAACAATTGTACTCATATATTTGATTGAAATTTTCATACAATTCGTTAACTATTTCTATCCCAAAGTGATGCGAACTAAATCATAGACACTGTTTCACAGAATTCAAATACAATTACGAGCATTTTGGTCACTTTCCAGTAATTCTTAACAATCCAACAACAAACAGACAGTGAATCATGAAGAGCTCTGAGCGGAGCTCGCTATTTTCTCTGTCGCCTTTGCTCTTGAAAATCACTTCCTCCACATCCATGCATTCTGGTTGTTTCTGTGTTCGCCTAATTAAACTCAAATATGTTGGAGATTCTAATTTTGTTAGGGCAATAGTTAGTTCAATAGCTTCTTTTGTTTCGAGTTGAATTTTCAGATTTGTTGGCCAGGTTTTGAATCTTCACGATGTGTTGGGTTTTGGATTACATGAAGTACGTTATTAATTGGACGGGGTGCCAATATTGAATTATTTCTTGACTCAGAGCAGACAACTTGCTCAGTCTTAGAACTTTGCCTTATACAACCCATTTAATTTGCAACATCATAATCGGTAACACATAATCTACAACCGACATAATTGATTAATTAATTTCTCCTGAGCACAAGAACGACGTGGGATTGTATGGTGTGAAATCCCGGACTCTTTGAAGGATCTAATTTTTTCAAAAATATTTTCAATATTTTCCCAAAAGTTTTCTGATATGTCCCATTATATAGTCTCGGACAATATAGCACAACGTTGTCCTCATCTTTGTAAAGAAATTATATAACATAACAGAAATACTATGTGAGTCATATAACGAATAAATAATACTGTGATATATGTATTTTTATTTTAAAATATTACCATGTAAGTAATAATTAAATCAAATTTAATTACGTATATCATATATATATATATTAATTAATTATACTATCTCTAATATATTTTCAAATTCTTCCATCGTGCATCTATCAACACAGATCTCGCAAGCTCAACGTCCCCTACGCTGGCACCGCGATGTCCCCCGAGTCTCCAATTTCAGTAGGAAATAATTCAGCCTCTCGATTTCAAAGGATCCGCACGTACTTGTCTAGCACACATCTTTGACCTCGTGTTTCTATGAGGGTATATAATACGGAAAAGAAAACAAGTTCAACTTTTCTTCTCAATCGCCCATCTTTAACGAATGGAATCATTTGTTGATGATGAGCGCTTGCAGATATTTCAATTGATTTTGCCTACATTTTTTTTTTTCTCTTTGAAACGTGCTTTGAAAGTTCAATGAAGTAAAAACTGACCGTTCAAAATGAAAATCAACGCTCACCGGGTCAACCGTCCGTGTCGCTGACCTTTTTGGAGCATGATTTGAATAACAGAAAAAGGAGTTGGCTGTCTAATTCAAGAACTCCTGTAATAGTTAGACCCCTGCAAGCACACGCATTGATGACGTTACTCAACCTATCTATATTTGCTTAAGCAAATGACTTGTTAGGGATTATTCTGTTGATTGAGATGAATAAACTAAAAGAATGGATTTTGACAAACACGTGAGATGTGATCTCTCAAAGCCTACGAAAGTTACTTAAGATCACGGAAGAGAAGTACAAAATTATGAGCATATGCAGAATGTATAGAATACATGCTCGTGGATTTTTTCCCCCCCATTTTTATAATATCAAAATCGTCCCTTATAATTTTAAGATTTTTCACATTATTACTCGTGGTTTTATTTATTTATTTATTTATTTTGCTTAAAGTGTCCTTTGTTAACATCATAGTTTTGATGTTACATACTGATATTAAAATTTTTAAAATATACTATATGTTTTGAATCTGCATTATTCCATTAAAAATAATGTTTTGATCAAGGCAGACATGGCCTCAGCTAAAGGTTCCCATGGACAGCAGCTTTCTTTTGTAATAAAATGGGTAATTTTTAGGGACCTCCCCTAAGGTTTAGAGTATTAACACTGAGATAGAATGTATCGATGTAATTATAAACACCACCCGTGCTGTTAGTTACGTAATGAATTGATTGGTAATGAACTATTAAAATTACTAAAATATCCATCCTTCTCAAATAATAAATTATTCAATAAAACTTTAATGGTTCATGGGGTTGGACGTTGTTCGAAGCTACTTCTAATATTATAAATAAGAATTTTATTAAGTTACAGTTGCTGAAACTTAGCAGCTTTCTATAAATAAATTGAAATTGCTCTTTTAAAAAATTATTTGAACTATTTTGTATATCATATTTATTTGTAATATACTAATATTTTCAATGGAAGTCTTTCATATTGTTTAGATTCTATTATTATAGCATAATTCAAATATTTAGGCCACAATGACTATATTCAAAGTTAAAAAATAAAATTTGCTGAAAGTGGAGGAAAATTAGTTAAATTGCACAAATGACACCGCCACCAGTTAATGAAGGCATGATTTCCCATTAATAAATTTGAGGAATTAGTTTTTTTTGAAAGATTATAATAACATCATACACCATTAAGAGCATACAAATCAACTTCACTTGGACATCAAGTTTTTTTTCCCCTTTTCTCAATCGTCTCCCTCATCTCCTCACATGATTAGGTGTGTAATTAATACTATTTTTTTGTAAGAAAATCTATATGCAAAGGTACTTCTCTGTTATAATTTCCTCTCCTTTATATTGCCACCTATTATTGTTAGAGTTTTACTTGGAAATTAAACTGATAGAGGGACTGTCGACCCATGAGTTTATAGCTCCAACTTAGTAGTTAAGAATCAGTCATCTCATAACACGCCATAATAACTATATTAATCTTAAATTAATACATAAAACCCTTAAAACTGCACTCTAGTAACCTATGAAATTATCTGAATTAATTAAAACTCCTTTTAATAATCAAAGCCTAATCATTTTATAACACACCAAAACTATTATGTTAACCCCAAACTATTCCAATAAATATCCAAAATTATACTCTAGAAATCCATGTAATTATCCCAATTAATTAAAACTCCTATTAATTAATTTTAGCCCTAGTCTTAGACTAATAATAACTACTAAAATTCTATTTGATTCTCATAATTGAAGTTAGGCCCATGACAAACGTCATGCTTCTATAGTTACATATTTATCCCCAAGTCATTATTTGTTCTAATGATCACTTTCAATATATTTATAGTTGCAAATAGATTACAAATAAATATTATTATTCAATAAATAATTTATTGAATAAATTACGGCCACAAATTTAAATGATCAATTACCACAAATAACTTAAGTATAAGCATCATAGTATAGATTCCATCTTGTAAGTATATATTCTCACGATCCATGAAATTACATTTCCAAGCAATCAAGATTTGACCGTATATATGGATCTCACTCCAAATAACTTAAAAGACATAATACACAAATTTGAGTTCATTATTCACTCAAGATTAAAGTCGGTCAAACTCATTAAAGCTTATGTGAATTACGATCATCGACATTTATTAAATTAGATCATATATCACTGTAGTCCAATTCAATATGCATACCACATAAGCAATGAATGGAAGCTCTCCAAGACTGGCTATTATGTTTGGCTATTCTCTTTGCATTCCTTTAAATTCTATCATTTATATTATTTGCTTGCATAGTTTTAATGCATCCCTTTATTTCAAGTTAGAATTCTATGTGGAAGGGGAATTCATGATATATAAATTGCTAACGTAAGATTTTGTATTTCCATGTTTTCTATAGGTAGTTGGGTCGCACTCTTCCATGCATCGAAGGAGTTGGACAGGTTTATTCGCAACCACAGCCGCAAAAAGGTTAGCTATTCCTTTTGTAGTATGTTGTAAGTCTTATTCTGTTACTTTTGATAAGAATTGAAATAAAATTTTTATATGAATTCAACTCTCTTGTTCAATGCAAATGAAATGAAAAATATATATCCTTAATATTCTTAGATCTTGTTTAGGATTAAGGTGCTTTAACTCTTAACCTATAACTGCTGTGGAAAAAAGTCTATAAGTATGAAATAAAAGTTAATAATATATAATAAATATAAATTTTAAATAATAATTTTGATAAATATATTAAAGATATAATAGTTTTTTATCATATAAAGTGAAAAATTATATCAATATAGCTTTTAACTTTTAAACTATAGGTTTCCAATTTTAATCTCAAATGCACCCTTAATTAAAAATAACTTATGTCTGCAAATGCCTATGTATACTATTGCCTCCTACGCTGAATTTGAGTTCAACTACTGTGGAAGAACTTCTGAAGCATGACAATCCTAACTTTAGATTTGTTCCCACTAGAAGTTTGTTTCTCAAATAGGAAAATGGAAAAATAAAAAATGGTAACCTATTCATTTTTAGTACTACAAATAAGATAAAAATACTTTCGTATTTGTTTGTATCAGGTGAATATGTAAATATGATTAAAGATGCAATTGTTGATCCACAAAAACTTGAAATGAGTGAACTAGATAGTTATGTAAGGTAACTAGTTCTAAAAGTTCTCACTCTCTTGTAGTGCCTTTGATCTTTTTTTCTCAATTGTCTGCATAAGAATCTGATTAAGGGCTCCTTTAAAATTACTTTTAAGAGGTTCAAGAGTAATTTTTAAAAAACTAAAAGTTAATTTTGTGTTCTATAAGTTTTTTTTTTTAGAAATCACTAATTTTAGTATTTAGAGAATTCTTTTAGAAATTATTTTTAGCAAAAATCATCCTATCTTGTGTAAGATTTTAAAAAGGAAGAAGGATTAATTATTCAAAATCTTATTTTGATAATTAATTTTACACTTAACAAAATGCCCCTTATACATTTATATATATTATAAAAATTTAAAAGAAAAATGATATCTAAACCCCTAAGTTTTGAGAAAGTGGTTACTAACACCCTCAAGTTATAAAAAAAAAGGGACACTAAGACTTCCTTTGATTATTATACCTTTTATCTTTATTATCCCAAAAAAATTGACTTTAAAATTTTTAATAAATCCAAATATTATATAAATACTATAATTTATGTAATAGACTAATGATATTAAAATATTTTTATATTTTAATAAATTTAGATATGTAAATTATTATATTTATTTTAATAATATATTATATTTATTGTAGATATTTTAAATGAATATTTGCATTAAATAATTTTACAATTAAAAAAAAGTCACATGCTAATAATGCTAAATTTATTATTTTACATAATATTCAAAATAATTTAAACTTTAATATCTTAATTTTAATATTATGATTCTATTTACTATAAAATTTACTGTTTTATAATAAGATATATCTAATAGATTGTAAAATATTAAAATATTTTTAAATATTAAAATTATTATATATATATATATTATTACATTTCTTTTAATGTTATATTTCTAATTATTATAAAATATTAGAGTTAATTTTTTCAGATAAAGAGATAAAGGGTATCATAGACCAACGGGGCTTTCATGTCCCTTTTTAAAATTTGGGAGTGTCTGATTACCATTTCTCAAAAGTTTGGAGGTGTAGATGTCATTTTTTCGATTTAAAATCATTGCATTTAAAGAATTTATATTATTATTGTCAATTATATCGAGATAATAAAATAAAAATAAAGTAATAATAAAAAAATAATTGCTTTAGTTATCAATGATTATATATACACAATTAAAAAGAAAAACTTTGTATACATGGTATAAAAAAATTTATTCAACATTATGTCAAGTTTAATTATTTGCATTCTTACTATAATTTAATAATAAATTTATCAAACACTACTGCTGATTTAAAACTCACAGTATTTTATTATCCCCAAAAATTGATAAATCTTATTGTTATTGAAATTATAAGTTAATATTTTATAAATTAAATAGGGTATTTTGGGGAATAAAATTCAAAAGAGGTGTTATACAGATTTTTTCAGGGGTGTTAAAAACTCAACTCCAATACTAAATTCACCAACTCTCAATCATCTAAACCAAGCCCAAGTTAATCATTAGGCTGAATTTCAACGAGGCCAGAATCTGAACACTAAAAATAGAGCCTTGTATAAGCGTTTTATTATGATTTTTGAAATGATTACTTAGTTATGTTGTACAAATAATAAAAAAAAATTTATTAAATGTTTAATAAATTGTGCTGTGAAAATTAAGTTGCTAAAGTGTTTAGTAACATTTAAACTTTATTTTAGAAGTTAAGTTGACTGCTAAGTTAAGTTGTTTGACTGCCATTTTGTCGACCACATATTTGTTGATGATCAAGAAGCCTAAGTTAACTAAGCGCAAGAGTAACAGATTAACATACTTCAAAATTGGCAAACGCATCTTAGAGAGCCAATGGGCACCGTTGGATACCAGCCATGGAAAGAACCAGGAGATCCCACTATAAACAATGACACATCCTTGTATCTTTCAGCAAAACTTGAGTCCCTTAAACAGTGTGTTAAAATCATTGCCCGGCAAATCATCCAAGTAAAACGGAAACCCCGGCGTTTGATGGTATAACTACTCGCATATCTTTTCTACAATTTCAATGACATTTGATACCACCGAAAACGTGCTTGGATTTGAAGAACAACCCAAATCAGCTGCGTTCAATACGTTGTTCGAGATACCTTCTTCTCCGAGGAAAGATTGAACTGCAGTCTCTAGTACTGGCTTTGATAACTCGGCCACCCCCTGCTGCTGTGCATATATATATATATATATATAGGGCGTTGGAGACTGATGGTTAGTTATCTCTATATATTATATGATTGGGGTTAAAAAAGGGGTAAAAAACAAGCGAACGAACGAACAGACACACCGTAAATGAAGAGTTTTGAGCATATATAGCTATATATTTTCGCTATCTCCTTTCTTCATGAAAAGCACTTCCTTCACATCCATTTGAGTCTTGTAATTTGCTTTGTTCGTTTGCAGGTTCGCTTGATACAATTATATTTTATAGTGTAGTTGTTGTTGTATTTTTATTTTATTTTCTTTGTTTTTGGGAGAAGGCAGTCGTTGTTTAATTAGTAAAAGTAGTGACACATATTATTTTCTTGAATAGCAATCGATTTTCTTATTCTTATATCCTTCCATTATTAGCCTGCTTTAATTTTCCAACGAAGATAATCGCATTTTCTCAGAGCTTATCGTCAATGATGTTGCTTATGACTTCTCATCGCTGATGATTAAGAATGATAGCTAAACTACTATTTCCTCTTAATTAAGTAGCACAATTACGATGCTAGTGATGAGAATAATATTGTTTATTTCTGTCCGTTTCCAAATTCCTCGATTATATATGATTTGAATTGGACCTTTTATACAATTTGTTTCCTTCCGAAAGTAGTTTTTTTTTTTTTTTTTTTATTCTTAACAAACCAACTACAATCAGCAGACAGTAGTTTTTATTTTCCATCTCCTTTGCTCATTAAAATCACTTCCTTCATGGCCGTGTATTCTAGTGCTTGTGCGTTCCCTTAATTATGCAATTTCCGAATTAATTTGAAGATAACTTGAATTATTTCGCCATGTGATAGCGTGATGGGTCCTAAATTAAGTAGTTAGAGACATTAACGCCTGTCATGTTTTGCAGTTTTCTATTGATCAGAAAAAAATTAATATTCAGAAGCATGGAGTAATTTTGTGAATAAATGGAATATAATTACAAGCTCATACATAGTAAATAATAGCCAATGGTAAAGTTGTTGAATTAGTTTAATATCAAAATTCTTTTTTCTCTTTCTTTTTTTTTTTAAAAAAAGACGTTTAATTTCAAAATGAAGGTCATTACATTCCTGAGCTCATTGATGAAATAATTGTGAGAGTTGACAATTAGGAATGACATGAGCTCAAGTTGCATTTCTTCCTAGCACAACAATAATGCTAATGACCTTGTTTGGTTATTTGCTTTTGTAAATTAGCAATATATTATTATTCAATTTTGGGGTAACCAGATGCCCATAACTCTATATATGAAGGAAACCATTAAATTAGTAGATTTAGGTTCTGCATATTTCATTTATTTATTTACTTATTTATTTTAACGAAAATTTGTATGAGCTGTATACATGGAGCATGATAAAGAAGATAAAAGGTTATATCCTCATATTTTCCATTTACAAAAGACAGCGTATTTATATAGAAACTTGAATCTATTTCTTTCTTACTGTAGTAGTCTTTACTACCCAACCAAAATATAGCATTAGCTATTAATTAAGATTGGAGCTTTTAATACTCCTAAAAAAAATCTTTATAACACCTCTTTTGAATCTTATTTCCAAAAATATCCAGCTTAATTTATAAAATACTAACCCATGAATTAACATCAATCATCTTGTTGTTAAACTTCACCCTAAAAAGAGTATTTCTTTTAAGTTTTTCTTTATAAAATGCATACAAATTTTAAAATCTAAGATTGCATTCTTATTATTACATAATTTCTATTTCCACAAGTTTTTAATTCTTAGATTTTTCTCAAAATTTTTTTTTTCAATTAGAATCTAAAATATAAATATAAATTATGAAATGGGGTGTGTGTAAGAAATTGATAAAAGGGTAATTCATTTAAATGTTTAATTGAATTTTTGTTCCAAATAAAAAATAATTAATTTATCTTTGCTTATTTGGTTAATTTCAATCGAAGAGGTCTTTATAGAGAATTTAGAAGGCCAAAGAGTCTAACACATTAAGGTTTTACACAGAAAGTTCCAATAAATACAGCAACGCTATTGGCACGCCTCATTATCCTTATAAAACCCTGTCTTTTTATATTTATAGTTTAATCATGGGAAAAATTACATTTAAGGACATGTACAAGACCAGTTAAATTAAATCCCAATTCATTTTTTTAAATTAAAATTTCGCTCAACAACAAATCTTAAACATCTTTGCATAATGTAAGCTTATAATTATAATTTTTTTTAATTACTTGTCTCAAGGATTTCAACCGAAAAATCATTTTTTCATTGTTATTTAATTTTCACAAAATGAGACACGGAAAAAAATTCACTAGGTAAGTACAAATGCTTTAAACATCTTTGTTAATCTTTTTTTTTTTTGAGCTAATAAATCAATTGGACTGTTAGTGAACCGAAAAAAAAAATAATGAAAGGAGATGAATTGAAAATTTGAAGATATAAATCTACCAAAAAAAAATTGTCTTCAAATCCGAAATATAGTTATTAGTCGTCAACATGAAATAAAGGTTTCAAATAATAATAATAATAAAATCCTGAAGAGATTAAAATGTTTGAATTAATGAAGATTTATTAATGCTAAGTGATGTTTGATGTGAATGTTAGAAGGGTGCCAATCATTTGTATTCTGGGCTATCGAAATTTAGCCCAATTAGTAATTTGGGCTTTTTTGAGACCAATTAAAAGTTCAATTTAGCCCAATCAGTGTTTTAGTTTTTCGGAGGGACATTTACAGTAACTATCTTTAAAGGCCCAACGAAATCCAGTGCTACGAAGGTTTTACGATATCAGTGAGTAGTAGTAAGTAATAATAGCAATTAGACTGTCCAATTCGAGCTTTTCAAACCCTAGCTCTAGCTCTTTGCTTTCTGAATCGAGATCAGAAGAGGAGAGGAGAAGAAGAAGATAACAATGGCGGCGAGCGACCGCACAGTGCTGCAATTCGGACCTTCATCAGCGGCGACGTCAAATATAACGGCGAAAGTTCACCCGCTGGTTATTTTCAACATCTGCGATTGTTATGTCAGACGCCCCGATCAAGCTGAGCGTGTTATCGGCACGCTTCTTGGCTCCGTGTTGCCTGATGGCACCGTCGATATCCGTAATTCCTACGTCGTTCCTCACAACGAGTTCTCCGATCAGGTTCTATTTATTATTTTCTGTCTTTATTTATTTATTACGTTCGATTGATATTCTCAGCTAGTAGGCATTGCTTTAAGTTGCTCTGCTTTTGCTTATGATCTGTTTGGATGCTTAGAAAATTACTGAAAGGAATTAAAAAAAAAAAGAAAAAGGAAAATCATATCTATCACCAATTGTTTGGGGGTAAATTTATGAATACATACTAAATTATTTAGTTTGGAGGTTTTGATTTTGTAGCTATGTATTAGGGTTGCATTTATTGATTTAAGATGCTTTGGTTATGTTTATGATATGTTTGGAAGCTGAGAAATTTCCAAAAGAATTTTTTCCTCCTTAGAAAAAGGAAAATTATAACCTTCAACAATTGGTTGGGGTAAATTGATGAATAGATACAGAATTACTTATGATCGAGGTTTTGAGTACCAATGTATCAACTTCAGCTAGGCTTCGTACTATGAATTACTACTATTTGGTGAGAGGTTACTCAAATTATTTGTACATTGCTTATTTCTGGGATATAAGATTGTGCTTGAGTCTTTTGGTTTGAGGTTACTGAAATTAGTTGTACACTGCTTATTTATGGATATATGATTGTGCTCAAGTCATTCTGTTTTTGCAATTATGTTTTTGAATGATCTTTTCATAAATTCCGGAAAACAGTATAATACGAATTGTGTTTTTGTTTAGCCAGAGTTAAGAAGCTTATACACTCAATGTTTATTGTTTGTAGGTTGCATTGGATATTGAATACCATCATACCATGTTAAAGTCACACCTAAAGGTGAATCCTCAAGAAGTGATTGTTGGATGGTACTTCTCGTCTCTCTATGATTTCTCTGCCGTAAATCAAATTTGCTCTCTATATGGATTGTTGATGTCTTATGCAATTGTTCTTTTGTGAATGTGTGTAGGTTTTCTACCGGATTGGGAGTCACTGGTGGCAGTGCCTTGATCCATGAATTCTATTGTCGTGAAGTTCCTAATCCTGTCCACTTGACCGTAGATACAGGATTCAGAAATGGAGAAGGCACTGTAAAAGCTTATGTTTCTGTCACTTTGTCTCTTGGAGATCGACAGCTTGCTGCTCAATTTCAAGAAATCCCTCTTGATCTTCGAATGGTTGAAGCTGAGCGAGTTGGATGTATGTGTATACTTGTTCTTTTGATTCACATCTAACATGCCGGGGAGATTATTTAACCTGCCATTATATTGCTGGATTCACTTATACGAAATCAAAATAGAATGGTATTAGTTTCCGGCATAATATATGATCTAACATAACAAATAACCTTTAGTGGTGCATGTTTATGTCATCATTATTCTCAGCTTTGTCTTGTTTTTTGTCCCCCTAATTGTTTGTAAATTTAGAACTTTCATACAAACTGATTTATATAATGGTCGGTATCCTGACGGGCATGCAATTGAATAACAAAAGTTTTATCATGATGGCAGTCGATATTCTGAAGTCGACATCGGTTGACAAGCTCCCTAGTGATTTGGAAGGAATGGAAGTCCTGATGGAACGGCTACTAACTCTTATTAATGATGTCTACAAATATGTTGATGACGTTGTGGTAAGTATGATAATTTTCCTGTTCTTAATTTACTCTCAGATAGTTTTAATCTGATTTGATACAAGTTTTCCCCTCAGGAAGGGCATGCTGCACCTGATAATAGTGTAGGGCGTATTCTTTCAGAGGCTGTAGCCTCCCTTCCCAAACTGTCACCTCCAGCTTTTGACAAGCTTGTAAATGACAGCCTGCAGGTAAGATTGAGTCTGACCTTCTTTAGTTTCTACAGAACTGGAACTGACATCAATCATTATGAATGTAGTGTCTGTGTTAATATTGTCTACTTAATGACCATTCTCTTCTAACTTGTTATTGGACTCTTCTGTTCTAACTTCTTGTTGGACTCTAACTTGTTTATCATTTTCTTTTTCTTGGTTCTTCCAGGACCAGTTGCTCTTGCTTTATTTGTCAAGTATCACCAGGACCCAGCTCAGCTTAGCAGAAAAGTTGAACACTGCTGCTCAGATGCCATAATGGCTCGCTGACGGATGAATTCATGTGCTAAGGTGATTCGAGTTTGAATTAAATATCACAAACTCTGGGGAATGTGCGTATTACTTTCTGGGAAGGCTATATTTTATGTTAGTGTTTAAATTAGTTGCACAATTTTAACAAGATTGCTTTGTAATGGTTTGGGTTCAATTGAGAAACAAATATACATTTTGGTCAGACTTAGCATTAATTTTTTTTCCTTCGCCCATTGTCCCTCCAAAATTATTGATGCTTTAAGAATGCCGTTGTGGGTCTGGGAAGATCTTGATTGTCAAAGTGTCCTGCTGTTATAAGCAGTAAACAATCGCGAATTGGAACATAGTATGAGATTGCACAGATCATTTATTCGACAGAGCTTTTGTTTATGTTCTATCTGGAGGACATATTTTGAACTGTAATTTGATATGAACGAATCATCTTCCTCTACAGATTGTCGGTTGTCTAATTTGCGCAAGTATGATGGATCACTTGATTAGATGCTGATCTGCAAATGTAACTTGTCATTTTCACTAGGAGAATAACATTTTGCAAAATGTTTAATTCTTTTATACAAGGAACATTTCCTTATTTCATCATGTCGGATAGATTTCTTATTATTTATTATTATTCATGCCAATTACTTGCTTACATGTATTGAATGATCTACATGGACGCATACAAAGGACGTGCAGAAAGACAGAGATGTTACTTTCTTGGATCTCATTCTTAGTGTCTTACATCCATCTAGTTCTTGTAATTTCTTATGTTTTAATATTTCTTAATTTTTCGAATACAAACCCATGTTAATCAAAATTGATGATGAAGGGGATGAAACAAAACTTTCACGATGATGGAAAGTTTTGGAAGTTTTTATAGCACAGCACTACAGCTAATGAGAATGACAATTATAGTCAGTATTCTCAAATTGACTTTTATTTTCAAATCTTTCAATCATGAAATAATTCTATAATTCTCAAATTTGATTGGTGTTTTAACATTTTGAATATATATAAGGTTCTTAAAGCCATCGCTCTTATGTTTGGAAAAACAAAAAATAAAACTGCAGAGACACACCTACACCCCCCCCTCCCCCCACCACCCCAGAACAAGTAATCGAATTGCTTCTATCATTTTGGTTAATAAGTAATAAATAGATGAAAACAGAAGGAAATAATATTTTATTAATGGTCTGTTTGGGATTACAGTTTATAGATGTAATTTAAAAATTACAGTACTAAAATTACGGTTGAATAAGTGTAATTTAAAATTTACAGCATTAAAATATTTAATAAATATTAATTGTTAGAATTTAAAAGTTAAGTTAATTCAATTTTATATTTATATAATGAAAATTTTATTATATTTTTATTAATTTTATCAAAATTATTATTTAAAAATTTATTTATTATACAATATTAACTTATATTTTATAATTATAATTTTTTTATAACATATATAATTTAAAAGATATAGCACCTCAATTCCAAATAAGATTTGAATAAGTCAAAATTACATAACTAGTTTTGAGTAGATCAAAATTACATAACTAGAAATTTGAAAACAACAATCTTAGTGCCTATCAGCATCTCCAATATTTGGCAATTTCAAGAAGAAGTTTTAATGAAAAAAGTTTATAGTTGATCATTGGAGTCCAAATCAAGAAATTTTCGATCTATAGTTTAATTTTTATTGCACTCTTTTGTAGATAGAAATAAAAAATTTTTATATAGCTGAAGTGAATTGCCGCCATTCAATAGAGAAACACGATATCGGCCAATAAGTAAACTCCAATTTTGTGAATTTCAGGATGACACTACCTATAACAAAAATATAATTGAATCATTACTTGTTCTTGATCTCATCAATATTATTATTATCTCATCTTCTCATCATCTCATGTGTATACAAATGACATTGACCATTAAATTACCCTCTTTTCCTAAGCTTCCATCCGCAATTTTAAAAAATTTAGTGATACATAAATACAAGGAATAATACACCATAAAATAGAGGGATAACAGGAGACACGAAGTAAATCAAATGTCAATCAATGGAAGATGAGAAGATGCATAGATATTTTCATATCAACACTAAATATAATAATCTCATAACCACTTTAAAAAATGTTGGATTTCTTTTTTCTTTTTTCTTTGTTTTATTTTCTTTTTAGCCAATCATCATCACCAAAATTTGAGCCCAGTAGTATGCACTAGCCAATCAACATGCACCGACTCACCAATCAAGTTGCATATAGATGAAATATTCTAAAGAAACTGAGGCCTACAGAACGCAAACAGAAACAACCATAAAACACGCCTATTTTATTGTGTTAATTTTGTATATAAATATTGAATATTACAATTAGACAGCTGTCCTGTGTGGAGAGTGAGACTGTCGATAGCACAACGTCACAACCCATTCATTTAGGAGCTCTCTATGGTGCAGCAAGCTGCACCATACAGTCTCTTACGGGAACAGTCTTGTGGGACTCATACAAAATTATTCTCGTGAAAGGCTGTATGGTGCAGCAAACTGCATCATAGGGTTTTTCATTCATTTATCCTAACTAATACAATAACTAGAGATAATAACCTTCTTAATTAGTGACTGAAGAAATATAAATCTGAAATATCCTTTAAATTTGAGTCCAATGCCTTTGTCAATAGAAAACTTAAAAAATGCAGAACTCTAGGGAATTGCCGTCATCGAATAGACCAAAACGATATCAGCTAAGAAGTAAACGACAACGATTCAGGATATTAATTACCAAAAACAATTAATATTATTAACTAAGAAGTAAACTCCAAGACTGTCTTCAATTTCAGGGTGGTACTACCAAAGTGCACACGCACACACCAAGTAAAGAAATAGAATTGAGATGTAACATGTATGAGGATCCATATCTACATTGTAGATTGATGTTTATTCCATTTTTACCTTATAAATTACAATCATAAAAATAAATAATATGGTATGGCTGTTGAAAAATAGCATATTAGCACGCTATCTTGAGGACATATTTTAAGTGGAACTCACTTAACGAAAGAAAAATATTCTGAGTGGTTCGAATTTTACTACGTGAGCACTTTAAAATGATATATTTATTTACTCAAAATAATGCCAAGTGAATGGAAAATTGATTCTCAAAATGCACCCTTAAAGTTAGATATTTGAAAGAAAACAACACTTATCCCTTAAGAAAAAATAAGCTAAAAGCTTTGTGTTTAGTTTATATATAAATATTTATTCATACATGGTAAGAATTTTAAGGATAGAGACTCTTTTTATGCACATGTATAGCTAATTTGGCTGAACTCGTGTGTGGCTGTGAGTATAATTTGGCTGAACTCATGTATGCCTCTTGCAAACACGCATCTCGGCCGAAAATCATCTAGGCCCATTTATCCACATTTTTTTAATTTTCTTTTAAATATTTTTGTAACAATTTTTTCAATTAAAATTAAGCTACTATTTTGATTTGTGAATAAATTCCAATTATTGTGTAATTGAATTTTTAAAAATTCAATTGGCTATTACTGAATTAAATAGGCTATTGGAGAAAATTTAAATCATGTATTGAATTTAGAAATTTAATTTTATTCCATCTATTACATCCCTTATGTGTATAAAAAGGTAGCCTTCCTTTTATTTTATACGCACAAAGAGCACTTTCAAAATTTTTCCTTCCTTTGACGTATTATTTGTGATCAAAATTCTGCATCGTTGTAGTTCGTCAGAATTGTTTGTGCATGCTTCACAATTAATTTGAACTTGTTGTATTCTAAGAAATGGTTATCAACAGACCTAAGAGTACAGTATTGGTTGGTAAATATGTTTTAAAGAGACTGGTTTTATAGGCCTTGGGTTCTCCTTTTGTTTTGTTTTCCTTTTCTTTTGTTATGTCTTTCTATTTTTGTTATTGTAAAATTTGTGTTATTATTAATTTATTGCATTTTATTTTTCCAATAATGGCGACTATACTATCAAATTTCATAGGCTATTGTTGATTCAAGTCCATTCGTTACATTTAAGATTAAGGCAAGAAATCGAAATTTTTTGCTCAAATCCTTGACAAGAACTAAGAAATCCAAGTTTCATTCAAATTAATCACTTTGATTAATTGTTTTTACATATGTTATAAGCAAAAATATAGTGGGAACTATAAGAACAGTGTATTAGCAATAAATACAGGAATACTTACTTTTATAGTCACAATCGTTTTTTTTTTAACTTTGCAATTGCTCGGGATTTAATCCTAATTGGATGATAACATTTTGCTTGTAAGTTCAGTGGAATGAAATACGTTTTGATGATATAAGAGACAAAAAGAGTATCAGCCAAGTAAATCTCCAATGTCTTTTGGATGATATTTGCCAATCCCTCATCAACCACCTTAGTTGCCAAAATCAAACTATAAGAAAACTCCAAATATTTTTAAGGGCATCTTTTAAGAGAATGATGCCAATAATTATATATACCTATATTTATAAATAAATAAATAAAGAGACTACTTATTATTTTTTGTGTTTATGTTTTTTTTTAAAGTATATTTTGGATATCCCTAAATATCATACAATTGACAGACAAACACATTTTTTTTTCTTAGAGAGATGCACAATTAGTCTATTTATCATTCGCTACATAATTTTAAATTTTAGCATATGATTAAAATTTAATTACTTTAATATTTTTATTTACTAACCATCATATCATCTACGTAAACTTTATTGAAGAGAACTTCAGATAATGAGGAGAACTTCAGATAACGCGATTATCTTGTTAAAAGAAAGAAAAAAAAAAGAAAAAAAAAAGAGGATAATCGGCCTATTTTTGTAAATTCACCCTAAGTTTGGGCTCCGTAGATTTTCATACTATGAGTATGCCGATGCCCGTGAAGAGAGGAGAAACACAAATGGCTCGGACAGGTGAGAATGGATGTGTGCAAGAAGATGAAGGATTAGGTTGGGGAAAATCTTTACCTGTACCAAGTGTTCAGGAGATTGTGAGGAATGACCCTCAATGTGTGCCTGAAAGATACATACAAGAGAAAAAGGACAGGCCACTTGATTCTGAGTTGTATATTCCTGCAGCTTCATCCGAAATACCGATCATAAACTTGTCCTTGCTAGCCAATAGAGATGGAGATGAGCTAAGAAAACTAGACGGTGCTTGCAAGGATTGGGGTTTCTTTCAGGTGCGTCTATATATATATATAATCAAATGAACTATTTCTTAATTGTACACTCCTTACAAAACATATTTAACCCATATTGTAACTTTTGCAGCTAGTAAATCATGGGATAGCAGAAAAAGTGTTGCAAGATATGAAGGCAGTAGTTGCAGCATTTTTTGAACTTTCTCATGATGAAAAACTGAAATATGCTATGGCAGCCAACGATCTTCAAGGATATGGACAGGGCTTTGTAGTCTCTGAGCTACAAAAACTCGATTGGTGTGATCTCATAATGCTTATCACTCACCCACCTAACCTCAGAAAAATGAAGCTCTGGCCAACCACGGTACCAGGTTTCAAGTATGTATTGTCATCTTTTCTTGGCATATAGAAATAAAGTCAGAAACTCGAATTCTTCTATATTGCCGAAGCAGATGTCTAACTATTTGCACAAAAAGATTTGCTAAAAAGTAACTGTTTGAGCTGCTAGCAACTCTTTTTACAAAGAAATGGACATCTACAGGCATTTTAAAAGCGTGCATACGTCAGCACTTGAGAATTTTCGTACAAAGCAATAATTTAAAGTATTAATTATATTTTCTTCCAATAGGGATGCGGTAGAAAAATACTCAGAAGGAGCACAAAAGGTAGCTGAGGAATTATTAGCCAATTTATCATTGTTGATGGGAATGGATAGAGACGGTCTTAAAAAATTACATGGGGAGATGAAACAAGCTATGAGAATGAATTTCTATCCAACTTGCTCCAGGCCTGATCTTGTTCTCGGTATCAGCCCTCACTCTGATGGAGGCACGATAACATTACTTCTGCAAGGAGATGATGAGATCACAGCCCTACAAGTCAAGAATAAAGATAGATGGGTTCCGATAAAACCAAGTCCAAATGCACTTGTTGTAAACGTCGGCGATGCGGCCGAGGTATTTGGTTATTAAAACTTCATTTCTGATAGCATACAGTTGAATATATTAAATTCTACGGATAGAATTAATTAATTGAATCTTTGTTGGTTTTAATATGCAGGTTTTTAGTAATGGGATGTACAGAAGCATTGAACACAGAGCTCTGGCAAATAAGAGCAGGGCAAGAATGTCAGTGGCCGTAGCTATGGTTCCAAACGATGAAGCAGAAATTGGTCCGGTAGAATCAATGGTGCATGATGATCGACCTAGAGTTTACAGAAATGTTAAGTACGTGGATTTCCTTAGACACATTTTGGAGAATAAAATGGAAGGCAAAGCTCACACTGACTTTGTGAAGATTAAAAGTTAATAATTGCCAGCCATATGTACACTATGCTGGCAAGCTACGAAATGTATACTGGGCCGTGCGGCAACTTTGGGATTGAGCGTTTGAGCTCTGTACGAGTGCGAGAGTTTGTTTATTCGTTATTTTAAGTAGTCTATATATCCCTAAATTTATGTATCAAAAACCAGTTTATTTATTTTTTATTTTATATGGTTTCATATTTCGCTGAAACTATATATCAAAGCAAACTAAATTTCAAATTTCGATAGACACAAAATTAATTATTATTTATATTGCATGCATGGACACTGAACCTAAAATTATTAAATATTTAATATAAAACACTGACTTATTAGATGAAAAAATCTATTAATTTATAAATCTAAATAATTCTTCCTTATTAGTTAATGTTATAGACAACTCAAGAATGCACTATTTATAATAATATTAAAATTCATTTAAATGAATTTTTACTTTTTATCTTCATGTACTTACCTCAATATGAAGAAATCCTTTTCAACTCATATTTTCTAATTAATATCAATACTTTTAATGGGCCATTAATTTAATAAGCCCAAACCCATTAGCCACTAGCCCAACACCTCTAATTCTTTTCTAACTTCATTTTTTTGTGCACATTTTTTTTTATTTTGTATTCCCTTGTCTATTGTTTGTCGCTTTTAGTCTTATCGATGCCTTTGAACGTGACTACTTCACACTAGTCCTCGGCGTCTAAAACATTTTCAGAGTCCTCGATTCTATTTACTTTTCACGTCTAGCTCTAATTGGCATCTGTTTTATGATCCAATCTTAAATCTACACTTTCCATCATCTATTGGCAATAGCAAACACTATTTTATCTCTCTTAGATCATGTTGAAAATTGAAATCAGATAATTATAAGTTAAAAAGTATAGTATTAAAGTATTTGATAAATATTTATTATTGTAGTTTTGATCTAAAATTTAATCTATACTTATGTGATAAAAATTCTCTATAAGATTTGATTATTTTTTTCAAAATGATTATTTAAAAGTTATATTTACTAGATATTATTATTTTTTATTTTATAATTATAGTTTTTTTTTTCATAGTATCTACAACACCTCAATGTCAAAATGATTTAAATGTGTTTATAATCTCCGAGATGTTTGTAAGGGTACATATTTCCAAAATAATAATAATTGTAACCACTTATAAGTCTAGAGTTAATTAGGTTTGATTGATGTTTTGAAGAAATATAATTTTATTTCATGTGATGATACAACTACAAACTCTTGTATAAAATTATTTTTTACAAATTAATATGACATTCACTCATTGGTTGAATAAAAATATGAAATAATTAAAAAATTATATGGGCTAATATATCTAGTCCAACCAATTAAATCATGATACATTAGTTTGTACAAAAAAAGTTTATATAAGAATTTATAGTTAAATCATTACTTTTTTTTCTAATTTATTTTTGGAATAACATTTGTCGGGTTATTAGCATATGTTAGTTAGCTAAGTTTCTTCTTGTAGGGATGAACAACATCATTCATTGATTAGTATCGTGTATAATTAGCTATACTATTTTAGGTCCTATTTGGTATTGAGATACTATGACTTTTAAGCATCAATTACTGTTAAAAAAGATGTAACTATAAAATAAAAATTAACAATATATATTAAATGCGGTTTTTAAATAATAATTTTGGCAAAAGTAATAAAGATATTATAAGTTTTAAATCATATAATTGATAGATAAGTTTTTACTAAATATTATAATCTTGTGATTTAAAAGTTACAATTGTCAAACATTAATACAAAATAAAGCCTTGTGTTGTATTCACTTTTTGTAGTGGAAATGAAGAGCGTGGATTCTTCCTACTCTAGTGTTTACTTATATATTTTAAGAAAAAATTGAGAATCCTACTTTGTAAGCCCCGCCCATTTTTGGAGTGAAGAGTGGGAGTGAGACTTCCATGGGAGGAGATGAGAGTGGATTTCAACACCCACATTTTTATTTTTTACCCTCCTTTTATTAAATTTAATATAATTATATTTAATAAAATAAAATAAAATTTTATATTTTTATTTAAATATTATTATTATATCTAATTAAATAACAATTTTTATTGATTTTAAATTAAAATTACTTAAAAATAATATTATTACATTAATAGAGAATTAATAATATTACTAAATACTATCTTTATTTAAAAATATAATATTATTATATTTATTTAAAAATAATAGTATTATATTTATTTAATATTATTAATAATAAATAGTTTATTCTAAGAAAATATTAATTTTTGTACTATGTTAATAGTAAAAATATTTCATTTATGTTGCACTTATTAATATTTTTAATTTACATAGTTAAAATTAGAATTAATAAAAAATTTTGATGTACATAATTATATTTTTTTATTAACTTTGTAATTAAAAATTATAATTCTAATTTCCATTCTACACTTCTATTTCAGTGTAAATAAATAATTTATTCTCACTCCCACTCTATACTCTCAATTTTAAGATTCTCACTTTTTAAGATTTTCATTCCAATCTAAAATATTAATGCAACCTTAATATCTTCTCATTTGTAGTGGTGGCACTATCGGTGCTTCTCTGTAAAATTGGCCTAACATCGACATTCACAATATTTTATGCTAATGCTATCTGGCTAGCTAGCTAGGCTAAGGAAAGCTAATCTTCTTCTTTACCTTTTTGTCTCCATTGTTGTTATTAAGCTTCCAGCATTCCTTCCACTCAACTAGTGCATAAACAGACATATAATGGAGGAGACAAGAGAAAAGCGACGTCGTAAAACCCGGGGCGGCCTAGATTTCACGCGTATCCTAATACATATTGCTACACCTAGCTAGCTAAGAGCCCTGTGCGAGACTTGTCTTCTCGTTTCTCACTGAATTTTAACATTTTCTTTAGCTTTCATGTTATAACATGCTTCCATGTGTTGAAGGATCCACGTGGACATATACAAAGGACAAGCAACAAGACAGAGATGGCACTTTTTTCGATCTCAGTCACTCGGTCTTAAATCCTTCTTCTAACTTCTTTTGCTGATTTCTTCATATTTTACGTATGTTAATTGATTTCTAATTCAAATATCCATGCTATCTAAAGCATAATCAATTGAAAATGATCAAGTGTTACGCTTAACAGAATTTTAGATGAGGATTTTTTTAAGTTTATAGACTTAACATGATCGAGTGATATTATGTTTAACCTAATTTTAGATGATAGTTATTTTAAACTCACAGATTTAAGATGCGTTTGGGAGTGAAATATTCTAATTTTTAAAATATAGCTTTTGTAAAATAAATATTATAACTATAAAATAGAATTGATAAAAAATGATAGTTGACTGCCAACACCCAACTATAAAGTGTTATCAAATATTTTAATAATTGAGTTGCCACATCAATACTTAATTATTTAACCGAAAAAATGTGTTCTATTTTCTTTTGTCAAGGTAAAACAAACACCTTATTTATTCAACGAACTTGAATTTACTTTCTCATTTGATAAGAGAATTGATTTTGAAATAATGCAGTGCAAAATCTTGACTGATTTTTGACACGCTATGATTGAATAAAACAGAACCTCCCTAGTGCGAACATTGTGATTTGAATCTTATTTTTGTAACAAGAATTAAAAAAGAAGGAGAAAAACACATCCTAATCCTGATCGACTTGCACTTATTGCTCCTTAGAATAATAAAATAACAAGTAGATAAAAACAGAGGCAAAGAATATTTTAGTCAGGAGGGCAAGTAAATACCTAGGAGTTAGAAAGCAGCAATCTTAGTGCCAATTTTTCTGCCAAGTGCTTAGTGACAAAATTTTTTTTATTATATAAATTTTTTTGTGAGAACATCCTCGGGAATTGCAGATATTAAGCACGCAAAACAATAATTTGCCACTGCTACTCCTTGACTAAGAGAAGAAAACACTGCAAATGAACCTAAATTTTTACACAATTCAATTTAAAATTACACCTCACTGATCATTAAGAATTATTGATGGATGTAGATGCGGAAAAAGCAGGAAAACATTTGGCCAATTTTTGACTGATCAAACTAAAGCTGGCTTTAAGTAAATTTTAGCTTCTGGTGATCAAATTGCAGAATCTGCAGTAGCAAGTGTGTGCATATATATATATATATATATATATATATATAATAGCTTATTATAATTATTATTTTTTTTTGGCTTTTTACCAATCTTATATGTACACATGTGATAAGCAGAGTTTGAAACTTTAGTAATCCTATCCACCTCTATAATTGGCGAGAATTAAACCTTTTCTCGAAAGTGAGAAAGGAAAGTGATAATCACACTCTCAATTTCTCGTTTGAATTTTGATTTTTAAGGATATGGAGTAAAATTGGAACTTATTGGGGATACGAACTTACACAAATTTGATTATGTTGGCATATTTTAAAACAAACTGAAGGTTTTACCCAAATATTCTTGCAAAAATTGAAGCTAATTGTGCTAAAGTTCAACAATCATGCTATCTCATCAATAAACAGGCTTGCTATTTTCACATTTCTTGTATGTCCAAATCTTTTTATACGTACTTGTCCTGTATATGCTTAATCTAGCTAGTCTCTGAACTTTTCGTAGTTCCAACGAGTCATGAAATAATACCCTCAAATCTCTATCTCGTTAAGCGAATCCCAAAGTTTTCAGTTTCCATTATCCAAATAATTAAAAATCACGCCTAGCTTATGCTCAAATTTCTAGTCGCAAGACAAACCCTAATGTTCACAAATGGTCGCTTACTTTTGAGATCATGAGCTGATGAAGCAACTAATTAACAATGAACTTACGACATGTAGTTGCCTAAGACTAGAACCGCATGACAAAAAAATAATCTTAATTTGCCTACCTTTTGGCTGGTCATGAGTTGTCCCTCAAAATCAAAATTCAATTTGGTGGCTTTATTGTCTTCTAGTTTATGTTCCCACTCCCCTTAAAAGAAGGTTCAGGAATAGCCCTAACTTTATCTGACTGAATTCTAGTGATTTGGTCAACTTAATTTTAGATCACAACCGTCCAACAAAGATCAGACAATGTGATCACTTTGACTTTCACTTGCATCAATTAATCTTCTTTTTTATTACACGCACACCCACTTAAGATAGTTAATAATTAATATAACTATTGTTCCCATTATCATGTTCTTTAGCATATATGCTCTAGTTTAAAAACAAAGCTTTGGATTTATTCACGTGTCGTGGCGATCTTGGACTCATTAGGTTAGTCTTCAAAACGCATGCATGACAAAACATTAACACAGTTAATCTAGTTTGTAAACTTTACTGAAAAACACAAACACCCTAACTTAAAAGAGACAGAAGTTTAATACAATATGTTTATTAATAATTAATTAAACTTACTTCTTTGTCTGCTCGCCGACCAAAACGTTCAACAGTGGCAGCTTTTGCGCATGTCTCTTCTCTCTATCTCTGCACAAAAAACGGGCCAAAAACTCAATCTCATAAACCCTAAAATCAAAGCATATTGATATTACAAAAGGATTGATTCAGTGATTCTCTCATCCTTTCATTACCAATTCAATAAAACAAAACTTAACAAATTAAAATTAATTATTTACTCGTATACTTGTTACTATATAAAGAGTAATGCACACGAACTCATTATCTTTTGTGTTCAGTGAGAAAGTTAATTCACAGACACTTCCACAATTCTATTAGATCAAATTCAAAATATGGACGAAAGGATGTCAGGCTTTTACATTAAAGCTGGACATGTTCGTGCTGGCAACGGTAACGATAACAGTGACACTGGAACAAAGTGTGGGCGCTGGAACCCGACCAGCGAACAAGTTAAAGTCCTAACTGATTTATTCAGGTCGGGGCTCCGAACGCCGAGTACCGATCAGATTCAGAAGATCTCTACCCAGTTAAGCTTTTATGGTAAGATTGAAAGCAAGAATGTCTTTTACTGGTTTCAGAATCATAAAGCTAGGGAGAGACAGAAGCGTCGCAAAGTATCTGTGGATTATGATCATCAAAAGGATCTTACTTGCCATGTCGACAAGATTTCATCCCCAAAACGTACGCTAAAAATTGAAAAAACAAAAGTTTCTTATGTTCCCTAAATATATAGTTAATTTTCATCTAATTAATAGAGTTGTATTTGTTCTTTTTTCTTTTCCCAGATTATATAGAGGTTCATAATAGTCATATGCATGTAGCAGGAGAAGCACATGATGAGCCTGAAAGAGTTATTGAAACTTTACAACTTTTCCCGTTGAACTCATTTGATGATCAGGAATCAGAGAAGCCGAGGACGCATGAACACGAATTCAAGGGAGAGGGTACAACATTTTCTTATGCAATTGGAACAGAAATGGATCATCCACCATTGGATCTGCGTTTAAGCTTCCTGTAGAACAAAGTTTTCATTGAAAAAGAAAAAGAAAAAAGAGTTGGCTTTAGAATTAAAGATGGGCTGGGCGGGAATTAGGCGATAAAAGTTGGAAGCTATATTAGATGCAGATTTGAGTAGTGATGATAGTTTTATTGTTGTTTAAAAAATTAAAAATGCTTTGGACATTCTTCTCTACTTGCACATAAAATTAAGATTGCTTTTTTGTTTTGTTTTGTTTTTCTACGAATCCTTGGAAATTGGAATTTGATTCCTCTCATGAGAAATGTCCTCTTGAACTGCATAACTATTATTGGCATAAATGAGTACTACATACTGCATTGGGTCCGCTTCCATATTTGAATTTCATTCATTACTAGTTTGTTTGGTAATTGAGTTACCTCACATTAGCTTAAAAAACGGTGATACGTCAACAACTAAGTGGGTCAACAACTAAGTGGAAAGGACAAAAAAAATTAGGGAGTAAATAGAAACACTGTTTTGAAATTGGGTCGAGCCATTTTTTTCTTTTTTAATTCTGTTTACGGTTTAGTTGGAGGAGTATTACTACATATTACTTAGTTGGCATGGGAATCTCGCTAAGGAGCAGTGTAATGATTCTTCGCATATTATTGTCTCGCTTTGTGGAGAATATTGAGTAAACTCAATTGCTTTATCATCTATTCATATGCCTTATGATGTCAATCAATATATGTGTTTTTAGCAACTATCCCAGATGCTGGAACAAGCCAAAAGTGCCCCAGAAAGGAACCAAAACTAATAAAAATAATGATAATATAAAGCAACAATCAGTAAACGGGACAATACAGGAAAAAGCAAATTGCCAGATTCAAAGAAAAAGCACCAATTTTGCACATAAGGAAGGGCTCTCTGTAGTTGTTGCCTGGGCAACTTGGCAGAGCAATCATATCATCAGATTTTTCTGAGTTATTTAGCATGGGAATATCAACAAAATAATTAAAACACTTGAAAAGCAGTACTAAGAAATTGATCACCATCCTTTGATGAGATAGAGCTTGATGAAACATTTAGCATGTCTAATACATTGAATAATTTTACAATAACTCATGAAGCCAGATAAGATATATCAATACGAAAAATTCATCAAACAGGAAGTTTGAGAAAGTTTCTCTTTTATCAACCACTAGCAAAAGTGGATGGATCTGTTCCATGATCCAGGCAAGGGTAGTCGGTTTTCCTGGATATAGTTGATATCTGGTGGGGTTGATTTGTAAAAATTTGAGATAAGAATGTATAGGTGAATGTATTCAGGAGTTGAGGACAAGAAGCAATTGCAATGTGCTTGCTGTTTAAATCTGTCTCTCAACAAACAAATGTGCTTGGCAAAGCCTGATGACAATCCTGGCCCCTGCAATATATTTAATCATCTGAAACAATCACCTTAGTCAGTAAGAAAGCAGCCCTTTTGGACTAAAAAGTTGCAATTTCTGCAAACCTATAGCAGGGCGCGATGTTACCTCTAGTCAGAAGTTGAAAGTTGCATTATGTTCAGGATCAGCATCCTTTATCTTCTAATTCTTAGGTTGCAAAGAACGAAAATTAATTAATTGAGTTTAAAGAATTCAATTAAGACTAATTGGTGGAAAATTTTGAATTCTTTATGTTAATGGTTCAATTACATAAGATAAAAATAATTTGCAATAAACAAGTAAAGCTCAAAATGAAAGTAAGCAACAGAAATTCCTTCCAAGCTTCAACTTTCAAGTTTGGACAAGTGACATCTAATATTCCTTCAGGAAAAAATCTTCACATGACTGACACCAAGGCTGCAGCTGTGGAGTCAATGTGTGATGAGCAGCATTCTCATTATCAAACATCTTGCACAGCAGCATGGGCTGGATTTTTACCCAGTGGCATAAACTCCAATGTGAAACGAGTAAGAAAGGACTTGAATCGGTACCATATTTCAAATAAGAGAGAGCCAATTTCAGCATCACTAACATCTTCTTGCTGAAACTTTGAGAATTTATCCATGTATATGCCTGATCGACAACAGTAAATTATTGTACAATCTGAAAACAGAACTGCATTGCCATTGCATATGCCCAAAAAAATTTCTATATATTGCAGTTAGTACTTATTTTCTTTCTTTTAACATTGAAGTCATTGGAACACTCCATACTTCCAAATTTTTTATTGAACCTACGATCAAGTTTTGCTCTTTTCTGCTTGATGAAGCTTTTAACTTAGTGGCCCTGTTATTCGTTAGATTGAAAAAAGCATAGATGAAGTAATAAGCAAAAGATACAATGTAAAGTTATACCACCTGGGCAAAAGCTATCGGAGAATATTGTGTCATCTAATTACCTTTTTTGCCTTTTGCATTAGTTATATTTATTCAATCTTGCAATGCCTTCATTTAACAAGCATCCCTAAATCTGAGCATAAAAAAGAGACATTCTAATCTGCTGTTCATTCTTGTTTTCTTTATTAGCATATCGCTATCAGTAACAGCCAAATCCTCATCATCATTTAGAAGAACTGGATCCACAATTTCCATCACACGATGAGGGAAGACGATTCCTGTGAAGTTATGAAAATTCAAGCCTTCCTCAAACATAAAGTCTATGGGTTTTCTTCTTGTCACCATTTCGAACAACGATATTCCATAGTTGTAAGAATCTCCATTTCTTGACACCTCACTTCCTAAGCCATAATTTACCATTCAAAAACCTTAAGTGAAGGAAAAGAAAAAAAAACAATAATAAATAAGAATAATGGGATTCGTTTATGAGTTATAACCTAGGGCCGTATAGCCTGTTGTTCCCCTTACTCCAATAGAGCTACTTTGAGTTGGATTTGAGAATTCTTGATGAAATCTAGCTAGTTTGAAATCACCAATGTGAGCAAACGAGTCATTGTTGAGAAAGACATTGCTTGACTTTAGATCGCAATGGAGGATTGATTCGTGGCAGTGGTGATGAAGATAATCTAGTGGAGATGCCACATCAATTGCAATACTTATAAAATAGAGCATCTAGCTGCAACCATTTTTCAAGATTTCTGTGACAGATATTTTTCAAGGCTTTGCACTTGTTAGTTCCTTTAATAACCACACAAGTTGATTCTTGAAGAACTTGATGAATGTGAATTGACAAAAAAACAGAAAAGCTCTCAAGAACAGAATGCCCAGAACTGATTCAAGCACACGAATAAATGAAGGAAAAAAAAATTCTCTTTATTGATCACAACAATCCAGATACAAGATGAATAGTATAGAGAGAATTACAAGGATCACAAAGAACCAAATCTTAAGCAAAAAGAGCATGAAACAAGAGAGAAATTCTACCTACATCAGTGGCTATTCACCAACGCATTTTATACTGATGTTTCTAGAAAGAGCCATAAAGAATTCTCAACGAACTCTGCCACATTAGCATACAATTTACAATTAGATCCCTCCAACTGAAGTCAGTCTGCACACTGGTCGAGAAACTCTTCGAATCTTGCATTTTAATCCATATTGCTGACAACTTATCTCACAGCACTTAGCCATGAAATTCTTAGAAGCTCATTGGCGTTGAAGGTTGAGAACTTTGATTACAACAACAGCTCCATCTTAGTCAAATACTCTCTTATACACAGCGTCAAAGCTACCTACACTAATCAATTTTATTAATAGAAATCCATCAGTTGCTTTGACGAGAGTTTTATAACTCTTCTGGAACTACGTTTCCGAGCATAGAGTGTTAAAGGCTGCTTGGAAGGTCTCTTCCTTCTTTTCAACCTACAGAAAATGAAAATGACAAGATGACTAATCTTGGAAAGTTCCTACAGTTAAGATTATTATTTTTTGTCCTTGAGAGAACTTCTGATTCCTTGAATTATTCTTGATGCACACATTAAATCTCCTTAAAGAGTTTAGATTACTGATCTTTGGAGGTATAAATCCAACCAAGTGGTTTTGGGCTAACTTAGTTACTCTGACAAATATGGAATAGGTTCAAACTTTCCAATTGCTTTAAATTTTCGAGATTAGAAGGGATGACTCCAGGGGATAAAAAATCTTACACTTGGATGATAGTGACATAAACAAGCTTAGAGAGTAGATGTAGAAAGAAACATGCCACAATTACAAATGATATTATAAGATAATGAGATTCCACAAAAGACTAATAGCCAAAAACATCTAAATTGGAGTTGTGTTTATGTCATTTAATATGTTAGTTTGGTGAAAATAAGGTAAATTAAATGATGAAATGAAGAATCAAAAGAGAGTTTGAGCACTAATTAAACAACCAAACAAACCCAAAAAGAAAAGAAAAAGAATATCAAGAAGGCTTTTCAAAGAGAGAATATTGAAATGTTCATTGTAGGTACCCAAATTCTTCCAAATTTAATTTTTTCAAGAGGTTGGATTGATTCATAGGACAATGATGCAAAAGTCGATGACTTTCCAGATGATGCAAAGTCTGACAGGCATATGCGGCGCTTAGCTTTCTGTCAAAAAAATTACTACCGATGATAGGAGGAAGAAAACACTCTTAAAGAGATAGAGTGAGAGCTCTTCTCTACTCGAAATAGGAATGGCAATTAAGCCCGCGCCCCACCCGTAAAAAGAAAAAAAATTAAAGTCTAACCCAAAAAGATTTTCAAATATTTGTAATTCGATCCTAAATGGGTCACCGTTGGGTCAGGTCCACCTGACTCTACCTGAATTTATTTTTAAAATTTAAATTTATTAGTGTTTTATAATTTTATAATTATATATTAAATTTATTTATAATATTTTTAATTTTTATTCTCTTTCTAATTAAAATACCATAAACATAAAGAAAATAAATAATTTTTTAATTTAAAATAATTAATACAAGGTAAAATATATAATATAATTAATCACAAAATAATCAATTGATAAGAATAATTTTTTATAATTCAATTCCACAATTAGCATTAAAAAAAATATAATACAATTAAATTAAAAAAATACAATTTCATTCCACAATTATTTCAATCCTACACACAATTCAATTATAAAATCCAACATTAAAAACACACAATGCAATTAAATTAAAAATACTCAATGTAATTTCACAACCATTTTAACAATACATAATTTAATAAAACAACCTAATTCAATTCAACTGCCCAACATAAAAAAAATAAATAAAAGTTTATATCTTATACAAATAAAAATTCATATCTTTTCTTATTTTTTTTTTGTTACATAGGGTTGAGTCAGTATTTGACACCTGACTCGAATTTTGATCGGGCCTAAAATTTTTGACCCTAGCTCGATCCGAAACCTGAAAATTCAGGCCAAAGCCCGAAAAATTCAAGTCGGGTCAATCGAGTAAAAAATCGGGCCGAGTCAAATTGTCAAGCCTAACTCGAAACAAAGAAATAATGAGCTAACTGATGACATGTCACTCTAAATCAACACTATATTAGGGAGCCAGCTAAGGTGCAGCTTACTGCACCTTACACCTCTCACATAAAATAGTGTCGTAAGACCCATACGACACTATTTATATGAGAAGCATAAGGTGCAGCTAGGCATTTCGCTATATTAGTGCATAAAATCTCATAGTCATCATTGTGATTGAGTGATAGATTGGATGGGGTTGATTTATAGGCCTCGTATACAAGGGAGCTAATGCAGGGAGAGCACCTAATGAGTAATAAGCATGTCTGAGAGAGAGGAGAGGTTCTTTAAAAATTTAAAATATTTAAAATAAATATTTTTGCAACTATTTCTTTGTGATCAACACATTTTATAATAGTGACCTTGAATCCAATTGAAGGGTCAAGTCAGTTATGTCAACTTTACATTTTATAATGGTTAAAGTAGCCCTATATATGAATGAAGTGTACTTCATTTCATTTGAAGTAGATATATATTGTATACTAATTTAAAATTGGTCAACATAAAAAAAATTAATAATAATAAATTACAAATATAATATCAAAAAGAGAAACTAAAATTTAAAGAATAATAAAAGGAAGAAAACCTTCTCAATGACATAGAGTGGGAACTCCTTTCAGTTCAAAATAAAGAAGCAACAAGTTAATTGGTGTCATGTCACTATAAATTACCTTTGCATTAATACATAAAGGATTTTGCTAAGTTACAGCTGTTGTGACTTACAATCTATCCAAAAGTAACTTGAATAATACACACGATTACACTGTTCATGTGATTTTTAGACAGGCTATAAGTTACAGCAGCTGTAACTTAATAACTCTTATACATAAAATCTCATGGCTATTCTTGTGATTGGGTGATGGATTGTTGGGGTTGACTTATAGGCTCCATTTGGAATAGAGCCAATAGAGGAGAGAACAGCCAATAGGTAGCAGGAGTGTCAAAGGAAGAGGGGACATTCTTTAAAAATTTAAAATATTTAGGGACGAGGATTTTAACAAGTTCGTTGTACCCCATAGTTCTTCTATTCACTTAGCCTCATAGCTAGATCCTCAGGCCTTTTGATTTTCATGTGAAGGAACAGTGACGATATATATTCTCTTTTGACATTTTTTACCTCGTATGGAGTTAAATTCTAATTTAATTGTAACATTGTTCCAACTAGCACAGAAGTCCCTAATTCAACAAGACTATTTTAGTACTTTAATTTTTTTTTTCTTTTGCACAATTCTTCAAAGTTTCCTCTAACATTTATTCTTCAACTATTTTTACCTAAAGTCTGAAATCTAAATATTCATCAACAAGAATTTTGTTCAAAATTTTTTAAAAGATAGGAGGGGAGAAAACCTAAATTAAAAATCGACTAAAATAAATTACTTGAAACTATTTGATCAAATTCTTGAAACTACTTCATGTGAAAAATATAATAAGAAAACAACAATAAGTATAAGTTAAAAAGAAACTCAAAATGGGATCAACAGCATTCTCAACCTTACATGATATAGGATATAAATAAATTTAAACACTAAATAGGTTTATTAACTAGCATGTTTTAAATATACTGATATTTGATTATTATCAAATAAGGAACAACATGAAGGTACTTTCGTGTCCCTTTACCACATTTGCTAATTTTATAACATTTGATGTGTTACTATCTCTTTTTGAAGAATTTATCTTGAATTATCATCTCATGAAATTATAATTTTTAAAATACTCTTTAAATTATTGTAAACATTAATTTACCTCTTATTTTTGTTAAGAAAATAATATACATATATATGTTATCAATGCATCCCTATTTTTCCCTTATCTTTTGAATAAAAATAGGATAAGTTGAAATTTACAATAGTCTGAAGGTATTTTTGAACATTTTAATTTCAGGAGAAGCTTAATAAAAACATTTACACTTTTTTAATATTTAAAATATTTGATAATGAGAGGTGTTAGATGCTAGAATTATAAAATATTGACAATGGTGTTAACATGCTTATTTTCTAAATGATGATTTTGACGATAAATGTGAAAGTTGTTAACTGGATGAAATTTCTTAAGCGATAAAATGAATTGTGCATAACAATAAAATTCTAGAAATAAATGATTTCCTGTTATCTAGAAAATAGTTAACCAATTAATTGAAGAAAATTTACAACCTCTCTGGATATAATTGACTAACTGTTAGTGTGTTAACAATTAATTGATATCGATTAAAAATTAAAGTTTTGATTTTAGATGAAAATGGCAAGTTGACTTTAACATAACGGCTAACCAACATCGAAAATAATTGAATTTTAGCTTCTAGACACTAACGGCAAACTAAGTTTTGAAAAACGGTAAGATGACATCTCTTTTGCAGGTTATTGAAATCTAACTATGAACCGACATCTAGATAATGTGATCCGATAATTTAAATTTTACCTCAATGATAACTTGCTCAAGTAAATATGATAATCAAATAAGCATGAAACATGGATCTAATTTCTTGCAGAAAGTCAATAATGGCTAATTTTCAGCTCTAACTATAAAAATGCTACATTATATATTAAAATAAATCCAATGAATACCAAAGAACATATTATTCAGAATACAATATCTATTGAGCTTTAATTTATTTATTCATTCTTTAAATCACATCTTGAGTATATATTTGTAAACACATTAATTGTGTGTGAGAAAAATTTGGTATTTGAGAAAGTGTGAGTGTAGAAAACACTTCGACTAAGAAATTTAGGATAATTTCTTATTGCAAAGTTTGATCAACATATGTGAAGTCAATTGTAATAGCTTTTAAGTCTTGGAGGCTTAGTTAAAGGAATCCTCAAGTTCGGTAACCTTGAAGGCTTGGACATAAATAAGATTGACCGAACTACGTAAATATTTTTGTATTTGATTCTCTCTTTTCTCTCTCTTTATATTTTTTATTGCTTTATTTATTAGTTATTATTTTTAATTTTATCTAAATTTACATTAATTTTTACTTAAGCATAATATAATTTTTAGAAACATAATTTACCTCCATCTTCGGTTGCATAGCTAATGTTTCAAGTGGGATGTGTTAAATTTTCCTATTTTCTTAATTCTTCACAAAATAAAAAAATAGCTAAAAAAATTACTTAAAGATATTTGACCGAATTCCTAAAACTACATCATCTGTAAATTACAATAAGAAAAAAAAAAGTGTATATAAACTAAATAGAAACTCAAAGTTGGATCAACATATTCTAACCCATGCATGATGTAGGGACATAAATAAATTTAAACACTAAGCAGCTTTATCAACCAATGTGTTTTAAATATTCTAATATTTGATTATTATTAAATAAGAAACAACATGAAGGTAGCATCATATTCCTTTACCATGCTTTGATGATTTTATGACATTTAATGTGTTAGTGCTTTTTTTTTTCAGGAGTTTATTTTAGATTACTCCCTCACAAAATGATAGTCATTAAAATATCTTTTAAAATATTGTCTCTCATTTTTGTTAAGAAGATAAAAACTCTTTCGTCAACACGTCCTTATAAAATCTTTTTTTTCCTTATCTTTTGAAGAAAAATGAGATAAGTTGAAATTTATGATACTTTGGAATTATTTTGAATATTATCATTTCATGAGGAGCTAATCCAAAATTTATCCCTTTTCAATATTATAAAATATTGATAATGGGATGTGTTAGTGTTTGGAATTATAAAATATTGATAGTATGATGTGTTAATATTTTCCAATTTTCTTGGATTATAAAGTATTGATAATGGGATGTGTTAATGTCTTGAATTATACAATATTAACTATGAGATGCATTAATCTAGGAAATATTAACAATGAGACGCATTGGTCTAGGCATGGTAACGAGACGAGTCTAATTAAAAATGGCCAAGTCCACTAGGGCTCATGTGTTAATTTAGGCATGGCCCACGAAGTGAATGAATTCTACCGTGTCGGGCTCACATTTTTTTAGGTTTGGACTTGTGCTGTGAGCCGTGCTTAAAAAAATGACTACCAACCTTTTTTCTTTTATTTTTTCAAGTCCACATGTCTAGCGAATTTTTTTAAGTACACTACCACCACCACCACTAATAATAATAATAATATTATTATTAATATTAATAATAATAATAATAATGACGATCTTATAAAAAATAATAATAACAACAACAACAATAATAATAATTTTTATTAAGGGAACAATTAACATTTCATTATCATTTTATCACAATTTCACAATTATATATTTTAATTTTATAATAATCAATTGTTATACAATAATACATAAATTTAATTTCATATATCTCAATAATGATTAGTAGAAATTTATACACTCAAGCGGAATATAAAAATATTCAAAGAAACTATTCAAATTTTATTTATCATTTAATAAATTATAAATATAAAATGATTAGATTATTTTTTAAACTAAGACAAATTAATTTTTAATAGCCTATGCTAATAAAATATATTAAAATTTTTAATTTCAAGATATTTGTAAATTTATAAAATTTTATATTTATTTTTCATTAAAAATTTTACTTTGATATATTTTAGCTCGTATGCTATTGATGACTTAGGAGCCGTGTGCTAGCCTATTAATGAAATGTGCTTATTACTTATCTTTTCGTATGTCATATTTTAACTTATCTCTAATTGTATCGTACTTATACTTTTAAGGCCTACATGTTTAAAATTTTAAGCTTGGCCTAGCCCATGTATATGTTATATCATGGCTTATGCCCTACCAAAATATGCTCATATCTTATCATGCTGTACAACCACAGGTTGTCGACTATTAGAGAATACATATTTATAAAGAGTAAAATAATCATTTCATGCTCCAAATTTCTATAGCATTTGTGTTTTATGTATTTAAATCATTTAAGCTTTTATTATGTGTGTTTTATTATAATTGAAGTATTTTATGTATTTAAGAGATATTTTAGTCATTTCATGACTAACAAGAAATCAAATAACAAAGGATGGCATTTTTTAATTAGAATGATCAAAAATCTTAGGAGGAGTATAAAAAGCGCATATAGTATTATTTACATATATAATACTATTCACAAGTATGACACTATTTATATATATAGTACGATGATATGGCATTAATAAATGACGTGACATTAACTAATGATATAACAATATTTTATTAGATTAATGATGTGACATTAACTAATTATGTGGCATTGACTGATAAAGTAATATTGACCGATAATATACCATAATGCTATTAGATCAAAATATTAATGTAGCATTGATCGATGATATGACAGCATCTTATTAAATAGAAATACTGATGTAGCGTTGATTGATGATGTGTTCCAACTAATCAAAACTTATCACATAGCGCAATGCTAAGCGTCCAAATTATTTTTATTTGTTGAATATTTATCTATTGTATCTATAAATACAGGGCTACTTCCCTTAATTTGACACTCTTTAATCCATTTTTAGATTTTATTTTGGAAATTCTTTCTTCATCTTGTAGTTTTTACTTATTTTAATAAAATTATCATTTTACTCATAGTTCAATTATGAATAACTAATTTAGTTTCAAATTTGAGTTAAAGGTAAAGTCTCAACATGATCCATTGACTTAATTAAGCAAGTTTATCTATGTTATTTATATTTTACTCGGTATACTATTTTCTAGTGAAGGATCGTTACTATTTAGCACAGTGAGCCTGCTAGCCATCGTTAGGTCTAATTCATTATTCTGTGATTTTAATTCAAAAAAAGATTATTTAAGTAAAATAGACTTGGAGTGAATTTAGATTTAAATGAGCAAATACAGATCTAACTTAAAATATGTATTCATATCCATATCCAAGTAAAATCTTTTAATTTTATTTTATTTTAAGAGTATTATATAATTGTCAATGATTTACTAGTTTTGCAATCAAATTAAACTTATACCTTACTCACTGATATTAATGTCATACTTATAAGATATGATATTTATTACTTTTATATGAAATTTAAAGTTTCTTCTCAATTCTAATTTAGAAAAGTCATGTATTTTAGTTGATAGCAATGCGATTTTCTTCTCAAACATTTCCTCTCTTATTTTTCTTGACTAGTTATAGAGTTTAATTAAAGATGGACTTTGTTATATTCTCTTGTAATATAAAAATTTTCAAATTAGCTTGCTGAAATATTAAAATAGATAAACTCATAATAAATTTAGAGTGGATCGATATTTTTTTTATTTTTGGATTTGGATATGAGCGAAAATCATAAGTACATAATAAAATTGCGGTAGATAGGAATCTCAATTTTATTTTATTTTTGTAGATCTGAATATAAAGTAGAATAAATTCAAGCCATATGTCCCGATTACCATCCCTAATCTTTTCCTGTGTTCTTAAAATATTATACAAAGGTTTTGCTTTTATTTAGGAACGATAAATGTGGTAAGTTAATCCATCGGTGATCCGTGTTTAAGGGCTGAACGCGAAAGTGTAATGAAACGAAAAGAACAAAGATTAAGTGGGATCGTTTTTACCGCCATCCAACAAATTTTGGGCTGAGTTGGCGACCTCCCCCATGGCCTGATCTGAAACAAGCCATCTGCCCCATTGTTCAAGTTACGAGCTAAGGGCCTCCATCAGCCCAGACCTTTTGCAATATAATTTAATTTTCTTTTATTTAGAAAGAAAATAAAAAAACAAAAATTATAACGAAAATACTAAGTTACACCTAGCTGTAACTTGCTTCTCTTATAACTAAAGTGTTAGTAAGTCCTACATAATACTGTAGCTGTGAGACGAGTAAATTATAATTAGTTATAATTAAAGGAGTCTCAAACCATAAATTATGAATGAACATAGCCTTTCCTAAACAAGTAATCAAAATTGACTTCTATAAATTCAAAAGAAGGAGAGCGGGTGGATGGGGAATAGAAAACAACATATCAAAATCTGAAAGCGAGTCAAAAGCTAACAGCTAGGGGGATGAGCATTTAATTTAATCTGCTTGCTCTTTATCTTGTCTAAATTTTCATAGATCTGTTTGCTCAAAATTTCACTACATGAATTTAATTCTGATGAATCATGAACGGAATATATATTTAGGTTGATTCTACTGTATGATATATTCTGGAAATTAATTTAATTTTAGTTAATTTCGGTTGTCCTAAAAGCATTAGTGTAGATTGAGGTTGATGTTAGGCTTTTAAGTGGATCATATTGAATTTTTACTGTGTAATGTTTTGATTAATGCTATTTTGACTAAACTAAAATCAATATGAGTTGGAATCGGAAGTGAGAAGAATAAGAATGAATTGAAATGAAAATAAAGAGTGAGAGTTAGAATAAGTTGTTTACTTGAATTGTAGAAATCGAAAGCCAAATGAGTTACGAAATGAATTAGAATGTTATAAATTACTAAAAAACCTTAATAATAATAATGGCAATAATGTTAATTAAAACAATGAAATTAAAAAATTTTAATAATAATAATAACAACAATAATAATAAATTTTAAATGATAATATTAATATAAATCATAATAGCAATAATTAAAATAATAAATTTAATATAATTTAATGATGATGACAATGGCATTTAAATATTAAATAAAATAATAAAATTTAACAATATGAATATAAATAAATAAATAAATTTTAATAAAATAAAATTAAATTAATAATAATAATAATATCATCATCACAATCATTATTATTATAAAAATAATAATAACAGATACTTAAAATAAGAGAGTATATTTTTATAATAATAATAATAATAGAGGAGGTATGTGCAAATAATACAAAACTTTTGGATATTCTTGAATTTTCATAAATTCTGTAGGGACCAAATATAAAAATAACAAAAGTTGATTGAGAGCAATTTAGGGATTATAAAAATTTAATGAAGATAAATGAAAAATATAGGAGGAGATCGATTCCCAGGCTCTAATTTCTCATTCATAAATTCCTGTGGAGCCCAAATTTCGATTCCAATTTCCACATATATTTTGTGAAATAAACATCGTTAATGATATTGATTACCTAATCCTTGAAATAAACACTGCCAAAATGTAATGTAGCTTCCTTTGGTACGTCTATTACAAGCAGAACTGTTATTTCTGAGAGGCTGAATTTATTGATGCCAATGAGCTTCCTAAGAGCTGAAAAAACACTTTTTAAAATCATAGTGAAACAACTGTCAAAAGAGAAAATCTTCTTTTAGAAATGCTAGTTAGCTATTTCCGGAGGATATTGAACAAACTTTTTTATACGTTCCTTGTTCAAATCTGTTTTATGCTCCTACCATTTGACACTTTATATTCCTTATTAACAAGATTTATTTGTTTTTATCCTTTCTAGGTAGCTTTCTGATCCTACAAGTTTTTATTTTAAAGGAAATGCATTATTTTAATTATTTATATTTTATGTTATTCTTCTATTTTAGTGCCATTTGAAGAAGATAACACGAACCCAAGCAACTGGTTTCTTCACCACAATTACCCTGAATCAATATTTTCCATGTTCAAGAGAATAAATGGTATTTAACTATTCTCTGTTCCTCTTAATTTGTGTGTACTTTTATGAAGAATCTTGTATTTTTAGGTTAAATAATTTCTCGTTCAGCAAAGTACTGTGGGAAAATGATCTGGATATTCATGAACATTTAATAAGTGAGATTACTGAGCTAGAAATATTAGATGAAAGAAAATTTTCGTGAAGTTGTGAAAGAGTATAAACTCACTGTTTTGTTTTTACTGTTTTGTTTTATATTGCTTCGTCCAACCTGGTTTTCTGTTCTACAATTTGCTTTCTGATCTTTCCCCTTTCTGGTTTCAGTGCAGTTATGCTCCAAATCCTGTCTTAGTCGTAATTGATGTCCAACCTAAGAAGCTAGGGATACCCACAAAAGCATACTACGCTGTCCAAGAGGTGAAAGAGGTAAGAACATAAGTTTGGACAGGGCATTTGTACAGGCAAAACCATTCCTGTTTCTTTATCTTATCCTACAAAACTGACGGAATCTGCCCCTTAAACTTATTGATTGATGTGTTTGATTACAGAACGCCTCTCAGAAAAGCCAGAAGGTGTTTTTGCATGTGTCATCAGAAATTGCTGCACATGAACTTGAAGAAATTGGTATGCTTTTTTTTTCGTGTACGAAGAATATGGGCAGTGCTTTTATTCTGTTAAATTGATCATCATGCATGTTTTTTATTAACCTTCCCCTTGCACCTTTTACAGGTGTAGAACACTTGCTTAGAGATGTGAAGGATACAACTGTAAGCACCCTTGCAACTGAGGCATTTTTTACTAACACTTAGCTTCTACCTAATCATTTTTCTCTTTAAGTTTTTATGGATCTCTTGCTCTACGTTAAAAATCGGAAGTACCATTGGTTTCTAATTCATTATTTTAGAATGCATAAACTTATCTGTTTTGTTCATTTTCTTCAGGCTACGGGGAAGCTTACAGAGTTATCTTGATCCTGTTATTGATGAGAAACTCCCCTTAAACCATGAGATTTTATACCATTCACAGGTGTACTTTTGGGCTGCCCTTGTATTTATTTTGAGTATGCATTTATGCATGCACGTTCAAATCCGTGCATATTGTACTTCTTTCCTTTTCATTTTACTTTGATTTGCTTTATGTTGAATTTTTCACTCCACTGAATTATCTCAATAATTGGTCATCTCACATTCTCATCTCTCAAAAATTCTGGAGCATGTGTTCAACCATATTCCAAACCTTAATTTGTCCGAGTTGATAAAGGCTTTTTCTGGTAAAGTATTTCAGATAGCCATATATGCTATTTCTAATTTACTTGTTTTCACCTATTCATTTTTTGGATTGTTGATATATACCACTATGTGCAGTGAAAACAAATGATACGATGTTGGTCATTTATCTATCTTCCCTCGTACGAAGTGTTACTGCCCTCCACAACTTGATCAGTAACAAGGTGAGAATAGTATCAAATTCTATTTGTGTTATTAAAAAATCTAGTATTTGATTCGTAGTTTACAATTTCCATGCACCCTGCTATATGTACTACATGTAATTTCAGATGCTCAACATAGAACATGAAAAGGCTGAAGAAAGCCTGTTCCCGTACGCGTCGCAGCTGGAGGCCAAGTTTGGGGTACTTTAGCTGCTATTGATTTTCTACAAGCAGTCCTATCCTATGCTCTTGTCACAGATTGTTGTATCACCCTATGGTCAGTTCTCAGCATTTGAGAATCAGGAGTTCTCATAAAAGGAAAGGAAGCCAGGGTTGACGATTTACTCAGTAGTACCTATGCTTTACTAATGTGTCCTGTGCCTTTAACAGTTTATGACAAAACTGGAAATTCGGTGGGAATTGTACGCTCATTCTTTGGCATTCAAGTGTTAAGAGTGGCAATTCTCAGATGTTTGTTCTTTCTTCTGCTTATTTGTTCCATGAATCCGCCACATTACACAGTGGAATTTTCCCATAAGAAAAATGGCTCAAACTCATCTGTGCTGCAGGATTCACCACGTGAAACAGAAAATCGCTCAAATTCATTTGACAGTGCCATCTACCTTGCTGTAAATCTTTTGTCAAATTAAGAAGGTATGCAGTAGATGACAAGAATTATTACATCGGAAGTTGTACATTGTTGATGATCATATACATTAGTTTCCCTTAATCTCCTTCATTGTAATCAGGCTGAACAGATTGTTCAAACTCAGAATCCATGATCACCCCATTCATTATATGTATAACAATCTTCCCTTTCTTGAGATCAAGTCTCTCTGATTCAACTCTGTTAACCAACAGCTTTCCATATGAACTCTTTGAGATGTACAATGTTAACCCAGACAATGAATCATAAGAAATCTCTTCATCAAAAGGAACCATAATTGAAGAAAGAGTCCGAGGAACAGCTGAGAAACCCAAAATTCGAGAAAGTATAGCATATGTATTGTTCACATTGTCTCCTACCAGACTATCATTTACTTGTAGCTTCAGATCACGTTCAAAAGCTTTCACCGAAGGAACAAAGATGGTAAAAGCAAGACCTTCGGGTAGCATCTCAATCATCATCGCTGCAAACTTCCCAAACTCCTCACATCTGAAAACCTCTCCATGTATTGAGGTGCTTCCTAATGATATATCTGGAAGCCTAAGCATTGAAAAAATCAGAATCACCAGGCAACAAACAGAGACCACCACCAACACAAAACAAATGGAGTTCTTCAAAATGTGGCCTCTCCTTTTCTTTGTCAATTCCATAACTCTCAGCTAATCTTTATTTCTGAATATCAATATCTACATTTAACAATTTACCAACTTGAACTGACATGAAAAACTAATTTTTAAGGAATCACTAGAAGCATCATTGACCACAATACCAATATACTTATCTAATAACACTTACAGATACTTGTATCTTTTAATCCCTGAATAGCAGCAAATGGCCCTCCAAACTCTAAAATGTTCCAAACTTCTCTAAGCTTCAATGCCAAAAGAAAATAAAAAGTTTGCTCTTGGTCTCCCTTACAGAATCTCAGAATTTAACCTGTCAATTTCTGAAAATGGTCCATTAAAAACAAATAGATTACTTGCCATCATTCACAACAATACTCTATACCATTACTACCAATCCAAGCCCTTTCAGTTCTTGCCAATCTCATGAACTATAAATCTCACCAAATAGCTCACGGTGAGCCAATGGAAAACACTAAACTCTTTTCTTTGGCCTTCCTGTCGCATACTAGTTCTATCGATTTCCAGAAGGAAATCACAGCGAGACTCAAAAGATCACTAGAGAGCAGCCTATTTCACTTGTTAGGTTCACACGTCTGTCTTTACTTTTCGAAGCTATAGCATACCCTACAAAGAAAACATATGAAGTTATGGATTCAACCAATCATATTCAGCATCTGATTACCAAGAAAACTTAATAACACTTCTCAAATATAAAATGAAGCATACCATTTAGCTCAGTTGACTTTACATTTTTAATTCTCAATATAACAACAGCATAAACTTCTACATCAGTCATTTCAGAAAATTTTAATGGTCCCAATCATTCCAAATAACAAACTGATAAAATGAAAACCTACGAAAAAATTAAAAGCAAAATGACGAATGAAGCAGCATTATTAAAGTCAACAATGATAAATTAAGATAGTACATGAGCTTACCTTAACCGAGATTACCTACATCACTTTGAGTGCGAAATAGAACGAGAATCATGGAGTTTCAAAGTTAGGGTTGGGTTTCGAAGTTAACGAGCTTTTGATCAGGTGAACGGGGGATCGGGGAAGGATACATATTGAAAATAAAATCTTTTTTTTTTTTAAGGAAAAAAATCATTTAAATTGGTCGAAATGGGGATTCAAAAATATTCAGGGTAAAACTTAGGCCTGGGCCAAATTTAATTTAATCAATATATTTTGTTTTGGGCTTAGAGTTCGGCCCCAAGTCTGTGAAACCAGGATTTTTGTATTTTTTGGGATATTTAGGTGAAATTAAGATTTCAATTCAAACTAATTGATTTTGGTTGTTTTATAAATGATTGGCATTGACATATTTTGCTTTATTTTTATTATTCTTAATTATTTTATAAACTGTTGACATTAGGGGTCAGGATCTAAGTAGGTTTAAAAGCAATACAGTTTTAGTGTAACCTAAAATACTATGTAACATAGATTTAAAAAAAAAATCAAAACCAAAATAATAAAGAT
Source organism: Aegle marmelos (assembly GCA_030449875.1). Taxonomy (NCBI): domain Eukaryota; kingdom Viridiplantae; phylum Streptophyta; class Magnoliopsida; order Sapindales; family Rutaceae; genus Aegle; species Aegle marmelos. Next base: position 25,904,967 of record JASUUL010000143.1, read on the forward strand.
ATCTACTCCCCAATTATGTCTATTGAGGAAGGAAATGAATCTTTATATGGGTATTTGATTTTTTTTTTTTTACATTTTGAAGATAAAATTATTGATATTTTTATTGCAAAAAATTCATCCACACCAAACCAATAAATCAATTGTTTAGGCTTTTTTGTAAGTACGATTTGTGAAGTATGCACTGAATAAATTTATTCTATGTTACTTTATTATTATTATGTTAAACTTAGAGATCAAATTTTGAAGTTTTCAACTTTTTTCCAATTGCAAAATTAAATTATGCTTTCATTTTATATCAATAAATCATGGGCATTCCAATAAAAAGTCGAGGATGAGATAAGATAGTAAATATAAAAGTGGATTTTCGTGGCAAAAACATGTCTCAATTCAAAGTTTGTGTTAGTTGGGTTCCGGTTTTTGCAATTTTTTAAGAATTCGGGTTTCAGCTGGGTTCACTATGAAATAGTCCATTGGTTCAAAATGGACTGAAATACATGGACGTCCTTGTCATGAAGAGGATGGGAACAAAGGAATCCAACTGATATTTATTCTTACAAAATTGGAAATTTGGTGGTGTACACAAATTTGACGTCCATCAAGCTTTGTCGTGATTGTTTGGCCTTTAGAAGTGTGAGAATTTGAATTGTAATAGATTTTTTAAAGATTTTCAAGGAATCATATAATTGGAAGAACAAGATCACTAATTGCGAAAAGTTTGCCTGCCTATAAATTTTAATTTGTGGTCCTTCTTTGGAACAATTTTGATCAAAATGTGTAGCCATTGAGGTTCACAGAATGTTGATTCAGAGCATTTGATGAATCCAAACGAAACTAGCTCTCATTCAAGGGAAGTAGAGTCCAAACTCAAAATCTCTTGTATCATGTCAATTTTTTAGTAATTAAACAATTTAACTCAAGCACTTCAGTCTCCAATCATGTTGCCAAATACGCTATGGGAAATAGAGTGTTCAAGAAACACTGTTACGAGTGTATAGAAAGATCTTGCTTCAGTGAGTGAAGATGGGATTATCATTATGTATGGCCCTCGAATTTCGATGAATTGATTTCAATTTTATTCTTTTTAATTTAATGCAAAGACGCAAGTCCCACAGATTTTTAACAATTTTCTTTCGTAAGAGAAATCAATTGCGTCCTTATCCAACACTAAAGTTGCTCTTATATTAAGTTCAGATAAAAAAAAAAAAAAGGAAGAAAGATTAACATTAACCAACTGGCCAAGTTTATAGGGAGCAGCAAATTGTATTCATTAAAAGGCCAAATAAAAGAGCAACAAAATTTAAATTTAACAATAAAATACAACACAAAATAACAACTATATATCACGACTAGACAAAACATCCCTTCCCCTTATCCTCCTACACCCGATCACCACCCTTAAAATCCCATTTTCCCCGATTCAATCCGACGGTCCAAAACAAATCACGATACATACTGCATGAACTCATGATCAGATTCAATCCCAGCCATTGTTTCTGGCGCCAAAACGACCTCGAGATCAACGGTGCCACCACCTTCTCTACCTGGAAAAGCGGAGATCTTACCGTCAAATTTGTTTGCCTTACCGCTTCTAACCGCCAAAGGCCGGCCCCACCCAAAATCGTTATCGTACATCGGGAATCTCGGAGAGCTGCCTATCGTGATCGATGCGCCGTCAAAGTTCCCTAACGGAAAAACCCGCGGGTTGCTCTCCCAATCCTCGACAAAACGACGCACCGTTTTATCGTCATGAGCATTCACATTCTTGTTCAGCTGGTCCGCGCACCACCGAAGGTCTTTAGACAGCACGTCACCCGCTGACGCGTATGTCGGTATGCTCTGAATCGCGTTACCAAAATACAACGGATCCAGCTTCGGGTTCAACCTGTGACGGCAATTAACAGCCATCCTAAACGTCGTCATCTTGTTCACGTGTAGTTTCCTCGCACGTGTCACTGCCCGCCATAGAAGCGCGGACAGAGACTGAAACGACGATATCTCACCGTTTGACTCCGTTTTCTTCAACCAAAGCGTGTCGTTGCTTTGCTTCCCGAGTAGCTCAGCAGCGTCAACATCGCCGTTATCGATCCATTTGTTGTTGTTCACTCTAGCTTTCAGTTTTAAGATAGATTCTCTGCTGAAACTGAAGATTCTCTCACTCAATGGCTCGTTCTCATTAAACGTCACCTTGAGTCCGCCGCCTGGAATCCTCAACACCGCCGGGGAAACCAACACCGACTCACGAGAAAAGTCCGGCTGCTTGGAGATTTTCTTGATGCCTTTAGTCAATTCAGCAAATGTATTGAAGAAATTCCAAAACGACGTGCCGTCCGCGACCGCGTGGTTCATTGTACAGGCAATGAACACGGCATCTGCTAGTTCGGTCACTTGAACTGTCAAAATCGGCTTGTAATGGCCTTCGTAACTGACAATTCTATCAAGAGCGAAGAGGCTCTTGACGATTTCGGGGACGTGAACCGGACTGAGGATGTCACGGACGGACCATACGGTGGCGTTTTTGTGGATGAAATCGACACCGGCGTCGTTGGAGGTGATGTAGATGTAGCCATCGGAGTCGGTGGTGAAGCGGCCGGCGAGGGGAGGGAAGTGAGAGAGGGTTTGAGAGAGAGATTTCTTTAAAAGGGAAATCAAATAGTCAATTGGAAAAGGCGGGCGAGTGAAGAGGCAGCCTTTTTGAATGTAGTGACAAGAAAGCATTGGAAGGTCAGAGACTGAGAGCTTCAAGTCCCCGAGATTTGACTTGTGCTCAGGCAAAACGGTGCACTTCGAGAGCAAAGTGGGAGCTGATAAAGCTGAGGAAGCAGCTACCATGTTTAATCTTTTCTTTTTTCTTATTCTTTTCTTCAAAAAAAAAATCTTGATAGAAAGCTCTCTCAGTCTCGCTCGCTGCAAAGCTTTTGAAACTTTGATGTTTTGCCAGTGAGTGAGTGTGGGAAAATTGAAGAGACGATGAGCCTATTTATAACGGTGGGGGTTGGCGGGTTTGGATTGGGGTTGGGGCGGGGTGCATGAACTTGCGGAGTGGCATCAATTGCTGTTGTCACATCTATTTTTAATTTTGCCTTTTTTTATGAGATTATTATTATCTCAAGTTACGATTGAAAGCCACGTGTGCATGTTCGTCCTCCTCCTCTATCAATTCAGCACACGCCCGTTTGTTAACTAATTATTTCTATGGTGAACATTATTATGCGGATTCTCTCTTAAATATGAATTTAATGTAAAGGATTTTCTATGATACAGTTTGTTATAATTTATTTTTCTCACGTGTTATAATACTGTGGACTTCACACGATATTACACATAAAAAAAATAAATTACACTAAGTTATAACTTAATATTTGTCTAATTCAAATCATAAAAAGAAAAGTTTTCTCAAATTATTTTTGATCAAATATATCTTTAATTGAGGTCTTTCATAACATTTTAAAAAGAAATCCACCAGAGGTGTGATATATTTTTAATTATAAAATTGGTAAATTAATTTGTGATCTCATATAAAATTTTCATGAATTTCTTTTTTAATGTATTCAAGTGTTTTAGTTCAATTATGTAAAATTCAGTGTGGTTGACTTTGTGATGACCTTTTCTAACAAGGTCCGGCAGCAATGTCTCTAGTTCGCCGGGGGGGGTGAGTCATAAGCTCGTGTAATTATTGCAAAAAATTAGTGACACTCATCAGTGGGGTAATGACACGCGTCCATTTATATTCAAGGGCAATATTATTATAAAGATTGCACTTGGAAATCGGAAATCACAAGGGAGCCAAATTGACGCTAATTTTATGTCCTCATTGACCAACAACAAAAATTGAGAGGGAAAAAATCCTGGGAGATTTTGCCTTCAGATCTCAGCCAAATCAACTTGAATTACACAAAGCCCACATCCACGAGATATGCATGCTTCACAAGCACCCAAATGTATGCAGAATCCATTGATGCAATCTTGAAGCTGATTTCACTCTTGAAAAGTGGAGTCGGCCGTGGCATTCTGCATGCGAGATTTTTGTCGTACGTGGCACACATGCAAAAGCTCAATATTGGAGCAAATTGGCTTCGTCTCATTGGACTACCGGAGAAAAGAAAGCAAAGCGACAAAGTCCTCCCCTCTCGTAGTCTCATTTGTGAACTGAAATGAAGAGGAGTTGCGCATTAAAATTTCTCTATTTTTTCACTCTGGGTTACTTGTCTAACTTGAACTATGAAATTAAAAGAATTAATTAAATTCTTCCCAACGGACAAAAAAGAAAGAAAGAACGAACGAAAGAAAGAAAGAAATATCAAATGTGTGAATCAGGCATGCATTACTTTTGATTAGAAAGAGAAAAAAAAAATTTATATTATTACTCATGAAAGTGTTCTTCATTATTGATATCCACTGCACATTTTAAAAAAATGAATTTTAAAATTTAATATTGACCCATTATAACTTAATATTACAAATATGGATTCTGAAATCTAATGATTTAGTATTATATTGAAGCTAAGCTAGACAGTATTATCAAAATGTCTCTTTCAAACAAGACTTGCCTGTTTGTGATTCCAAGACGATATTAGGTATGCCAGTGGAAAAAAGGATTAGTGCATAAGCTTGTTCATTCCAAAAATAAAAATTTGAAGTGACATATTGTAATTTAATTACATAGTTAAAAATAATATTATAACTGAATATTAAGTGATATTGTGGAAATCTCAAATTTACAATTGAAAACATGCATGTCTACTCTAAAGAACTCTTTATGTCTGCATTTGTAGGGGCGGGGGGGAGGGAGTCACCATCTTTAAAGAACTTACGTTTTATCAAAGAAGAAACAAACAATCAATTAACTAATCAAACTGCTTGACTTCATAAATATCCCCATGCTCGAATCATATACGATCAAATAGTTGTGAGAATTTAATAAAATATTTTGGTATAGGTTCATTAGTATTTCCGAATTTGCAATGCCACAATTGCGTAATTAATTATAATTGCATAAAATACCTCTCAACAAAATGGCAAGTTGATGAAGCTAGTAGCGCTAGGATCTATACATTAAAAATATTGCTTAATTGATTTGTCAACAGTTTGTCTAGTGGAGAGTACTATAAAATTAAGATCATTGAGAAGATTCGATGACCAAACCTATAAAATTCTCATGCAAAAAATGAACTTATAAATCCAAATTCCAACAACAAGATTGATTCAAATGAACTGCGCCGACTATTTACGTTCTGTATGTTGGCTGTCATTCCCTCAAACCCAAGAAAAGTCGGCCAGAATCTTAACTGTCTTAGCTTAGTTTTAGCTTACTAATTAATCCTCACATTTTTTTTTTATAACAAGCTACTTGGGATATTTAAATTTTTATTTTATGTTTGTCCGAGAATGCTGAGCTTGCATGCAAAGAAAGGTCGGTTAATTAGGTTATATTAGAATCTCCTAAAACCGCCATTTCTGATTTGTCGGTTTGCTGCATTATTTAAACATTGAAAATGTGTATTTTATTGCATGACATATTTGGTTTGATTAATAAATTGTTTGACTTGTTTCGTTGAAGAAGCACAGAGTAAATTGACAACTGCCACGTGTATGACAGTTCAAGACTAACTGATGAATGCTGATGAATAGGATACCACGAAATTTAATTGGTTTTATTAATTAAACAATTATTTGTTTGTCTAATTAATTGGAACTCAGTGTACGCTAACTTTTTTAAGGGAGATTCATTGATTCCACGGTGCCTTAACTGTCTAAAAGAGTGGAGTTTGTGTTGCAGTGAACCATGGCATCTGTTAATAGTGACAGTTCAAGACCAGCCAAGCAGATTCATGTGGGGTCTTCTTATTCGAGTTAATTTGCCCAAAGATGATCTAATTATTGGGATTTTAAAAGCAATTTATGCAATGCTTTTAATAGATTTTATCTTTGGGCAATGTTTAACAAAAAGTGAGTTTTTGATAGATTTTAAACAAAAAGGGCAAAAGTTCGAGCTACTATGAGGATTCTATCTCCTTTCCATAAAAATTTATAACAGAAGTATATCTTTTGGTCAGACTCAGTAAATTTTTAAGTTTAATATAAATGCATATAGCTTGCGTCTGGATAGACGCCAAAATTAAGACAATAGAGATTAACATCTAATTATTAAATTTCAACTCTATAGCAGCAATTTCTAAGATAAATGCTCTTTTAATTCTTTCATACTTGAGCCAAATACGTCTGTTTAATTTTAAAAATTATCTATAGCATTTCCCGTTACTTTCATATCTCCGCCAAACATTTATTGTAATTCTACTTATTTCAAGTTTACAACCTCTAATTACAACATTTAGGAGAAAACTCATTATTTATATGTTTATCATGTAAATATAAATCCAAAACAATTGATTTCAGAATTTAAAAATTATTTTCCCCACACAAGACAATTTCACAACACTTATAATCCTCCCCAAAACAAGTGAAGGACACTTCTGCGTTCTTTTGTTTCTTAATAAGATGACATAATTATTCAACCAAACCGATTAACCTTTTTCTTAAGTGACAAAAAAAATTATTAATTGATTAACAATTATATAAGTACTTATGTCATTATATTTGTCATCCTACCTACTGCTTGTCCGACGTTGATAGCCCATTTAATTTGTTTATTTGTATTCCCATTAACCTCTCTTTGCTTTACTGCATAAGTCAAAAGCTCTGAACATAAAGTAATTATATATACATTTTTTAATTAATTTAATGGGGCTAGGGTTTGCATTCATGTACCTAAATTTGAACCTGCATGGATTCCCATTTACGTTCTTTGAATTAGGGGTTTGGCCGGCTAATGCTTGGTGATTCATGCTTTTTCTTGCTGATAGGTTCAGGTCACCAAACTCAGCATGAGACCAACACAAATTCCATTACTATAGCTTCATGCATTCGCTTCAATTTTGTAAACAATTTCTTATGTATTTTGTCTTCCGACGTATTTTGGGTAATTTTCAAAGTGACTAGATATAGGTTTGAGTAAGGTTCATAATTAAATTTGAGTAAATAAAATTGACTGAGCTATTAATGTTAACATACTCGTTTGAACATTAAATTGAATCATATTTCGTGTATAACTTTTCTGACCATCTAAACTTGAATATAATTGTTCAAAATTTAAGAAATTAGTTTGAAAAAGTTGACATAGGATGTTGTATGTCACAAATAATGTATCTTCTGAAAGTCATAACTTAAGCTATAAGTGTCTGTTTTTTACATATAGTATATTTCATGGTTATTTTCTAGTTTTAAGATTTATTTTCTATGTTTCCTAATTCTTTTAAGATTTTTATCTTTTTATCTAGAACTTAGATTTAAGTGATGTTTGATTTTCTTTTCTTATTTTGATCAAAAGAATTTAATTATCATATTATTTTTTGAATTTACCTAATTTGGTAAATTTGAAATACTTAAGCTTGTTATAAAACGGGCTCAAAATCCTAGCATTATTTATTCAAACTTTCAATAAGACTTTTCATTATTTGAAAAGTTAGTTTCTTCTGTCAGTAAACCCAATAACATTTCCATTTCACCGCAATTTTTACGTATTTAACATGTTCTCATGCTTCTTTAACTTAGGTTTAATAATAAAATAGAAAAGTTTGTATCTAAGAATCTTTTCATTACCTTTGAGAAGAAACAGGAAAAGAAGAAGAAGTAGTATTTTCGTAGCCCAAGAACTATTCATTTATAGATTTGAATTTACTGCATTAAAACTCCTTCTCATCTAAAGACTAATTTTTATTTTTTATTATCTTTAGTCAAGTGGAAATGTAGTTTGGATTCTACTCAGGCATGAGTTGACTTAGGTGGTGTTTGTTTTTCATCTGAAATTTAAATGGACCAAAATTAATATAAAATCTTAATTGATTTAAATTTTGAATCTGAATAATTTTTTTTGGGTTTGAATTTCTAAAAATAATTATTAAACTATTTATTTTTAAACTTTAAAAACTAATATATATATTTTTACATTTGTATCCTTATTTGTCTCAACTTTTATATATATTATTACCCACACACCCGCAATTACCTATGCATCTCAAAAAAACATAATTACCATATATAAGCAATACCGTGTTGAAGTGAATACATAATGACTTTGAAATTATAATATATAAACTTTTTGATAAAAAATTATATAATTACATAAAGAGTTATGAGTAATACCTTTGATTACCAATAATAGAAGATTTAAGAACTTGATGAGAGTAGTAAATTGAGAAGGGATTCTCTAACAGCTGAAAAAAAAAAAAAGAGATTATTAGTGGGTAAAAGTGAATGGGTGGGATTCAGGATAGGCATGAAAAAAAACAATAAAATAATATTTTTTACATTAGAAATTAGTTGGTTAATTCATATTTTTCTATTCAGTAAAAAGTTAAAAAAATAAATTGACTTATTTTATAAAATAAAAATTATCTAAAAAGTTCTATTAAGTTATAGAAACAAACATCTCTAATTATCTTATTTAATTAAGTCAATTCACTTTAAGTCATTGAGTTAAAAAACAAACACCCTCTAACTTCTATATATTAATCTTAGCTCATATATATTAATCATCCTTACAAGTCATTCTTCTTTGGAACTGTAATTCAGACTCACTCGTGCATGCTCAGATGGCTCATGTATAGTCCAAACTTTGTTATTGATATATTTGTGATGCAGAAAGGTAGTTCGGATCTCCCTCATGCATAAGTTGCCTGTGGTTCTAATTCGTAATTAAAAGTTAGTTGATGAGTTATTAAGCCGATATACTAATTAATTAGCCCAAGAATTAGCCGCATCCTTTGCAGTTATGCTATCTATAAGGTTGGTCCGATGTACTTTTTTATAATTTCTTTTTCAAAATTGTCATTCTATAAAAATATTAAATGATTGCAAAAATGAGAACTGTATGTGTCCAAAAATATCTAATATGAAAACAGTACTAACAGGATATGAAGTGAAGAGAAGCAAAGGCTATCTTTACGCTAACAAAATTATGCAAAAAAAAGTTTCGATTGTTAAAGGCATCTTCTCTGGATATTTCACTGTCAACATTGGAGTTCTTTTGCTTTTTCCATAAATCAAATCGACAAGCCCCATGGCATTATAAGCAGTTAGCAGTTTTCAAATTGAGAACAAAATTAAGTAGTTTTAATTCAATTACATAACTAGCGAAGAGGGTACGTATAAGGTTAGCCGAACTTGGCTTTTCTCCGTTACTTTTAATTCGCCGTTAAAATTGAATAGTCTCGATGCAAAGAATCATCAACATGCATGTCTTGATCAGTGTTGCTAAATGTTTGAAGCAAAGATTCAAAGTTCAAGTGGAGATAAAAAGAGAAGAGCTACCAAGTAGATCTAGGAAACCCTAACCAAAACAGGCTAGTGATTAGTGAACCAATTAAAGCGAATAAAAACAACTCATGTGACGTAGAATATTTGCATGCTTAAAAAATTGTTGATCGACAACAATATGAGGTTTGAGTTCTTGTTCCTTTTCCGTTTGATGTCAATTATTAAGTCTGAATTAGGTTAAATAAGTTTTTCGAATTTTAAAGGCGGTTAAATTTGGGCATCTAGTTCGAGAAGGGTACATGCTACTCGTCAATTAAGTGCAGTGGACCAATAAACTTATGTGACGCGATTGGACAAAATTGAAAAAATGAATCAATCTTAGAGATATCGATATTAATGACCTCTCAGCTTGGACTGTTCTATTAATTTATAATTTCTAACTTCATTAGGAGTTGAAATTCATTCCGTTTGTGTGATGAAATTGGCTTATTTCTCCAAATATTACACCATTCTCAATAATTTTACGAACACGGCAATTCTTCAAATACAAAATTAAAAGACACTTAGAGAGGTTGAATTCGTCAAGGCTATGCAGTTGCGGAAAGTTTCACCTATATTTCCTATCTGAATTTATTCACAAAGTATAGGTCACTTGTAGTAACTAATCCAATCATTGACCTTTTAAATGCAAAGATTGATAGCTAAGGCATGGCAGCTTTATGATCATATCATTCTTAGGCGAAAGAAGATAAATGAGTACCAACAAGGCGTGTGGGTCAAAAATCTTAGCATATCTTTAGCTATAGGTAAAGCTGTAGCTTCAAAATTTGATGAGGATCAAGCATCATATCTTCTTGTTCTCCATTTTCATGATTTTGGGTCTATGATCTTTTTTATAGGTACAGGTTCCTAAATTGCAGATAAAAACACTAAGAAAGAGTGGGATGAGCGATGATGTGACTGTGCAATTTATGTAAAGCATTCGTTGGTGGCCAAAATGCGAGCATTTGTTTGGAATAAATCGACAATGTCTCTGGCAAAAGATTTAGGGCCTTTTAGAAATCTTAGCTGCATCTAGTCAGTTTCGAATTGCTCCAATTCAAATGCATACCAATAATTCAGTAAGAAGAGAATCGCGATTTTGTAACGAAAGTTAAAGAGTTGATATAGTGTCGAATACAATAATGTTGTCAGACCCTTACCAAACAATTTCAATTTTACGTGTAGTAATTTTCGTAATACTTTATTAAATTTAAGTTATTATGTTTGTTCCTTCACCTGCTTACTTTATTTCAGTAATATATTATTCCACCTTTCTCGGGTCTTTTAAATTGACGTTCATTTTTAATCTTTATTGATTTAGTGTTGAGGTTGTCAATAAGCATATAAATTAGTTAGTATTAGATTGTTCTATTTTAACCAAGATTCTCGGGTCGAGACTTGAGAATATAGCTGTGTTAAATACTTGTTAGGAGAGATTAATATCAAATGATTTAATACACCAAAATTAATGATGAGGTTCATTATGTCCCATTTAATTATCTGCATTAGTTAAAAGCTACGTAACTGAGGTAAATCAACCAAGAACTTCCCATCTATTGTTATCGGTCATTTCATGTAAGCCATCAAACATGATTTTGCGAAGGTTTTCAAGAAAAAAAGAGATAAAGAAAAATGTGATTTCTGTCGAGTCAGAGTAGGGCATATATTCCATATGGTAATTGATGACAAGAAAGAATGCAACGAGAGCCACGAACTTCATTCAATTCATTGAAAACTACATGCATGAACCAAACAATATACAAAATGTATAACGAAATGATGGTTTGATGTTAACACTAAAGGTATTGGTTAATTATCTAATGCTATTGCCAAATTCTTGGATTAACGCACTTTGAAGTTCCTTGATTGGCTACTTAGTCCCGACTTTTCTTCCATCTTTTGACCTATTTGAAGTTTTATTATGCTTAGTTATTTTAATTTTAGGTTAGACCAATGATATTATGGGAACTTGTAAAGACAATCACAAGGAGACAAACTTACTAGTTTCCGGGTAAGATTTTAGTGAAAGGGTTCGCTCCGAAGCTGCGAATGGGGGAAGAAAGTGTCAGAGGACGTGTCGGTGTGACCGGTAATAGCCCTCCAATATCTAAGCCAGTAAAGGATACTAGGTTTGTAAGGTGACTGTTGTTCACTTTTGGGGTGTTCCCATTTCATTTATATTGAGGGCATCTTGGCAACTGTTGTTCCAATGTACATGTCATGCTCTTATTGCTCTGCCCAAATTTTACATTCAACATCAACAAAAGCATAATAACTGAAGTATTTGCTAAACTCTCAATTTTATAAGCTGATTAATATTACAGTAACTTGTACAACTAGATAGATTGAAAGTCATAGTACGTTAATCCCAAGCAAATCCTAGTAAGTAGGATTTGCAACTAATCAGAGGTTTGATTGTAAGTTCTACGAGTAGAACTGCCCTTTTGTTTTTGTTTTTTTTTTTTTTTTGGGGGGGGGGGGGGGGGGGGGGGAAAGATGCAAGCAGCTATCAATCGCGTAGCTGCTAATCATAGAAGTGTGGTCGAACGGTGTTGTTTTGATTCGTTAAAAGATTTTTTAATTGCAAAAATCTAGCGGATTTAACTCAAAAAATCATTAAAGTTTGATAATTACCCCGATCAAATGATGTTGCCAAAACAATTAGTGAATCAGTTAAAGAATCATGTGGACGCATCGATGTCTAACATACAGTTTTTTATTGCACTTTTTGTATCTAATACTTGATTTTAGTCAAAATAATTGTCTTTCTTAAATAATTGTCTTTCTTATATGCTATACATTGAAACAAGTAAGATCATTTCTCATCATCCCACTTTCAAGTAGATAAGCCAATTTTGTGGGCAATTATGCCTTTTGATATATTGGGAATTTGTCCAATTCCGAATCGTCAAACTGTACATATCTAATAAATCCTAGAGAAAAGGAGATAAATTGCCCATTAAAAATTGAAATAAAAGCCAAAAGTGATATGATTGTTTGATTCTATGATAAAATAATGGATTTTATTGGTACAAGTACATTGGACACCATGATTATTTTTGCTGCCACGAAGATCTTATATCAAAATTCCAAGAAGAGAGAAAAAGAAAAAGAAAAGAGAGAGAGGGAGAGAGAACAAATGCTTTGTTGTGGAAGCACAAACATACATATTAAGACAAATTTAGTGATATGTACAAATGATGTGAGAATCCACTTTTATTCAACAGCATTATGTTGAATTAGTCAAAATAAATTTATTAGAAAATACCCATTTGTCTGATTTTTATCAATAATCCCCCCCCTCCCCCCCCACCCAAAAAAAAAAAAAAAAACACGTGGGAGCATCTGTTCCATTACTGCTCACTAGTGAAAATAAAAAACCATGTGGCTAGACACATTTGATCAATTGTGTTTGTGATTGATCGTAAGTATTCATTTCAGCATGTTGATATTATATAACAAAAATTAATAATTTATCAAGTAGAAATGTATGTCAACAGTCAGTTCCATTAACAGACAGTACTCATTTCAGTCAGTTCAAGATATGATTTGCCTGGAGGCAGCTCATGGATAACAAATTTTCTTCTATAAAGACACATTTTAGTCAAAATAGCTTTCTTTTATTAATTTATAAAACGTCTATGTGTATTTTATTATGTTTTTTGAAGGAACACGTGGGGCAGTTGTCCCATAAAATTGTTGGATTCCTTGTGATTTATACAAAACAATTATGAAGATAATTTATAATAAATCTCAAGTAATTTAAAAGTTTTCCTATTACAATTTAGTCATCTTTGATGGCAAGAAAAATCAAAGCCTATTAATGAGTAGAGTTAGCGACTGCTGTCCCGCACCACTGTCAAATCTATAACGGACAGACTCTGAGGTGCTGCGTAAGTTAGTGGCACGTCACATATGGGGTGGGGAAGAGTTTGAGTCCGTCAAGGAACTCAATTTTATGATATTATGCGTATTTCAAGCGTGGAATAATATATGTCGATGTTTTTGGGCACATATGTTTTAGATAGGAGACCCCTAAATTCGGGACGGTAAAATTGGGATCCAGTCTGAGTTTCATCTTTTCATTTCTAGATGTGGGTATTAGAATATTGTACCAAATTTTTTGACTCGGGTTTAGAATGGGTAAAACTTAAAAAAAAAAAAAATTTGAGGTTCTTAGATACACATTCTAAAAAAATTAAATACAAATATAGATTCTAAATTTCAATGTTCCAAAGTAATAAAACATTCACAATTACAAATCCGTAACATAGCATTCAGAAAATGAAAATCCATAAGTCTACAATTGAAACTTACGATTTTCGAATTCAATATTCATGAATTTCAATGATCGGCATTCAATAAAGCAATGAACAGCGGCTATTGATAATACGATGATAACGATGAAGATAGCATATAGTTGCGATTCACGATTAGCAAGGGTGGACAATGGGGCTGGGTATCAAATCAAATTTGGATTTAACCAATAATTCGATCGAATATAATTTGTATCGTCCGATCGGATTTGATTTGGATCGATTGGAACAATCAACAATCCGAATATATTACACTTATATGTAAAAAAAATAATTAAATATAAAAGCACAACCTAACATCTCTTCAGATATTTCCACTCATCTCCATCATCAATATTTCTTCACTGGGAATGTGTGTTAGGACAAGGGCTTTTTTTTTTAATTTATATTAAAAATAATTAAAAATAATATTAAAATAAAAATATCTAGATTTGGATTTCAAGTATCAGGTTCATCCAAAGCAAGACTTAAACTCAAATACATATATACTGTGTTTATTAAACTGGAATCGGAATAAATTGGAATAAAAATGGACAAGAATGAGATTGAGATAGAATGAGAATAAGGAATGGAAATCAGAATAAGTTATTTACTTAAATTATAGGAATCGAAATCGAAATAAGCTGAATTGCATTAATGTATTTGCTTTATCTTAGAATCGGAATCGGAATAAATTAAATTGTAACAAATTACTAAAAAGTACTTAATAAATTATTGTAATAATTGATATTTTATATTTTAATTATAGTGATTATTTATTAAAAACTATAATTATTAAAATAGTATTAATAATAATTAATTAGTAATAATAATATATTAACTATTGTGACTATTTATTCAAAAACTATAATTAATATATTTTTGTAGATAATGTATTAATATGTTAATTAATAATAATCATATTAATTAATTAATAATATATGAATTAATTTTAATAATTATATTAACGAGTATTATGATAGTTAATTAATTAATTAATTATAATAACAAAATATATTAGTTATTGTAATTATTTATTCAGAAACTATAATTATTATAATATTTTTTAATAAGGTATTAATATATTAGTTAATAATTCTTATATTATATTAATTATAATACATGAATTAATTATAATAGTTATATTAATGATTATTATAATAATATATTAATTAATTAATTATAGTAATAACATATTAATTATTGTGATTATTTATTCAAAAACTATAATTATTAATATATTTTTATTAATTATTTATTAATATATTAATTAATAATAATTATATTAATTATGTGATCATTTATTCAAAAACTATAATTAAATATGTTCTTGTTAATAATGTATTAATATATTAATAATAGTAATAATATATTAAATAACTATAATAATTATATTAATAATTATTATTATTTTATAATATTATAGTAATTAATTAATTATAATTATAAAAAATATATTAATTTAAAGAAAGATATTTTTAAAATATTAAAATATCATTAGAGACAAAATTGAAAGTTTAGAGATTAATTCCCACCTTCCCCATGGAAATCAATCTCCCATTCTTCATTCCCAAATAGTGATGGATCCTACCATTTCAATTTTGATTCCTACTCAATTTTTACGAAATAAACGCTATCAATTATTCTGATTTCATATTCTAATTCTCTAATCTAAGAAGTAAACGCACTATTAGGTTGATAAAATTACATCTAGATACTGGATTACCTTTAATCCAATATAGCTTGAACCAGCGCGGATTGTCTGGAATAATTTAGGTCTAGGTTAACTATCATCTTTGTCTAAACTATTTATAATTGTTTAAATTTAAAATTTAATAAAAAAATACTATAAACACTAGGAATGATAAAATCTTCTATGGATTCAGGGTCCTATGACTCCACCTCAAATGTGAATAATTTTACATAATTTTTAAGAAATGTGGTTGAAAATAAAAAAAAAATCCTCAAATCCTTGATGAGGTGGGGTTTATTTTTGTATAACCCACCACTACTTCAAACCCTGTTAGATATAAATATTTTTTTATTTTTATTTAATAATTTTTATTTTATCAATTACAATATTAATTAATAAAATTTCTTTTTATTTTTTCTTGATATAAATATGTTATAACTAAAAGAAAACTCTACACTATAAGTTTTATTTAATCCTAAAATATTATTAGAGTTAATTACCCTAGGGTGACATATTTTTTAAAAACACTTGAATGGATGATAAAACATTGAATGAAAAATAATTTTCTTATTAAATTTAATAACAACGTTTGATTCAACAAGGAAATTTTTTGAAATAATTTATTTGATTTAACCAATAAAAAAGCCCATTAATTACATTTATATATAATTTTTTTAATTTTTCTATTTAAAAAATAAAAAATAATTGTGCATAGGCAAAAACATATTTTACAACTAATTTAGGGATAAAAATTTTATTTTATAACTTTATGGAGACAAAACTTTATTACTGTTCACGTTAAACTTAACAGAAAAGTTAACGATTTGTCATCCATTCAAATATTTTTAAAAAATATATTATCTAGTTAAAATTTATCAAAAAAAGCGCCGGCTTAGGGTAATTAATCTATATTATTATGTTTTCTTTTTTTGCTAAAGTACTACTCACTTCAAGTATTTTTTAATTTTAATATTATTTTAAGATATTATTTCAAATATTTAGAGATTTTTTAAAAATAATTTAAATACTTTATGATATAGTAATAATTTTATTTAAATTTTAATATATTAAAATTATTTATTTATATCTACTATAAGATAAATAAATAAAGAATAGAGTGGGAATAGAAAAATTATTCTCCATCATTCTTACCCCACTAAATTTATAAAAAAAATATGAAAAATAAAAATAAAATTTTTACTAAAATGGGAAGTAGGGTAGGGCTCTACACTCCCACCCTACCCCATTGCCATCCCTAAAAAACACCTTACAATTTATTATTTTAAACCATCAGTAGTTGTTGATCTCGCATGGCACTTGTTGGAGAAACATCATCGGTCTTCTTCGGCACCAACAATAGCAACAGAGATTTCACGATTCCAATCCTTAAAATCCTCAAACCACTCAGGATCTTGGAATAATTGATCGCCAACCACATGTCAATCTTGTTGGAAACATCAAACTAGCAACGGCAGCAATTGATCCCGTCTCAAACAAACCACCACCAATAGTAGCTCTTTGATCTCTTTATTGCAATCGCTGATCGCTAATGATGAGAATGATAGTGCTGATTATCATCATCATCGTTATTATTCTTTCTCGAACAATAATAATCATAATTATTATAATAAATAATAATGATAATAAGTATTAATTAAAGACATTTTAATAATTTATAATAATTTATCTCGATACCATAATAAAGTAAATATATCAATAAAAATATAATTTATTTTAATTTTGATTCTTTTATAGTTTAAGTAAATATTTTATTGTGATTTTCATTTATCATTCTTATTTTATCACATTCTGATTCAACATATGTTACTTCCAACTGATTCTGATTATAATGCTATCATTATTTTTTTTTAAGAACTTCAAAATACAAAAGCCGTTGAGAGCTAGTTGAATAATTTGATAAAGGCCCGTGTTGGCTGGAGCGGGCTACTGAGAGTCTTCTGATTCGGAGTCCAACGAGGGGATTGAAATAGTGCTGAATGCACTCTGTCTCCTTTTAACTGCACGTACAAAAGGCCTGGGACTCAAAGATGGGGTGCATCTACTAGCATTTATATTTGGAAAATGACAAGTGAGGCGACCATAAACAGAATTAAAGCTTCTAATTACAAGAGTCACAAGGAAGGAAGTACCCAAATCCACTTCAAGCACGAAGCTAGTACATCATCAGCATAAGTACATAACACTCTTAAGGCTATGTTTAGAAGCTATGATTAAGAGTAGGGTAAGACTAATTTTGATATTAATTATTTATTTTATATTTGACCAATTTCACATTGGATTAGATTAAAGGACTAAATTTAAATTTAATCTTAAAATATAGAATTAACAGTCCCATTTAACACATCGATCTAATTAGGATTAATTTTAAAAATAATTATCTATTTAATTAACTATTATTTGTTATCTAATGTAATATTTAATTTAATAACCATTATATTAAAATTATCATGAAAATTAATAACCAATTGTCGGCTGCTTTTATATATATTATTTGCTAACTTTTTGATAAAAGAAATATATTTAATATATGTAATAAAAAATAAATTACATATTTAAATATTTCTTAATTTATATTTGTTTATTATAATCATGATTATCTAATAGCCAATTTCCTATATATTTAATTTTTTACTAATTGTCCTTAAAAGTAAGTTTAATAAATATTTTATCATTAAACATTTATGAATAATTCATATTTATAAATAAATGTCAACTTAAATGTTATCTAATTTCGTTCAAGTATAATTTACCATAGTCCAACCTGATATTGTACAAAACATAAAATAGTATTATTCAATCTACTTTAATCCAATTAAACCTAATCTAATCCAATCTTAATAATTAGTCTAATCCTACCATCTCACAACACAAGAACTATTCTAATAAATATATTACTTATTAGTCTTCTAGTACTAATAATTAGTGAACTTGGCCGCCTATGAGAAACTGAACTATTTTAAGATTAAAATCGAACACCCAATTGACCAAAAATTAACCTCACTCCCTGAATATTATGAATAAAAACTCCCAGGTTGCAATAGTTGACTTAGTTTATACTTGTAGATTCTATATTTTTGTTTGTTTCAAAGAATTACAAACCGACTCAACAGGCCGCCAAATAAAAATTTACACGATACCGAGAATGGTCAGTTTCTATCACAAAACCACATAAAAACCAAATGATGCTCTTTGAAAGCCAGAGGCAAGCAACGGTATAAGCACAGGAAAAACAATGAGGGTGCTTCAGAAAAAAATCTTATTTTAGCTATCAAACTAGCAATACAACTTTTTGAGACTATGCTGAGGAGAAAATAAGGGAATGCAAATTAAAGGTAAGTAACTTCTCTCTCCTTCTCCCATATAAAGTGGACTAAAACTTTGGAAACCTTCAAAACTTACACCTCAAAAAGAAAAGTGATGGCAAAGAAAAGGGATTTCTTGATGTACAGTTTAGCTCAGTGTATAATACTTGATTCGTGGTACAAACTATTTTCCTATATTAAGTTTGATGGCCCATTTTCTCCTTAAGGCAAGTATCTCAAATCACATACTTTCTCGTGGACAATACTTGTACAAAAGCAACAATGGTCAAAGGGTGTCTACTGCCCTCGAGCATTCAAGTAAGTTCTTTTTTGTTCAATTTTTAGAGAGAGATTCTAGATTAAGATGGGCAATAGTTTAGTACCTTTTTTTTTTTTTTTTTTTAACTTACCTCCTAAAGGAGGTCTTGGTCTTACAAAGGCAAATTGAGACTTGGAGAGGTTATTTGACATATAACATTTTACTTGTGACAAGTATCAATAAGTCTCGTGCATAAAGAGTTAGAGATATTTATTAGTATGTGTCATTACTTGCTAATGACAAGTATTATTTTGACACTTGTCTTTGTGTTCTTCATTGATATCCAATGAGATTGAGCTTGACTCTTGATTTCTCACAAATAGAGTAGGTTATGTGGCATTTCACCTGTAAGCACTTTCGATAAAATTTGTTAATAGGATTTTTATTGGAATAGTTTTTAAGTATTGGGAATAAAAGCCCTACGCATTTTGTTGATAGTTGCCCTTATGTGCTCTACCTAGAATATTTTCGAAGCACCAAATGTCATTCTTTACAAGAGCGCTCTATATACTTAAAGAAATTTAAAGCAAAACATCTAAAAGTGAGTATTGACTAAATGCCAAAGGAGAGATTCTACAAAAATGTCCTAAAACCAAGCTTTCCAAGAATGCCTTGATTACTTAGAAAATATTTTAAGCAAAGCACCTACTGGTGAGTATTGACTACCTATATGTGAGTATCGTCTAAAGGCCCAAAGGCAAGATTTTACAAAAATGCCTTAAGTGCTTTGAAAATGTCCTAAGTAAAGTGCTTAAAGACAAGTATCAACAAGACAATTAAAGGCGTGATTCCCAATACTTCAAATATTCTAAGAAAATACCTGCCAGAAAAATTCTATAAAAAACACTTATTTATCCTTCTTATGATAAATCAATTCAAGGGCCAAAGTCAAATCAATCCCAAGCCATCAGAGATCGAAAAAGAACATAATGGCCCAAAAATTATAAGACAAGTGTTTAAATAATACTGGTTATAAGTAAATATTAACACATACCAATATGTGTCTTTATGCATGAACCCTATTGACACTTATCATAAAGACAATGCCGCATGTAAAATAACTTGTCCAAATCAAGTCTCAAGTTATCTATAAAGCCAAGACCTCTCTCATTGGAAAGGTAAGTTAAAAGATGTACTAAAATATTGCCCATCTTACTTTACAATTTCTCTTTACAAATTGAACTAAAATATAATGACTTAACCATTAAAGGTTATTATCGGCAACAGCAATACCCTGTGACCATTGTTTCTTTTACAGAGTAATTGACTACAAAGAGAAAATGAACCGCAAAGCTTGATACAGAAAAAGAAAAAAGTTCAAAACACAAATTAGTTACCATACGTCGAAATAAATTTTCCATCAACAAGGCCAAAAGGTATGAAAGACAGAGAATAAAGATACAAAACACTGCCAGGCCAATTATAAATTCATAAACTCTGATTAAAAAAAAAAAGAATGGAAAATGCATCTCTCACCTGCACCAGGTTTGCTTCTCTTTCCCGGTATATCCACGACAAAATAGGATTGTAATAAATTACTTCTACTTTCTACGTAAGTAAGTACTGAATTATATTTGATATAACTTACACCACTCACATAAACAGTGAATGAATCCCATATTATATATTGTTTATATGAATAATATAAGTTATATTAAACTATAATTTAAGAGTTTTCTTCTAGATAATTATTTTTTAATTGTTTCTCAATAGTCAAATTCTTAATCTATTTCATTATCAATTTCTGAATATTAAGCAAAAAATGAATTGAATTAATATAAGAAAGTCAAGAAGCTGGGAAAATGTGCTGATAAGAAAGAAGTCAGATATCCAAACAATCCAAAATCTTCCCTCGTCCTGATTATATTATGATTTATGATTTGCCAATTTAACTAATTATTTTTATTCTTTTAAAAATTTTATGATGCACGTTTTCATACCGAAATGTTAATACAGTTCGCATAATTGATCATTCACTAAATTTCTCACTACATCTTTTCTTAATTGAAATTTTTACTGTAAATATATAATTTGATCCATTACTTATTTGACCTCACTCTCACTCATCTCCTGCCCTTATCAAAATTTATCATGATACATGAAGTAAATATTATATTTAATAAATGAAATTATTTAAAAGATAACAAATTTGGCCCTCTCGTAATCTAAACAATATGGAAATATCAAATATGGAATACCCATTTGTGTGTAAATAGAAAATGAAAGTTTCTAGACCACTTTGAATCTATTAAATTTTTTTGGTCAAATCTGAGAACTCTAGATAACAATATTAGATAAATATGACAATATTATGGTAAAAAATAAGAGAAAAATAAAGTTGATTTAGGAAAAAAAGAGGGAGAGAGAGAGCAAACCTAGTTCATTTTTAATCAAAGGTAATTTGTAATTTTTTAGAATTAATGGATTAAAATAATAAGTTAAAATTTAATGATTACTTTAATTTAAAAATAGATGTTAAAATAAAATTAGTGGATTCAAATAGTTATAGCGGTTAGATAAATACAGGACTTAAATATTATTACTCATGAATAGGTTTGGAATGACGGTTTTACCCTTCAGCCACAGTTAATCAATGCTCGGGCCAATAAGGGCAAGCTCCATGATCTGTGGAAAAATTCGGTGAGCAACTTCGCTAACTATATAGTTTAGGCCTTTAAGATTTATGAAGAAGCTAGGCTTGTTGCTAACTCTGTGATTTAAGATTTACGAAGAAACTAGTCCTATGGCATCCTAAGCAAATTACGCTACATGAATGATATTTTGTAACCTAACCAAATTACGCTACATGAATGATATTTTGTATTTACTGGATCATTTACTTCTAATTCGTTAGTAATCTGCAATAAGATAACATGATCAAATTACACCACATGATAATATTAATCTATTTACTGGATCCTTTACTTGTAATTCGTTAGTAATCTGAAATAAAAATTCTTTTTTGCATATATTCCATTAAGACTGTGATTCGCCCATACAAATGTATAAGTTCAATTTTGTAACCTAACCAAAATACACTACACGACAATATTAATCTATCTATCCTTTACTTATAATTCATTGGTAATTTGAAGTAAGAATTCTCTTTAACATACATTTCATTAAAATTGTATAAGTTCTCTATTTTTTATATTTTTCTACTAAGTTGAGTAAATATATGTAAAAAATTCATATATATATATATATATATATATGAATATATATTTCTTTTAAAAGAGAGAAAGATAGGCAAACTTAAAATCAATATTTACTTTTTTTTTTATTAAAGTAATAAAATTCTTATTTTAAATTTTTAAATTTTTATTCTTTTATTAGAAGACACACGACATGCATGACAACTAACTAAAGGATCCAATAGATAAATTGATATTGCCGTGTGGTGTAATTTGATTAGGTTATAAAATTGAACTTATACATTTGTATGGGCAAATTGCGGTCTTAATGAAATATATACTAAAGAGAATTCTTATTTCAGATAATTAACCAATGAATTACAAGTAAAGGATTCAGTAGATAAATTGATATTGTCATGTGGTGTAATTTGGTTAGGTTACAATATTGAACTTATACATCTGTATGGGCAAATTACATATCTGACACCGATGTATAAACATGGCCAAAAAAAAAAAAAAAAAAAAAAGAAATGCAAATGTGGGACAATCTAATAGACAACAAACAACACTGCCATATACATGGCAAAAACGAAAAAAAGCCAACTCCAAAATAGAGCAGCCTTTAAAATTGTAGTTAAATTTGAAATAATTGTCACAATACACAATTGCATCCAACAAGCATCCAACGATTTTGGAGACTGTTCTGGAGAGGGTCGAACGTAGCTGAACGCATGAAAAAATGAACACCAAAAGAAACAGAGTGGCAAGAATCCACTGGACGAAACACAATGACAATACATGCGCGGCAAAAAAGACTAATGGAATCATAGCGGCGGACAAACCCACAGACGAGAGAGTAAGGAGAGTACAGAGAGCGACCAAACTTTCTCCTTATTAGATAATAAAAATGAGGATTAATTATACGCTGTTATATTATCTTATGTATGGTTTAGATAAGAATTGGACCAAGTGGTTAAAGATAAATGGCAAGATCATCACTAACCTTAGTTGTTATTATCAAAATCAAAGCCACCCGTAAAAGGAAGAAAAGAAACTAAGAAAGTGCAAAAGAGCAGCACTAAGCCCCTAACCATAGATTGAGGAATGAATGTTCTTCAATTCCATAGAAAGAAAAACATGGCCTTCGCCCTTGACCTCCATACCTTCCAATTTAACGAGCCCAAATCTGCCTTGGTTCTTCACCGAAATTTGTTCCGGTAATGGAATCTTGGCTCTGCCAACTGCCACAATCCCATTCGAAGTTCCAGGACGAGCAGCGCTCGAATTGAATCTAATCACCTCAATGTTCAAGAACCTATAATCCGAAGGCCGCTCTATGGGTATACGAAAACTTTGTTTCCAAACAGGATCCAGAAGGCCTTTTTCAATGTGAGTGAAGCATTCTTTCCCTGGCTCCACCCAGAACACAATACAATAGTTACGCTCTTCAATTGTCACGTTGCTGTACAAGTCTATATTTTCTGCATGGTAGATTGTGCAGTTCAGGGCGACGTCGTTTGGCGAACTTGACATACTTGACATTCTCATCTTCTTTTTGTTTCTACTTGAACGGTATTTCGCTTCGTCACAGCAGTCATCACCTCTTGCTTGGCTGAACAACAAGATGGCATAAATAAATGTAAATAATAATAATAATATTAATAAAATTAAATGAAATTAACTTGCCTGGCCATTATGAGCGCTCATGGTATCTTGGGATGTGGAAGGACAATTAATCTGCAAGAAGAAGAAGAAGAAGAAGAAGCAGAAGAAGAAGCAGAAGAAGAAGAAGAAGAAGAAGAAGAAGAAGAAGAAGAAGAAGAGATTGACGAGGAAGAGAAGGAGAAGTTGAGAGGAAGTGTGGCTTTGTGTTAAAGAGAGTTTTAATTAGGGAGTGTAATTAATAACAATTGGCAGTTGGGGTTAATATGGAAAGTTGATTAATAAAGAATTTAATAAGAGGAGGAAGTCTTGTTAGATTGATGGATTTCCTCTGTTTTTTCCCCCTAAATTTTGCCTCGTTAATTTCTTGAGTTTTGTATTAAAAACTTAGAAATTTCTAAATGCCATAATGAAAAATACGATATTAATATCGTGATACATATAAATATTATAAATTATGTATAAAATTAATAAATATAAAATAAAATTAGTAAATTCATACAAGATTATTAATTATTTAAAAAATTAACATCGTTTCTTATAGAATTTTAATGAAAAATATTTTATTCGCTTACAAAAAAATATTTTCTTTAATTAAACAAAAAAAATTATGCTAAAAAAAGTAAAAGAAATTTTATTGAATTGGTTACCATAAATTCTATATTTATTCTAGGACATTTGTATATTTTTTTTAATTTTCTATAATAATATTTATTTATTACACATACTGATTATTCGTAATTATTTATCTTGATGTGAATCAAGTAAAAATAAAATTAAAAAACTTATATTATTAGACACATATATAATATATTAATAAAATTAGGTCTAATTTTGAGTCTTACACATACTTTATGTAGTTTCAAACTTTTCACTTGTATTTGAAGACTTTTTAGGGTTGAAAAGAAATGTAGAAAGATACAATATAATCTCATTTTACAACAATTATGAAAGATATTAAGATAATATTTTTCTTTAAAAATATGATTTTGAACATAAATTTCCTTCTTAATAAAACATCATATGTATTACATAAATACAAAACTAATATTATTCAATTTAAATAAAGAATCAATAAATATATAAAATAATAACTATTATAACAAGTTTTTATTTTATAATTGTGAACTTTTTTTTACAATAACTATTATATTAATTTACTTATTTTAACTTTTATTCATAAGTCTTAGGCATAATTTACAAACTTTATGTTTTATTTTGCACTTAATGTTGATTTACTTGTTTCATATTATATTTATAAGTTTGCATTTTATTTACCAGTAATACATCAATTTACTAGTTTTATAGTAATTTACTTATTTTACTTTTCTTTTATAAATTCTATATTTTATTTCTAAAATTTATATTTTATTTTACAGTTATTGTTGATTTACTAGTTTTATGTTTACAAGTTTTTAATTTGTTTACTAGTAATATAGTAATTTACTTGTTTTATCTTCTATTTACAAGGCTTATATTCTATTTTTAAAATTTATGTTTTATTTTGCACTTAATGTTGATTTATGAGTTTTATGTTATATTTGCATATTTTTGTTTTATTTACTAATAATACATAAATTTATTAATTTTATATTAATTTACTCTTTTTACTTTCTATTTACAATTCTTATGTTTAATTTCTAAAATTTATGTTTTATTTTATAGTTAATGCTCATTTAAGTTTTATGTTAAATCTGCAAGTTTTTGTTTTGTTTACTAATAATACATCAATTTACTAGTTTTATATCAATTTACTTGTTTTAT
Organism: Aegle marmelos; assembly: GCA_030449875.1. NCBI lineage: Eukaryota > Viridiplantae > Streptophyta > Magnoliopsida > Sapindales > Rutaceae > Aegle > Aegle marmelos. The sequence goes on from JASUUL010000143.1 coordinate 25,930,511, forward strand.
TTTTTATTTATAAATTTATATTTAATTTCTAAAAATTATGTTTTATTTTGTACTTAATGTTGATTTATAATTTTTATATTAAATTTACAAGTTTTTATTTTGTTTACTAGTAATACATCAATTTACTATTTTTATATTAATTTACTTATTTTATCTTCCATTTATAAATCTTATTTTTAATTTCTAAAAATTATATTTTATTTTGTACTTAATGTTGGTTTATGAGTTTTGTGTTATATTTACAAGTTCTTGTTTTGTTTACTAATAATACATCAATTTATTAATTTTATATTAATTTACTCATTTTTCCTTTTATTTACAAGTTTTATATTTAATTTCTAAAATTTATGTTTTATTTTACAGTAAATGTTGATTTATAAGTTTTATATTATATTTATAAGTTTTACGTTCTAATTACATAATTTATGTTTATTTACCATATTAATACTGTAATTTTAATCACGACATCATAGAATGGCCCGAAAAATTTTAGAGAAAAGAAAACTAGGAATTTGATATGCGGACAACAGTGTTTAAAAAGAATTGAGAAAAGTAAATTCATGCTATGTTAGAGAAAATTAAGCCTAAGTTGATATTAGGTGAGACTATTTTACCATAAAACAAAACTTTGAACACCTCTTATTTAACAAAATTTTTAATTAAAAAATACCAACATCGTAATTAACATAAAGCAATTCGGATATAACTCAACATGCGCACACACGTGTATGTTCCAATCCAAAAATTAAAATGTGAATAGGTCCCCCAAAATATGTATAAATTATACAGTTTAAGCATTTTAAATTTCAAACTTCTTAAATCCCATAATTTTAAAATTTTCTTGAACTTTTTCTACATTTTAAAATTTCAAACATTTGTATGATTATAGAGAGAAGTAAATATAAAAAATAAAAAAGAAACTCATTGGACTTATGATCCCTTTCTCTTATAAAAAAGGGATGTGCATTTAGTTTAGACATTTGGTTCATGCACTAAGAATTGGGTGGTTCAAAAATTATGAATCAATTGATTTTTTAGTTAGAACTAAATTGCTCGATTCAATGACTTTGTATATATAGATGAAACATTATTTATGTATGTTTGTATAATAATAATTAATTGTTACAAAGTTAAATTATAAGAAAAATAATATTTACACTCTCAAAGTTTAGAGAAATAGCAAATTAAAACCTAAGTTTTCAATAAAGAACAGTAAAATTCCCTTTTAACTATAATAAAATTTCACACTAATAACTCAAAAATTTGACTTTAATGTTTTGTAATAAAAAATAATATTAAAATAAATACAGCAATACATACTATTTAAAATAATATCAATATTTAAAAAATCAATAGTTTTCAATATTCTATCATATTTAACTAAATTTTATAATAATTATATTAAACTTAATTTACAATAAATAGATACATAATATTAAAATAAATAAATAAAAACTTGAATTATTTTCCCATATTATATAGAATAATTTTAATATTATTAATACATGAGATATGTTTTATTGATTGTAAAATCATTTTAACCCAAAGATTTATTTAAAATTTTCATATTAATATTAATGAAAAATATAATAATTTACATTTTAAAAATAAGTTTTATATATAAATAAACATTCTAATATTATTAATCTATTAGACAAATTAAACTATTTTAATTCTATATGTATTTATTAAAATTTTAAATTTAATTTTTTTCAATTAATATCTACAATGAATAGTATAATTAGAAAGAGATTTTGATATTTCTTATTGAAAATTTAAAACCTTAAGATGTAGGAGTTTTTTTTTTTCTATACACACACACGTGCGTGCACACACAATTTAATTTGTTTTTCTCTATACTTTCTTTCCTTGATTTTTTATAATGATATCTATTTATTACACATATTAATTATATGCAATTATTTATCTTGATGTAGCTTAAGTAAAAACAAAAAAAAAAATTAGAGACTATTTAGGGTTGAGAAAGTGTAGAAATATACAAAATAATCTTATTTTACAACAACTATAAAAGATATTAAAATAATATTTTCTTTCAAAATTTGATTTTTAGCATAAATTTCATCCTTAATAAAATATTACATGTATTACATAAATATAAAACTAACATTATTCAATTTAAATAAAAATAATAAATATATAAGTTTTTATTTTATAATTGTGAACTTTCTTTTTACGTTAACTATTATATTAATTTATTTATTTAATCTTTTATTTATAAGTCTTAGGTATAATTTATAAACTTTATATTTTATTTTGTATTTAATGTTAATTTACTTGTTTTATGTTATGTTTATAAGTTTGCCTTTTATTTATTAGTAATACATCAATTTACTAGTTTTTTTAGTAATTTAGTTATTTTATCTTTCTTTTGTAAGTCTTATGTTTTATTTTCAAAATTTATGTTTTATTTCATAGTTAGTGTTGGTTTACTAGTTTATGTTATATTTACAAGTTTTTTATTTGTCTACTAGTGATATATTACTTTACTAGTTTATATTAATTTACTTGTTTTATTTTTCATTTACAAATTTTATGTTTAATTTCTAAAAATTATGTTTTATTTTGTACTTAATGTTGATTTACAAGTTTTATGTTAAAATTTATAAGTTTTTATTTTGTTTCCTAGTAATATATTAATTTATTAATTTTATATTAATTTATTTTTTTATCGTTCATTTACAAATCTTATGTTTAATTTGTAAAAATTATATTTTATTTTGTACTTAATGTTGATTTACGAGTTTTATATTATATTTGTAAGTTTTTATTTTATTTACTAATAATACATCAATTTACTAGTTTTATATTAATTTACTTATTTTATTTTCTATTTACAAGTCTTACGTTTAATTTCTAAAATTTATGTTTTATTCTATAGTTAATATTAATTTATAAATTTTATATTTTAATTACATAATTTATATTTAATCATGGTATTAATGCTATAATTTTAATCATGGCATTATAGAATCACTCTAGCTACACCTTCTTTTCCTGCATTTTGAGTGTGCTTAAGTATTTTTCCATAAAATTAAAATGACCATGCAAAAATGAACTTGAATATAATAAAACATAGGAAATTCAATGGTTCCATTTTCATGGGTTAAGTACTGACACCTATAATTAATTATATATTATATATAACGTAGCTAGCTAGGATCATAAATATATATACTTGCTAGCTTTTTTGCTTCAGTCGTAGTGAGTCTGGCAACAAATCCTGAGGTGAACAAGCCAATAAGAGATTCAGCTGGTGTGCTACTCCCACATGCCATTGCGAAAACCAAAAAACTTGGATAAGAATTAGAAAAATCACTCTAAAAAAGATACAAATTAATTATAATAAGTGATTATTATAATTAATTTGTAATTCATGAAATAATAAGTTGATGAAAATTTAAAAATTTACCTACCTTCAACGACCTTGGCAAGGAATCAAAGAGCAACATTCGTTGAGGATCCTGTAGAGAGGTTCCTAATAGAAGAGGATTCTAAAAATACTTTGTGTGTTTGCATGAATATGTGTATATGTTAGTGAGTGTGTGTGTGTGTAATTAAAATAGAATGATAAGTGATTGATGTTGAGGACCCTATATAGTGGGGTCCCTGACTCGAGAGGATTCCAAAAACACTTTGTATGTCTGTATGAATGTGTGTGTGTGTGTGTGTGTAATTGAAATAGAATGATAAGTGATAGATCACATACATCACAGCTTAATAAATAGATGAAAATGAAGTTAAAAATATCAAGAGCAACTTATAATGATAATGAATGTTACGGCTAGCATTCGTTGATTCTTACCTTTTTTGTGTCATAAATTTTGTCAGCATGACACTGAAAAATGGCCAAAAATGCTAACGTGATGGTTAACACTGGCAAAAATTTAGCCATTATGCTTCTGTCTGCACAATGGATATCTTGTCTTTTGTACTTTTTTCTCTTTTTCAAAGGAAAAGTAGTGATCAACAATATGGTAAAGGAGTCTAAGGGAGATAAGTATTTAAAATAGAATTTTTTTAAGTTACTTTGTAACTTTCGTATTAAAATTTATTAGTAGCATTAACAATTAATAAATACTATTTATTAAAAAAAATCAATTTCTTATTAACATAGAGTGTAGATAAATAAGAGCAGCATAAAGCTTGAAAAATAAGAAAAATCTTATTCATTAAAAAACATTAACTAATAAAAATCTGACTCTATTTTCTCCTAAAGGAGAAAACATTCTCATTCCTAAAGAAAGAAAGAGAAAAAAATATGTACTCTCATTCCCGCCTGTCAACGTTCAACTCTATTAGACATCATTGGACCCTATAATGTCTAATGTTTTATTTCATCATCGATGTCTAATAATAATACTTTATCACTCATAAACATTTATTTTTATCACCCGAGTCTCTTATAAATGTCTAATACTAACATTTCATATTTATCTTTACAAAGACATTGTTAAATGATTTAATCTTAAAAGTGTTTTTTTTTTTTACTTTTTTTTGTAGTGCTTTTAAGTCCTTATTTTTAAACAAGAACATAATTTATTCATTTAAATAATTACATATGTCTTTAATTCAACTAAAATAATTGAAATACATTATTTTAAAGTCACCCATGTGACATTTGTTTTAACAAAGTGATACATATTTTAAAATAGGCACATAAGTGAAAGATTATTAATTTTCACCATTAACTATAATGAAGTAAAGACAAAATGAAAGTAATTGATACAAATAATAAAGGGTTAATGTCACTTGTGTGGCACTTGTTTCGACATTTATAAAAAAAGTATTAAATGTTTTAAAATAGACACATAGGTGACATTTGTTTGCCTATTTTCAAAATATATATATCACTTTTTTAATAATTATTAAAACATTTGTTACTCTAATGACATCAACCGAAGTACACTTTATTATTGTTAGTATTATTGTTATTATTTACATTTTTAAGTTACATACTTTGTGTAAAGATGAAATCTAATATTGAGCAAAAAAAAAATTGTTAGTTCAAAAGAGATAGGATCACTGGTAGGCACTAATGGGGTAAGGCATAATGGAAGCAGAATTGATAAGATAGGAAAATTAGGAAGCAAAATTGATAAAAAAAAATAACACTAGTTATCTTTCTAGTATTGGAACAAACTCACACAATTGAGTTACGCTCTAATCGAAATGTGATTGGATATCATTCTAATCAAAACGATTAATGAGATTTTTAATAATGCATAAAGCGAGATTAGATAACTTTCTAATCTAAACGACTCTATAAGAGAGATTTTAATAGATAATCCCAGAGGAAATTATAAAAGACAGATTTTATTGAATAATTGAATCAAAGTTATCAAAATGATTACAAGACCTCTCTATTTATAATAGAAAAAACTCACTTTCCTAAGTTAACTTAAAAAGAAAAACTAAATTATAATATAAATAAAAAATACTTTTCCTAAGTTAACTTTAAAAAAAGAAAAAACTAAATCAAAATTATAATGGAAATAAAGATATTTTCTTAAGTTAATTAATCTTATACCTTAATTGACTCTAATAAAAATAAAAAGTCCTAAAATATTAAAATACCATAATTGATTCTAACTAAAATAGAAAGTCTTAAACTAATAAAATTTTAGAATCTTAAAATTCCTAGAATAACTTCCTACATCAGTCCGCCCTTCTTAAAAGGAACTCGTCCTCGAGTTTGAATATAGTTGGAGGATGAAACTTGTAGTGTAACAACAAATCACCTTGTAATTTGAATTTGGAGCCTTGCTCATCAATCTTCCTCGAAAACTTAAAGTATCCATACTTTATCAACTTCCTTTGCTTGTACATTATTCGAGGTAATGAAGACTTCTAAGAATGAACAATGATAAAATAATTCTTATTTTTTCCTAGTTGACGCTTAATACACTCTCCAACAAGTTTCACCTGTTTAATTAAATCTTCTTCAAGCACAATCTTCTTGTCTTTAATGTGAATAGGGAAAAACATTTCAATCATTTCAACTTCTTCAATGTGATCATACTATTAGGTTCACTGCTTAAATCAAAATGAGGTTGTTCATCTTCTTTAAAGATCATATAGAGATTAAAAAATCTCATTATTTTCAACACTTGTCTTGTCTTCTAAGGAAACATGATGCAAATTCTTGCTCTTGTCCTTTAATGAAACACCATGCAACGTATCGCTCTTACCTTCCAAGGAAATACTATGTGCATTCTCACACAAATTGTCAAATTAAAAATTTAAATCAATAATAATTTGTACCTTTTCTTCTGTAACATTATGCATATCTTTGACAAGAGGGGACGCATAAACTTCTTTTATTTGTATGTCTTTCACTTTAAGCTGCTGGCTTGTGACAAGACTAGGGTTTCCAAATTGGTATCGTGGATATAGTTGACTTAATTTCTTTAACACTGGACTTTTCTCTATGTTTCTATCCAAAGAAAACCTAAGACCTTTGATTGCCTGCTAATCTTAGGTCTATCACCACCGATTTTGGGTTTAAAGCTCTCTCAAACAATTGTGAGACTACTACTTTGGCTACTTGCCTAATAACCTTAGGATCAATAACAAACCTAAAAGAATTGGGAAAGTCATCAAATAATTTTTTTGTAAGGCATGAGAATTTTTTTTAATAGTAATATTCACCTTGAATTATTTTTTTTTTCAATGGTGGATTTAGTATGGGATGATTTGGTTATCCAGGAAAATTATACAATTTGCATAGAATAGCTCTGATGCCATTTGATGGGGTAAGGCATAATGGAAGCGAAATTGATAAAGTAGGAAAACTAAGAAGCAGAATTGATAGGTAAGAAATACTAGATATCGTTCTAGTATTAGAACAAATTAATGCGAATAGGTTACACTCTAATCGAAGTATGATTATATATCATTCTAATCAAAACGATTGAATGAGATTTTTAATAACGCATAAAGCAAGATTAGATGACGCTCTGATCTAAATGACTCTACAAGAGATATTTTGATAGATAATGCCAGAGAAAATTGTAAAAGACTGATTTTATTGAATAATTGAATCAAAGTTATCAAAATGAGTACAAGACCTCTCTATTTATAATACAAAAACCCACTTTTATAATTTAACTTAAAAAGAGAAACTAAATTATAATAGAAATAAAAGACATTTTCCTTAAGTTAACTTAAAAAAAGAAAAACTAAATCAGAATTATAATAAAAATAAAGATACTTTCTTAAGTTAATTAATCTTATACCTTAATTAACTTTAATAAAATTAAAAAGTTTTAAAAGAATAAAACTCTAGAATGTTAAAATTCTTAAAATAATGTCCTACATCACACACATTCATACTTCTTAATTGATAAAGACATACTTTAAATGAAGTGCATCAAAATTTGCAGATCAAATTACATTTTTTGTTTGGATGGGTGAAAAGTTTCATCTATTAATCAATCACCAATTGCATCTAACTATTATTTGAAATGGGTTATTTTTAGAAACCTCTCCTGAGGTTTGATATAATAATAACTAGATAGTGAGTTTATATGTATTTTCACTTATCTCTCATATCGTTAGTATAAATACACATTGACCATTAGTTGACTAGTGAAATGACTAAATTATCCATAATAACTATTGAACCTATTTTTTAGCGCAAAAGATGATTACAAAACAAGCTTGATGTCATAACAAAATTTTCTAAAATAGCCTCCAAAGCATATACCTTGTGTTCCCTCCATCTAAACCTCTACCTCTTGTGTTTTCTAGCGATAAGTGACAGCGTTTGGACAGCGTTCGCAGGCAAGTCATCTTCGACAGCACTTCTGCCATTTTGAGGTTATCCTTTGATGTAAGTTTTCAAAAATTTTGGCATAACTTACCTTATGATTATAGGGTTTTTCATTTGCACAATATAGATGATTGATGAACATAGTTGGGTGTATACATGATAATAAATAAGTATTAGGATTATTTGTTGCTAAATATTCAAAATGATTTAACAAAATTTGAAATTAATAAATGGCACGTGAGGTGCTCGACAAAATGCCTGTAAGGTTTGTTTTAAATCTTTTAGGTAGATTAAATTAGTCATAGTCCATTGATGCTAACTTCTATGCATAAGCTGTCCATATGGGATGAAAATATGGCAACGGTGATGTTAAAATCAAAATTAAAATTTTATGCATAATTGACTGACGAGGTAGCATCGCACGCGCGACAAGCGTAGCGTCGAGCTATGCTCCCTCTGTCTCCCATGTAATATGCTTTGTCTCTCATGTGGCAAGATTATCTCTCGAAATCACTGAAACATATATATGATTTTTGCTTGTAAATAATTTGAACTATGACTATGACTAATGAAAAAAATTACATTTTCTTGTAGATTGAATGGCTAAGAAGCCGCGATCTACGCGTAATTCGCTCAGTCCACGTAAGAAACCAGGCATGATGAAAATTCTGACATCTAAACATTTCTCCAAGTGTATTACAAATACCTCTAATTTTGAAAAAGTGATGGAAGTTATCAAAAGGAAGTTAACGAGAGAACAATTACGATTATTTAAGAAAGACATATTTAAGCAATTCACAAAAATGAATGTGTACGTCTTCGGCGATGCAATCTTGCATAATGTGTTACTCAGGCAAATATCACATCATAAGAAGAATGAAGATCGGTTGTTGTTTGAATTTGGTGGCCAGTTAGTGTGGTTATCGATCATTGAGTGGTGCTTAGTGACTGGACTTTGTTGCGGTACGTACCACATACATAAGAAAGCTGAGGTTAAGGTGAGCCATAGGTTACGTGATTTATACTTTGATGGTGATCTAGGAGCGAATCTTAAAGAATTTGATGCTAGATTTGAGCATTTGGACTTTGATAATATGGATGACGATAATGCCCTAAAGATAACGCTATATAATTTTGTGGACAAAGTGCTCAATCGAAGAAAAGATGAACATAAACTCAATTCAGCATTGTTAAACGATATTGATGATATTGAGTACTTCAGAAATTTTCCATGGGGTCATTCATCTTGGGAAATCATATATGACAATTTGGATACTGTACTAAACCAAAAATCAGAGCTTTTCTGAGATAATGTCTTAAAAAGGTGAAGTATAATATTTACGGCTTTTGTCTTGGAATGCAGGTGTGTTGAGAAGACAAAAAAATAATGGTTATTTTTTATTTAGTTAATAATCATTAGCAAGTTTAGGGTTCTTAATATTATATTTTTGCTTGTTACAGGCTTGGCTATCGAAGTAAGTAAATGATTTTTAAAAGAGAAATGGGTCATCAAAACTAAAAAGAAGATTTCGCATATATTGAAGTGGGAAGGGCTTTCGTCTACGAAAATATATTTTACTGAAATGTATAAGTTTTTCAGTGACAGACTCGTATTGTAAGTATTAGATATATTTTATATTGATTAAGAAGATTTATTAAATAATAGAAAGTTTATTGACAAGAAATTTCTGTTGGTTAATGCACAGGGGATTGGTAAACAAACTCTCCAACCAACCATATGTGAGAAGGATATAGACTCGTGAAAAAGTGTGAAGGACTATTCTAACCCAATTCCACATTGGGTCTATAATATAACTAAATTATTGAACTTAGTTATCATGCTATCATTTAATCTCGAATAGTTGGATATTGTACTTAATATTTTTGTTATTTCTATTGCAGCATCACTCTTACATGTACGTGCCACCCATCATGAGGACAACAATAAGACACCTATTGGTGATGAATTTAAAAGGAACGATCAGACACCTATTCATGACAAAGATGAAGCCCACAAAAGCGATAGTGTAAAGGTTATATGCAATTCTCAACATTTTAATGATTTTAAATAGAGAAATGTAGAATTTATTAATAATTTACTTAAGTTTTATTTATTTTTTATTTCTAGTGATAAAGCAAAGCTTTCCCATGATTTGCTTATCCATGAAATAGAAAGGATTGATTGTTCGATTGTTGACATGAAAGAAATTATGAATAAGATTTCCTCGGAAGTTGAGGCTAAGCGTAAGAAGCAGAGAGAGTTTAGAAAAGAGCAGAGAGCATTTACGAAATCTATAATGGCGTTTATTAATTCATATATCGATAATTCAACTAAGCGATCCCATGGTGATACCCTAATGAGAAGTTATTACACTGTAAGTTATTAAAATAATTTATCATTTTGTTGACTACATTATAACTATGATACTCTACAAAAACAGTTATCATTGTTGACAAACCCTTAGCGATGTTCGAGATCATTATGATTACACCCCACTGTCATTGTACAGTGTATATAGGATGATTATAATGACAGCATGCAAGTCCTCAATAAAGTACATCCCGATATTAGTAAATTTGGTTGTCCATATAAGACATCACATGTTCTTAGAAGTCTATACACATACATTTACAAGCGAATAAAGGGCATTAAGAGTCTCCCTATCATAGAGTTGATGAATAACTCTGTCGATGAAAGAGTGATTGTAGATATAAATCCATTGAGAGGATTAGATGATCCGTCTTTAGTTGATGAGTTTGACCAATGGCTTATTGGTAACATCACCATTGATCATGGCGTCTATCAATCGATGCAATTTTATACAATATTGTTAGGGAAGAGTCAATAGGGTGGCTAGGGGATGAGGTAATTGTTATTAATTTTTATTTGATTTACCTTTGATTATTTTTTACATTATTTAACTCATTAACTTGCCACATACAACATATCCATGAATACTATCCTTGATAAGTGATAAGCAAAAGCAATATCAGAATTATTTGTATCAACATTGTACACATACAGATGTCTTTTTTTGGGTAAAAGACTTGAAGCTGTAATCCTCGATTTACTATCTTATAAGAAAAAGTATAACATTTCCTTATTTGCTTGTAATAAATTAACTAGGTTTTTCTAAGTGTTTAGTGGAATAATGGTGATTATAATTTGGATTCATTAGAGTATACCAGGCTTAATATATATATTGATGGTTGAGAAGAGATAAAATTGAAACCATTTGTGGATGTTCACATAGTATTTATTACTACATATTTTATTACAGTTTATTATAAATAATTTAAAGATCTTTTATAAAAATAATGTTGGATTGGCTTTTGTTTGACCATCTGTAGGTTTTAATTCTAATTAACTTGGAAAAGGACCATTGGGTTATAGCTCGAGTAGACTTCTGGCGTAAGAAGATCTCCATTTATGACTCGATGAAGGAGTCTCGTGATGACAAAAAATATAATCAATTATTGAAGTCACTTGACGTTATTTTTCCCCGGTGGCTGTAACATGTTAGATTTTACAATATCTAACCAAACTTACAAAGTGCAGAGTCTTGGAAAGTCATACTAGTGAGGGACATGCCACAACAAGAGCAAGGCAATGGCGATTATGGAATGTTTATGTTAATATTTACAATGTACCTAATGTTTAAATTATAATTTAATTATCCTTGATATATTTAATGGGGATATTATATTATAAATGATAAATTACTTTTTTTATAATTAACTAATGAATCTTTTGTAGACCAAACTTATATTCGTATATTTAAGATTGTTACCTCATTGTTATTGTTATCTCATTGTTGATAGTTTGTGTTATTGGACTGATTATAGCTTGTGATAAATATTGGTGGTTCGGTGGTGATGGCATCACTACCATGTCCAAATGGAGATTGTTTAGTATTTTGTTAACAAATAAAAGTTAATATTAATAATACATGTTTAATTTGCGGAAAAAACTTGTTGCTTGGGAAACAAGACTTGAAGATTCAAATTTTTAGCAACACAACTGTTGTAAATTTAAGTGACCAAAGTTGTTTATTAGGAGACAAGTGTTGTCGCCCCAAATTAAAGAAAGCGTGTTTAAACGACGACCTCTTGTCTCCCAAGCAGCAAGTGTTGTCTCTCTAAATTAAAGAAAGTATGTTTGAGTGATGGCCTCTTGTCCCCTAGGCGACAAATGTTGTCTTCTCAAATTAAAGAAAACTTATTTTAAGCTTTTTAATATGTTTAAAAAATAAATAAATACCAAAATATCAAGTTGTATATCACGAAATTATCAATGTAAACAATTAACTTTTAGATGATTCATTACGTGTATTTTTGCAGCTTACAATTAATAGCAATCACAGTTAACTGAATGTATCAACCTATACATGAAGCAGCCACCCATAAAAAAAAAGTATTATACTAACAATTTGCCGTGATAGCAACATTTATAGTAGATATATGGCATTGTCACTAGAGTGTGAGTTTGTTAGTATCACATTTATACAAAATATATGGTAACCCAATCTTAAGTCTATGACTAAATACAAAAAAATGATACGACATCTTAATTATGTTCCTTCCTTTGAAAAAGGTATTGTATCATCAGATCCCTTAAAGAATATATTGTATGGGATAAGCTCAGGTGCTGCTACCTTTACAAAAAATGATTCATTTGTACTACTGATATGCTGCTGAATGCACAACTCAAGTAGACTCGTTACTTTTGAGTAACTTATTCTTCAATGGTAAAAATACATAATTAGAAGATTACTACATGATTTATGTATATTATTTCATCATTTAAGAAAAAGTATAGACAAGCTTATTAAGTAATACTATGTCTAATCACACTAGACTGGGTTGACACCATATTTGTAATAAATGCATCACTTAAAGCAATATCATTACCAGAATAATTTGAATCAGAGCTATCAGTTTTTCCATATATATCAAAGCATATAGATGTCTTTGTTAAAGGTAGCATATTTATGCACAAAATAAACTACAAAATATTAACGACTAACCATTGTTAATTTTCATTTTAGTTCCAGTTTCTTTAATTTCAAATACTGTATAGATGGCATACAACCTCTGTTATTGCGGCCCCACTGACCACATCTAGAACATTTCACACTAGAACTCCTTTTGAATAACTTTGTTTCACTCAATTCTTTCTTTCTCTTTGTTTGAGGCCTACTAACAGATCTACTAATAATTGGTGGTTTAAGATTATCAAGCAGAAGTAGAGGCCATTTATCCTCATCAAGCACTGGATATAACTGGCGAGAGTAGATGTTTTGGAATGCTTTTTCTTTAATAATAGATGGCATAATCATTTACGTTCAACCTCATGACATCAATGCAACAAATTTAATGCTTGCAAGGTAGCCCTAATATATTTCACTCATTGTAGTCACACTGTTTTACTAGCAACTCAATAACTATCTTCTTATACACATCTTTTATCACCTCAAATATTTTATTGTGATAAAATATCATAGCCAATTATCTAAATGCCTTTCTTTCGCTCATAATTGTGCTCTTCACAACTGGTGGCAACTCATTCTGCCAAATGAAAACTTGTTGTCTCGTGTGAATAAGTGTCATTATTTTCTTTCTGATTTCTTCAAGCATTCAGATGATCAGCATGTCTCTATAGTTTTTTATTCAATTGTTGAAAAACTCGATCATGTTATTGGTGACATGGCTACTTTTAGTGTAGGTAGGAAAACAATGCTTGGCCCAACAAACTATTGGTATTTGCATCAATCAATCATGTCCAGTAGGGCTGATGTCATTGAGTTTAGCTAGGTGTCTTTTGAAATCGAAAAAATTTACACTTCTATACACTTGCCAAAATGGTTTTCTAAGTAAAACCCTAGGTAATTTTTACTTAAAGTTAGCATAAATATGTCTGCAACAGGCTCTTTTTAAAGCTTGAAAAAAGACATTCTTTAATGTATTCAGGATTACCTTCTGTCTGTCACTCATAAAACACAAACTCTTTTCATCATCGCAACATATTTGTCCATATAATTTCTCTATAAAATACATACAAGACTCTGTGTTTTCATTTTCAACCACGCATACGGTTAATGGATAAATGTCATAATTGGCATTTACACTGACTGTAGATAGTAACGCTCTCTTATAAAGACCTCTTAGAAAACAACCATCAATGCCTATGAATTATCTATAATCCCCAAAGAATCCTCTTTTACTTGCATCAAAGAAAATAAAAATTTCTTAAAATGAGGTTCCACGCTACTCTCTAACCAATTGTTATCTAGTGATACAATAAAATCTGAATTCGAAGCAAGTATGACATACATATATCTGAATAGTTTGTTGTAGCTTACTTTATGATCTTACTCCAATAATTCTAAAGCATTGTTTCTTGCCCGATATAATCTTTGATTACAGCAAGTTATCTTATATCTTCTTAACAGTTTCGATGTAATGACATCAATTGGTAATTGAGTATTGGCCTTGAATAGATGAAAGAAGGAAATAGTTATTCGTGTTGATGTTACTTCATAGTTTTTTCTATTTTTTACACGAGTATAGTCTGAACAATATATCTTGATCTAAAAATGACCTTTACTCCAGTTTGGACTAATACGTACCCACCAAGTGCATCCTGTGGCAGCATACCTAAATTTAACTTTGACTTTTCATTCTTCTGTCTTTCTAATCTGAATGCATTTTTTATTGCATATACCTTTACAACCTTTCTGAATTCATCTGCATCCTTAAACAACTGACCCGATTTAAGTATAATATTTTCACCATCGACCCTAAACTAAAACCACCTGAGTTTGCCTCGTATCAACCATAAGCTTATTTTGTAGCCTCACCATCGGTCTTGTCTGAATTATAACCACTATCATCACATGATTGGTAGTCATCTAACCCATTATCCAGCGTAATGTCAACAACTTCATTAACCTCTCCTTCGTTATCAGCATGAGACAATTCATTTTCAATATTATTTTTCGTAGGTTTTTCTGCATAGCCATCTCCATTGTCATTTGCTGGCACCCTCTCAATAGAATTTTCTATTACTGTCATCTGTTTAATATGAACCTCATAATTTAAATCAGAGAGAGCAAACTCATTCTTATCTATTGAGTCATATCAGTCTATTTCTACTGCATATGTGTCTCTAGGCAGAGCTAACTCAGTCGTAATGATGAACATTGCCCAAGTATAGTTTTTATCTCATAACTTGGTAAATGTGTCTTACAAGTCACAGTCAGCCTTTATAGAACCAACAGATGTCTTCTAAATTAACATGACATTAACACTAACTTCAATGTCATGCCTAATTGACTAATCAAAATAGAAATCTTTGATATCCTCCCATAATTTCTTCAAGCTATAGTACTCTGGTATCACTTATGTAACAAAAAGCATATTATCAGCAACAACAACCTGTATATCCATGTAATAGTAACTGTAATTGTAAAAAATATCTCATTAGAATCAAGTAAAATTAACTAATAATTGTAATAATAATAAAGAAAAAATATGTTTTAATTACCGAGATGTGTGTGTGTGTGTTTATTATTGTAAAAAAAAAGATTGAGTATGTGCGACACGCACATGTCATAAGGGAGACAACACTTGTCACTTAAAAACACAGCAATTGTCGACCTAAAATACATCAATTGTGTTCATCCCACACCAACTTGTTGCATGGAAGCCTAGTGATTGTTGCTCAAAAACACAGCAACTGTGTTCATCCCATATCAACTTGTCGCATGGGAGACAAGTAACTGTGACCTAAAAATACAGCAACTGTGTTCATCCTATACCAACTTATCTCCTGGGAGACAAATAATTATCACCCAAAAATATAGCAACTATGTACATCCCACACTAACTTGTCGCTTGGGAGACAAGCAACTATCACAAAAAAAAAAAAAAAACAAAAGCTGTGCTCGTCCTACAATAAACTATCGCACTAATGACAACTTTATCACCCATACAAAAACGATATTAATGCGACAGCTGTAAAAGAACAATATTTTTTTTTCAACTTATATCTTATTATAATGTATTTGAGCGACAAGGGAACGAAATCACTGCAAATTCATAAATAGCTGAAAAAATACTAAGATTACTTTTATCATGATAATGATACATATCACAAACAAAAATAATTATTTATCATTTTTTTAAAACTCATGCCCATGTATGGTTGAACCAATTCTTTTTTTAATCAATTTTTTCACTACCAACCCATCAACAAAACAAATTAAACACAATCAATAATTACTTATGAAATATCCAAATATAAAAAAATCAAAGGTGAACAATAACATTTTGACTTTGATAAAGTAACTAGCCTTTTAGAGACTCCTATATCAATAGCATATCTCCGTTGGTGTCGATCATCACTGGTCGGTGGCCTTATCCGACCACTCATGGTTGTCTTCTTCATAGGTTATATATGCTCTATGTTTCTTTATTTTTGTTCTAGCAACTGAGAGTAAAAGCGTGGAGTAAAAAGTTTTGATTTGTTTTCTTTAACAGTATAATAATTTCATAACATTATTTATGTTGGAGAAAGAGAAATGCACTCTTTTACATAATAGATATTTTGTATAATCGGATAATACAATTATTCAATGAATTTCTATGCACTTTTTTACTATTACTGATTTTTTTAAATTTTCAACATATATTTTATAATTTTACTCTCAAATACTAACGATATACATATATTTATATTACTAACAAGAGAGATAAGTGAAAATACAAGGAAACTCACTATCTAGATGTCATTATATCAAATCTCACAGGAGGTTTTAAAAAATAACCTTACTTAAAATTGGGTGTAATTATGGATGCAAAACACGTAACTCAGTTGTTGTGCTCTGTTTGTATTTTTCTTTCTCTCATTTGCCCATTATTTTAACAAGAAACACCTTGAAAGATACTGTGAAGAGATTTTTAAGTAATTTTTTAATTAATTACTTAAATTTAAATTTTAAAAAAGATGAATTAAATTTTTAAATATTTATTAAGTTGGTTATTTAAATTTAAATTTTGAAAAAATGAAAGTTTAAAAATTAATTTAAATTTTATCAACCCTTCTGTTTCTTGTGAAAAATTAAAAAAAATAGCACGTTCAAAAAAAATTATAACTACTAAAATTTTCGAAAACAAAATTATAAATTCATTTAGAATGTCTTCTCCCACTTCAAGTAAATATCAAGTTGGTTGACAATAAAATAATGACAAAATAAAAATGCCTTGGATGAGAGCAGAGGGGATCATTTAATACGCAAACCGATTAGTCACTGAAAAGCAATTCTACGAGGGCAAAAACGCCGTGTTGCCACAGCCAACATATTGAATAAGGGTAAATCGGTCATATCACTCTCTGCATTGGCAACCCACCAACGTCACTTCAATTTCTTGAACGAAACAACCGAAACACGGGGATGGTGACTTTTAAATCGCCGCGTCTGATGATACTGAAAACCAAAAGCATGCGTGCAATTGCATTAAATTTCTCTCTCTTTTGGGAAACTTAGATCGATTTGCAATTTATTTTCCGAGAAAATAACGAGTTTGGAAATTTTCTCGGGAAAGTTGGGTTGACTAGATTATGTCGGACGCTTTGATCAATGGACTGGCTGGTGCTGGTGGCGGAATCATCGCTCAACTCATCACTTATCCTCTTCAAACTGTACGATCAGTTCCTGATCTCTACCTTTCATTTGTTTAATAATTCTTTTGAACTAATTTTTGTAATTTTTTGGTGGATCTGTGTATAGGTAAATACTCGTCAACAGACCGAGCGTGATGTGAAGAAAGAGAAGAGGAAGCTAGGAACTTTTGCACAAATGTGTCAGGTTCTTTTCATTTTTAAAAATTAAAAAATTTCTTCTCTTAATTTTTTGAATCCTAATTTTATTAATGTATTCAGCTGTGGGGGTTAAAAAGAAAAAGATTAAAAAGTTCTAGTAAACTTTGTTATATGTTTCAATAAAAGCCGAAATTAATGACCACAAATTATCTTATTGGAAGCTGAGTAAAGTTTAGAGTTTAGAAAGATGGAGAAACGTAAGCTGTGTTAATCTTTGATTAGTTTATGTGCAGGTTGTAAAACATGAAGGATGGGGACGGTTGTATGGAGGTTTAACACCGTCTATTGTCGGAACAGCTGCGTCTCAGGTGAGAGTCGGCTTTTTTTCTTTTTTCTTTTTTTCTGAAGAGCTAATTTTTTTAGAACCATGTGAAATCTGCTCGCTAATTCTGTTTTGAAGTCATCTTTTTGTCACTTGTGTGTTTGAGAATACAAGGGATGTTGAGTTGTTGATTTGGTTCCAAGAATTTGGAGGAGCAAATGAACTATGGGAAGTTTGGAACTGCTTGAGTGTGAATTTAGATTTAATCGGAAGATGGAAAAGTTAGATGTTGCTGAGATATTTGTTGAATTATAAATTTAGGAAAATGAATATTATTTGGACAAATTGCTTGTGCATATTGGCAGAGAGCAGACATGATTAGATAGATGTATTGTGACTTTCAATGCAAATGGGTACGTGGTCCCATGGCGATGACTGAGTGTGCCACTGTTGCAATCTGAGTATTTGATATATTATCTGTATTGCTTTTGTTTGTTATACTTCTTATGATGTTAGGTAAATATCCATAACCATATTTGAGTTTCTAGAGTATTTATCAGCTTTCAGTATGGTTGTGGCTTTTGCAGCAGTTGAACTTAGATTTTACGTTCGCAATTAACGTGCTGAGTTTACTTAAGGTTATTAAGTCACGTTTAATGTGAAATTTGGATGGAAAGTACATCAGAGATTTCCCTTAAACATTAAATTAATATTTTAAGACCAGTTAATATACAATCTACAGTTTATGGGTTACTCAATCTTAAAGTCATTACTCATCCTGGATCTGGGCCTTCGGGGCTGAGCTATATGTAAATTGAAATGTCTCAGTTTGTTGCAATGATTTATATGTTGCCATCAGTTTCCATTACTTTTGTCTCAAAACAATACTTTTTTCAGTTGTAAATTATAAGGAATAGGTTAAAAGCTTTTTGTTTGGATGAAGTGGTTTTTGTTGCCTCAGTTTTGGTGCATTGCTTTGAAGCTATGATTTCTTATGTATTCGCCATTTCTATGATACAGGGTGTTTACTATTATTTCTATCAAATATTCAGGAATAATGCTGAAGTTACTGCACTAGAACATAAAAAGAGAGGGATTGGTGATGGATCAGTTGGGATGCTTTCATCACTTGGCGTGGCTGCCTTAGCTGGGTAATTTTGTGGAGTTCCGAGTGGATTTCGTTCGCTATATGTCTCTGAACTTTATAAGACAATTGAAGCCATGTGGGCTGTTCTCATTTCTCATTTACAATACTTGAACATGTTAAACCATATTTCAAAAATAATTCTTTTTTTTTTTTTATACAAGTAATCAAATTGAAAATCAAGTGAGAACACATGCTTTGGCTACGACTTTCATCTATCTTCTGCTTCTTTGCCTAATTATGTTGATGAACTTTTGATGCTTAAATACAGTTGATGCTTTCTTTTCATAGGTGTGTGAATGTGTTGCTGACAAACCCTATTTGGGTAGTTGTTACCCGCATGCAGGTAATTTACATACAAACTGAAAGATAAGCATCCCACTCTGTCTCTTTCTCTCTATAAAATCACCTGTGTCTGTTTGCATGTTTCAAGCTATTCTTGGCTTCTTGCGCTGCAGACTCATACAAAAACATTGAAGAAATCCAAGCTCTGTCGTTCAGAGTTGACTTCTTTAGATAAAAGTAGTCATGCCATAGTTGAGCCTCCTCCTTTTGCTACTAGCCATGCGGTGGGCACAATCAAGTTCATTTCATAGTTCTTTATGTTGTTTATGCAATCCTCAGAAAGAATTCATCCGATATGTATTTGATGTGGAATATTTACAGATTCAGGAAGTCTATGATGAAGCCGGAATATGGGGCTTCTGGAAAGGTGTATTCCCTACATTGATAATGGTACGTAACAACTTGCTTCTGCATGAGCCAACGATGCATCACTGACTTCTTACCATTGCCCACAGGTCAGCAATCCTTCGATACAATTTATGTTGTATGAAACCATGTTAAAAAAGATAAAGGAAAGACGTGCCTTGAGGAAGAAGGATAACAGTGGAGTAACTGCTTTAGAGGTTACCTTTTGCTTCAGTTTTCTATCACCACCTTCCTTTAATCCCATTATTCTTAACTCTGTATTAGGTGCTCACATATTGTATTCTAACCCTTTAAAGTTATTTTGGATGATTATATAAGCTGAGTAAATTGCTTGATTTTGCTAGATATTTCTTTTAGGAGCCCTGGCAAAACTTGGAGCTACCATTGTAACATATCCACTTCTTGTTGTAAAGGTATATGAAAATTAGTGTGTAGAAGGTTTAATCTTATTTATGAAGTAACATAGTTCAGAGTGCTGACAATTAATTTCCTCTCAGCAAAGATTTTCCATGTCTTTCCAGTGATTAGGTTCAACATGAGTAAGAGACTATAAGTTTTTTTTTTTTAACTTCTGTTCCCTCCTATTTCTCCTGTCTTTCTAGGCGAGACTTCAAGCTAAACAAGTTAGAACTGGAGATAAAAGGCACCATTATAAAGGTTTGGAATTTTTATGATGAAACTTAGCATGTGATCAATTATGCCAGGATTTCCCGGTACCTTAAATTGCTCATGCTGTTGCATGATCCATGTGATATTCTGAAGAAATCTAATCTCATTCCTCTTTGTATTTCTTACGTTCTGAGTTTCCATTTTGTATTTTGATGGTTTATTTTCGTCTTGTTAATATAGGCACATTGGATGCCATCTTGAAGATGATCCGATATGAAGGATTTTATGGCTTTTACAAAGGCATGGGCACAAAAATCATGCAAAGTGTCCTTGCAGCTGCAGTATTGTTTATGATTAAGGAAGAGCTTGTCAAAGGCGCACGGCTCTTGCTTGCCCAGAATAAACTGAAATCAAAGCCTCTGTGACCGTGGCTTCATCTTGCTGCCGCCTTCCCTTGCTTCTTCGAAGCTATTTAGCTGAATGTGGAGCATCAATAATTTCGTACCTTGAAATGAGAGGGATACACAAAAATGGATTAGCAATTTAGTCTAGGAATAATCAGTCTCACAATTAATACCCCATTCTTTTTGGGCAAGTGTCTCATTATGTAGTGCTACCAATTGATTGTGGAAACAAGATGATTCAATACCCCATTCTTTTTGGGCGAGTGTCTCATTATGTAGTGCTGCCAATTGATTGTGGAAACAAGATGATTCAATACCCATTCTGGGTTTGTCGGACGTGTACCATTGGAAATGCTACAAAAATTGTATGATTTCATTATAGAACACGATGGAAATTCGGCATGTCTGATCTGTCTTGTCCAATGTTTAGCATTCCCTTCTTTGATTTCTATGACATTTATTTTACTAGACTTGATTAATTTGAGATGATTTTCATTAATTTTTTCTGTCGGATGTTTCATTTCAGTCAGCCTAAAGCCAAATACGTTGACCAGGACAATTAGACGGGTCGACCATGCCTTTGGCAATTACTGTGAAAAACTATTCGTGATGTACGACATTACAAATCAAAACGACGCCGTGGAAATTGCAGAAAACGCCCATCGTATCATCCATTTATAGAATACTTTGGCTTAAGCAAGCGACTACCAACAGGCCACAGCTCTGGTATTCACTGAAACCATTTAAAACATGCAAGAGAAAAAGTCATCATCAACATCAACAGAGATGGCGAGCAAGAACCCTAAGAAGGCCAATCTATTGGATCACCACTCCATCAAACACATCCTTGACGAGTATGTCTCTGAGGTATCAAATAATCAAACCCTAGATCCATTAATGAAATTAATCAATTAATTCATTATTTTTATTGATTGTGATTTTTCCTTTTTTTTTGTGATATAGATTGTTACGAGTCGCGGGTACGTTGAAGATGTGAGAATGAGCAATGTGAGGTTGTTGCTTGGAACGATTATTATTGCCATTGCTTTGGTTGCTCAATTTTACAAAAAGAAGTTCCCTGAGAATCGCGACTTTCTGATAGGTTGCATCGCATTATATCCTTTTTATTTCTGCTGTTTTATGTCGTTAAATTTAGCGAATTCTTGTTGAATTCTGTTTGGTTGATAAGTCAATGGTGGAAATGGAAGAGATCATGGATCTGTTTTGTTGATTTGAGATTGTTTAGGTACTGGAGATGTTATGAGATTTTATAAATTTATTTTTGTTGTTGGAACTAGACATAATGAAATTTCACAATTTGGCACCTGATTAAACAAACTTCTAGTCATTTTAATCTGTAATGTGGTTATTTGATTACCCGGAGTGCCCTTTTCACTGGAGAATTAAACGATGTAGTACACATTATGTGTATTTATCTTTATAATGCTTTTTATTTAGTTGTTATCTTTGCAACCAAATGGAAATGGACATATATTTTGCAGGAATTGATTTTTTTCTATTTTTCTATTTATCTAATGATTTTATTTGCAAGTGTGTTTGGTCCTTGACCCTGGCAAGTATATAGTTTTCAATGGGATATTGCAGCTAATCATACACACTAAGGAAAAGAACGCAATCTTGTTTACCTATCCTCCTGAGGTAAGTTCCTAAATTCAAATGTAATTTTTTTTTTTTTTATGGTAGATACTTCGTTAGATAAAATGTTTATACTTTTGGATTTATGTAGTGTTGCAGTGTCTACATTGTGGAATGAGATGAAGTTTTGAGCTTTAACAATCTTTGGACATGAGTCATGTGATGGAACTAAAATGTCAATGTATTCATAAAGCTTATTTTGAATTTCTCTTAAAGATCCTGCTCAACCAAGTGGTACTGCATATTTGCATTGCATAAAAATTGAAAGTCTATCTTAATGCTTAATTCACTACTGGCTGATGGCTACATAATAAAACGAAATAAAAAATAAAATGTGACAACCCCCGTGACTCCCTTAATTTATATCGAGGCAAATTGATATAATCTTGTGTATTTTGAGAACATAATATTAGACTTTGATAATCAACTTTACTAGCATTTGTGTATATTATGAAATGTGATGTGTTGGAATTATTACAGTTCTACATACTTTTTAGGACAAACAAAAATGAATTGCTTTGTAACTTTACTTGCGATGTCAAATATGGATGTCATGAATATTGCTTGTTGAATTGTATGACAATACTATCATTCTGCAAAAGTTGTCTAGAAATCATGCAAATTAATTTCATTAAATTATTTTGTTAGGATGGTAGTGGGGCGATAGATGTGCTGCCTAATAGTGGATGACTTGGCTAGTTGATGTTTATATAATACTTGGTTGGTGTTGTATGTGTAAATTGAAGTCATACTACAGCATTTCTGTGATGCTATCTTTACTTTAGTGAGTAATTTTTTGATAATGGATAAGTAAGGGATAAACTGAAAAACAAGGAAAACACACACTCAAATGCAGCGTATTTTCACCTGGGAATTTTGCGTTTCTTTCTGTCTTTTAGCCTTTCTCTTACTTTAATATCATAAGGATCCCTTAGTAGATAATGACTCTACTTTAGTTGGTTTAGGTTTGGTTTATGAAGGTTACACCTAGTTTTGTGAGCGATCTTCTGTATGGTTGGAGGATAAATATAGGAACAAGGACAGGTAGTGTCATTTTGCCATCTTTG
The DNA here is from genome assembly GCA_030449875.1 of Aegle marmelos. Classification (NCBI taxonomy): domain Eukaryota; kingdom Viridiplantae; phylum Streptophyta; class Magnoliopsida; order Sapindales; family Rutaceae; genus Aegle; species Aegle marmelos. Next base: position 25,954,039 of record JASUUL010000143.1, read on the forward strand.
GAAGGCAATGAGGATACTATTTGAGAATAAGGACTTGTTTGAGAAGGCTCACAGCTATCATTCAGATTGCTGCTTATTTGGAGCTTGTTAGACCTATCTGATAAAAAAGATGGAAAGAGTGTACCTCCAACACCTATGTGATTCGGGTTTTTCCTATTTCATTTCCCTGATCTTTGTTCATCTTAGGTTTCTTGGTTAGGGGCTCTATTCTTGTTTGTATCTTTGGAGTTCTGCTTGTCCATGCTAATTGTGTTAGTGTGTGCACAAGGATCAGGTTTTACATAATGTACTATGCCTTGTTTCATAATTAATTAACTTCTACTCCCCAAGTGCATCTTTCGGATGGAATTAATATATACTTTTGATTCGGATGGAATTAATATACACTTTTGATTCGGATGGAATTAATGCCCTGGAATTTATTTTGGATGTTTCTCACTTCTACGTAAGCTGTAACGTTACTGTAAGAATTCCTTTAGTTCTCGAGTTTCTTTGGATTGGCTTGATGAGGTGGTGGTATTCAAGTTCATTTCATTCTGGTGGGAAGAACTGGCTGAATATGTTGCTTGTAGGTTTATATTCTGCTCTATAACTGATTAGAGAACTTTTTAAGTTATAAACCTCAGCGTGTTTTCTTATGTGCTCAGATTGGTTTTGTTCCCCTCTTTTTCTGGTAGTGAGAGTAAAAAGCTTTCATATTATTCACATGGACAATGCTCTGATAGTTGAAAGACACTTGGCATACATAAATTTTTACTGCATTATTTCTATTTGCCATCTAAGGAGTAAAATTTTTTGGCCAGGGCTCCTTCAGTAGCACTGGTTTGGTGGTTTCCTCTAAATTGCCAAGATTTTCTGATCTCTACACACTGACAATAGCGAGCGCAGATGCAAAATCAATTTCAGCAGGGCAACCAGTGGAGTTTACTAAAAGTGTCACTCAGTGGTCTCTCCCTCTCTAACATACACATGTCATGGATTTTCTATGTTATGGATTCTGATTGCTATATGGAACTGTACATTCATGCTCTTTTATGTATCTTGCAGGTTCACCAAAGATGGAGTCCTGGTGGAGGGCTTATTCTGGAAAGATGTTCTAGCACTCCTTGATGAATATGCCATAGAACCGAAGAAGAAAAAGTGATATATAAAAATTCAGATCTCCTGTCATCGGTTATCGGTTAGAGATATCCAGAAACATTATGATTTGATATGGATGTTGTTCATAATCTTTCATAATCAGGATTCTCTTATTGGGAAATTTTGAACTAAACCAATAAATGGAATTTTCATTAATTTATATATGTATTTTTAACTTTTTTGATATCATTGAATCTTGATGGGTATTTCCGATATGGTATTTACATGATGCCTCTTAACTCTTAAGCAAGTTTGCTTAAAAGTTTACGCAATTCATTTGAAAATCAAGGGGAGGGTCAATTAGGAACTCAATTTATTGTTTGTGCCCCACTCCTAGCTTCTCATTCCCACCTCTCACTGTCAGACCCCGCTATCATCGACACATCGAGTAACTTGCATTTTTCCAATAAAAAAGCAATGGCTTCATTTGCAGCAAGTTAACTTTCGGTCTTTCACAAACGTCATGGTCGGCCTTTCATTGCGTATTGTAGGAAACCTTCCATAGGATTTTTATTGCGAGAAGACCAAAGAAATGCATCATGAGAAGAGAAGGGGTATTTTGCTACGCTTCAATACAATGAATTCACTAGGGTTAGAATAGGCACCATGGTTGATCGAAGGTCCGTTATTCATTGCGTATAACATATGTAATATTTGATTGATAATAATTTAATGTTGATTAAGATTACAAAGTATTAAATATTGAAAAATGATACTTAACCATTAATAAGATATATTAGGTTAGAAACGATGGCACCATGGTATGAGCAATATTACCGTGATGTGAATACTGTTGTTATATTATATGAACCCTAACTTCATTTTTATTTTTGTTAGTGTCATTTTTATTTTTGTTAGTGTCTTCTTATTGTTCAAATACTAGTACTTTTAGATTTTTTTTACAAGTTATTTATTATAAATATACGTAGAATTTGGTCCTCCGATTCATAATCTAACTCTTTAAAATATAAATAAATAAATCGTTATTTATAAAGAACAAATCTTGATATAGGTGATCATGTGCCTATGATACATCATTTTTAAAAGGTGAGAGCTTAGGTTAGGGAAGATTTATTTATTTATTTATTTTTACAGCAGATACCCACATTTTCTTAACTTTTTCATTATCTCTCAAAACTTTTTCTTGTGTATGATTAATGTCATACTTCTATATCGCAAAGGAATGGTCGAATTAGTTTATTGTAATCGCAATAGATGAAAGATTCAAAATTCAAGGAAGTATATAAACCATCACTTCACTACTTTTCACAATTATAATATATCCAATGACCATAAAGAGTATTAGAGCCTATTATTTTAGATAAGAGCGTGGCTATTAACACCCCTCCAAAACTCTCATCAAAACCCTTTCTTTACCTCAACTCATCAAATAACTAGAAAATTTAAAATATTTATTTTGATTCCATAAACACCCTTAACAATTGAAGCCTTAAACAAGAAAAAAAATTAGTAACCAACAAAATCCAGTAAAGACTAATCCTTTTACTGCATAAATGACGAACTCTTCCTTGTCCATAAAGTTCAAGAGTTAAATCACGATAATATTCATTATGAACACCAAAAAAATTGCATGAGATAGCATTTTAAAGAAGCCAACAAAATAAAAATCATTTAAATGAAAATGCCTAACATTAATTAATAATACAATTTCTTTTTGCATATAGAAGTTTAGGTGTCTGTTCTTCACTCAGAACAATAATTAGAAATATTAGAAATAGAAGATCTTTCATTGATAATGGGTTTGATCAATATGCCACAATTTTATCTTAGAGATGAGAATAAAAGATAAAAAACCTTACAATGTAGTATTTGATTATTATTTGCATTTTTAAATATCAAATCACGAGAATTTTATCTAGTAAAAAAATCAACTGGAAAGAAATATATATTTGTACATGATGGAAAGAGATCGTTCAATCTTTAATTTGAGAAGACCAACTGGTATCTGTGAAATAAAGTACATGTAGAAACAAAGTATGTGAAGGTAAAATATTAAAATTATTTAATGGGATTTTATGAGAAAATAGGTTTTGTGAGAGTTTTGAAGGAGTTATAATAACATCACTCATCATTTTATTATAATACCTTCTATAATCCCTTGTGATAGTGTGATATAAAACCAAACGTGGCTTATTGCTTTACAAGCACTCAACCGCCTACTGCATTTGATTGCACCAGCTAGCTTCACTACTTTTCTCACATGCTTGTTCGGATTCAGCTGCTTCATTTATAAATTGGAAATCGAGAGCAAGAGGAAAGAAGATAATAAAAGGAAAGAGAGAAATATTAAAAGAAAGAAAAAGAAAAAAAAAAGAGAAAAATAAATGGAGTTAGGAACAACTTAAAAAGTGAAACTTGAGAGGAAACGTTGCAAGAAATGAAATTGGATAGTTAGATTTATATCTGATAAATCAATGAGTAGTAGATTTATGAAATTTGAGCAATTATATTATTGCTTTCATGATACGTATCAGCTTTTATAACAGTTCTAATATTTTTTTAAAATGTGTTTTAAAGAAATCCAAGTACCTAAGAATCTACAAGATTCTCAATAAACCAGCAAGTGAACTAAGATCTATAAATGGATTACTATTATTACCGGGATTTTGCTAAGTTATAATTGTTTGCTAAGTTACAGCAACTATAACTTAGCAACTCCCTTATTACTATTATGTATTCAGTAAGACGTTTATTTTGATTGATTGATTTAATAACATGATATGATTACCAAATGCAAATCCTTGAGGTTAGGTGGTTTGTGCATGTAGATTGAGAGTTAGATTACTCTACTCATGTAATGATGTTCTTAAAGAGTATAATACTTTACCTTTCTTAGGTACAATTTGTTGTAGTTTTGTCATTTATGTTTCTAATATTTCATGTTTGCTTATGTAATATATTTAATGTAAAGTTATGTCATATAATTGTATATAAAGCGTTACTTTATTTTTATATTTATATTATATCTACTCATTAAGCCACAAGTTCACTATGTTTTTATTTACTTCATTTATCTGAAGTTTCTATTGGGTTTCATGCAGCTCAATTTATGATAAATTGAGGTTGAGCCACAATATGCAATGCTATATATTTTGCATTCTGCTGTATGTATATTTTGAAATGTATGTATGTTTAATGTGGTGTGAAGCATGCAAATTTCAAATATATATTTGAATGAGGCACAAATGCTATTATATGTTTATAGTTGAGGACCAAGACTAGTTTGATATATAATTATGGATTAAATTTATTTTATGAGCTTTAAATATGAGTATGAGATAAGTGAGATATTAAGTTTTTGCATGATCTATTATCAGATCGAATAAAGGTAAAATCAGTTAGTGTCATTTTAATATTTTATAATTGTTAAAGGAAGCTTATATTTCTTTTTGAAGTAAACATGAATAATGTATGTCACTAATTGTCTCTTTTAATGATGAATATAATTACTACTAAAAGAATAAAATGTTCAATAATATGTATGTTGAGAATATGAGTTTTAATGACGAATTGTTTCGTAGCTAAAAATACTTATAGGGATGATTTATATTTCATTCCTATATGTACTTTTAGCAATGAATAATATTTTATTGCCAAATGTGATTTTCATGAAGAATAATATTTTGTTGTTGAAAGATATCATTTTTTCTTGCATTTAATTATTATTACTAATATTTAAATATTATCATTTTTAGTACTAAATTATAATGATAATTAACACCGTTATAATAAAAAGATAATTAACTAGTTTAAAAAAATTATCATTATTGATGAAAAATATGAGAATAATAATAAAATTTAATACATGTTCTTTTGAAAGAAAAATTTTTTGTCACTAGATATACACTTTTGATTTTAGACTTTGAGAGGCACATTTTGGTTCTAATAAATTACTTGTTAACTTAAAGAATCACATTTTGATGGATTTGCACTCCTCAGTACATGGCACACATAACAGAGAGAGCCTTTATGCTTATATTCTACCTATATACCCATGGGTAATTAGGCATAAACCTTTCATAAGTTAGCTCTCTTTCCTATGCAAGATAAGTACTTTTTTCTCTTATTTTTTCAACTTTATGGGTATAGTTTGAGTAATAATTATTTATTTATTTCGACATTGATTTGAGCATATAAGTATGTCATGTTAAATTGAGTTTATGGATTTACCTAAGTCAGGCTATGGACCAATAAAGGATTTTTTTTTCTTTGAAACAGCCATTTCCATTTCGGGTTAAGAAGTTGTGAAAGCACCTTTCTCTTTATAAGAACACGGTGCGTTACGAGGTGTAAAGTGGAGAATTGGTTGAAGATCACAGGACGTTTCGAATAAGAAACTCTATGTTTATTTAGAATTTTATTTTTGCTTGATCAGTGAGCTATTACGCACTCTTTCAAGGGTGGCTGCTTCTAGGCAAACCTCATGGTTGTCTCTGCACCCCTATCTCCTTTATCACTTCCCTTTTTTAGGAAGAAAAGGACGATCTGGACAAAATCGAGGAAACGGAAGAGATCCGAGTGAATGGAAAGGAAAAAAAGAAGTCAATGCTGGACTAGCCGAAAATCAAAGTTTATCAGAAGCTTGGTTTAAAATTCCTGAACATTCTTGCCAATACATTATCCTTATTCTGTTCCAGATTGTAATCTCTAATAAAAAAAATAGCTCCGTGAGCAAAAGCTCCTATCATGATGAATCCCGTGATGACCCTAATCGAAATGCATACATTTGTCTCATACACTATGGGGATGGTGAGAAGAGATATATTTTACATCCCAGAATTCTATAGATTTGTATGTAATTATTGAGGGTGAAGATATTATGCACAATGTGACTATTCCACCAAAAAATTTTCTTTTAGTTCAAAATGATCAATATGTCGAATCAGAACAAGTGATTGTTGAGATTCGGGCTGGAATTTTTTTCTTAAATCCTTGATAAGAACTAAAAAGTCAAGTTTCGTTCAAATTAATCACTTTAACTGACCGTTTTTATTAGCAAGAACTCGAATAAAAAAAATTTCGAATCGATTCTGAACATAAAAAAAAAAAAAAAGACAACCAAACCTATGGAACGGAGATAAATGGGCCCATTTCAAAGTATTCATTGAGGAGTATTTAAAAATAACTATGACTTTTCACTTATACTAAGGGGGTTCCGCTCAAAACCATGCCTCAATATAACTATTTGTGCTCTATTTTTCCAACATTAAATTGATGTGCTTTCTCTTTTTCTTTAATATCCTTGACACTTATTTCTTATATGGTATTTATATGATACATAAGAATAAGGTGGCTTAAGTTTACGGAATTCATTTTGATTTGGATGCGAGAAAATCATCAGTGGAGTGAAGTCAATTGGGAACTCAATTCGTTGTTATTTGAAGAATATTCCCAAGTTAATGCCCTATTGCCCATTTGTAGCCTCTCATTCCCGCCTCTCACTCAAGCCCGATTGTCGCATCCAAGTGACTTGGAAATTAAGGCTAATTTTTGCCAATGAAAAAGATAAGCCTTACTTTCCACTAACGTCATGGTCGGTCCATTGTGTGCAAAATAAATAATATGGTATTGTCAACATTTAATATTGATTTGAGTGACATCACAAAATATTAAATATTTCGATGTGAGTTACTTGTACGAACATATAGGTAGGTTTCGGTTCTCTCTCTCCCTCATAATCTAATTCCTTACGTTAGTAAAATATAAATCAAAGTAATAAAAAAGAATACATGTTAATCGTACTTTGTGATGCCGTGATGATGTATAAATAATATATCAGTGAAAGACATTACAGCGTAATGTTTGGGAGAATTTCATTTTCGTGTTTCTTAAGTTATGTAATTATGTAATTTACATCAACTCAATCAACACTTATTGTCATTAACATATATTTAACTTTTGAAATCTCCTAAATTATAACATTTATTTAATTTTCAGAATGTATAAATCACAGCTCGCTGTAACTTAACTTTTGTCTCGGTTTTTATTAATTATGTTATTGTGTTAGTGGTAACAAGTTTTAAGTTGATGTAAATTATATGATCATATAACTTAGTAAGCACCTTTCATTTTTTTTCTTTTTTCTACAATCATCAAATTTTACTATATTTTTCATTATACCAAAAAAATTTCTATTATCCTAAATTTTTTACTGCATAACATGTCACGATAAGTAATTAAAAATTTGAACATTATTATAAAAAGTGAAAATGCCTTAATCAAATATGATGTATAATAAAAGCATTACTGGTAGAGAAACTTTTAGTGGAATGAATGTGTGTAGATAATAAGTTTGCTTTTTACAACCTTAGTATATCATGGTTTAAAATTTGATGATGTATGTTAATTTTTTTAATATTCATGTATTTTATATAATTGAAAATCCACCAATGTTTATAATTTGAAATATTTTGAGAATATTTTAAAGGCTAATTTGGAAATACTAGAATTTTTAAAATAACTATTGTTAACTATGCTGTAAAAATAATCAATTGTGACAATAATAAGTTAAAGTGTTTGGTAAATTTTATTTTCAAAAGTACTATCAGTTTTGAAAATAGTTATTGGTGTTTGTTAAATTTTACTATCAAACTGATATAAGAAAATAAATGACTAAAATGTATATAATGTAAGATGATATTTACTTATTCATATAAAAATATGTATATACAAATTTTTTAATTGTGTATTATAATAAATTAACTAAAAATAAAATTTATACTATATTGATTTTAATTATATATTATAATAATTTTAATTAAAAAAATTTAAACTGTAGTGCCACAAAGAATTTTTGATGTAATGTAAAATATAAAAAAGAAATATGTGATAAAAAGAGTGTGTGAATTAAAATAAAAAATTATTAAAAATTATTTTTATTTTTAATTTAAATAAAAATAATTTTATTTTTAAGTAATAATTGTGAACATATTTATGAAATTATATTAGATAATAAAATTTATTTTCAAATTATAATGTAAAAATTATTTGTTCTATGCTTTTCAAAATGAACCATAAAAATAATTGATTTAATAAAAATAATTTTAATTTTTTAACTAAATACTAAAATTAACTTTAAAATTTTTAAAATTATTTTTACATCTCTAAAAAATAACCCTAAACGAAACTAAATCCACTTAAATAACTTAAGTTTCTACGTTTACAAATAAGATAGGAAAATCTATTTTATCCATAATGACTCGGGACTTCAAAATTTATTTTGCGGCATAGGAGTGCGGGAAGCTAACGAGGAATGAGATGTAAAGGCGAAAAGAAAGCGTCCGCTCGCTAAAAACACATTTCGTGTTTTTATTGGTGCTTCAACTTTTCAGTCGCCTGTGCCGTGATCGACAAGTAGTTACCGTTCATACTATTTTTGTTGCAGTTAAGTCCAGCTGTGTATGTATGACAATCAATGGTGAATTATTGGTGTGGGATCGACTCTGAAAGGAACATTTGTCACAGGTTTGAATCGCTGGGTCAAACTCCGAAAAAGAAAGGGTCTAAATTAGTAAATAAATTAATCAAATCTCTTTCGCTCGACATAATTGACCGATCAAGAACCCTAATACAGGAACTAATTAAAATGATGGACTCATTAGTCGTCACAAACACAGCGCAAGTCACTTTGCTGTTCCTCGTCGTTAGCGTTAATTCTCTCCCTCGGCTCCGCCGGCCCCGCTAACCAGACTAAAGGATAAAACAAACAACCAAACCCAAAAGAAAAAAACCCTTAGACGACGTGGCACCCCGTCAGACAATAAAATTGTTGTCGACCCCACAGACCCAACCGCTGATGTCACGGATCTCAAACCTATAACAAAATTAAATTTAATAAATCAGAACCGCTCCTACGAATCCGGTCTGGCATTGTTCTGTTATATATGAATGAACGATCAGAAATCGTGACTGCCTTATCTTTGCGTTTGCTGCAAAAACGGAGAGATATTTTTTTTGTTTTTTTGGTCGTCCTCTCTCTAAAGACTTTCTCTCTCGATAAAATCTTGTTGTTGAATTCGATAATTTTGATAGCATTTCAATTTCCGACTTGATCGAAACCTAGGGCTTTGAATTCGTAACAGATTGGTCATGACGAACATTAAGAAGCAAGAAACGGTCGAGGATCGCGCAGATCAATCGAACGGCGACGATTGCGCGGACGAGTCGTCGGTATCTTCGGCCGGCATCCAGACCTCAACCTCCACCGTCGGATCGCGTGAGATCGGACTGACTGAGCGACTGACGGACGTATTCGTCGATGAAGGAGACGGAGATTTGTTGCTTCAGCGTAGCGATCGCGAAGATAGGGTTCTGCAGTGGCTACAGGCTCTGGATATGCAGGTGATAGGAGCTTGTCGAGCCGATGAGAGATTGAAGCCATTGTTAAAGTCGAACGCGTCCAATGGAATCGTCGAAGATTGGTTGTTGGCTCATCTGAGTCAGGTACATCGTACGCTTGTCAAGGTTTATTTGTCGCTATTAAATGGATATAATTTTGAGAGAATTTGGTTATGATGGAGCTAATGATTGGTTGACAAAATGAAATCACAGTATTTTGAGCCGTCGGAGGTCTGTATGCTGGCAAGGTGCTTTTGCATACCGCTTGTTTCAATCCGAGTCGGGAAGATTAACAAGCAGGGAACTCTATTATGCCCATCTACTGTAAGGTAACTGGATTTAGGGTGACATCTATGTGTCTATGTCTCTACTTGCATGTGATCACGATAATGATGTATGATTGTTGAATTGGGTTTTGAATATTTTGATAAGTTCCTGTCTAGCTTTCGATGCAATTCACTAGAGTATCTTTCTTCCAAAAAAAAGAAGGGTAGAGTTGATGATATATTTGGAGATATGATAATCTTTGCAAGCTTGTTGTTATCAAACAAATGGGGGGGGGGGGGGATCATTTTAAGTGTGTGTTAAATCATTTGATGGAAATTGTTAACATCTTTGGCTTCCCTTTACAGATAGTAAGATATCCAGATGACGTTGATTGTATTATAGTACTTTGTATTGTAGTGTTGTGCCATTTCCATGAGTCAAACATCTTCCCAATCCCTTTTCTAACTTTTAAATTTTTTGTCTGCTTTTTATTTATTTAACTGATTTAGTTATGGTGCATGCAAATTTGTCTTTATGGACGTGCTGGTGCCTTTTGGGGCTCTGTTGAAAGTTAATCTACTCTATAATATGCAGTAATGCTTCTATATCTCATGCAGGCTGCTGGTTTAAAATATGCATGATTTAAAATGTTCTGATGTTTCGCAGTTTGTCAAGAGTGTTAACATGCCTGTAAGTTTGCATGTTAATATATAATATGAGCATGTACTTATTTCTTGAGACCATTATGGTTTTTTCTGGTGCTATTAAAATGGTGTGATTAACATTTTCTTGTTAAAAAAATTGTGGGGTCTTTTATTCTCTTTAATCTTTGACATGACTTTTCAAAGAAATATATGATAAATATTTAATGTGACTGTAGTTTCTCTTTGAACTGTTGAATTTTTTCTTGATAAGTAGTTCATTGAGTATGACTGTAGTTCATTTAGTATGCCTGTAGTTCATTACTGCTCACATTTGACGGAGGAAAAAGTTTTGGAGGTTTATCTAATGTTATGGCATGTTGACGCAACGGTTTTAAGTAGAACTTGCACTAGTATAATATATGGTTCCAATTTTCTCCTTGTGTCTCTTTAGATTCTTAGGAGTGTATTTATTGGTACAAATCCTCTAGCATTGTCAACTGTTTTTGTCTTTCAAATATCCGGAGGTGGTGGATTATGGTAGCTATAATAGGATTCTGTGTTTAGTTTATTGATGGTGTTCATCCTTCCAAATAAATATATCTTTTGACTTGTAGGTAAAGTGGGCGTATTCTATAATGATCTCTGAATTAAGGGGAAGTAAAGGTAGTTTCATCTCCTATATTATATGGTTTGCAGCTGCTTTTTGTATATATAGGATGACTATTTTAATTACAGTGAAATTGAGTGTAATGTCTTTGACTTTAATATGCTCGTGATGCTATGTTCATGATAATATTCTCTATTTTTTCATGAATAAATTTGTTGGGCTTTGATATGTTCAGTTTTTTTTTTTTTTTTTAAACAGATCTTGCTTACATCTTTGCATTTATTCTTTGTTATTCAATATTACTTGTCCGTTTGAATAAGGTTGCTTTGCAAGCTGAAAACCTGAATCATTTTGTGGAGGGAAGGCTGTTATGATCACACATCCTGTGGATGTGTCGATACTGCTATTAGATATATCTGTGAAATGAATGACTGACAATTTTTTTTGGGATAAATGAAAAATTAGGTTATTGAAACCAACAATTTGTGTAGTATGCATAATAAAGAGTTAATAAACAAAAATTAGAGCTGCAGCTGCCCAATAGGAGTTTGGATTTCCTGATTTTGACCCTATCTAAAACTTTAAGCCAATACCGTTCAGGTAGATGGTCATCAACAAATCATGAATGAGTTGGAGGGTACATATTTGCATTTCCCTACTGATGTCATTTTGGTAGGTTATTGAGGGATTGCAAGCCTGTAACTCCGTCATTATTTTCAATGAAGTTAGCTCTGTTCTGGGCAGCTGTAATTGGGTTTTTTTTATTGTGCTGCCTTTGGATTTGTAGTTAACAGTTTGGTGGTATAGTGATAACTTTTGTAGACCTCACATTAGGCTGGAAAGGAATGGGGTTCTCTTATGTTTTAGTGGTTAAGATATCTCAATCCCTCATATCTGTATGAACTTGATTATGACTTAAGACTTATTAGGAGGAGAAGCTATTTTAAGTTTTATTAGTATCCTTTCTGCTTTTGATAAGCTGTTGAATTTGCATAGTGTGTAACCTTGTTAGCAGTTTCCTGCATTTCTTGATTGTTTGTGTTTATATTATTTTATTTTCCTCTTTACGTCTTTCTCAATTCTCTCTTATCTTTTTTGCATTTTGGAACAGAGGGAATTTAAGCCTTACAATCTTGCCAACGTCTGATTTGCGGCTCTCATTCATTGGAGATGATGGTCATTCAGAGAGATTACTGTCTTTAAGTAGTAAATCTGAGTGCTCTGCTGTTGTAATTGATGAGATCCCTGCGGACAATTCTGGCCGGTCATTCCTTGTAAAGAGTCCAGATGATAGAGTTGCATACTTCTGGTGCTCTGAAAAGTCCAAGCTTTTGGGAAGTGAATTCATTTCAAAGGTGTGTACCACTCTTCCAATGATATGATTGGTAATATAATGTGAATTCCATTTTACTAGGATTATATGGGTATTAATATTTCTTCTCTTAAATGCTACAGATGAAGGACTTAATCATGAGGAAACCATCAATTGCTGAATTAACTGGAATCAGTGAGTCACGCCTTGGATATCTAGCAACTCACCTGCGTGCCTACTTGGTGGGTTCATCATCGCGGAGCATTGGCCAAGGAGGTTGCCCGAGTTCACATTCTCCTGCCTTGGTTACCACGACTGCTTCATCCGACTCAATTCGGAATGCTCAATGTTCGTCAATGTCTCTAAAATCCCTCCGATCCCGGAGTTCTGGCACTCAACCATTAAAGGCCAATTCGCTCTACCAGGGTAGCCTTAGTCCAAGATCAAGTTCCTTCAAAGAGGGCCTGCCCAGAAACTCGTCCTCCTTAAGAAGTGCTGCTAGAGAAAAATTAAGGTGGCGTGGGGATGGTTTTTCGTCAGCAGTTGACAACATGACAGTGACTTTGCCAGTTACTACGGATGAGCCATACTTGAATCAATCTGAAACTGACAGCAACCGCGAAGCCAAAAGTTGCCAACTGTCTCAAGGCTTTCTGAAATCACTAGGGAAGTTGGCTGTCCCTCCAAGTTCAAGCCCCACATCTCAAGTACCTTCCATTGGATCACCTCTCTTCTCTCCTTACTACTGCTGGTGTCCCCTAGGTTCATCATCACTACAATATCCAGCTATACCTCCACAATTCCCACTAAACTCAAGTGAATCACTTTCAGTGCCACCACCACCTTTATTATCAGCCAATGGATCCTCTAGCTTGTTGAAGCCAACTCCACCATGCAGTCTTGCTGATATTCCTGCACTAGATTTCCCAGCATTCCTGCCCGATCCACTGGTTCGGTTGCAAATGACTAGTTCGCAGCAGATCCCAACTTTCACGCCTTTAATTTGTGATCCAATTGTTCATGTTCCAGTTATTGATGTTTGCTCATCTGGTCAAGGCTACCTTGTAAGTGCTGGTCCTGCCATTTCAACAACAATTCCTCCTTTGCATGCAAAACTTGTGAACCCTTTGATACCTGAGAGCGATTCTGTGGTGGAAAATGGTGCGAGGGAGACCCTGAGGCTGCTTATTAGCGGTTCAAGCCAGACCAACCCTCCATTGATGGGTGTACTGCCTGCGGTCTTGACCAGTGCTCATGAGACACAGAGTATGTTTGTTACTGGGAGCCGGGGTCTGTACTGTGGAACCAAAGATGTCGATGCAATTGGAAAGAGTATTGCTTTGGTTTCATTGTCTGCAAATTCGATGATAGGAGATGCCATTGTTGGAAAGAGATGCAATAGTCTTGAGAAGTCAGATGCTAAGCCACAGGATGAAGAGAGTACACTCGACGAACATTTTACGGAGGAAATGATAGAGTGATATAAAGTAAAGAGATGCAATAGTCTTGAGAAGTTGGATGCTAAGCCACAGGATGAAATGAAGAGAGTACACTCGACAAACATTTTAAGGAAGAAATGACAGATTGATATATGATGCCCGTAGCTATTTGTGTTTTGTTTCCTTTGTAGATCTGTATGCGATTTGCTCCGGAAGTGTAGATATAAAATACGGCTGCAGGTGTGATATTTTGAATTGTAATTAGAGCAAGTCTTGCCATTTTCTCCTTTTTTTTCCCCAAAATTAGAGTTTCCATGGTGGCTTTCTTTAGGGGCCCGCCGAAGTTGCATTTTGCATTTTATGTAGGTTACAATTAATTATCTTGTGAAATATTATTAAGTCTTATATTTTGTGTTAATTTGTGTATAAATATTATAAATATTTTTATATTATAAAATTTAATTACTCTTAATATTTTATTTTATTTTATTTCATTAAAATTTTTAGAATATCAATTAAAATTTTTAGAATATTAATTTATTTTTTATAATTTTAAATTTTTAAAATATTATTTATTTACTTAAAAATATAATTATTATTAAATAAATTATAATTATAATAAAATTATAATTATAAATATAATTATAATTTTTAATTGACTATTATTGTTTTAATAGTAGTAAGAATAAAAAATATTATAATTAATTAATTATTTTATTAATAATAATTATTAATAATTCTTTAATTAAATTATCAATAATAATAATATGATGATGATATTATTATTATTAATTTTTAATTATAAATATTATTATTATTATTAATTTGTTAATAATAATAATATTTAAAAATAAAATAATAATTGTGATAAAAATTAATTAAAAATTTTATAATAATTTATTATAATATAATTTATTTTAATTTTAATTATAATATAAAGTGAATATATAAATAGTAAATAATTTTTTTTAATTATGATTTTTATAATTTTAATAAATAAAATATTTTAATTTTTTATTTTTATTCTATTTATTTTAATTCTAACTCATTATATTTTTAGTTAAATTTTATTTATACTTAGAGAATATTTTATAATTTTAAATTAAAATTATTTTTATTCCTTAAATTAAAAAATATTAAAATCGAATAACTCATATATATCATACACCAAATATAACATAAGATTTTTCAGTGCACGCATTCATAAATTTGTATTAAAATATTTTTGTATTATGTTTGGCATTTATTTCGTATTCAATAAAACTAAGCCCGTCGATAAGATAAGATTGGATTTATGCGAGTTTGGTTGCAATCACAAAATTAAAACACAAAGAATCGAAGAACTCATGAAAACTTACACCGTCTTTCTGAAACCTCTTCTCTAAGTGCGCACGGGTTGTTTGCTTGCTTCATCGCCGCCGTGCCCTCTTTCTTTGTCGCAAGACAGCCAGATCCACCATCATCGCGTCATGCAAACTGTAGCTCCACCGCCATTGTGCCGTCTGACACCGAAACTTGCCAACCACTGTGTTGCTTCACAATACTGCTCTGCTCCATCCGTGCCTCCATTTCAGTTTGACTTCTGAAACTTAAATTGGTTGGTGAGGGAGATTTTTTATCGATAAGTTTTACTCAACAAGTGTTAGAATTAATAACTGTCATTATTTTTTCGGTTATTTTTCCTACCAAATAATTAATATGAATTTAAGATGTTGACAATTATTAATTTGTTCATCAAACCAAAGTTGCTGCGAATTGATTATGGCCCCCATATGTTCCCAGGCCTCAGCTTTCTGCAGTCAATTCATTTGCACCTAGCTAGCTGCAGCTCTGTGATGTATCAATAATCTTGCATAATTATTGCCTTGACATTACATTATTGTATGTATCCAAACATGGTACTTCAAACTAGAAACATTACCAGCCAAAAATGTAGAAGAAGGCTAAGGGGTTATACATATAAGCTAAGTTAGCTGGATTTTTGTGCTTTGATCGGTGACGAAATAGATTTTCCAGAATTTTGGTTACTCATACGGACGGAGGAAGAACTTAGCAGAATTCAAGGATTATGGTTCCTCGTATGACGATTACAAAAGATCAATTGAGCTTTCGTGGGATAATGCTAGTAATTTGAAGGGTGGCGATTGAATTTCTATGTTTCTGAATAAAGTGGAGACATTGAAGGAAGCCAAACTAGAGATAAACGCTTTTGGATATTGTGCAAAAGTAGCAATCAAATGTGCCAACAGATATTTTCACTGCGATTCACTTAATTTTTTATTTTTTTGTTGAAATCTTTACGTAAACCTATGATTACACTAGGCTTGCACTAAATTGCACGATTTAAGGACCACTAGCTAGCTTAATTCAAACATGTACTTTCGGCATTACTATTGATCGCAATTTTTAAATTTATCAAGAATTAGACCCTTTTTTTATTTTAATTTTTATTTTCAAAGCATAACATGTTATATCCCTGTAATATCTGTTACAATACAGCTTGATGAAAATGGTGTAAAATGGGAGCCAAATCTAGCTAAACGGTATATGCTTGAGTAATTGATTGTAGTCCTTTTTTTTTAAATATCATGATATTATTGAGATTTTTCAAATATATATTTAAATTAATTACAAAAAAAATTAAAACAGTACATTGCAGTACCAAATATAATAGAATTAAAAATTAATATAATATAATATATACTAAACATTATATAGTATTATTATGTATAGTATAATATAAATGTACATGTATTAAAGTAATACAATATAGTGTCTCGGATTTCATCAACTTTTTTTTTTTTGGGGTTATGCTTAAGACATCATGAATATATTTCTATTAAGGTGTTTTTGTATTAGTTTGCTGGTCTTTAACAGTGTACAATAGTTTCATTATTTAATGCCTTTTTGTGCGCAAGTATTTTTTTTTTTTTTGGGGGGGGGACTTCAGGATTGATGAATGCATCGTACATGTGATTTTAGCAATTTAACCGTTTGGCAGTCTGGTCCTGATCTTGATTAAGTGAATATACATTTCTCATTCTTATTCATATTTTAATTTCATTTATTTATTTATTTTTTTGAAAAAAAATTATGCTCATTAATTTCCTCTGCACTGTGAAAAAAATGAGTGGTTAAGAGCCAGAAGAAATTATGAACAAAAGGACAATTGAATTGCATGTACAAAACAGCCAAGAGGATTTTGTTACATTAAATAACGTAAGATAACAATACAAGTATTTGATAAAAATTTAATAACTATAGAGATATAAAATAAAAATAACAAAATTTTATGAAGAACTTAAAGCACTTGACCCGTACGTTATACGGTCATTATCTTATTATGAAAAGTAGCATGGCCTGGCCGAAATAAATGCTTACATTGATTTTTTAACCCATAAGGTCAGGAAAATGAATTTAGTGAATCCCACAAAACTCTTCCATTAATCCACTGTCCGTCTTATATTTTCCCTCAATTATTATTATTATTATTACTCACCATCTTCATCTATCTCGCCGTACCACCTCTGCGGCAATGCATTCATCCGTTCACTCCACCCGTCTCTGAAATTTTATAGTGTTACCGTTGATGTTCAATTTTGAGCTTAAACTTACCGAAATAAAAAATCTTATATATTCATGAAAATGCTACATGTTCTTCAAATCAAAGTGGCTTCTGGTCATTATATATCTCCAGCGTATGAACCATAGCTGTCATGACCTCAGTCAACTCTTCAATCTGTATACAGCAAATTCTTCAATAAATCTATGGTCATGTATCCCTTCAAATCTTATTCATGTAAATCTTAGTCATTAATCGAGTTTAATATAAAGATTCTCTTAACTTTTATATTGCATTTTGCTTCTTACAACTACAACACATACAGTTAAACCTTTAAAAAAAAAAAAACACTTTAACAATAACTTGTAAAACTTAACTAAAACTTTTTATTTTATCTTTGAGGATGCAGAACAGACTCATATGTAATTAAAAAGAAAAAATAAATCTTGATGATACATACGAAGATAAAAAAAGGTAAATATGTGTATTAAAAAAATCTTTAAAAGCGATTTATTTACTTAATGTTCTAATAGAAGATATTTGAAAATAGATTTAGGTCTAACAATAAAACTGTATTATCAAATAGTCGAGTCAATAAAATTGGATCATAGCTAGTGTATAATTATAATGGGACCATAATATTTTTACTAAAAATTTGATGTAACACTGTCCAAATTTAACAAATATTATCTAGCATTATCCAAATTTAATTTCCGTACGTTTCTTATAACAATCCTAAATCTTTAAATTAAATCTAAACAGTTTTATATAAGATTGTCTTCACTAAAATATTAAAGAGAGTTAAAATTTAAACAGTATTATATAAAATTTAATATAAATTAGTCTCATCCGAGCAATAGTCTAATTTTAAAAAAAAAAAAGAAAGAAGAAGAGTTGAGAGTTAATAATCAAATAAGAGGTTGGGCAAATTTATTTTGTAAATATAAATAATTATTGCACTACAAACATATGTACGGAAATGAAATACTTGCAGTCTTGCACGCCGCACAACTATAAATATGTCAGTTAAGACTGTTACCACCATTACATAAAGAATCACTTCAAAACACACAAAGAGCGAGATCACTGATATATCTCATTTATCATCTCCACCAAAATATTATTTCTCAAGCATGGCGTATACTGTGTGTACTGCCCGGAGTTTATTCAGATCAAAATTTGTAATTTTCTTATTACTCTTGGCAGCCGTAAATTGCAGCCCACCAGAGGATCCAATCAAATGTTCGCCAAACAATAATTCAAGCTGTACGATCACAAACTCATACGGAATGTTCTCCGATCGAAGCGTGTGCAAAGCAGTAAATGTAGCGTACCCAGCTTCAGAGCAAGAGGTGATATCAATAGTGTCAGCAGCAGCAACGGCCAAAACAAGAATCAAAGTGGCTACACGTTTCGCTCACGGCTTGTTTGTCCAGATGGCCAAGAGGGCTTGCTAATAAGCACAAAATACCTTAACCGTGTATTGAAACTAGACGTGCAAGCAATGACCATAACGGTGCTGAGTGGCGCCACATTGAGTCAGGTCATTGAGGAGTCGGCTAAGGCCGGGCTTGCCTTGCCGTATGGGTGTTGGCGGGGGCTGACTGTGGGCGGCATGCTTGGGACAGGCGCCCATGGAAGCTCTTTGTGGGGTAGAGGGAGCTCTGTTCATGATTACACTGTCGAGATAAGAATTGTAACTCCGGGAAATCCTGAAGAGGAATTTCTTAAGGTGAGAGTACTCAATGAAAGTCACCAAGATTTTTATGCAGCTAAAGTTTCACTTGGTGTTCTAGGCGTTATTTATCAGGTATGTTTCTCACTAATATATTCATTTGCATGTCAAATAATTTTTTAAATTTTAAGTAAGTTCATATTAAGGGAGAATTTTGATCCTCTTATTGATGACCTCTCTTGGACCTTTTAAGATCATGTGCTGCATACCTATTCTTGATTACATTTTATTTTATCAACGACTAGTCAACATCATGATTTTAATTACTTACACAAAAGCTCATAACAGTCCCAAGTCATTTGCTCGAGATGTTTTCAGTTAGTAGTCAGATGTTTATTGAAACCAAATGTTGAATACACATCAAATTATCACATGGATCGTAATTAGTATATAATTATAACGGGACCATAATATAAAACCACCAAATCTAATGCGGACCGTAATAAAATAAGAATAAACATGACGGGACCAAATATGATTTTTCTTTTTTTTTAATTGATTTAAACTTCAGTAAAATCTCTCTTCTTTCCAGAAATTTGTTCCGCCTCGTGGCTTCCCCTGATCGTCGGCCCTGATTCGACGGGATTAAAATTCCAAGTCTCTTATGCCATCCCAATTGATCTATTAGTTAAGTGCCGCCACCAGTTATACATACATAGATAGTGTTCATATTTTGAATGGAAGTAAAAATTTTGGGTTTAGGAGTGCAGAGTAGGAATGAGACTGATAATAAATTATTTATTTATATTAAAATAAGAATATAGAATTAAAATTATAATATAATTTCTATGTTTATATTATCTGTAAGTAATTTTGAATTAATTTTTTTACATTTGTTTAAAGAATTGTAATTTTTAATTATAAAATTTAAAAAAAATATTTATTGTATTACATTTGTAAATTAATAATATTTTTAATTATGCAAATAAAATTTTTTATTAATTTTAATTTTAATTATCCAAATAAAAATTATAAATAAGAGTAACACAAATGAAATATTATTATTATTATTATTAATATAGTACAAAATTAATATTTTCTTAGAATAAAATATCTATTTATTATCAATTGCTAATACTAAATAAATATAATACTATTACTTTTAAATAAATATAATAACATTATATTTAAATAATAATAATATTATTATTAAATATAATTTATAAAATAATATAATAATATTATTTAAATAAATATAATATTATTTATTTTATTTTATTAAATATAAGGGTAAAAAAATGAAGAAAGGGAGTAAATTTTCATTCTCACCTTCCGCATAAGAGTGATATTACACTCCTTACTCCAAAAAAAAAATTGAATTTTATGCAGCGAAATTCTCAATCGCTCTTAAAATTTGAAAGTAAGCATTGGCATACAGAAATTCACATTCCTCACTAGAGTGCTCTAGTAAATAAACCCTATGATAGAGTGTAAGCAACTAAATTACGTATAGGCATACACACGATGTGAAATATTGAATATAAGTGATGCAGTGCGTAAGCCGCATATAAGATATAACCAAAGTAAAGACGATTGAGTGTTTGTAGCATAGGCTACTCTCAAGTTGGAACCGCTCTTCAAGAGATCAATCGCATACGTGCAAAAGAATGATTTGGATCTTGGTGATCAAGCCGCTAATTTTAGGCATCGACACGAGTTTGCAGACATGACTTGGTACCCAAGTCAGCGAGTTTGCTGATGATCGCATGCTTTCAGTCTAAAGTGTCACGGTCCGCGTCTTTTCTCATGGCCCGGCCCGCGGAGGGTTCTAGAAACCCTAGAGACTTGTGTAAATATTAATGTGGTAGGTGGTAGTTGGTAGTTGGCATAGATTTAATGCTTCTTTGTATCCTATAAATAGGAGGAGCCTCATTCGGCTCATATCATCCGAAAATCCAATAAACATTGTAGCTTTGTAAGCTTTCTCAAGTAATACAAGTCCTTTCCTCCAATCTTGAGTGTCTCCGAGCGGAATCCACTTTCCGGTCTTCGAATCCAGTAGCGGATTTGAGTTTGAGGCTGACTTAGGGCCAAGAGTGTGTGAATTTGGCGCCTAAGGCCGCACGGTATCGCAAGGAAACAAACCGGTCCGTGACAGTTGGTATCAGAGCCGATAACACTCGTGTGTTGCTGCGTTATTCGGAAGGAAGAATGTCGGATGTCACTCATGATGACCAAAGGGGGAGGGAACCCAACCCCAATGCGAAGAAGGGGAAGAACAACAAGGAGAAGTCGGTTGACTTGCTCAACGCCATGGAGAACCGGGTTATCCGTGGTGAGATCGCCATTGCCGAGATCAAGGAGCACCTCGAAGTCTTTGAGGAGAAGATGGAGGAGGTTGATGGCCTTGGAGGGCGGGTGGTCGATTTGAGTCAGGACGTGTTGGCGCAACGCCAAAGTCTTGAGGAGTTCCAGGCTGTGGTCCTAAACTCTATCGAGGCGCTGCGGGCTCATGTCGAGGAGCTGCAGGCTGGCCTTGAGGAAACTAAGTCCGATTGGGCGCTTTGCAAGAGAGCGGTGACGAGCGGAGTGCTCAACACCAGTGCCGCACTTCCTATGAGGGTCGAGGTTCCGAGGCCAAGGAGGTACGGGGGCAAGAGGGATGCCCAAGAGATCGAGAATTTCTTGTGGTCCATGGAGAGGTACTTCGAGGCCACCAACGTCCATGGTGACCAAGAACGGGTGAACATCGCAACCGGGTACCTTGAGGATCACGCGACCGCTTGGTGGCAGCGGAAGCATGCTGAGATTATGTGCGGAATGTGCATTATCAACACATGGGAGTTGCTGAAATGTGAACTCAAGAAGCAATTCTATCCGGGGAATGTGGCGTACGAGGCTCGCAAGAGAATGAGGGAGCTGAAGCACACGGCCTCTATCTCGAAGTATGTCGATGAATTCTCGAAGCTCATGCTTCAAATCGACAACATGAACACGGATGACTTGCTGTTCAACTTCATGGAGGGACTCCAACCGTGGGCACAACGAGAATTGCAACGACGCCAAGTGAATGACATATCCACGGCCCTCACCGAGGCGGACACGCTTGTGGAGTTTCGGAAGGGTGAGTCTTCGAAGCCGAAGAAGGATGAGAGGCCCCAACATGGCAAAGGTGGGGGAGTGAAGGGCGATAGGCCGCCGCACCATGACGGCAAGGATAAGCCACAAAAGAGGGATGGTCCGAGGGACGGTCCAAGGGATGGCGCGAAGGATGCCAAACGCAAGCACAATTGCTTCCTTTGTGACGGAGACCATTGGGTGCGGGATTGCCCAAAGAAGAAGGCTTTCAACGCCATGTTTAGCGAGACCGGGGACAAGCAACCGGAGTCACCAACGGCCGACGCCGCTAACATGGGCTGTCTTCAACTCTTTAACGCGTTGAAGGCGAAGCAAATTCCAGCCAAGGTGCAAGACAAGTCACTCATGCACGTGGAGACCGTGATCAACGGGAAGAGAGTGCAAGCCTTGATTGACACCGGGGCATCGCACAACTTCATCAAGGTGGATGAGGCCATGCGGCTGGGACTCAAAGTTGAGAAGTCGGAGGGCTGGCTCAAGACGGTGAATTCGGAGGCCAAGCCGTTGAGCGGAGTTGCACGCAATGTGGAGTTGCACTTGGGCGCTTGGCGAGGCAAGGCGAATTTTTCTGTGGTTCCGCTTGATGACTTCACGCTAGTGTTGGGTATGGAGTTCTTGCGTCAGTTCAATGCGGTTCCGCTTCCGAAATTCAACTCGGTGTGTATTTTGGAGGGCACTCCATGCATGGTTCCGACGGTGACCAAGGCCGCACCGCCAGGCCAACTTTCTGCAATGCAAGTCAGCAAGGGTGTCAAACGGTGCGAGGACACTTTTCTCGCCACCATCCATGAGGTCGGAGATGGGACCAAGGCCACGGAGGCCATACCGGAGTCGGTAGCTCAAGTCCTTGAAGAGTATGCGGACGTGATGCCACCCGAGTTGCCAAAGTGCTTGCCGCCACGTCGGGAGGTAGATCACAAGATTGAGATGGAGCCGGGGGCCATACCGCCTGCGCGGGCACCATACCGCATGTCTCCACCGGAGTTAGAGGAGTTGCGGAGGCAAATCAAGGAGCTGCTGGACGCGGGGTATATTCAACCCTCGAAGGCACCATACGGGGCACCGGTATTGTTCCAACGGAAGCATGATGGCTCGCTTCGACTGTGCATTGACTACCGGGCTTTGAACAAGGTGACGGTAAAGAACAAGTATCCTATCCCGCTGATTGCTGATTTATTCGACCAACTCGGACGTGCCAAATACTTCTCCAAGCTTGATTTGAGATCGGGTTACTACCAAGTGCGGATTGCGGAGGGAGATGAGCCAAAGACGGCTTGTGTCACGAGATATGGGGCTTATGAGTTCAAGGTCATGCCATTCGGCCTCACCAACGCTCCGGCCACATTCTGCACACTTATGAACCGAATTTTCCAGCCATACCTTGACCAATTTGTGGTGGTGTATCTCGATGACATCGTGGTCTATAGCGACACCTTGGAGGAGCATGCTAGGCACTTGCGGATTGTGTTTGAGTTGTTGCGGGACAATGAGCTATATGTGAAGCCGGAGAAGTGCTCATTTGCTAGACCGGAGGTTGATTTCCTTGGTCACAAGATCAAAGACGGGATGTTGCTCATGGACAAGGCAAAAGTACGCGCCATTGCCGAGTGGGAGGCACCAACGAGGGTGACCGAGTTGCGGTCTTTCCTAGGCCTTGCGAACTATTATCGGAGGTTCATCAAGGGGTATTCCGCCATTGCCGCACCACTTACGGACTTGCTGAAAAAGGCCACCAAGTGGGGATGGACGGAGGGGAGCCAACAAGCCTTTGATGCCCTCAAGAAGGCCGTTACGGAGGAGCCGGTCCTAGTGCTACCGGACCATGCCATACCGTTTGAGGTTCACACGGATGCTTCCGATTTTGCGATTGGGGGCGTGTTGATGCAAGCTGAACATCCGATTGCTTTCGAGAGCCGGAAGCTTAATGAAACGGAGCGGCGATATACGGTCCAAGAAAAGGAGATGACGGTGGTAGTGCATTGTTTGCGGACATGGAGGCATTACTTGCTTGGGTCCAAGTTCGTGGTGAAGACGGACAATGTGGCCACTAGTTATTTTCAAAGCCAAAAGAAGTTGAGTCCAAAGCAAGCGAGATGGCAAGATTTCTTGGCCGAGTTTGACTATGTGTTGGAGTACAAGCCGAGGAAAGCCAATTTAGTGGCGGACGCCTTGAGTCGGAAGGCTGAGCTTGCGGCCATAAGCCGGATACAAGGAGAGCTTCTTGTATTGATCAAGGAAGGAATGGAACATGATCCATTGGCGAGGCAGCTGGTTTCTCTCGTTGAGCAAGGGAAATCGAAGCGGTTTTGGGTCGAGGATGGC
Source organism: Aegle marmelos (assembly GCA_030449875.1). NCBI lineage: Eukaryota > Viridiplantae > Streptophyta > Magnoliopsida > Sapindales > Rutaceae > Aegle > Aegle marmelos. Next base: position 25,978,503 of record JASUUL010000143.1, read on the forward strand.
TTGCTATACACTAAGGGACGTCGGGTTTATGTTCCGAAGTGGGGGAACTTGCGGCGGAATCTAATCAAGGAGTGTCATGACACCAAATGGGCTGGTCATCCAGGGCAAAGGAGGACACGGGCGTTGCTTGAGTCCGCATACTATTGGCCGCTAATGCGCGAAGAGGTGGAGCAGTTTGTGCGGACGTGCTTGGTGTGCCAACAAGACAAAGCGGAGCAACAATGTCCAGCCGGCTTGCTTGAGCCATTGCCCACTCCGGATCGACCATGGGAGAGTATCTCGATGGATTTCATCACTTGTCTTCCGAAATCGGATGGATGCGGAACAATCGTGGTGGTGGTGGACAGATTTTCGAAGTATGCAACCTTCATTCCAGCCCCGAAGGATTGCTCAGCGGACGACACGGCCAAGCTTTTCTTCAAGAATGTGGTGAAGTATTGGGGTCTTCCGAGGTCCATCATTAGCGACCGAGACAGTCGGTTCACCGGGAGGTTTTGGACGGAGTTGTTTAGACTCATGGGGTCAGCGCTACACTTCTCTACGAGCTTCCACCCGCAAACGGATGGGCAAACCGAGAGGGTGAATGCATTGCTTGAGCTCTACTTGCGGCACTTTGTGAGTGCTAACCAGCATGATTGGGCAAAGTTGTTGGACGTGGCTCAGTTTTCCTACAACTTGCAACGGAGTGAGGCCACATCGCGGAGTCCTTTCGAGATGATTATGGGGCAACAGCCGCTGACACCACACTCACTCATTTCTAGCAACACCGGGCGGTGCCCAGCAGCCTACAAAGCGGCCAAGTCGTGGCATGAGCAAGCGGACATAGCTCGTGCGCACCTTGACAAAGCGGCCAAGCGGATGAAGAAATGGGCGGACGGCAAGCGTAGACACTTGGAGTTCAATGTGGGGGACATGGTGCTAGTCAAGATCCTTCCGTCCCAGCACAAGTCTACACGTCCGCTGCACAAGGGCCTAGTTCGGAAGTATGAGGGGCCATTTCCAGTGATCAAGAGGGTCGGAAATGTATCGTACAAGCTTGAGTTACCCTCCTCGCTTAGACTACATCCGGTATTTCATGTTAGTTGCTTGAAGCCATATCACAGTGATGCGGAGGATCCATCACGGAGCGGATGCAAGCGGCCGCCATTCGGCAACACAAAGGTATACGACAAGGAAGTGGAGGAAATTTTGGCGGATCGAATTATGCGGAAAAAGGGCTATCCGCCAAGCCAAGAGTATTATGTCAAGTGGAAAGGTTTATCCGAGAGCGAAGCAAGTTGGGAGCCCGCCAACGATTTATGGCAATTCCGAGACAAGATCAAAGCATTCCATAGCGAGTCGACGAGGACGTCTCCGGAATAGGTGGGGGAGAATGTCACGGTCCGCGTCTTTTCTCATGGCCCGGCCCGCGGAGGGTTCTAGAAACCCTAGAGACTTGTGTAAATATTAATGTGGTAGGTGGTAGTTGGTAGTTGGCATAGATTTAATGCTTCTTTGTATCCTATAAATAGGAGGAGCCTCATTCGGCTCATATCATCCGAAAATCCAATAAACATTGTAGCTTTGTAAGCTTTCTCAAGTAATACAAGTCCTTTCCTCCAATCTTGAGTGTCTCCGAGTGGAATCCACTTTCCGGTCTTCGAATCCAGTAGCGGATTTGAGTTTGAGGCTGACTTAGGGCCAAGAGTGTGTGAATTTGGCGCCTAAGGCCGCACGGTATCGCAAGGAAACAAACCGGTCCGTGACAAAAGGCAGTCTACCGAGTTGATGATCGCATTTCCTCAAACACTTCTGGCAATGGCTTGTATGATTTCATTCCATTCCGCTCCATGCTTTAAGTTACTATGGCCGTCGTCAGGGCTACAGGTTAGCTTCTTAAAAAGCTATCACTTTCAATCTCCTTCATGTATAAAGCTGGGTCAATTTCTGTGTGTATGTATTTAAAATAATGATATTGTGGTTGGCGGTTCTCGCCAATGTCTACATATTTGGTTAATTGCCCGGTTTGCTTCTGCTTCATTCGCGCACTCTGTATTTAAGTCATTGCTTACTATATGATGGGCAGCTCTCCAATTTGGACATTTGTATATTTTAAAATATGAATTGACACCATGATACCATATATACCAGATGCCCTAGTTACAATACAATGTACAATTAAAATTGGAGTAGACATCATAAGCTAATCTTAAAATTCGCATTTTAAAATATTTGAACGTCCACACCTAAAATTTCTTAATTGCATGTTCTGTTTTCGTGCTTCTCGTTTCTTGTTTAATAATCAGAGGAGAATCAAGAATCGTTAAGTGATGCTGATGGCAAGTGTATCGGAGCAAAACTTGTTACCGCGGCTCTCGGTACTTCCGCATTTGGTTTGACAAGCAATGGTATCTCCCCAACTCTGGCACAAAGATCCTAATACCATTGGCATCAAAATAGTTTCACTTATGATGAACAAATTTTTTTTTTTTTTCCTTTTGATCAAACAGGTTTAACCTTTACTGGGTACCCGGTTATAGGATATCAAAATCGTCTTCAGTCATCAGGAACTTGCCTTGATAGTCCAGAAGATTCAATGATCACAGGCTGCGGTTGGGATCCCATAATCAAGGGCCAATTCTTTCATCAAACGACATTCGGCATTGCATTATCCGTCGTTAAAATTTTCATACAAGATCTTCAGAAACTAGTTCAAACGGAGCCTAAAGCACTGTGTGGCTTAGAACTTTACAATGGGATTATCATTCGTTATGTTAAAGCATCAAATGCTTAATTGGGCAAACAAGAGGATTCGTTAGACTTTGATATCACATATTACAGAAGCAAGGACCCAATGGCTACAAGGCTTTATGAAGACGTGGTCGAAGAAATTGAGGAACTCTCTGTGTTCAAATATGGGGCGCTGCCCCACTGGGGAAAGAATAGAAACTTAGTGTTTGATGGAGTCATTAAGAAGTACAAAAATGCAGGAGAATTTTTGAAGTTTGAACAGAAATTTGACCCATTAGGTCTCTTCTCGAGTGAGTGAACAGATCAAATGCTTGGATTGAAAGATGGTGTGATTATATTTAAAGAGGGTTGTGCGTTAGAAGGATTGTGTACATGTTCACAAGACATACACTGTGCCCCAAGTCAAGGCTACTTTTGTAGACCGGGCAAAGTTAAAAGGATGCTAGAGTATGTGCCCGCTTAAGTTCTGCCAGTCACGTGTGATTAATTATTGTTGAAATTAACTATTGCACGGTCTGTTTTAGACCTTTGGGGTTTGTATTTTGCATTATTGTGTTCTTTGGATAATTTAAATTTTGACTGTCCCAAAAAAATTAATAAAAATTTATTATCTGATATTGTTCAGACTTCGGGTTGTTAGGTAAGCATACCATGGTCACAATCTTTTACCCCAAGTTGATTGAAGAGTTTAAGTAACATTATTCCAAAGAAGTCAAAAAATAAAAAGCCGAAAAACTTTATAGAAAGGCAAGTATATCGTGCATGATGTTACCCAATGTACATGACATGATCTTCTCGAGATGGTGAATGGCTGCATAAGGGAGTTTTAGTCATTTGACATTAGACCTGTGACGTGGCTGACTCTGATTTGTTTGGAGTCCTCACAGGTGTACATATGCCCACAGAGTAATTTCCGCACACACCCCAAAATCAGGTTCTCTGAAAAGAAAGAAACGAAAGAAAAAAAACCCTTGGGCTTAGTTGAGAGAGTAAAGTCGGATAATCCATACGGACAAGGAGGAAAACAGAAAAACAGAAACAGAGAAAGCAAAAACAACACACAAAACCCAAAACAATTGGTATGCCCCAAATATCTCACTGATCATTTACTGCTGTTATCATCAGCTATATTTTTCTGTTTCTGTTTCTATTTCTATTCTGCCCCCAAAAAATTATGCTCCCATTTCAGGTAAGTCCTTAGCTAAAGCCAAAATCTTTGCAGCTCCTTTGATTTGGAATCTGTAATTGTTTCGCATGCAAGGTCGAAGATTTTGTGTTTGATTTAGGTCATTTGGGGATTTCTGATGTTGGCTTTAGTATTTTAATGTGTTTTACTTTTTAGGGTTTCTGAATTTATGTTTAATTATGAATATGCTGTTATTAGTTTTGTGGGATTGCTTACAAATTTGGATTTGGGCATCCTAAAGGTTTAATTATATCTATAGCTATTATTATTATTATTATTATTAGTTTCTTTTATGTTTTGGATTGTGGTGCTGTTGATTTTAATCTATAGCTGCTGTAGAGTAGAATCTGTAGTTGTTAGGTGTAAGTGTGATTGTGGGTGATATACATTAGCTCCTGGGTAACAGTGAGTATGTATAGAACACCAGTTGTTATGCTTTCAACAGTCGCAAACATGCCCTTACTCGAGTGGAATTGATACTTATAGCTGAGCATTCCTCTTTGAAATGAGAATTCGGTTCTAAGGTTGTGGTTGGAAGTCCACTTTTATATGCTGTCCAAAACAGCAAAAATTGAGGTCTACTTTTGTAGGCTGTTTGCATTTTTATTCAAATGAACGAAGTTTAAAGATGAATATGATGCTGTTCAGGTACTTTTCTTGGATGATAAGTGCCAGAACTTGAAAGAGTCATGGCAGAGAGCACGGAAGTTGAGGACCGAGTGGATCTTGAGGAGGACAATTACATGGAAGAGATGGATGATGATGTTGAAGAGCAAGTAGAGGATGATCCAGAAGAAGAAGGTGGGGATGGAAATTTTGAAGAAAATGATGATGATGAAGAATATGATCATTCAAAAGCTGGGGCTAGTGTGAAAGATCAGTCAGCCGAAGCAAATACAAATGATGATGATACACAACATGTGGAGGAGGAAGAAAAGCCCACTGCTTCCGTTGGTGAAGACGAGAAAGAGAAGCATGCCCAGCTTCTTGCCCTCCCTCCTAATGGCTCAGAAGTTTTCATTGGTGGACTTCCAAAGGATGCATCAGAAGAGGACTTGAGGGATCTGTGTGAACCAATAGGCGATGTTTTTGAGGTTAGAAACTGTTAATATCCATGTTTATAACATTAAAATAACTTTTCTATTAGTTTTCACATTCGCTATTGTTGTTACTTTAAATCATTTTTGTAGGTGAGGTTAATGAAAGACAAGGAGACTGGAGAAAGCAAGGGTTTTGCTTTCGTATCATTTAGATCAAAAGAGATTGCCAAGAAGGCCATCGACGAGTTACACAGCAAAGAATTTAAGGTGATCAAGATGCCTCGCATAACTTCACTTAGTTTTTGGGAAATCAGGGATGCCTGGGATAGTTCGGTTGTGTGAGACAACCTTTCCATGCCCCCTTTACTCATTCTTCAGTTGTATTTACTTATTGTTATGTTTCATCATTGCAGGGTAAAACAATAAGGTGTTCACTGTCAGAGACTAAAAACAGGTTGTTTATTGGCAATGTTCCAAAGATCTGGACAGAGGATGAGTTCAGAAAAGTGATTGAGGATGTTGGTCCTGGAGTTGAAACCATTGAGCTCATAAAGGTGAAGTTTTGGATTAAATGATGCTTTTACCTTATAAAGGTCAAGTTTTTAACTACTTATACTGCTATTTTTTATTGTCTTCTTCTAATTGCAGGATCCTCAAAATCCTTCACGTAATCGTGGTTTTTCCTTTGTTTTGTATTACAATAATGCCTGTGCTGATTATTCGAGGCAGAAAATGCTCAATGCAAACTTTAAGCTGGATGGAAATACCCCAACCGTCTCATGGGCTGATCCCAAGAGTACACCCGATCACTCTGCTGCCGCTTCTCAGGTAAAATCGTCAAAGAATTAGAACAGTTTGAAACTTTCTAGTTATTTGATGGTGCTTACATGAGGTTTTCATTATTTTCACCTTTTATTTTGTCTCTTCTTGAGATCGATATAACTTAGAGAAATCTCTTCCATACTGTTAGTTGATAACAATTTCTAATATTGAAAACTGTAAATAGATCCCTAAAGATGGTTTTGAATTTATTAGACAGGTCATACATGCAAAAGCACTGCAGAGATTATTAGAATTCTTTTTCTGAGGTTCTGAGGCCAAATGTGAGACACCTAAGCCCCTAAGGTCTCTTGCTGTTAGGTCTTTGGTGCATCAATTTCTAATAAATTTTTTAGTCTACAGAGTGTTGATGAAAACTCAAAAGGAAAAGTCTAAAAGTTGATGGTTGTTTTATATATACACACATGAAAATCTCTGCCTAGTCATTTCTTGAAACATTATTGAAACCACATTTTGGTTTAATGACTACCTAAGGCGTGTGCTGTTTTGAGATTCCCAGGTTAAGGCACTTTATGTGAAAAATATACCTGACAATACTTCTACTGAGAAAATAAAAGAACTCTTCCAGCGTCATGGGGAAGTGACGAAAGTGGTTATGCCTCCTGGAAAATCTGGGAAACGGGATTTTGGGTTCATTCATTATGCTGAAAGGTCAAGTGCGTTGAAGGCTGTCAAGGATACTGAGAAATATGAAATCGATGGTAAGTCGTATTTGCATTTCCGAGTTTTTGTGTTATAGTGAAGCCAAAACTGGTAGATCTGACTCATATCCGTTCAGTTGGCTAATTGTGTGTTTTTTTTCTTTGTTGAAAATACAAAACTGAAGTTGTATATTTGCTAATTTACATTCAAGCAGCAGTTCCATACACCATTGTAAAAAGTGTGTATTCTGTTATGTCACTTACTTCATAGTTGTTTGTCCTAAAAGAATCTAATTCTATATTGTAAAAGCGTTCGGGGGTCTTCCTTGAAATTTTCTTTACCGTCATTACTTGAACAGTATAATCAATGGACCGTAACTGCAGGCCAAGTATTGGAGGTTGTTCTTGCAAAGCCTCAGACGGATAAGAAAACTGAAGGAGCTTTTCCCTACAGCCCTGGGCTGGTTCCAACCCATTTACCTCACGCAGGGTATGGTGGCTTTGCTGGGACTCCTTATGGCTCCATAGGTGCTGGATTTGGAGTTGCTGCCGGTTTCCAGCAGGTACACGAGTATATCTGTAAATTTTTTTGTTTGTTTATTTATCTTTCATGGAGTCCTTAACTGTTGGAATTGATGTTTATTAATCTGCATGCACGAACAGCCCATGATATATGGTAGGGGTCCAATGCCATCAGGCATGCATATGGTGCCAATGGTCCTACCAGATGGTCAAATTGGCTATGTTCTGTAAGTTGCTTTTCAGTTTGGTTGGTGTATAACAAATAACATATGGTTGAAGGGTGAAAAATCTCAACATTATTTTTGCTATTTGGCCACTGTGCAGTCAGCAGCCTGGAGTACAGATCCCGCCTCCCCGACCACGGAGAGTTGATAGGGGCAATGGTCCTGGTGGACGTGGAGGACGAGGTGGAAGTAGCGGCGGTGATGATGGCAACCGCGGCAGAAGATATCGACCCTATTAGATTGTAGAAACATGTAGTTGTTTTTCATCCCTCTCTACCCCCACCAGTACTCTTCATCCTCCTAGTAGCCCAGTTCCACCGACAGTTCTTGAACTCTTAATAAGTTATTGTTAATCCAAGTGAGAGAGTCTGTATTTGTTTTATCTTTATTTAAATGGAATTTTTGTTCAATCAGCCTTGTATCGAACACTTGAATTGAATGGAATGGATGGATGAGAGACCAAGCAAGAAGATATTTTTCATAATTTCAAGTGATTGATTTCAGAAAAGAGCTTATTGATGAGATATTTTTGGTGCTTCCATTGTTTCCGTGGGACCCTGCTTCGAGAAGGAAAGGCAGCTTTATGCCTACTAGCAAGCACATCCTGAAGCTGACTTATATTTTCCGATTGCCTTACCCCTCAGGCCGTTGGATTGGCATGCTTTGCTAAACACAATAATGAGAAACAACATCATTTATATTTTGTACCATCAACGTCCTTTTCACCGAAGGCTTTGTTCCATTTCATGTTTATTCGGAAAATTTACAGAAATGCTACTTACCCTTTTTCTTATTTATTGTACTATAAAAGGAACCTTCAGACATAAATGTCTCCAAGCGCTAGACAGGTGGGCGACTAAACAGGCCAGTCAAATCTAACCCATGAGACGTTAACGATTTATTTTCGGAAATGTTTTTTCTTAGCTACAAAATAAGAAAAAGATGAGTTTTTTTTTTTTTTCAATTGCACCATAATTTAGGCTATATCTGTAATATTTCCTATTTAGTACATCCATTGCAGAAATTTAAAAACAAGTTTTTAAAAACAACTGTTGCAAAATATCCCCGATTTTAACTTTTTTCTGATTTCAATATGTCACCGTCGAATCCGATGGAAAAATAGTGTTGAGATGTGTTAGTTTGAATTATCATTATGCTCTGCTGTTTATGAAAAATTCTTAAAAGTCAAAGGGATAAAATGTCTGACACGTAAGTTCAGATTATTTAGAATTATAAATAATTAGACAATTAAAAATTATTAATTTTGTTTTTATATATATATATCGTAATCAATTAGAGATACTCAAAACCAATTCACTATTGCCAACCACGCCGACACTGTTAGAAAATCATTATTGGTAGCCACGTTGACTGACGGGCAGCGGTTGCTAGATTGCAAAATCTCACTACACGCGCGCCTGCTGCTGCAGCGCCAACCCATGCTGCAAAGGCCACTCTTGCAGAGCTGCCGTTTTATTTAGTAGATGGATAGGTTTGTTGAAACACCTATCATAGGTATAGTAAGAGGACCCTAGGTTTATAGAGTAAAGTATCAATTTTCAAATTGTTATGGTGAGTTTTTTCAGTTAATGAGATTAATAACTATTTGTAATCGGTTCCCATAACCTCATCTTTTATGATGTGTTTATTAAATTAAAAACAAAAAAAACTAAAATCGTAATGGACATGAATAATAATAAAATGAAATGAAAATAAAAATAAGTTATTTATTTAAATTGTGAGAATTAAAATCAGAACGAGCTGCATTGTTATTAATATTTTTACTTTATCTTATAACAAAAATCAAAATAAATTAAATTGTTACAAGTAACTAAAGAGTCTTTAATAATATTGGCAATATTATTAATTAAAACAACAACAACAACCATTAATTCGTTATTAGTTTTTCTATAAAATAAAGATTAAATTCTTTACTAGTTTTAAAAAATAAAAAATTAATTCTTTAACATTATACATTTTTTGCTCACATCTCTATGAAGAAAATGTTTATATTTATTATCTTACTTTTGAAGTGAAAAATAAATACAATTTCTTGAAATAATAGTTCTATAGGAAGTAAAAATGATATCTTCTTGACTACTCTTCTTTTTTTAAACTATTTAATATCTTGTTGATTGTTGATATTTAAGAATAGTTAAAAGTTAATTAAATTTTCAGTTCTTTTATGTTTCTTTTTAAGTATTAAAGCTGTTGAATGTATCATAAAAAAAATTTTGCATAATAGTAGTAAATGATAGGTTGATTCTCCATTATCACGAGTATCACTATTAAAGTTGAACAAAACAAGCGGTCTTCAAAAGTGAAATATTTCTCCAGCCATTATAGGTGATTTGATTATCTAGATGAGCAGAAGAGAATACGAGGAACTAAAAGTGCTTTTGACAAAGGAAGAACGAGGAGAGGAAAGATTATGTCCATACTTTTCTATGAAGCTTTTCTTATTAACCAGTCAATACGAGGGATAGATGCTCATTTAATGATTATATTTCGAATTAAATATTTATTTATTTTTATATTTTAAAAAATAATTTCAGATAAACCTTATTATTAAATATGTTATTTCATATCCTCATTTTTCTTTTCTTTTTTTTCTTTTTTTTTTTACAATAATACTCTTGCAAAAATATTCTTATCTTTTAAGTATATTAAATAAAAAAATTAATTTATCAAGTTAGCCTCCAAAATCACATTAAATTTTTCATCTTGTTATTTTACTTTTAAGATTAATTGATAAAAAAAATTTTTTGAGTAAGGCAACTGTTAGTAAAATCGTTGTAAGTATATTAAATATTACTTGAAGTTAGCTGGTATTAATTTATTTATCAGTAAGATTGTTGTACGGGTGAAAAGAAAATACTTTTTTTCATACTAATATTAATTTTTTAATATATTAATTAAATTTTTATTGATAAATTAATTAATGTAAAGAATATTATTAAAAAAGTATTATTGTAAAAATAAACAATGTAACATATTTAATTAAAAAAGTATTTTGAGATTTTTTTTAAAATATAAAAATTAATTTAATACTTAAATTAAAATATAAAGAGTTTATATTAAATAATACTTAAATTAAAATATAAAGAGTAAATGATAAACAGAAGGCACGGGCCTCTGCTAGAACTCCGTTCAATAAACCAATGAAATAGACTGTTGTTGTTGTTATTACTATTTCTGCCCCCCCCCCCCTCCTCTTTCCTTTTTTGGGGGGTTTTCCTTTGCCAATTTCTTGTGCTTCAAATTGAAACTTTTGGCGTAATCTATTTCCAATCCCGAATCGGATAAAAACATAAGAGTCCCTATTGTCTTACAATATATCAGGAGAAGACATAATTTATCCACTTGTATCAAAAAGATCTCTGACTACTTAAACTAGTAACTAACTCGGAAACCCCTCTTGAAATGGAACGCGAGGCGGGGAGGGAAACTCAATACCGTTTGGGTTAATAAAATCATCTCGAAGGAGGTTCTAGAACACGAGACCATTAATTGAGAAATTATATAATAAATTTAGGGACAAATACAATGATGATGCTACTGCGTGCCCCCGTTGCAAATCAAAGGAAAGAATAAAATAGAAATTGAAGGACAAATTAGAAATTCTGAAGACAAAGCGTTCTTATTTTGAAGTGGGACAAAGGAATTGCCAGTGGTTAAAATGTCACAATCGTTTTAATAGAAACATGAGTTTTAGATTATTATTATTATTATTATTATTATTATTATTATTATTCTTTCCATAGTCGGGGGACCGCAATGCTATCACAGTGGTGGACCACATTCTGCTTCAATTTAAACGCCAAGGCCCTCTCTAGTCGTAGCCCTTGTCTCCGAATTTAAAAAAATAAAAATAAAAATAAAAATAAACTGTCAATTTTAAACTAAAGAGTTTTGTGATTTTGTCAAAATTAACTCAATCTTGTTTAAGCGTTCGGCCGGTTGTATAAAATATTCATTAAATACAATCCAATATTAGATTGCCTCGTCATATTTTTATGTACATTGTGTTAAACAAGTTGATCATCATCTTTCAAAATTGAAACTATTATAACAAAGGAGGCCATCAAAAGTTTCTTTCGACGCCGGGATTAACGCCATGTGTCTTATCATTACGGGGAGCTTAAAAAATTAGAATTCGATGGGTATGTTTGATATCCCCATATAGAATATAAAAACCACTAGCGAACGGAGAGTCGTGTGGCTATTCTTGAAAGTCCACCATTTGAGAATCATGAATGTAATCCCATGAACAAAATGAAAATGTTTCGAGTCATCGTGAAATGAGTTAATTTTGATTGAATTGTTCATTTTCAGCAGGATGATCTATGCGCTACTTTCTGGCCTCATGAGTGGTCAATGATCTATAATTTAAATAGCATCCCTCCCAAGTTCTAGAATATAATTTCTTGAACAAATTTTGACTAGGCAAAGTCTTGAAGCAATTGGGATTTGTTGACTTGCAAAAAATAAGCGACTGTTAGGAGTATAAAGTGACGGGGAGTTAGAGAATTAATTAAGGTTTTTTTTTTATATTAAAGATGCTACCGTCTTTCCTTACGATGTGAGGATTATTAGTCCTACGGTAACCCTAGGCGTGTCAAAATCTCATGGAAGTCTTAAACAGATAAATTGTAAGTTTTAAGGTCAATTTAATAATGTTATAACTTTTAATATAATTATTATTTAATATACTGCATAAATAATCAACGATAAATTAAATATTTAATAAAATTTATTATTGATAAAATTGTGAGTTTTAAAAATAATTCTGTTATTTTTACATTGTTGTAAAATATTAATAAATGAAAAGACATAATATTGAATAAAATCAATTTATACATTTATAAATATCTATACAAAATATTCTTATTATATATCTAACAATTAATAACTAAAATAAATATTTTATATTATTTTTTTTTATTTTATTATCTTAAAATAATTGATAATAATAATAATAATAATAATAATTTATTTTAAAATTAATAATTTTATTTCTTAATTAATAAGAATGGTTGATGGTAAAATTTAAATGAGAAATATTCAATCCAAATGACTTTTAAGCCATGAAAAGAATGAGTATCAAAATGAGAAGAACAGTAAAAATTTAGCTAAATTAGCTTAAAAATTACAGAAAATGCCTCCTACAATTTGATCAACATGGGAGAATAACTCTAAAAAATAATATAGTCCCCATCATGTATTACAAACCACAAAAATGACACAAAGACACTTTAGAAATATTCTATCTTAAAATGAGATTAGTCTCACAAAGAAATAAAGTCTAATCCTCTCTTATAGAACAAAACTCTTCAAACATTTTTCAAAAATCTTGTATTTTCTCTCACAAAGAAATAAAGTCTTCTTTCTTTTAAATTTTCTTTAATCCACCTTCTTTATCAACCTACATGTGAATTGACATTCGAAATGTTGTTATTAGCCATTGCTAGTATCGCTTGTAGAATGAATTATTTTATCAAAACTAATTCTTAAAAAATTTACTGAATACCAAAATTAATTTTGAATGGACCCTAGTCTTTAATTGTAAACCGATTTTGAATTTAACAACTCCTCCAACTCAAATTGGCATCAATTGGGCACCAAATTAAAATTCAAAACCCACCAAGTTCTGATCTTAGATTCTCTGGCAATCATTTTGTTTAAGTAAAATAATTAGTTAGCTTAATAAACTATTCAAGTATACTAATTGACAGAAACTTCTAAAGTGAAGTACATGTGAATATTAGAAAATACGAGAGGGAGAAAGAATATGCTAACATTATAAACCAATTCGATACTCCGCTTAAATGAACTGTCAGAGTCAGCAATGAAGAGGACGTGTCATTATAAACCAATCATTCCTCGTTTGATGCAATCTCAATCGTTCGGAGTATATTTAATCGAACGGTATTGAGTTTATGTGGTAAATTGGGCAAAATAAGATCATTGGGAGTGAATTAATTAATTAATTACTCTGCAATAATTAGTGAAAAGCAAATTTTAGTAGTAATATTATTAGAAAAGAAAGATAAAAAATTATGCAACCAACCCACAAACCCGAGGTCCCGATAGATTATTGTTCCCTTAAAATATTCACTTTCCAAGTAATTGTGGAGATGGCAGCATTTTTTTTCCCTTTTTAAAGTAAGAAATCAAATCTAATTGATTTATTTCCAGTAAATTAATAAAGATTATTTTAAATAATTAAATGCAATAATTGGAACTTGGGGGTTCTTTCGTGGACCAGAGAACAACTAAATTCAGCAACCTAAAAAAAAAAAAAGGAATAAATGTATTATATAACATGAATTATTTATCATAAAGTGGATTTCACTAATGTCAAAAAGAGTGGCATGATTGAAACAATCAGCACATTTGACAAAAATATGTGACGATCGATATATTCGTAGACAAACAATATATTCTCAACTTGTTATATTAATATTGCAGTTTATTGTAAATCAAAGCTGGATTGCTAAAAACGCTATCTAAGGCGCATATTAATCACTGTTTTTTTTTTGTCATAATAAAAAATTATTATATTTAAATTTCTTAAACGGATACGAAAGACTGCGATACCATCACATGAAATACACAGAAATAGGGGTAAAGTTATCAATTTTTTAATATATAATTTTATTATTCATTGAATTGTTGATAATTTTTTATAAGTAAATTAATTATATTATCTCACTATTTAATTAATAAATATCATATATTCGAGATGAAATTTATAAAAAATTTTAAAATGTATAACTTTTTTAAATAAGCGGCGATAGAATTTCCATTAGTTTTTTTTTTTGGGTCAGCTGTTTTTTTGAATTTTCATTGAGGAATGCATAATAAAAATTTTTTTTTAACTTAACTAGCTCTCTCTCCTTCTTCTTCTTTTTTTTTTTTTTACAAAAGATATTTATATTTTAAATTTTACCATTTTGTCTTTTCCTTCTCCACGAAAAAGAATAACACGTCACGACTCCCGAGATTGATGAAACAATTATGGTTTGATTCTCCTGGCTAAGTATGGCGATGATTGCTTTTGGTCCACTTCGTTCGAGGAAAATACGTACATGCTCAATATAAGAAATGATCATGATTATTGCCAACTATTTCATACTTCAATGGAATGCGTGACCCATGATTCTTATTTTTATACGGTTTTTTAAATGCTTTTTAAGAAAGATGAATCACATCTAAAATTCATATGTCATTTCAAATGGTTTGCGAAGAAAGAGGCATGATATGTGAATAAACCATCCAAAAATAACAATTTTGCCTCTAACTTCAAATTAGTGTGAATTGATCTATGAAAATTGAAAAAAAATATGAAAATAAAGGAAATTTTAATTGTTATTAATTAATGCGACAATGATTATTATTTTTTATTTCTTACAGATATTATTACATTACAAATCTACCAACGCCACAATTACAAAATATGCCACGTTGGTTTTAATTGATGGAGAGAAATGCGCATTATTAAATTGCGGAGAAATCTATATCACGAACAGCAATAGAAGCTTAAACACTCCACGAACAACTACAAGGACTTAACTTAGTGGGAATTGATCTTGAAGGAATCCTGATGTATGATAGTTGAATTTTTTTTTATATGTGTATAATTATTATTTTAGGTCTTCTTATATTCGTCTTTTGATTAGAGTAAAAGTAGGTTTGTGTTTAAGTTTTTTTTTTTGGGGGAATATAGTTCACTTTATATATTTTAGGGAAGTAGATTTATTATGAATTGTTATTAATTTAGGTTTTTTTTTTATATTTGCCATTTTCGTTGGAGTCAAATTAAATTCGTGCTTAAATCATTTTATTTTTAATTTGAATATAATTCATTTCTCAAATTTAGGGAAGTGGATTTATTTTAAATAGTAGATACAATAAATGTTTTTTTTAAAAAAGGTGAAAATCGCCCGGGATTCACCACTTGTAACTCCAATATGATATTACCTATTATTATTTACATGATAAGTAAAAACTCACTAAACTATTTTAAGACATGTGAAATGTGGTTAAAGTAAAATCTACAAAAGATTTGCATTCCTTAATCCACAGAACTAAATCCCTAAACGAGTTACCCATTAAATTTCACGTGTTAGAACCAAAATAATCACATATCCGGGATGTGATTGCATCTAAATATGTATTTACAGACTTAAAATATCACATTAAAATTGATAATGTCAAGACTAAACAATCACAATCGTTTAACCCCACAGAAAATCGTATTTGAGCCCAACACCGTCACTGTTACTGTCATAACGGTGTTGCCATCATCCCTCAGTACTGGTCTCCACGTCAGACGGAGTTCCAATTTTGACTTTGATGAGCATCAAATATTCCCGATCATCCAGTTGCCGTTCACCACTGCCGCCACATGGCATCCTGTTCAACCTTTATTCACTCATTTTTTGGTAATTAAAAAAAAAAATCAATTCCTGTTATTATTCTCTGCTTTTTTTTTTTTTGTTATTAGTGGAATAGCCCCACGGCGTATCTGCGTATTATACAATTTATTGCTAAAAAAAAAAAAGAATAAAGGAAAAAAAATTAAATCGTCGAATATATCAAAAAGTGTATATACAACCATCATGGAAAAAAAAAGTTATCATTAATGACCCATAGCTGACACCTGGCAAAAGGTTTTATTAGAATTTTTTGCATGATTTTTAATGATACAAAAAGAGAATAAAATCGATCGTTTTAAATATATTCAAAGCAAAATTAGGTTAAAAAAGGATAGTTAATGATTTAATTCCTTAAGCCTTCACAATGTGTCCAGTTATTATTATTAATCACTTTCAACTTCACCTCTCCAGTTAAATTGACACAATAAATCATATGGAATAAATGGATGATTAGCAGAAAGGAAAAAATAATAATAATAATAATAAAAGGTCCAGCAATGCAAGTATGAGGATCGCGATCCCGTCAGCAGCGCAGCACAACACAGGCTAGATGAGAAATTGAGGAGAGCGGCCCTGTTCCTTTAGTTAGTACAAGATCGTAAATTCACAACAACGTCGTTGTTCTTCCTTTCGTAAGCCTTGTTGCTAATAAATGTCGTTTGATTTGATTGGGGGGTTCCTAGTAAAAAGTTTGTCGTTTTCTCTTTTTGCCCCCCTCCCCTCTCTCTCCTTTGTTCTTTTCTTAGAGAATGGAGACGCATCGGCGTTGCGCATTTTATACATAACGATAAGAGTGTTAAAAAGAGAGAGAGAGAAGAGTAAAGACCCTCGACCTTTTAACTCTCAACTCGGGTCTCCTCCTCGATCCAAACACGCCTCCCACTCTCTCTCTCTCTTTCTTACATTAAACTGTTTAAACTGTCGCCGTCTGATTCCCTTCCCTCCAGCCTCCCTCCTTTCTCTTCCGATCATCTCTACCGTTGATTTACTCCCTCCACTTCTCAGCTTTACACTTTTTAATCTATTATCCGTTTTGCTTTTTCCACTTACTAAAATTAAAATAAAATAATTATATATATATTTTTTCTTCTCTTGGCCGATCTACGAGATATTGGTTGGGCGTGATGGAGGAGGACAAGAAGGTAAATAAAATGAACAGTGGGATGCCGGACTTGGACACGGTGTTCGAATGCGTGATTCCCTACGTAGAGGATCCCAAGGACAGAGACGCCGTCTCCTTGGTGTGTCGGAGATGGTACGAGCTCGACGCCACCACTCGCAGGCACATCACAATCGCTTTGTGCTACACCACCACGCCTGCGCGTCTGCGGCGTCGTTTCCGAAACTTGGAGTCGTTGAAGTTGAAAGGAAAGCCGAGGGCGGCGATGTTTAATTTGATTCCCGAGGATTGGGGCGGCTACGTCACGCCGTGGGTTGAGGAAATCGCGGCCTCGTTTAATTCTCTTAGGTCGATTCATTTTAGGAGGATGATTGTCAGGGATTTGGATCTCGAGGTTTTGGCCAGGACCAGAGGGAGGAATCTTCTTGTTTTGAAGCTTGATAAGTGTTGTGGTTTCTCTACTGATGGGCTTCTCCACGTCAGTCGCTCCTGCAGGTGCTTGCTTTTTCCTTTGTACTTTTCATTTCTTTCTTTCTTTTTAACAATTTCATCACTATTAGTTTGTTGCTTCAACTTATTTGAGATTTGGATTTACACAGGTTGATTTTGTTTTGTTTTTTTTTTTTGGGGGGGGGGGGGGAGCGAGTTTGGGTTGTTTATTTGTTCTTTTTTATGTGTATAGATCTCCGTGAATGGAAAGCTAGTTGATTCTTCTGTTGGTTGTGAGAGTTATTTGTTCTAATTTGAATGTTGTGGGACCTGCATACAGTCATCTCACTGGCAATTTGTCTTCGCATCGTTTTACTCCTACCAATCAGTAATTTTAATTGAATTTCGAGCCTGGAGTAATTGAGTTCTGTGCATGCTGTCCCATATACTGTGGTAAAAAAAGATGCTTGAAATGCTCTCTGAATTTTTTTCTTTTTTGGGGCCGGGGTGGGAATGATGGCTTTAAATGTAAGAATAGTAGACGTCTTAGTCTTTTACTTTTATTGTTTTGTTCAGTTTATGATCTACATCAATGAACTTTGGGTGATAGCAATTTTTGAGCTGCCTTACGGCAAAAGGCATGATGTAGATAATGAAAATGTTCGATTATAAGAAGCATTTGATTGTGCTGCCTGAGGTGATAACCCTCTGACTTGAAAGATACATGGTTGTTCGAGAGGACATAGGGCAAAAAATTACAATATATGTATTCATATCTGAAAGTTTTTGAAATTTAGATGAAGTCAGAAATTAGAATTGATGTTTACAAAGTATATCTGATCTCTTGACTCAATCGATCTAAGAATGGTGTCAAAAACATTTACTGATGGCTTGATTAAAAATCTCAGCAGCAGTCTGATTATAGTCCCAATAATATGCATTCATTTATGTAATTCAGAAATTGATAGTAAGGATGGACAGCATTTATAAATTTTGATTGAATGTTATATTTTGCTTGCTTTGCTTGAAGTGAAGCATTAATGACAATAACCATTCTCTGTTAATTAAATGCATCAAATTTCTTTTTGATGAAATGAGAAACTTTGTAAAATATATATATATATATATGTGTGTGTGTGTGTGTGTGTGTGTGTGTACTTCCTCTTTGTAAGTTGTCTTTCCTCACTTTTACCTCTGTTGTAGTAGAATTGTGGCTTTTGCAGATTTTGACTAGGTTGTCATTTTTGGGACTAGGTTAAAAGCATGGTGATTGTTTAAGAAATTGAGATGTTGGCATTAACATAGAGTATGGGTTTTTAATGGAGTAATCAACAGCATGAAAAAAATAAAATAAAAATAAAAGTTGAAATGTAGTAGCCACATTTTGTGATTTCTCGACTTTTATAGATGATCTAAGTCTAGGGATCAGTTGATGGCTTCCATTTTTTTGGGTCATTTGAGATGCATGCTTTTTTGTTTTTGGCTTGATTTGGTCCAGTGACATGTTATGCCATTATTTTAAGATGGTTCTCCTATTTTTTTTTTGAAGTTTTAACTTACTGAGGCTTGGTTGATTTACATTTCTACTGCTTTTGTTTTGTCTCCACAGGCAATTAAGAACTTTGTTTTTGGAGGAGAGCTCAATTGTTGAGAAAGATGGTGACTGGCTTCATGAGCTTGCTTTATCTAACACAGTTCTTGAAACATTAAACTTCTATATGACCGATCTTATCAGAGTCAATGTTGAAGACCTTGAACTTATAGCCAGAAATTGTCGGTCCTTATTTTCTGTAAAAATTAATGACTGCGAACTTTTGGACCTTGTTAATTTCTTTCAAATTGCAACTGCTTTAGAGGAATTTTGCGGGGGCTCCTTCAATCATCCACCAGAGAAGTACTCTGCAGTAGCATTCCCCCGACGCATATGTCGTTTGGGTCTATCCTACATGGAGCAGGATTATATGTGGATAATATTCCCTTTTGCAGCCATGCTGAAAAAGTTGGATCTCCTTTATGCACTGCTTAACACTGAGGACCATTGTCTGTTGATTCAGAGGTGTACCAACTTGGAAATTCTTGAGGTAGAATCAGCTCTTTCTGTTTGTTTTATTTTATGTTTATATGCTTTTGTCTACTGCTAGGGGAAAAAAGGGGTCCCTAAGTTGTGGTTTTTCTTCTATTGTATCTTTCTGTTTGTTTGGTTATATTAGGTATGCTTTAAGGTTTGAGAAATCACAGGTTGTTTAATATCTTATGTTAATTGGGTTAAGGATAATTTTGAAATTGTAGGGCAATGTGAAATGCCCAATTTGGGTGAATATATTAGACAATTAGACAGATGTATATGTTCTTCTTTGGATTGGGATAAACTGAAATTCTTTGAATATTTTCTTTTTTGTATGGCAGACAAGGAATGTAATCGGGGATAGAGGATTAGAAGTTCTTGCTCGGAGTTGCAAGAAACTAAAAAGGCTTAGGATTGAGCGAGGGGCTGATGAGCAGGGAATGGAGGATGAAGAAGGTCTTGTTTCGCAAAGAGGATTAATTGCAATGGCTCAGGGCTGCCTAGAGCTGGAGTACATTGCAATTTATGTATCAGATATTACAAATGCATCTCTGGAGTGTATTGGTGCCAACTTGAGAAACCTCTGTGATTTCCGTCTAGTTTTGCTTGATCGGGAAGAGAAGATAGCAGACTTGCCGCTTGACAATGGAGTACGAGCTCTGTTGATGGGATGTAAGCTAAGACGGTTTGGTCTGTATCTCCGACAGGGTGGTTTGACAGATACAGGTCTAAGATATGTTGGGCAGTACAGTCTGAATGTGAGATGGATGCTTTTGGGCTGCGTCGGTGAGACTGATGAGGGGCTTATAGCATTTTCCAGAGGGTGCCCTAACCTGCGAAAACTGGAAATGAGGGGTTGTTCCTTCAGCGAGCGTGCACTTGCAGCAGCCGTGATGCAACTGACCTCACTGAGGTACTTATGGGTGCAGGGTTATCGAGCATCAAAAGATGGCCGTGATATTTTAAGAATGGTTCGCCCTTTCTGGAATATTGAGTTGATTCCCCCTAGATTAGTTTCTGATACCGATCCGCTTGGAAACCCGATCCTGATCGAGCATCCAGCTCATATACTTGCATATTACTCGCTTGCTGGACAACGAACAGATTTTCCAGAGAGCGTTCGGCCGCTGGATACAGAATCCTTGCTTTCCGCAGAGAACTGTACATAAAAACCGTTTCTAAAGTTTCCGCACTGTGTTTACAAGTTCAATAACTTTTTGGATTTTCTGTTAGGGTTCAATTCTTAATCTTGGTTACTTTGGTATCGTGGCTGGACTGATGATCCGTAATAAATTTGTTTTCTTGTAGCCTGCAAGCATCTGAAATCTGGTGCGATACTGTCCCATTCCTTGTACCTAGCAAATTAGTTTTAAATTATTAGGCGTTGGTGGCTCTGTTGTCTGTACTAAATCTGTTGAGCAAATTTTCGTTGAAATTGTTGTTATAAGGGGGAATCTCGAGATACTATTGATTTCATAAATAAAATTGGGTTGATTTTAGCTTGTTGACGTTTTTTTATTTTCCAAGACTCCTGTTTGTTTTGTATTCTCGTAAGTGTTTGTGGGGTGGGGTGGGGTCTAAACAGCACGTTCCCCCCCCCCCCCCCCTCTTCTTCTTCTTAAATTAGTTTTTCACAACTGTTAAATTGTTTGAATAGTAACAACTTAAAAGTGTAAAGAAATTATTTTTGAGTCGTACGTTAAAACTAATATAACAGAGTAAAGCCCTAATAGCTGTAATATAAGAAAATCCTAATTATTAACTTGCAATTTTATTGATGTAATGTTGTCGATTGGTGAGATGAAATGGTTTCGATTTAATGTTGTCTCAATTGATCAATTTAAAAAATAAAACAGAAACTTTAATAAAAAAAAAAAAAAGAAGTCTCAACTGATTGGTTCGATATATTGGTTAAGGCCTAAGTCCATTTGAAACCTCGATTATTGGGTAATATTTTGGAAGCTTTACTTTCATTCCTTATACTATATAATTTTGACCGTTAAAATTACGAATTATGATTTTCTCATGAATTGAGTTTCTTAATATTTATAAAATTCATGTATTACGTGTTAATTAGTGATAGTGTATAACTTAGAAGAAGTTGATATTAGGAGAAAATTTTAATCCCTTATTGAATCAGTTCGATTTTCATCCAAACCAATTATTATTGAAAACCAATCGCCACTCAACAATTTAAAGTTTTGAAACCAAACCCATAAACAAAATCATTGGTCGAAATTTGAAACCAAGCCTCAGAATTGCTGGTTACATTCTTGGATACAATACGTCTTGCTGTGTCATGAAGAACTTTTATACATATGTATAAGCCTGCATGAAATATTTGTAGTTTCTAAATAGCAGTAACTGGCTTTATTTTTAAAAGTGATTGCAGTCTTTCTTTTTCTTTTTTTTTAAATATCAAGAGGAAAGGCAGCCCAAAAGCTTATGGCGTAACCTTTTTCAAATTTGATCAAATATAGAATAAAGTGGCGAGGGTGCTTTCTTGCACAACTTGCTGAGAGGCTCCTTTTTACGAAAATAACGTCATAAAGTTGATTGTTTTGGTCATTTGCTCAAAAGAAATTAAGTTAAAAAAAAAAAAAAAGAAGAAGGGAAGTTGATAAAAATAATCATGTCGATCATGTTGCTGCTGATCTTTTAATACTTATTATTTCGTGGATTAGAAAAAGATACATGCAAAGAGACAAGGGGTGGGCACTAATTTTCGCTGATAGTTGCAGCAGCAACAGTGGACATGGAAGCAGAATTCACAATGGCAACTGAAACCAAAAGTTAAAAAAAGAAACAAGTACAGTGACGGCATTTTCTTAAAACATGATTATTTTGATGTGATTCCTGATACATGGATCACCAACTTTTGAGATAGAGAAATCATCATCCATTCATCTAATCAGAAGCTAGCTG
Source organism: Aegle marmelos (assembly GCA_030449875.1). Lineage (NCBI taxonomy): Eukaryota > Viridiplantae > Streptophyta > Magnoliopsida > Sapindales > Rutaceae > Aegle > Aegle marmelos. Next base: position 26,000,666 of record JASUUL010000143.1, read on the forward strand.
GACCGAAATATGGGAATAGTTGAGTTCTAAGTGTCAGTAACTGTACAGGGGCGTGTCGCTTGCCCTGGGAACAAAAATGAAAAAGAAAAGAAAAAAGACTGACTTTATTAATTTAGACTTTAATTAGTTTTTTTTTTCATATTTTTAATTATTTTTGCCCATAGAAATTTCACTAAAGTTTCCTACTCTTCATAGACTTGGGTCTCCAAAAGTTCTGCTCTTGTAACTTTTGCTCCCCAGATTTTCAATTTTTGCCCCGCCCCTCGAAGAATGGTATCTTTTCTTTTCATTTCCTATAGAATTGGTGACGCAGAAAGTGAAATTACGAAAGTATCGCGCAAAGTAATTCTAAGCCGAAAGGGGAATTCTCGAAGCACATTTAGTGATGGAGATGATGTTTATTAATTCATTTCTTCTGAGGTCAAGTAAGGATACGGTCAATATCTGATTCTGCTTAATCAGTAATCACAAAGCCACAGATTCTGTATTCCCAGGGACAGGGTTACAGTGTGTACACAATCTAAGTACACAGTAAGGGTCAATTGAATAAAAGAGGAAAACAAAAGAAAGGAAAGGGGGGGGGGGGATTGATGATGCTTCCAGAGACTAATGATAGCAGCCACTTTGCTAATGAAACAGTGATGCCACTACCATTGACAAATTGGGTTGGCAGAAAGAGAAACATCAAAGCAAAAAAGGCCAAATTGGATTGGTTAATTAGAAAATTGTATACCCATATTGTCATTATTTGTAATGTGGATCTTCATTTTTTCTACATATATATATATATTCTAAGATGGATTGAAAATTTGAAGCATGTGATGCTTCGTTGTTGTGAGTGGAATGCAAATTCAGCTTCCTACTAATTGATGGTGATCATCAAGCAATCAAAGGTTGATCATCAGTCAACTTGGCCACATTGTGTATGCATTAAAGCTAAGGGTTGCTGAAAGGGCCTTAAAGCAAGCAATTTGATACTGTGGAATTTCGGAAAGAGTGCATCGTGACTCAGCCAATTAGGCTACATCATCCAATGATATTGCAGCTACGACGCAACAATGACCAAGCAATTAATTCCACGCGTACAAGCATAAGACGGTGCTTTTTAGATCACCTTTCGTGGATTGAAACAAATGCCAAAATCATTCACCTGGAAACCACTGCTCATGCTTTCCGGTAAATGTGGAGTGAAGGGCTCTTGAGTTGTTTTGGCCTCAAAATTCTTTATTCGGCGCTTATGGAATTGTTTAATCTGCATTAGGGAATGAATACATGCATTCTAAGATTAGAAGTTCAGTGATGAAGCTAGAACAAATCCATAAGGAGTTGTTGTCAATTTTCACACTTGAAGCTTAATCATTGATATGATATTATTAACATGATTAACCTTCCATGTTTCGGTAACATTCCAGGGTCATGCACAAATTCAAACACACCATTTATACATTAACACAACTAAAGCAACAAGTACAAGACCTGAAAATTTTCATAATACAATCAGATGAGCTATTACAACTTCGTACTACAGCAAAACGCAACTGCCCTTAGAAGAATGGATTCCGGGGCTTGACATGAGCTCCGCGGTAAGCAGTGGTGGCATACAGATTCTGGCCCTGGAGTTTAAGGCCATGTGAACCCAACTCAAAAGCAGATGTCATAAGCATATTACTGTGAGCCGAATCTGAAGCCATTACCGCTCCATTGTTTGAGTCAGTCCACTCCAAGCCGACTTTTGGGGTGCCGAGGGACTTCTGCTGTGCTGGAAGCACATTGGATTGATCAAATGATGAAGGCTTATGATTGTCTGATGAAACTGTATTGGTGAGATTGCCGGTTGTGATGTCGTGGATGCTTGGTCTCCTCTTGTCTTTCCCTCCTGAAAGCTGCCTTATGAAGTACTTCTGAGCATGGCTTGCCACTTGAGTTGGAGTCTTGGAGATCACATAATTTCTCGAGATATTTCTCCAGTCTCCTTTGCCATACTTCATTAATCCCATCAGAAACCGCCTGCGATTTATCAATCAAAAAGGCATTTGTCAAGAACAAAATCGAGACGCCATAGAACAGCTGAAGACAAACCATTGTGCTGGCATTTGACGAGTAACAGCAAGACTATTCAAGCGTTCATTTGCTTCAGAACTAACCAAGGATCACAAAGATATGAATAAGCAGGCATATCAACTAAACCTGAACATTAGAATTTAGAACTCACTTGTGCTCCTCCTCGGTCCATGGCACGCCTTTCTTCCTCTCATGATCAGAGCTTTTCGCGACCAAAGTTCTCTTCCTATTAGCATCATAATCGGGTTCCGAAACCAACTCCAGCGTGAAAGAAGAGCTAAGATACCCGGGAATAGGAACTCTTCCAGCTTCGATTTCGCTAACATCTTCTTCCAATTCCTTGTACTGTTTGATCACATCAGGCACGGTCTTCCCCGGAATCATTGCAGCCACCTTTATCCATCTATCCGGAGTGCTCTCACTGTAAATTGCAAGAGCACTCTCAAATCTCTTGTTCTCTTCTTTAGTCCAGCTTGTGCTCCGGCTGCCCTCTTGAAGGAACCAGTTTGAATTTGACATGTATGAAGCTGGAAACAAAGTTTCCATTCTAATGGTATCTTATAAGCACATTCAAGACTAATTAAGCTATCAAAGTGATTGAAATATCTGAACACAGCGTGAAATTTAGGAACGATTAAAAAGGAAGCTTATATGGAATCATTTACTGGGAATCAGGAATCTCCTTTACTCAACGGCATGAACTGAAGAATCTATTAAAGATTAAAGACACTCCTTTAAAGGATCAAGAGAATCTTGATCACACAAGAAAAAAATCAAATATTTTCTAACTTTGACGCATAGGAGTGGATTTATTTTATTTTATTTTATTTTATTTTTCGTGAAATGATTCTCAAAAGTGAGAATTTATACTACGTCGACTGCAACTCGTAGTAAGAAAGTATTTTCTCTTCTTGGTTTCTTTGAAGGGAAGAAACAGAAAGTTGAATATGCGTAGATTATATAGAAAAACGATGAAGTTATAAGAATCATACACTGTTTTCGTTTAACTGTGGGGTTTGGATTGGTATGAGCTCAAAGGATTGATATGAGGTCGAAAGAAAAAAAAAAAAAAAAGGAGTCATAGATAGAGAAAAGTTATGTGTCAGATTGTGATTGGTGAATGACACTTCAAAAGTTTCTCTTCTGATTATAGCAAATTTGATCAAGGATTTTCTCTCTTTTTCTGTAACTTTCACTTCAACTTTTAATTACACAATAAACACTGAAAGCAAAAGTTAAAACGAGAGCCTTATCTATGATATAGTTAAGATCAACTAGGCTTGTTGTGGTTACTAGATTCTTTTAGGCAAATTGAGATGCCTCGTCAAGGAATTTTATAAGGTCTAAGTTGAAGAACATTTGTTATTTGCAAATTAAGAGTATGGTATTATTCTCTTTTCGTATAACAATAATTGATAAGAATTATTCTATTAAATGGATTCTCATTGTGTGATGACCATGATCTATGGCGGGAAAGTTGCACCTTCAGTTACACGTGGCACAATGGAAAGGATGCAAGTACAAGGGGGTGAATTATAAATTCAAAAGTTTTGAACTTGATTGCAGTGTGGCACGTAGCTTAACAGATACTTTTAACTTAATTGATATATATGATTTATGAGTGTTTGTATGTACTCGAAATTCATTAAATTTAAGAGAAAAATATTTGTAAATTTGTAGCTATTTTGAGTACTTTTTGAGTTATACTCAATTAGGCTTAGGTTTTGTTATTATTATATAGATTACAAGTCTTGACAGATTTCTGATCGTAAGATATTTACTGATGTAATAACCCTTTCTTCAAAATATGATTTTTGAGTATTTGTATGTACTTGAAATTTATTAAATTTAAGAGACAAATATTCGTAAATTTATAGATATGCTTTATATGATTTAGGAGTTTTTGTGTGTACTCAAAATTCATTAAATTTAAGAGAAAAATATTTAAAAATTTGTAGATATTTAGGGTAGTTTTTGAGTTATGCTTGATTGAGTTTAGGCTTTGCTATTATGATATAGATTCAAGTTTTGGTAGATTACTGATCGTGATATATTTATTGATCCCAAGGAAATTGAAACAAAGGGTTTGTTTACAACGTAAAACGGAAAGCGAGAGCAAGCACTGAACGAGCGCCTGTAGCTCAGTGGATAGAGCGTCTGTTTCCTAAGCAGAAGGTCGTAGGTTCGACCCCTATCTGGCGCGACATAATTTTTTTTGTTTTTTTCTTGAGCTTAAAGGTAGTGCATTAAATTTACGACGACAAGGACTCCTTTCTTTCCAAGAAAAGGAAAAATATCCTCATGTCTTAGAAAATTTCAATTGGCAAGGACCTAAATTCAGGCATCCAGTGATTCCGTCAACCGGGAAAAGGGTGCCATTTGTTAAAAATGGAAAAGATACATTCTTACTTGAAAACTTCAATAGATGAAGGACTTAAATGTTGTTGCCCAAATTCACTTTTGTTCTCAAACAGTCTTTCCTTTTGCAGAAATAGTCATTGTAACCTTGCAAGAAAAACGAAAAAGGTCCTCGCAAAACCAACAGAAATATATGTTAACAAGACATCTCACCATTCCCATAACATATGAACACAATTTGGAAATTACAAGAATTTGTAGTTGTTTAAAGCTTTAACTAAATTTACCCAAACATTTTTATTCACACTCTACAGGAGGCAGCAGCAGCAGCTTCAATTTTCATTTTGGCATGCTCCTCGAAAACAACAAAACCAATCACCTTCTTCTTTCTGTTGTTTATTAAACTTAATCTGTCCAATCATCCTTATAATCTTGATACCTTCTCATTTGAATTCTAGTCTCAAACTTTGATTCTCAAAGCCTCTCTTGACAGTGTATTTAGCACGTTGGAAGGTCACTAGGAGGAGGGCTGAGTGACTCGTTAGGGCCCTTGCCATTATCCACCACAAATGCCATCTTTAATCCCCATGATGTGTGCACTTCTAAATGACAGTGCAAGAACCAAACACCTTCATCCACACAAGAAACATATATTTTGGTACGTTCGAGCAACCAGAAAAAAAAAATTAAAAAATTAGATGACCCTAAGTAATTAAGTTGTCGTAATAGCGTCAGTCGATATGCGTCAACTGTCCATTTATTGCTTGTTGATTATTCATGGATTGGGTAGTCAACTTGCCAGTTGCTAGTTGACCTCTCGTTGACTGCCTATTTAGGAGAACAAATTTTTTAAAGGCGTTTTGTTGGAAATTCTCATTTTTTGCTACTACAATTAACACACACACGCACGCACGCACGCACACATATTTGTCTTGAAAAAGAGATAATACTTCTTTGTCTTGAAAAAGACTAATATATTTTAAAATACTGCTGCTCATGATATTTAACTTTCTTGATGTAGCTACCAAACCTTCAATTTATAAAATAATGTTGACCAAATATATATACTATAACATGAAAAAAATAAAAGATTACCTGGATTATCTGCCCTGAATCTGATTGCTGTCCATCCTGCAGTTGGCACACTGATTGTATTTCTCTCAACAGGATCAACGAGATTGAATTTTTGTGGATCCTTGTTGGGATCAAAATTGCCTGAGCCCTTGCCAACGGCAAAGAAGTTAAAGCCATGCAGATGTGTCGGATGGTTCTCTGGTGCAATTATAGTGGTACCTTGAAGTACAAGCTGAACTGTAGAGTTATATGCCAGTCTATAAAGCCTTGTGCCATTTGTGGTTTGAATAGTACCCGTATAATTGCCTGTATAATTAAAAGGTCTTAGTGGTTTTGCTGGAAAATCGTCAGTAAAAACCCCACTAATGTTGTAGTAATGTGCTTGAAGAAGAGCTCTTGTCGGCATTACAAAGCTTATATTATTCATTGCCGCCCCAACTTTGGTACCATTAGGACATGTAGCACAAGGGTTCACAGCAACAGCCATGGTGAACAATAGAGAATGATCAACGGTTAATGGAACCTTTGCAGGGTATCGTTTTGAATTAAGGCTTCGAAGATTATCACTGAAAGTGTTTGTAACTTCAGTTGCGTTGATAGCAGGAACGTTGGTTAATGTTGTCGAGGAAAGTGCAACCGTTCCCTTGTACCGCAAGAAAGCAATTCCAGTAACATTGTTAACAGCTACTATCGTGTCCATGAAAGGAGATATAGTCATTAAGTACTTGCCAATTTTTTTATCAGCTGTTAAAAGGGCGTTTGTGGTTTGGCCTGGACCGATGAATATTGTGTCTGTTTTGAAGGGCTTAGTGTAGGATGAATCAACTTCAACTACAGTTAAATTATGGCCAGCAATTTTGAAAAACAGTTCATCATTGACAGCAGCATTGACTATGCGAAGCAAGTAAGTCTTGCCACTTTCGACATGTAAAGTGAAACCTGCAGTGAAGCAAGCATGTTAGATTCAAGATTTTTTTTTCGCCGTAAATTGTAATATTATTGTGCTGTTAGAAGGTGATATGATTGTTAAGCATCACAAGATCATCTATGCCCCAAGTCAGTACCCTGAGAAGTGCAATTAGTGACTGGTCCCGGATGGCCATTGATGGTGTGCGCATCTGAAACATTTGGTGCCACACCCATTTGAGTAGCTTGGTTGATCACAGCTTCAACATCAGCTTTCCACCATTCACCTAAACTTCAGAAATAAAATCACAATCCTGAGAAATTTTTAATATCCAGCAAATCTTGACGTGAAACTATGAACTTACCGAACAAAATGATCTTTTCCTGGTCAGCCTTAGGAAAAGGGTAAGGAACACCTCGTTTAGGCAAGATGACAATGGCTCCATGTACTGTTGCTCTTAGCCAGGAAATGTGCGCATGCCAAAGGAGTGTGCCTCTTTGTCCTGTAAGAGTGAAATTGTAGACATAATTTTGCCCCGGCTGAATTGGGCATTGCGTAATATATGCTGGCCCGTCGTACCAGCCAGTTCGAAGCTGCCTGACCCCGTGCCTGCATAGCTCAAAGGAATCTTGTAAGCAGTTTTTAGGAATTATTGATATATTTTCAATGGCTAAGTTGCATGCCAGACTAAATCTCACCAGTGGATTGTAACGTTGTATTGAACATGGTTGGTTACTCTTACGATCACATTGTCATCTTCCCTGGCATGCAGAGTTGGTCCCGGGAACTTTCCATTGACAGTGACTATAGATTTACTTGAACAAAGCTTTGTCGTGTTTGTCATCACCACCTGCATAGATTTGCCACTAATATGAGCATATTCACTCTCATTTAACCGGGGTGAGGTAACATAAAGTACTTACGGTGAAATTGTAGTGACGAACTGCTGATTCGACCAATGCTGGAAACATGAAAGTCGCCAGCAGCATTGCCCTAATAAAATATGCCATCTCCCTTGCTCTCTCTCACTGTTTCTCAGTTTTAGATCGAATTAGGACTATTTCAGGAAGTACCAATATATGCCGCATATCTTTGAGTTTATAGAAGATTTAAGTCTTTGATGCAATGTCCTTTTACCTGGTTAGGTGAATGAAAAAAGCCAGCAATGTATTCTTCTTAACTTTTCTTGCATGTTACACAATGCAGCCATCTATGTACATCTAAGTAAGCTAGTAAGCCCTTGTGGCCTATTTCAATTGACCGTAGCAATATATGAAAGGGAACATCCCATCTGCTTGAAAGTTACAAGTTTAAAGGTCTTCTTTTTCCTTTTTTCTATATTCTGTCGATGCTTTAGTATTTTACTTTATTCTTCCATCTACCTACAGTGCTATACTACAATAACGGATTGGGTCCAAAGTGGCCTGCCTTTCTTAAGAAACCAACCTGATCATAATTTTAAATAATAATTTAATCACTATAGCATGAGCTCTTGATCAATCAATGTCAAGCGGTAGTTAGAATGTAGACTTAAAAAGGCTGCCGCTACTCTTCCAGAAGAGTAGATATAGTGATATACTAGCTCAGGAGATGCCGGCGATTGGGGTGGTGGGTGATGGTCCATGTATAAGTATATTTGATGTTAATGTAAAACAAAATTTATTAGTTGAGAAATGGTTTTCATGGACTTGATAATCAACATGATCAGCTGTCCAGAAGCTTGAAGAAATATCAGATATGAGTGGTGTGTGGTAACAGCTCATCTGTCTCATCTATTTCAAATCATACATCTTTTTCACCTTGGTTTTTCACCCCTTCCCCCCTCCCCCAAAAAAAAAAAAAAAAAAAAAACATGTTTTTCTCATTATATTCTTCACCTTGGTAACTTAATACTGTTTTATCTCCCTTGCATGCGCCAAGGTCCCCACTGCCTTATTTGGATCGACTTGTTTATTTATCACTTTGCCAAAAATGATCTGCCTTGGCTTGTTATGCTTGCCAGCATTTTCCTTCCGGTGTGCACATAAACAAAATTTCCCAGGATTTACTGGCCAGATTGGAAAGTATTAGACTCCTAGAAGAGCCAATGGAGTGATGGTGCTTATGCAAATGATAATCTTAAGAACAGACGACGTCTACAACTTGCGCAGATCGATTTTTCGCGGCATATAACTGTTGACCATTAAAATTGCAATACCAGAGGTTGTTTCTTTCTTTATGAACGCCTATCATAATTAGGTCACCCCGATAGCACCTTCTGTAAGTTTCTGCGTTGGACTTGCATGAAAGAATGATGGTAATTCTGTCAGGAGCACAAGTTAATTGTGTTGATCGTATATTGGCATCAGGCTTGTTGAAGTTACACTTCGACAATAAGTTATGCAATTTCCTCATCATAAATCAACGTAGATAACAATGAAAGTTGCTGCAACTTGATATAAGAACTGAGACAGCCCAACACAAGTACATAAGATGTCACATGTTCTCAAATGTTTTGAATGGCGCTATCAATCTTACTTGTACAAGATTTATACAGAAACCCAAGATAATCTATTACGCTGTCCTCACTAGCACCTTCTACTGGGTCTGTCGCAAATGACCAGCTAACGAGTGTTGAATTATCCCCGTAATCAACAAGTTTCATTGAATTTATAGACCCATCTAAGCCAACATTGCTTGCTTCCATTTTATAAACATAAGTGTGTGAACATGAGTCCATGGAGATATGCCTTTCCTTGATCCATGACCTTTCCCCATTTTCTTGAGGAAACATGAACCCAGAGACTAAGCGAATATAGCCCGGATCTCCTTCATCTCCAGCTAGGTCGGTGCATCTTTCAACCATGGGCATCCACTCTGGTAATTTTTTTGTTTGAGAGACAATGGTCCAAACCTTGTTAATGGGTGCATCAACAATGCCACCAACTGATCCGCGCCATTTCCCCTGTTTTGCTTCAAATGCCTGTAGAAAAGGTAAAAGTAAAAAATAAAAAATAAAAAAAATCATAACCAAGCAGATTATGATTGTGATTAAAATTCAAGTTGGCCAGCTATAACTTTTAAGATATAGCAGTAAACTGTTTAATAAATACTAATTATTGTAACTTAAAAGTTATGCTAATATAATTTTTTTCATTTTTATAACAGAAAATCTATTATATATTTAATTATTTTATCAAAATTATTATTTAAAATTTATATTTACTACATATTATTAACTTTTGTTTTATAGTTATAACTTTTTTCCATAACAGCTGCAACTTAAAAATTATAATATCTCAATCCTAATCGCACTTTATATGATCTACTGAACACAATTTGACATAATGCACCCGCAAATTGTAAAATTTTTGCTAATGAAAACAAACATGATTGACACATAAGCATACATGTATTTCGTGTAAATTGCCAGAGAGGAGAATACATACCATTCTTGTATGAATCTTGCTCTTTGCTTGGAAATTCTATGACTCAATTGCGTTCTTCAGCTGACCAACAATCGGATTCAGACATTACTCTTTCTACAGCAAATGGAATTTGGCATGAAAGGGAGTGCTGCTCTTAAGCTTATCTGAAACTTACATTGGCATACCATGCCGTAAATTTATTGCTTTTAGAAAGATTGCCAATAGTTATTGTGAAGGAATCCTACGTAACAATGTAAGCTTCTGGCATGTTACTTTCAAAGCCTAGGGAGTAGCTTACGTGAAGATATCTCCTGTGCTTACCTTCTTCGATATTTACAAAATTGGATACATTTATTAGAGCCTCGTGGTTTATTGATTAATTTATTTGTTCTCTATCTATAGTGTTTAGATAGCATAGCATAATAAGTTTCGCATGAAGCACTAGAATGTGGCATAATTGAAAGTGTGAATATCAGTCAAAATTTCTGCTTGACTGTTCATCTCATCAACAGAAATTCCGCCTTCTACTTCCATATTGATAGTTTAAAGTTCTTTGCATATTGATGAGGGAGAAAAGGGGGGGGGGGGGGAGGGGAACATTATCATCTAAGCAGCTGCTCCAACGGGAACCCCGCCCTTGAGCCTTGAGGATCCGTATAGGGTTTCTTCAAACCGGACAATTTCGTTCTTGGAGCCATAGGCAACTTGAGTTCTCTCGTCAAGATTGTTGATCACTTTGTCTAGAACCGATATTTTTCCGTCGCTACTGTAACCTCCAGCATTCTCAATCAACAATCCTAAAGGAGCCACCTCAAATAACAGCCTCAACTTGGCTTTTGAAGATGGGGATGTTACATTAGTGAAGATACCTTTCTCCTTAACAATGATCTGCGTACAAGAAGTTGTAGTTCGTTTAGAATGATTGACTAAACAAACAATAATCTGAATCAAAATTCACTTGTCTGACTGCAAACTGCCATTACTATTAATACCTGATTGACATCTGGTACCATTCCACCTGTGTATCTCAACGTGTACTTTTGTTTCACGTAGTAGTTGATCAACTGTTGATAGCGGAGAAATGAGTAAACTTGGCAAATAATTAAGTGATTAAAATGTATAACTAAGTTATGCATACCTTTTCATAATCAGGATTGTCAGAAGTGGCTCTCAAATTTCCAGGGGAGAACATTTTTCCCTCACCAATCTCTGTGGTCTCTTTGACATGCTGCCATTTTCCTGACAAATGCACAACAGGAACATTATTATATCAGTACTGGCTCTGCCCATTTACTAGGTTCAGAGCAGACTGTAGACAAACCTTCATCAAGAAGAAGGAACTCGTGTGTTCCAGGAAAATCCTTAAGTGCAATGACATATGTGGTTCGAGGACCATAAATTCCCATGGCTGCGGCAACTTGATCTCTTCCTGTCACCCCAGTTAATTTATCTCCAGGCCACACCCCAAATATGGTTCCTACTGTGAAGTTTGTGTCAACAATGCTAGATCCATCGAGTGGATCAAACGCAACACTAAATCCACCTGTTCAAATTGTCGTGATCCCATAAGCATCTTTCAGTTATACTTTGCCAATGTTGGTTGCTAATTTCAGTATTATAATTATTAAATAAATTAGAAGATATATGCAGATTGCAGACCTTCAGCTGGGCCTCCCATGTCTAGGAGTTCAGGTACTTCTTCGGAGCAAGCATATTTGCAGAAGTGTGAGTAAGTCAAGGCCTATGCATAAAAAACTCAGTTACGTTAAAGTTTAAACCATAAGCATAACTGAACAATTAGCTTCTCATTTGCTTAGATTAGGTTTCGGAAATCAGTCTAAGCATTCTTATTCCTTAATATAGCATTAGCAATTAAAAAACATAAATGTTAAGCAAGTTTTACCTCAAAAAGAAGCTTGTTAGCAAGCATATCAACAGCTAGTTGCTCGTCTCCAAAAGAATTGACGCAAGCTGTTCCTCCACAGGAAGCTGTCCTGACCTTGAAAGCAATAGTCCTTAATGCTTCTCCCATGCACATCATCAACCGAATTAATCCCTTGTCTGGGGTTGCCTTAGCCAGGAATTCTTCCTACAATCACCCGGAAAGAAAAAAAATTAAATGAATTTTCATCCAACTTCAAACAATTGAATTATGAAATAAATAAATCTACTTACCAAGCTATCACCAAGCTCACATTTGGTCACATGAGAAGAGTTTTTTGTCTTTGAAACCTTTACTGCTGATCTTGACACCACTCTAAGTGGTTCCCCAAATAGGGAGCTAGTTTTCAGGCTCTGCCAAAATCATTAATTTTTATTAGAAAATAAATTACCCTTTAAATAAAATCCAACAACCAACAGTTCATGCATACGGAAACTAACATTTCTAAGTCTTGTGAACATTTTCACATATCAGAAAGATTATCGTGATGATTTAGCCTTGCATGCATGAAATTTGCAGCAATATATAACTTCAATAACTAAATTCATACCCTTGAGCCGAAAGACGAAGAAACGTATGTCGGTGACACCAGAGCAGTGTAACGCTGAGAAGAAACAGTGGGACTAACAACGCCACGAGCATAGCACGTGATGCCAGTATCCATTTTCCAAGAGCTTGGATAAAACTTCACTGCTCAGAAGCTCTTGCTAATGCTAGGTAAGGTTTATAGTTGTTAGTAGTCGTAGTAGTATCAATATTTCAGTTCTGTTATTGATTTTCTTGGTCATGGAAACTTGGATAGCAGATAAGCAGTTAACATTGTGATGCCACGTGGAGGCTACTTAGTTTATGGGCTTGGTCAAGTGGGGACGGGGTGAGATTAATTGGAATCGCTCATTAATGTGTGGCTCTGATCCTATATATAAAGAGATATGAATATTTGATAACTGGCAAATTGCAATGGCTCGGTTGTAAACTTGCATATGTCCTTTGCTGCCTTTTTGGGATTTTTCGGTTCAGCTTATGTATTCATTTTCTTGTTTCTTGTGCCAATAATGATGATATGCAATTATGGCTTTATCCTTAACACTAGAACCCAAGCTTTCAAACAACTTAGACTGTGCATTTTCTTGGGAAAATAAGGTAGAAAATTTGTCATTCATTTTTCTTTCGGGACACAAGACTTTCTGTATGGAAACACCATTTTGGTCACCTAAGTCATAGGCCGAATGCTAAAATACTGTTGGCAATGAATTTTAATTATTTGTCAAGCAACTAGATCTCATTTTTATTAGGTGTAATTTTTTTTTAAACCTACCAATTGTAGTCATCATTACCTTAGCGATTATGTGATTGTTGCTCATCCCTAATTATACTAATTTATATGACTAAACATTAATAAATAATGGACTAAAATATTTCTTTGACTTCAATGTTTTATATATATATAACTAAATGTAACTTAAAAACTCCTAAAGTGTTTTTTTTATTAAAGGAGAGGAGGGTGGGCAAGTCTAAATATAATTTTTACCCCCTCCTCACCCCCAAGACTTGAACTCAAACCACATAAGATGACTATCCCTACTTGAGCAACCAACCCGACCATGAGGTTGGGGTCTTAAAAACTCCTTAAGTTCGATTGTGATTGTTTTTAAAAGATTTAAAAGTTAATTTTGATTTTTAGTTAAAAAATATTAATTTTGTCAAAATCAATCCTTTCTATAATTAATTTTAAAAAATAGAGAAAGAGTAATTTTTAAATTCTTATCTTGAGAATCAATTTTATCATTTAATATAATTTCATAAATAACATCATAATTATCATCTAAATCCAAAATTATCCTTATTTAACTTAAAAAATTAATATATTAATAAATTTTTATTATAATTCATTCATTCCTTTCATTCACCCTATTTCTTTTTTATATTTTACATTACATTAAAAGTTCTCTATGGCAACATAATTTAAATTTTATTTTTAGTTAAAATTATTATAATACATAATTAAAAATATTATATATACATATTTTTATGCATAATTAAATTGTATCCTATATTGTTTATATTTTATTCATTTATTTTTATAATTATTTAATAATAAAATTTATCAAATACTAATAATTATTTTCAAAATTCATAATACTTTTAAAAATAAAATTTACTAAAACACTCAATTATTTTTTTATAATTTAAATTTTTATAATATAATTAATAATAATTATTTTAAAATTTATAATATTTTTAAACGCACCTTCTAGAAAGAAAATAGCATAGACCAAAGATTTAAAAATAAAGAATAAATAAATAAAGCAATATGCGATTCAGGTCGCATTATGTGTACGATTGGTCATCCAATTTTTGGATTGGGCTCAGGGTAGATACACGAGCAACAAGCAAGCGAACCGAATTAGGTGAAGTCGGGTTTAGCAATTAGGGTTTGCGTTTGAGTCTGATTATGATCCGACGAGAGTTAAAAAGACCGCGAAGTTCTGGGAACCCTTGACGCTCCACCTGCAATTTTGTTACAAGCTCTCAACCTTTGCTGATTCATGGAGCTTGGTGCCTCTTCTCGGGTTTTGAGCAACAACAATTTGCTCCATTTTAGTGCTAAATCAACGTTTAGAAGAAGATGCCAAGACCCCCTAAACCCCACAAACTTAAATTATGATCAACACCAATTCTCTAATGCTTCTTTTCAGTTATCCAATTCATTTTCAATCAGAGAAACCACTTACAAGAAGGTTATTTTTCTTTATTTCGCTTTCAGTTTTTGGAGTTTAGTTCTTGAGATCTCTTTTTCAGAGAAAATTGTTATAGTTTATTTTTATTTTTTTATTTTGATATTTTAGGTGGTAAACATGAGTAAAGACGATTCCCAAGAGTTTGAGCTATCCAGTTTAACTGCATTGTCGCCGTTGGATGGTCGATATAGGAGTAAAGTTAAGGACTTGGCTCCTTATATGAGCGAATATGGGCTTATCTATTTCCGGGTTCTAGTTGAGGTACTCTCTCAGTCGAAATGCTTTGTTCTTTAGTTTTGAGATAATTTGATAAACTTTATAGTAAAGCTGTTAAATTCTCCTCTGCACGTGGTAGAGTAGTCACTTTAAATAAATATAAAACATCAATTTAGCTTGGGAAACTTGATAGTAGACTTATTTAAGATTGGGACCATCTGATCTGCATTGCATATATCTGGGTGTATCAACACTGAACGTCCTTTCACACTGCAAACCAAATGCTGCTTTTTTCCTTTGCGAGAAAGGATATATTTTGATTTGAAGGGATATTGAATTCTTACACTCCCTGGCAGATCAAATGGTTGCGGAAGCTTTCGAAAATTCCCGAAGTTACAGAGGTTCCAAGGTTCAGTGAAGAAGCTAAGTCTTAATTGCAAGGACTGATTGTTGGATTTAACATGGATGATGCATTGGAAGTGAAAAACATTGAGAGAGTGACAAACCATGATGTAAAGGCAGTGGAGTAATTCTTGAAACAGAAATGCCAATCACAGCCAGAGATTGCTAAGGTTGGAATTTTCGGCATTGGTTTGTTTTGATTCTGGGATAACTTTTTTTTACCTTGTTTGAAAGAATTTGTGTCTATTTTAGGTTCTTGTGTTTTTTCATTTTGCTTTCACATTAGAGGACATCAAATCTTGCACATGCATTGATGCTGAAAGAAGCAATAAACAAAGTCATGTTTCCAGTAATGGACAAATTAATAAAGGCATTATGTGAAATCGCCAAGGATAATGCAAGCGTCTCCATGCTTTCTCGCACTCATGGTCAGGTGAGACTGCCTTCTGCCTATGATAAATCATTTTACTGTACTTGATCCAAACTTTACATATTGGACATGTTTGAATAATTTCAACAGTCTGATTCATTTTAGAACTTTCTTGCTTTCTGTTTCGTTACTTTTGCTTTTACATTTCTGGTTTACATGTCTCTTAAATGGTTTAGTGGCACAAAGTAGAATGAAACTTTTTTACCTGCAGCCAGCTTCACCAACAACGGTGGGAAAGGAAATATCAGTTTTTGCTGTCAGGTTAAGCAGAGAAAGGCAGGAGATCTCTCAAGTTGAGATAATTCAACACTCGTTAGCTGGTCATTTGCGATAGACCCGGTAGAAGGTGCTAGTGAGGACAGCGTAATAGATTATCTTGGGTTTCTGTATAAATCTTGTATAAGTAAGATTGATAGCGCCATTCAAAACGTTTGAGGACATGTGACATCTTTTGTACTTGTGTTGGGCTGTCTCAGTTCTTATATCAAGTTGCAGCAACTTTCATTGTTATCTACGTTGATTTATGACGAGCAAATTGCATAACTTATTGTCCAAGTGTAACTTCAACAAGCCTGATGCCAATGTACGATCAACACAATTAACTTGTGCTCCTGACAGAATTACCATCATTCTTTCATGCAAGTCCAACGCAGAAACTTACAGAAGGTGCTATCGGGGTGACCTAATTATGATAGGCGTTCATAAAGAAAGAAACAACCTCTGGTATTGCAATTTTAATGGTTAACAGTTATATGCCACGAAAAATCGATTTGCGCAAGTTGTAGACGTCGTCTGTTCTTAAGATTATCATTTGCGTAAGTCCCATCAGTCCATTGGCTCTTCTAGGAGTCTAATACGTTCCAATCTGGCCAGTAAATCCTGGGAAATTTTGTTTATGTGCACACCGGAAAGAAAATGCTGGCAAGCATAACAAGCCAAGGCAGATCTTTAAAACTTCAATAGATGAAGGACTTAAATGTTGTTGCCCAAATTCACTTTTGTTCTCAAACAATGGAAACATAAGCATATTAATTAGGTGAAATAATTAGTTAACTTGTATTTATACATATATAATGAAAATTAAAATTGAAAAAAAATGCTTTACTACATAATTAGAACTAAATTCAATTGCAGGTCTTCCACCGTATCTGGATGACGACTACTTTGTCTACAATTATAAAGAAGATTTGGAGATGGGTAAGATTGACAGTCGCATCGGTCTGCCGAAGAGGACGAGAGGTAATGGTGAAAGAGCAGCTTTAACTCAAAAATCAAAATCCAAACAAACAGCTTTAGGCTTTAGCTATGGTTACAAGTCATAAACCACAGTTACACATACGACTCGCAATCTTTCTTGCTATCTTTTTTAATACTCGGCTGCAAACACTTCGTCAGTTCAGCTTTTAGGTTGGTTATTTTTCACAATTATTTGTTGATAAATGAGAATTAAAAACTTTTAATAGCTTTCATAAACTTTCTATTAATAATTAAAATTGTCATTTTAGAGCAACTATAGCTTTCATGCCAAACGAAGCCTTAATTATGAGATCCAAATAAATATGTAAATCTTTTTTTAAAGTAATTTAAAAATTAGTTTTTGAGACGAAAATAACAGTATGCAAAACTTAAGACGAAGTCTTTGGAATTGTTATTGTAAACTCTTGTTTTGCATTTTTCTTCTAAACCTATTTGTTTCCCCTAAATGTGTGAACTATGATCCACTCTAGCACATTTAATTACCAATATAATAAACCATCATAGACAAATTTTATTGGTCCCACCTTTACTGAGAAATGGTTATGTTGCTAGTAAGACATTGGATATCTGCGTAAGTAAAAGATTATCGACTTATTTGAGCTTCAAAAATGGCGATCGCGTCCACAGTAAAGGTGGTTCTCGGCTCGATAGCCTTTGCAATCTTTTGGGTAATGGCAGTTTTCCCAGCTGTCCCTTTTCTACCAATAGGGAGAACTGCGTGATCCCTCCTTGGGGTTATGCTTATGGTTATTTTCCGAGTCATAACCCCTGATCAAGCCTATGATGCAATTGATCTCCCTATTCTTGGACTTTCTCTTTGGAACAATGGTTGTCAGCGTATATCTGGAAAGAGCAGATATGTTCAAATATTTGGGGAAGATGCTCTCGTGGAAAAGCAGAGGACCAAAGTGTTAGAAAAACTAGAAACCAATGAGTTAATAGTGAAAAATAACTAGAGATAACAAAATAATAAAAATCAGAATAGAATAAATAAATCCGAGGCCTGCAAATTCAGTTTCCTTAAAATAGATTTATCACCCACTAATAGTGCTTTGAGTTTAGTTGGTATCTGTTTCTTAGGATACAACGGATACAAATTATTTTTGCAAGACCGCAAACAATTAAGTGAACTACAACAAAGAAATAAACTCGAAGAAAATAAAGAACGACAAAGGAAGAAAACGCAAGTGCACTTTATGCAGTGTGAATTTATGTTTGTTGAAATAAAGGAGAAAGCGCCTTTTATATTTTGAATAGAATAAAGAATATTGAATTCAAAAATTCAATACTAGGTTGTAACGTTTGTAACAGTCACAAAATTCAATTTGGCTTATGAATGCATAACAGCCAAATTGAATTCGGTAATAATATGAAGTCTTTACAAATTCTAACTGAAATTAAAATTTAATTCAATTTATTCACAAATTATTGCAAAAAGAAAATGTAACAAAAAAATAATAATAAAATTCAAAAAGAAAATGTAACAAAAAATAATAATAAAATTCAAAAAGAAATAAAAAAATAACTATATAAATATAGTCAATTTCAGGCCGACAGGCAGGGCGCGAGCACACACAAATTTAACTAAATTAATTTAAAATTCACACTCATAAATTTAACTAAATTAATTTAAAACCTTTATCCTTAATATTCTTATTCATGTATGGATAAGTGTTTATATATAAACACAATTCTCTTGGTTTATTTTTTCCATGTGGGATAAGCCTCGTTTCCTTTCAAATTTCCAACTTTATGGGTGCATTTTGAGAGGCAATTTCTCATTCACCCATACACCATTTTGAGTAAATAAATAAATATATTTGAAGTATTCACGGAGTGAAATTCGTATTTCTTAAATTTTTTCACTTTCGACAAGTGAGACCCACTCAAAATGTGTCCATAAATTAACATATTAATATGCTATTTTCCAACACAAAGGACTTACTTTGTCGAATCTGCTTGATTTCAGCCATCTCAAGTGCTCTTTTCACCAGCGACACCTCTTGTGTGGTGTTGACTGAATTTGTGTTGAAAATTGCAAGGCAGCATAATCTTCCACCTCATCCATTTCTCCTTGCCCTTGCATCAAGTGCTAACATAGGGTCATCAGCAACTCCAATTGGCAACCCCCAGAACCTGGTTATAGCCGTTCAAAGCAAGATTCCATTTGGGAAGTTTCTAATTGGAATTCTCCCTGCAACGTTCGTGGGAGTAGCTATGAATGCTGTAATTCTTCTTACCATGTACTGGAAATTGTTATCCTCTCATAAGGATGAAGAAGATGCGACTGCAGAAGTTGTTGCAGAAGAAGATGTGACTTCTCATCGATTCTCACCAGCCACAATGTCTCATTTTACATCCTTAAACTCTCAGGAGTGGAACTCTAGATTGGAATCTATGAGTTTCCAAAATTCTCCCAACGTAAACGGAAACGTAGGTCATGCTGAGACTCTAAGAATCCGAAATAGTTCAATTGAGAAAGAGATCAACAGGATATCTAGTGGTACATCTGAGTCTGCAAGGATTACAAATGAATCAAAAGAGGTGTCAACTGATGGAGGTTCTCAGAGAAGGGAGGAAACTGTCCCTTCAAGAGGAATTGCATCAGTAATTACTTTGGTCAATGTTCTTTCACAGCAATTGTCACAGGGAAAGGAAAATTTGAGTAGTGAGTGGAAAAGAGTTTTGTGGAAATCTTGTATCTACCTTATTACCCTAGGAATGTTAGTTTCCCTACTTATGGGTCTGAACATGTCCTGGACAGCAATTACTGCTGCACTTGCTCTTGTGGTTCTTGATTTCAAGGATGCTCGACCAAGTCTCGAAAAGGTAAAATCTGCGACCGGAATGCTTCTTCTTCCTTTCTTGTCTCAATTAAGTTTGTATATTTTCAAAGCATATCACATGATAGGTTTGATGTTAACTGCTTTTGCATCATATATATTAATTTAAGTTTTCTTCCCCTTTTTGATCAGGTGTCCTATTCACTTTTAATTTTCTTCCGTGGAATGTTCATCACAGTCAATGGTTTCAATAAAACTGGAATTCCAAGCGCTCTATGGGAATTCATGGAGCCCCATGCAAGGATTGATCACATCGGAGGCATAGCAGTTCTCGCTGCTGTCGTACTAGCCCTGTCAAATTTGGCTTCCAATGTTCCAACTGGTATGTTGATGTTTTTCTCTTGCACATATCTATTCAATGAGATTACTTCTAAAGCAAGAAACCTGGCCATGTTTGCAACTTTTTAATTATTGTCAAATTCCTGTAAGTTTGTTGGGTCTCACATAGACCTGACTAAAAATAATGAACAGATAAATAATTAAATGATCTTTAGTCATTTTACTAGATAAATAATTAAATGATCTTTAGCCATTCACACTGTAGTAAATTTGGTGAAATTCATGATGCTATGGAATGTAACGCAAGAAATTTTTTTCAGAAGGCTATTCTGGTGCACGCTTCTTCTGCTCTGCATCTCGCTGCCAGTATGAAAAAGGATTTACTGAAAATTTCTACATGATCTCAATCCTACCATCTGCATATCTAATATTTCCTTTAAATAAGCGTTTCATTATTCATTCGGATACATACCAAAACAGTTTAAATTGGAAACCATCTATTCTCATATTGAATGGACCATCCACCTGCCCGAGAAGCAAGTTAAATAACCTGTTTTATATTATCTTAGTTCTCCTGCTTGGAGGCCGTGTGGCAGCATCAGCAGCTGCAATTTCTGTTGCCGACGAGAAAAAGGCATGGCTCATTTTAGCTTGGGTCAGCACGGTAGCCGGGGACCTCTCACTATTGGGATCAGCCGCCAAATTAATAGTATGCGAGCAAGCCCACCGTGCTCCACATCTTGGGTACACCTTATCTTTCTGGAATCATCTTAAATTTCGAGTACCCTCTACTCTGATAGTCACAGCTATTGGTTTGCCATTGATAAGATGATACTGTTATTTCTAAGCAGAAAATGTGTGTATTTTTTGCTTGAGAGAAGGCGGGAATTTTCCAGCAAGGCTTCAATGATGAACTGTGCATCTGTACCTTTCTTTTCGGTTATATACGGACATAGGCCAAGATTTTGTTCCAACAAAGCTGCTCCAGTACCAATCCTTCCCCAAAAATTAAAAAAAAAAAAAAAAAGAATTCTACATGATGCTGTATGTATTTTCTTTTTTTTTTCTTTTTTTTGGGTGACATTGGTATTGATGTTGTTGTGGCCCTTTTAGATTTAAGTATTTTAATTTCGTTTATTTAGATAAATAATTTTTATTTAATATATTAATGACAAGGTTTTGATGTTCACAAACTACGAGAATTAGAGTACAGTAAACAAATACGAATAAATAAAGAAATTGCAAAAAAATTATGAGCCTTGTTCTGCTAGTCTTCTAGCTCTAAGCTAAGGGAACCCGAGCCACTCGTTCTTGGATCTTGGGTGAATGCCGGAACCAGTGTCGGATAACGCTTCGAATCGAGATACCGAAACTGAAAAGTGTAATTAAAAAGTAACTCTAACAGCGGGCAAGACCTGCATGGGTCTTCCCAGTCGCTGGATCCAACAAATCATGCGACAATATATTCAGAGCCCAATGGCCAGGCCCAGTACAACATGCCGAAGATCACATTGACAAATATAATAAGTTCTGATTTGTGACTCGCCCAAAACTCACGAACCGAAAGAAATTGACTCATGGGATCTTTGCATGAGCTCTTTTCAAATTTCAGATTTTTAGTTCATGGTTTTTGACTCATCAATTGTCTCTTGCATGAGCTTTTCAACATCACGAGGTGTATACAATATAAAAAAAACATGTGAACTTCAATGGAAAGAGATAAGGAATTTCTATCATATCAAATTCTACCTTATTTTTCCTTCCCTACCCCCCACACCCCCTCTTTTAAGTCCAAAATCGCGAAAGTCAATCTCGAACATTGAATCAATTCTTAAGGAGTCATTTTCATACTAATGTACAGTGATACGACACTTTAAAGTTTATAGAATACATTACACCACCCAAATTGACATTAAGAATTAACCTTTTTCTTTTTTTTCATTTTCACAATGAAATAAGTAGGCATTCCTATTTTACAAGAACGATTGATTAAATTGGTGTGGAAAACTCAATTTTAAATTCTGGACATAAATTTTTGAGATGTTAACTTTGCTTGTTGTATTGAATAGAGATATTGATTAGTAATTACCTATATGCCTTTTAATGAATAAAAAATCATTATAATACCTGTTTTTTTTATTTACTAAACCTGATTTTCATCTCTTGACGATAAAAAATTTTTATCATTATTTTGTCATGCTTTTGTTCATTTACCATTGCTACACATAATTAATTGATAATATCAGTAATGATATGAAATAAAATCTGACTATGTTTGAATTACTCTACCTTAACAATAAAAATAAAAATAAATTTAATATTAATTTTTATAATGATACCATTATTATTAATGGCTCTACTGTAGAGTAACCTCACATACTCGCTGCCTATTAAATTTATTAATGAGTGTACTTAAAATTTTTATAAGATTAAATTAATTAAGTTACTTATATATATTTTCTTAACAATAAAAAAAATTTATTTTTAAATTTTATTCTATTATTACTCTCATTCATAATTATCTTAAAAAGATAAAATTTATGAAAGAAAAAATTAGTTAATATTCGTGTATAAATAAATAAATTTTTTTTATCACTTTTTTTATTTTATTAATAATTATTTTAAATTTAAGATATTTTTTAATATAATTAAATTTTTAGTTATTTGATGTTGTTGTAAGAATATTTTAAATTATTTAATATTCTTATAAGTAAGAGTTGATACTTTATCAACAAAAGACTTAAAATGAAATTTTATCTCCGGGCCTCAATTGATTAAAGCCGGCACCGCCTGCCACTTGTCATTTGTTTAGTTATATGCAATTTTGAACACTGGCCCCAACTTGTCATTTGATCAGTTATATGCAATTATGAACACTGGCTCCAACTTGTCATTTGTTTAGTTATATGCAATTATGAACAGCCTGTAAGATGAGAAATACAAAAAGGATAGAAAATGTGGCCAAGTGCACCCGAAAAGGACCAACCAACGTAGTAAAACTCCGTCGTGGACTCAAGAGAGTTGCAGTATTGTAGTTGTGAAATCAAGGCCGATGGTTAAAAGGCAAAATACTTGAGCTGCTCTTCTATTTCAGCCGGCTATTTTTTCACGACTGCCCTTCAGTTTCATCTCAATTCCCTTAAACATTTAAATACTCTCAAGTCCCCCGTCTAACAAGCCCATTAGCTTGTAGCTTCCTCTGTTCCAAACGTGTACTAGTCTTCAATCAAACTCAAATATCCTTGCATTCACAAATTGAGATGGATCCTGGTCTGTACGAGGCTGCAGCTACGGGTGAAATTGATCCGTTCAACAAAACTGCAATAGACCATCTTGGAAGCGTAGTCACACAGAACAAAAACACGGTACTTCATGTCAACATTGCATCCCAGACCCGCAAACACAATAGAGAGGGAGAAAGTATATCAACCAAGTTCGTGGAGCTGATTCTTGAAATGTGTCCATCATTGCTACTACAAGTTAATGCCGAAGGTGATGCTCCACTCCATGTTGCGGCCAGATGCGGGCAAGCTGCTGTTGTGGGATCTCTGATTAAATTTGCGAAACAACAGCCCCATCAAGAGCTAGAAAGTGGCGAGGAAAGTACAGCAAGGCGTATGCTAGGGATGATAAATGATGAAGAAAACACGGCATTGCACGAGGCTGTGCAAAGTGGTAGCCTTGATGTCGTGGAAATTTTATTGAAGGCAGATCCTGATTTCCCGTATTCTGCTAATGGTAGCGGCGAAACTCCACTTTACTTGGCAGCCGCGAGGGGTTATGAGAAGATATCAGCTGCAATATTACTAGAGTCCCCATCACCGGCCCATGAAGGCCCCAGTGGAAAGACTGCCCTTCATGCTGCGGCCCGCAGTGGCTCTTTCAGTATGGAATTTAATTTCTTTTTTTTTTTTATTTTGTTGTTGTTTTTTTAATAAAATTTTCAAAATTAAATTAATTATTTTATTTTATTAATAAAAATTTAAATTTTAATATTTCAAGAATAAAAGTTAAATTTTTTAAAATATTCAAATATCAAAATATTTTTTATTTATTTCATTAATTTTATAACATAATTTAAAAAATATTTATAAAAATAATTTTAAAATTTTTAATAAAATTTTTATTAATAATTAAATAATAAAAATTTTATTAATAAAAACTGTTTTAAAATAAATTTATTTAAAAAATTATACCAACCAAATTATTTAATTATTATTTAATTTTCAGGTGTGTCAACACTGTTACTTAACAAAGAGAAAAATTTGATCAGAAAAAGAGATCGATACGGTTGGACTGCACTCCATTACGCTGCGTATCGCGGTCGCCCGAAGATCTCAAAGCTTTTATTAGAAACTGATAAGTTTCTCGCGTTGATTCCTGATGAAGATCGGAAGATGACAGCTCTTCATTTAGCAGCCGGCCAAGGGTATTCTTGGATAGTGCAATCGATTATTGACATTTGTCCAGAATGTTGTGAACTGGTTGACAACAGAGGATGGAATGTTCTTCACTTTGCTATGGTTAGTTATTCAGCTTTTGCCCTGAAACGTCTGCTGAAATATGCAGTAGTCAGAAATTTAATTTTTGAGAAGGATGTGAACGGGAACACTCCCTTCCATGTGCTTGCTGCTGTGTGTCGGCCATCAGACTATGTCGGCTATGGCGTCGTCCCTGGCAAAATTGCTAAAGGTTATTGTCAGGCTATCAACAAGCAGAATATTAGTGCTGAAGAAGTAAATCGTTATGGATTTCCTGACCTCGAGGTACTTTATCCCCTTTTTAACTCATCAATGTTAAGAGTTTATATATGGTTAATGAGTAATGAAATTAGATTTCTTGATTTGTGCTAATTTTTAATAGATCTTTTATGAAGGATGTTTTTATAATAATTGTTTATTTAGCATTCAATTATACACAATTTTTTTTTACCAGGTATAAATAAACATTATTGATTCTGATATCGTATGTGAAATTATTTTTTTATATATTAATTAATAAATTGTATAGTCCAGCGCGTGGATGTCGATACCAAGTCAAATTTTCCTTCCCTTTCCGTCGTGTTTTTTTTTGGGCACACTTATTTTCCTCCAGTTACATTTATAATTTAGAAAATTTGATTGCAGAAAGAAATCGAAGGATTGTCCAAAGCTGATGGCGGGGTGCAATATCCAGGGGGTGTCGTCAAAATACGAAAAAACAAATCTTTGGGATATTCGTTTTGGAAATATTTAGATGAAGATGTCATTGGAATGGAAAAAGCATCAGAATATCATTTGGTAGTGGCAGCACTCATAGCAACAGTAACCTTTGCTGCAGCATTCACCTTACCCGGTGGTTACAAGGGTGATAAGGATGACGGCACAGACAGGGGCACTGCCATTCTCAGTAAAAATAGAGCTTTTCAAGCATTTCTTGTATTTGACGCTATTGCCCTGGTCCTCTCACTTTCTGCCGTCTTTTTCCATTTCGTTCTGTCACTTAAGATTTTTAAAAAATTCATCTTTTTATTCGTTTTTGCTCTTTTGTTCACCGGGATTGCCATGACGGCAATGATATTAGCATTTGGTACAGGCACATACGCGGTGTTGGAAAAACATGCTTCAGGGCTTGCCGTTGTCACTTGTGTCATTGGCTTGATCTCCTTCCTCTTGGTGATCGTCATGGTTTACATGGTTTTTTCCAAAGTGAATGAAGAGGAAGTTGAAGATTAGCTTGTGGTTGCAATAAAAGAAATATTGTATACCTCTCCCTAATAACATGATTATGTTGGCGTCATCCTACTATTATGATATGGAGTCATAAGTTGTAATTGAAATTTATTACGCTGATCTCATTTGGTGCATTGCTTCGAGATGGTATAATGAACTGAGAGCTTGAAAGAAATGATATCATCTATTTATGATGCAGAATTAATTGTTGCATAAGCATTCCAAAATAATTCCAATCAGGAATCTGCTCTACTACTATGGTTGTCTTTTTCATGATGCTCTAATAGCCAGTGTTGATTAACTCTTCCATTTGAACCTGACAGTAACAAGATAGTTGATATTTATGTGACAAAAGTTGGAAGCAACTTGAGCAATTCAGTGTCATGCGAGGATTCTAATAATCCCGATTCTTTTGCTTCTTGGATTTTTTTTTGTTAATTCACTTGTTGTATGCTTATCTGACCTCTAATTTCTCTTGATATTTCCCTGTAGTTCACTTCACAGCACTTTAGCCGCTACATTGCCATTTTCTGCTATTTGTTATTGTTCATCGAAGCAAGTTAGCTTATGAAATTGCTTTTTGATAAATGTTCTTCAGAGGGATTGTGAAAAGGCCAAACCAACTGAGATGAGCGGGTTTTCTAGATTAGCCATCTCTGTCCTCGGCAAGTATTGAACTATCAATTACTGAGACACCAAACACTAATACGATTCATATGGATGTAGACTAAACCTTCTTGCCGATACCATCCCCAGTCAAAGTTGCCATCTTTGAAAGTTTTGAAAGAGAAAACATGTCTGAGTCAGAAATTGACGTCGCCCCCAGCATCAAGCAATATATGAAAGAGCAATTTTGGTTTCCCAGTCGATACAAATTCAGAATTCATAGATGCTGTCAATCTCTGTTTAATGCATTATGCCCCCCAGCAGGCTCCAATGGGAACTATGTTTCTGCTGCCAAATTTTTTAAAGCGCTCATTGTGAATATCCATGCGACAAAGAAGCCGTTGGCGTACATTTCTGGTCCAACAGTCAATCTAACTGGCTTACTTCAAGGTAACAAAGTGATAGAGAATAGATTAACTGTTTGTGCAAAATATGGGGCAAGAGCTTATTTAGTGTCATGTTAAAACAAATATAACAAAGTTTAACTGAATATAAATTTGACTTAGTCATTAAATATATATATATATATATATATATATATATAAAATAATATCACGATTAATATGTTACCAAACAAATAAACACAATTGAAATAATCATAATGCCAAAATAAAATAACTCAATTTTTTTTATATTTTTTATAAATTCATGCCATTTAGAGTCTTTTGGACTTTATTGTATCAATTATTTGGTGTTTATCTTGTTTTATTCTTTTATTAATATCTTAACAATTTGGAGAAATGAAATGCAATACGGTATTTCGTTGAAAAAAAGAAAAAATTTAATTTATTATTTCCACCAGCAAAAATTATTAATTCATCAACCCATCAAGATTTTTTTTCTCTTTCTTTTTTTTTTCGTTTTTGAATTCAACCGATCAATTTTTGTTTGTAATTGCCAGACCGTCAGTTTCTTAAGGCCCACGCAGTGCAGGGGTAGTGTATCGATTTCTTTCTAATTGAAATGGGAACTGGATGCTGACGCCTTGTCACATTCGAGTCAAAAAGTTGCACCACTGTTTTAACATCAAAATTGAATAAACTCAATTTTTTACATTCTATCCTTGAGAACTCAATTTTTTAAATTTAATTTTTCTTGGTAAATTCATGTCATATACTATAGTCTTTAATTTAAACTTTGTTGCATCAATTTTTTGACTTTTATCTTTTTTTTTTAATATAATGCAATATTTTTGGTGGAGATACATTAGAAATAAGAGTGAAATCCCAATATTAAATTTAGGAGAAATGAATTGTAGTTTCATTTCTATTAGCAATAACTTAATTTTTTTAAATTCTACTAGCAAAAACTATGAATTTATCAATGTATCAAGATATTGGTTTAATTTATAACTGCAGTCAGTTTCTTACTTTTATTTGTTATGTTTTGAAAGATATTACAATGCTATGATCATTTGGTAATTACAAATTAAAAAAATCAAATATTTCACACTAGAAAATGTCAAAAAGAATTTGATTAATTGTTGTATACACAACACAAAATTAAATTACATGGCAATGCTGACAGTGCGTCATTTTTGGGAATCCATAAGTTCACATGTGCATAGATGTCTGTGGTCGGCCCTTTTAATTTTTTCATTTCTCCAAACAATATGAGAGCCCCACATTAATCACACGTTATAAAATAAAAATGTGCCAATTAGCTAGAAACAGCTAGCTTCTCTGAGGATGGCAATTTTGAATTCGGATCAGATTCGGATGAATATGATCAGATTTTAGATACTTCAGATTGAAAAAAAAAATAAAAAATCAGATTTCCATCAACAATAGCACGGTACATCAATAAGAAAGAAAGCGCCAAAACTGAGAGAATGCAAGTGAGCTCGAGAATGACAGTGCTGTTAGGAGAGCACCGTGACGGAGCCGGAGCCTTGGAGGATGCCGGTGAGTACAGTGGCGACCATGTCGGCGGCGTAGTGATTGTTGGTGGAGAGATAGCGACGGACAGGGAGGCGACGGCGATGAGGACGGAGAGGACGAGGTGGAGAATGCGGAAGAAGCAGTCGAGGGAGGGAAAGAAATTGATACAAGGAAAATGAGCCTATCATCATTTGATTTGATATTTGTCCGTGGGTGATTTCGATAACGTTTTCAAAGAAGATATGGAACAAAGATCAAAAAGAAAAACAAGTAATTTCAGTCGATGCAAGAAATGAGCAAGCCTCGCACGTGCGTGCGTGTGTCTGAGTAACAGGGCATGGCTTGGAGCATAGATCAAATAAGAAAGCCACTACAAGTTAAGCAGATCAGTTAAATAAAGGAAATAACTGATCAATTCTTTGTGCAATGGCTACAGCAACAGGGAACATATGTCCACATGACTATATTAATACGAATGGCGTGGATGCCACTATCAACATGGAGCATTACGTCATCATTTGATCATCGATCAAATTTCATGATATGAGATTAGAAACATTGAGTTCATAATTTTATGTAATTTCATGTACTAGTGTGTGTGTGTAAAAGTTAACATATAAAGATAAAGCAGTGGGAGATCATATGATTTTAAAGTTTTCTCAGATAGTTTATATACTATTTCGAATCAGAAAACTAGTAATAATGTGTGTGTACATAATTCTTATAAGAATATAATTATCAAATAATTATATTTCAGATATTAACTTTACCAAAATTATTATTTAAAATTTATATTTATTATATATTATTAATTTTTATTTCATAATTATAATTTTTTTTTCATGACAACTATAACTTTACTTTAAAGTTACAGTACCTTAATTCCAAATAGGATCTTAAATTTTCTTTCTCTATTTTGTTTGCATTAATTAACATCATTCAATCTATAGATCAATTTTAAAACAGGATAAAAGTGTATAAGTCAAAATTTTATCATACAAGCACTAGAATAATGTGGCGTAGACTACGTATACATTCCTCCTGAGACTTTTATAGCAAGTGTCCTTAGTTAAGTTAAAACATTACTTAAAAGTGTAACAATAATTAATACCTCGAAACAAATTATAATTATAAAATTAAAGAGATATTATTACATAAATGGGAACAACTAACCTAAATATTTATTTAAAATAAAGTGATTGTAAAGTCAAAGAGCTCCTTATAGTCCCTTTAAAAAAATATTAAATAAATAATTATTTTGGACCCGCTAATTTATCTTATCAACTTTCATTTCTTAATCAAGCTCACTAGAAATTTGAAAACAAATTTCAAAAGAGGGATGTTGGAATCAAAAGAGCGAGAAAGCCCAAGACCGCCCCAGTTGCCCAGTACAAGCCGATTTGTCAAAACCCAAACATTAGACAACACAAGTCGGAAAACTAATTGAAACGTGAAAAAGCCCAACCATTATGCAGGCACACAACATTCCGGAAAAAATAAAGAAATATCAACACCAACACAGCCATGCTCATTCGCAATTTGCAAGCATTTGCATCAACGAACAACGCCACCCTGTCTTTTTATACCAAAAAGAATAAATACAAAAATAATGGACGACGACTGCGATGTAGCGAAGTTTTAGTTGTGTTCTTTCCTCTTACACGGAGACAGTTCTCTTATCAGAAAAGGTCCTCCCAACCTTTAGGCCAATATTTTGGCGGCTACTGCTACTACTGCATTTTCTTGGCATTGACCTTTGCGTATCCTAATGGGAATTCCACCCAACTCAAAGTTTTCCTTTAAAGATTTCGTACATGCAAAAGTAAGCTAATGATTTTGCCAAATGACTAAATCTACTAAACAATTGGCATTCATTGGCTTCTTCGCAGTTTTAGTTTACTTTTCAATCTTTGTTATTGAATAGACAAACGTTGCCTGCTTTTAATTTACAACAACTTTCAATTTTGATCACACTTCATAATTGAATCCTATAATATGCTCTTCAATCTTCGTAGCAAAACAAACTTGCGTCATCCATTAACTCTTCTATATAGCTTAAGTTTCTACCAAATTTAAAGACAAATTTCCAACAAATTGCTCAAAAAATCAACTTAAATTTCATTAATTTTCAAGCTTTTTTATTACCTCCCACCGTAAATCAGTAAGCAAAATTGACCCATAAAAAAATGGAAAACAAATAAAAATAAATAAATCAGTCAACGCTAAATTTTAACCTAAACTAAGTTCTTAAAAGCAAGGCTGGCAAGAGTGAGAGTGAGAGAGAGAGAGAGAGGAAAAGATTGTATACTTTTATTTTTGTTAATAATTGTAAAAATTTAAAAAATATCTAATTAATCAAATAATAGAGTCTAACAAGATGAATTGAGGGAGTCAAATACCACAACTCCTTTACAACCTTGGCTTTCTTAAGTTCATTTATTTCAACTACGATCATGTTTAGTATGAATAATAAGGGTTAGCTGATGTAGAAAAAATATATAGTTTTAAAATAGAAATTAATAGTATGTAGTAATAATATGATATCTAAATATACTTTTTATAAATATAATAAATTTTTTTTATAATTTTTTCATCATACATTTATACAATAAAATTATTTTAACTATCAAATTATAGCAACAAGTGTTTTTACCAAACTTTAGCATTATAGTTTAAAAGTTAGGATGGTTCAAAAGACGGAATCCTAATTAAAGCCTATATCAAACAAACTCACTCATTATAATAAATCTCTTTTTAAATAAAGTGACAATTTTTTAGTTGAAAATGAAAAAAAAATTTCTATCTTAGAAAATATGAGTAGAGTAAAAGCATTCCTCGTTTGTAAAGGTTATTTATTTGGTCAACTATTTTATAGAATTTAATTTAATATTATAAGTCTCAGTTATATATTTAATTATAAATATCAGTGTAATTATCTATTATAATAATATTTATAAATATATAATGTAATTTAATAGTCTGATGTGTAATCGATATTAAAAAAATCAAAGTACAAATAAATAAATTTATAATTGGGATAACTTTAATTCATACTCAAATAAAATAATAATTTTTAATTAATTTTTAAAAGAGTGAAAATCTTAACACTTATTTCATGTTGTTGTTTAGAATATGATAATAAATTGGAGAGGAAGAGGTGCATTAATATGTTTTTTTAAATCTTTTTAACAGTAAATGGGAGTAAATTAATATTTTCACACAAGAAAGGATTGACACATCCCCCAACATCTTAAAAAAGAGAACAAAAATTCTCTAACATTTTAAAAAAGATATTTAGATCCTTATTTCTTAACTGATTCTATTTACTTTAATAGAAAAAAATTATAATTATCATTATCTCCCTCTAACATATAAATCAATATATCTTAACTTAAAAAATAATTGCTGGTTGCCCAATTACCCATAGATTGTTAATAAAATTATGAACATACCCTTATTTATAAGCGCTAGAAGTGATTGAATTATAAGAATATAATTCTCATTTTGTAATTCCCTTTTTTTTTCAACTTAACCATTGATTGTTAATTAAATTATAAGAATATCCTTATTTATAATGGTTAAAATCATTAAATTTTGTCTCATTGATTATTAACATCCCATTTGGCCGAATTTGCACCTAGAAGTTCTTCAATAATAATCCATAATTCATTATTTCAGACATTATTTATGCCTAGAAATTTAATCGGAACTCATTTCATGCAGCTAAGATTATTGATACTATATCAATAGCACAATTCTTCAAATTCTTGTCAACCATTTACTTTCATGGGGGAGAAAAAAAAAACCATTTAGAAGATTTGAGGGCTTGGGTTGGACTTTCATTGATTTCCGAAGTCCCCAGCCGACAAGACTACGAGACATAACGTGGCTTTTTTTGTTTGGCTCACAACCGTTGAAATATAATATAATGTGGAATTAATAGAGAATAATATTTTAAATTTATGTTTAATATTTCCCAAAAAAATCATAATAATTGAGGGCTTGAGAGAATTGTTGACTTAATAAGTTTTTTATTATCTATCATATCATTATGGTGCACGTCTTCGGCAATGGCAAATGGCCCATTTATCCATACCTATTTAAAAATAGATGCGAAGGGGAAGATGAAAGTGGGCCATATAGGTGTGGGCCTAATGTTTAGCGTAAATATGGGCCGTGTCGATTTCATTTTCTCTCGAAGCAGGGCTGTGACAACTTTGAGATTTCTAGAAGGTCCATGTCGTTTTCTCCTCTTTGAATCATATACACATCAAATTGTAGCTGCCCCATTTTTGTTATTATGATTATTTTTCGTAATCAGGTATTTGCGTTGATAGGTTTGTCGCGGTGCCTGAATGGCACTGCGTGAAGCCCATACTTGCAAAGATATTCATTGACCAGTGTGCGAGTCAAACTTTAGGCAGACTAGCACCTTGTACACATATATGTGAATGGAGCAATAATTATAAATAATGACCATCTACAGACAATCAATGCATACAACTTATCAAGAGACAAAGCACCCCTGCAATTTAATTTTTTTTTTAAAAAAAAATTGGTATCGGAAATATAGATTCATTCGGTTCTAAACCAAGTAAGGACATCTGATTAAAACATTTTTTTTCCCTCTCAACTCTATATGTTTCCTCAAAAATTGAAGGAAAATCAAAACTCCCTTCAACCATGATTCTGTTCTGAACGTTGAGCTTCGTTTGTATAAACAATTTACACTCATGCAATTGATGGTACTTAACTTTTAAAGTGTAGAAAACTATCAGAAGAGTTACTCTTAATTTTTTAGTCAATGAGTTTCAAAACAATATACTTCGGTTAAACTTGTACGTGCAAAATCCACTCCTTTCTTCAGATAAATTATATTAAGTAAAACTAACAGTACACTTTTCAGATAAAGCCAAGTGTAATTCGGTTTTAGCCAAAGCTTACTTGTAGATTGAATAAATTACACAGAACAAATGTTTACAGAGAGTTTCTGTCAGTGTCGTGGTGATGTTTAGAGAAGTATCAAGTATGCATCCACATTCGCATGCAGCAGCATCACGTCTCGGTGTGTTTACAAACCAGAAGAATTAACAATGCGCGACTGTGCGCATATCAAGCTTCCATCGCCCCTGGCACTTGATCATCTCCCCAATAAACATCTGCTTTGGATAACGAGAAACATATATACTTTGTTTGACAGCGATTTATTTTGCTTTCTGTTGTTAAATTGAATATAATCAAATCTTTTTACAAACAGTTTTGTGTCTATAACACAACTCTAATTGGAGGATTCATAACCGGCAAACAGCGTCACGGGAATTGAATCTGAAACCCACTTTGTGAAATCCCAACTAGAAGAATAACAACCCGAAGCTGGCCCAGTTTTGCAATATATGTCGGCTTCATAGCCGCTGATAACTACAACACTAAATTATAATTTTAATGGAAGAAGATTTATATCAATAAAAAAAAAATCTAAGTTAATTAATTGAAATCTCACTTTTCATGTTTTGGAAAGCAATTTTTTTTTGGAAGAATTCGCCGTGATTATTTCCAATAAAGAAAATCTTTATGAGACCAAAAATATATACGACGCCCCTTTTAAATATATATAGAAAATTTTCGTAAATTATTAAGAAAACATAATCTCTCTCTTTGTGCACTACATCAGTGCCCGACTGCGATAAATACATGGGCCACGAAACTAAGAAGTTTTGAACATTTTTCTAGTTATTTTCGAAAGGTATATAATAGAAGGCATCTTAATAACTAGGTTAGAATTGAATAAGATATTGTTAAGAATCTTATCTTGATAATTACATGTTAAGACTGAGCTCGTGTATTTAGTATTATTGTTGATTACTTTGGATGGAAGTAAGTAAATTGATACATAATATTTATTATAAGTATATATGTAAATATTTATGAATAAAATAGTGTCTTTCAAATGGATTGGCAACTTATGACTTTGAATTTATTTAAAATGTTTTTCTTAATTTTTTAAATAATTTTAAAATACTTATTTTTCTATAAAATATTTTCCTAAAAATATTGGTAAAGCTTTGTTAATTCAATGTCTTGTAAGTGTTTTATTGAAATATTGCTGAATGATTGATACTGGAAGATTAGAAATGATATTTTTAGGTTTTGGTTTATTATCTGTAGTTATTATTATTGATATTATTATAAAATTGATTATATACTTTTCGTTATTAGTATCTTTATGTATGAATTTGCTTATCAAATTAATCTTTAATATTTTATAAATTAATTTTTATATTTTCTAGATGAATTAATTATAGTTACACTAGATTTTACTTTAAATGATATTGATGATTGATTATGGAATGGATAAGATAAAGTCACGTTAATTCCAAGAATGCTTTGTGAATTTAAGGTTAAGACTTGTTAATTATGATTAAATTATTATTCACATAGAAATTTAAAAATTGTCATCAAAAGCATTTAAGTATAGATGTAACAATTACATATTGAAAAATAAACTATTAAAATTGAAAGGAAAACAAAGTCTAATAAAGAAACTAAGAGATATAAGTGAAATTATAAGGTATAATATTATAAGATTTTATTTCAAATTTTATTTCAAATTTTGTTGAGATTCTTAGGTAATTTATTTGGGGTGTTACACTTATGAGAGGGAAAATACGGTATGAACGATAGAAATTTTGTATTGATAAAATATTTCTTACACGATTATTTATTGAAAATGATTATTACTTTATGACTTAATTGATTTTGAGTTTTACAACACTCACATGATTACAAAATGATTACTATTTCCTAACTTCTAATAGTCTATAAAATTGATTATATACTTTTTCGTTATTAGTATCTTTATGTATGAATTTGCTTATCAAATTGACGGGTTATACCTTATCTTTAATATTTTATAAATTAATTTTACAAATGTGGGCTTTTAGTCTAGTAGAGAAGATTTTTTAACTGAAAATATTTGACATTTTCATTAAAGTTAACAGAAAAGTTAATAGTTTGTCACTCCTTCAAGTATTTAAAAAAAAATGTGTCATTTTTTTTAAATTTATCAAAATATGTATCACCCAAGGATAATTAAACCAAAATTAAATAAGATTTAAATAAATTAATTATTTAAATAATTAAAGAAAATATATTCAAAGTTTCAAAGTATAACAAACCAAAAAAAATCTCATTTATTTAGATTAGTAAATGAAAATTAACTGTTTAAGAAGTTATATTTATTTATTTAATTATTTTTTATATTATATTATTATCACATAAAATATAATATGATGTTAAATATAATTATATTTTAAATTATTTATCTATTGGTAAACCTGGCTTTTTTTGTTTGATAATAGTAATTGCTATTATATAATTGAAATTATATCATAACAATGTATATACTTGTTTTAACATCAACGAGGCGTCCGGAATAGCACCATTATTTAAATAAAATAATTGCAGTGCATCAACATACTTTATTATAATGTATATTTATATTAGCAAGTATATTTAAAACAAAAAATGCCTCTCATTTTATTAATACGTATTATGATTAACTCAGGTAAGTAATGGTCGCTCCAACGACTCCTGTTTCGGCTGGATCGGTTTGCAAATACACCCCAGACCCATCCTTTTGCAAATCCGTTTTTCCTAACCAAACTGCAAATGTCTACACCTACGGCCGATTCTCCATTCGCAAAGCTTTATGGCAATCTCGTAAATTCTTGAACCCAGTTGACAAATACCTCAAACGCCGCGCCACATTATCAACTACTGCTATACGTGCTCTAGAAGATAGCCGTTTACTAGCTGGTTTCAACATGGACTTTCTTTTAGGCTCCTTTGAAACTGTCAATTCTACTAGTAAAACTTTAGCCACCATGCAAGCGGACGACGTGCAGACTTTCCTCAGTGCCATTTTAACAAACCAACAAACCTGCTTTTTTAAAGCTTTTTGGAGCGTCAAGAAGACTCCCTTTCCAACGACACAAAACTCTACAGTGTCTCTCTTACTCTTTTCACAAAAGCTTGGATCCCTAAGAAGAAGAAAGCAACCACATGCAAGCCTGCAAGAAGCCTGCAAGGAAGCAACGTCTGTTCCGGAACGGACGACTACCGTTGAAAATGTCTCAAAAACACGTCTAGTTTACGAGACTGTAAGCAGAAGAAAACTTCTCCAAGCTGCTGCAAATGATGAAGTCTTGGTGAGCAAGATTGTCACGGTGAGTCAGGACGGGAGTGGAAATTTCACTACCATCACTGATGCTATTAATGTCGCTCCAAACAATACAGATGTTACCAATGGGTACCAATATATAATCATTCAGTCAATGAATGACAGATGAAATTGGGTCACAATCTCAAATTTAAAGATCTGAAGCTCTTGAAAATGTTGACATCAAGCTTCTGAAATGCTGTAACAACTTTGGGATCACCAAGTTCTTAAGTTTTGACAAAAACGGGCACAATGTGGTCAATCCAAGCAAATGGGTCCCTGACTCTACTGAAATAGTTTGAATAACCTTCGTGTTAAGGTACACACTCCCCAGTCCCTGCGTGGGAAACATAATAGTAATCGATAATGTCAATTGGAGGCAAACTTTACTTTATGTTATTTTAAATGTAAACAAGTATTATATTTTAAGTAGTATGCTGATTCTCTTATGATAAGTTTTACTAAAATAGGTTATACATTTTTATCAATCTCAATCATTTTGTTCACTCAAATATGCGTGTGTGTGTGTGTGTGTTAATTAATTTTTGCAGACATGGTTAGTGGGAAATGGACTCACTGAAGAAGAACAATCCAAGGCAGAAGAAGGAAGAATACTCATTCCTTTCTCACAGTTCCCACTTGCTAAGAAACTACGTAAAGACTGTACCTACCACCTCACACCGGCAATGGCCACTCCTCCTGCACTTGAGAATATCGACTCCTGCGAGGTTATAACCCAAGAATCAGGATTCAATACTGAACTGATTTTGCGGTCATTTTTAAATCATTATTGCACCTTTGAACTAATTTAATTTAGATAACAACTAGTAATTTATATAGAATTTTTTTGTGAAAACAAACTGTGAATTTTGGAGATATGTTCGTGTTATTCCATTTATAAAATACTTATTTTGAAATTATTTTTAGAAATAGTTTTAATGTTATACTAGGTTTAGTTTAATCACTTTATCTTTAACAATTATAAATGTGGAATGTTATTAAATAAATTTATCAATCATGATATTATCCTCATATGACCATAAGAATATGTTACTATTTACTTAACCTTCAACCTTCAACCTGATGCTCCTATTTTATTGTCACAAGCATTACCGCTAAAAAAGAAAACTCTTTTATTAGCTACTATATTATAATTTATATTTGAACTTGGGGTCTTAAAATGAGCTTTAATTATATTGAAAAAATACATAGAAAATACAAGATAAAGAAGGATTTTAATGAATTTAAAGAAAGAAAAGGTTAAAAATAAAAAGAAAAGAGAGTGTCAAATTAGAATCAATTAATTTAAGTCTAAAGACATGTTATGGAATGCTAGTCTTATAGTACAATAAACCTAGGGTCCTAACACCATTCTTTACATTTTAAAGTTTTATGTAAAAGATTTAACACTTATTTCATAAAGTCATTCAAGTGCATGTTAAGTAATACATGCATCAAGTGTTTACTTATTGGGCATTAACTCTTGTAGTCCTAACATTGCAGGAACTTAGTAGGAAAAAGTTGATGCCAAGTCCTAACCAAAGCAAAATGCATATGGACATAACAGAGTTTGGGTTGTACAACGGGCTCAAACTGTATTCTTATCTAAGTATAAATCTAAAAAGCTTGTTTATGGAATTAGTTGATAACATGTTACTAAGAAAATCGTTAAATTTATAACTAAGTTTTTTTTTAACAGACCTTTTATATAGTTTTTTTTTTGTGAAACAAACTTCTTATGTTCTATATTTATAAAATACTTATTTTGAAATTATTTTTAGAAATACTTAATGTTATACCTGGTCTAATCACTTTAGTTACAATTATAAATGTGGAATGTTACAATAAATTTATCAATTAAGCCCATGGAATATGTTAAGACTTCACCTTCAACCTAAGCTTGAAAGAAAATTAGCTACTTATATTTGAACTTGGGGTAAAATGAGAATTATATTAAAATACATAGAAAATACAAGATGAAGAAGGAATTAGAGAGAATGAAGGTTAAAAATAAATTCAGAAGTGTCAAATTAGGGAAGAACCCTCTTTTTATAGATACAATGAGTAAATCATAGTTATCGGATTAAAATCATTCCTCCAATCAAATATCAAAGCGTGTATATACATGTACCGTACATATTTTTTTTAATCCACTAATATACTGTCACATTATCGTTTAACAGTTCATAAATATTTTTATCCAATAAGATTGTGACACATCATCAGTCAATACCACATAATCAGTCAATACCATATCATTCCTCCAATCAAATATTGCCATATAATTGGTCAATGCCACGTCATAGTGTAGTATATCTTTCATTTATCCTATTTTTTTTTATATTTTACATTACATTAAAAGTTCTCTATGGCAACATAATTTAAATTTTATTTTTAGTTAAAATTATTATAATACATAATTAAAAATATTAGATATACATATTTTTATGTGTAATTAAATTATATCCTATATTATTTATATTTTATTCATTGACTTTTATAACTATTTAATAATAAAATTTATCAAATACTAATAACGACTTTCAAAATTTATAATATTTTTAAAAATAAAATTTACTAAATACTCAATTAATTTTTTTTATAATTAAAATTTTTATAATATAATTAACAATAATTATTTTAAAAATTATAATATTTTTAAACGCACCTCCTAGAAAGAAAATAGCATAGACCAAAGGTTTAAAAATAAAGAATAAATAAATAAAGCAATATGCGATTCAGGCCGCATTATGTGTACGGTTGGTCATCCAATTTTTTTGATTGGGCTCAGGGTAGATACACAAGCAACAAGCAAGCGAACCGAATTAGGTGAAGTCGGGTTTAGCAATTAGGGTTTGCGTTTGAGTCTGATTAGGATCCGACGAGAGTTAAAAAGACCGCGAAGTTCTGGGAACCCTTGACGCTCCACCTGCAATTCCGTTACAAGCTCTCAACTTTTGCTGATTCATGGAGCTTGGTGCCTCTTCTCGGGTTTTGAGCAACAACAATTTGCTCCATTTTAGTGCTAAAACAACGTTTAGAAGAAGATGCCAAGACCCCCTAAACCCCACAAACTTAAATTATAATCAACACCAATTCACTAATGCTTCTTTTCAGTTATCCAATTCATTTTCAATCAGAGAAACCACTAACAAGAAGGTTATGTTTCTTTATTTCGCTTTCAGTTTTTGGAGTTTAGTTCTTGAGATCTCTTTTTCAGAGAAAATTGTTAATAGTTTTTTTTTTATTTTTTTATTTTGATATTTTAGGTGGTAAACATGAGTAAAGACGATTCCCGAGAGTTTGAGCTATCCAGTTTAACTGCATTGTCGCCGTTGGATGGTCGATATAGGAGTAAAGTTAAGGACTTGGCTCCTTATATGAGCGAATATGGGCTTATCTATTTCCGGGTTCTAGTTGAGGTACTCTCTCAGTCGAAATGCTTTGTTCTTTAGTTTTGAGATAATTTGATAAACTTTATAGTAAAGCTGTTAAATTCTCCTCTGCACGTGGTAGAGTAGTCACTTTAAATAAATATAAAACATCAATTTAGCTTGGGAAACTTGATAGTAGATTTATTTAAGATTGGGATCATCTGATCTGCATTGCATATATCTGGGTGTATCAACACTGAACATCCTTTCACACTGCAAACCAAATGCTGCTTTTTTCCTTTGTGAGAAAGGATATATTTTGATTTGAAGGGATATTGAATTCTTACACTCCCTGGCAGATCAAATGGTTGCTGAAGCTTTCGAAAATTCCCGAAGTTACAGAGGTTCCAAGCTTCAGTGAAGAAGCTAAGTCTTATTTGCAAGGACTGATTGATGGATTTAACATGGATGATGCATTGGAAGTGAAAAACATTGAGAGAGTGACAAACCATGATGTAAAGGCAGTGGAGTACTTCTTGAAACAGAAATGCCAATCACAGCCGGAGATTGCTAAGGTTGGAATTTACGGCATTGGTTTGTTTTGATTCTGGGATAACCTTTTTTTACCTTGTTTGAAAGAATTTGTGTCTATTTTAGGTTCTTGAGTTTTTTCATTTTGCTTGCACATCAGAGGACATCAACAATCTTGCACATGCATTGATGCTGAAAGAAGCAATAAACAAAGTCATGTTTCCAGTAATGGATAAATTAATAAAGGCATTATGTGAAATCGCTAAGGATAATGCAAGCGTCTCCATGCTTTCTCGCACTCATGGTCAGGTGAGACTGCCTTCTGCCTATGATAAATCATTTTACTGTACTTGATCCAAACTTTACATATTGGACATGTTTGAATAATTTCAACAGTCTGATTCATTTTAGAACTTTCTTGCTTTCTGTTTCGTTACTTTTGCTTTTACATTTCTGGTTTACATGTCTCTTAAATGGTTTAGCGGCACAAAGTAGAATGAAACTTTTTTACCTGCAGCCAGCTTCACCAACAACGGTGGGAAAGGAAATATCAGTTTTTGCTGTCAGGTTAAGCAGAGAAAGGCAGGAGATCTCTCAAGTTGAGATAATGGGGAAGTTTGCTGGTGCAGTTGGCAATTACAATGCACATCTTTCTGCATATCCTGATGTTAACTGGCCTCAAATTGCAGAAGACTTTGTAAAATCTCTTGGTTTGAGTTTCAATCCTTATGTTACTCAGGTATGTTTTCTGCATATTTTCTTTGCCGTTTATGTATTTTTTGCAAGATTAGAAGCCACTGGTTAATATATTCACTTTAGCCAAGTCTGATACAAACAAAAAGTAATATTGTTTTGAATTGAGAAACTCATTTTTTACTTATTTATATTTATTTACTATTTTTTCAGATCACATGTTTTACTTTTCACTGTTTTTGCAGATTGAGACCCATGACTACATGGCAAAGCTTTTTTATGCATTTGTCAGGTTCAACAATATATTAATCGATTTTGATAGAGATGTATGGGGCTACATATCTTTGGCCTACTTTAAGCAGGTAAGCTTTTATGACGAAAGGACTGAGGTTTTAGTGGATTTTTCGTCATATATGATGAATGATTTCATTTTCCCCAAATTTGGAGCAGGCAACTAGGGCTGGCGAGATTGGCTCTTCAACAATGCCTCACAAAGTTAATCCTATTGATTTTGAAAATAGTGAAGGTAATCTCGGCAAGGCTAATGAAGATCTATCTTTTCTCAGCATGAAGTTGCCTATTTCACGGTGGCAGGTAAGATCTAGTCTAAATCTACTTTTAATAATTTTCAACTTTGGCCTTTGCCTGTGCTTGTTGCATCAATTCCCTTGGTATCTTAAGCTCAAGAGTGACCTAGAGTGCTGACATGATTGAAGTTGTTCTGCATTATGTGTCCTTTTCTTTCTTATGCATGCATAGATGGCAGTGAGATTTAGCTAAGAGCTGCCTTATTTTTGACAATAACGGATTTCTTTGAATTTGCAGCGTGATTTGACTGATTCAACTGTGTTGAGGAATATGGGTGGAGGACTGGGACATTCTCTTCTTGCATACAAAAGTGCATTGCAGGGAATAGCTAAGCTTCAGGTGCTTTATAAATGTAGTTATTGAACTTACAATTGCTGGTACTTGGCATACACTTCTGGAGAAATTGCTCTTACTAATAGTTCCCAAACTTGCAGTATTTTATTTTGCTCAGCAGAAACCTTATGTTGTTGTTATTGGCAAAACTATTTCTTCATATATTCAGAATGATTTGTTCCCTGTTTTAGGTTAATGAAGCTCGCTTGAGTGACGACTTGAACCATGCTTGGGAGGTGCTTGCTGAACCAATACAGACTGTAGGTAACTCTGGTTCATTTGTCTTATCTGATCTTTTGCTTTCTCCAAGTATTTACATTATGTTTGCTGGTTGGATATTTTGATGTTTTAGTTTCTAGAATAGATGCTAAGAGAATTAGTAGAAAATTAGACCACAAAATTCAGGCTATGTAGATTCATCTAGTGAACCCCCTTTCCAGTGCAGAAAAAAATGATATATCTCTTGGTACTGGGAAATGCTTAGTGCTTAATGTTTTATGAATTTTTTTTGCTTTGATTGTATTTAAGTTGGTACCAATGTGACTATTGTATGGGTTA
Organism: Aegle marmelos; assembly: GCA_030449875.1. Classification (NCBI taxonomy): domain Eukaryota; kingdom Viridiplantae; phylum Streptophyta; class Magnoliopsida; order Sapindales; family Rutaceae; genus Aegle; species Aegle marmelos. The sequence goes on from JASUUL010000143.1 coordinate 26,043,135, forward strand.
AAGCCGATTGTTTGAATTGGCTTATATGGTTCTTTTGTGTATTAGACATATGATTTCCATTGTATCTGAAGCTTATTATGTTTTCCTCTCTTTAAGCAACCTGCCTCATAATTGTCACAAGCTGATAATTTTTTTTTTGTAGGTTATGCGAAGATATGGCGTGCCAGAGCCTTATGAGAAGCTAAAAGAGCTAACTCGAGGAAAGGCTGTTACTAAAGAAAGTATAAGAGAATTCATCTTAGGTTTAGGATTACCCGAAGAAGCTAAGGCCAATCTTCTAAACTTAACGCCTCACAACTATGTTGGAGCTGCTGCTGAATTGGCTCAGAATGTGGATGTAGCTGTGAATTTGGTGAACGGGACAAAGGTCTTAGAAACTGTGTAGTCTAATAAGAGTTGCTCAACAAGGATTGCTGCTTCATGCTCGCTCATTGTCTTTAAAGCTCGAATAGTGCCTTAGTGGGGAAGAAAAGCAAAAAAGGGGAAGTGAAAACCATTTTGTCCTTATAAAAGAACTTGATTGTAATTTTAATGATCGTAACGCATACTGTGAGGGGAAAAAGAAAAGAAAAATAAGAGTTCAAATTTTAAGTGCAATGATTATTCTTCGTGCAAATTATATCACAATTCTTTATGCTAATATTAATGATTTCGATTAGAACTAGTATAGTTTGACACAATTTAATTATCCAACACAAATGTAATACAAATAAATAGATATGAATTATAAAATTTGATAAATTTATTAATTGAGTTGGGTCTAAATAGATATAATTTTTTTTATATCAAGTTAGGATTAAATTTTTTTTATTATTTATTTGATTAATGTATGATTATATTTTTATTATAAATTAACTTATTCGTTTTTATTATTAAAATTTAAATATTGAATATGATTTTTTTTCTGTAAAAGGATGAATATATGTATAATATTTTATTTATAAATTTTTACATAAATTTAAAACTTTAATCGTATAAATGTATAAAATATTAATGAATATATATATTTTCATTGAATAACAACGATTGCAGTGTAAATTGCCTTCCACTAGCAAACAAATTGAAGATATTTTGATCTTCGAACAAACAGGAAGTACTTGCCTTTTGTACAGGTAATTACAATTATATGAATTATTGAGAGAAAATTTAAAATATATCACCAATAACATATACATAATTATTTTCAAGTATAGATGCTCTTTTTTTTATATACAGATATATTTTATAATCGTACGATTTGAAAGTGTTAGGTTGTGAATGAACTTTAAAATCTTGAGATTTTAAAGAAATAAAAACTAATTTTTTAAGAGTGTATTTAATATTAAAGTTAAAAATTATAGCTTAAAAATTATAACAGTAAAACATTTAATAAATACTAGTTACTATACCTTTTAAGTTAGGTTTATATGATTTTTTGTTTGTATAATAGAGAATATATTATATGTTTAATAATCTTATCAAATTATTACTTAAAATTTATATTTACTATATATTATTAATTTTTATTTCATAATTATAATTTTTTTCAAAGCAACTGTAATTTTTAAGTTATAATATCTCAATTTTAAATACATTATAAAATTATAAAATTTTAAAAAATTAAAAATTAATTATTTAAAATTCATAATTTTAAAGTGTGTTTTAAGAAATTGTTTCGCTCGTTGAATTATAAATATCGGGGGCATGACCGAGACGGCAGTTCCAGAACATCCAGCCCATGACTCGCAAGCAATTTTATTTTGGGACAGAACTACCCTTTGATTTTATTTTAAAGACTAAGCAGACACAATGACTTAGCCATTGAAATCATGACATGGGTTCCTGTCGAATAGGCCCACTACTTATACGATCACCTATCATTCGAAAAAAGTCACAAAGACGAAACTTCGTAATTGGAAAGACGATGACAATTACGATATTTTTATTCAATGTTCTTCGACATTCTTCTTATCTCGTCTCTTATTGCTCTTTAATGTCAACTTCTCGGTTCTCTCTGTCATTTGTGAATTGTGAGTGCCTTTTATATTTTTATTTTATTTTGGTAATGTTATTTCTGTGGTGTCACTGTCTTTTCTGTTTCTGGGGTTGATGGATTTTTTATTCTTCGATGGGATGGCTGGGAACCATGATAACAAAACCACTTAAAATTTTCTGATTTTACATGATCGGTTGATTTTTTTTTTTTTTTTTTTGGGGTTTGTCGACCCAAATGAGGTTTTCATGTTTATTTTACATAATCGTGTACGGAGATGGCAAATGGCTTGTGATTATGAGTCATGACATGATCTCTATTTAGTGTTCATAAATATTTAGTTTTGGTTCATGGGAATGAAACCCACTTAAGGTTCTTAATTTCTTTTGGAAATGTGTTATTTTTGTTTTAACTTACTTTTCTTTAGATTTAAATATGATAGGCAAAAGAAGCTGAGATGGGATGCTGGTGTTGGCTCTTAGCATGGTAGATGAATCTTATTGTCAGTTTTAACTTTTACAGAGGATCTCTTTGAATTGCTAGCATGATTTATTCTATCTGGGTAATTGATATTTTTATGAGTGTTTAATCTTTGTTGTTACAGGTGGCCCTTCTATCACCCAAAGGGATCTTTAATATTCTAGCTTTTAACTTGAGCTGGTGAATGCTGGTTAGATTGCCAAAATGTCAGCTTATGCTCATCAAATGGAGCGGCAGCTCTCCTCCCAGAGTCTCTCGAGTAGAGGAGGTTCTGGTATGCTAAACCTTTTAAAGTTTTTGGCATGCATTGTTGACTAATAAGTATGCACACCAGCATTTACAGTAATTAGAAAGTGATCTAAATGCTTCATTATGGTAGGTGGGGGCAATTTAGAAAATGAGTGACTGATGTAAGTAATTAGTGGGGTTGGATTGAAAAATTCAATATATTTCTGCAAATCCATCGTCACTGAAATCCTTTCACTTAAGTAGTTAAGTTGTTATGTTATTATCAACTATCATAGTAGATTTAGGAAGAATATGTGCTGTCATTGATTTTGTAATGGGATCAATTGCTCAAAATTGAATATATAAAAAATTGGTTGCTTGATGATTTATATTTTCTCTCCCTCATCTGCTACTTCTTGACTTTTTCTAGTAAATTTCACACGTGAAGCGAGAGTAAATGTAGTTTTGACATAAGTTTGATGGAATATTAATCTTGTTGTTTTCCCTTAGGAGCAGAGCTTGGAAGTCAATATATGGTTGAGTCTGGGTTCTACATGACAACTTTTGCTGCAGTAATCTTCATTGGTGGTCTTATAACAGTTGGAGTTCTGTTAATAACCTTGCTGGTTACTTTGGCTGTCATGTTGCAATCCTGTCAAAGTAGGAGTTCAGGAGTTGTTGAACTTATGAAATCAAGCGTTGATAACAATTATTGCAAGATATTTGCTGTACATGCCGAGCTTAACAGCTTGGAAGCAGATAACTTCCCTGAAATTTGCAGGGGTCTTGCTATTCGATATATCAAAGAAGGGCAATTTGCTAGAGATCTAGACCTTTCAATACGGATTGTTGAAAGTTACTTTAATACTCTTACGCCATCATACAACGGCCTAGATATAGTTTTAATGGACATAGATGATATCTTCACTTCAAGTTCCAAATACGGCAGTCTACTAATAGACAGGTAATTTTCTTGTGCCTGTAGTATATCTGCTATCTTTCTGTATTTTCCCTCTCATGTTGTTCTCTTGTTTTGAATGGCTTAACATGCGACCATTCCCTTGTACAGGTTGCTTTTTTTTTTCCCCCCGCTTCTCTTTACGGCTACTCTTCCCCACACAAAAACTCCTTTTTATCTTTTTCTTTCCCTTTTGTATTCCTTCTCAAAAATCTCAGAAGTCCCGATGTCTTCCATAGAAGAAAAACTACTCAGATGAAAAGGGGTTCTATTTGCTTTTGGTATTCACGCTTGATAATCATGCTTCTGCTGGGTCTTAACTTTTTATCCAAAACAATGATCTTCAAGTAATTGGGATTTTCTCTAAGTCAATTCAATGATACTTCTTTCTCTTTTTTATTTCTTCATACACAAAATAGTATTACTTGGAAGCGCTTCTTCTCTCTCTCTCTCTCTGTGGAATTTTTTCTTTTTTTTTTTTTTGGTTCCTTGCTATGCCAAAAGTGCCTGTATCGTTGAAGTTACTTACAAGAAAGAATTCTGCTGCTGCACAGAGTTGATCTACATGGGTATTTTGAGTGCATTGAAAAGGCCAAACATCTGAAGCACATGTTTACATTGAAACTATTCAAGAAACTTCAAGTCAGTGGCTGGCCTGTGATTCTTTTATCTAGAAAGCCAGAGGGACAAAGAAATGCCACTACAGAGCTCCTAATTTCAGCTGGGTACAGAGGGTGGTCTTCATTGATTATGAGGTATTAATATGACGTTCTTTTATTCAAGTCATCTAAATAATTTCATTATATTTTTGAGAAAAATCCCTTTATACTTTCTAATTCTTTTTCAAACTTTGTCATATTTTGGTATGGAATATTTGTCCTTTGCACTTGTTGGTTCTTTAATTGTTAGGCAGTGCTGGTCTGCGGTATGAGGATTTTGGAGGGGTGACAATTTTTATCGGTTATATGTGGTATATGGTTTATATAAAACAGTGGTATTCTTATGATTAGAGCTTCTGTTTTGACCATGGTTACCCTAAACCCTAATCAGAGAGTCTGTACCTACATCTGAATCTAACTTCGATGCCAGAATTTATATATTGTTAAGCTTTTTCATGGATGTGCACTGTTGATTTTGTTTTTGAGACTTGGACCCTTAATCATACGGATATGTGGAAATGGTGATGTTTGGGGTAGAATTAGCTGGCATGGCTCTTAGGTTGGGTTACTTGCAATATCAGAAAGACACATACTGTACTTAAAATTGCTAGTGCTTTTCCAGCCATTAAATGTGCCACCTCACTTTTTGTTACTCGGGCCACGGATTTTCTAGCTCAGGATTATTTTAATCCTTTTGCTGGTACCAAAGTACTCGAGTTACAAACTCAGATATTTATGTATTTGCGTTCATTTTGGAATTTACTGAAAATGGTTTGCACTTTTACAGGTTGGACAATGAAATGCAAATGGATAGCTGTGAATACTTGTCTAGACAAAGGATGATATTGCAGAAAGGGGGCTTCCACATAACTGGTTTGATTAGCGACCAGATGGATGCTTTAACAGGTCAAAGTTTAGGGAAGCGTGTTTTTAAGCTTCCAAACCCTTTATATTACAGTTTTGATCATCACATTGAAGGTACAAAAATTGCATAATAGCTGATGTTGCTAGGTGGTATTCAATTCTTCTTCGTCATTGTAGATGGATTTCCAGATTGATATCAGCAAAACTGATATCTTCTTTCTGTATTTATTATTTAATGATCTTCATCATCGCAGTTTGTAGCTAGGCTGAGGCCAATGAGTGATGAGTCCCATGAGTAACCATCGCAGTTTGTAACTGGGATCTGAGGCAGTGAGTGATGAGTCCCGTGAGTATAATGTTGTATATATAATTACACATAGAAAAAGTGTAGTTTCTTTCTCTTGATTTCTGTTCCAGAGCTTTGCTTCATATGACGTTCTTAATTAATTTGCTGCGCCCGGCATTTGCTGAGTTAGGCGTTGATTGCAGTTCATCTTCCTATAATTCTAAACTGGAAATACTATTTTAACCTGTTAAAACATAATCAGAGTACAAAACCAAAATGGAAATTGAAAATAATGACCCTATATGACCAATGAATTTCAAAAATCAGTGGACTGCAGTACAAAATTTTGCAACCACGGACACTTTACACACGTGAAGAAATTAACTTAATACAAAGGAGGACTAAAAGAATGCAGCCGCCGCAACCATGCAACTCTTACACTAGGCTCCTTTAATTCAAGGAAAATTTCTCTGTATTCGCTCTTCAAAAACAAATCTAAAGCAAACATGTAAAGGCTACATCCCTGTTCTACCTCCTCCATCCCATCAAGACACTGAATGCATTCCCCAATACTGTAATTCAGTTTGCCTTTTGTAGGCTGAAAGGTTATAGAACTTCTTTGAATCGTCACAGCACTTCCTGATTCAACATCATAAAGATGCTCTGTTTCCCTGTCCAGTTTTGTGAAGCCTGGTTCATCTAAATGCAACTGGTAGGTAGTAGCACTATCATCAAATCGCCTCCTTTTCCTCTCCAATTTAGCTGTGACTTGCTCTTGAGATGAGGTAGAGCCATTAAGCCCCCTCCGCAGACTAGGAGTATCAGCATCTCCAGTACTTGTCCCATCAAAGATGATTTCCAGTTTGTCAGTGCATTGGATTTCCTTAAATCGAAATTGTGCTGCTTCAGAGTTTGCCTGAAACACCGTTATGCTAATTTTAAGCTAGAATGCATGGCAAAACATAGCTAACTTTTCCATTTAAATAGTATCAACTATTGTTAGGTCATTACTTTACCTGTATATAGTTCTCCCAAACTTCTTCACTTGCACCAAATCTCCTGGTTTTTGAATCCCATTTCATATGACTAGTGCTAATTAGCTTACACCAAACCTTCCATTGTTCCTTTGTGGAATCCCAATGATTCTTCAGTTGTATCCTGTCATACCTCAAACCAGTCTTTTCTTGGAATGATTCCACAATATTCCTCCAGCCCTCCTTGCTAAAATGTGTCCCTGGTCTATTTCCTTTCAATGTCTCTTGAAGGCATATGTCAATAAACATTTCATGCAAGGCAGGTATCCAGGTAGCTTTTGGCTTTGATTCCTTTGAAACGGATGTGCTCTGTTCACTTGCAAGTCGTCTGCCACGTCTAGTATAAACTACAACAGCATCACTAGAACAGTCTACCCGCTCATCAGGCTTTGCTGTGCATGACTCTTTAGCATGCAACCCAGAAGTGGTTGAACAATTGTTCTGCCTCCTAAGCAGAGTTGGAAGTTCTGTGTCATCAGTACTTACTGAACCACCAAAGATGGTTTTCAATTTGTTGACATGCTGGAGTTCCTTGAACCGAAATTGTGCAGCTTCTGGGTTTTCCTGTGACAAAGAGAATGATGCTATTACTAATCCAGAATGTATGAAGAAAAACAAATCTCCTGCACATCCGATTGGCTAATATACCTGCATATATTTGATCCATTCTTCATCATGTGCACCAAATTTACATGTAACCGGATCCCATTTCATACCATTAGCTTTAATTAGCTTACACCAGACTCTCCACTGCTCCTTAGTGCTATCCCAGTGATTCTTCATTTGTTTCTTATCATACCTCAAACCAGTCTTTTCATAGAATGACTCAACAATATTCCTCCAACCCTCCTTAGTAAAATGTGTACCAGGTTTGTTCCCATTTAATGTCTGTTCTAGACATGAATCAACAAATATTTCATGAAAAGCAGGTGTCCAATTGGCCTTTGCCTTTGGAGCAGACAAGTTAGACATCATTTATTCAGCTGCAATTGTTCTGCTGTTCACACAGCTATGACTGTAAACAAGATATGTTAACTTGCAATTAAAGACAAACTGATTTGCCTATCATTTGTCCTACATGCATGCAAGCCTCTGATTTGCCCATCATTTTTTCCCCATGCATGCAAACTTAACAAGCCAACATTTCTATCTGGATCTAACCAAACACACAGAAAGGAAAAACGGAAAGCAGCAAGAAACTCCGTTGCATATCAAGTATCACCAATCATCATGAACACAAAGCAGTGATAAAATGAAAACTGAAAAGCAGAGAATCAGGCTTCTGCGTGAACTGATCAAAACCAAAGAAAGAGACAAAAATTTTCCCTCCAACAATACTATAAATCTATAAAATCTCATTCCAGTATGAACCCATTCCAGCTTCAAGGTGGGGAAACTGAAAATAGTTCAGCCTGATTAGTTCATATGAATTAACACGCATCATCACACACTTGACAATTGAAATTGCACTAAATTCCCAGTCACCAGCACATGATGGGTGTACCAATAAACAGAAAAGAGCGAAAATAGCATCTTTGTTCTGGGAGGAAAAAAATGCATTGCTAGGCAGCAAAAGACTGGAAACATAAAAATATTAGCAATGAAATTCATGAAAGTATATCCCAATATTAGAATCATCCATAGCACTGTGAATAATGGAAATTCTTGAAAATTGACACCCAATATTTTTCTAACAAGGGTTTTCATGCAACACTAAAACTCTCCTCATATTATTATTACACCATTAAACGAAAAACGGGGGAGAAAAAAGAGCACCCGCAGTGCTTCAACTTTGTTTAGTTTCCTGACTGGAACATTCCTTATCAAACAAACATAAATTTAGGGCAAATAAGGGATTGCTTTTGATGTTGCTGCATTCAAAATCGCTTAAACAGTTAAAGTTGACAAGCACGGAAAATAAAATAAAATAAAATGAGAAAGATTGAGTGATAAAATTGGAAATTTGCACGCTCGCAGAATATTGCAAAACAGGGGAAAAAAAAATTAAACATACCTGTAATGCAAAGAAAGCTGCATTTGGTGAATTGAGGCTTCGAGAATTTTTGCAGGTTTGGGAAAATTAAATGGTTTTAGCAGTAAATACAAGACTCGGTTTCCTTTTCTTTATCTTTTACTAAAGTGAGGCCCAAATTCCTCTTTTTTAAATTTTATATTTTTTTCTTCAGGAGAAAAAAAAAAGTGAACATAAATAACTTTTTTCATCATAACTTTTTTTTTATTATTATTATTTCCTTAAAAATCTTATTTCAGTTTATGAAAATTTACCCAAACAAGGCGGACGCGCGCGGCAGGTGCTTTGGATTGGGTTATTAGTTAATTGGTTTTGTTGTAGGCCCATACCAAACACACTACCCATTTTGACATTCGAATTTTAGTTAATTGCGAATTTTTTTAGGAAAATATTTTCATAATCACAATTAACTAAAATTCGAACGTTAACTTTTTAGGAAAATATTTTCATAATCTAAGAAAATGAATATAGTTATTTAAATTTTTTTCTCAAGTTGTTTTGATCCATTCTGGAGCAATATTGTAAGTGTCTAATATAAAATAAACACTCAAAGATGTTGTGGTTGATATGCCAGTTTTGCAAGTAATTTACAGCAATGGCATGACACAACCCCCTGTGAAATTTGTAAGATGAGCTTTTGCACATAGACGAATTGCACTCTCGATGAAGGTCATGGTTTTAAAAAGATCAAAAGCAGCTAACTTGCATGCAATTCGCCCCAGTACGAAGTGAACTGAGATAACAATTACCAGCACCATAGATTCATACGCAAAGCTCACCTGTGAAATATACCCAGTTGGAGATTTGGCTCTCAGATGGCCAATCCTTAAAACTTCTCTTCTCTTTTGGTTTGGCGCCATTTTAATGGCTAATCACGCGTAACCATGATTCAAAAGTGTACCAGAATAAACAAGCAAAACCAAACAAGCACGAACCTTTCTAAACAATAAGAAAACCTCTGAATCTCATATATTCATGACCGTAATTGATGTTCAAGGGAAATGCCGACTATCTTACCACAACGTTGCCCAAATAAGAACTAAATTAACACCAACCAACCTGCAGCACAAAATCATGAATCAGCTCAACCGAAATATATCCAGTTGTAGACTTGGCTATCAAATTGCCAGTTCTTACATTCTCCGCTTCTTTTTTGAGCCATTTTAATGATTAATGAATCTCGGCTATTCATGGCCAGTAATTGACGTGCATAGCAAATTTGATAACAAATCGTCCCAAAACACGCAAAACCATGCAATTATGCATTTGGCTTCTCAAGATGATACCTAGATGCACAAATTGAACCTAATTTGTACTCATAGATGAGAAAGAGCAAATTTAGCAGCAAAGCAGTCACCGAAATTTGTAAGACGAGCTTGTAGACATATTTCAGTTCCAGTTTTAATCATAAGCAGTAAGCGAAACCCAGAGCACAAAGTTTTCCTGATCAATTCAACAAGAACATCCAAGAATCTCATCTCTGTTCAATGGTTCATGACTGTACAATTGACGCGCATAACAAATTTGACAAAATTTTTCATGAAGATCTCACTAAGACACATGAGTTATGCAATTATGTATCACAACCAGCTTCACCAAATCAGACCTGAACTCGCAAAAAATGAACCTAAAATTTGTACTAGAAAACAGAGTTGAACAACCCGAAAACAGAATAGAACTTTAATATTTTGTCAACCAACTACCACAAGCTCCAATTATCACCAGCACAGAGCAAATTCATCAAGAAACCAGTCAGGAAAAACCTTAGCAAAATCCTAAACCCACCAACAGATTCAATCTTGCAAGCCCTTGAGAACTCAATCTCATACTTTTGGGTAAAATTCTGATGCAAAATCCCCCAACTCCTCACTCCTTTAACTTCTTTATCAACCAATTCGTAAACATACGCCTCTGCAACTCCTTCTCTTCTCAGTGGCGACCCCATCCCAGATCTCAAATGCTCCACCAAACCCTTTAAGTACATTTCCGCCAATGCCGGTGTCGCGTCAACTTCACTTGCATCAGCACCAGAGCTCGGCCACCCTGTCTCCGCCACGACCACTGGAATATTCTCATGACCCGCCACCGCCATGGCACTAATCACAGCATCCACCATCACGTCAAAAAGATTCGTGTACCTCACCCCGGTGATCAAATCGTCTCTGAAATTGAAAGGGTAGTTTTGGAACAGAGCAAACCCTAACGGAATCTCGCTGTTGAGACGGTACATGTTGTAGGGATAAACATTGACCAGGAAAGAGGAGTTGGTGTCTTCCAAGAACTGAAGCAGCGGCTTCATGATGAGACTCCCAGCAGGCTCTTGAAACTGAGCAGAGGAAGGGGGAAACGACGTCGTGATGATGTTGAAGAAAGAGAACGTAGTGGAAACGAGGATTTTCTTGATGCCGAGATCGCGGAGGGCTAAATGAACATTTCTCACGGCGGGGAGAAGGAAGGGGGACAAATCCGGTGTCGTATCGAAGATGTCGTTACCGACGGAGATGAGTGATATTTTGGAGCGCGGGTAGAAGGGGAGGACGTGGCGGTAGAGCCAGCGCTGGGCTAACGTGCGGTTAGCGGCTAACGTAGGGACGAAGGCGTTGGGAATTGAGAGGAGGATGGTGGTGTTTGTGTAGGCGAAGGCTCGGATTAGCGACGGGTCGGAGTTTGGGAGGCGGACGGCGGGGATGTTGAGGGATGTTACGATCGATGCGACGCGATCCGGTGGAGGCGGAGGTGTGGGATGGGGGTTTGCGACTGTGGGGGCCAGTACGAGGGGCTCGTAGGTGACGCCGATGAGGGGGAGTGAAGAGGAGGTTGAGTAGACGAGAGAGAGGAGGATGAGGAGAGAGAAAGCCAACAAAGAAGAAGAAGCCATTGACGAGTTTCTTGGATCCTAGAGAGAGAGTGTGTGCGAAGAGTTTTTGTGTTTCTTTGTTGCGGGTGTTAAATGAATGGGGCTAGTGACAGAGTGAAAGTTGGTTTCGTTCTGTTAGGTTTGGCGGGAAAGAGTGACTCGGTGTTATTGGTTGTTTTATTGTAATTGTTCACTTTTCAGCTGAGCCGTTAGGCAATCGGACGGTCAAGATGCCAGATGGACAACAGGTTGCTTGCGTCGCGTGGAGATTAGTGAATTGGGTGCATTTCAGTGGAAGACCAGAGTTAAATGCTAACGTACGCATGATGCTTGTGAATTCAAGTGAAATAGCCAATTGATGATTTTCTTTCTTCCTGGGATGAGAGGGAGTTTGAAAACTGAAATGAAAGGGGGAGAGGGAGCGAGAGAGTGAAGGGGGTCTTTTCTGTTAGATTTGGCGGGAAAGATTTCTCCTTTTTTTAAATCTCCGCCGTTCGATTGTAATATTAGTTAAGCAATTTAAAAATTATTCAAGTAAAACAAAAGCAACCGCCAGCGCCGCCATTGCAGCCATTCACAGCCATCACCCGCATCACCGCCATATAGATTCGCACGCCACTGGGGTTCCCCCAGCTTCCAATCTCGTCGAGCGACTCACAATCACATCTCTATTCGCTTAATCGATATGCTTATTTCTTTCAGATGGCTCAACAAAACTGATGGTGCCTTGAAAAGTCAGGATGCTTTTTTAGTTCTTGTGCAAAACTTGTTCTCTAATGAAAATCGAAAACGGTTTTATGCTTGATTCTGCGAGCTTTCGAGAAATTGTTTGTCCTCGCGGACTTGTTTTGAAAGTATTGTCTTTGCGGTCTACGTTGGCTCGGCCATGTTGGATCGCCGATTTATCCTCGGCTTTTAATTGAAGTACCTGGGCTCAGCTTGGGACCAGGCCAGCCAAGAGCTGTAGCATGCCATTTGGTCTCTAGGGACAACATTTACACGTAAATAAATACCTACAGACTCTAAATTTCTCTAGTAAAAACTGGGGGAAAAATACTAACATATTATTGGAAATTTGAAACAGAATCAATTGTTTAATACACAAACATCTGCTTGTAGAATTGAAAAGATTATATATATATTTGTAAAAGAAAGTGGATAAATTTTTATAAGACACTAAAATTAGATAATTATAGTTTAAAAATTACCGTATTTAAATATTTAACAAACATTAGTTATATGACTTAAAAGTTTCAGTATTTTAGCTTATTAATTATATAATAAAAAAATTATAATATCTTTATTATATACTATTAATTGTATTTCATAAATATAAATTTTTTTATACAAGTAAAATGAAAGCAATAACAAGAACAGAAAGTGGATGCTGCTTACTTTTGTGAGTTGTAAAAGCAGAGGGGGTATCTTTTACCTTATATGTAACGATTCTTTCTGCAGATATCTTGTGAGTTTAGCACATTCGGTGCATTTTAGTGGCAGACGAGATTTAATGCTAATGTGTGCATGACATAGCGTACGTAGTGTGGGTCTGTTAGTGTAATTCGCGCCATCGTCTTCCACCACCACCACAACATGTTTCTTTTCACCTTTAATTAGTTAGTTACAATTCTTTCATTTACTTAATCACAATTTCTTGTATTACAATAAATAAATAATGAATTGGTATTAATCAGTGCTTAATATAAACGTAATAATGCTAATATTACTTCACTTTCTCTTCCCATTCTCAATTTGTATGTGAAATTTGGCAATGGAAGCAAGGGTATTTTAATAATACCACTAATTACTGTTGGCTTGGTGGAGTACCACTAGCCCTAAGGGATGTATATAAAACAGCATGTTTGATGAAAACGTGATCATAATGGGTGGTCGTGCCATGTTGTTTGAGTTAATGGCTTCTTCTCATATTTTAGTAGAATAGAGCAGAGCACCTTCCAAGTTTCAACAATACTTCTTTACTAGTAGCTAAAGCATCCTTAGTCCGAAATGTGTGTCTCTTCTTCTTTATTTATTCATTCATTTATTTATTGAAAATTTTATTTCAAAATTTTGATAAAGTTTACTCATGTGACATACATGAATGTTGTAAGCTTTATATGCATGTTCAGCACTTATTTGCTATGAGGATGAATTCGTTATCTTTTCTGTAGGAGTTACCTTGCAACGTCAAATTATTTGGGCACTCAATATGATGAATGAAAATGGTTGCATTGGGGATGAATGCTGTGGATGCGAATGCTGCTGCTATGGAGATGAATATACCGGATGTGCGCGTTGCTGCCTTGGTGAAGACTGTAATAGATGCAAACATTGTTACATTCGAGATGAATGCGAGGGATGCGAACATTGCTGAATTAGAGAAGATTACGTTGGACGCAAAAACTGCTGCATTGGACAAGACTGTCATGGGTGCGAGCATTGTTGCATTGGAGATCAATTGCTGCGTTGGATGCAAACATTGCTGCGTTAGACAAGACTGCAATGGATACGAACATTGCTACTACGGAGATGAATGCAATGGAGGTGGATATTGTTACAATGGTGATGAATGCGTCGGATGTGATTACTCTGTTTCATTATTTGAAATTTATATATCTAAATATCAGATCATCTTGCATATTAATTGCTGGTGTAAATTAAAGGATATTGTTGCATTGGTGAACACAATGGATGTGGATTGATATTGTTACGGAGGCTCGAAGTTGAAGCCATTTTCTTGTGAATTTCTTGTCCATACTTTCAATTTAATCTTATTCAAATAGATTAAATCTACAAGTATTTGATATTTCGTTGAGGCCGACGTGATGGACGTCAATGACATGGGGAACAATAAACAAGTAGCTGCGAACTTCAATGGTATGCGTGGGAACAATAACCACAATCAATTTAGTATTACCGTGATGTGTGATAATAATGAAGCAAGGGTTACTGCTCAGATGGGAGGGAATAATTTTTCAGTGAACTTAAGATTCAATGGGAATAATCAACCTTCACCATAGATGATTATGAATCAAGCTGCCGCTGCTGGATCACGAATTTTGCTCTATTTGCAGGGTTTGTTCCGCGGCCAACATGGCCACGCAACACTTCAGTTCTCAGCTCCATGAAATCTGTTGATGATCTAACGAGTTACAGACATTCTTGCAATAAATTTTGGTGGATAGTTTACTTTTCTTTACTTTTCCAGAACTTTTGTTCAAAGTTAATTCATTCCATCTTTATCATGCATCATTTTGAGGAACATTTTCTAGATAAAATGGTTAAACTCTCCTCTCTCTGTGTATTTCTCAATAGTTTTATGCTTAAATTGATACAAAGTTTTTTTTTTTTTCCTCCATCAAACAACGTGTCCAAAATTCTATTGATGTCTAATAGATCAGTGCTGGCTACCTCTTATAACTTACGAAGATTATCACTTTTTCAACTAATTTTTTTATTCATTTTAATTATTTACACCCATAGTTTTCGTATTATCTCGTGAATCCCTTAATATGTCTAAACATTCACAATTAGTTTTTGTTAAAGTTTTCAAATCACACGAATAATAAAGTACTACGAAAACAATAAGAGGCTACGTAAGTACTAAGTAATAACAAATGCTAAAAATTTTAACAAAGAAATTTACAATCTCAACTCTTAAAAAAATATATCATTCAGAATTTAAAATGATTTTTTTTTTCAATAGCTAATTTAACTGCCAACGATCTCTAATGTGTTGGTTGATATCTCTTCCTCTTAGCCTAAAAGATAGAAGTGTAGAGTCTTCTTGAGTAAATTTTATATGTTTAATTGATGTGATTTTTTCGTATTGAACTTTATTGTGATTTGATTATGAATTTTATTAAGCATTTTTTGTGGGATTATATGTCTTTATATATCTAACTGTACTCGTATAACATGATACATTAAAAAAAAGATTTTTTTTTAATTTTTCTTGAATTTAAGTCCTTTTGTTTGGGTAGTTATCAATTCCATCCAAAATGTTAGTTTGTAAAAATTAGCGCTGGAATAGGGACGGCAATGAGACTTATTTAAATAAATGGGATTTAGTTTGACAGGGCGTCGGAATCCTCAAACCAATCAAAATCTGATTTCTAGTTCAAAATTATGTCTCATTCATGTGATGAGAAATAGGTCCAGGATGAATTTGGAGCTGAAACAGATCTAACTTAAAATTTAGATCCATATTGTATTCAATTGAAAGTCTTTTAATTTAATTTAGTTTTTAAAAATATTAAATAATTGTTAATGGCTTACTACTTTCTCAATCAAATCAAACTTATGCCCAGTCTACCGATATCAATGTCATACTTAGAGGATACAGTGTTCATTAATTTTACATTAAGTTTGAAAATTTTATTCTTAATTTTAATTAGGTGCCAATCCATTTCCATGTGAAGAGACCGTAGATATCTTGGTATGTATCTATGTGCTCTCTTCGTTAATTAATAGAAACGGAATCTCATTCTAAATTAATTAGCTACTTGCTTTTGATTGCAGTACCGGGGGGTAGACTTCATTTCTGAATTCAAGGATATGGAAACTGCCTTTGCAGGGACTGTTTATTTCAATCATTTGGGCAAGTTCAGCGGAGCACCAATTCTTTAAAATTTTTGAAAATTCATTATATTTTTATATATATAAGATCGTTGGCATTCTCAAAGTATTTTAAGAGAAAGAAAACAGTTACGATGATGATTGTAGTCATGCGGCACTAACATTAAAATAATCAATGAGTCTTAATTTTATGAGGAAACAATGTCTATTTATTAAAATAATTGTCGTTGCTGAAAAAAACTTGGTTCACTCAAACAAAAACGGATAGATAACTATCAAATTAATCAGGATTTAGCAACCATCTTCTCATATTGAATATCTAATCGAGTATTCAATTAGGTGCCAATCCATTTCCATGTGAAGAGACCGTAGATATCTTGGTATGTATCTATGTGCTCTCTTCGTTAATTAATAGAAACGGAATCTCATTCTAAATTAATTAGCTACTTGCTTTTGATTGCAGTACCGGGGGGTAGACTTCATTTCTGAATTCAAGGATATGGAAACTGCCTTTGCAGGGACTGTGGGCAAGTTCAGCGGAGCACCAATTTTTGAAAATTCATTATATTTATATATATAAGATCGTTGGCATTCTCAATTTTTTAGTTAATATAGACATGCTGATAAATCGTGTCGCTTAATAGAGTTATTTTTTTAATGCACTATAAAGAGATGAGGTTTAATAATATTAAAATTTCATTCTATTAAACCACTATTAAACTTGAATATATTAAATCACATGGCATAAAAGTGTATCCACATGAAGAAAATGAGAGCGTTCATACTAAAAAATGACACATAAATTTTTCAGGTAAGAGTGGATTGTTGGATGCCCTTGATGTAAATAATATACTCATAATTCCATTGATGAGTATTACTAATTAAGGGATGAAGGATGACAATCTTGATTTTCTTGTAGTTCCTAATTAGCACAGAAAAAATCCTAACTACAGTGGTTAATTATTTAAATTTGAAAAGCTTGGTGTTGAACAATTTTAATGCTTTCAAAAGTTAATATTTTAGGTACAAAGTGATGATCTGGTACCTCAAAATACTACCTAGTATCACTTTTGTATCAATCAGACTAACAACATTTACTGAATTAAGTCCTTCAATTACAGGAGTTAGACCCAAGTTAATCGCTAGTTCGATTCCCTGTAAAACGGCATCAGCTTCAGCAAATTCCACATCACCAGAAAAGGATCTTTAAACATAACTTTCAATCAGTAGATAAGCCTCAAACTAGTTTACCTTTAATTGGAAATTTGATCGACTCTATTCGTAGGAGATTAATTGACAAACCAATATATTTACCATTGCTTATCAACGTTACATTTACTGGATTCCCATCTTTTCAACGCTTTGCCATCCACCATATATATACATCTGCTTTCACATATATACGTATATTTTTGGGCAGCAGGAGTATGTTTTTGAATCGGTAATCTATATTTCAATCAGCTTGCTTATTCAATTTAACTATTAGCATTATATGCATTAGTGCAGTTTAATGATTTTGATTGGATTTATTTTTATTTTTGTTCTTAGGATGATGATAGTTCTGATTGTGACGATGATTGTACATGTACATTCAACCTGCCAACACTGAACTCGTGGCCATTTAAATTAATCAAGCACCATGTCTGCCAACAATTATATACACAATCACAATGAACCTGAGAATTAATCAGGTACCAATCCTGAGAATTAATCAAGTACCAATCCTGAGATACCGATGTTGTTACACCATTTTTATTTATTATTATTATTATTTAAAAAAAAAAAAACAACTTTGATCTTTTGCAAATTTTCACCGAGCCTATGAACTCATGGACATTTAAAAACGCTAAAGCCAGGCCCAAGCCCACCTTACCAGTAAGCGGATGTTTGTTTGTTTGTTTTATTTATTTATTTTTATCAACTGATATTATTATTATTATTATTATTATTATTTCCCTTTGAGATAGTAGCTCAACTAAATACTACCGGTAATAATACTTCAGAAATCATACAACTAATAAATATATTTATAACATATAGTTGAATTTAATATAATCATCACTTGTATGATTTTTTTTTTAATAAACACACATATATCATAACATCATTTGTTTATTATATGATTGATATGGTACCTTTAATGTATTCTAAAATTTCTTTTTAAGATGAATATGACTCCTATTTTTAGGAGATATAACTGCCTAAAAAATATTTTCTAAGTGATAGTCCAATAGATCAGATTCCCAAAATCACGATATTTTATCATTTTTTTTTCAATCATTGAATTAAACCATTGTATTTATAAAAGAATATGAGTTCGTATTTATAAAAGAATATGAATTCATATTTATATTGTTTATAAATTCTTCAATTTTAATATAGTTGTGGCAAACCACACTCAAAAAACTCTAAATCCATGGCCTGAAATCTATTGAGGTACATCCGTAATTTACGATTCATACTATGGTTGAAAGTAGACTAACTGGTCAGAATTTTTCTTGTTCTTTTTTCCGTTTTTTTCAATATTTGACATAGCACAACAAAAAGTCAAAGTAAAAATATATAATTTTAACCTAACATGTCAAAGTCCAAAGCATAAACTGAAGCAAGACAAAGAAAATAAACTCCCATAATTACCAGAAGACTCAAATACTCCATATTAAAATTAGGTGAGGAGGTGTCAATTAAGGTACCAACCAACTACGCAAGAGGTTGTTGGCTTTTTTTTTTTAGAAAAAAAAAAAAAAAACAAAGAAAGAACTGCGTTATTAATGCGCTCATTTACAATTGTCAAATTCTCTTCAATTAGCCCTATTTTGCTCCAATACCAAAATATGGTTATGTATAAACAATCATATTTCGTCAATATATTTCTGTAATTGTTAATATGATAACCTTATCACAACTAATATATCAATGAATGGCTCGTCAAATAATACATCACTTTGGGATGTAGCATTAAGTTTTTTTTTTTTTTAATTATTGTTTCATCTCTCAACAATCTAGCGGCACGTATAAAAGTATTTAACTTAGAGCAAGAATTCGTTTGAGAATCCATGCCTAAATCCATGCAACCCACATCTATATATATATATATAACAGTGATATTACTTTTTGACTCATACATAGATCAAGGCCCGCAATCATAAAATGCAACTCTGGTTTAACCAGTTTACTTCTGATTTTTGATCCGTCCGCTGTTTCATTTGAAGCTTTTGAGCATATTTTAAAGAGAGAGATATCATCATCAACTCACAGCTGACAAGTATCAAGACGCTTTCATAGATGCAAAACAATTAATGGCATCACAACATCACATCAATTGAAACCAAACGGCTCAGAGATTCAGAGAAGTGCAAGTCCATCGCCAGCTTTGCGTCGCATGCAATCAATTAATACCCAAGTTGAAAAGAGGCCTAAAATGGCAAAATGATGGGCAAGAACCCCACAGTTAGTGTGATGCAAGCTCACTCATATTGTTCCCAAGTAAAGCAAATTATTAAAAATTTAAAACCTTTCTCATCCCTCAATGGGATTTGAATCGATCTCATTACCACCAACACAACTACCTAGATATTCTTCATTATTCCCACTCCTTTATTTATTATCAGTTACAACTCTACCCCTCTCGCTACTGGATCATCAATTCTGTTGCTTATATTGTCACTGATACGTGTATTAATTATCATAATTTATGACCAACATGACTATGATTTAAACTAATGAGCTTTTATAAGGTATCTTAGACACAATTTATGCACAAATGAAATCGTTACTGCTGGTGAAGATTTATGTATACCTAGTTCTTAGATTAAGAATATGAATTTGATGCAACTCTCAACTCTTAAATGAGTTTTTAATTATAAGATGAGTCTCTAAATATTTATATTGTATCCAAGTTAGATGCCCACATTATATTTTAGTCTCCCGAAACCAAGTAAATAGATTGGTATGCACATGATGGGAGTGTTGAGAATAACATCGCATACTAACGACGAATGATTCTTAAACTGAAAAGTAAGAATATCTCATGTCCACTAGAAATAGCTCCTGAACTGGAATAAAAGCTTGAAGCAACGCGCGACGTCCAATTGTTCAAGTCTCTATCTCGGCAAATATGCTCTGTGATATTAATTGAGTGCAATTTTAATATTAGAACTGAGCACTAATTGTGTTACTGACAAAATGCATATTATAAAAAATATGGCGACAAAGCCAGAGTGTGGTGGTACAAATTTTTGGATTTTGGACCCAAAAAAAAAAATAAAACTAAAAAGAGAGGTAACGTGTGTGTATATAGAGGAAATTAATTAAAAATGCAACTGAAACGAGGCTATACGAGGAGTAGGCTCATCAGATTTGGGTTTCTATTTGCAGAAAGCCTACCTTAATAATAATAAAATAATAGTTTCCAAAGCCTAGCTGGATAATAAACAAACATAATTAAATGCTGCAGCATCTGTTGCATGGTACGATATTTTCATGCAGCGCTCAGCGAGATTCCTGCGCAATTGCCCTTTGCCACGTCATCTTGTCTTTATCAAGAACAAAAATTCTTTGTTTCTGTAGCATTTCTCGGATTACAAATTGGCTCAATTTTTTCATGAATAGTTTAAATAAATAGATATTTCCTGAAATATATTGTGAGTGATTATTGAAAATAGTTTTTGATAAGTTGTCAATTGATTATCATCAATTAGTCATTTCAAACTGGTCATCCGATGATGTTATAACATAATTGTTGTTTTCTCCCGAATGATTTTTTTTTTTTAAAGTAATGTCATTGTATTTTTTCTAAATTTTTATTGCATTTTGTAAGATGTATTGAATTGAGAATAAAATTCTCTTTTGATTTGAATTTTTTTAGTAGAAATTTATTTGTTAATTGGTGATTAATAAATAAAAAATTAAAAAATTAAATTTTATCCACATAATATTATCGAATGACATATTGTATAAAATTATTAAAATTTGAGAGGAACTTGAATTATAAGAAAGTCGTAATCCATTGAACTGAGTTAATTTCGATTTTACTAAAAGTGATATTTGCGTTCTACTTTAAAAAAGATAAAAAAATTAATAGTTGTTTAAAAAAATATTATATGTACTTGAAGTATGACTTTGTAATTTTTTTTATAAAAGAATTATTATGAATTTTTAATTTTATAAATACATTTTGTGGGCAACGAGAAGAAGAGCCATGTTCTTCTATTTATTATTATCCCACTCACTCACGCTTGTATCCAATCTCTAATTTGTTTTTAGCTGGGCATGTGACGATGATGGTCCCAGTCACATTCTCCTTCGCTGTAGTTTTGTTTTTCTGTTTTTGGTTTTTTTTGTTTTTTTTTTTCTTTCCAATAACCAATATATTGAAAAAGCAATGGAGATTAAAGAAGCCTTATGATTTGACAGAGCAATGGGGCAAATTAATGGAGCACAAGTCAATGAGTTGGCAAATGTATGACACTGTCAAAAATATCATGATTGCTTCAAGTGGCTGATACTCACAAATACACACATTTTCTGTTGTACGTCAATTGAAGAATATATTCATGAGCATTTATGAGGGTAGATTATCTGTCAACTTTTATCTTCAGTATGATTTCATAATGCAAAATATGTACAGCATCTTTAATTAGATAAAAAAATGGTCTAATCCTAGGGCTGGAGGAATTTTCTTTAAAGCATTTCGATAGAATGCAATTAATATTTGGCTAATACAGATAGCTTGAAAGACAGCCTTGATTAATAAAATATTTAAAAATATTATTTTTAATTTTTAAAAAATAATAAAATATAAAAAAAATCTTATTTTTAATTTTTTATTCACATGAAAATGTATATTTCTTATTGTTAGTACTTAAATTTTTTATTTTATTTTAATTTTTAAGATGTATTTAATTCATAATAAATATAAATAAAAGTGTATTTAAAAATAAAAGTAATATTATAAAATTATACTGTCAAAAATGTTATCGGTTACTATAAAAATAGTAAGAGAGTAAGTGGCATATATTAATTTTAATAAAAAAATTAGTGATCCCACTTTTGAATATTACAATTTAAACAATCAAGATAATTGATTGAATTCTTGAATAATCCACATCGGTTGTGCTTCTGTTGTAAAAAAGATTCACTATTTATGTGGAAAAGATATGAGATTCACTATTTATGTGGAAAAGATTCATATCAATAATTATGATTTTACCTATAGATTATATCTCAATATCTTGTTCATCAGTAACAAAATATTTTCTTTCTAAGATAGTTTTATATATATATATATAGTTTTAGAGAAAGATACTATTTTACAAATCAAGTCACAAGTATCTAACATATTCATACCTAAAGATTTTTTACAAAACAGTGACAAAAAGTATAATTTGTACCATTTTTTTTTCTTTTCTAATTCAATCCACTCTATTAGAGCTGTGTACTTAATCTTAGTAATTTTTGGAACACCTTTAATAGAGCAACAAATAATCAAATTTTGAAAGAACTTTTTAATACACGTAGAAATTTGAAACGTTTGCAAAGTTATAATACTTAGTATAAGAAAGACACGGCAATTGGAACATCTTATGTCGTGTACGAGGAGGATACGTGCGTCAGTGATGATCTACACCAGCTCTCTTTTCCAAGGTTGGATTTCAAACTCGAGAATAATGATTAATTGGTTTTAGACGTAAACGCCACAAAAGTTTTGAGCTTGCAAGGGAGCCAAATATCGAATCGATGCAAATCATGCACTAAGCGTGCTTGCTGTTAATCAATGAATTGACTTAGAGAATAATAATAAGAGTGAAATTCAACTCTATTCCTAACATTCTATCTTTTTCAACATGCTATGCCACCTTTTCGAAGAAGTTGTGACTATATACATATGGTGCCAAATGTTGAGTATGCGTGCAAGCAATAGTAGAAAGGATGATACGGTATAGTTCTATAAGGAGATTGTTAAGATATGG
This sequence comes from Aegle marmelos, assembly GCA_030449875.1. Taxonomy (NCBI): domain Eukaryota; kingdom Viridiplantae; phylum Streptophyta; class Magnoliopsida; order Sapindales; family Rutaceae; genus Aegle; species Aegle marmelos. The sequence goes on from JASUUL010000143.1 coordinate 26,066,054, forward strand.
TAATCCATTCAACAGAAGTATAATCTTAAAATTAATTGATTAGCTTCGCATTGAATATATACCGTATTCAAGAAGAATTTCGTGTCTTGTGTAATTATTTTTCAGTAAATGAGCAAATTAATCTAGTACAGCAAATACATTTGGCCTTAAAAAAAATATGTACAAAGAATCAAAGGTATTGATGAGAGATTAAGAGAGAAGTAGAAATGAGCTCTCGGCAGTCTAAAAGGAGTAAAACTAAACGTAAAAACTTAAAAAGGATCCACAAAAAGCCAGAAACTTGCAAAACTTCAAGAAAATAGCTAGACGAATAGTAATTCAAAATCAAAAAGTTAGGGCTCCAAGACGAAGCATCTGAAATCTGAAACCCTAGATAGAGCAAAGGCGTCACCTTTAAATATTTGGCCAAGGGGTCAAGTCAGAGTCAGTTCAACAGAAGAACCCCCTGTCACCTCAGCTCCACCACTTGATCCTCGAAGACGCAACGCAAGCTTATATCCCACACAATCACAAACAGAACCAAATTCCCAGTATTACCATGTGGTAAGTTTTCACTATCCTTTCTCAAATTGGGCCCCTGTACTCTTAACATCTGTACAAAAACAGGAGCTGGGTCACAGTGAATTAATTGGCTTTTGGTAAATTTAGTACGTAGGATTATGATGCATAACTGTTCTTGGTACCCAATCTTTCTCTCTATATCTCTCTCTTGACTGATCAATCTCTCTGCACCAACCAATTCCCTTATCTCCTATTCATTACTCACCAATCTCGCTCTTGTAAAATCTCTATAAATTAAGACCCTTCACACTCTTCAAATCTCATATCTCACAATATTTTCCTATCTCTTACTTTGAGTCATCTTTCTAGTTTTCTTTAGCTTTTTGTAACGAGTAGGGTTTTGTAACAATTTCATATACCTAGACCCAAGTTATTGCTTTCGAACATTTAATTTTTCCTTTTTCTTTTTTTGGGACGCCTTTTGCTTTTTCATTAACTTTTCCTTTCATGGGATGGTTTTTTTAGGGTTAGGGTTTTTTTTTTTTTTTCAAAAAAAAGGTATCACTCTTTCTTTTCTCTTTTGTTCTTTTCACTTCCATGGCAGATGGTGATGGCGGTAATGATGAAGGTCTTAAAAAAAAACCAGCCACTGTTTGCAGTTGGAGCATCACCAAGATTCACAAACTACTAGGGTTAGTGAGTGGAGATAACGGTGGTTCTTCTTTTCTTTTTTTTTTTTTTTTGTGGCCCCTTGCTTCACTTCAAATTGCTCTTTGTTTTGGAATCTTGATGATGCTGCAACAGCAATAAGTGGCTAAATTATACACCCTTTGCTCCCACAAGGCCACAGAATAATGCAAAACTAAAAGATCCCTTTATTATATTTATTTAGTCAAAAGAACTTTTAACTTCGGATATGATGATGATGATGATGATTATTATTATTATGATTATTATTTCAATCTGTTGCCAGGTTCGAGACAAGCAATTTTGGCTATGATCTATGAGGTAATATGATGTAAAACTTTGAGTTAACTGAATGTTTCACTTTCAGTGATGATGAAATCTGTAATCTTCAGTGGGTATGTCTGTACTTTTGTCGAAACACAGTGCTCATGAGAGCTTCTTTTATTTCATGGATATTTCTGGTTTCTACAAATTTTCATTTTTTCCCCCTTTTGTTTCCACTTCTTTACGAATCTCTTTAAGATCTTGTTTGCGTATGAAGCTCTGTCACTTCGAGATCCGTAGGGCTTTCGCATAATACTTGTTTATGTGCTTGGTATAAATATACAGACTCACCTTTTTTCTCCCAATCATATCATAATGTATTTTTCCTTTTGTCATATACTAGAGTGTTTCAAACTTTCCTTTTATGATAAAATTTCACTGTATTTTCTCAGATTTAATATATCTCACTCAATGGCTGTGCCATTAGAAAATTTGAACATAATCTGTGCGATAATCTCTTTGAATGAACATTTTGTTGATGGCTACTTTTATAGAGTTAAAGGTTAATTTTCACATGGAAAATTGTACCACATTTCTAAGTTTATGTCGTCTCAGGCTTGTCTATGGATCAACTTTGAAGTAACAAGGGGTTTTTCGAGGAAGAGATATATATTGTCATCTTGTAAGACCAATATCTGGTGCAAGGAATGTTCGAGCAAATTGTGAATGATCTAATTTGGCTGCTAAAGAAAAGTAAAAATTAAGAGTGCAAGCTACTTGATTGGAGTTTTTGCTAAGATCCACTGCTTCCAAAATTTGTAAATCTAATTCAAGTCTAGGTTGTTTTGTGTATAATGAAAAGCAATATTGAAATTTTTACTTCTCCATAGTTTGATTTTGTACTCAAAGAATCAAATTATTATCATTGAATTTTCTACTTCTCCACGCATCGTAAATAAAGATGGTTTCTGGTATCATGAATCAAATTGTTTGACCATCAAATGAAACTTGGATGCTAAATAGATAGTATAACAAGATGTTATTATTCAACGAGGAATTACGAGTCATTTTAACTGCACAAAATTAAGGTAGATTGCAATGTATTTATGTAAGTGGAAAAAATAATATTCGAGATTGGGCTTTAGCCCTATGCCTACTTTCTTCCAGGCTTGCTTGAGTTTATTTGAGCCAGAAAAAGAAAGCCCAATACTGTTTTCATCCCAACATTTTCAATTAATTTGTTTTGGGTTTAAGTCGAGGGTGTACATTGTTTGTTACTTGCAAGTTGCAAACAGCCTTAAAATAGTTACTCAATACAATAGAAGAGCAGTATGTGAAACAAGTGGAAGGTGTAAGGACCGGTTTAGTAAAATTTAATTAGTTTTGAAGAGAATTAATTAAATATTTAATAAAATTTATTTTTAAATGAATAATAAATTTTAAAAATAATTATATGTTTTAAATGAATCCTACTATTAAGCTACTGTAAGAATGAAAATGATTGAATTAGACATAATATTATATATATATATATATAATTTTTTCTTATGTATATATAATAATAATTAATTACAATAAATATTTTATATTTTGTTATCTTAATATAATTGGTAATAATAATAATTTCTTTAAAGTTAAGATCTCATTTACTAATTAATAATGATAATTTTAGATTTTTATACTATATATGGGAATATATACGAAATTGTATAAAAAATAAAATCGATTTAAAATCAAATTTTGCAAAGTTAATTCCTTTATTTTTCAAAATCTACAATAAGATATAGTGGTTTTATTAAACATGATTTTAAAAAAAATGGTTACTAAACACCAAAAATAACTTTTAGCTGTTTAAAATTATTTTTAAATTTTCCATAATTAATCCTAATGGGTCTTAAGTTTAATATAAGATTGTATCTTAATTTTGAATTTGTTCTGTTAGATGATTTTAGTTGACATCATAACTTGTACTTTCATTTTCTTTTATTATTATGATTATTATTGTTATTTTTTATTATTTCATTTAGGACTTAGACATTCACAAAATAGTTCAAGCATTAATAGAATTAAAAAATTAAAAAAGCACAAGTTTACGATTCAATCTTCGCCTATTTTCCATCACAAAATGTCAAAATATATCCGACAATCTCTTAATGAGACATTGAGCTGGTGAAGTCATTGAATGTCCAACTTACAGACAAAATGCCAGCATCAAATTGCTGATGTTTGTTGCCAACATTGCAATTAAGCTTTGAATATGGAAAATTTGAAAAAACAATTCAATTTTTTTTTTAAAGAAAAAATTGCAAATGGGATTCTTCAATTGCTGCATCCCCATAACTATATAAGCTTGGAATTGCTGCTTTTGAAATTTAATAATTGAGCAACATAAACATAAAAAAAAGGTATCATTATTTTTAATTAAATTAAATTAAAAGAAAAAAGTATTATGAGGAACAAACATATTCACCAAGTCCAAATCTATGTATTACAAAGTCCGACAAATTAACGAAATAAAAGAGCATAAAATCTCATCCAATTAATCATGATAACAATCAATCATTAGACCCTAATATCAGCTAAGAATCAAAAACTCAGAAATAAAATAAATTTCATACCTTCATCATGCTATTTTCTTTCTTCGTCACTGTAATTTGGATACTCTGAACAAAGATTTGGGAAACGATGCTTTATGTCCCCTTAACGTCTCTCTCAAAAAAAATTGACATTTAATAATTAATTTTGTGTAGGCTTCTTTCGTTTTGCTTTGAAGCTTTTGTAACACGACATTTATAACTCACATGGAGGCATGTGACATTTTCATTCCACTTGATAATAATAAAAAAGAACTGTTTAATTACTTTGCCCAGTTAAGGATGGTCACTGTTCAACAGATTAATTGAGACTAATAATCAATGTCTGTTGGGTTTCCTATGCTATGCAAACATCAAAGTGTGAGGACGAAAAATTATCCAGGTATCATGATCAAACAATGTAAAAGTATAAGATTGAATATGCTTTTTTTTATTATTATTTAATAAATCACTGTACAAGTAATTGTAAAATGCAAGCGATTCTATTACCGCTCTTTAATAAAACATAATGTCAGGGACCTGAGTAATAACAATTACCCAAGGGGGGGAAAAACAAAGGGCCCTTGCTTGTGATTTCATAGCAAATGACGGGTCTGTAGGTTATGATTTTTTTCAAAATCATGAACGCAGTTTATTTAAACAAATGTCGATAAATGTCTCATTCTAGGAGGCTCAAAATTTTTTACTCAAAAACATTAGATACCTAAATTAAAAGCATGTTAGTCGTGAAAGTTCTGAAATTAAAATATAATTAAAGGTGCAGCGAAAGCCAAAACGTTTAAGCTAATCACATTCTTAATCAAGATTCGAGACAAGAGATCAATTACTCCATTATCGTTGATGCCGACTCTTTATTTGTTAATCTAGTTGTTCGATCCCTTCATGTGCCAGGCAATAACACAGATTTAAATAAACTTGCATTAGCATGTGTTATAATTCGAGCAGAACTTTTGTCGAGTCAAGTAGATAATGAATGAAATTGACAATAAAATTTAATGAGAAGAAATCGATAAAGGAAACACGCACAATAACTAAAATTAGAGCAGGAGTATTATCCCATTTCTGTATCATGCTTAAGGGAGCAAAAGGTTACTCTTTTTTATCAATTGCTCAAAATTATGTCATCAATCGGCTCCCAATATATATATATCGATGATTCAATTGTTATAAAATTTTTCAACTTCTAGTTCATGGAAAGTAGTCTAGCTTCTGCAAATTAAACAAATCATAGCTGAAGAAAAGAAGCCTTTTTTTTTTTTTCCTTGTTCTGTAAGTTTTAGACAATCGAAGATGGTACGTCATATTTTGGAAATAGCCAAAAAGTTGAATATCTAATGAAGGGCAAGTATTTCCAAGAAAGATAATTATTTGGTCTGAATTATTAGGACCAAGAGCCTATCTTGGATTTGTTATAAGCACGAAAATTATTCTTTGGGTGCAAATGTAGTAATCGAGACGGCAATTCATTAGGCAAGGAACCAAAAAATTGACTTTCTTGTTCATTCATGGATTTCCCTACAAAACAAGGCGAATGCAATGATTCTATTCTTGATTCTGCTTACTGTCTTTCTTTCTTTCGTTTTTCCCACCCTTTATTATGGCTGCAGTAATGAGTTTTTAATATAACGATTAATCTGAAGGTTTACTCACATGGGTGCATGTGATAACAAGTTATTTTTCCTAAGAGGGTTAGTCAATTCTCTCTATACTTAGTTAAACAATTTTTTTAAACTTAATTATCTTGCACAAAATTAAGTAGCTCTTAGTCGTGTCAAGTTTAGGTCAAACACAAGAATAGCTACCACCAGTACGACCGAATAGGACAAATTGTTTAGATAATGACAAAACTTGTTATAATTAAGCTAAATTAGAGCAATGGATTGAACTAAGCCGCGCATGATCCTCAGATACCATATTCTCTTAATAAAATTAGGTCACTTTTGCTCTTCATGTGGCGAAAGATTTTAAATAGAACAAGTTTGTGCATAAAATACAGGGAAGTAAAAGCCTTTAATTGGCTGGTCCAATAAGCTTAAGCATTAATGAAACAAACAGATGCCCAAGAAACCAATGGAAGATATAAAACTTATTTTATGCACCCTGTCCTTGAACACGGCATGCTTCATGGGAGCTGCTAGATGCTTTTCCTTTTTCTTTTTCTTTTTTATTAGTTTGTGTTTCATAAAATATGCATTATTCTATTTTCAGACCTAATGATTGATTATACATCCGCGCAGATAATGAGAGAACTCAAAATTATTTATTTAATTTTTTTGGGTTTTCGACTTCACAACAATAGTAAAGCAAAAGAAGAATATATAAAAGCACCTATTGTACCAAGTACTTCTAGTTCGCTGAAGCTAGTCCTGTACTTGAAGTAATAAAGCTACAAAACTGCCTGTTTAATTGGCTGCAGTGTTCATCACGAAAATGATTCGCTTGCAGGGAGCAAGAAAATTTTCTTTGTCCGTTCATGAATAGTAACAGTAGTAGTGACTGATAAATTTAGTAAGCTAGCGAAGAAAATAGTTGGTTTTTTCATAGAATTTAGACTGCAGAAACTGTATGCATGACAGAGCCTTCAAAAGCAATAAGAGGATTGAGTCTCATTTAATTTAATCAACGACAGTTTGCTAGTTGCCCCCAGATGTACAGATTAAAAAAACATTTGACTAAATTTTAATTTGCGAGGTTTTTTGCTCATACTTACAAATGAATATCTGCAGGCAGCTTTGTGGTTTGGCGTTAGTGGGTGAACTTTTTGCTACTCACCGATGCACAAAGCCACTTGTTAATTTGAAGGTTTCTTTCACATGAAAGCATATAATTTGTCGAAGAAAAATGTAATGCATGAACATATATATAGCTAGCAATGTCCCAAAAAAAAAAAAAAAAGGAAAACACATGTTCTTTATTTATTATCTGCCTAGCCTTATGAACATATATATATATATATATATATGTGCAGAAGGACTGCAACTGCATACGACAGACCGGTTCGTCTGATAGCTATACTTGTAACCGAACCTAATTAAGCTTAATTAATACAGCGAATTAATTAATTTTGATTAATCTGCTTTTCCATGATTCTAGATGCCATACCTATCATGTGTTGGGATAAGCCAAAATAAAGGTTTGTCTGCTGCATCATATGTATAAAGATATCTGCATGGATCATTAATTTTTCAAGTCAGGGCAGAATTTTGACTAGTCATCAACCGATGATCAGCTAATTTAAGACAAGAGAAACAAAGATACCATAAGAATTATTTTTTGGAGCAAAAATCCAATGAACATGGCATGCTTTAAGGGAGCTGCTGCATCTCGCTCATATTGACTATAATTTTGTTTTTATCAACTAGTTGCAGCAAGCGATGATTAATCACTAATGATTCGTTTTTTTATTTTTCAAAACTATTAAGTTCATCGAAGGTAGTCTAAATTTTATGGTGATGAGCAGTGAAAGATTTATATTGCTGCTTAATGAGATACGATAAGATTGTGCCTTTTTTTTTTTAGAATTCTTTTTCAACTTTTAGTTCATGGATGCTGGCTAGTTAGGTAATGCATGCAAAGTTACTTCAATTCCAATTACATTTTAATGTTGAAATTAAATCACTGATCTTGGTTTTCGAGTAAGCAAAAAGACTCATGGCCGGGAATTTTTATTTATCTTTATGTAGCCAACTGAGTGAAAATGAAGTGATTTTATTCAAGATATATAAAATCATTTACTCAGGACTTTTGCAGGAAGCACGAGAACTTCAGCCAGCTGCGTTTTTTTGTTGATTTAAGATTACTTTTGTGCTGTAACGGAAACAAAGGAATCAACCTGAGATTGCATTCACAATTGGGAAGCACATTAACTGTGTAAATTAACGAGACTTGGTACTCTAATCATTTTATTAACTAATCCCATAAACGAATACAAACACATAATTTTCTCGCCGAAACTTGAACATTCAAATCGGATGAAACTTAAACTTCAAGCTCCTGAACGAGTAAGATACACTCCATTGGAAGAGCTGAATCTAGTGGTTAAAGACTATCTAGTTATAATGAGCTATGGCGATTTCCAGTAAGATTAAGATCACAATGATGTAAATAACTATATGTTTAACAATTCTAACACATTATTTCTGTATTGATCTTTATATGCAGACTTCAAAACAGAAGTAAGAGAAGGAAAAAAGAATAAGGCTCCATGCATTTCTCAGACTTACAAACGACTGCCTAGAATTACAAGCCCAAATGCTCTCTGAAATAAATAATGACATGCACGCATTACTAATATGACAAGCTCAAGATAGATGAAATCTTTAGGTGTCAAAAATTTTACATTGTTCGAGTTTAAAACTTTACAACTACTGGAATAAAATAAATAACCATAAAAGATTTGACAATGCTGGATGGTAGATGACTTCCAAATAAACAGTGCCATTGATAACTTGATTCAGCACGTGTCTCGGCCCAAAAAAAGTGGCCAATTTTAGACTTAGTTTACCGAAAACGGTGAATTGAAGTGACACAAACCTTTACTTTTTAGCCATCAGCCATTTGGCCCAGTGATAAATCTTTACCGTCCCGGTTAAAGTAGAATTGTGAGAGAATGGATTTGAATTCCGATGAATTTAAACTCTCTCAATTAAATATTATGTATTTATTATATAGTGTTATTTATAAGTTTTTTTGTTACAAAATACAAGTGGAAACCTCTCTCATTTACGAGGGTTATTTGTCTAGATAAGTATTTTATAAGATTTAATATAATATTATAAGTTTCAGTTATATATTTGATTATATATATTAATGTGGTTATCTGTTATAATAACAGTTATAAGTATTTGATAAAATTAAATAATTTGCTATGTAATTAGTATTAAAAAAAATTACCTTTAAGAAGAAATTAAAAAAAAAAAAGTTGTGCTGGAGACCAGCCAGGAGAACATTTTCACAAGTTTCAATTTAATTGTTTTTCAGTACTGTTTACATGGATTACGAGCCCAGTGGCAACAGCCAACCAACAGTCTCTCTATTTTTCTTACAATTGAATAAAGATGGATGATTTTTTTCCCCCTTATATATAAATAGAATGGACATATTTCTGAATATTTGTAAAATAGATATAATTTAATATAAGAAAAAAGTATGGATTGTTGTATAATATAATTGATATAAATTAGGCTTAACAAATTTTAGAGGAGATGTCAAATTGTAAATATTTGTAAACCGTTAATTGTAACGCACATCAAATATTAGAAATTTGAGTAATATTATACTGATTTAATTGAAATATATTAATTTATAACCTAATTACTGTGTCACCAATAAAATTTCAACTGAGTGAGCGTAATGTTAGAGTAAAAGATAATTGAAAAATAACCCACTATCTAAACTACACGTGTACGTAACAGATTCCTTAGGATTTCGTTGACCATTGACCGTTGACCACAGAGGGGCAGCAGATGGAGGACTTTCGGTCTCGTTAGCGGCGACACGTAGCTCCACTTGAGACGACGGAAACTGTGCAAAAACGACATTAATCAACTTGTAATTAAACAGTTTATTAACAGTTAAATTGATTTTAAAAAATACAACCGAAAATGGGGCCCACATCGTGGAAGCGTTACCACGTGCACCATGTGATCGTCACTATGACAAGTCTTGTGATTTTCTTCCTCCCAATGAACAATTTTAAAAAATAACATTATATATATATAACTGATTGTTATTTTTAAAATTTTAAAATTATGAAGTCAAGGGCGCCACCCGTGGGTGCTTATTTAATTAGTACTAAACATTGCCCTTAATTATAATAAAAAATACTTTATTATTGGGTTGAAATATTGATGTACAAGTATTATTGCCGCCTTCCATATAGATTTTTTTTTTTGTTTTGAGAGAAAAAATTTTATTTTAAGTACAAATAAATCTTTTTAAAAAATTAAAGGTGTTTAGATAATTTAACTTCTTCAAAAATATTATAATTTTTACCCAATAATATCAAGTTTGAGATTCCTACGATAAAAACAACCTAATTAATTCTTTTAATCTCAAAAACTATACTCAAATTACAATCAACACTGTCAAGCAATTAAAATAATTGTTTAATTTTTTTTAAAAAAACTATTTTTCCCAGTGTAAATAAAATCATAAAATTCAAGTACTTTAAAGCATTATTAACACTAATATGTGTTTAATATAACGTGAGATTGATTGAACATAGTTCAAAAATCTATTCTAATATTGACGACATCGTAGGCGAATTTGCAAACTTCCGATGATAAAAGCTAATAACTAGGTATAAGTCTACATTTTGTGAAATATGGACTTTCAAAATGAAGAAAAAGTTCTTATTTGATAGCTTAAACTTTTAATTCAGATTGCATATTTGTTTCCTGACCAAATTTTGTCCCATCTCTAATTACACCTTTTCAAATACACTTTACAAACATAAATAGATATTCAAATTTCTAAAAGATTATGAAGTAAAATAAATAGCAAACCTTCGTGAATTTTTCAGATTGTCATAAGAAAGGAAAAAAATAACCAAATAAACCGGGGGTGTTCCCCCCCCCCCCTCAGAAACTTCGAAAAAAACGTGAAATTAATGACAAAGTTGAAAGACAATAAAATATTTATGAAGATACAAAATGATTCGAAATTATTTTGCTAATAACAGGACGTAAACGCAACCCCAAAGAACTCTATTAATTAAAAGTTTGGCAGACATAAATAGTAATTTAAATTATTTTAAAGATAATGACCGACTGAAATTTCAAAACTTGATGAAGATAGATACACACGAGGTCAATTCGAGTGTAGTCGTCATCGTCCTTTAAAAAAAAATTTAATAAAACCAAATTGGTTACGTAGTGCAGATAACTAAATATATTAATTTCTAAATATAATAATAATTTCCGTTTTTCAACTAAGAAACGGAAATGTGAAATGTTACATCTTGTGCAAGAAACTGAAATTTAATTTCCCATAAAATGTGTTGAGTCAATCGTGTCATCACTGCTTTGGCAACTTATCCCTTTTGAATTAATTTCCAAATTCAATATTAGAATCATGCAGCAAATTGGTGTGGCTCCACAATTTCTGAAAATGTCCAAAGCTCAAAATAGGACCTAAATTGATTGATCATGCAAAGCATCGAGCTGTCACTGTGGGCTTTGATTAATGATAATATTTAAACCCCACCAATACTGATGTGGGCATGTCGGCTCTATACTCATGTACGATCACATTCGGACAATTACCGTCCTTTTTCACCCTGCGGTCGAAAGTAAACACTTGTGAGTAATTAAGTAATGGACCAATTGGTTCTCAAAAAACCAAAAGAGAAAAATAGAAACTAAAATAAAAATTTATTAACAAATTAATATTAAACTGTTATGGACAAGTTTATCCATCACGGGATGAGAGTTTATTATTAATAAAAAAAATAAAAAAAATTAAGTAATATTATTTATCATTCTTATAAGTTATAGACAATTTGATTTATATTTTTCACGAGATTACTATATATTTTTTCAGTCAATCAAGCGAGCAATGGTTGTATTAAATCAATTTTTTACGGAATAACTTTGGTCAATTTTATTTATTTATGAACTCTTGTGACTCAATTATAAATAAAAATCAAAATCCTCTATGTTACCATTTATCATGAATTAGGGTCCCCCCCCTCCCCCGGGGTAATGTCATAACATACATGAAGTAAAAGTCTAACCCATTGAGAGATGCCACAAAAATACCATATATATGAATTGATAACATAAGAAAAAATCGATAACCATCAAGCGAATGCATGATGGCTATCGATAAAGATAAAGTGAAACTAAAGAAAGTTAATTTTGAAAACGAGGAAAACAATGGCAACACGTATTGACTCTCCCTATGCATATAAAATTTGCATGGGAGTTTTGAATGTAGTGGTCGGTGCAGTTCGCGTACTGTGTTGAGTTAGTGTCAGAGATCTAGAGGGTGTAAGAAGCGAAAGCAAAAATAAAAACACAGGTGATGGCGTTTCTACTTTCGACAGTCTCTGTAAACCGTGCAAGCTTTGCCATCTTTTGCTTCGCTTTTGCTCGCCACTCGACACCTATTACCCACCTTTCTCGGATTATTTAGTAGAATCAAAAAGATAATTTTGGGTTTTTCATATCACTCTCCCTGCTTTGCTTGGTGCTTTCTTTTTGCTCACCATCCAGCTCTTAAAAGGCTACTCTTCTCCTTGGATCATGCATGCTTACTCAGACACATGATTTGTGGGTATTAATAAAGACATTTTTATAATTGAGATCTTTAAGTTAACGCTAGACCAGAGTATAATTTCAAGTTTGTTTTAATTAAGGGTGAGCAAAATTGGATCCAACGCAATTTAATTCCTCGTAAAATCGGAAACCAATATGTTGTTGGAATCAAGCCGAATCAAATTAGTTTTTAATATATCTCCTCCTCCTGATTTTAAATAGTGGGTTCTATTTAATAGACTAGAATTGCTATTTTCTTCTTCTGAATTTCGGATTACAAAAATGACATAAGGTAACGTTGCGTACTATAACCGATAAGATTCCTGACCAACTGAAGAAGCTAAAGGCGTAAAGCTGTAAAATTAGCAGTAATCACAAAATCGTGGTGCAGAAAAAGTTGAATATTCTGCCTCGTCAGATTCAATTACTGTAGAAAGTGAGATCTCAACTCTCTGTAAATCTTTTTCCCCTGTTAACAGCATCGCTTTTACAGCTTCAGCCTCTTGCCTCACATCACATATACTGTCCCGTCCCGTTTCGTTTTATAATTAATATATATATATTCCCCGCATTAAGTATTCCCCATGACGTGTGTGCTTGCTGGGAGCCCACCTCGTTACATACATCAATAATATTTAATCAGTGGAAAATAGTAGCAAGCTCATCTACCCTCGCCCTAAAGTTTATCCTAATAACTTTCTGGACCCCCAATAATTTTAGAAAGAGACAATTTAACACAATATTTCAGAAATGGACGTCATCTAAACGCAAGAGAGAGCGACTAATGAACTAGATTACCCAATAAAATTAACTTGTTATGATGCTGTTATCTCGATCTAAACAGACAGAATCCATTAACGGGAAAATGAATTTCAATGTTCATTTCTGAGACCCAGTAGGGCTTAGCCATTTATTTACCCCAAGAAAAAAAAAATTACTTAAAGTTAGGTGTTCATTGGAGTCAAAGACAAATTTTAAGGGTCTAAATGTCTTTTGATTGTTAATTAATTAAATACAAAAAGGAGGCAACAAAAAAAATATTATTTTGGTGGGCTTCTCGAGGCAAATAAGCGGCCAGGTGATTCATCTCCACTATAAATGTAAACACTCCTTGTTCGGTGACATAACTCTGAATTCATTTAACTTCATAAAAACTAAAGCCCCCTGCATCTCTTTCTCTCACGCTTGGTTCTGCTTTTGCTCTTTTTGCAAGAAGTGACTTTCCCTTATAGTACTTTTCACATGCATATGGCTGCTGCTGCTGCTGCTGCTGCTCTCACTCATAGTGCAAGTGCACCACCTCAGTTTTACCTTGATGAGAAGTGGAGGCTGTCCAAGAAAGAAGGTTCATCGAGAAGCCGCTCCTCTTCTTCAACAACAACAACTGCTTTCATCAGAAGTGCTTCTACTTCTACTTCTGCGCGCAGAAGGTGTTCTTTTACTAGAAAGTGTGCAAGATTAGTCAAAGAGCAAAGAGCTCGCTTCTACATCGTGAGGCGCTGTGTCACCATGCTCATTTGCTGGCGTGATTACAATGATTCTTAAAATAAAAATAAAAATAAAAAGAATCAAAATTCTCCTTTTTTGGTAGATTAAAATACAATTGTACATAATAAATATTTAATTTTGTTTTTTGCTTTCTGTTAGTTTAGATTTTTTTTTTTTTTTGGGTTTGGTTTGGGCTCTGAATCATAAGAGTTCTTGATGTTACTAGAGTTAATTGATGATAATAGAAATTAAATCAAACGAATTTATGATATTTGGGTGGTTCTATTTTTCATTTTTAATCAATCTTTTTGGGAATTACTACTTTTTTTTTTTAAATCTCGACATTGATGGGTTCTTGTGATTCCGTTCAGCCACAGCCATTGTGCTGCCGAGCTCTGTCGATCTGGTGTCCTTTGCTGACAGAAAGTTAACCATTAAATTGAATATTTTATTGCAATAATGGAAGCTGAATTTAATTTTTTATTGAAAAATTGTCAGCTCAGTAAGTTTGAAGAAGGTGGCCTAACGTGGGAGGTAGCCAGTCTCTTTGAATCTGCTAAGGTCCAAGAGGCAGGCAGCAGTGAGTAGGGAGCTTTATTTTCCTTTTTTTTTTTTTTTTACAAATTAACTTTCTTAGCTTTTTGTAGTAAAAAAGAATAAATTGAAATGAAAAGATAATATTATTAAAAGTAAAAACACAAAAGGACACTTGGTTGCTGTCAATTTCTACAGTGTAGGTTCATGGCTGGGATGTAATTGGGCACAAGTATCATGGTGAACTCGGATGGGAAATAACCATTTTATCCCGCAACATCATGTTTATGACCTCCGAAAATTTTCGCCCATTTTCGCTTCCGGAGCCTTTGCTTTCCGGCACATGCACAACACTTGGATGCTGCGGATTGAGAGTTTTAGGATTGCAACAACACGGTGCTCTTTGATAATTCAAAAATCCAACATCATTTATAGAGAATTACAGAACTGCGCTCAGTGTTAATTTGCTGGAGCATCGAGGGCCGAAATTCTTATACATGTGATTAAGTTACATGAAATATAAATTAATTAATCAGCAAAGCACTAGTTGGGGGTATTTGTGTCCATGGAAATTTACAGGTGGTGGTTGATATTATACTGTGGGTGCGCAGTGTCGTCATGGATCTGACCATTCAAATTAAAAAAAATGGAAATCTTTGGAAATCATGAAGTTTGAATGCTAAAACAAGCAATGTACTGAGTGCAAGTTTTTACTTATTAGAAAACGTCTCAAAAATAGCAACGAGAGGACTGAGGAGAGTAGTAGCTTTGGAAATGCCGTGGCTGCAAGCTTGGTGGCACACTGTGGCTGACTAGACAGCAGACATCACATGAACAAACCACACATGGTTTCACTTTCTCATCGTCTCTTCGCGATTCAATCAACAGCTCAGCATTTCTTCCTTCGTTTTGATTCCTTCCATAATGAAAGGAAAATTTATCCGTCGAATTTAATTGTTCGCAGGGGTCGATTTTGGTCGGTTCGGTTTGGTTTTTGTTTATTTTTAAGAAATTAATTTATTTTGGCATAATATTTAAAAAGACAGAACTATATCTAATTGACACCCGATTCAAAAATTGAAAATCTCATCAATCGATTTGATTCCAAATGATTTTTGCTCGTTTGTTAAAATTACTCATGATTTCCTAAACCGATCAAATTTTAACTTGATTGGGCTCTTTTCATTATTCATATGTTTTTCTTTTGACCGCTCTTTTTGCTCATGGTCTTCCTCAATAATTTTGAGGTCAAAAAGTAGAAACTTTGCTTTCATAAGACGAGCTTTTGTTAATCTACTTTCTTAGCAATCAAACAAATATCAACTCAAATAAGATTTGATGGAAACATTAATGATTGGAATTGGGGCTTGGCGTGCCTCGAAGGACCCCAAAAGGCCAAAAATGCAAAAAGACGAAGAAAAAAAGAGATATACTCTCATTAGTCATCCTTGGAATCCAAATCCACTTGTTTTTTCATGATTGATATCTTATTAGCATTTTCATGTCTCATATTAGATGATTAAAAATCTTAATTGGATTTGCTTTTGCTTGGCTTTTGTGGGGGTCAAACAAACGAAAAGCGATAAATGTTTCTTGTCTTTTTAGTATTCAGATGGGATTGGAGTATAAAATTGTGTACTGGAAAAGAAATGTACTGTAGATTTTCTCTACAATAATTTTTATTTAGCTATAGAAAATTATATCCTAATTTACACCAATTATTAATAATAATAATTGACTCGTCATTATAATAAATTATTTTTTAAATAATGTCTTAAGAAACTTATTTTTAACGTCATAAGTATAGAGAGATTTCACATAATTTTGATTAAATGTATTTGTCTGTTTGCAAATATCCGTATAAAATTTTCGATCGGATATTCTTTTAAATGCTTTTCAAAACTATGTGAAACTTGAACACGGTTAACACGTATCCATTCAGCACATAACAACTAAAATGTCTTTAATCTTTGAACTGTTTATTGGATTACAAAAGATACTAAGGATCAGAATCAATCATTTTCTTTGACTATATTAATAAGGTTTCTATTACTAGTCAAAATTTTACGCTAATTCCCATCAATTACTAACGTGACACAATCAAAATCATATTGTATTGAATCTCTCGAAGAATTTTACTCGATTGGGCCAACAGTTTTCCCAGAGTGGTCCATGCGTGACGAAGCTCCAATTGGATAGCTTCCTTTTTTGTTTTTTTTTTCCACTTGATTATCGCTACAATTAATGATTCTAAATTTCAACTTATCGTTATTTACTTTGTTAAGGATGCCCGAGAAAATCCTCTTGATTGTGGGCCCAAATCTAAAATCAACTTAGCCCCAACTCCCTCCACCATTTGCGGGCCCAGCCCTAGATCAAAGAGGACAAAAATTTCCAAAGCGAAGGTCCCCGTCTGGTCAACGGTCACATCAAGGACACAAAAGCATGAACAATATAATTATCAGCGTGACAAAAATTATTCCATAACGTGTTATGTTTCTATTGGACAACCAGAGGCATGGGTAAGGCCAACTTGGGTGTGAAGTAATGGCAATTATTGAGAAGGGGAAAGCTTTAGGGTAGGGGCCCTAAAATTCCCAAAACTTGTTTCTTTGAAGGATCGTATGACCTTTAATTACACTACTCCAAGTTCATAAATGTGTCATGGGATTAGAGAGATAGGACCACAAATAAATTTCAGTATTAAATACTCTGGATACGTACATGGCACTTGGATTGCCTAGGCCTTTGTGTGCAAGCGAAAAGTCCAAAGTTTCCCTAAACCTGGCACATCTAATAGAATTAGGTTCGTAGTTATGGGTAGCATTAACAAAAATCGAACAAATTAAATATAATGACGCACAAAGAAGTTTTGATCCATACAGAATTAAATATCTAACCTGTGCTATTTCATGTAAGTAGATCTTAGCATACTTTGTCTAGAAAATAACAAAAATATTATATTTTTCAAGTCGTATCTTAATCTTATATATCCCAAATAAAATTGTGTTCATTTTTTTCAACAGTCATATGAATCCCTTTTTCCTATAGGCATGTTCGGTGCTCAGCATTGCATGGTATAAGAAGTCATGCTCAGCGTCAAACTTATGCATACCTGCATTCGACTGTGAATCACACTTGCATTGCATTGTATAATGCAAAAAAATTATGCTGTGAAACCCACATTAACCAATCTCGTGAGGGGTCGAGTTTAAGAGGGGATTGCATGTTTTAAAAAGCACAGAGCGCGCCCCCCCCCCCCCCCCCCAAACCCTTTTTAATTTCTAGCACATTATTTGAAGGCCATTGCTTTTTTATTTTGGCGACGAATTCGTCACCGGAGCTTTGTCGCACGATGCTTTCTCTGCATGCACCCATATCTGCATCGTTTTTGCACATGAATTCAAGGATTGCTTTGCCATGCGCTACACGTGCTTCTCCGTTGCTATCATGTCGAATCTTTGTTGCCTAAATCATCAAGTAAAGTCTACAAAATTAGAGATTATGTTTCTTTTTCTTCTAAGTTGAATTTTTATTACACTCACACACACACGCGTGCTACTAACATAATTATTAATCCCTCGGAAGTCCAAAGGTTTGTAATTGATTCTAGAGTTTAGTTATGATGAATCTACTATAAAATAGAACATTCTTTCATAATCATACGATTAAAATTATAATAATTTTTTTATTATTCGTCACTTTGCATATATGATTGTGATTCGTACTTTACATTAAAACAGTTTAAAGTTAGTTATAACCTTGATTTTAGTAAAATTATCATTATATTATTCATTAACAAAACTTGGTGTTGCTAATTTGCTATTATTTTAACTTTTTTTTCTTTTCTTTTTCTCCTTTAATTGTTAAAGTTTGTTGTTTTCCTTTTGATAAACTTGTTTTCACCAATTTTTATATTATTTTTATTTGTTCAAAAATCTGTTATTTTTTTTATATTACTTAAAGCAATAATATATCAAATTCATGGTTCATGAAAGTATAGTGATGAAGTAATATTTCACTTTTAGGTATAATCGACAAATATCATTATGTTTACATAATACATTTATACTAAATAGATAGTGTTAAATTTGTACAATTTAAGAATTTAATATTTAATATTTTTACGTATTAATAAATATTATTTTCTAAATATTTTTTAAATTACTCACCAAAGAATTTAATATACTTTAGTGCAGTAACGAGTATAGCATGACAAAAAATTAATATAGTATAGTGTTGCACCAAATATGATATAATCTTATTATAATACAATGCTAATATAATATAGTATGATATAATATAATTGTATTAAAATAATATAATACAGTGTGCCAAATACACTCAAAATGAATGAAAGTGGATCCCGTAAGTCCATAAACTTGTTGAATTAATTTGACCCATGATTAAATTTGAGCTCATAATGAATAAAGCCCGAACTCTCTAACCTCTTAAACAACATATATAATCACAAACGCCACACTCTCACTGTCTTCACTCTCCACCAACACACATCCGATGATAGCTTCTAATTTTGCATACAAAAACCGGTCTTTGCTTTAGCAAAGAACTCATTGGATGCCAATGGCCACCAAAATACATAGCAATTTCTCCCAATTTATCGCCTTGAGTCAAGCTGTCAACTAGATCTCTCTTTTACAATGCATAATTTTCTTTCCTCAATGTGTTACCCTTAACGGTTATACATAATATAATTTTGATGATAACAAGTATGTATCTTAATTATTTTCAATAAATATTATATTTCACATTTTCATTAATTTCTTAAAGGATAATATTTATTCAAGTGAATCAAACGAAATCACGTTCATGACACTCAACGAACAATGACTTGATCAAAAATAAAGTTTGGAGCTCGACGAATTCATTATTGTGATAAATTCTTGTAAGGTTGGTATGATTTAATATATGTATGGCTTAGCATTTGTGAAGTTCAAGATATTATTTAATAAATCATAATTTTTCATTAGTCTAAGGTTTTATAATTATAAACTAAGTATTTTATGCAAATTAGTTATTTTTCAAAATATAGACTAAAATAGAAAAGTTTTACAATATTTGATTTTAATAAGTATTATTTTAATTTTAAATTTAGACTTATTTGTAAAACTATAAATATTTTAGGCCATATCATAATTTGAGAAAGTTGGGGAAATAACAAGTATTATTTAGAAATTCTGAAATTAGACTTGTTTGTAAATCATTATAACATTTTAGGTTATAGTAAAATTATAGACAGTTTTTGGTAAAATTATAATTTTAATGGACAGTAATACCATATTATTTAATTATTTTGAAATTAGATTTATCTATAAAGTTTTATGACTTTTTGAATTATAGTATAATTATAGAAAATTTTAGGTAAAATTATCATTATGGTGAAGAATGTTTACTATAACAACTTCATATTTTAGTGGTGATTTCACTATAGTAAATAGTTAGCTAGCAAAATAAAGTGGCTAGTCATTTGAATGCTAAAATTTTGTAGGTAAAATTATCATTATGGTGAAGAATGTTTACTATAACAACTTCATATTTTAGTGGTGATTTCACTATAGTAAATAGTTAGCTAGCAAAATAAAGTGGCTAGTCATTTGAATGCTAAAATTTTGTCTGTAACAACTAATTTTTGGGTTAAAACCATATAAACTCAAATCAAACTCATTTTTTAGAACTCTGGCAATTATAAACAAGTTTCTATAATATATTTTGAGCTTCTAATTTGTAAATTTTTATGGATTAAATTATTATTGTACTATTATTTACATATTTACTCTAATATTGCAATCTTTATTTGTTCATAAAAAATTGTGAGTAAGTAAATGTGAGAAACAATATACTTGGGTGAAGAAATTAAGAGAAAATCTCTAAATTGTAAAGGTTTATTGATATCTTAGAAGTTAATTATAGAGAACTTAAAATTTTGGGAGATTTGGATAGTTCTACTAAATATGTTTCTAATAATTTGCAAACACCCCATTGGAAAGACCTATGTTATGTGTATAGATAAATAGGGAAGAGGTGGATTGTACTAGCCAAAATGTACACCATATCTAGGGATGGCGATGGGGTGGGCCAGGGGTGGAAAGACCTACCCCATTTCCCCCGTTGGAAAGACCTATGTGATGTGTTAGATATGTTTACTAAATGCCGTTGTATTTTTGTATCCAATATCAATTTTGGAGGAGTTGTCTTCGTGGGATGTGATTATTTGCAACTCTATGAGAATAAGATTTAGTCATAGTGATAAGCTAAATTTATTTTATTTTGTAGTTTTGATAAAGACAACTTTAGTATTTTATAGGTCTATTATGAAAAATTAATTTCTTTCATAGTTATTGTAGTAAAACACGACATTTCAATAGTTTTTAAAATGACTTGATATTTCACCTTAGTTGAAGTAGTAAAAGGATGAGGATGCCA
The DNA here is from genome assembly GCA_030449875.1 of Aegle marmelos. Taxonomy (NCBI): domain Eukaryota; kingdom Viridiplantae; phylum Streptophyta; class Magnoliopsida; order Sapindales; family Rutaceae; genus Aegle; species Aegle marmelos. The sequence goes on from JASUUL010000143.1 coordinate 26,086,824, forward strand.
ATCCTTTTGACAGTTATATATTTTAGAAATATTGGGTTAATTCATATTCTTTATTAATTTGAATTTAATTGATGCCAAAGTAATTTGTATGCTGTGAATTAGAAAAGATTTTATCTTAGTTTAATGGCTTTGAAGACAAGATCAAAATGAGAAATCTATTAAATTGTCAAATCTACATTCGACTTGCAATTATATTGGTTTTCATATATTTGTAGATTCAATCGTAAAATCTAAAATCCTAGAATCCACAACATTGGGAATTGGATACAGAAGTGAGGGTCATTGGGTTAGTCCCGATGAACAATTAATACAAGTTTTTATTACTAATTTTGGAACGGTGAGTTGTATTTGCTTATCAATAAATGCCACATGAGAGTTTGAGATACAATTTAAAATATCTAACATTAGTTAGTTTTAAATACATCATTTCATCTATGTTAAAAAAAATACTTGAACAAATAATTTCTTAATTTTAAACACATCATTTCATTTTAAAATTTTCACTTAAAAGGTCTTTTGAAGCATTTAGTTTATTATTATATTTTTTTATTTTTTCATTCTTTAAGAAAGAGATATGTTATAACTATTATTATTTTGGTAGAGAAAAAAACTTGGTTAACATAATATAAACATATTTTTATTTAAGAGTCTTTTATGAGATGTCCAAATTTTTCATTGTTCTATTTACGACATAAATAAGTAAATAAATATTTGAAAAGTTAAATTAGAGAGTTTTTTTTTTTTTGTGATACTCAAACAGTCATTCCATAGTTCACAGAGGAGAGGATCCTCACCTTTTAAAACTTTTGAAAAATTGAAATGCAAGTAGATTTTTATCATTCTATTTTCTCTCTCCTTTTAAAAGACTAGCTTTATCTAATTTTTTTATTTTTTTCACTAAAAAAATCCTTCATTATTTCTTCAAAAAAAAAATCCTTCATTCTTCTTTTTATCATCATCTAAACCCCAAAAATACCATATTTTGGTTGCTTAATTTACTTATTTACTACAACCAAATTTTGGCATCAACATATTATAACATGATTAAGGGATGGTTATACCGATGACCGATAGTTTTCATAAGCTGGTCTCTTATATAAGTGGTTTTTTTTTTTTCTTATTTGGTTCCAAAACAAATGCACAATTGAGAAAAATGAAGCCCAGATCAATTTTAATTTTTATAAATTAAAAATTTTCAAACAAGCATATTGCAGTTAGGAGGAAAATGATGAAACACAATAAGCAGAGCGAAGTCATCCATCTTCCAATTTAGATCACAAAAAGTTTTCCTCACTGCAATTGCGACTAAGGTTTCCGGCAATAAAATCTATAAATTTAACAGGATCATCATAAGAAACAAAACAAAAAAAAAAAATCAAAGAGCCATATTCCTCAAAATCAAGCATCGATGCTTTCATCTTTCTATTATGAAGACCAAAGTTTATTGGTGACGGTTGGATCTAAAAGCTCTTATTAAAGATTAATAACAGCGGCCACATAAGCAGATGACAGTGAAGATTCTCGGTGAAATCAGCTCTTGTGGCTGCGACGTAATGGTTCTGATTCGGCTATTGGTATGTTTGAAATGATGACTCAGGTGTGCTGATCAACGATTGTGGTATCTTCTAATGGCTCTATGTCGAACACTCTATATCAGTACATGGATTATGTGGCTATTATTGAAAAAAAAAATTATAAAGAAAAATAGAAGAATATATGAAGGGTTTTAGAGTTATTTTGGAGTTATTAAGTTTAGAGTAATAATAAGTTTAGAGTAATAACATAGGTATAAATTTATTTTGTACAAACTAATGTAACATAATTTAATTAGTTAAATTATATATCTCTTGATCTATATAATTTATTTTTGTCATTTTATATTTAGAGAGATAGGACCACAAATTTCGATCTTAAATACTCTCTATATTTACATCATATGGCACTTAGATTACCTAGGCCTTTGTGTGAGAGCAAAAATCATAAATTTCCCATTTAACATGACTAATTTCGATCTAAATAAGGCATATTGAATGGAATTAGGTTTATAATTATTGGTAATATTGTTGACTTCAAAATCTGGTCAAGTCGGTTAGTGGATTGATATTAAACTCCCACATCAACATTGAATTTATTTGGTAAGGAAGTGGCTTGTTAATCTCCAAGAAAATCCTCTGATTATGAGCAAATAATCTACGAGCTACTGATTAATGAGCATCCAAAATCACAAAAGATGATAAAAGGCACCGAAAGTTTTTCTGGTGTTAACCCTCTAACATTCAAGTTAGTTAATGGGTTAACAAAAAAATAAAATATAAAAATAACATGCTTTTATTATTTTTTTTTGGGTAAAGATAGGTGAAGACTCTCTAATAATGAAAAGAGTAAATATAAAGACAACTAACTCTTAACCCATTAAAAATATTGTCCCTAGTATTTTAGAGAAAATAAGTGAAGTTTATTTTAACTGAGTGTTACTTCCTAATGACTCAATAAAATATCTACTTAAAATCATGTGGTCAAGGCAATTAGAATTACTTACTAGTCAGGGTGTCCTACTCAAGGTTACCAAATAATATTTTAAGTAATCTACTTGAAATCACTAAAATTACCTCTTAATTAAGATGACCTATTTGAAATCAAATAAATATCCTAGTCGAGATGATGTGCTTGAGATCACCAATAATCTCTTGGTTAAGATAGTTACCCTCTTTCAATATCCAGACAAACATTAATGAGAATTGAACAAATTCAATATGACTATGTATAAACATCAAATCTTTGTTTCACTCCATGTATGCTTTTATATCCAACCTATATATGCTTTATTTGATGTGAGTTGATCTTACTAGACTGTGCAAAATATGAGAAAAATACTACATACTTTAAGTAGTATCTAAATCTTATGTATAGCAAATAAAGTTGTGTTCATCTACTAGATGGTTAGAATGGAGTTAGGTTCGTGATTATTGATAACATTAATGAGAATCGATCAAATTCAATATAACTACGTGCAAAGAACAAATCATTGTTTCGCTCCATATTTACTTTTTTATTGAATGTATATATGCTTTATTTGATTTAAGTTGATCTTAGTAGACTGTATAAAATATAAGAAAAATAATATATATTTTAAATCGTATCTTAATCTTACGTATAGCAAATGAAGTTGTGTTCATCCACTGGATGGCTATATGAATCCCCTTATCCGATTAGAGTAATATCAAAATCCCAAACATTCTTTAAAATAAAATAAAATAAGGACCCCAAACAGAAAGAAAAATAAAAATAACCATGGATCGAGCAACAACTGCATGGTCCATAAACTTGTTGGACTTTTTGTCTCACTATTAGATTTGGGCTCATGACGAATAATGCCCAAACTCTATAACCTCTTAAACAGAATGAAAGAAAACTCCACACTCTTCATTCGCACGTTTAATCCACGCCCCCCAAAGATCTGTCACATTATGGCACTCTCACCAACCACAGTGCCCACGCGCCACCAATACGCGTCCGGTAGTTGTATCCATTTTCGCGTACAAAAGCCGGCGATTGTTTGCCCCAGCAGAGAACTCACCAGACGCCTATGGCCACCAAAATCCACGGCAATTTCTCTCGATACATTGTCCCCGAGTCAACTGGTCAACTCGATCTCTCTTTTACGGTTGATAATTTTCATCTCATCACGATACGGGTCAGTCCCAAAATTTATCCTCTTTAATCTCTGTTTATTTTACGTTTCAGCATTCAGTAAAGTACATATTTATTTGAAAGTAATTTATATTGAAGAGTGAACCCAAAAAAAAAAAAAAAAAAATTATCTCCTTTAGCTTACGGATAGCATATGACGCATATAATACATGGAACAAAAGTCAATTTTGGCTTTTGAAACGGCTGGGTTGAAGTTTATTGGATTTGGTTACATTATTAGGTAATTTTATAAATGGGATGTAACAAATTGAAACTTTTATAATCTGAAATAAATTCAACCATGTAAATTTTGGTTTCTTCTGTTAAATTTCTTGATTATTTGATCTTAAATTTCGAGTGAGCTAAAATTAAGCTTAATAAGTTAAGGCTTGGGATGTGAACTTGAGCACCCTTTTGTTACAGACTATGTCTCAGGGATGGGTTTAATCCAATGCGTTTACAGACTACGTCATAGGGATGAGATCTATCCGATGTGTTTGTAACGAGTTGCAAACACCCCATAGGATAGACTTTGGTTATGGATAGAGGGGTGGATTGTAACAACCCTAATTGTATGGCAAGTTAAGGCTTGTTGAGTGAGCTTGTATACATGTGGTTACCAGTTACCCAGGCTGTAATAGAGATGAGTTTAGGGTGACATTTCAAAACTGTGTCCAAGTTGATTTGTAGTACTGGTTGGGCATTTATATATTTTGTAGTGCATAGTTTTGTGTAATCAGCAAGGGCCTTTGTGACTAATGTTTTGCCTTTTTGTGTCTTTAGTAGGGTGTTACGAGTTGAGAAGTTATGGGTGATTCAATTGATTTGACGGGTGATGAAGGTGTCATCAAGAAAATATTAAGGCAAGCTAAACCTGATGCTCTATCTGCTACTGAGGACCTTCCTCTTGTTGATGGTATGAACTTGTTGTGGACTTGTTATATCTGCAATTTTATTGTTCGTTTTTGTTAGTAGTTGGATATGTAAAATATTCAAATTGACTAATATAGGGAACCTTCTCAATGAGTCACCCTCTGTTCTCTGGAAACTGTCGGTTTTTCCAATTTAGATCTCTTGGACAGCAACACTAAATTTTGGATTCCGTCTTAAATATAGGGAACCTTATTATTGTCAGTATTTGCATATAATCCCCTAACCTGCTGTGGGAAAATGGCTATCCTAATTGACTAATAAGTATACTTTTTTTTTCAGTTATTTCTTGCTGGTGCCTTGATATATACTTGTTTGTCTGGAACAGTTCATTATGAAGGCACTCTTGCTGAAACTGGTGAAGTTTTCGATACCACACATGAAGACAATACTGTGTTTTCTTTTGAGCTTGGGAAGGGTTCGGTGATTCGGGCTTGGGATATTGCATTGAGAACCATGAAGGTCAAATTATGCTCTGTCGATCCTTTTTCTGTTTGCTTTCCTTGGAAAGTAAAATTCCTTTTCCTTATTCCTCTTAGCTCGTTCTACCAGGTTGGGGAGGTTGCAAAACTCACTTGCAAGCCAGAATATGCCTATGGCAGTGCTGGATCTCCTCCAGATATCCCACCTGAGTAAGCATCATGATTCGTGTCCTTGTAATAATTTCATCTTAGCATCGATGCTTCAATCTTGCTGGGCAATTGTTTTGTTTTGTCATGGTCTCGAGGGGAATTTATGTCTCACCAATTACTTAAAAATGACTGCTAAGTTGAATTTACATTTTTGATGCAGTGCAACACTTATTTTTGAGGTGGAGTTGGTGGCCTGCAGGCCAAGGAAAGGTTCTAGTCTTGGTAGTGTATCGGAAGAGAGAGCCAGGCTTGAGTAAGCCACACTTTGCCTGCAAATATATTATTATTTAAAAGATATATGTTAGTCAAAGTAATGTGAATGCTTCAAAAAAATTTAAATCAGGGAGCTTAAGAGGCAAAGAGAGATTGCTGCTGCTGTCAAAGAGGAAGAGAAGAGGAAGAGAGAAGAAGCCAAAGCTGCAGCAGCTGCTCGTATTCAAGCCAAAATGGAAGCCAAGAAAGGTCAAGGAAAGGGAAAAGGCAAAGGGAAATAGGTTTATGTGTTCTACTTCATATGGGATGGGGATTACATGTGATGATTGAATGGCTTCAATAAACTTCTTTCTGAGTTTATTTAGAGACAGCATCAGGTAACATTGATGATAGTTAACTGTACCCTCCTATATTTACTTTTGCTTTAAGTATGGTTTGGTGGTACTTTATATTTGATATCGGGGTGCCTTGTGTTTTACAGTATTAGTTCGTGGATGGCTATTTTGAACCAATATTTTAGAATTTTCTTACACTAATTTACCATACTCCATGACTGAAATTGAGAAGGCCCCCATTTCAAAAGCAAGCAGGAAAACAAGATCACACGCCTAAAAAATCAGTAAGCCTCACATTGTGGTGAGGTATAATAGGAAATAATTCCAATGAAAACTCCCAAGTTACAATTTTACAACTGTAGGTAAAAGATCCCATAGCTAGCATGTGGGTGTGTGTATGTTCATTGGATGTATTGGATATAATAAATACAATGGTCTAACCATGTCCATTAACTAAACCATGTATGAAGCATCTGTTTCAACTTGTCTGGTTTCATGCCAACCGGATGCTGCTCTGAGTTTGCAAACTGGGCATGTTCCCTGTTGCCGCAGCCATGGGTCAATGCAATTCGCATGGAACTGCACAACAACTTCAAATTCAAGTAACCACAGAAAGCAGCCGTACATTTTGTTGTATAACCATATGGAGCATTAAAATCGGTAGAAGAAAATTCAAGACAGTCGAAGCCAAAAAGCTAAAACTTGATCTAAGTGAACAAACCTGATGCAAGCATGGCAAGCTCCGGACAATTTCACCCACATTAACTTGCTCCAAGCAAACAGTGCATGTCAATTCATCTTCAGTCTTCAAACTCCCAACTGAAATAGAAGTTTCTAGTTTCTTCTGCTAAAAACAATTAAGTGTAGCTAAATTAACTCCATCCATGAAAATTTGAGTAAATAAGAAAATAATACCTTTTTCATGAAAAAAAAAAGTGCAATCGGGGTTGATGTACAGTAAACATCAGATGGAAAAAAATTTTAACCGGACACTAAGAAAGCAAGCAGAAACAAATGAATCTAATCGTGGACAGAATGTACAACAGAACATGGCTTCTTATCTTAAAGATAAAAGCACACGGCTAGTACCTCAGCTGGGCTTGAAGATGATCCCAATTGCATTGAAGAGGCACCACTGTCAACAAAATCAACTTCATGTCAAAACATTAACATCAGAACCTAATACGAATACTCCATCGAAATCTAAAAATGAAACAACCATATACAGATTGGGGTATGTAGTACAAATTCTTGATTCACAGTACTAAGAAAAATTGAGAAAGTAATGTTTGAATATTCTCTAATGTTTAAATAACTAATTTTTGACATGTACCTTTGAGAACCAGAAACCTTATATTTATGAACTGGAAGAGTATTTATCTCTTCCTCGCTCATCGAAGCAGCTGTAGGGACATTATCAGCATCCAGAGCTCTCAGCGTTTCATAATCTATAGATAATCAACCAACAATAAAAGATTAGCTTGTCAAACATAACACACAAAGAGGTAAACGAATAAATATGCAAATAATTAACTGAAGGAATGATACTAAGCAGAGAAATTCAAGGAAGTAACTTATCAACATCAATTTTAAAACCCATGCTCAGACATCAAATACATGGTTTTAATAAAACACCATACCTAGTTCATCAAATTCCCGATCAAGAAGCGCAAGCTGTAGTCTAAGGCCTTGCAGACGCCCTCTAGAAGCAAATGCTATGGCTGGCGGCATTTGCAGCCGCAATTCAGTATGACCAAGAAGGCCACTGGCTACAGCATGGGCTTGAGCCTGAGCATGAAGTTGTTGACAAGTGGCATACATCCTCAGAGAAGTGGCAAGCAAAAAGATACCAAGAACTATCCAGAGCTGCAAGTAAAATTTACAAAGATATGTTAAATTGCCTATTACACAACGCAAAAGAACAATATGCTTCACTTATATACAAAGTACGGAAAATACCAGAAAATTAGAGGACATCTGGTGTGAATTCAATATCATGAATAACAAGAGAACTGTAGCATTAGAAAAAAGCAAATGAATTAGGAAAAGCAGCATTACAAGTTCACTTAAGAAAAAGGTTCAAATGTATGAACATAAGTAAGTACCTGTAACAAGAAAAGCAAGAGAGTTTGTATTAACAGGTCGGCCTGCATGAATGCGCTGAGTGACAAAAACAATTCAAAGATCAATATTCTAACATCAAGAAATACTGCATAACATTACAAGGCAATGAAACAAGTCAAATTGTGTAAGCAGAAAGTAACATACCACTGTCCGCCGCTCAGGCATAAACCCCGGAAACCCAGTTTCTAAATCTGCTCTAGAACCGCGAAAAGCAAAACTCATCTTGATAGAATTGTACAAGGAGATTAACTAAATAAACTTACAGTTAGTCACCTAGTTTCACCAAGCCTCTAATAATCTGCAAAAGTCCAAAAAGCATATGTATTCTCTCAGAATGCTTAAAGGCTGAAACTTAGATAATGAAATGAAATGCATATTACGAACTCTATCTCAAATGTGCAATTCTTAGGGGAGAAAAAAGAACAACTTTAATTTTCTTATAAAGAGGGTTCAAACTTTCTCTGCAATTAGGGTTTCGTAATTAAACTTCTAACAAATAAACAGAAATTAATAATGCTTCCTCTGGTGACGATAAATTGCGAGCGACTAATACTTGATTTCTTATATAATTAACTCATGCATTCAAATTCGTGAAATTTTTATAAGATTGTAGAAATGGAGAAAAATAAAGGGAAGAAGACAATTGACTTACACATAATTAGACAAAAACGAGGACGGATCTGGAGTTGATGAACGCGATTTTGATCTAATCCATTTTCTCTCTTGCTACTGGACAAGTTCCGGCCGGGTAGAATCGGAACGACTTGAATCGGGCGCGTTGGGTTTCGTCTTCGTCCAACGCTTTTCCCGCAAGTTTTTTATGAGAATTAAAAGATTATTCGGACTTCAGGAGTTATCAATTTAAAACGACAACGTTTTCTAGCCGAATAAACGCCAGCGGCTGTATTTACCTTCGTAGACTCGTAGTCATAACCGTGTCCTACGCACCGTTTTATCGTTTTCATTAGTTCGTTATTTATGGCTTCCTTCCCGCGGCCGCCCCAAAAAATTTTTTAAAAAAAAATCCTTGAAATAAAATGAAAATATAGAAGAGACGGTTAATTGAATCTGTAATATTCATCACGCATGCACTCAACAATTCAAAATAATTTAATGATTAAACAACACATAAAGCTTATTAGTCGCAACACTTATTTTAATGATAACGTAGCATAATCCGTATGTATATTACATAACTCAAAAACATAATTAAGGATATGTTATGTGTTGATAATAATCAATAATGATTTAGTGAGTAACAACGCTCATTATTTGGCGAGCAATAATACATACAATTATCCTTACGAAAATACTAACTTAAGTTATGGATTAATTACACAACATATATAATATTATTATTCATCACCACATACATAACCTTATTTTGTATGCTACCATTTCTACTGTTTACCATGTCATGAGTAAAAAAATTTCTCGCTAAATTACAATGATAATAACTTTTTTACATTCTGTACTCATTTATGCGTACATATAAGTTAAGGGTTAATAGCGCCGCTCGACAACAATATTTAAAGCTCGCAAGTCACTCCTCACTCAATATTCAAAATTCAACTACCCAATAGATGAAAGTGGAGATTACAAGAGGTTGAACTTTCAAGTAGAAATTGGAAATGGGTGAGACAGGAACCATTATACAACCAAATATTTTCACGAGAACACAGTTGTATTGTATATTATGACTGTCTATTCGTTGCTAACTGGAGTTGAGTGCGGCTGGCAAAAGAGAGTGAGAGTCGTGGGGTACTATGAAAGTTTCAGAACGACTAGAAGAAGGCGAGTAATTAGCTAGGGATAGAGAATTAGGCAACTGTCTCTATTATTATTATTATTATTATTAAATTGGACATTGTGGTGAATCCAACAGCAAACAGTACTACCACCAGTAGAACAGGAGCAACGCCATTATTATAAGTTGAGTTTACACGTGGGTTTCCCAATCCCAAGTGCATAACTTTGTCTTTGGGTCTGCATAGTCCACGCCCACGCCCACAATGAAATTAAAATTGATCTAATTACCATCATGCCTCCACGCTGTAGGCTTTGGGCCTTTGGCCGGCAAACAAAAGTTAACTATAATTTACACAGTTGAAAATAACAAATGGAAGTTGGAAGACAGGCTGCCTGAAAATGGGAAAGGGAAGTGGGAAAGGGCGGCTTTCCAAAATGCTCAGGCTGGCAGTCAGAGTTCAGGCATCAATTAAAGTCAGAGCCGAAGCTTAATTGGCTAACACTGCTGAATTCTGATTCCATGCGCTCTGTCACTTTATAATCAATCAATCAATCAAGACTGTTCATCATGAATCAGCCCGCACTTCATCCCAAATCAAATTCGGCGGTACCCACAGCAATCAACCTAGCTGCGACTCTCAAATAAATCAGATTGATTCCCTGGCCCCAACTACAGCTAACCCTCAGAGATTCCTCAGAATCACGAGTTAACTTGAAATGACAGTACATTTGATATTTTACCCGGTTGTCCTTCCAAGCCACACATCTTCCTCCCATGGGGCCTTGGTTGGGAATCTCTGGGTCCATGATATTGATTTTTTTTTAAGAATAGCAAAATATGTTTAAATTTTGAATTTCTCTTGAGTTACGTATAGCTGTAATTTATATTCTATATAGTCATTACGAGGAATGTGAACTCAATCACTTGGGCAAGCTAAAACGGCTGTGTTTTAGGTAAAGGGTCGAGCTGATTTAGATCACGTGAGCAAGCTCGTGGCTCACTTAAGTGAAACGGCAATGAATGTTTGCATTTAAGCCATAACAGAATACTGAAGCGGTTGTGCAAGTTACGTGTGTGTTTAAGATTCTTTTTGAGTTTGTTAAACAGAATCCACACGTGGAAGTAAGCTATGCAATTTGGGTTTGGGTTCGTTGTGCAACTAGTTTATAAGCAGCTTCATGAGTAGTCTTGGAAAAGAGAGAAAGAGAGAAAGATTGAGAGAATTTGAGAGAACAAGAGTTATTTTCTGCAGAAGTGTGGTTGCTTATGCTCTGTAAAGTTCATCTTTAATCTTGTAATCTTATAATCTTTTCTGGTGAATCAATAAGAGAATTCTGATGTTTTCTCCCGTGGATGTAAGTCTCTTATGAGACTGGACCACGTAATCTTAATTCTTGTGATGCTGTTTCTAATTTGTTATTCATTTACTTGTGAGCTTTGTTTCATTGATTCAAAAAGTCTTGTGTGTGAGTGTTGGTGAATTGAATTGTTCTCTGTGTTTTGTTATCAAGCATCTTGTATTGATCTTAGCAAAGTTTCTGGAGAGAGTATTTAGTTTGGTAAGATACTGAAAGCCATTTAAAACTCAACAGTTATAGTGTATGAATTTCATTCAAATATTATAATTATGTGTAGATATAAGTTACAACTACTGTAACTTAAGATTTTCCTTAAGATTTATTCATAGAAATATTTATAAATAATTTATAATTTCACTATTTTTCCTATGATGGTAATTCTGAAAAAAAAAAACACAATACCCTCAAAATTTCCTAATATACTGGCAATATTTTTAATGCTTCAGCAATAGATACACACACGTATATATATACATATCATTTAGACTTGCAAAGAAGTTTATGTACGTGACTTATTCGATGCTCTTTTATTTTTTTTCGAAAAACTAATATCCCTATGGCTTCGATATAAAAAAAAAAAATCAAAGATCTTTTTCGATATGCGTCAGAATATATCTGAGGACGCTAGTTAAAAAAAGTCTCTTTCACTGTTGACACCTTAAAAATCTACTTGTATATGAGAGGAAATATCGAGGGCTCGGTGTCCTTTTCCCCCAAAATAGCAAAAAATAATTAAACGACTATACCAAGCTTTTTACTTGCTATATCACACCTCACTTCTGCAAATCCAAACCTTGAATTAATCAAATCAAACTCCACCCACATGTTTTGTTGATGATGATGACCAATCACAAAGGCCTCGATGCCCAACAAATCAGAATTACCAAATGTGAAGCAATACACCGAATCCCTACCCCTCGACAGACCGGGCACCCGATACAATAACCTTTCACCAGATACGCTCATCTCGGCTCCACTAAACACCAAACTCACTATTGGCAACCGGGGCAAACTCGTCCCAGTCGACTCAATTAAATAACACAAATCCATTGCACCTTGAAAGACAAAATTTGGGTCATCATAGACTCTCAATATCCCTTTTGTTTGTTGGATAAACTCATTTTTCAAGGCACTATAAACTTCACCCAACAAAAAAGTGAATTGGGTACCCGAGTCAACCATGGTTTGACCAGCCCCGGTATGGTCGGGGATAAATACTGATTTTGGTAAATTCAACACTTTCCTCCCAACTTTGATCCCCTCAAGTTGGACACTATAGGCAACCCGGTCAAAATACGGTAAGGGCTCGGATACCCGAACCAACGGAGTGTAACTTAGCGGTTTAAGCCACGAGAAACTCGCGTTACCCAAGAGTAAAACACCCGACGAGTCAAAACCCGATATGCAATACGAGAATTTGGGGAAACCCATTTGAGTAATAAAAGATAGTGAGCCACGGTTCATGCCCATTAGGCCGGTGGTTCTCGCATCCTCCTGAGTGTTCGAGCTGGACCCCGAGTCCATGCACCCGAATACGAAACCGGGTCGGGCTGGCCCGCCCATTAGGATTGTTTCGGTAGCAAGCTTGCCTTCAGTGGAAGTCAAGTCAGCGTAGCCGATGGTGACGTGACAGAGGCTTTTTGGGTCACATGAAGCGGGCACGGGTAAATCCCGGGTTTTGATCTTGCACGTGGCGGAGTTGCATGGGACGGGAGAATATGAAGAAGATAAAAGTGGGTTAAAAATGGAATTAAAGTTTAGAGTTTTTCTGCAACGAAGCCATGAGAGCTCGCTGCCCGTGTCGAGTACCATGGTGACATCTTGAGGTGGCGAGCCGAGCTTGAGGGAGACTGTTAAAGAAACGTTATGGTGGAAAGAGAGCTTGTTTGTGGTAGCTTTGTAGTCATAATGAGCTAGGGCTTGTGTTTTGAGCGGGAAAAGAAGTGTTTGGTCCCTGGGAAAACAAGGTTTAGGAAGGAAAATGAGAAGGAAAACAGAGAGTTGAAGAAGAAAAGTATTGATAGAAGCCATGAGGGGTTTTTTGTGGTTTAAAACTTGGTGGGGTTGTAATGGGTTTAAATAGAGAAGACAAACATGCATTGGATGGCTACGTGTGTGTTTTGCTTTTGGTTTTTCGCATTTGAGGACAAGTATATGCTTTTCTTTCTTATTAATTCATTCATTTTTTTTTTAAATTTTGCTATCCATTTTGTAAAATAATATAAAAACGATCATCTTTTTTTTTTTTTAATTTAAATAAGACCTTTAAATTGTTTAAGATCTAGGAGGCTTAATAGCCGCTAATTACAATGGTTTTGAAGTCATTTATGAGGGGAGAGGTTTCACTGATTTTTTAAACTTTGTTCTTGAATCTACTTTCCACTGGGTCGGTAATAATACTACAACGCTTGGTAGTGTTTCGTGAATGATTTTGACATATGCTTGTTCTGCTTTACATTGTTCATTGATTTTATGCGCTTGTGCAGTCTTTGAAGCAATGGGTGTTCTTTCAATGAATTTTGGTTCATATCTGATAAATATTTTCTCAGTTTTAATTAATAGAGAAAACGAAAAAAAAAAAAAGCTGCATAACGATCCCAAGAGGCAGCCATTTTAAATATCTATAGCTTATCGTATCAGTTATGCGACCTAAATGCTACATCATATTTGGGTATTTATTTAAAAAAATTAATATATAAATAATAATTATATAAAATTTAATTACGCATTTTACACCTACATTATTTTTAAAATTTTATTTTTAGACATATATATATATATATAATTTTTTCCAGTACCAATACATTACAGAATGCTTCTTTCATCATATTTTTTTCATCAAGTTTTGCATCTTATATGTACTGTATGCAAACGTTCTCAGCGACAATTGTCAGTTACACACAGATATATATTAGCTATCCCTTTTAATTACATATGGTGTTGGCTAATTAAAATTTTTGACTATCTAATAATAACAAATTAATTAATCAATAAAGTTAAATGAATTGATTAGGTATGGCTAATTAATTTGCTTATATATATACATGATCGGGTTTTCTCAAGCGGGTGTTTGTCTAAAGTGAGGATACATACTACAATACAAAAAAAAAAAAAAATTAATATATTAACGACTGAAGTATTTTATCTATTAGTTATATCTTTAATTTATTAAAATAAGATTGTCTTCTTTAAAAAATTATATAGATACATACAGACACGCAGACGCACTAATTAAATTAAGCATTCGAAACTTTCGGCAAACCTGGACAATTGAAAACTTGAATTGTGGGAGCAACCGACTTCAATGTGCCATTAAATCCAATCATCACCTCATTTTATAAGTTTCAATTTGGTTTGGGTTGGTAAATAATGTTAAAGTGTCAAACATTTGGAATAGTTAATTAACAACCACCTTGAAAATTAGTGAGAAGTTTATGTTTTATATAAGCTTGTTTTATAGGTTATCTTTTAACTGAATATGTATCGAGAGACCTTTTTTTTTTTTTTTCCTTTTTTGGTGGTTGTTCTTTGCCTTTGAAAATACAACATTAAAATTCTAGTGATGTTATAATAAAAAATTTTCTCCAGACTGATTTTGATTAGCATCGCGAGGATGATGAAGGAAGCTGTTCAATATTCACTATTCGACACAGCTTTTCAACACTGAGTGTTTGGAAGCCATACAATCTTTCAATGGTTATCTTATCTATCTTCACATTGAATACGAAGAGACAATTGGATTTGTGTGCATGTAATTATTAAAAACGTTTTCTACCCAAAACGCATGAAATTAGACGACAACTAGCAAGCTTGCGTCGATAAGATTTTGGGTTACAGTTTTCATTTTGGTCCATCACTTTGGTTTTTAACTTTTCTGTACATTCATGGGTGATCGATTGATTGTAAAACGACAAAGACCATCGTCATGTCCTCTTCGGCATGGAAAATTTCATGGAAATTTCAAAAAAAAAAAAAAATTGGACCACAATTTGACCTTTTGAATACGTAATTTTGTTCTTAACCGACATTTTCGGTCAATAGTCTATCGACCGCCTTACTTTGATAGAGCGAAACTTCAAACTTCTTGTTATTTGACTGAATTAATTAAAATTTCTTTTTTTTTTTTTTTAAATGCATTCAAACTCTCCTTTGGATTATTATTATTATTATTATTTTTACCAGTCTTACCATTTTATCTTTAATGACTATTTGATACTGATAATTAAATACCTTTAATTATTTAATTAATTGAATAATATTAATAGAATTTTCTTACTTTTTTCAATAATTTTAGATTTAATTTTCCAATTAATTAGATAATTAATTAAATAAATTTATATACCTAGTATCAAACAACCATCAAAGATAAAATCAACAGAGATGTCGACACTCGCGAGGTATGGATGTGTTTTAAAACATCATGGATGTTCAATTAGCTTAATCGAACAACAAAAGAGTTATGCTCTTTTTACCTTGAATTGAATCTATATCTAATTTGAGCACCAGTAGTGGCAGATGAAGGATCGCCACAAGTGAGCTAACCAGGGTTGAATAATGAAATCTAAGTTAACCACCCTAAACTTTTAAAGATCAAACAATTTGTACTTATGAAATCGAGATACAAATTTTGTAAGTTCAATTGATACAAAATAGCTTGGTGGATTAAAGCGAAATGAGGCTCAATGGGTACTGACTTGCTTCCTCTCTTTTCATCTTTTTAGTGACAAAATGAACCAGAAGTAAGACCAAACTGAGAGTGCGCAGAGTAAAAAGTTCTCTTTTTTGTGCTCCTGCTCTTTCGGCAGAGTTCTTTCTACTTTACTTTCTTTGTAGAAAGAACTGTTGAGCCGGAATAATTTTTGTAATCCCACATTCAACAAGGAGAATGCTCTCCCTAGCGTTTGAATAAATAATTTTGGAAAAAATTAATAAAATTCAAACAATATTTCATTAGTAATTTAATTAAGGGTCCATTTGGAATTGTTTTTGAGAATTTTAAAAGTAATTTTAAAAAGCTAAAAACTAATTATAGAGTTTAAATTTCTTTTTTAATTATCACAAAATCACCTTATTATGTAATAGATTTTAAAAGCAGAGAAGAAGCCGTTTTTCCCAGCTTTTTAAAATTTGATTTTAAAAATTAATTTTATGTTTAATATATATTGGGAAATAAAATCATTTAATTTAAAGAGATTATTGTTGTTATTATTATTACTAATTATAACGAGACGTAAAAGTAAAAAATAAAATTATTAATATAAATTATTTATTTTAGTTACAACTTATTATATTCACACAATAAAAAAAAAAGTATTATCTGCACGTAGTTATAAATGTGTAAACAAAT
This sequence comes from Aegle marmelos, assembly GCA_030449875.1. Taxonomy (NCBI): domain Eukaryota; kingdom Viridiplantae; phylum Streptophyta; class Magnoliopsida; order Sapindales; family Rutaceae; genus Aegle; species Aegle marmelos. Next base: position 26,103,203 of record JASUUL010000143.1, read on the forward strand.
TATATGCAATATTATGTCTAATTCAATAATTTACGTCCTTACAGTCGTATACGGTAGAATTGACTAGAAATATACGACTATTTTTAAAACTAATAACACTTTTAAAATTAAATTTTATAAAATATTTAACTAATTCTTTTCGTAGCTAATTATTTATAAAACACAACTGATAATAATTATTTTAAAAAATATAGCACTACCAAACTGATCCCAGATCTCTAAGGTTGAAGTAATTTTATACCTCACTCTTTTATCATTTGATCAATCTTTCAAATCAACTAAGCATCCTATGAGAATTAATTTAAGAAATCAAATGCAGCAAATGTCAGTTATTACAAATATCAATTGATAACGTTACTCATACACGGTTTATATTTAACTAGTCAAGGTTCTCATAATAGAATCATTAAATATAATTGTTATTGAACATGTAATTGTTGTTCTATTGCAGTTGAAAACATAATTTAATATACGTGTAGCGTTTCTTGATTGTTGACACCTACACCTTTTAAAGCATGGATTAGTACTTTCTTTGATAATAAAGAACCTTTACTGAATTAAAGCAAGAGTACACACATCTGCAAATGTTGCCCTCAATTAAGCAAATTATAGCGTGAGTATTTGGTGCAGCAATTAAGCGAACTAAACCTTGAATTGATAATTTGCGAACTAAAAACCATAACTTTGAGCCTCCATTAAGGTATCTATTTTTGTTAAATAATTTTTCGTATTCAGATGCAATTGTCTGAAGTTCACAATTTAAAATTAACCTCGATAATCATTAGCTTGGTCCAAATAATTGATAAACCCCAATGTAATTATCAAATCTGCTTTGGGTTTCTAGGTTTATACAAATGTGGGACTTGTAGCGGCCCAGTAACTTCTTGTTCAGACCCCTTTACCGTCAAAACTTATGTTAATTCCTAAAATATCCTTTTTAATTTTTTTTTTCAAATTCATATCGTTATCTATTTTTTCAATTTCTTTCATTCAACTGTGGTAATAGTTTTCTTGTTCCACAAATTTTTGTATGACTATACGTTTAACTTATAAAAAAAAAGCATGTATATATTTGAATTAAGTAGCGTTAAAAGTGGACTCAAATAGCAAATCTTTAATTTTTATTTTTTATACATAAAAAAGAGAAAATAATAAAAAATAATTATTTAAATGTCTACATGAAATTGAAAAATGGATGAGAGATTGATGAGAGTGAGAATTCACTATTTAACCACATTGATTAGAATGCAAGGTGTTTGTGAGGGAAAAAAAAAAAAAGAAAAAAAGTAGTGTGATTAGAGAGGTTTGTTTAGATGTATTGTGGCCTTTAATGCAATTGTGATATGTGAGGGTTTTTATAAGAATTATAAAAGGGTACCAACTTTATTGGCTTGTGGATCCACATAGCAAACACAAGGGATTATTGTGTAGGGACTTTGCAATGTATTATTGTACACAGCCAAAGGTTGTCTAATAGTGTCAGTCATGCAGACGTAATAACATGTAGATCCCCCGTTGTCTATGTTTTCTCAAGTAAGGCCATAGTTTTTCCATTTATATCAAATAAGTCCCAATTTAAATTGGTCATTTTATGTACAAATGATCAAGTTATGTCCTTATTTATGGAAAAATGAAGAACGAAAGCGCCAAACGACGCCAAATCAAATAACAAACCACTATCTAATATCAAACAAAAATTATGGTTATATTGAAATTAATTTATAGTCGAATATAAATTTTACTCATACACACAAAGTGATAAATAATAAAAAATTCATTATAAATTTAATATTCTATTTTAAAGTTATTTTAATATATCCTTAGCCTCAAACAAATACTTCTATCCGACTTAGAAAAACCACAACTGTCCCCTACATAAAAAGTGTGTTGATTGTCTTCGTAATAGAACTTGGAAACTGAGAGTTGTCAAATGTCATGGGTAAATTTATTCGTTTCTTCAAAAAGTTGGCTCTCAAACGCAATTCAAGGATCGAATCACATCACCATTCAAATCCGTTGCAGATATTTTTGGCTCAAGTTTAAAAACGATAACAATAATTTTTTTTAAAAAAAAAGAAAACACGCCTAAAATTGGGTAACAGAATAATGAATATGATACAAAAGAAACAAGGGCAGTACACCCGTGAATATGATACACCCGTGCATATTTAGATAATTTTTAAGTTATAGTTAATATGAAAAAAAATTATAATTATAAAATAAAAATTAATAATGTATAGTAAATATATTTTTAAATAATAATTTTAATAAAAATAATAAAAATATTATAAATTTTTTTATTATAAAATTAATGGATGAAATTAATTTACCTTTTAAGTTTTATAGTAGTTATTATTTGTTAAGTATCTAGCTTCAATACCAAACAAAAGTTTTTCAGAAGCTATTGAGAAGCTATATACTAGTAGAACTCAACCGATGTAGCCTTAAATTGTAATATGTATCTCCAAAGTTCAGATATAGGCACCCAAGGCCATGATTTTTCATTATGAAGGCCTATCGAGGGTGCCTGCTGTCGGTATCCTTCTAGCACATGCCGAAGCTCAAAAATCAACTGAACTTTGTCTGTACACGAGATGTGATGCTACCAAACAGGTCATTCACAACTGTAAAGCTCCCAACAAAGTGCATCAAACGCATTAATCGGGTAAATCACATTACAAATATATTATTCTTTGCATTGATGAATATAGTAAGTTCCCCGATTCCATTCTCCCACACCACTTTCCGAGCCACCAATCATTTACTAATCCATTAATGTTGTATAATCAAATTCAATCCTTCAATTCTAAACTCTATAGCCAACAAATTCATTGCTACCTTTTCATTTGATCTTAAAATATTTTGTTAAACCAGACAAATAACAATGTTCCGAAGAGAGAAAAAAGATAAAAGAACTAGAAAGCTCTCAATCTCAGTTGGCTAACATGCAACTCCATCAAAAAGCTAACAAAATTATCAAATGGATCGGAACAGAGCTAGCCAAACTGATCACGAACTCATAACAATGTGTTTCTTTTATTTTATTTTATTTTTATTTTTTCTTTCTTCTTGATAGAATCATAAGATCGTGTGTTCAATTCGGAAGAATGACCATAATCATGACTTCAAAATTTTCCCCAAAACAAGTGCTTCATAGGGTGGATAAAAACTTGTAGATTTCTTGGAAAAAGAATGACAAAATAGTAAACTACAGCTAATTACAAATTACAAATATCATAAAATGAACAACAAAGTAAACTGCAAGCCTCTTGGCTCTAGTTCAATTCATGGAACTTGTAAAGGTCATTGTGGCACATCACCGAACGAGGAACCTTCTTTGCTCCCAAACGGCCAAACCCAGACTGCAAATTCTTTTAAGGTTTTCTCAATTCAAGAGCCAATGATCCTGCTACCGCCTGCTTCTTCTTCTTCTTCTTCTACTTATTGTAGATCATCATCAATCTTCCACCTAGAAGAAAATTTGAACCTTCCCCAATTCATTAAGAATTGGGACGAAACTCTTTTCAGTCTCAGTATGTACAATGACTAACAACATATGACTGCCCATTTCTTTGTCACCATCTTCTTCCTTCACTGTTAACATCCACATCCCAAGCACTTCTTCTTGAAGACACGTTAAACAATGAAACTGACCTACTAGTTCTCCTCCCCCTTATCCTAGAATCTGAACTACCACTCGTACTAGAAGATCTAGAACCACCACCAAAACAACCAAACAAGTTCCTAACGAACCTCCCAACAAATCCCCCACCCCTCTCTCTTCCTCGACTCCCTCTTGAACCCCACGAAACTCTCCTAGGCAAACCCCCATTGTTAAACCCCCCATCCATCTCCGTATAAACAACTGGCAACTCTCTCTCACCGCTTCTTCTCCCTCCTGAAAACCTTCCCACAGCAAACCCACCTCCTGGTAACCTCCATATCGTTAACCCCACAGCTTCATCCTCATTTGATTGCCCATTTTCTCCATTCTCACTCTCATCAACATTGCTCTGATTACTGTTGTTATCAGCAGGCAATTCGTGTCTACAAACAGGGCATGAATTTCTAAGTGACAACCACGGCAGTATACAATCAGAATGATATATATGCTTACAGGGCATTTCTCTAGCTTCAGATCCTAATTCAAACGCTTCTTTACACACTGCACAATGAGATTCTAACTCAACATAACTTGAATCTATCAATATGCTAGGCATGTTCTCAATAGCAGCTTTGGAAGCCGGCGGATTCTCAAATCCACCGATTCCGTTCATATCAATCTGTGATAACTGCTCAAGCAGCCGTTCAAATCCTGATCCGAGCAAAAACTCGGTCATACTCCTCGGCAAGGGTCTTAATCCAGACCCTTCACCATCATCGTAGTACAATTCATATCCGTTACCGTTATTATCGACGTCTCCGTTGACAGGTCCACGCAGCACGATGACTGGATTGAACGGAGACCGATCCCCGCCAGTTCTGCGGCTTCTTCGAAGAACCGGACCAGCCGAGTTGTTCGGATCTCGATTCGACCGGTTACTACCATTGATTATGTTATTACTATTATTACTGCTTCCAATCATGTACATCGCGGCAGCAGGGAATCTCATCCGGCCGGGGCCGGGGCCAGGGCCGCGGTGGATGTCGGTTGAGTGAATGCCACGTGGCGTATTCTCGATCTCTTCGACGAACCCGCTATCGCAGTCGGGACACGAGATGATGTCGTCTCGGCTGAAAACCCTAACGAAACGGCTGCATCTGTAACACCAGTACGATGATGACGAAACTATCGAAGACATTTGATACAGATCTGAGAAATCTCCACGAAGAATCGATATTACTAAGAAAAAAACTTCAATTTTTTTGGCTCCACGCAAGGAGTTTCATTTGCTTTTAAAATTTTCTCGGAAAACTTTTAGAATCCGAGAAAATTTTTTAAATCGGAATTTCCTTTCGGGGTGGAGTTTGGTAGAGACGAAAATTTGAGGAGAAAGAGAGAATTAAAAGGATCGCGTGAAGAAAATTAAGGGCTAAACCAGCGTCGTATTCTTTACTCCCATTTTTATTACTGCCAGTGCTTTTTTGACACGTGGTGGAGTTTTATTGGAGGTTCTAAAGGAGATTGAGTGTATCGCCAAGAGGTCAAACTGAACGCGCTGGTTGTTTTAAAGGAGACCAAGGAGCGTGGGTAAAAGTGAAAAATAAAAAAGTTCAGATTGTAAGGCCGTGATTTCGCGCTAGCTAGAGGCGGTTCAGGAATATTCGATATCTATGGAAGTGGCGGAGGTTCACTGCACTGATCTGACACTTGGGGACGGGGACGTAGCCAGCACAAGGATTGATCTGGGACACACGTAAAATTAAGCGGCACGCCACTGCCCTTTTGGCAAGCTTTCGATGGGAAGATGTGATGCACATATTTAATTAGTATTTAATTTAAAATCTAATAGTTTTTTTTTTAAATTTAGATAGTAATATGGAATATCATAATTATAATATACATTGATAATAAATTTATTTATCATAAACCGTCTCACTTTTCGATAATATTTCATGTGTTAAAAATATTGCATAATAGTTTCATTGTTAATTCAATTAAAAATATTTTTTCTTAATATACGCAACTAACTTATTATGTAATTTATTCTTAAAATCTATTACTAATAGTAAAAATATTCATATAATACAACACAAACTGCATACATAAATACATGATAAAACTCAGAATTTTGAAACTAAATAAAAAGATTAATTGAATAAATTAAGTATTAAAATTAATTAAGTTTACAACTTAGGAATCAATGTAGAAAGACTAAACAATCGTACAAAATTACTTTTAATTTAGGGAAGTATGGTGAAATCCATACTCTGACTCAATGACAAAGAAATTAACAACCGTGCTTCTTATTTCAAAGCACTAGAAAGAGGAAAAAAAATAAAAAGAGTAAAATAAATCTCTTTTTTTATTATTTTATTTTATTTTATTAATCTTTTGTTTTTTGTCTTTATTTAATGTTATAATATTTTAATAATTAATAAAATTATTTACAATTAGATATTTAAACTAAAACCAGCATGAAATCACTTAAATTTAACTACGGCACTTTTACAATTTTATAATTTAGCTGAGGTATTTTCCTAAATAATAAAACAAAGATAATTTTTTTAAAAAAATAATTATAAAACAATTCAAAAGCCAGCTCGGGCCCATGTCTCAGCTGGTCTCACGCGAACTACATCCTTCCTAGGTGATTTTTTTCTTTTATTTTTTGAAATGGAGCTCATAATATAAATTTAAATTCCCCCTTGGGCAACGGGATTCAAATGCACAGTTTTCATCTCTAATACACAAAATTTTACCAACTCAACCAATACACAATAACAAGATAAAACAATTTGATTATTACGAGATATTAAGATTAAATGCATATAATTTTAAAAATTACTTCTATATCCTACACAAATTAGTATTTACCCTCTCAATTATGTAGTGGAAGTTCATTAATTTTTTATCCACATATTTTAGACCCGTATAATCTAAAACATAACATTGCTTGTCCAAAAAATTTCGATAAAATTTTTATTTTTATTTTTATTCTCTACCAATTAAAAAAGATAAAATTCTTAATTTGGCATTGTTATTCAAGTCACCTTCCTTCTCAATTTATTATTATTTCAATAATCCATGCTTATGAAATTGGATACAAAGTTTATATATATCTTTAACAACAAAATTTTAATTTTTAATTTTTAATTTTTTGTATTTAAATATTCTTCGATAAGATTTTAAAAAAATTATTCTAATTAACAAAATAGAAATACACAAAATTGAAAAAATAGTATAAATTTCAAACATACCATCACTTAGCATAGTTTGGGGTAAAAGATTTAAGTTGGATAATTTCAACAAAATCAATTGATAAAATTGTGTTTGGTGGGCCAAATGCCTTATTAATTATCAAAATGAACACAGAGTAGGAGATTGTTTCACTTTGGTCCCACTTGACCTGCAATACAAGGTGCCAAAAAATGCTGACTGCACGACACGCGTGACGCGCATCCAACTAGACTTCGATGTAAGGCACGCACAACAAAGCCGAGGCCAGATTCGATAGAGGTGGACCACGTAACTGTACGACACGTCATCGTCGACTCACCTCGCAGGTTTCGTTTAGGCCCGCCAAATTGCAAATTCTGGAGAGCGAGCTAGCCTAGCTAGCCGGCTTTGACTTGCTCCTGGCTCCGCTCTTTGTACTTCGCAGCTTGCCGTTTGTAACTTGATAAATATTAAATTATAATTTGATATAATTTATATCATATATAAAAATAATAATAAATAAATTTAATATTATATATTATTTATGTGAGTAGAATAAATTACGTCAAATTATAATTAAGAGGTTTTTAATAATTTTTTATAAAAATTATACACTGAATTCTTCAACTGTCTTCAACTGTCATTATAATAGATATTTGACTCCTAAAATTTTATAAATAAGTATTTAAATCTCATGTGGTTGGTTAATTTTATCAATTTAGATAGAAAGGATAACCTTATTACATGTACCTCCGCTAAAATTAATATGTGAAAATACCATTATATCTAAAACAATACGTAGTGTAATATTTAAGACAATTTTTGAATGTTCGATACGTTGAAGCGGCCGGCAAAATTGCGATTAATTAAACAAAAAAAAAAATTAGTTGTTTAATGAAAATAGAATGCTCACATGATCGGGTGTTAAGAGTCATCACATACGCTAGCTGGGGTACATTATTGGTGCAAGTAAATAGAAAGGGCAAAAGGATCTTCTCTTCCCTAACCAATAATTTATTTTATATATTGCCAAAATTAAACGCATTATATGATGTATGTATGTCCACACAAGTGACGCACTTGCTATATTTTAAGTTTAAACTCTTCTCACAAACTAGATTTTCTTTTATTTTTTATTTTTATTAATGTAGTTAAGTTACGTGTGTGCGTGTGTGTGTTTCTTAATGTAGTAAAGTTATATAGTTTTTCATCCCTATTGTTTAAACATATAATTTCTCCTTGCAGAAAGTTCAATATGTCTTGGTGGAAAACTCGAAACATAAGAAACAGTATCTGGATAAATTTAATTCAATTGCTAGAGAATGACAAATTATTTGTGGTTCATAACTCTCAAAAGTCACAACCCACCACTGGGTCAAAATTCGTAAAATAAAGATATTACAAATTTAAACCAAAAAAAAAAAAGAACAAAAACAATATTCAAACTCTAGATATAAAACAAGATTCAAAGTGACGAATTTTTTTCGTCAGCAATTTAATTTAAAAGTACGTATTGTTCACCCAAATCTAACTTGTATACCCCAAGTAAAACACACACACACACAGAGCTCAAGTTACAGTATTGAAGCTCACGCAAAATTGCTTTAGCAAAAAACGTCGCTTGTTAAATGAAGAAAAATGAAGAATAATATTAGAAACCTAACATGATTTTCTAGCAGCTGATGCTTCACAATGCACGTTGAGATGAATTATTATTAAATAATTCTTTCGTTATAAATACGCGCACGAAAATGCACGGCTTTGAATAATTCCAGCGTCCCATTCCTCTAGAAAGACGTTTTAAAATTTTCGTGAACGTGAAGTTCGCACAAACACAGAAATTTCCACTGAATTGCTGCTGCCTGTAAATTGATAAAAGCATTTAAAAGCCCTTTTTTTTTCTCCTTTTCTTGTCTCCATTCAACAAAAGCAGTATCTGCTTCAGCTTCTCCTCGCATTGCAGGCTTTTCTTTATCAACTTTCACATATTCTTGTCCTTGTAAATTGAAGAATGCTTTTTTCCTTTATGGACTTGACCGTAGTGCTTACTGAAAGCTTTGAAATGAAATGACCAAACATTTTTTCGTAAGCTAAAGCGAGCAGTAAGCATGCACGTTATAGTACCTCAATTGGGTGCTTTATTTATTTATTTATTTACTTCCCACCCCGACTTTATTCCTTATATTTCGTGATTCTTTTATAAAGAAAGCTAGAAAGCTTTGGACCCCCCCAATTTGTGGGCGTGTATCGAGGCACACATGGTGTAGAATGTTTTTGCCTTTCGGTGTACACAATTTCTGTCGAATTTTAATTTATTGTGTGTGCATTTGTTTCTTGGTTAATGGTTCACAAACTGAGAGACACCATCCCAAGAATTTAATGAGAAACACGTATGCATCAAGAGCATTTTAGATTTTCTCATTATCAATATCTTCGGGTTTGTGTATATGTGTTTCTTTTATTTATTTATTTATTTATGTAAAAGTAGTGGTACATATATATCTCCACAGGTGACGTTTATTAAAACCATAAATTACCTTTGTAATTAAATTAAAACTTCTGAAAATAATCATTCACCTTTGGAAAAATGTCACACCACATGGAGCACACCTTATTTCAGATGAGATTTTTTTATCAATAATAATATAACTATGAATTCTCATATATATATATAATTTTTTTTTTTTTGTATAAGTTGATATAGCATATTTTGATTGGTTGGATTAGATATTTTTTAATCTATATAATTTATTTCTATTATTTTATATTTTTATTCAACTAATGAGTTAATGTTAAATCAGTTTATACTTATATAAGAGTTTATGGTTGTATTATTATTCGAAATAATATTATTCTTCATTTAATTACTTAATATTATGTGTATTAATTTTGTGTATTTCAATATTCAGAAACTCTGCTATGATTACTTTTTTTTTCAAAAAAGGAAAAAATAAAAATTAGATATTTTTTAATCTACATAATTTATTTTTATTATTTTATATTTTTATTCAACTAATGAGTTAATATTAAATCAGTTTATACTTATATAAGAGTTTATGGTTGTATTATTACTCGAAATAATATTATTCTTCATTTAATTACTTAATATTATGTGTATTAATTTTGTGTATTTCAATATTCAGAAACTCTGCTATTATTGCTTTTTTTTCAAAAAAGGAAAAAAATAAAAAGCCATATAATTAAATACCGCTAATTAATTAATTGCACAAAGATAGTTCAACCAATCCAAGCATCGAGAGACGTAACAAGATGAGAGCTTTTAGCAAAGTGATCTTGATGCTCTCCAATCGCAAAAAATATGTTTGTGTGTTCAATCAAACAAACATACCAATAAGATAAGATAAAATATGAGTCTTCGTTCTTTAAATAATTTTTTTGTCAATGCAGAATACTTTTCAAAAAAGAAATATCAGGGATTGGTTTGACAGTTTTAAAGTTATTTTAGTTGTATTTTCTTATTGGACACAAGACTAAAGGTCAATTTTAGGTTAAGCCAATTTTACAAGTAGCCTTTAAGTATAAATTTTCTGATTAGTTAGCAGGAAAATGAAATTGTCAAAGCTATTTCACCAAACAAGAAAGGAACAAGTTAAGAAGACAGATTAATATCTACCCTGGGAAAATAGGAAAATAGAAAAAAAAAAAATTAACCCGCCTCACCAAACTGAAAATACTGACCACAAATTTCAATGAACATCATACCTTACTGGGTGGTTAATAACTTGGTATTGCCTCAGACATATTTACTAGCTAGATGGTGCGCTCAGAAATAACAATGTATTAGAGACAATGTACTGAAATGCTATGAATGAATATTGTATAGGCTAATAAACATATAAATTTGGGCAACCATAAATCTTTGTAAGTTAACTTCTGAATAGGAATTAACAAAATCTTAAGCAATTTTGTAAGAACCAAACACTACTAGGCATGGCAGACAAATGTGAATGACTATGGATGCTGAATAAGTGGTTAGTATTCATATGATTTTGTGTAGGGTCTCAAGAATTAATCGATAGAACATCTATTTCAGCGTTATTCGACATAAACATGATAGCATGTTTCGACACATGTCGTGTGGTTAATAATTGTTTCTTGTTAATTATTATCATGCGAGGAAGAAATTAAACATATTCAGTTTTCACTTGTGAAGATTGAATTCAAGCGGACTCTCACTTTGAGGTGAGTTTACTTTGTATTGGCAGAGAAATAATGGTAGCTATATAGCCACCAGTTTTGAACCTCAGATGCCGGTTTAATTAGTGGGCTTTCGTTTAGGAAGGAGTTGGCACGAATTAATTATGTAATTATGATCCACATATAGTTGATTTTAACGCGATTCTTTTATTGTGTTTGTGTGCCGAAATTAAAGTAGCAAAAGCAGCATGAGGGTTGTAGAACCATTGAATATATAAAATTCGATGGCACTGCTTGATAATTGACAGTTGCACCCAAAAGGGAAATTATGCCATCCAGCCAATATGCCTCAACATATAGCGGGATAATTAGAATCTTAAGTGGCCAATTATTCAAAACTAATAAAAATGATTATAGAGAAAAACGGGCCCTGTTCCATAGCAATTATTATACAATAAACATTGAATCATCCAATTTAAAAAAAATAAAAATAAAAATAGAAGAGAATTTATTGAGAAAGATCCTAATAAATAACGATGAAATATGCCTTTTCTTCCTCTTCTTCTTTTTTTTTACCCGAAATAAAAAATCCAGTTGATAGATACCCGTAAACAATCACGAAGTCCAATGTCATATCAAAATACAATAAAGCACTGAATGGCGTTACAAACTAATCACTAGCAACTAGTTTAATAAGTCTGCATTTCACGGTTGAATCCAAATTTTCTATGGGTGGTAATTTGATTTTCAAAATTATATTCCACTAATCACTTTCCCACATTAATTACAGATTTAATTTTTAAAAAATAAAAACATCAAAAACCTCAAAAAATCACAACAATCTTATTAAAACAAGTCGAAATTCACTACTTAATCTATTGAGATATGATGATTTTTTTTTTTTTGGCAAGATTCGACAAAAAATCACAACAATCTTATTAAATAGGTTCGCGCATAAAACCGAATTCTCCGATCACATATTACAGTCATAAATTGATGTTGAATAAGATTATTAACAAGATTTCTATATGATGTTGTATGCATTTTTATAGTATTGATATTGGAATTATTGTGAACCCTTAGATTTAAGTAACTTCCTTATCATTTTCTTTTTAATCTTTAAAAGAAAATTATTAATTTAATTATTTGTAGATTTTTTAAAAGTTCAAGTAACAAAAACACTAATCTGGTGGATAATTTTTATAGGTTGAAATATATATATTTTTGGCTTAATTTTGTTTCGAGTTTTGCTCCTATGTTTATTTTTAAACCTCAGCTATATGAATAGTTAATAGATTTTATTTTTAGATATTGTAATTTAAAAACCAAATACTATATTATCGTGATTGATGCAGCAAGAAATTCAAAATAATCTATTAATACAGTTAGAACAAAATTATGAATGAATTCACGTATGTGAACAAATTTATGCCTCTAATTTTTAATGTAGATAATTAATATAGGTATTAGTTACAAAAACTATTGATTTGACTTAGTTATCTTTAAGTTGTTGAAAAGTATATTAATTTAGATTATTCAAATAATATTTGTTTCTCACTCTTCAATATTGAAGAGTGAGTTTCTCCCTCTTCTATTAATATTTTATTATTTTTTATTAAAAAGATATAACTGCTATAATTATTATTTATGTTTCCATAATTAATTAAATTTGATAGAGAGAAATATTTGATTAAAATAATGTTAACTTGTTTTAATTTGATGAGTCTTTTGGAGAGAATTATATTTTTCTATTCACTTACTTGCCATATCAATAAGCAAATTAAAATTTGAAGAGTAAAATTTAAATAATCTTTTGGAGATACTCTTAGTATAACTTATTTTATTTACTTATTAAAGGAGTTATGATTTGTTAGAGTATTATCAAATAAAAAGTATATTTTTTTGGGCACTCTACCTTAATTAAAAAAGTATCTCAATCTAATATTCTTTAGCTAGTTAAATTTTTTTTTTACCTAATAAATTTTAATATTTTACTTAATTTTAATAATTACAATGAATCTTTAGATCTAATATAATGATTCACTTTTATCCCTCTATTGATACTGAAGTTTTAGGCTAATACTATAGAGGGACCTTATTAACATTAGTTACAGAATTGATGTTGATTTACCAATAAAATCAATTTTTGTATTACTTGTAACCTGATGAATCTAATAAGGAATAATTGATTATAGTATGTAAAATATTATTCACGTTCTCTCATGCTTTTAAATTCTGACAAAATGGAGTCCCGAGATTCTTTTCTCTCATTTAAATTTTTTAACCTAGGGGGAAAAAAAAATTTAAGTCCATATAAATTTCTCATGTGTAATCGCTCGAATTTGCAATTTATTGTAAATGTAACTGTTATATTTGGTCATCTCATTAATTAATTATATAACGATTGTCAATATAACACTTCCTAATAAATTAGTTAATAAGAGATAACTGAATCTACTAACAATAATGGTAGCAGCTGATTAACGTCAATCTTAGGATAGAATACTGTAATTTTTAAAATAATTATTGTTAACAATGTTGTAAAAAAATTGGTTGTTAAAGAAATCATTTAAGTGTTCGGTAAATTTTGTTTTCAGAAGTACTGTGAATTTTAAAAGTAATTATGCTCATTTGGTAAACTTTTTTGTTAAATTGCTGAGAGACATAAATGACTAAAATGTATATAACGTAAGATAAAATTTACTTATATATATAAAAGCATGTAAAAAAAAATATGTGTATTATAATAATTTTAACCAAAAATAAAATTTATAGTATATTAATTTTACTTATTATTTTTTTATCTTAAAACAACTGATAATTAAATTTATATTATAGTGAATCAAAATTTAAAAAAAATCTGACCAACAAATTGATATTAATAAATTTGTATTGATGAATTATAATAAAATTTTATTATAATCTTGATTTTGTTTCCAATTTAAATAAAGATAATTTTGTTTTAGGTAATGATTTTAAGAATATTTATGAAATCATATTAAAAGATGAAATTAATTCTCAAAATTATAATCTAAAAGTTATTCATTTTCTATTTTTTAAATTTGACTGTAAGACTGACTGATTATGCAAAAGTTATTTTAATTTTTTTAACAAAATACTAAAATTAACTTTTAAATTTTAAAAATTATTGGTAAATCTCTCAAAAACAATCCTCAAGGGCCCTTAATGCTCTTGTTCAATGCTAAAGAAAGTGAAAAACTTTTGTCCTTAATGTTCTTACAAATAACTTGTGTTTGCAGACGCCGATGCATGCTATTGCTTCCTCTGCTGGACTTGAGGGTTCGGCTGCTGTAGAAAAACTTCTGGGGCACGACGATCCTGATTTTGGATTTGATCCCACTAGAGGTTTGTTTTTCAGTATTGTGAATAAGATAACGATGCTTTCACCTTTGTTTGTATCAGGTGACTACTAGTTGGGCAGATCCGGATTAGTAACAAGAGACCTGACTAGGCTCATAGTCTTTACCCAAGATGTGTCCCTGCTTCGATCTTACCAAAAAAAAAATCTACCCATCATTTGCACATCGTACATGCTACTGCGGACTTGGCGCACCTTAACGTTATAAGATTGCTTACCCTTAATCAATTTTTATCATTTAAATTTCTTAGGCACTCTTCCAAAAATGGATGGGCAACGGTGTCCTGCTTCAGGGTATGGAAAGGTAACAGAGCAAGTTCAATCTCGATTCTCAGTCCCTATTAAAACTCTCCTGCTTAAGAGCTTAAGATTGCTTTTGTTCTCCATTAATAGTCATACAAAAATAAAAATTCTTCACGAAACAAAAAAAAAAAATGCAACTTAATCATGTAGATGTCGGAAAATTATGCAGTTTGAGCTTACAAACTCAACATTCCCTTCTCATCCCATCACAAATCCATCTAACCCGCCTCCATAAAATCACTTCCAGTCATCAGAAACCACAGCCTTAATCTTCCCGTCAGCTAAAGCTATTCCATCCTCATGGCCAGCAAGTTTGCGTTCCACACAATCCCCTAAAAAATCCGCTCATAGGTGTCCTACCGCCCCGCCCACATGTCTCTCAATCTCAAAATTGGTAAACATCTGATATAAATTTATTCTTTATTTGAAATTATTAAAAATAATATGAATTTTTTATAATTATCTTTTTGAAATGGGGTGGGTTTACAAAATTTGAATGGAAAAAATATCACCACCCTTGTTGAAATCTCATCTAACTTTTCATTTTTATCAATTTACTATTAAACTGCTAAAAGAAATAGAATATAAACCTTTTTATAGTCATGATGTTGGGACCAACAACTTTGATTATTATGAGGAGAACATAAATTAATATAGGTATAGTTACAAAAACTATTGATTTGACTTAGTTATCTTTAGTTGTGATTATATAGAGGTAAAGTATGCACTACATTATATTATCATAAAAAAATTATTTTAAAAGTTTAAATATTTATATTATCTTTAATCTTTTTCTCTCAATATAATGTCTATAAATATTATATAATAGTTTGGTAACGACTCTAAAAAAAATAAATCAATGTCTTAAGCAACGTTACACTGCATATATATTTTTTGCAATATATCAATAATTATTATTATATAGAGGGTATGTATCTGAAGAGAAAATCTAGAAAAAAATATATAAATTTAGAAAAAATATAACTTATTATAATGTGAAATTTATTCTTATTTATAACTAGACTAAATTAAGATTATAACTATAATTTTTTATGACTATATGAAGGTTATTTTTATATAGAGTATTAATATAAGGAGGTTTTATAGTATTTAATAGAGTTGT
Organism: Aegle marmelos; assembly: GCA_030449875.1. Taxonomy (NCBI): domain Eukaryota; kingdom Viridiplantae; phylum Streptophyta; class Magnoliopsida; order Sapindales; family Rutaceae; genus Aegle; species Aegle marmelos. The sequence goes on from JASUUL010000143.1 coordinate 26,118,986, forward strand.
ATAAGTGTATAGAAAAAATGATTTTGCCCTCTAAATTAAAAAACCCAAAATAAAAGAATTAGAAAACCATTTTTTTAATGTTAATACTTTTGAAAAAAGATAATTATATTAACAAACTAATGTTATCTTAGTTGTTCTTAGAGCATATATTTTTTACTAATTTTAATAAACACAGTTGTTATGATATTAAATTTAATAAAAATAAAAATTATTCTAAGAAGTTAATTTTACCTTTTTTTTCACCTTCTTTTTAGTACTGTTAACCTTCACTGAACTAAAATAGTAAAACTAATTTGATTTAAGGTAAAATAGTGAAACAATGAAATTACAAAGTCAATAATTTTAGTCTTTAGAGGGATATATTTAGAGTTAATATAGAATTAGAATTATTGACAGTATTTACTTTACAAAATTGAGTCGAGAATAGCAATTGAAATTATAGAGCCCGCCATAATTTTGGGAATGAGGAGTGAGAGACTCATTTCCAAGGAAGGGGTGGGAATGAGTCTCCCATTTCCAAAATTGATCATTTTACCTCTCTCCAAAATTAATTAATTAATTAATATACTATTATAGTAATTATTAATAATTATAATTTTTGAATAAATAATTACAATAATTAATATATTTTTATTATTATAATGAATAAATATATTGTTCTAATAATTACTAATATAATTATATAATTATTTCATATATTATTACTAATAATTAATTAATATATTAATATATTATTAACAATAATATATTAATAATGATAGTTTTTGAATAAATAATCACTATAATTAAAATATAAAATAATAATTATGAAAATATTTCATTAAATATTTTTAATAATTTGTTACAATGTAACTCATTTCTATTCTGATTTTAAGATAAAGTAAACACATTAATTGATAATTCAACTCATTCTTATTTTGATTCTTACCGTTCAAGTAAATATTTTATTCTGACACTCATTCCTTATTTTTATTCTAACCCGTTCTCATTCCGACCAATTTCAATTCTAATTTATTCTGATTTTAGTTTAATAAACACAATATAAGTCTCTTTGAAAGGCTCGACCAGATCGAATACATTAAAGGATTACAATCCTTCTTTTAGTTAGACTATTGGCCACACTTTAAAATTCTCTTAAAACCTCCTTATACAATACTAACAAATTCACTATTGTTATTGACCCTCCTTTTAATGATTCTCAACTTTTTAAAATTTGTTGTAGGATGGATTGATTATATCAAAAGTAATTTTTTTAAAAAAATATCATCAAATGTCAAATTTCATTTTGAATTTTTTAAAATCACTTTTAAATCCCAAAAATAATCTCAAATGGATGCTTAGTTACATTTTCTTATTTGACACAAGACTAAAGGTCAATTTTATGTTAAGCTAAGTTTACAAGTAGGCTTTAAGTATACATTTTTGATAGTCATCAGGAAAATGAAATTGTCAAAGCTATTTCACCAAACAAGAAAGGAACAAATTAAGAAACAAATTAATATCTATCGAAAGAGAGGGGGAAAGGAAAAAAATACTAATACACCCCACCAAATTGAAAATAGCGACTATAAATTTTAGTGGATGTAATATACTATTGAATTGCTTAACTTAACAGTCTCAGACATATTCGCTTAAGTCTTAACTTAGTAGTCTTAGACATATACCACTAGCTAGAGGGTGTAAGTAGAAACAATAATGTATTAGAGACATTATACTAAAATGCTATGAATGAATATTTTATAGGCTAATAAGTACATAAATTTGCGTAATCCATAAATCTTCATAAATTAACTTTTGAATATGACTTAAATCTAGAAACCCTAGAGATATTATCCCAAAAAATGCTTGGCTAGCAAAGCTGAGGCAATTTTGTAAGAACCAAACACTACTAGGCATCGAAGACAAATGTAAATGACAATGGATGCTGAATAAGTGGTTAGTATTCATATGATTTTTGTAGGGTCTCAAGAATTAATAATGCCCTGGTAAGGGAGGAATAACGCATGATGGTGTAGCAATCGACAGCAATTGTTCAAAGTTATTCCACATAAACATGATAGCATGTTTCGACACATGTTACATGGCTAATAATTATCACGCGAGCAAGAAATTAAACATATTCAGTTTTCAGTTGTGAAGATTGAATTCAAGTGGACTCTCACTTTGAGATGGGCGTTCTTGGTTTTCGCAGAGAAATAATGGGAGCTAGCCACCAGTTTTGAACCTCAGATGCCAGTTTAATTAGTGCGCTTTCGCTTAGGAAATAGTTATCATGAATTAATTACGGAATTATGATTCACACTTCGTTGATTTTAATACAATTTTTTATTGTGTTCGTGTGCCGAAATAAAGGTAGCAAAAGCAGCATGCGAGTTGTAGAACCATTGAATATATATAATTCGATGGCGCTGCTTGTTAATTGGTAGATGCACCCTAAAGAGAAATTATGCTATCCAGCGAACACGCCGCGATATATAACGGCATAATTAGAATCTTAGTGGCCAACTATTGAAATCTAATAAAAATGATTACATACAAACATGAGCCCTCTTGCTCAGCAATTACCAGAAAATAATCATTGGATCATCCAGTTAAAAAATAAAAAATAAAAGAAAAGAAAACTTATTGGAAAACATCTTAATAAATAACGATCAAATCTCCCCTTTGCTGTTGTTCTTTTTCTTTGTTTTTTTGTATTCAAAATAAAAATCGAGTTGACAAATACCACTACCTAATAATAGTAGACAATCATGAAATCCAATGTGATATCGAAGTACAATAAAATAAGTCTGCACCTCACGTTTGTATCCAAATTTTCTACGGAGGGTAATTTGCCATTCATAATTATATTCCACTGATCAGCTTCCCAAGTTAATTAGAAACTTTTTTTCTTTTATAGAATAAAGACTAATATAAATCATATGATCAATACCCTCAAAGATTATGAAAAAGTGGAAGAAAAAATCTTCTGTATTTACAAAAGAATTAGGGACAATATAAAAATTTCTAGGATAAATCTCGATAAAAGATCTTAACGATCTTATTAAATAGGTCCATAAACAAAATTGAATGTTCGGAACAAATATTACAGTCATTTATTATGCTCATGTATTGAATAAGATTACTAACTTTAATTACAGAAGGTATGTTAATTAACCAATAAAATCAAATTTGTGTTAACCTGATGAATCTAATAAATAAGGAATAATTGATTATAGTGTGTGAAATATTATACACGTTCTCTCACGCTTTTAACTTCTGACAAAAAGGAGTCCCAGGATTCTTTTCCCTCTTTTAAATTTCTTGATCTAGAGGAAAAAAAAGTGAATCAATAAAAAAACAAATAGTCAATTCACGAAAATATAATTTTTAGTCCATATAATGTTCTCATGTGTGATGGCTCGAACTTGCAATTTCTCGTAAATGTAACTGCTATGTTTGGTCACCTAAATTAAGTAATTATATAATGACTATCAATATAGCACTTCGCAATAAATTAGTTAATAAGACATAACTAAATCAACTAACATTAACAGTAGGAGCTGATAAACGTCAGCCATATATATATATATACACACTCAAATTTTTATTCAACAATTCTAGAAATAATAATTTGAAAAACAAAAAGAATAAATACAACACAATTTCCACCTTTTTACAAAACGAAGCCAAGCATTCCCACAAATCAATTCATCATCATGAATTAATCAACACAAAAATAAAAATCTTAATTATTCTCATCTCAGTATATAATTAATATCAGTGAATAAATGTGCTCACGACCTTTTTAATTTGATCAACGAACGAGGTATACGACACCGTTCCATCATTCCCCGCAAGCACCCTGTACTTGTCCTTCCTCGTAAAGTTTGTGCACTCAAAGCCTAAAGTAGCAGCCAAGATTCTTTGAACGTAATTTGCCACGTCATGTGGGCTCTTACCGGAGGAGCAAGTTGCTTCCACCGGCAACTGGTTCAAGAACGTCACCTCATAAACTGGTCTAGGGTTCATGAAGAAGAACATTGGATCCAAGCCTTTCCAGCCTCTAGCTGTAGTTGCATGAAAAAACCCTACTCTGTAGTTCATGGCCACAGGCACTATCCGGTCGGTTAATTCGGCGAATAAGGCACTGAATCTTAATAAAAATGGTTCTCTACAAGTTGTGCCCTCGGGACAAACCACTAAGTCACCGTTTGATAGTTCCCTTTTGATTTTTTCGGCATCAACATCACGAATTCTAGTTAATCTAACGGTGGGGATTGGAGATAGGATTTCTGATAGTCTTGAAATGGAGTATGTGACAGCTGGAATTTTGCGCCTTAGTACGGTGGATAATACCACGGGGTCCATCAGTGTTCGGTGGGTACATACAAAGAGAACGCCGGTGCTGCTGCCGGAGACAGGTGGTGGGGGCTTTCCTTTTACAATGATCTTGCCTCCAAATATTCGGGATATGTAGGGTATTGCCCACATCGGTAACATTAGGCCAACGACGATTCGGATTAGTGCTAGTAAAATCCCTAATGGCATCCATAGGAGGATTAGGAGAGCCGTTGATGGTGTTGGGCGCTTTACAAGACGGCCATCGTGGAAGATCACCGGCAACGGACGGAGGACTTGGTGGTCATAATGATGCTTCAGGTTGGTGATAAATGGTGGATGCATTTGTTCCTGTTATCAAGTTCATGCAAAAGTCAGTATTATATACTTGAAAGACACCATGTTTTATATGCCAAAAAGCTCAAAACTATAAATCTATTTTTTTTTTTTGCATGCAATTGCACACCCTCCAAAAAAAAAAAATACATGGAATTCAATATGCGACACAATTCTACGGTATATGTCATTAAGATAGTGAATTAATATTAAATTATATCACATTTGATAGTTTTACTCATCATAATGTAGATATTCATGATGCTACCGCTCATAAAATGTTCTAATATCATGCCTATATGTATCGCTTACCTTGCATAAAGATAAGAAGGAAGAAGCCGAAGCTCTTCCTAAGCCTAACGTAGGTTTTTCATCAACAAACATTTTTGCGGCGCGACTGAAGATGGAAGAAAAGTCTCCTTGAACAAACCCAGTGGCGAATCCAAATCGGTTCACCAAAAGCTCACTTCCAATAACTTCATCGGCACGCAAATGCTCCTTCACAAACCTCTCCACCATAACCCTAGGCGTCTTGGTCACCACCACTCTCTTCTCACACGAGGTAAAGACTCTCCACGCCTCCATATCAATATCATCCATATAGAACTTGGGCAACACGGCCCTCGCCACCGATTCAATCTCAGTCATCCTCAAACCCACCGTCGCAACAAATATCATCATTTTAAGTCCTGCATCCCCAAACCCTAACGCATCCAGCAACCGAATCACGGGCCACAATATCAACAACAACGCAAACCGAATCAAACCTGAAGCCTCAAATGCTACTAACATGAAGTAAGAGAAGGGATCAGGATCCTGCAATAGAGTCCCTTCAAACTCCGAAACTACCGATGATGATGTTTCCATTATCATTTCTATTGTTTCTTGATCTGGTTTCTTTTTTTTGTTTTTTTTTTTTTTGTGCGAGTACAAAAAATTTACGAATCTTGCTTGTAATCAGCAGGTTTTAAGGTTATAAGGTTTTGATGTTAGGGTTTGGATTGACCGATCTCTCATGAAAGAATGAGGCAGTTTATCAGTTTACAACTACCTGCTTATATAGAAATTTTTGGCTCTCTCGGTTGATGTATCAACAAAGAAAATAGGATTATACGCCACGTTAACATTACAAAGATTTGATTACTTAACTCCAACAACTTTTGTCTACTCATATTTGCTGCCCATTTGTAAATTTGTATTAGTGTCCACGTGTAACCCTTAATTAGGTTACTAACTAGCCGCCGTATATTTGTGATCTTGTCATGATGATATAACTATTCGTATATACATACGCATAAAAACGTTTACAAATTTTATGACTGGGTTTATTTCCACGTTGTTAATTTCGCGGGAAGCTTAGCTAAGTTTTAAAAATGTTTTCGCATGTCAACGACCTTTTTCTTTCTCTTTTGGTTTTTGTCTCCAATTTCGGAGTTCTCTTGTTTGATCATCATTTCGTCTAGAGTTTTAATCTCAGTTAGTTGTGGTGACGCTTGTACGGTGTTGCTCGTTCTGAATATTGCAAAGCGTCATATATATTAGCATGTTGACTGTGAAAATTGATATACGCGGGTTATATTGGTATTTTTCATTAAATCTTTTGTAATAATTTATAGAGAAAATGATCAAGTTGGATTAGCGGTTTAAAATAATGGTTTGTTGATGTGCACGAGGCATTTGATGATTGATGTCACGTACTGATTATTTGTTGTGGGTGAATAATGGATTCGTATTTTCTCCTTGGACAAGGGCGTACATGTCATTGCTGGCTGTTAGGTTTTTATTTGTCTCTGTTGACTTTAAATAAAAAGATAGCAAAGTCGGAAAAATAAAAATATCCTCATTGCTAAAATCATCTTGTATGAATGAGTACTTATATGAAATTACTAGTTAGGAAAAAGAGAAAATTCTTAAGGTAAACTTAGGGGGGGAAAAAGAAAGAAAGAAAGAAAGAAAATTGGTTGAGATTGAGAACCACCTTTGTGAAAAGATTAGAGTAATTATGCAAGTAAAATTGCCGTGTTTAGCATAGTTTGGCTGGCCGTGAATGTGCTTCGTGTGCTCGTGGCCACTTAAATTCGAGCGACAACAATGAATAAGGTTTGGTGTTTTCATATATGAAATTTCTCATCCCATCCAAATTTTTTAGTTTTTATATGGCTGCATTGCTATATATAGTTCATTTATTGCAGATATCTGCTTATTTAAAATAAATATTTAAGTCCAAACAATAAGATCTGGGTCTAATTGTGAAATATAATTTTAAATAATATTTTATAGCCTCTGCATATTTTAAAACATATAGACAATCACACCGCAAGGTTGGTACGTAAGGAACATAGAGAAATTGACATCTGGTTTCAAATTTAGTAGTCATTGTCGTTTGTTATGTCCATTGTCTTTTTCAGCGGGCGGTGGTGGTGAAGGGCCGGCCACTAATGAATTGTTCGTAAAGCTAGAGGTCCACTTGGAAAGAAGACCAATCACGAAAAAAAGCCGTATGGCTCCACTGGAAGCATCATCTCTTTATAACGTGCTCAATGGAGTCGTACATGTCATTAATTTAGCTCACAAACATTTTGGGCACATGAAACCGGGCCTAATTTTTCTTTTTTCCCAAAAAAAAAAAAATTGTATATTACAATCTACTGATATTAAAAAAAAAAAAGATCAGGGGTTTTACCGTTACAACTTACAATTACAGCTTAATCCGGAGGTCTACTACATGTAGTTCAAAATCTATGATCTTTACTACTAGTACACGACCAGTAAGCATTTCATCTAGTAAAAATTTTCAAATTCAACGCGGCAATGGACGATTTAATTTTAGTAATTTTGCCAACCGGCCTCGAATAACTTGTAAGCCACTACTAGAAATGATTCCAAGTAGTTTCAATAAATTATTGCCTGTGGGTGAAGGCAAGTTAATGATCTCAGTATGCAAAATCAAAGCTGCGATTTGGCTGTCATAACGAGAAGCTTGCAAGAAGAGAAATACAAAGTTGGTTAGAAACTTGGCCTTTATACTCTGGTTGCTCAACTGCTTTTCTTCATCTCTCCCTTTTGGTAAAAGTTATCAATTTTTTCGTATGTTTCCTCTGTGTGTGTGTGTGTGTGTGTGTTTTGCCTTAATCTTCTCCATGTTAGGTGAGGTTGGTTTGAAGATTTATCCACTGAAAATGTATTACAAAGGTGAAAATTTTGCTTATACCAAGAAATGGATAAGCAATATTGTGACCCAAAATTAAACGTTTAAGCTAGGGTTCTGTTACGTACGTGTGCTCAGTTAAGCCAAAACATGCGTACCTTAGGACAAATGGCTTAAGTTTATAAACTGAAGAGGTGGTTACTAATCTACTTTGCGTAAGAGACTAATAATTCTTACCATAGACATGACTTTGTGCCTTGTCTTGAAATGATTAAAATTTGTCGACTGGATAGCTGTCTTTCTAATCTCCTGTCTGCGTCAAGAGATTAATAGTAGTTCTAGAGCTTTACTCGCGGGTAGATTGCCCTCCAAACCTTCTCAGCAATTTACATTTTAACAATTATGGGTGGTTGCTGCTTTGGTTGGGTATACGCATTTTATAATCGCCCTCTAATATTATTGGGCCTTAGAAACTGGCTCGGCCCAAAGAGGTTGATGCTTTTCTACGAAGAATCCAAACCCAGGCCTCGGCCATGACCCATCTATAAATCCATAAAATTGGACCCAGCGAGCATGAAAGGATAGCAGTAATAGCGTCATCCGTTTTAGTCCAAAACCGAATGAAACCCAAATGTGAGGGTAAGAGATTGCTTTGTCATAACCTTTTACCCGACAAAGGGCTGACTTCGTTGTTATTGTTAATATTATTTATTCATAAGATAATAATGTTAGCCTTGCCTCTGTTTATTTATTTTTATTTTTTATTTTTTCTTTTAAGAATAGCCTTGCCTCTATATTTTAGTTGCTCAAGATAAGGATGATTTTGCAGACATGTGCCTTCCCAATTAATAATGTATTACTTTTTTGTTTTTGATGCTCACATGATGTGTCTCTGCGCATTTTGGCTATTATCAAAACCATCAAACCTAACCCTAAATTCCAACAAACATAAAATAAAATAAAATTTGCCAAAATACCTTAACACCGTTTTTTTTAACATAACCCCAAAAAAAAAAGGCCGAAATTATTGTCACCGGTACTCTTTTACACAATTCGGGTTCCCCCACGTGTCCACGTACAAACATTATTGCCCGAGTCCCTTCATCCCCTTCCGTGACTTCAGTGCTTAATTAATAGTAAAACTTACAGCATTAAATGCCGTGAAACTTGAGCTGACCGATCGTGTTATTATTATTATTAATTAATTAATTAATTAATAATCGGAAGGAGACAGTCAAAAAAATTTGAGTAAAATTTAATCCCTCGCCTCCTAAGATAATTTGCACCATGCATAGTTAAATACAAAAAAATTGAATGGGCTTTTACCGTTACACATGGGGATGCCTCATCGTTTCTGGTCTCCAAAATTCCACACGTCGCCAATGTTTTGGTCTGATTTAGCAAAACATTGGCCAATGCAAAAAGCAAAAGCATTCCCAAGAGAACCAGCGGCCCCCGATACCCCCATTGAAATTTACAACGAAGAGAAGAGAAATTAATAACATTCAACAAACACTTGGTGCCCAAGTTGCAGAGAATCCACTACGTATTTGCAGTTGCCTCCGGCTTCTATGGACAGATATTTTACTTTATGTACTCACGAACAAAATGGGACCATTCAATTCACTTATTCACGTACGGTGATGAAATAAGCAGTTTCATTGTTTTAATTTGTGTATATTTAACTAATTCGTATTATCTATCATCTTGGGTTTTGTGTCCTCTTCATGTTCGTGGACTGGACCACTTCTTGGTCTTAACGTGTATAATATATTATATATATCATCGGCTTTTGCTTGCTCACATTATTTAAAAGGAAAGAGTCAACAGACGGGTTCTTCAGCTTCGTTATTATCTACTTCATCATTCATCAAGTTGTATTCTTTTGATACAAGGTTTTATTTTATTTTTTAATTATTTTCTCCGCTGCGCCTCTCAAAGGTAAAGAGCGAGATTCTAATACTCTCTAGTTTATAGTGATGCATAATAAAAATTGTAGTCGATTTTCCTCTAATGCTTAATTTGTTGTACATTTTCAAAGAGAATTTATTTTCGTAGAGTTTTATCGACATAATTTTTAAAAAATTAGCTATAAAAAAAATAAAATTATTAAATAAATAAAAGATATTTTAATATTTTAAAAAAAATTTTTAATCTCTATTCTCGTAAATTCAAAATTTAAGTTTTCATTATTAAATATAAAATAATTTATTTAATATATAAAAATTCTACTAAAAATGCATTCAAACAAAAAAAATTAAAAAAATTATGAGATTAAATAAATACTCATAATTATTAAATAAATTATATTAAACAAGCATTTATGCTAGTTGTGCTTGTGCGTTTTTTGCAAATGATACTTTAATGCTCAAATTAGTATTTAGTTAAGCTAAGGTTATCAAATATTATAAAAACATCATTTTAAAATTATCTTACTACTCATAACAAATAAAATATTATCTTAATATTAATACTTGTAATTGAAAGGCCAATTTAATAATGTTATTTTTAACACAATTGTTGTTAACTATATTGTATAAAATTTATTTTTAAAAGTATAAGGACTTTTAAAAGTAGTCATGGATGTTTAGAAAATCTTATTGTTAAATTATATGATTGATAATAACAACAACAAAAATAATAATAATATCTTTAAAGTTAATAATTTTATTTCTTAATTAATAAGGATAGTTTTATATTTTTATAATTTATACAAGTATATATATGAAATTATATTAAATATAAAGTTGATTGTTAAAATTATATTTTAAAAAATTTATTCATTCACTTCTTTTTTAAATATATTTTAAAATGAGATGATTTTGAGCTAAATAATTTCTAAAAAAATTTTATTAAAATTTTTTAATTTTTTAAAATTATTTTTAAACCTCCTAAAAAAATCTTAACTGATCTTAAGACAACCTCACGAAGCACAAGCATTTTTGAACTTTTATAAATTTTGTGTTACGTATTCACAATATTGGTCGTGTAAGTAATAAAAATTAAAAAAATAAATAGGGCAAATATCTATTTTTTACATTTTGAAAAAGGCCAAATATTTTGATATCGTCCCTTTTCTGACAAGAGCATGCCAATCTCAATCTCAATCTCAATCTCAATCTCAATCTCAATCTCAGATAAATGGACACCTATACCACGCGCGGTCAAAAGGCGTGGACAAGATTCTCCACGTTAGTGCACCACGTGTGCCATTTTCACCGGTCAAGTGCAAACGACAAGCGTGGTGGTATCTTTTATCTCCTCTATTTTAGGCAATGACGTGGCAACGAAACAAATGAGTTCGTACCAAAGTTTTATGTACTTTTAGTTCCAGAGGATACGTTCTCTATGTACGGCTTCTGTCTCACATTGTTTGACTGCGGAGAGGATTTGCATTGGCTTAGATTATGCGAAAATAGAATCGAAATAATTTAGATAACATACAGTGTTATTTTGAATTTATTTAGGAAATAAAATAGCATTGTATACTCATAATATTGCTATAGTCTGTCCCAACGAATCATGAAAATATTAATAATACATATAATACGGAAAGTGAAATAATTTAAATATTAAAAAACTGTTGGATACTAGCAAATATATCAATTTTATGAATTTTAAGATATACATTAAAAAAAAAAATAAATAATACAGTAATATACTGTGAGATAAGTATGCAAAAATTTTCTATAATAAGAATTAGATAATTATTATAACTTTAACAAAATTTTAACTTTTTTTTGGACTCATAACTCGCCATCTAAAAATATTATAATTTAAACAAAATTCTCTAAACGTGGAAGTAAAAGAAAGAAAAAAAAAACAACGGAAAAGAGAAAAATGAATCCATACATATATTTATGATAGAGCAATAAATCTTTATATAAGTTTTATCGTGACTGCTGAACATTTTTTTAAAATATAATTTTTTTCAACTTATATAAAGTTTGGTTGAATTTGACCAAAATTTTCGATATTTAATTGTTAATAAAATTATGAAAATAATATGACACGTTGTGGTTAGGCTTCTTTTAGAATTTTAATTACAAAAAAAAATAATAAAAAAAAAATCAAACATTATTGTCCTATTATCATTTATCAATTATTATTAATAGGTTCAAATACTTTTAAAAAAAGTCTCAACAAAATTTATTTACGAAAAAATAATCCATGACTTATTATTAGTATAAAACTTATTATAACAAGATTTTATGGTACTCAAAATGTTATTGTAGACGATAAATTTAGTGTTTAGTTCACTTTGATAAAATAAAGAATAACGAACAAGAAAACCTAAATCGATGAAAACTAAAATTTTGCCGCATGAGTCATGTCTCTTTTTATTTATGAAAATGACTGTTACATTTAGGGTTTTAAAATTACGGTCTTCAATATTTTAAAACCCTGTTATATATTAAACCTAAAAATAATGTCACTATAAAATTAAAATGTGCTGAGATCACCATGCCAAATTACCCTGCATGTATTTTTTCATATGAGAAAATTCTTAACTGTAATTTAGCATTTAATCTCACAAATATAAAACCCTAGAGACCACTCTTGCAAGAACAAATCCATTCAGAATCAATCTTAGCCGTCATTTCCTTCATCAACGGTCCAGATCACTCCACTTTTCAGCTTATTACCGCCCTTTCTATTCTTCACTCCACTCTCTGTCTTTCTCTCAACAATGGCTAAAGCCTCCATCATTACAGAATTCTCACTTCATCCCACAATCAAAGCTTAGTTTTTTCTATTCGCTTCTTCAAAGTCCCCATTTTTAGCAGTTTTGTTCATGGATTGTTGGTTTTGATCGTAAAATTCATCTTTTTGAGCTTAAACAAAAAACCCCAGTTTCTGTCTATCAATTTTCAGCTCAAAGTTTCAATCTTTAATGAGTAAATGATCATTGATATTGTTCGACTTCTTCAAAGATGATGCCTGATGTATCAATACGATCATCCATGTACAAGAGTCCTGACTATGTTGAAGATTTAGGCAAGCTGATTCGTGAACAAAAGCAGCAGGAGCATCTGCAAGAAGCAACACAAGTTAATAGCACTAGTGCTGCTGATCTTGAAAAGGAACTGAATATTTATAGAAGTGGGTCTGCCCCACCAACTGTTGAAGGTTCTTTGAGCTCAATAGATGGTTTGTTCAAGAAAATAAGCGATAACAATGGTGGGTTTTTGAGTGAAGAAGAGTTAAGGGCTGATCCTGCTTATGTCAATTATTATTACTCTAATGTGAACCTAAATCCTAGACTGCCTCCTCCTTTGCTGTCAAAGGAGGATTGGAGGTTTACCCAAAGATTGCGTGGAGGGGGAGAAGTTGGAGGGATTGGTGATAGGAGAAAGGGGAATGGGTCGCTTTTCGCCGTGCAGCCAGGTTTTGGAGGGAAGGAGGAGGAGAATAGCGGCGGCAGCGGTGGAGGAGGAGAGTGGGGAGGTGATGGCTTGATAGGGTTGCCGGGGTTGGGATTAGGGAGTAGGCAGAAGAGCATTGCAGAGATTATTCAGGTGAAAATTTGGTGACGGTTGTTGGTTTCTGGTTTTCGTTTGGTTTAGATTTTGCTGAATAAATGTTGTTTCGGTTTGGTTTTGGATTGTAAATTTTGTTATTGTTTGGTTCATGAGTTGGTTTTTAAATTGTATGGTGTTGCTAGGTGATAGTTTGATGTTTAGTTAATGGGATAAAGTTGATCAATTGGAGATGGAATACTTGTATTTCATGCTAATTGTAGTTACATTTTTCCTTTCAGATTATCTGATTTGTACTTTGTCTCAATGTTTACAGCATGATGGTTTACTTTTGGAGAACAAGGAATTATATTTAAACTTGAAAGATTACGTTTTGATTATTAGACAAATGGCTTGGATTATTAGATGCATGCGTTTACATTTCCTTATATAGAATGCTGATGTTCAATGTCTTATACTGTTTTCATTTGGTTGTTTAACTGTTTTTGCATTACTGTTGACAATAAACATCTGAGTGCTCTATCCAGAAAAGAAAGAGAAAGAATAAGGAAGAAAATTAATAAAAGGAAAGAAATTGAGGAAGAAAAATAATAAAAGAAAAGAAATTGACTGTATTGTTGAAGGATTAGAAATAGTGAATTACTTGCATTGGCACTTGGTTTTTCCATTCTGCTAGTGGAGTTAATTTGTCTGCTTTGACATTTGGTCCACCAATTGAATCCTGTTGCACAAAGGTTTGCAAGGATGTGTCTGTCGTTTTCTATAATAAACAAACGAATTAAGCACATAAAACCATAATCTTTTACCTTTGTGTCGATTTGGTGCAAAGTGATTGGTGTCAGTTGGTGGCTGACAAGGAGCGGAGTTGCTTGCCATGATGGCTGGACATTTTTGAAAATTTTATTTTAATTGTGTGTTATATTGGCTGCTGATAAGGATTGATTATCTTTGTTGCTTCTTTTTAGGGGATGCATGTTGTTTGCTTATTGTTCACACGTAACACTTTTTAGTCTTCTCTTCCGTCCTTGTCGATGATCATCATATTTGTACACATGCATGCATAGATATATATACTTATGTATTTGCATTTTCTCACTAGGTAAATGTGGTTGCAACTCCTAGAAAACGATGTGTTTCAGTGGTTTAAAAACTATGTGGTTGCAACTCCTGGAAAATAATGTGTTTTAACTGGTTTAAAAACTATATATGAGCATATTCTTTAATAACTGTGCGCTTCTTTATCGAGCATATTGCAGATATGATTTTGTCAATTCTATCATTTCTTTTAAAAGATAGGATTCTCTAATAATTAATTCTTTAGTTTGTTTAATCCTATTTCATAGTCATTTTTATTTAACCTTTTTCTGGTAACACACGTAGTTCTAGTTGGATCGAATTGGTTATGAGCAAAATATGTGCTTATTTACTCCCTCTACTCACAAGCCTCTCTTTCTCTTACATGCCATGTGCTTTATAATTTCCTTTTGTAATGCAGGATGATATGAGTCATGGAGCCCCTGTCTCAAGGCATCCTTCTCGTCCCCCTAGCCGCAATGCATTTGAGGATGCTATTGAGAGTTCTGAAACCCAGTTCGCTCATCTACATCATGATTTATCATCCATTGATGGTTTGGGTTCAAGTGCAAATAAACAGGGCATGCCATCAGCTCAAAGTGTTGGGACATCGGCTTCTCATTCATATGCCTCTGCTCTGGGTGCCTCCTTGTCAAGAAGCACTACTCCAGATCCTCAACTTATGGCTAGAGCTCCTAGTCCACGCATTCCAACTGCTGGAGTTGGGAGAGCTAGCTCTATGGATAAAAGAAGTGTTAGTGGTCCAATCCCCTTGAATGGTGTCTCACCTGGCTTGAAAGACTCTGCGGAGATAGTAGCAGCTTTGTCTGGCTTGAAGCTGTCAGCAGATGGCGTGGCAGATCAAGAGAACAATTCAAGGTCGAAAAATCAACATGGAATGGATGATCGACACAGTCTCTTCAATTTGCAAGGTGACTCCAGACATGTGAAACAACATCCTTTCTTGGGTAGGTCGGAATCTGGACATCTTCTTATGCATTCTGGTTCGCATTCAACTAAGGGGTCTTATCCAAATATGGGCAAAAGTGGGGTGGGCATTGATATGAACAATGCTTCTTTGATGGCTGATGGGCATAAATCTGCTTTGTCATCATCAAACTCTTACCTAAAAGGACCCTCGACCCCAACTCTTAATGGTGGAGGAAGTTCACCTTCTCACCATCAAGTTATGGGCAACATGAATTCTGCATTTTCAAACTTTAGCTTAAATGGGTATTCTATGAATCCTTCATCACCATCCATGATGGGAAGCCCAATTGGCGGTGGTAATCTGCCACCTTTATATGAAAATGCTGCTGTTGCATCTGCAATGGCAGGAAATGGCTTGGACTCTAGAACATTGGCGAGTTTGGGTTTAGGACCAAATATAATGGCAGCGGCAGCAGAATTGCAGAATATCAATAGGCTGGGGAATCACACTGCTGGGAGTGCTCTTCAGGTACCTCTTATGGACCCGCTGTATCTTCAGTACTTGAGATCAAATGAATATGCTGCGGCACAGGTTGCATCCCTCAATGACCCCGCAATGGATGTTAGTAATTCATACATGGATTTACTTGGACTTCAGAAAGCATACTTAGGGGCATTGCTGTCACCTCAAAAATCACAGTATGGTGTACCTTACCTTAGTAAATCCGGTAGCTTGAACAATAATCTCTACGGAAATCCGGCATTTGGCCTTGGCATGTCGTATCCTGCCGGTCCTCTCCTTCCAAACTCTCCTGTAGGATCTGGCAGTCCAGTCAGGCATGGCGATCGCAATATGCGCTTTCCTTTAGGGATGAGGAATCTGTCTGGTGGTGTCATGGGACCGTGGCACTCAGAAGCTGGAGGTAGCTTGGATGAAAGTTTTGCATCCTCCCTATTAGATGAATTTAAAAGCAACAAAACTAAGTGTTTTGAGTTGTCTGAAATTGGGGGCCATGTTGTTGAGTTCAGGTATGTATTTGCTGATTAAACTTTTAGTCCTCTTATGCTGGTTTCCAGAAGTTTAATACCTTCATTTATTACCGTCTGTTGACAGTGCTGATCAGTATGGAAGCCGATTTATTCAACAAAAGCTTGAAACTGCCACAACAGAGGAGAAAAACATGGTTTTCCAAGAGATAATGCCCCAAGCACTTTCATTGATGACTGATGTGTTTGGCAACTATGTGATCCAGAAGGTACTTCTAATTTAAAAACCATTGTGATTATGGAACTCCTATTAAAATTATTTGATTATTTATTCAGTAAAGAATAGTTATATTTCTGTACATTCAATTATGTTTCAAGATATTGTCTAAGAATTTAGAGTTGTTCACTCTTCATGGCTATTTTGGTACCTTGTTACCTCAGTTTTTTGAGCATGGAACTGCATCCCAAATCAGAGAACTTGCTGACCAATTAACTGGGCATGTGCTGACCCTTAGCCTTCAGATGTATGGCTGTCGAGTGATCCAGAAGGTTTGCTTTATTTTATTGAGTCAATCCAACTTTTGACACTTATCATGATATGAAAGTGAAACTTTGTGTCATAATTTATTTTTTTGCATTTAATGTGCTTTAATCTGACCATTCAGGCAATAGAAGTTGTTGAACTGGACCAGCAGACTCAAATGGTTAAAGAGCTTGACGGTCATATCATGCGTTGTGTACGTGATCAGAATGGGAACCATGTTATCCAGAAGTGTATTGAATGTGTCCCTGAAGATGCAATCCAGTTCATTGTTTCGACATTTTACGATCAAGTTGTGACCCTGTCAACTCATCCTTATGGTTGTCGTGTCATACAGGTGTGGAAACTACTTTTATATTTCATATATTTATGTATTTTGTTTCAAAGTATGAGCTGGGAGGATCGTTCTAACACTTGTAATACTAAAATTTTATAACTTTAACCTGGCAGAGAGTTCTGGAGCATTGCCATGATGAAAAAACCCAATCTATAATGATGGATGAGATTTTGCAGTCAGTTTGCATGTTGGCACAAGACCAGTATGGGAATTATGTTGTACAGGTTTGTTTTGGTCCTTGGTAGGTTTTGAAGCCGTAAGGCGCGACTATTTTGTTTGGTGTTTCATATTGTTGCCAACATATTTTTGCTTGGCTGTGTATTATTTGTATTAAGTATAAGCTTTCTTGAGGTGCAAAAATAGTTTTGCCCGTGGTCAATTTAATCTTCAAACACATTGTGACAAGCCAATTTGCGGCCTTTCAGCTTTCAGAATGTTCTGTTTATTAGTGGCTGGAAGGCATTCCAATAGTGTTTCTTAGATTTGGATGGGGGAAACAAATGGTTCTGCTTTTGGATTGCTAGAGTAGGCAATTTGTATAACTTTAGTTCACTTGCAATAGGAGTTTTTTGGTTTTAACTTTTTCCATATATATAATGATATGTCAATTTAATTAGTTTCTTTGATCTGTAATGTGAGTCCTTCCTGCCTGGCATGCAGAGTATTCAAGAATAGTATATTTTTCTGTCTCCATTCTCCTCTCCTCGCATCTTATTTTTTTAAACTTAAGTGGTTACCTTACTTCTAATTGTTTGTGCAAAATGTCGCAGCATGTACTAGAACATGGAAAACCTCATGAACGCTCGGCTATAATTAAGAAATTAACTGGGCAGATAGTTCAGATGAGCCAGCAAAAGTTTGCCTCCAATGTTATAGAGAAGTGTTTATCTTTTGGAACTCCTGCAGAGCGCCAGGCCCTGGTGAATGAGATGCTTGGTTCCATTGAGGAAAATGAGCCTCTTCAGGTTTGCCACTTAAACATGTGCTCTCCATGCATTTATCAAATCAAAAGGAATTTTAAACTATAAATTATCCTCTTACATTGGATGCCTGGAAAGTGAGTGGGTTCTTTAGGCGGCAGTAACATATCACTAGAAGGTAGACTTCTAATTGCGAAATTGTTTTTTGCATAATAATTAAAAAAAAAAATCATGCAGTGGGAAATGTTAGAAAATTGGTACAGCATGCTGAAAATGGTAACTTGTTATTGGAACCATTCTTCACAATTTGGAAGTACCATCCTAAGTTTTACTTGCTTTATGGACTCATCTGTTTGCACATTCCATATTTATTTGCTTGCTTATGCTTTTAACCGGTTATTGTTTGGTTTTGCTGGTTGTATTAACTATTTTGTCCACATTTTGATGTCTGTTCATCCTACTTTATTTAGGTGATGATGAAAGATCAATTTGCAAATTATGTTGTACAGAAGGTGCTAGAAACTTGTGATGACCAGCAACTTGAATTGATTCTTAATCGAATTAAGGTTCACTTGAATGCTCTGAAGAAATATACTTATGGGAAACACATAGTTGCTCGTGTAGAGAAACTTGTCGCAGCCGGGGGTATTTTTCTTCTCTTCCTTTGTAACTTTTTCCCTTCTTTTGATGTCTTAAGCATGCAGAATGCCTGGTTTTTCCGATTTTAACTGAAGATCATTGTTAGGAAATTGATTTACAAGACGTTAGCTCTTTAACAATTAATTTTATTGCATTCAAGGAGTGTGCTTCATTCAATTCAGTGAGTCAAAGTCGTACTTACAGGTTGAACAAAAATAGGAACTCTTTTTCTACTATAAAACAGGTTTAGAAATATGCATGTCCCCGGCTTTGTTATCTTTTCACACGCACTTGTCTAATGAATACCCAACTTGTTAAATCTAAAATATCCCTGGGGTCATTAGCAGAGAATTACACTATTTTTATTGTTTTTACGTGTCTGATAATCGTTTCCTATCTTAGCACCTATGGGGGCATATGGAACTAACAGGATAAAATGTGATAATACTGGTTCTGTGCCTTGCATATTATGTGAGAACTTTCTAATGATGCGCTCAATCTTCTTGCAGAGAGGAGGATAAGCATTATGACTCCACATCCTGCTTAGAGGGCATAGGAAAGGAAGTTAATGTACAGCTAACTGAGGATAGTATGAATGCCTCTCTCTTTCTTCTTTCCTTTCTATGTCTGGTACTGGCTCTGTCTATTTTTTTGGATAGATTAGAGCTGATTGGAAATAAAATTGTTGCTTGTACTTAAAGCTGTACATTTGTTAGTTTGAGGATATACCTAGAATCAGGCTAGCTGAGGCTCAGATGGTGAACACGCTGATGCCCTGAAGAGTTAAATTTTACTGTACAAGTTTTAATGGTGTAAAAAGGAAGTAGCAAATTGCGATTGTGACTGTACAAATGTTATCAGGCAGTGAGAGCTTGAGTTTAGGAGAGTTGTGGAATTTTCCTAATGTATGGATTGTTTTCTCTTTTTTTAAAGAACTTACTCCTCATATCATAGCCAAGTCTTATCATAGAGAATTATGTATGGTTAATTTCTGTTTGTTCCATTATATACTTGTTCATTAGCACGTGAGATGGCATCGATCTGATACACCAGTACCTTAACTATGGAATATCAAACATCACAAACCAAATTAAAGTGTCTTATTAATTATTAAGCCAATGCCTGATTAGTTTTATTTATTACATGCTTAGTTTGTGCAGTCATTGATATAGCTTAGAAACTGCAACACGGCTGGAAATTATTCACCTTACGGCTTTACAAATTCAGTGAGCTTTGTTTTCCATTTTCCTATCAAAATAACGACTCAGATAATCCATAAACTTAATGGTGCTGTAAACTCTAAGACCGATCATAATTGAACATTGATTCAACTGGACCGATTTCTACTTTATATGGAAGCACAGCGGCTGCCACTGACATTCTTGCCTTGTGCTCATTTGTCCCAGCTCCCTGTTCAATGCTTTAGTGCACTCCATTACTCCGAACGTGGAGAACCCGACAAAGTTATAATGTCAATGTTGCATTAAGAAAATTCTACTCACCTATAAGCTACTAGAAGTCAACCTTTTGGTTATTGAAAACCTCAGCGTCATCGCCGATGTTTTCGAGAAGTGTATCTGGAATTGGTTTTAGGGGAATTCATTTATCTTTATGCCTAATTTGTAGGGCCGTGATCTCATCATCTTGCAGAAGAAAAGTTATTGTGCATGCATCGGAATGGGGACTAACACCAACAAGAAGATCACGTCTTGAGCACGGTGGATAGTAATTCATTCTCACAGCTTGTTTCATCTCCCCATCTAACATTTAGACCATCTTTATCCACTCCCTCTAATAATGATGGCCTGGCCAACACTTCCTCAGCCACCTTCTGTATTGTTCCGAGTATTGTGCTACTGCATCCCTATTGCAACAAATATATGAAATGAAACTAGTATCTTCCAACTATGGCTGTATCCGTTGTATGTCAAGAGAATGATAACACATACCTGAAACCTCGTATTGTGGCTGGCCAGAGCTTCAGTTTCCTGGTCTTGCATGGGTGAGCCATTAGGAATACGAGATCACACTAATCGAGTTTTTGTTGCTCTGAGACCGCATAGCCTTACCTCCATCCTTAGGCTGTAGCTGCCACTCGCATACTTCATTTTTTCATCCAAACGAAGTTAAAAAAATACCGCTACTGCTGCTTCATATCACGCGGCAACGTTTCTGCCAGCCCATTATCTGTTATCTTGGGGGGGGGGGGTGAGGGGAAATGCATTCTGGGTTACGTTTTACAATACATTTTCATTTGGTCGAATATCGTACCTGAAAGAGGCCCCATTCCTTGCAAGCACTATCTAGTTTTCTTTTGCTCATCTCCATCTCCAATGGCCAGTGAGAAGAAGTCTATTGACTGCCAGCTTCAATGGAGCTGGATAGAACTCAGTTAAGTAGCCTCTCCTTTTGATCTTGTATGTATCTTTCAGACACAGACTGAGAGTCATTACTAAGAGTCTCATGAACACTTGGCACAGGTAAAGATATTTCCCCAGTACGAATCTCCATCTTTTTAACACGTTTATTCTCAACTCTTGGATCCATTTGTGTTTTTCATATACAATAACATGTGCTTAGACATTTAAGTCTTGAGTTGATTCGCAGACTGCTTCTGTAAAGTCGAATGTCTAGTAGTCTATCTCTTTCCCTTCTTTTTAATTTCCATTAGAAAATTCTTGCAATACTTTTTTTCTTGTCTGACCTGCTAACTTGCTATATTAAAAATTTCAAGCTGAGGTAATACTTGGTGATTGAGGGATTGGCATCTTGGAGCCAGCTCCTTGGTTCTCTCTTTTAAATGCCGGTGATTCACTTTCATTATATTAAATTTGTGTAAAAAATTTAAGTCAAACAAAGTCCTAGCAGGACAAATACAAGTTTTGGTTAATTATGCAATTTTGTTCGGCGGTTTAAACACTTGGTCATATCTTAAACTATGAAGGTCACATGTCATAACCCAGCTTAAAACCAACTAGTTTTATCTTTTGAGTTGCAGCAGCAAAGTGTTACATAACAAATTGGCCAACATTTTGCATTGTTTTCATTCGTTTGTTACAGAGCCTGTAAACATACAACAATTATTCACCTTACAGCTTCAGATATTCAGTGTGAGTTTTGCCTTCCATTTTCCTTTCTAAAGTGTGTCTAAGATAATCAACATACTTAATATTTCTGTAAATTTTAGGGAATCGTTTGTCATCCACCATTGATTCCAAAGGACCGATTTCTACTTCTTCACTTGGGATCACAAACGTTGCCACTGACATTCTTGCCTTCTTCTCATTTGTCACAGCTCTGTGTTCGACGCTCTTGTACAGTCCATTGCTCAAAACCTGAAAAGCCAGAAAACATGCAAGTTCAATTTCAAAGTAGTAATAAGAAAATTCTATGCAAATATCATCATACCTCAGCTACATCGCCAATATTTACGACAATTGCATCTGGAATTGGTTTTACAGGAACCCAGCTGTCTTTATGCTTAATTTGGAGGCCAGTGATTTCATCATCTTGCAGAAGTAGGGTTATTGTGCTTGCATCTGAATGGGGACTAATACCGAGAACAAGTTCAGGTCTGGAGCAAGTGGGATAGTAATTCAATCTTGTAGCTTGCTTCATCTCGCCATGTAACATTTTTAGACCATCTTTATCCATCCCCATCAGCAATGACAGCTTGGCAAGTATTTCTTCAGTGACCTTTTGTATTTCTGTGGAGTACTGATCTATCGACTCCCTATGAAACAAATATAAGAAATGGAATCAATTTTTAAGATCACTGAATGTTCGAAATGATAATACATACTTGAAACCTGGTAAAATGACCGGCCAGAGCTTCAAATTCCTAATCGAACGTGGGAGAGTCACTAGGAACAGGACATCGCTCCAGTCGAGCTTTTGCTGCTCTGAGACTACATAG
The DNA here is from genome assembly GCA_030449875.1 of Aegle marmelos. Classification (NCBI taxonomy): domain Eukaryota; kingdom Viridiplantae; phylum Streptophyta; class Magnoliopsida; order Sapindales; family Rutaceae; genus Aegle; species Aegle marmelos. The sequence continues at coordinate 26,141,614 of JASUUL010000143.1, forward strand.
CCTTGCCCATATCCTTGAACGTCATTAGCTGGCATTGCGTACTTCTTTTTCTCATCGAAAGGAAGTTGAAAGAATGCTGCTATTGCTTCCTTCACATTATGTATCACCGTATCTGCTATCCCATGATTTGTAATCTGCAAAAGATGCATTACCCATTATGTTTCAATGTACTAAGTGCCACAATTTTTTGCATCGGTTGAATGTACCTGAAAGAAACCCCATTCTTTGCAAGCGATGTCAAGTTTTCTTAGCTCATCTTCATCTCCATTGGGCAGCAAAGACATGTTTATGACCGGTATTTCGGACGAAGCATAGGAGACCTCCGAGTGATAATCTGGCCTGTTCCGCTGTTCTTGTACGTATCTTTCAGGCACACACACACAGTCATTCCTCACAATCTCCTGGACGCTAGGCACGGGTAAAGATTTTCCCCAACCCAACTCCTCATTTTCTTGTACACATCCACTCCCCACTTCCGGATCCTTTAGTCTCAAAAAATAGTCTATGCCATCATCCGTGCAAAGAAAAATAATATATATATATATATGGAATCAAACTCTTTCCCTTCTTCAAAGTTCCATTAGAAAATTTCTGGAGTTTTCCTTCTTGTCTGACTTATATGTACCCAAGTGTTCCTGGAATCAAAGGGAACGGATTGGAGGTTTCTTCTTAGCACTATTGTTCATGTCTAGCCAATGGCGGCATTTCACTTTGATTATATAATATTTCGAGTTTCTATAATCAAATTCCTAACAGAACAAATTTAATTTTTATTTAAAATTCCATGATTTTGACAGAAATCAATAAGAACTATTAAAGTGTCTTCTTGAGATTTGAGGTAAGCTGGCCTTTGTGATCCCAAGACTGAAGTTATTAGTTCCAGAAAGCTGTAAGAAAAATGCTTAACGCCCAGGAATGCATTGCAAACAAGAAGCCACTAAGCATTGAACAAGGGGGCTGAGCCCTAATGATGAGAGAGCTTTATGATTCTAGTAAACATTTTCAGTAACAACAAAAGCATTGATATCAAATTGAACAACAAAATAATACTGGAATTAGAAATCCAGTAGCAAGAACTGAAAATAGCACCAGAAACCACACATTAATCCGTCAATTAGGAGGACAAAATGTAATGACATAGCGAGGAGCCCTGCAAGTTTTAAGGCTTGTAGAATCATCATAGGCATAACTGTAGGCCATGGGGCAAATTGCTTTAAACAGATGGGAAAACACAGTAGGTTTGCATCTTGTCGGATTTGCAAACTCCCCAGTGCAACAATACCTATCGGATTTTGCAGCGACACAAGCACTTTTGCAAGCCACCACTTTTCCTTGTTTCTTCACGACCAAGTTAGCAGGGCAACAAGCGTTTAAATCAGCCTCACAGGCGGCAACTCCGCAGCCTGCACCACCACCAATTGGTGCCATTGAGACAGGCACGTTGAAACCATCAACCAAACTGACATCAAAGTAATGTAAGGCCGATGCTTGTGTCCCAAGAGTCATTTCTACTAGTGTTGCCGGGGGGACACCACCAAGTCCTTTACACTGTAGAAGCCCGGCGCAGTCCCCAGTTTGGCATGAGCCTTTGCCTGTTGTTTCATCAAAGCAACAGCCTTGTCTTGGCCAGATCCTGCCTGACCATTTTTCCTGAACTTCGAGGACTGTTTGCTCTCCACTGCAAAGACCAAAACCGCCATTATAGGGAGTCTCATGGCCAGCAGTTCCTAGGATTCCAGGCCATATGGTTTCCTTGCAGTTGTTTACTAATATCAGTTGAGTCCCATCTGCCGACGAGATGCAAAAACGATACAAGAAGAAGAAGAAGATCCAGAAGTGGAAAAGATGCGAAGAAGTTGTCATTTGCTTTTGAATTTTGGTAAACTTCAAAATGGTGGTTTATTCACAGTATGTATCTAATTAGCATATATTAAGCATAGTGATTGTGCCTGTGGGAAACAGTTGCTTCTTTCTTTTGCCCCACTAAGAAAGACTTTTTAAGTTTTTGATAACTGCTTTTGTAAAACCGGTTTAGTGGTTTACTACTAATCAAATAAAATGTCCATTGGAATAAATAATATCCCAAAAAAAAGTCGAGAAGTTTCCACCCAGCCTTTTTAGTCCCTCCTTTTTTTAACCGTTTTCAAAATATTGATATTCTTACTTGATCCAACCAAGCCATATACATATTAAATTGTGAATGACTTTGGAAAAAAAAAAAAACTTGTGAATATAATTTTGATGAATTAAGCAGTGCAAACGACAGCATAAGAAAGTAGCCGATTGATTACAGTGTTAGAATTCCCTATCAGGCCGGACTAGATACATACATCAAATAATGCGATGTCAACAATCTCACTCTAAATAAAACACATATAACTTTTGTAAAATTTTAAAAATATTTTTGTTACGGATCTCCCAAATGATCGTCTCAATATATTATGTACATCGCTAAAATTTTGGGACTGGGACTAGCATATGAAACAGTGCTGTAACCCTGATGTATCCAACGGCAAAAGTAGTTCCGCATCACTCGGCATCAGGCAGTGCTGCTACAACAAGAGCAATTAGCAGCACGCTTATACCCGAAAAGAGTCATTACAAGGCTGATTCAAAGTAACAAATCTTGCCTTTTTAGCAACATAACATTCCGGTTTCAACTAAAAGAAAAAGACACAACATAAGATTCCACTCTTCTGTTAAAGAATCCTCTATTAAAGAACTTGATTAACAAACCTGATTGAAAAATTAACTGTGAGATAAGATTTCCAGTAATGTAAGATTTTTTCATTTAATTTCCTTAATCATTTTATAAAATCAAATTCAATGATTTACATGACTCTAAATCTATTCCTAGATTCTATATGTATGTGAAATTAAACAAATAGGTTAACAATGTAAATTAATCTCAATTATGAAATAAGAAACTTGAAATTGAATTTTCACCTTAAATTATTCACTAATCATCAACTAGGATTTCAAAAAAAAAAAATGATTCAAGTCTCAATTAGATTTCGCAAAAGCTCATTAAAAAAAATACAAGATGGTAGGTATGAAATCCATTAAATTCCCAATGAACAGATAAATTAACTTTTAGGCTATGTTTGGTTGGTAGAGATTGATGGAGAGGCAAGGGAGGGAAAATGAAAAGAGAAGAGAAGGATGGGAAATTCAATTTCTAGAGGAAAATAATTGATTTTTTTTAATGTCTAGAAAAGTTTACCATTTATGGACAAGAAAAGCTGCCAACTGGTTTACCTCTGCAAGTTATTCTATATGCCCTGTAAAACTTAATGGATATTTCTTATGGGATGCTCCAAGATTTGGAAGGTGTAACCCTGATTGTCCCTATTGGGATGATGAGGAAGATGAAGATTCTGATTCAAAAAAGAAAAAGAGAGCAAAAAAGAAATATCTTTCTCCTTGTAACCATAACTAGATGAAACCACCACAAAACTCACCTTCACCTCCACCAGCACCATTACCCTTTTATAAAAAAGAACTCAAATGGATTGTAAGAATTACAAAATAGAAATTCCTTCACCAATTCAAAGTCCAATTTCCACGATACAGCCAGTTGCTTGTATGATGTTCTCTTCATCATTAAAGGACTATGTATCAAACTTCCCAACTCTAAATACCTAAACCGATATCTAGAGAAAGATTGTGTCAAAATCTTTTATTCCTTCACCCATTACTCCTATTGGTCACCTTGAAGAACCAAAACCCTTTAAATTAGTCTTAAATTAGCAAACTTAAAATGCCAAGGCATAAGATGACACGTTGCAACATATTCACTTACAAGTTGATAAGATCAGTTTGCGAACTGACTAGATTGAAATCAAAGTTGATTTTATAACCTTACAGATGCAACAAATTCACCAAAACCTACAGTTCAGAATTTCCCAACTGGATTCTGAGTTACGTGCCATGCTTAGATAAAGATATTATGGTCCTGAGTTTAATCAAAAGGAAAAAAAATAGATAATTGAAAGTAAAACTTGACCAAATTGAATCAGAGAAGCAAAGACCCATACTTTTTATCAAGTCACTACCAATACCAATGATCAGCCTAACTTATTATCCATTCACACCTATGCTAGCCTTAGTTAAGCCTTATGATTCTTCTAAACTATTTAGAATGACACATATCTTATTTCAGAATACACTTCAACCTTCTCAACCACCAAGACCCAAATTTAAACCTCAGCTAAAGCCATTAAAAATCCATCAATCATCCCAGTCCGTCACTTAAGAACAACAATCACTAGAACATACCCTTATTCTTCCACAACATGTACCTCAGTTCAAAGATAAAGAACCTACGCACTAATATGCTTCTCATCATATTGAAACTTCTGACTCTACAGAAGCTGACACATCTGCTTCACAGTCCTCAGGATCTGAAACAGACACAAAGTTTGTCACATATTCTTCAAAATCTATTTCTGGATCTGACATGTGGTCTTCAGTCTCTTCCTTAGTCTCTACCATTGATTCAGAAAGATCATATGCAAACATCACCAAATTCTTAATGGTACAGTTAGATGAAATAAAACAGGCACAGACCTCTCATCCTGAATCATACTTTGAGATTTCTTTTGATGTTGATGAGCCTATTGAGTCCACAAATGCTCCACCTCCTCAGCCTCAAACTTTAAAACCATCAAATTATTTATGGTTTACATTTGATGATGTTTTAATAAATAAATGGCGAGAAAAGTTATCTAAAATATCAGCTTAGGTTGACCTTCAGATGATTCGAGTAGGAGCAATTGTAGAATATGTTCTTAAAGAACTTATCACTCATTTCATAAGTTCTTTGCGAGATTGGTTTAATAGTCTCGGTCCTTACAGACAGCTCCAGTTTGTACACATGCTAAATGTCTCTTCAAACCCTTACTATTTTCCATGAACAATTTATTGAAAAATCATATGTAGTCTTTGAAGCTGCTAGAAGAGATTATTTTAATATGAAGTGCTGTTCCCACAATTCTAAAGATCTTAATTTCTATTACGAAAGAATGTTCATGCTATTCTACAAGCTTAATGGATTCAACGATTCGACTTTTAAGCATGCGTTTCTTACAGCTGCAGCTCTATTGCCAGAAGAGCTGCAATCAGAAATACAAAGGCAACTTACAATCTACAATCTCAATTTTAAAAATCTCTTTGGGAAAAATTTTTCAGATTCCCAAAAGATGCCTAGAAAAACTCTGTGAATAGAAACAATTCTTCAAATAGCTTATAAAAAACATAGAGCCTTTCAGAAGCGCTTGTAAAAAATCATATTTACAAATCAAGCACAAGGATAAAACCAAATGTGAATACAACCCTAAAAGGAAAAACATCTCAAGAAATTCAGGCATTCAAATTCCTCTTCAAAGTCTCATTTTCAGAGGAATAAGAAGGAAATGTTTCAAAAGGAAATCATTCTCATTCAGGGAACAATAGAAGAAAAATTTCAGAAGATGCTTTATCTGCAATAAAAAAGGGTCATTATGTAAAAGATTGCTCCAACAAGCGAAAAAAAGCAATTTGACTGATAAAGCATTTATAAACTATTACAGATTATTATCCTGACAAAGAGAAAATAGAGTCTTACTTTTCTGAGCAGGATGAGCTAAATGAAGAAACAGTGTTCGCACTAGAAAACTCATCCAATTAATCTGAAGGAGATGAGTTTCATACAGTTTTCAACCAACAGTCTTTGTCCTTAAACTTTACTATTCCAATCCCTTCCATCAAAATTTAGATTTTACCATCAAAATTTCAGAGACCAATCCCTGCAATTGGATTTCTTAATACTAGTGCCTAAAAAATCATGTTAAATCCAGACATTCTTCCACCCCAAGACTGAAAACACTATATAAAACATTTTGAAGTAGTCGATGGCAAGATATTACCACTGATTTGATTACCAAAAATCTCATTAGTATTCAAATTTTCTCAAATTGCATTATTTGAACAAAAGTCATTCATTCAAAGCTCCCTGATAAGGATATCTTATTAGGCTTTGATATCATTCAACAAATAAAACATCTTTAGATCATTCATTCTAGAATCCATGTCAAATCCATATTCAAACCTTTCATAAACATTCTCAGACTTTACAGTCTCTCTGATTCTCTACAGTTTTATTAATAAATTTCAGCCAAAATTCTTTAATACTGTCCTGAGTCTCATGCTGAGTTTACACACCCAAATCCTTTATGAAAAAATAAGTCTTTTTTTGTTAAATCGTCCTTTAAGCTAAATGAGGACATTATCTTACTAAGGTTATCCATCTAGGAATGAGTTTATCTGACTTAACCTTAGCTCAAAAGGAATGCTCTCAGCTTTTGGCCTAAGGTCTTATTGAGCCCACAAATTCTCAATAGGCTTGTCAGGCATTTTATGTAGAAAAACGATCTGAACTTGTCTGAGAAAAAAAGAGATTAGTAATTGATTACAAGTCCTTGAATATGTTTTTACAAGATGACAAATTTTCTCTTTCTAAAAGACAAAACATTTTGACATATCTAAAAAATGCCCATATCTTCTTAAAATTTGATCTTAAGTCAGGTTTTTGACAACTTGGTATTGAACCTTCTAAAAGAGACAAAATAACTTTTTGCATTCTTAATGCTCATTTTCAATGGACAGTTTTATCCCTTAGTTTAAAAACTGCCCCATCTATTTTTCAAAAAGCAATGGTCAAAATCTTCCAACCCATCCTACATCATGCATTGATTTACATTGATGATATTTTATTGTTTTCAGGAACTAATGAAGAACATCACCAATTGTTAGGTCAATTTTTTAACATCATCCAGTCACATGGGATAATATTGTAGATAAAAAAGAGCACTATTGCCACAAACAGTATTGAATTCCTTGGCATGATTATCAAAGATGAACACTACTAGTAAGAAAAGCACATTGCCCAAAAGTTGCGCCACTTTTCATATTAACATCTCACTAAAAAGCAGATACAATAATTTTTGAAATTATCAATTACATCAGAGACTTTATCCCTCTATGTGGACCATTATACTCAACAACTCTCAATTTTACTAAAAAAGAAGCCACCAAAATGGCGTAATGATCACACTCTAGCTGTCACCACTCTAAAAAAGATTACGCAAGATCCTCCACCATTAAAGCTTATTGTTGTGCAAATTTTATTGAACTCGCAAGCACACGAATCTATTGTAGAATAGATTAATGGTGACGAGTGTCGATCCCACGAGGAGGTTGATTTTAATTATGTGCTGAATTAATTTTCTTTTAATGGGAACAATTAAATTATGGTAACTTTATCCTAAATTGTGAATTAAAATGGCGGGAATAATTAAGAATGAAACTGTTATAATAAAGCACTTGGGTATTCGGATCCGCATCAACATGCTCCATGGGCTAAATATTCCATATTAATACCAATTAAATCATAAGGGGGGATTCCATACCTCATGAACCACTCTCCAATAAATATGGTGCTAATGGCTTATCGTGCCAAATAATAATAACCTTGTACTAGGGTGCCGGTTTAACCAGGGCTGTATCTAGATAAGACTATTATTATTTGTCGACGAAAAGTTAAAACAACCACAAATATTAGAGGGGAAGAGAAAGTAAATTTACCAAATTAAGCCCATGGAACATGTTGAGACTTCACCTTCAACCCAAGCTTAAAAGAAAATTAGCCACTCATATTTTAACTAAGGATAAAAAAGAAAATTTTATTAAAATACAAAGAAACTACAAGAAGGAGAAGGAATTTTAGAAATCTAAGTTTAAAAATGAATTCAGTGGTATCAAATTAGGGGGGGAGAGCCCCATTTTTATAGATACATTGAGTGAATCGTGACCATCAGATTAAAAACAGTTCGGATGCTCAGGATTGCGCCACGTCATCGATCACAATCAACATTTGCACAAGAATACGATCGAATAGTAAATAATCCCATGTATGCGCATGTACTGTACACACGATTTTTACTCCACTGAGATGCTGCCACGTTATCGATCTACAGTACATATGAAATTTAGTCCAATAAAATCGTGACATCGACCGATGATGTCACATAATATCACATAATTCGTCTAATCAGATATTGCCACCTCATAGGTAGTTGCCACATCATCGGTCCGTATACATGAACAGTATCGTAAACAGTATCGTTTATGTGAACAGTACCGTATATGTGAACAGTAATTTTTCCTTTAATGCTCCTCTTAAGGTTTTCGACCTTCCTGAGTCCAAATATGACGTCTGTTTTGCTGTCTGATCACTCGTTCATTGTGAAACGATCGTAATGCCCCTTAAAATACATAAAATACATAATTATAATAAAACACATATAATTAAATAATAAAATACTTAAATAAATAAAAGTAGCAATGTTAGTGAGAGTTAAAGTGTAAAATAACGATTTTCTCCTTTATAAATATACACTTTCTAACACTCAACACTTATTATAAAAGGCAATAAGATCTTACAAACAGATGCAAGTGACACTTCATGGGGTGCTATTCTCCTTGAAGAAATCAATGGAAAAGAAAATTTCATTGGATATGCCAGTGGATGTTTCTCTGACTCACAATGCCACTACCACAACATATACAAAGAAATCTTAGCTGTTAAGAATGATATTAAAAAATTCGAATATCATCTTATTAGCTATCATTTTCTTATCCGAATGGACAACTCATTTTTTTCCAACATCATAAATTCAAAAGGAAAGACTATTCTAAAAAAAAATGCTCTTGAGATTGAACAACTGGTTCTCAAAATATGATTTCTTCGTGGACATATAAAAGGAAACCAGAATCTCATCCCAAATTTACTCTTAAGACTTGCAAAACCAATACCACCTATACACTGTATTTCCTCATAATACAAATTTTCCATAATCTCCATGGCTACTTCGCTACCCAAACAAGGCATAACCAAAAAATATTTTCCTCTTGAAAATTTTTTTCCCACAGCCTATGCTATCCAGGACTTTACCAAGAGATATGTTTTCAGATTCTTCATAAAAGCATATTTACTATAAGATTCAATCTCTATCCTAAGCTTTCATTCAGAAAATCTTTTTTCTCACAGGTTTACACCTTGATCCAATCCGAGAAGTTACGAAAGATGAGTTATGGTACATTTGGTGCTTAACAATTTTATATGCCACAAAGTTAGTTTTCTTAGTAAGACCTCTCCTAAATCATTTCATGAATCCAGAAAAGTCAACCTCTTTAATTTGGACTCTTATGGAATGGTTCTCACCATTTCCGTGGTAGAGAAAAAAATTATAATAATTGTCTTCTCTCTATAATCTTAAGAAGGTGCCTAAAACTGAAGCAAATATGTTCACATATGTGTTCATCATCCATAGACTTTATTTTCAACATCTAAACACCAATAGCTTTTGGACCTCAAATTAGGTAATTGAACGGTATACACTCCACACCCGGCCATCCTTGAACAAGACCAAAATGTCTAGAAAAACCTGTATAACTTTCTTTGCACCTTAACTACCAACCTGAACCATATAAGAATGTCTCTCATACTTCTATAGGACCTCAACATGAAATCCTTATGGTTTTAACACCCTCTGCTATTTCTCAACCAAAGTCTTATGAAATTATCATCAAGGAAGATAAGTCAGATTACACTGACTTTCTATTCCAAGACGCACAAGTTGGGATGACTTTATGTCATCATCGCAGCATCTCGACCAACCTTAATCACTTCCCACAGAATCCTCGCCATTCAACGCCAGTACCAGTGCAAATCCTTCACAATATAACCAACCAACCAATCAGACAATGCCATCAAACTACTCAAGAGCACAACACTGTCCAAATCCATCATGTGGACTCGATTGCGTCCATCCAGAGCCATTTCTATTAAAGAAAATTTTCTCAAAAGAAGACATAGACAGTTCATCTAACGAAGATTACAAGAATCTCTCGTCCCTATAACTTTATATGTGTCGTTGTAATAATTAATTTATTTTTACTTTATGTGTGTCAATAATTAAAGTAAGAATTATCTTTACTTTTGCTTTACTTTTTCTTTTACAAAAGTGTGATGAGTCATCAAAAGGATACTAGTCCTATCTTATTCTTTTAAAAAAATTATTATCTTATTTTTAGAAAAGGATATAGAACCATTCTCATCCTTTCCAGGAGAATTCCTCTATAAAAGAAAACCTCTCCTCAGTTTGTAATCAGAGAAGTTTGAAGAAATAAAAGAAGTGTGCTTTAAAAATATGAGTCTCTAAAATTACTCTCTTCTTTATGTTAATGAAGCACTAGTGTTTTTAAGAATCTTAAAAATAAGAAATTTATTCATTCATTTTAAACTCAAGAAAGTATGCTCTACACTTGCCTTGGATAAAGATTCTGTGCATTAGAAAACTTTTGATGATATTTTTCTTTCGGTTTGGTACCCTATTTAAATGATAAAAGGTCAGGTTTTTGGGTTGTAAAACCTTATGAAAAAATTATTTTAAGTTTTTCTTTCAATTGGTAATCTTTAATTACAAATTAGTATAAGAGCAACTACCTTTAACCTTCACTCATGAAAAGAATAAGGAATAAAGAGATTTCAGCCTTCACTCATGAGAGAAACTTTAGCCTTCACTCACAATAAATTTTAAATTAAAACCCTACAATGCAACTGTAGGAGTTCAAATCCCTTTCCTCACACGTGAGGAAAAAGTTCTGACCATTAAGTTAAGGCCCAGTGTTTGATAGTGTTCAGAACTCAAACTAATAAAAAATTACAAAAAAGCTTGGTCACACTTCATGAGCCCAAATGAGTTAAATTTCATAAGTCAAACATTAATAAACTATATAATGAGTTAAATTTCACCGTTAAGGAAAAATCCAATCCATGTTTTTCTATCCTTATCACAAAGACTAATAAAAAAAAAAAATGAGCACGGCACTATCACGAGTGATTTTAATGCTAGGCCTAACTTATTCAACTAATGTAAGTCCATTTATCTTCTCATGCTCATCACACAACCCTACTTATTCGTCTTTCGTTTCTTGTCTCATAGCTCAATTCACCACACTAGGAACTTCATTCTTGAAGTTTGTTGCCTCTTTATAATTCTGTAATAAGTTTGCTTAACAATACTAAAATACAAATAAACACTGCCAAAATGAAAAGCAATACAAACAACAATAACAAAAACAGCAACTAAAATTGTAGGAAACAATAGTAACAAGCAGCAGAACTAGCAAGTACAACAGCAGCAACCAGCGAGTAAAACTGCAGTAAGAAGCAATTAAAACTCAATAAAAATTAAAGCAATTAATAAATAGCAGCAAAAGCAGAAAACGGCAAAAATCAGGAGCAAATAAATTTTTCCATCCTTATGTCCTAAATTTAGGCCCATATTATTTTCAATAGACTCCCGATATCAGCACTATGCTGCTGTTTACTTGTCCAGGCAAATTCAGGAATACCAGAGATTTTTTCTGAACGCAGCATATATTTTTTTATATCCAGGCGTATAGTTTTTTATATCCAAGAACAAATAATCAAAGACGAAAATCAAAATGGCTGTTGCTGTCCATGTTCTTGGGCACAGGTTTCTAGTTTCTTGGCTCCTGCACAGCGGTAAATCGCAGGCAAAAAAATCTTAATGTGTCTAAGTGGCAGCTTATCCATTTAGGAAGATGGCAGATTCAACGAATACAGATTGTAAAAGTGAATTTAACACTGCAAAATAGGGAAGGAATATATAAGCTTAAGCCCCATTAAGATAGCTGCATTATGGCAGCATAATCCCCCATTTTAGAATAACACTGTGGCAACAGTCAGAAAGGCTGAAAAGTGGTTGAACTCCTATCTGGATCAAGAGAACTAAACTATGATGTTCAGAACTAAGAAGTAATGGAACTGAAAAATTAAAGCAGCATAATTATCATGTAGTTTATATAATTATTTTTACAAAAAGTTGGTCTATGTATAAAAATATCTTAAAAATTAAAATATAATGATTATGAATCACAAATCAATTGTATCTATATACTGGATTTTGGCAGAGCCCATGAATCAGTGAGTTCACAGCAAATGGTTAACAAAGCACTAAAAGGTCTTTGAAACTCAAGTTTAAAAAGTTTAAACAAGTAGCAAACAAAAAGAAAGCTCCACTTATTTGAATAACATTCATGATGGATGGTATATGGCTGGCTGAAAAAAACCTCAAATGTGGAATAAGATGACAAACAAGTGGCATACCATAAAAGAGCCAACGTAATAGCATATGAAATCAGGCATAAATTATCAAGCAAACACGACTCACATAACGAGGTGAGATGAGATTTCTATCTCCTAATCTCGACAATAATGCAGTAATTTATAAATTACAATGTCATTATCCAGATCAGATCACAAAATTCACATTATAATTTATAAGCTAGCAATAACCTCAACCTTCATGCACAAATTTCAGACTCTTTTTGCCTAGCTACTGGACAATTGAATGCAATTTTTATATTTATTTTAAACCACCATTGCCGTAACTCGTAAGTTGACTATTTATCTAAGGGTTACCATATGTGACTACTGACACCATCATGCATGCAAGATGCATATCATAATAGGCCTAAGCACATTTGTCAAAGAGATGTCATGCTTCATGCTTTATTTTTTCCTTTTCCTTTTCGTTTATTTTTTGAGATCTTGAATAATATAGCAAACCATCCAGAATTCCAGAACAGATGGAACTTGGCAAGAAGTTCAACATATGTAACAAACCATTGATCTGTAATTTTGTCAGGCTGACAAAGAAATCAGCTTCTGAAAAGGCATTTTTAGAAGAGAAGGAAATTAAACCACCAGAATATCGAAATATACTCAAATTAGGAGCCTCAATCTTGATTTCAGTCAACTAAACACCTACAGATACAGAGTGTTTTGAGGCAGTGCCTTGAAATATCCACACTCTCCAACTTATCACATTTGTGTAAAGTTATGGATTCAAGAAATTGAAATTGAGATACTACAATGTTGACACAAACAGAGTAAGGGATCAGGTTGTCACTGCTCCAACTTTGAACAATATGAGCATCCTATCAAATACCTCCTGGATCTTGGATCTAGATTACCATTTTAAAAGCAAGATATATAAACGAAAACTCAGTAAGTTTCACAATCACCGTAAAATTAAAATCCCACAACTAAAAAGGCAAAATTAATCTCAATTAAAGCAACAAAATTAAAATCAAAATCAAAATCTCACATTCACCTTAAACACAAAATCTCATCACTACAGATGGAAAATTATCCCAAATTAAAGCTGCTAAAAATCGAATAACCTGTCTTCAAACTCATTCTCCATCATCTAATAAACTTATTAAAAAATCACAAAACAATTACAAGAGCCATACAAGAACATTTATAACAGCTAATAATAACAAATCAGTAGTGCCATTAAAGCACTAAATTAACAAAATAACACAGATGAGAGAGTTGAGAAGCAATTAAGCCACAGAATCGGCAATTGCTAGGAAAGCACTGAAGGTCGCCGTCATCGCCGAGAACAGATGGAGCTCTCCGGCGAACGGACTTATGGTTTAAAAACCGCAGCCGCAGCTCGTCGGCGAACAGATGAAGCTCGCTGCCGGAAGTTCAAAGAGATTTTGGTTTTGATTTTGAGTTATGAGGGTTGTGAAATAGTAGACCAATTCGACAATTAGGTTATCTCGTTTTAAGTTTGTTAGAAGGTATAACTTGAAATAAAAATATAATTAAGGGTAAATTTAAGAAGTGTTGCGTGGAATTCAGGTTTCTGCATGGTGATAGAGGAAACCGAATTCCTCAGTTTTCAAAAATTGGAATTCCATCGGAGTTTGATTTCTAGTCCATTACTGTCAACCTAACGGCGGAAACACGAACTTGACTGCTGTATCAGAAAGAGCTTTTGTGATATATAAACCTTACTGTTGTTTCTCGAGAAATCAACGGAAAGAGAGAAATTAAAGAATGCGGTTTCAGAACCATAACGGTAACGAACCAGAAAACTGATCGGTTTAAAACGGCGGTCAGCAGCCGGTCTAAAGGGATAGCGATTTTTTTAATTAATTACTATTTTTTTAATGTTTTACCCCTGTTATTTTGGAGGTACAACCGTCTACAAGGCAACCGGGAGTTCCGGTTTCATACTAATTAAAGCCGGTCCATTTCATCACCTGATAGGATGATCCGGTAAAACTCGGATTACTTTTGGTTAACCAACCCGAATGAGACCGTGCCCTAACCGGTCCGTCCGGTTAACCTCTTTTCGGTTCATATCCCACTCCCCACCCTCCAGCCCACCTGAACTCGGTTCTCTCTCACATTGGAAAAAATAAGTGACTCTAATCACAAGTAAGTTTCAATTTCTCTGTTCTCTTTATTTTTATTTACTTATTCTTGGAAGCTGTGTTCTCCGTTTTCCTTTTTTTTTTTTTTAAATATCGGCAAAGTTCTTGCATTTTGTGAAGTTTAATGAATAGCCTTTTTTTTTTTTAGCAAGCAAAATTATATGAGTAGATGGGTGATCGTTAAATATTAGCTGCGAAGTAAAACAATTAAATCTCTAAGTTTTAGAAGCACAGCAGTTCACAAATATACGCTGTACTTTGTGAGCTTTATATTGTAGATTGTTTTTAGGCCTGGTATATATTAAAATCATTATAGTTTTGTCATAGAATTCTAGCATTGGCCTTTTTCTGTTTTAAGTATTGCTTTGCATTTTCAATAAATGAATTGCTTGATTCTAGTTGTGTTGAAAGAAATGCTTGCTGTTGGAAGTTCTACCATTAACACACTATTCTTTTCTTTAATAGCATTACTAAGGTTGATGTAATGGCATCTGGGCTGGAACCCATTCCGATATCATCCCAAAAACATGACCCTGCATGGAAGCACTGTCAAATGTTCAAAAATGGTGATAGAGTACAGCTTAAATGTTTGTATTGTTTCAAATTATTTAGAGGTGGGGGTATTCATAGGATTAAGGAACATTTAGCATGCCAGAAGGGTAATGCATCTACTTGTTCGCGTGTTCCACTTGATGTTCGCCTTGCAATGCAACAAAGTTTAGATGGGGTTGTCGTGAAAAAGAAAAAGAAACAAAAGATCGCTGAAGAGATTACAAATAATAACCCCACTTTTGGTGAGGCGGATGCATTTACTGATCAGGGTGATGTTACTCCTGGTTTGCCATTGCTAGATGATTCAAATACACCTGAGGCTTGTTCAAATTTGCTAGTTAGTAGAGAAGTGATCAGTCATACAACTGGCGATAAGAGAAAGAGATGGAGAGGGAAAAATTCTTCTGTGAATGCTTATGCTGGTGCTATGATCAGTGCTTCATTAGATGCTACAAGGGGGAACAATCCTATCTTTATGGCAGTAGGAAGATTTCTTTATGATATAGGAGCACCTTTAGATGCTGTCAACTCAGAATATTTCCAACCAATGGTTGATGCTATTGCTTTAGGAGGTCCTGAGGCTGCAATGCCTTCGTATCACGATATTCGGGGTTGGATATTGAAGAATTCAGTTGAGGACGTGAAAAATGATGTTGACAGATACACAACAACATGGGCAAAGACTGGTTGTTCTATTTTGGTCGACCAGTGGAATACAGAAGCAGGTCGGACTTTGCTTTGTTTTTTGGCTTATTGTCCTGAAGGAACAGTCTTTTTGAAATCAGTAGATGTATCTGGCATTATGAACTCCTCAGATGCTCTGTATGAATTGCTTAAGCAAGTGGTGGAAGAAGTTGGAGTAAGACATGTTTTGCAAGTGATTACTAGTAGTGAAGAGCAGTTTATTGTTGCTGGTAGGAGGTTAACTGATACATTCCCTAATCTCTATTGGACTCCATGTGCAGCTCGTTGCTTGGATTTGATACTTGAGGATTTTGCAAAGCTTGAGTGGATAAATGCAATAATTGAACAGGCTAGAGCTGTCACAAGATTTGTGTACAATCACAGCGTGGTTTTGAATATGTTGAGGAGGTATACTTTTGGCAATGATATTGTAGATCCGGGAATCACTCGTTCTGCTACAAACTTTACAACTTTGAGAAGAATGATTTCCCTTAAGCCAAATTTGCAGGCCATGGTCACTTCGCAGGAGTGGATGGATTGTCCATATTCAAAAAAACCAGGGGGACTGGAAATGTTAGACATAGTAAGCAATCAGTCGTTTTGGTCTTCTTGCGGTCTGATTGTGCGTTTAACAAATCCCCTTTTGCGGCTTCTCAGAATTGTTGGTAGTGAGAGGAGGCCTTCCATTGGTTATGTATATGCTGGGATGTATCGAGCAAAAGATGCTCTTAAGAAAGAACTAATTAAGAGGGACGAGTACATGGTCTACTGGAATATTATAGATCATTGGTGGGAACAAGTGTGGCATCTTCCTCTCCATGCTGCCGGTTTCTTCCTTAACCCCAAGTTCTTTTATAGTATCAAAGGTGACATACATAATGAGATTGTGTCAGGAATGTTTGATTGCATAGAGAGATTGGTTCCTGATACAAAAGTGCAGGATAAAATCAGCAAAGAGATAAACTTATACAAAGATGCTGTTGGAGATTTCGGGAGGAAGATGGCAATCAGAGCTAGAGACACTTTACTTCCTGGTGAGAGTCCACTCTATTCGATTATCTGGTTATTTTCAACTGCTGTATAACCTGACCAACCTTATTTGCATAAGTCAAATTTACAGGAAATATAATACCCATATCAGGTAGGGGGAGCATAAGAGGTTGTCCCTTATGTTTGCCCACACATAAGAAAAACATGATTAAATGGGAGGAAAACTGGTTTTGTCTGTGCATGTACAAAGTGTGAGCATTGATGAACAAGTAGAGTCAAAGTTAATAGAGGCAATTAAATATTAGGAAGCATTCATTCTTACACTTATTACAGTTAGTCTTTTGGTTAGTTTGTGGTTTGCTGATGGTTTTATATACTACTTGTTGTAGCTGAATGGTGGTCAACATATGGAGGAAGTTGCCCGAATTTGGCACGTCTTGCCGTCCGTATCCAGAGTCAAACTTGCAGTTCGTTGGGAGATACTCGAAATCAAATTCCTTTTGAACGAATATATGATACAAGGAACTGCCTTGAGCGTCAGCGTCTGAGTGACCTTGTCTTTGTCCAGTACAACTTACGACTGAAACATATGTAAGTAGATTCTAAGGACCCTTAATATCTCTGAAGAAGGTATATAACAATTCCATGGGAAAGAAAATATTATTATTTGACCAACTAATTTTTCACAGGGTTAGCAAGAAGAAACAACAGGATTCTATGGACCCCATGTCGTTTGACAGCTTTAGCACTCTCGAAGACTGGATCACAGGGAAGGATATATGTTTGGAAGACTATGGGAGCTCAGATTGGATGGCAGTTGAGCCTCCCTCTGGTAACCCAATGCTTTTAGGATCTTCAGATGATGAAGTCGAGGAATTAGCTGGAGGTAATTAGAGTTCATCAAGTGTAGAAAGATATTCCTTGAGAAAATTTATACTTAAATTTTAATTTTTTTTTTGGATCAATTATGCAGGTTTTGATGATTATGAGATTTTTACTAGAGTGAAAGAGGGTGAGGATGAATAGAACATTGACAAAAAACGTTGCAAGCCAGTAAACTGATGAATGATGCCATCCTGCCTTCACTCTAATAACAAGAAAAACGTAGTATAAGTTAATTAGTTGTCTGTCTTTGATGATGAGTAAGACCTAGAAATTGCTGTATTACTTAGGTGCTGTAGTGACTAGGAAGATGTAGGAATGTAATTGAGAAGCGTTTTAAATGTTTCAATGGTGCATATTTTTTTTCCTGTTTTTTTGGTTGGAGTTGTCGTGGTAAGATTAAATTCAGTTCCTGTTCTTTCTCTCATCAACAAGCTGAGAGCAAAGTTATGGAGAGTCTTGATCAAGGTACAATTGCAACTGCTGCATGCAGAGACAACAAGACACTCAAATGCACATACAAAATGCACTCACATTTTAGCGTTTTAAGATTATGAACTGCTGTATGATTACTCCTGTGTATTGGATGTAACGCAGGGTCCAGGTGGGCAGTTTTATGTGGCATTGTAGTAATATGGTTGTAAAATTTCAGATTCTGGATACATATTATGCCTGGTTTTGTGAATAATTCAAGCCTCTGAACCCCACACAGTGTCAGGCTTGTCTTGTTACTCTTTCTATTTGAGTCTTGCCTCAAAAAAAGTGGAAGTTGACTTGTTAACAGAAGATTTTCGATTTCAATACCGATTCTCATTTTTCTTTTTTAAAAGTCGAAAATATTGAAAAACAGCAGATAAAATTCTCCCCCAATAAAAAAAGTAACTTGACAAGTTCTCCGCCAAATATCACGTAAAGAACAAACAAACCCAAGAAACAAGAGACCACAAAGAAGGCCTCAAAAGAACCAGTGGTCCGAAAGTCCATGGCCTTGCTGAGACAAGAGCTTTTGCTTTTATTACTCAACGACTTTTTTAGACAATTGGTTGTGAAAGAGTTGACTATCAACTTTCCAACCCAAAGCTTAAACCATCCCCCATCAAATTAAGTGCGATATAATTGCAAGCGTGATAGAAATTATGTTATTCACAATGACAATCTAACCGTTGAATGTGCCACCTCATTATTTTTCTTTTCGCAGCCACAGTTGAGCGTTATGAACATTCTTACTGTATCGGGTTCACCGTGTGCGGCCGGATGCAATCCGACTGTCGCACATTAATTTAATTTTTCCTGTGCGAGTCAACTTTAGTTATAAGCCTGTGAACAAGACCACAATCCATCGGTTAATCCTTATTTACCAAGGATTAGTTGTCTAGCCAAATTCAATTCTCTCTTCTCTCCCTCCTAAGTGTCTCGAATTCAAGTTGATTATGCTTTCTCAAAGGACAAAGATCAAACAATTCCCAATCATAAGTGGGGGATGTTGACAGCAAAGCACCACCTTTTCTAAAAGGTGGTACCTGCAATTTGAAAAAAATGCGACTGTAGCTGTATTCTTTGAATAAAGAAAAATAAAAAAGAAAAAATTGAAACGGTGCACGCGTTTTAATTAATTAAATTTAGTTAAATAAGCCTTTTTTTAAGAGAATATTTTAAGAAGTGAGTGAGAGATTGGATGTATTGGGAACCTAAATATTCAAAATATTACAAGATCATTAGTAAAATAATCCATCGGTTAAATTTCACCCACTAATTTCCTAACAGGTGGTAAGGAGTTATATTTTAGTAGGAGATTGTTTAAGTTTAGGTATTATAGTATACATCAATATTATCACATAATAAAATTTTATTGAAGAGGAGACTATATACTCTTGAATGACGGAATCCTAAGTGACCGAAGACTTTATTTTCACAACTCAACGTTGGGTTATAATATAGAGAAAATGAACGTGCGAGCTTACTACTTCAAAAGATCAATTCATCATCAATCTAACGAACAATAATCTGCAGGCGATCTAATTTTCAATGATGCTCCATATTTTCGGTGGCGAGAGGGAGATCAAAGGAAAATTAAAGAACAATTCCCAAGAAAGAGTGTCAAGTAAACAGGAAGGAAGGGAGGGTAAAAAAGAATCAAATATTACTTCGGATGATGGTGAAATATAAATACAAAATAAAAAGACTAAAGGATAGGTCAAAGGAGAAGGCGGCATGACATTGAGGGAATTGAAATTAAGAGGAACAAGAGATCAAGTATTATCAAAATCAAAATGTTTGATGGTCACCGATATGTTAAAACGAAGAAAAAATTGTCTTTAACAAATAGATAAATGCAAAACTCATTTGAAGATAGTTAAAGCTTGATGATGAAGCGAGAAAAGATCGGTCTAACTGTTCATGCTTAAAGGAAAACTCCGTTAAATAGAAAAGAATCGATGATGTGGTATCAAACAGGTTTGAACATATTCAAATCGGTAAGTTTACCATTTTGCGAGCATTGTGTTACTAGTAAGTAGCATAGATTTTTGTAGATCTCATTTCTTTAAAAAAATGCATTCTAAACTTAATTCGTTGTTTGGGAATTCGGACATATCTATTTTAGTGACTTTCATTGATGATTATTCTAGGAGAAGTATATGATTAAGAAAAAGTCGGATGTATTTTAGTGTTTAAAGAGTATAAAGCATGGGTAGAACTTGAACAACAAAAGGATTAAGTCTTAAGGACGGATAATGATGTTGAGACAAATAATCAACCAACGGATAAAGATAATTTAGGGAACATTTGGTTTAAAATGAAGACAATGATGAAGATATGGATAATAATGCATTTGGGTGCGTAATTTGGATCCAAAATCAAGAAGATGTATATTCATGGAGAATCGAAAGATGTTGTCTTTGTAGAAAATGAGTAAATGAGAGATAAGAATCATCAAAAGAAAATTAATGGGTTTCTTGAAGTAATTCGCACGAGAACAAGAACTAGTTGAGTCAGGCTCACAGAAGTTCGGTTAACCGTGAAACATCATCGTAGCCGTATTGAATCAATTTTCACATTATCAATGTTGCATATTGTCTTTTGAGAATCGGAACAACTGAATACCAGTGAACAAGTGGGAACGTGCATCTGAAACAAATTCTGATCAAACAACCAAGATTGGTGGTTATCCACAGAAATATTTTCCGTGTTGAATAGGGTTGTACTACATTTAACCTACATCTAAGTAGTTGATGTAGCATTTCTTTTTTGAAGAAGAAATTTATAAAGGAAGGTTTTTTGAAAAGGGAAAGGAAAACTTGATTTGCAGATTAAACAAATCTCTATACGGTCTCACAACAGATAAAGATTTGATTCCTTCATCATGAGCTTTGGATCATTCTGAGGTTTGAAGATAATGATTTTATTATTTTTCTTTTGTACGTGGATGACATGTTAGTCCCAACAAAGCATAGAGATATTTTATATTTGAAATGAAGGACTTGGGACAGCAAACAAGTAGGGATCCACGGAAAAATTACTTGTAATAGGTAAAACTCATTTCAAATTATCCTAGATGTCCCCAGAATTAAAATGCATAAGGATGGGAAGTTTAATGTTCCTATGATATGTACTAGACCGGACAAATATGGAGAACATTGGATAGTTTTGAGATATATTAGAGGAACCTCGGATGTTGCATTATGTTATGGAGGATTAGAATTTATTGTCGGGGCTACGTGGATTGATTTTGACAGAGGAGACCTTGATAAAAGAAAATCTACTACGGCTATTTGAATGATTGTTGTAACTCTATCTAAAGTAGCTACCCTTGCAAGGAAGCTATCGGATACAAAGTGTCGGGCACAAACAACAAAAATTTAGTGTTTTTGAATAATAATGTGCAAGGAATCTAACTTTTCATTCAGGACAAAGCATAAAGGGTTCAATATCACTTTGTTCGTGAAGTAGTAGAAGATGGAAATATTGATTTCTGAGAAAATTTATACTAAGGAAAATAAAGCATCTTCGAGTTTATTTGGAGTAATGTTAGGGTAAATCGAAACAGAAAGGATGGTGTGGAGATTGATTAGTCCTCAATCAAATCTCCAAGTGGGAGAAATGTTGACAGCAAAGTACCACCTTTTTTAGAAGGTGGTGCCTGCAATTTGAAAAGAATGCAGCTGTAGCTGCATTCTTTGAATAAAGAAAAAGAAAGAAGAAAAAGAAAAAGAAAAAATTGAAACGGCGTAAGCGTTTTAATTAATTAAATTAAATGCACAGTAGCCAAATTTTGGCTATAAAAAAGCGTTGCTTCTCTCATTTTTTTGTATCAAATTCTTCAGTGTCTTTCCTTCTTTTTAAGGGAATATTTTAAAAATCTAGTGAGTGAGAGATTGGGTGTATTGAGGTTCTGGATAGTGAGCCAAAATATTATAATACTTGTAATCCTTATTTCACTAGTGAAATACCTTTAGTCCTAACGAAGAGAGACCACGTAATTTCTGGTGTCCTGTGTGTTATTGTGTCTTATTATTTTCTCAATTTTATTTTAACTGCGTGTCTGCTTCACCACTAATTTCCTAACAGGGGAGAAAAAAAAGAATGAATATTATAAGCTAGATATAAATACAAAATAAAAAGATCAAAGGATTGCTAAAGGAGAAGGCGGCCGGCGTTAAGGGTTGAATTAAGAGAACAAGTGAAAGCACTTCACCAACAAATTAAACTAATCTCATTTGAGAGCCCTCCATGTCATAACTGAACATATTCATATTCTTTTTGAAAAACACAAGTTGTGAATTCGGATTCTTTTTAGGAACACAATTTGTGAATTCTTTAGGTGATATGCTATAACCGTTGGATAATCCAACGAATAAAGATAATAATAGGGAACATTTGGTTTAAAATCTATTGCATAATGCTCTGCTAATTCTGTTTTAGAAGTCATTGAGGAATTATCATAATTAATGGGTTTCTTTCAAAGAACGAAAACTCTAATCCCCATGAAAACATCATCGTAGCTGTATTGAATCAACTCATCGATTTCAGTTTCTGTGAGAATCGGAACAACTATACCAGTGGTACCTGCATCTAGCATTCTGATCAACCACAAGTTATCCACAGCTGTGTTGGGGTTGTATACAATGATAGATTTTGAAAGTGTTAACCAATAAAAGATGTCATTCTGAACTTGTAATACCTTAAGCATAGAGATATTTTATATTTATGAAGGGTGATCCACACTGTAATAGGTAAAACTCATTTTAAACTATATAGATGTCCCAGAATTAAAATGGGATAGGTTTTGTTAAGGCTTAAAGTAAACAATACCTTACTAGTTTTGGATTAGATTATGACAGATGTTATTAAAGCAACTTCATGTGTCCTCTTGAATAATAATGTAACACCTTAGGCAAATCTCACATTGATAAAGCATCTTCGGTAATGTTAGGGTAAATCTTAATGAGAACCCTAAGTCCTTAAGAGGATAATATGTAACATTCTAAGTGAATCCTACATCAACAAGCACATTAAGAGATGGTAGGGCCCTTAATCCTTAAGAGAGATGGATTATAACACTTTAAACGAATCTCATATTAGCAAAACATCTAAGGGAGATAGTATGTAACATCCTAGGTGAATTTCATATTGACAAACACAAGAAAGATATTAGGTTTATAAGGGATTGTCTACTCTCTAATTAATAAGATACGCTTTAGGACACATTCTATAATCTAGAATAATCGAATATAACATATTAAGAGTCTTAGGTTAGAAACAAGAAAAGAATTTTAAATGTCTTGAATTCAAAAAATGAAAAAAAAATCTTATTTGATTATCTAATTAAAAGTAAGATGTTTATTGTTGATCAATATAGAACTGATAAAAAAATTCATCTAAATTCAACTAAGATATATCATCACTGGATTATATTGGGGGATATTCTCATAATTTTTTTTTTATACATAATTCTTAATAAAGTTTAATATTTTTCCACCTTCTTGTGGACCCTCACAATGGTTTTTTAGTTTTGCAAACCAAAGACAATGATGACCTAAGCCGAAAACTTGGTGAATTTATTTTTTATCCCATAATCCGCCATTACTATGTGTACCATGACATGTCATAATTTTATTCTTTTTTTCTTTAATTTGCTAATCTAGTATTTTCTAAGCACTCGAAATCAAGACATATAATTTCAAGTTTGGGTTGGCCCGCGACTGAACGGTAAAATGCCATCCCCTGACTAACACAAAACCATCTGGTGCAGTCAAAATGGATTGCTTCCCCCGCAAGTTTGAGACGATTAAGTCTCAATTGGGACTCCCTATTGTACTCAGAGTTATTAAAAGTAACCCCTGTTTTTGACTCGAACCACCGAGTAATGGGATGATGATGGAAACCAATAACAGCTATCTATGATTAGAAATAGGAATTGATTTAGGATTTACAATTGGAAGTGGTGAGTCTCTTAATTAAATTTTTTTAAAAAAAATCGTAATGGACAACAAGTAATTCTACCTGAATTCTTTCTTCCTTTTCGCAACTTTCTCTTGTATATTCTTGTTTTTCTGTTCATCTTCTCTTAATGCTTCTAATTTTCTATGAAGTTAAGAGTTTGTAACACCACCTATAATTTTTTTGTGACTTATTTAATTTTACAGTTGCAATGGATGATTTGAGGAATAATAACCTCTATGGGACTCAGAGGAAGGATATGATCTCCGAACAACTTGACAAGATAACTTCGAGCTTCATGCATGTGAAGAACAACAACAATACTATGAGGCTACAACCAGAGGAGGTTCCGCAGTCTGACCTTAGAACTGTCCAGATTGATGCCGATGCCGATTTGAGACAGGACTTTCGTTTAATAATAATAATAATAATAATCAGTGTCCTATATTAGTGAGCTGGCAGAGAGAGACGGGCAAGTTTGGAAAGATTAAAGCATAGCATAACGCAAAGCCTGGCTCCCGGGGTCGGATTTTATCACGCGAGTAGTCCTGCCTGTATTTTACAAACTCAAGGAAGAGAAGGAAAATGCGGGGGTCTATGCCATTGCACATCGTGGATATTATTTCATCCAATTAGAGGAGAACTTCCCTCGTGAGTATTTTGAGAGCCTTAACTTGACTGATACTGTTTTTCACTTGCTTAGCCTTTATTCACAAATATGGTTCGAGATTGGGCCCCTCTTGATCAAAATTCCTCGGCTGCCACTCGAATCAGCGGATTTCTAAATTTTCAGAGGGGCCTCCCGGAATTCCTTATGTTGAATAATTTTTACGGATTCCTTCATTTCACCGATTCGGACTACATTACGAGCTAAGGAATCCCCTTCTTTTAAAAATTTAAAAAAGAAAAATGAAGAAGAAGAAGAAATACGTATCCACTTGGAAGCAACTCCTGCGAGGTCATGAAAAGCTTTATAGTAAGCTGATTTCACAAGTTGTCTCACCCGCTGTGAAAGTATCTGGAATCACTACTTGGGATGCCGCAAGAGACCCTCATCCGATGCTTAAATTTCCTGAGTCTTGGGATGAGTCGCTGCCTTCTTCAGTTCTGGCCACCATATTAGGTATGGTAATATTGCCAAAGCTGTCCCGTGCCGTGAGCTCGTGGATGGCAATACCACCTTGTCAGAATGGTACTAGTAGCACTACTGTCCCCATCCATGTTTGGTTGGGTCCGTGGATGCCATTTTTGGAACGTCACTGTAAGCTGGAGTTTTTGCATCTGATAGTACTCGTTAAGTTGATGAGCATTCTCAATACTTAGTGCAGAGATGACGATGATGTCTCTCCATACAAACAATGGTACCTTGGAAGACTGTGATTCATTTGGCAAGTTGGAAGAGACTTACGAGTCATGTGATGAAGCTCCAACTAAATCGTGGAAGGCGGAAGTGTGACCCCCCACGTCTCAAATGGTATGAAGGTGCATATTTTTCTGCAGAGGATGAGCTTGCAAAAAAGCAAAGACTTTTGGCTGAGAGGATGAGTTCCAGAAATTAGGCGTTCGGTTGGTGTTAGCAATAGGATATTTTTAGCAATTGGTTTGGTTGTCCCCGTTAGCTTAACCGTCTTTTTAGAGACTATCATCTTTTATATTTTTATTGGCATGCTAGTTGGATTATGGAATATGAACTTCGCTGTTGACGACTCTATATATATATTGTTTTTCAACAGAATATTTTGTTGAATCATGTCTTGGACAGCTTCTTCGATGGCCCTGTCATATGAGCGGACACTTCCACCTCTCCCAAGTCGGGTGGCTGCTGTTCCTGAACTGGGATCTTTCTCATGACAGCATCATAGAACGACCATTATCAGCACCCACCAATTCATTAGGGAGGAAGGCAAGATAGTCAAGATCATTTACATGATTTCTAAGATGCTGAGTTTGCTGAAGTTGAGTTGGAAGTCTCTGAGTCTGATTTTGGTTGTAAGATGACAGGAATGTTAGCTCAATTTGTTCTATCAAGTCTACCCTGTCACATTGGTGGCTTCTGTTTCCTGGTTTTGATGCCCTATGTTTCTGTGAGTTTCGAACTGGTTGATCATACCTGATTGCTTTGCAGCGTTTACATAATTCAAACACACTGAACAAATTGCTTTTTGCATTTTGCAAAGAATTGCAAGTGGGTCAATGTTGTTACGTTATTTCTAAGAGGGTGAGTTTGGTAACATTATGTTGATGTTCTGAGTCTAATTTTGGCTCTTGGTAATGACTGTGATTTTAGTCCCACTTGTTGATCCTGTGTACTTGAAATAAGAGGAGTTTGAATGTCACCTAGAAGAAGAATGAAGAGTGACTTGAAAGGAATCATCGGTCGTCATTTGCAGGAGCCAAGTTTAGCGAATTGCTTCCTTGTTCTCACGCCATTTGTTTGTATACACTACTGGAAAATTTTCAGTTTCTTATCTGGGGAATTAGCTTCCTCCCATGCAGTTGATACCTTTTTATTGCTTTTGATATCTTACCAAGATGATTTTTGCTTTTATATTGAGAATAACTGTTTTGCTGCTGTAATTGTTTGTCTTACAATAATATTTTCATTTTAGATCTAGTTGAAGAAGATGGAGATTGGACAAAAGGGATTGTCTTCAAAATTTCTTAGATAATTTTACGTTAAGTGCCATTAATTACTCCTGCATATCAGACGTAATGAGAGTCTCCAGGCGTGAAGTTCATGCGGCATTATAGCAATGTGGCCTACATGATGAGAATAACTCTTTCTCTTTTCTCGACAAAATTTGTTCAACTTCAATGTCGTTTTCACAATATTTTATTTTTGAAAATACTTTCTTTTTTTTCCCCCCAACATTGATTTCATCAGTTGACCGGCCTACATGATGAAATCATTAATCATAAATCCTGACAAATCCATTCAAACAACCCGTAAAGAGATCATGTACTGTTTCTCGTTTAACATGTTTCTCTGCAACGTTCTAATTTTGCAATTGGACGTCATGTACGCTAAAGATTACGTGTAGCTCTTGATTGTTAAAGAATTTGTTAATGCGCCTAACAGGTTGATAAAGTTGAATTTTTTTTTAGTGCACTCATGGCCCACCCCCCACTTACTGTTTCCCCGTAATCATTGAAGGCTTGTTTGGATGTAAATCTTGTGATTATCTTTTAGCTTCGACGACTCATTTTCAGGTTGCGAGTAGGTCCACCACCTGGTCACGGACCAACACTTATCGTTATCAGCTAGCAGTTATGCTAGATGCTTTCTGTTTGTTCTTTTTCTTCTAGCAAGAAGTATTGATGAAGAGACAGAATGTGAGATCCAACTTGATGGTTAGCAAGAGATTTATCCTTAGGAAAGAGCATCACCTTTGTTAATTGTTATTGCTGAGTTTCCTAAATTGTTCACAATGCGGTTATTAAAATACTAAATTTGAATGGATCAACTTCAGTCTGTCTCTAATCCTTTATTTTAGAGTTAAGCTCATGATGTTTGAATATTGGCCACGTAACAACTCCATCAAATTACAATTACAAAGTGAGTAATGAAGACATGTTTTGGGCTCCAAGCTCCAAAACTAAATAATAAAACCGTGACAAGATGTGCTGCATCTATTATCTAATGCAGTCAATATCTACTTATATTACAATCAAAATCAGCTCGCTGCCCCTTGTATAGATGAAATATTCTTGAAACCAAATATTAACCGAAAAAAAAAAGATGTGGGCAAGCGCAGATGCAAGGCATAGATGTATATGATACACTTACATTGAAGCATTAAGTTCTATACCCATATAGTGAAAAACTAAAAATCTAAACACAAAGACAAGATAGTGAAAGCTCTCTCCCTAACCATGTCTCTCTACGTCACCTCTGCCTGAAAGTGGTGAAGATGATCCCGCTTCAATATCAACATCTGCATCGTCACCAGTGGACGACCAATTACTCACCTTCTCAAGGAGTGAAGAATTGGGATATGAATGAACAAAATCTTCAAACTCAGGGCTGTCAACTGCAGCACCAGCACCACCAGTGTTTTCTTTCTTTCCATCATATGCATCAGGTGCTGCAACCACTTCAGGCAAAGGAACCTCTCCTTCCAAGTACCTCACTACCTGCCTCATCGTTGGCCGCACCTCAGCTGCATTGTTAGAACACATTAGCCCCAATTTCACCACAACTAGAGCCTCAATCTCATTCAACTCACCATTCAATCTTGGATCAACTACCTCAAGAACTGCACCAGCTTTCCATCTGTCCCAAACCCAATCAACTAATATGAGCTCTTCAGGCAATGCCTTGGGCTCAATTGGTCTCCTCCCACATACCACTTCAAGTAAAAGTGCACCAAATGCATATACATCTGAGCTTGTTGTTGGCTTCCCGGTGCGTGTGAGCTCAGGGGCTAAGTATCCCAATGTTCCCACAACTCTAGTGGTGATTGGATTTGAGCCGCGTTCATATAACTTAGCCAAACCAAAGTCACCTAATCTTCCATTTAACTCAGAATCTAACAATACATTCCCCGCCTTAATGTCTCTATGAATCACAGTTTGTTCCCATTCCTCATGCAAATACAAAAGGCCTGAAGCCACACCTTTGATGATTCTGAATCTCTGTTCCCATGGAAGAATAGCTTGTGGTTCATCAAAAAGATACTTGTCTAAGCTTCCATTAGGCATAAAATCATAAACAAGTAACAAGTCTCCTCCGCGTCGACACCATCCTAGAAGCTGAACAAGATTTTTGTGGCGAAGACGGCCGATACTTGAAATCTCAGAAGCAAATTCTTTCAGGCCTTGTTTTGATTCATGAGAAATTCTCTTTACAGCCACTTGAGTATTAGTACTTGGTAGTGTCCCTTTGTAAACTCTGCCAAATCCACCAAAACCAAGTAGCTCTTTGTCTCTAAAACCTCTGGTTGCTTTCCTGAGCTCTTCATAAGAAAATCTATGAGGACCAACATCAAGCTCCCATTGTTCAAGAACGTCAGCATTCTTGATTTTCTTAACAAGGTAACAAGCTATAGCAATAGCCGAAGACATCACAAAAAAAGCAGAAACAGTAACCCCAACAATTAAACCTATCCGTTTCTCCTTAGGCCCAGGAAGTGAGGGAAGAGAATCCAAAGACAAAGATTTAGCATCACCACTCACGTTAAAACTCCACCCCAATATATAATGTGAGCTTGCAAACAAACCTGTTGATGATGAGAATCCAACATACATAGTTTCTTTCACAATTGGTGATAGATCCACATCAAATGACAAAATTGGTGATTTTGGTTTCACAGAAGAAGGTGAAAGCCTCACTTCTAAGTGATTCTTGGATGAGTCATAATCAATCCAAGCTTGTATAACCTCACCGCTCTTGAGATTCAACCCTCGTTTTGTTGAATTCTCAAGAAAATAAGCAGCCGGCTCTGAGGCACTTGATCTCAAGCTGTTGATATCAATGCCAACATGATTACCATTGATATCACCAAACTCAAGATTCTGCACAGTATCAAATTCAACAGCAAATATGTGGTTGGTGAAGTTTCCCTGGTCACTCGAATTGAACAGGCCAAGATACTCGCTGTGAAGAGTACCTGGGAGCTCCTTTGAAGTAGAGATAGTGAAGGCAAAGCCATGGCCACTGAATTCTGCACGCCCAGGAACAGGAACTATGGCAAAAGCAAAACAAGTAGAGAAAGATAACGACCTGCTGTTGCGAGTCGAGTTCTTGAATTTGATAGGAGATGAATAAAACGCATGGCCAAGAACTCTAAACGTTGTGTTGGTTAACATAAGTATGCCATTTTTTTCAATCTCTGCAACCCCATTTAAGCTCATGTTGTTGTCGTTGGCTGCGTCACGAAACCCGCTGAAAAAGAACTCCTCTCGTTGAGAAAAAACTGGGTTTGCAAGAAAAATTAAAAGAACCAAGAAAAATCTGAGCTTTTTTGCCATGGAAGGGGGAAAAATTTTTGAACTTTGTGAACCAGAAGATGATGCCTGACAAATGGAATTCTGTTACACGTTTTTTATTTTCCAAAAGCAGTGATTATAATAGAAGCTGGGCTGCAGGAGGAAAGAAGAAGGAAGCTTAAATTTTGAACAGAGGCTGCTGCCACTTTAGTTCAGCCGCACATCGTACCACTAGTTCGTTTGATATTTGTGGCTGGTAACGGCAATTGTGCTCGTAAACCTGCAAACCCACCTAAATTCGCCCATTAAAATCCGTAGGTATCAAAATCTATTTACTGTAGTTAATTTTATGAATTATTAGTGAATTTAATATTATAAATTAAAATTTATACTTAGATGCATGTAGATTTGATATTGGCTTAATATCCCATGAATGCTCGTATGAATATATGTTACACTTGTAATATTTATTTAGATATTTTAAATTTAATTTTAATTAAAAATACTTAAATTTAAAAAAATAAAAAAAATAATGTAATTATACCAAATATCAAATAACATTATAATATACTTCATCTAAAGATCTGTATTGAATTTAATTATATGAAAATATATTTTTATTTTAATAAAATATAATATTTATTATATATTACAAACTTATAATGATCTATTTTTTTATATACTTGTTACTTGTAAATGTATAATCTTAAAGTAAGAATTAGTAAATTATCTAAAAATAAATTTATTATTGATGAGATAAGGAATTAAGTTTATTTAACTTAATTCATAGATTATTATATACTTATTATAATTTTTATGAACTATTTTTCTTTAACTTAATGCATGAATTATTTAATTATTATAATTTTTTTCTTCACATTAATATTTGAAGAGTATTATTTTTTGAAAAATACTAATCTTAATCATTATGCTAATGATGGCTAATAAAATAAATATTTTTCTCTTGGAGCTTATGTTAAATGATGATATAAAACGTAATTATTGTTTTAAGATATTAGTTTGTGATTTTTTAATAGATTTATATATTTTACACTTAAATTTGAGAAATTGTGTTAAACTGATGTTGAAATTTTAATTTTTTTTATTTGTATTAGTTAAATTTAAAATTAAGTGTATTATGCGAAATTTAAGGTTATTATCATAAATTTATATATTGAATATTTATAATTTTAAATATACAAATTCACAAAAAATTTATTAAATACCATTATAGGTTTGGTAATTGTCAAAATTCACAAGGGGTAAGTTTTTATAAAAATTAAAATCTATTATTAGTTATGAGTGGATTTAATAATTTATATTTTATATAAATTTAAATTTATTAATAACAAACCTTTTACAGGCGGTGATCGTTACCATCCCTATTTATGACATGGTGATTAATTAGTAAACTGTTGTTTTGATTCTTTTTAATAATGTTCTTGCGGCTGCTGTTTGTTTCTAGAGACAAGAGAAGCAAGTTACTTCATTGTACAAGCTATCATTTCATCTCATTTCCTCCAATTTATAACTTCGGTGAATAATGCCCGAGTTCATGCCAACTTGGCGAATTTGGTGAGTTTATAATTGAGGTGTCATAACTTAAAACTTAGAGTTATTGTAAAAAAAATTATAATTATAAAATAAAAATTAATAATATGTAATATATATAAATTTTAAGTAATAATTTTAATAAAATTATTAAAGATATAATAGATTTTCCGTTATATAAATAAAAAATTATATCAATATAATTTAAAAGCGGCGGTAATTAATATTTATCAAACACTTTATTGTTGTATCTTTTAAGTTATAACTATCTATCCTTAATCTCAAATGTAATTTTAATCAGTTGTCATCATCAGGTAATATGATAAGTACAACATTTTGGTCACTAAATTAATTTTTTTAATTCTTTAAAATGCAAATTTTACAATTAAAATAATATTAATAAATTTTATATCTTAAAAGGTGCAAATGTGAGAGAGATCATGATAGATTTTGATTTTCTAAAATTTAAAAAGATAAATTCAAATTAGGCAACCGTTAAGTTATACCTAATTTAATTTATTCTTCTCATATGTAAAAAAATAAATTAACTTAAGGGCTCTCTTCATATTGATAAACAGTGCATTTTTATATTATATTTTTTTAATAATAATCTTGTATTAAGTTCCATCACTTTAATCCTTTACACGTGGGGTTTGGAGGTCGTGGAGTTTGAATTGCTAAAGAAAGCCCTAGAACATAGGGGTGTTTGCAAATCGAATTTTATGGATTTGACATTAATCTATATTTGATTTATGATTTTATGAATTATGAATTTTTAATTTAATTTAATTTAAATATTTATGAAATTCAATCTAAATTTAATCCATACGTCTGTGGATTGAATACAGATTTTATCCAATCCATATTGAATTTACTATTTTATAGATAGGTTTGCGATTAAAAATTTTTAATTTTGTCCTATCCACGAACTAAGTAAATGAAAAAATTTAATATAAAAATAACTTTACACTGATCAAATTTAAAATTAAATAAGATTTAAATAAATTAATTATTTAAATAAAGCTAAAAAATTCATACAAAATTTTAAAATATAACACACTAAAAAAAATCATTTGTTTAGATCAATGTGTAAAAATAAGCAATTTAGGAAGTTATATTTATTTAATTATTTATTTTTTAGGAGACAAATAATTTCCTCTTATTATAATTAATATATACCACTTACCCATTGTTATTTTTATAACAGCCAATAACTTTCTTAATAGTACAAATTTAGAATATTACCATTATTTTTAAATACACTTTTATTTATATTTATTATAGATTAAACAAAACACATGAATAGAAATTAAAATAAATATTAAGTATTTAAAATTATTTTGAAGTAAAAAATTAATAATAAAATATTTTCTTCTACTTTTCTTATGTCATAAACTTTTTTTATAATAAATATATAAAAAATATTATAAAATGATAAAAAATTATTATAAGAAAAATTGAATAATAAATAGAAGAAATTATTATTAAATAAATAATAAAATATTTATCTTGTACTTTTTACATTTAATTTTAAACTATCATAAAATATTTATTATAAGAAAATGTTTACAAAATAAAAATATAAAAAATTATTATTAATTTTTTATATCAAAACATATATTTTTTGAATTAATACTTAATTATTTATTTAGCCTCTATTGATATGATTTATTTAATTTATAATAAATATAAATATTTATTTATTTAAAAATAAGAGAATATTGTAAATTTATACTGTCAGAGAGATGATTGGCTATTATAAAAACAACAAAGATAAGTCATATATATTGATTAAATAATTACAGTAGAGAGGAAATTGACAATCTCCCTATTTTTTATTTTATATTATTATCGAATAAGATATAATATATCGTTATTGTAACTATATTTGAACTTATTTATTTATTAGTTGTACTAATGTCATATCTATAAGTTTTAAATAAATATTTTTTTTATGAATTCGCATATTTTTATAAATTTACAAAAGTAAATTCATATCAAATCCATTAACTGTAAATTTTTAAAATTTTAATCTAATTCAATTCACTAATCTATATATTAAACTTTTACAAATTAAATTTTACGGATCATATGGATTGAGAGATCAAATTGAATTCTGAACACATTCAGTGGAACACACCTCACCATCCATGCATATGTTTCTTTGCCGTCTTCAGTCAAAAGAAAGTGACGTCTCTTTCTTTCTTATTTCCATTTTGGGTTCGATTTTTTTTTTTTTAATCCACATTTTCATACGGAAGCATAGGAATTCTATTATGAAAAGGGTTCATGAAAAATCTATTTTCTTTTGCGTAGGCTTATATGTAAGCATGGTGTAGTCCCGTCTTAGTGACTCATGATATGGTGTGTGACAATTTTACCATTTAATTAGTGCTTTTTTTAACATGGATTTAATTAAGTCTAGCGTATAATTTATTTTGTTCATGTTCGAATTTTAGTGAATATATATATATATAAGTATCATATTACTGTATTACACTGATTATAGTAAATTAATACATTAAATTTATAATTAAATATATAATTATAACGTATGCTATTACATGAATTTTAATAAATATATAGACTAATATAGACTAATAAATAATTTAAATTTTATCCACTACTAAAAAGATTGAAAAGATATATAAATAAAATATTTTATTTATAGATAATATTTTATCTTGTACAAGAAATAAAATCAAACTGGAATCGGGGAGGATTTAAAATTTCAATTGTCTAATCAAAACTTTATATTATTTTTTAATATTAATTATACATTATATTACATAAATATTTATAATTACTATTAGAGCAGATATTAAGGATTTTTTTTTTCGTTTTTCCTCCTTCATAAAGAGTTCTTCTGATGGTCTCCTGCCTCGTTAACACAACCGCGTTCCATTCCTATCAAACTGGTCGGCGGCATAATAAATTGGTAAGTCGTCATAATTATTTCATCAAACTCCGCTACATGTTAAATGCGTAAAGCGGAAACTTCATGCAACACGTGATATTCTTAACTGCATGCCAAAATTCTTAAAATCCAATTTCGTGAAATGCGGGGTGCAAATTTCTTAAAAAGAAAAATTCAACCCCTTTGGGAATTTGTTTTTCTTCTTGTTGGATCGAAAGTTGAAGTTAATTGGGAAAATGAAAATTTATTGGACTTTAAATAGTGACTTCTTCTCAAGTCAGCGACTCAGTGGTGTGGCACTTAAGAAACACGATTTAGCATTCAAAAGTCTTCAACGTTTACAGGCTTTTGGAGTTTGGTGAGCCATCAAATTGCCTTTTTTGCACAACAAAAACATTAGGCTTATAGGAAGGGTGTTTTAACAGTGTCCCTTATTACTGTTTAATACATGTATTTTATTAATGGAATATTGTCACTATGAATTGTTAAATCAATCAAAATTGTTTTTATATTCGGAGTCAACACGGATTAGATCAAATAATCAGTGGGGCCTACTCTTAATTAATGATCCCATGTCGGTAATTTCCTCAATACAATTTCCCAATTCCGAATAATTTTGATTAAATATTGACCCAATGATCGAGAAAGCTTTGGGGGGAAACGAATGCCTCATCCAACAAATTCCAATTAATAAAATATTATCACATTAATATTTTTGTTTCAAAATATATGATATTGTTTTTATTAGACAATCCGTCTGAGGGATTTTTTTTTTAATTTAAATGATTTAATGGACTTAATTATAATTAGTTAAGTCATTAAACATGTTTATATTTCAATTTAATGAAAATTTTCAATTAACCTTACTTAATTTAAAAAGTCTGAATTATCATTAAAAAATATTCTGTAAAATATCTCTATCTAATTAATTAATTTTCATTCATACCTAAATCCTTTTAATAATTAGTAATATTATCCATCCATAGAATTCATGATCATATAATGGTAGACTACTATTTATCTTCATAATTTTTAATGAATACTTTTCATATAAAATGTTATAAACTATAATAAAATTGATTAATATATATTAATTTAGAATAACAAAAGGTTCTATTCAATTGAGCATTATTATTTTGTGAAAATATATTATCTTATTTATATTCTTTGAAATATTATTAACTGTTCGACATTTATGATTTGAAAAGGTACATATGCAAAAATTTTAGTTTTTGAATTATTTTAAGTTAAAAATGCAAACAACTTAATATTTGTTTTTAGTAATTCAAACAAACAAATGAATGTATTATTCAATTTCAAACATTTAGTTCAATCTAGAATTTAAATTAATTCAAGCCTATTTAAATTTCAGACAATAAAAACAAACGCCACCTGAATTTTTTCTCTTAATTGTGACTAAATACTCTCGTATTTCACTAATTATTCTATAAAACACAAATTCCACCAAAACAACATTGTATTATAACAAAACAGTGTTTTGTACAGCCTAAATTCATATTTTGTAAAGTATCAACATCCGTATAATAACCGCCGCCACAAATTCTTTTTTTCTTTTTCCTCTTCTTCTTTGAAACAACCAATTTAAAACTTATAAAAGAAATATGACCAATTACTAACTTTCATTACTCGTGATATACTGTACTCCCTAAATTTATTCGTTTCAACCTAGCTATAAATTCATAATTATGGATTCCCTTATCTTCACAGCCAGGCAAATCTTTGATTACTGAAGTTGCTGGAATACTAACAAACAGGTTAAAAAAAATGATTGATTGAATGAAGAAAATGGCCTGAAATCCAATATATGAAATAAATAAATTGGGAAAATCCAATTAACCAGCACAAAATTCCACCAGTTCTAGCTACACACACACACACACTTTCTCTCTCTCTCTCTACGTCGGGAGTACTAGAGTAGTGACACCGAGTGAGTTAATTTTATGCGTCATTAAGGTTGAAATAATTATTAAATATTGCATATGCTTACAAAGTTTCATTATAATTCTAGGATTTTGAGTGGGGATAAAACCCCTTCTTACCACTAAACACAGTTCTAAGAAAAATTATTGCTCAAAAGTCATGGTCAGCGCACGTGTAAAACTTATCCAGGGCTACCTAAGTTACAGCTACATATTAAATTTATAAAATTGATGAATAAAGTCTATTTCTTATCTTTAGATAATATGAAACATGCTCTTACACACAAGAGACTGAATCCCCAACCTAAAAAAATGAAGTATGTGTTTGAACATTCTTTTGACCCCGAATGGATAGAAGCATTATGTCACTGACTTTAATTTTAAATAAAGCGTCCGGTTGTAGACAAGTTGAGTTCGGAAGTCAACACCAGTTGAAAAATTTTGTACCAAAATATTACAAACGAAACATGATGTTAAAAAACGAAAGTCTCCTCCAATGCCCTCTCTATTAAGGCATACCTATTTATTAATCATGTTAAATATTAAAATATATGGATTATCTATTTATTAACGGTGTTAATGACCTGTTTAATATATTTAATATAAAATAATTAAATAATAATAAATATGTCAATATATTCTTAAAAATAAGCGATAGCTAAGCTAACTTAACAGAAATATGATATAAATATGTTTATAACATGTTACAAAGAATATTTTTAATAATATTACTATATATTAATTGATATTTGTGTTATAAATATGCAAGCGTATTGAAGTCATTTAACACAAATACAACATAGTTATTGATGTTAACTCATTTATTCATCGTGTCAATATTGCTAACATGAAATAAAAAAAGTCGTGTTGTATCCATATTGTGGTATTTGTATCATAACTTATTCTGTCACATCTAATTATTCACAGTTAGATTTGTGAACGAGATGTCTACATTCATCGAACTATATAATTAAGAGGTGAAATTAGTCATAACAATGCGGGTCACAAATTTAGGCCTTTAAGTTCCATTAATCTTATATTCCACTTGTCTTGTACAAATACTAAGACGATAAAAATATAAATTTATTCTGGTTATATATTAACATAATTAATATTGCACGTGAATGTTCTCAAGATTTAAAAACACATCATTTACTAGTAGAAAAAACAGTGACTTCAATACATTTATAAACCGTTATATATTTTTCTATAAAAGCAAAAATCGTAAATGTGCGGTTATATATTAATTTGTATTTTGTGAGATGTGAATGAAGTTTGTATGTTCTAAAATGCTCTTTGTTTGTTCTTTTCTTCTAGCAAGAAGTATTGATGAAGAGACGGAATGTGAGATCCAACTTGATGGTTAGCAAGAGATTTGTCCTAAGGAAAGAGCATCACCTCTGTTAATTGTTATTGCTGAGTTTCCTAGATTGTTCACAATGCGGTTATTAAAATACAAAATTTGAATGGACCAACTTCAGTCTGTCTCTAATCCTTTATTTTAGAGTTAAGTTCATGATGTTTGAATATTGGCCACGTAACAACTCCATCAAATTACAATTACAAAGTGGGCAACGAAGACATTGTTTTGGGCTCCAAAACTAAATAATATAACTGAGCACATCTTGTCAATATCTACTGTGAATAAGATGTGCTGCATCTTATCTAATGCAGTGGATATCTACTTATATTACAATCAACTTCTTAATGCAGTCAATATCTACCCTTTGCATAGATGAAATCTTCTTGAAACCAAATATTAACCGGAAAAAAAAAAAAAAAGAATGTAGACAAGCGCAGATGCAAGGCATAGATGTATATGATACTCTTACATTGAACCATTAAGTTCTATACCCATATAGTGAAAAACTATAAATCTAAATACAAAGACAAGATAGTGAAAGCTCTCTCCGTAACCATGTCTGTCTACATCACCTCTGCCTGAAAGTGGTGAAGATGATCCAGCTTCAATATCAACATCTGCATCGTCACCAGTGGACGACCAATTACTCACCTTCTCAAGGAATGAAGAATCGGGATATGAATGAACAAAATCTTCAAACTCAGGGCTGTCGACTGCAGCACCAGCACCACCAGTGTTTGCTTTCTTTCCATCATATGCATCAGGTGCTGCAACCATTTGAGGCAAAGGAACCTCTCCTTCCAAGTACCTCACTACCTGCCTCATCGTTGGCCGCACCTCGGCTGCATTGTTAGAACACATTAGCCCCAATTTCACCACAACTAGAGCCTCAATCTCATTCAACTCACCATTCAATCTTGGATCAACTACCTCAAGAATTGCACCAGCTTTCCATCTGTCCCAAACCCAATCAACTAATATGAGCTCTTCAGGCAATGCCTTGGACTCAATTGGTCTCCTCCCACATACCACTTCAAGTAAAAGTGCACCAAATGCATATACATCTGAGCTTGTTGTTGGCTTCCCAGTGCGTGTGAGCTCAGGGGCTAAGTATCCCAATGTTCCCACAACTCTAGTGGTGATTGGATTTGAGCCGCGTTCATATAACTTAGCCAAACCAAAGTCACCTAATCTTCCATTTAACTCAGAATCTAACAATACATTCCCCGCCTTAATGTCTCTATGAATCACAGTTTGTTCCCATTCCTCATGCAAATACAAAAGGCCTGAAGCCACACCTTTGATAATCCTATATCTCTGCTCCCATGTAAGAATAGCTTGTGGTTCATCAAAAAGATACTTGTCTAAGCTTCCATTAGGCATAAAATCATAAACAAGTAACAAGTCTCCTCCGCGTCGACACCATCCTAGAAGCTGAACAAGATTTCTGTGGCGGAGACGGCCGATACTGGAAATCTCAGAAGCAAATTCTCTCAGGCCTTGTTTTGATCCATGAGAAACTCTCTTTACAGCCACTTGAGTATTAGTACTTGGTAGTGTCCCTTTGTAAACTCTGCCAAATCCACCAAAACCAAGTAGCTCTTTGTCTCTAAAACCTCTGGTTGCTTTCCTGAGCTCTTCGTAAGAAAATCTATGAGGACCAACATCAAGCTCCCATTGTTCAAGAACGTCAGCATTCTTGATTTTCTTAACAAGGTAACAAGCTATAGCAATAGCCGAAAACATCACAAAAAAAGCAGAAACTGTAACCCCAACAATTAAACCGATCCGTTTCTCCTTAGGCCCAGGAAGTGAGGGAAGAGAATCCAAAGACAAAGATTTAGCATCACCACTCATGTTAAAACTCCACCCCAATATATAATGTGAGCTTGCAAGCAAACCTGTTGATGATGAGAATCCAACATACATAGTTTCTTTCACAATTGGTGATAGATCCACATCAAAGGACAAAATTGGTGATTTTGGTTTCACAGAAGAAGGTGAAAGCCTCACTTCTAAGTGATTCTTGGATGAGTCATAATCAATCCAAGCTTGTATAGCCTCACCGCTCTTGAGATTCAACCCCCGTTTTGTTGAGTTCTCAAGAAAATAAGCAGCTGGCTCTGAGGCATTTGATCTCAAGCTGTTGATATCAATGCCAACATGATTATCATTGATATCACCAAACTCAAAATCTTGCACGGTATCAAATTCAACAGCAAATATGTGGTTGGTGAAGTTTCCCTGGTCACTCGAATTGAGCAGGCCAAGATACTGGCTGGGAAGAGTACCTGGGAGCTCCTTTGAAGTAGAGATAGTGAAGGCAAAGCCATGGCCGCCGAGTGCTGTATACTCAGGAACTATGGCAAAAGCAAAACAAGTAGAGAAAGATAAAGACTTGTTGTTGTGAGTCGAGTTCTTGAATTTGATAGGAGATGAATAAAACGCATGACCCAGAACTCTAAGCGTGGTGTTGGTTAACATGAGTATGCCATTTTTTTCAATCTCTGCAACCCCATTCAAGCTGACGTTGTTGTTGTTGTTGGCAGCGTCACGAAACCCACTGAAAAAGAACTCCTCTCGTTGACAAAAAACTGGGTTTGCAAGAAAAATGAAAAGAACAAACAAAAATCTGAGCTTTTTCGCCATGGAAGGGGGTGGGGGGGAAATTTGAACTTTGTGAACCAGAAGATATTCCCTGACAACTGGAAATCTGCTACGAATTTTTTATTTCTCAAAAGCAGTGATTATAATATAAACTGGGTTGCAGAAGGAAAGAAGAAGGAAGCTTAACTTACGAACAGAGGCTGCCGCTACTTTAGTTTAGCCTCACGTCACACCCACCAGTTCGTTTGAAATTTGTGGCAAGGTAATCAATTAGTAAAGCTGTGGTTTTGACCCTCTCTAATAATTTTCTTTCGGCTGCTGTTTATTTCGGGAGAAAAGAGGACCAAGTTACTTCGCTGGACTTGTCCAGGCTATCATTTCATCTCACTTCCTCCAATTTATAACTTCGGCGAACAATGCCCAAGTTCATAATCAGTCGTCGTCGTCAGCTGATACGACGATAAGTACAAATTTTGGTCCCTGAATTAATTTTTTTTAATATTTTAAAATACAAAATTTACAGTTACAAAAATATTAATAAATTTTATATCTTCATGCGTGCGAACGGGAGAGAAATCGTGATAGATTCTGGTTTGATAAAATTTTAAAAGGTAAATCCAGATTGGACAAGTTCCGAGTTATATTTAATTTAATTTATTTTTTCTCACATAAATTAATAAATTTTATTATGACAAACTTTAAATTACTGTTTGTAATAATATGTGTCAAAAAAAATAATAATGTAGGTGGAATTCATACGATGTTGTTATTGTTTTTAAAGTTGCCGTAAACAGCAACTTAGGAGATCCTTTCATTATATGTACAGTGTGTGTGTGAAGTTTAACTTAAAGCTCTCTTCGTATTAAAGAAATGATAAATGGTGCATTTTTATATTTTATTTTTTTTTAATAATAATCTTGTGTTCAGCTCCATCACTTTAATCTTTCACGCGTGGGGTTTGGGGGCTGTGGCCGTGGTCGTGGAGTTTGAACTGTTAAAGAAAGCCTCGGAACAGACCCCACCACACATGCATTTGTTTCGTTGCCGTACTCAAAAGAGAGTGACGTCTCTTTCTTTCTTATTTTCATTTTGGGTTTGATTTCTTCTTTTTTTTTTAACCCCACATTTTCACATGGGAGCGTAGGATTTCTATTATGAAAAGGGTTCACGAAAAATCTGTTTTATTTTGCGTTGGCTCATATGTAAGCACGGTGTAGTCCAGTCTTAGTGGCTTATGATGTGGTGCGTGACAATTTACCATTTAATTACTGTTTCATTTTTTTTAACATGGATTTAATTACATGGATTAAAAAAATAATTTAATTTTTGTCTTCTTAAAAGATTGGAAATATATATATATTCGCGTACAAGAAGTGAAATCAAATTGGAATTGGGGAGGATTTGAA
This sequence comes from Aegle marmelos, assembly GCA_030449875.1. Classification (NCBI taxonomy): domain Eukaryota; kingdom Viridiplantae; phylum Streptophyta; class Magnoliopsida; order Sapindales; family Rutaceae; genus Aegle; species Aegle marmelos. Next base: position 26,183,233 of record JASUUL010000143.1, read on the forward strand.
ATTTCAATGGTCTAATCAAAACCTCATATTACTTTTTTTCTTTTCGTTTTTCCTCTTTGATAAAGAGTTCTTCTGGTGGTCTCCTGCCTCATCAACACAACCGCGTTCCAATCCTATTAAATTGGGAAGTCATCGTCCTTATTTCGTCAAACTCCGCTACATGTTAAAGGCGTAAAGTGAAAACTTCATGCAACACGTGATATTCTAACTTCATGCCAAAATTCTTAAAATCCAATTTCACGTAAATGCGCGGTGCAAAATTCTTAAAAAGAAGAATTCAACCCCTTTGGGATTTTGTGTTTCTTCTTGTTGGATCGAAAGTTTAAGTCAATTGGGAAAATGAAAATTTATTGGACTTGAAATGGTGGCTTCTTCTCAAGTCAGTGGCGTGGCACTTAAGAAACGATTTAGAAGTCAAAAGTCTTCAACACTCGCATGCTAGTGGGGTTTGGTGAGCCATCAAATTGTCTATTTCGACCAATAAAATTAAGATATATGTAATAAAAGATAAAATTGAGAATATAATAGATGTATAAAATAAAAGATAAATTTTATGATATTATACTACTGTAATATTAAACGCAGATCCCAAAAATATTAGACTTATATACGAGGGTGTTTTAACAATGTCCCTTATTGCTCTTTAATACGTGTACTTTATTAATGGAATATCGTCACTATGAATTGTTAAATCAAATCAAAAAATTAAATTTATATTCGAAGTCAACATGGATTAGATCAAATAACCAGTGGGGCCTACTGTTAATTAATGATGCCGTGCCAGTAATTTCCTCAATACTATTGCCCAATTCGGAATAATTTTAGCTAAATATTGACCCAATGCACCAGAAAGCTTTGGCGGGAAACGAATGCCTCATCCAACTAATTTCATTTAATAAACTATTATCACATTAATATTTTTATTTCAAAATACATAATATTATTTTCGTTAGACAATCAGACTGAGGGGTTGTTTGTTTTTTTTTTTTTAACTTAAATGACTTAATTCACCTAATTGTAATTAGTTAAGTCATAAAGCACATTTATTTTTTTCAGCTTAATAAAAATTTTCGGTCAATAAGTGATTAAGTTATTATTTTATGTTTTTTACTTTTTAATTAATCTAAAAAGTCTGAGTCATCGTTAAAAAATATTCTTTATAATATCTGTATCTAATTAATTAATTTTTATCTATACCTAAATAAATTTAATAATTAGTAATATTACCCATCTATAGAATTTGCGATAACATAGTAATGGACTAGACTACTATTTATCTTTATAATTTTTAAAGAATGTTTTCACAGAAAACATCATAAACAATAGCAAAATTAATTAACATAATCAATTTAGAATAGTAAAAGGTTGTATTCAATTGTGCATTATTATTTTATGAAAATATATTATTTTATTTATATTCTTTGAGATGTTATTAATTATTTAACATTTATAATTTGAAAGGGCATAGGTGTAAAAATACTAGTTTTTAAATTCTTTTTTAAGTTAAAAATACAAACAACTTAATACTTGTTTTTAGTAGTTCAAATAAAAAAATAAACATGTTATTCAGATTTAAATATTCAGCTCTATTTGAAATTCAGATTAATTTAGGTCTATTTAAATTTGAGATAAAAAACAAACACAACCAATGTGATGAAATTACTTTCATGCTTCACTAATTATTTTGTAAAATACATATTCGACCAAAAACAACATTGTATTATAATAAAAACAGTGTTTTATACAACTTAAATCCATATTTTGTAAAGTATCCACGTCCGTACGATAACCGCTGCCACAAATTCTTTTTTCCTTTTCTTCTTCTTCTTTGAAACAACCAATTTAAAACTGATAAAAGAGATATGACTAACTACTGACTTTTATTACTCATGATAAACTATACTCCTTGAATTTATTAATTTCAATTGAGCTATAATTTCATAATTATGGATTCCCCTATCTTCACAAGCAGGCAAATCTTTTATTACTCAAGTCGTTGGAATATTGGCAAAGAGTTTTTTTTTATAAAAAAAAAAATTGATTGAACGAAGAAAATGGCCTAAAATCCAATATACGAAATAGATAAATTAGAAAAAAGGAATCTAAAGGTTATGATTAATTATTATTTTAATTCCATTACTTCCTTTTTAATCTCATAAATTTCTCTTTCTCCAAGTTTAAATTTTTATTTCTACTGGCTTTCAAAATACAACTTTTTTTCTTTTTTTTAAAAAGACAAAGATAGGTAAAGTTACAAGTAACGATAGACAAAGTTAAAATTTATTTGTTATTTCTTTATTTTCTTTAAAATTTAAATGCAGATGGCTAATCGAGTAAAATTATTTAAAAATCATTCAGCCATGCCCTTGAGACATTTTAAAATAAGAATTTGATTTGGTCCTCATTATAATTTTTAATAGGTAGTATAAAATGGATTATTCTTAAAGAATGGACATATCTATTATAAGTTATAGGTACAATAATGAAGCATTATAAAATAGAAGAAGAATTGAGGCATAAATTTTTTTTTTCTTTTTTTGATTCATTGATGTTACAATTAGAAACTTACCTATATGTACCATCAAAAACTTATTGAGACTATATATATGCGGCTATAGGATGCAACTTGAACATTCTTTTCTCACTTAATACTGGAGGAACCTTACCAACTCCAAATGAAGGAACATCAATTCTATTCTAGGAGATACTCAAAGCTACAATTCGAACTTAAACACTCTGCTGTTTTGCCAAGTCCATTCTCAGGTATAAATGGGTTTGACTTTGAAGCTCAAATAAAATATCTTTCTTTTACAGTTTAATTAAAGTTGGTCTTAATTAGCAAGCATCCTTTTTTATAGTTTAATTAGAGTTGGTCTCAATTAGCAAACATTCTTTTTAATAGTTTAATTAAAGTTGGTCTTAATTAGCAACCATAAGCATGGTTGTATTTTTTTTTTTTCTCCCTCTCATGACAAGGTGGTGGTATAAGGCAAACGATACCTACAAAGTCAACAAATACTTCAAATTTTCAAGAGAGTTGTCACATTCAATAGTCTTACATTAACAAAAGCACTTTTGATTTAAAAGCACCTATTTTATTTATTCACTTTCTTAAATAAAATATTAGATATCCATTAACAGGTAGCTTATTAGTTATTTTGAATTTGCACCGACAGATGCTTTTTGCCAGAATAAATGCAGCGATACATGGGCCACAGACCAAATACCCAACGTGCAGCAAATATGGCCTTTGAATCAACTTCTAACACACCCGAAAGCACGTCAAAAGTGCTTTTACTTGTGAAATCATTTGTTAGACAAACAAAGGCACTCGGAATGCCTTCCAGAAATATATGTGATATATGTAGTCACGAGAAGAATAAAAAACCAAAGTGCATTTTAAAGCATCTCTTAAATTGGGTTTTAAAAACTTTTGAGATCTAAACAAAGCCACTATTAGCCCGCTAATAATACAATACTGTTATGAACCAGTCTATGAAATGATGCTAGTTTAGAAGCAAAAGCGACCCTAAATGCAAATAATCTCAATCATAAGCGGCCATTCTGCGAATTCTAAAATGCGATTTTGAGCCAAGACCTTGGTGTTCAACTGCAATACAAGATTTGCAGCCTAACATTATATTTGTGTGGACATCCATACTTGAGAGGTTCGTAGATACTTGAAATGTAAATAATGGCAATAAGAAAATACTTTTTAAAAATAGAATAAAGGATTGCAATATAACACAAAATTAGAGGATTCCAATTAACTACGAAATGAAAAAGTACTTCTCAAAAATCTAATAAAGAGTTGTACTATAACACAAAATTAGACAATTCCAACTAACTAAGAAATGAAAAAGCAACTTATTATTTGAATATCTCACATGCTAAACAAAGAGCGACATTTCTCAATCCTTAGAAACAAGGCCTAAAATGTGTATTGGCAGCTTCCATCGTCACTTCTTGCAGTTGGATCAAAGTTTTGTGCAATAGGATCGGTACATCCTTCAGGGACTGGAACATTCACTTGCTGGGCTGCTTTGCCTGCAACAACAAAATTTAACGCCACCCAAAAAAAATAAAAATAAAAAGCTTGTTATATTCTTGATTTGATCTCAATTTATGCTCTAAAATTGCTAGAATGATAGTAGCAAACCTCCCATCAAGGCCTCTTAGCTAGGATCAAGGGGCTAACCGTAGAAATTTCCACTCTCAATAGCATCTGCATTAGCGTCACCAAGAGCGGCCTCACTCAAATACTTGTCAGCCAACTGAACTCTCTTCACATTCTCTTGCTCTTGCACAAGCATGTTTCCATACTCAAGCAGCTTCTCCATTGTCATCGTCGGTTGCTCGAATGTTGGGGGTCCGTCCTTTGAGTTTACAAGGCTCTTGCCAATGCTTCCAACACCAATATTAGAGATCCACTTCCTCACCTCATCATCATAGACTCTGGACCTCAGGGCTCCAAAGAAATCTAACATGCAGCCAAATGAGTGATTAGCTAGAGTGCATTTCATGAAGAGTTTGCATCATCAGTGGAAATGGAAACTTACCAATGGACTGCCCAGGGAAGGTGTCAACAAGCTTGACGATGTCGTCATCAGCAACATTGTCATTCCTGAAGATACCCTTGCACACACCAATACGATCCTCCCTTGTAGGTGCCCAGTAGAATTTCTCCATACGACCATCACGGATGAGAGGAGCATACAATGTAGAGAAGTCATTACCGGTGACTATGATTGGGACACGGGGGTTCTCCTCCTTGTTGTACATACCAGGGAGTTGGACACTAGTTGGGTTATCAGCGATGTTCATAAGTGTGGCGTTAACCATTTGGTTGTTAACTGTGTACTGGGTGGTGCCACCAAGACGACCAGCTCCTGCATCAAGATCATTGATGAAGAGGCAGCACATTTTTCCCTTCTTGATGATGTCAGCTGCCTCACGGTACCTTTGCCTGATCAACTTAGCGGGTTCTCCAGCATTGCCACTTTCCAATTCTCCAGCACTCATCATAATTGGGCTGAAAGTTCATTCCCATAACATCACAGAGTTAGTGCGCATCAAACATGTCCTCAAACTGGATGGGAGGAAAAAAGTAAAAAATGATAAGAGAGCATGGACTCACTTGATGCCCATCTTGGCGAAAACAAGCTCACATTGGAATGATTTTCCTTGCCCTTTGCCTCCCCAAATACCCAAGATGAGAGGAACCTGTAAAAATGTAAGTTTTGAAAAATTATTAATAATATTTCTCTGAAAGTATTCATCATTATAGAAACTATAATTAAATATACCTTGATGTTGGGCAGGGACATGAAGTTCTTGGTGATATGAACTACAAGCTTGTCCATGAAAGCAGGGGCAATATAGAAACCATCCATGTTGTTGTCCAAGTTGTATCTAAATCACCATATCAAATCACTCCATGATCGAATCCAGGCACTGAAAATAACCAATTAACAATTGATGAATAAGCTTCATATATACTTACGTGCGGAGACCTTGGCTGATGTAGTCATAAGAACTCATGACAGCGTAGTGAGTTCCGGTTCCCATGGGGGCTTGGAACAGAGTGTCGACGGAACCTTTTCCTCTGGTGATGTCTTGTTGGTCATCAGATTCGTCGAAGGCAAGGCCCTTCCATCTGTCCTTCTTGGTCTGCTTGTTTTCATCGACTTCAGCAGTAATCTTGAAGCTCGCAGAAGGGATCTTGGATGGGGGGATCCTTGAGCTTACCCTCTTCAAGCTGGTGCCAAAGAAAGATGAACTTGGGACAGAGGTTGCAGCACCAGAGCCATTCAAGCTCAACTGTTCCCAAAAATGAACTTATCCCGTAAGATTTAACCATCCAATATGAACACCAATCTCTACTTCTTCAATTTCTAGACAAATTAAGCTACTTTTAGTAAGATTAACCCATCCAGACACAAAATCGGATACATATTTTCCGAGAATTATATATATATATATATATATCCATGCAAAAATACTAAGATATATATGAACTTAGGTTCATACTAATCAACAAGTTCCGTATCTCTAGTTAGTTGAGCGCGAAACCACAAGGTTCTTTCATGAACTAAAGATAAGAGCACAATCCAAATTAAACAAATGAAGCTAAATAGGCTAATTATTAAGTAGTAAAAAAGAAGCAAGCTAAGCCATGGAAAGATGGCGGGAAAAAGAAATATAACAGTACCGGTACAGCAGCAGCCATTAGGCTAGTGAGAATTGGACGGCTTTGACTTAAGTAGCTAAAGGGTCACGCTGCAATGCAGGCAAAGGAAAGCGAAGCAATGCGCTGAGTGTGTGTTGTGCTCTTTGAGGAGAGAAGTGTAAGGTTAGAGTGAAAACTTATAGTGGTTTCATCGAGTGTACCAAAATGGATCAAGCTTGAAGATTGGTGTGTCCGTTATTAACGGCCACACAATGAAGATTACATTCATGACACGTGGCAAATGACGAGTTGCTTAGCCATCGAGTCCGCGTATGGGCCGTTTGCTTTGGCTCCTTTACCACTAAAATTCAGCTCATTTGGTTACCACACAGCAGCTTAATTTGGAAACTTATTTTGTGTTTTGAAATTTTTTGTTGTTTAATTTTGTGGGAAAAAGAAGAGGATTAAAAATGACACTTGAGGCGCACAATTGTTCTTGGTTATGTATAATTTCTTAATCTGTTTGTTGTTATTGTTAAGAGGTCAGATGTGTTTTGTCCTAGCGAGCCATTTCTGGTCCCGTTAACGCATTCCCTCGGTCCCATTGGGAAGCTACTACAATAATTTCTTAAAACATATCCGTTGGAAAAATAAAATTGTTGTCTTATAATTTGACTAAAATTATGATAAATTACAGATAACGTGGTTGATTGAGCCACGTGTCCAATATGAATGGAGTGGGCTCTAATAGGGCTCAATGCAGTGGATAGAGATTGGGATAACACAGAAATTAGGCCGCTAATCACCGTAGAAACATAACAATTTCATTATTTTTCTTTTTTCTCTTTTAAAGATCTCTCTGAGGAATTTTTTTTTAATATAGAAAAAATAAGCTATCAGAAAATTGTAGAAACAAACTGAAAATTCAGTGTTGAAAAAAAAAAAATTGTATTTGGGATATTCCTTCGGGTGATGTGCACGTTAGCATCATTCTAATTTCTAAATATCTCTCCATCCACCAATTGCATTGGTTTTCTTGATTGAGGAGCAGATAAATATCTTTTAATTGAAAAGATAAACTACTTTTACACTCATCGTCATATATTCAAGAGGAAAAAAAAAATGAACAGAGTCTTAGTTTTAAAATAACATACACATTGGATTTTTAAGTGATAATATATTCCACATCTATTTAGACACTCACATTACCCAAAAAAATGTAGCTTAAACAGCTCCAATCAATTCAAACAAGGTCTCGGTAGATACTTGAATAATAGTTTCTCTCAAATATTAAGTATATTTTTATTTTGAAGGCAATCAACCACGTTATGCATTGAACTAAAATGTATACCCACTACCATCCCTCTCATGATGATAAAAGCACATCATGAAGCCAAGAAATTTGAAGATTATACATCTACATATCATTCTGAAGAGATTTCGGGCCGATGCACGAAAATTGAAAGCAAGTAATGCAGAAACTTGGAGAAGAAATCAGCGTCCTCGCATGGTTAAAAATCTATTATCTAGATAAATTCGCATCTGCAAGAAGAATTGCATGAATTGCAGTTGATGACAGCTCAAATCTGCATAGCTAAACATAAATGCATAAGAAATTAAACTAGCCATCAGTCCTAGACTGGTTTCTGTTGAAACCATATATGGCATCAAAAGGAGCTATATGTGAACAACTTGGCAAGAGCTAGCTAGCGAGCAAGCAAACCCTAGCTAGCATTTAGAGATGTTAATGGAAGAGAAATGATAATTGATCCATGATAGAGAAAGACACTTTCATCGTTAAACTCGAAAGTGGGAAAGTTCTTCACTCATGCTCATAATCATTTTCATTCAAAAACAAAAGATGACACAGTTTCTGAAAAGACACAAAGTGGGAATGATCATGTTCATGTATATGTAAAGGCACCATTTTGTTTCCCCTTCTCTTTTTGTTTTGATTTGCCAATTCCCACTTTACTTCTAGACCCAAGAAGCATATAATTAAGCACAAGTGATAAGCATTTGCGAGTTATAACTGTGGCTGATGGATATGTGACCTCTGCTTTTGCCTTTCCAGAGAATTGAATGACTCCTATTTGAAGTCTTTAACCATTTGTAAAGTGGCCAACAGCACAACCTGATTAAGTGCAAGAATAAAATATGCATAATAATGGAGAAAATTAACACAACTAAGCTAATTAAGTATTAAAATTGCTTGATTCCGGGGAATTATCAGAAACCAGACAAAGAGCCGTCATGAGTCATGCAGTCTATGTCCAATCTTTAAGCTCTAGAGTGTGCATGTAAAACAGCATAGATTTGTTTTCATTAGCCAAATGAGCAAGTTCTGAGCCGTAATGCACCAATCCCTGTAACTCGATTTTGACCTGAAAGCATAAAACTTTTTAGTTTATACAAATTCCATGATTATTATTCCTTCATGCAACTACTAGACTTGACCTTGGAATCACTAAAGCAACAGCGACCTTGTAGAAACAATGAGAACAGATACTAATCAAGTCATCAAGCCTTCAAACTACGAAAAGAATACAGTACTTGTACAGAGGAAAAGTTGAATTGCTATTTCATTTATAATTTGGTCACTGATATTCACAACCTATCCAAAGAGTTAAAGGCTAACTATTCTTTCGCCATTTATATCTTGGGAGCATTTCCAACTTATTGATAGTTGCCTAGTGTCAGTGATGAAACCGCTAAGATTTGAGACAAATTTCGTCAAAGACCAAAGGAGTCCAAAAATTAGTTAAGAAACAGAATGATTTGAATAGAATTTACACAGAGGGAATCGCTTAATGCAAAAACTGAAGCTAACATTTAAAATAAGTTTTCTCACAGAAGTAAAGGGAAAATTCAGATTGTACTCGTCTACCTATGGATAACATTACAAACTCAAAATATATTATTTAAGGCAGTTGTATCTCACTTTTAGAGCCCAACTTTATGATAATGATGATTAGCTCTTTCTAGCAACTGTCTTATTTTATGAAGAATTTTTATTTAAAAAAAATTATGAACATAAATTAAGAAGCCTTACCAAATTTGAGAATGACAATGTACGCCACAAAGGAGACCCAAAAGAAACTAACTTTTTGAACTAAAGTGAGAATTGTCCCCAGCCCACAACTAAAAGTGCTTTTAACCCTTTTACTCGTTGTTATAAAGAGTAAATTTCTGACTTCTTATCCTAAACAAAGCAATTCAAAGTTTCAACTACTAGTGAAATAACGTTCACACAGATAAGTAAAAGATTAGGACAATGACAGGGCTTGGCTCTTCATGTGGAGCATGCAAGTTCCTGAGAAGAAGATGCACAAATGATTGCATCTTTGCTCCCTACTTCTGCTATGACCAGGCTGCAGCTCATTTTGCAGCGGTGCATAAAGTGTTCGGTGCAAGCAATGTCTCAAAGCTATTACTGCACCTTCCAGTTCACAACCGAAGTGATGCTGCTATCACCATATCTTACGAGGCATTAGCTCGCATGCATGATCCTATCTATGGTTGTGTTGCTCATATCTTCGCACTCCAACAACAGGTTTGCCATTCCCATGCTGCAATGCAAAATTATGACATGATTAAATGAGTGTGAATCAACATGAACCCTCATAATGTTGCCTTGCAGGTAGCAAACTTACAAGAAGAAATAGAGATGCTCGAAAATCACATGGCCAGTAACTTGGTTGGGGTTGTTTTCAGTGGAAGTTCTCAAACACCTAATGAGCCTTGTAGTCAGTTATACTTTTCTCCACAACTTGATGCCATGAACACACTTTACTATCCAAACCAACAGGCAGAACTGCTGCAAAACCATGCAGTAAACACAAATATTAACCAAGCTTTTGAAAGCCAAAGGAATGCTGAGATCCCTTGCTTGCAGGGCTGGGAAGACCAAAACTTCCTAACTGAGTCCAATCCAAATCATTTACTTGGAAACCTTGATGCAGTGGAGCAAGAGAATTTTGCAAATTATCCATCATTCGATATCAATGGCAATGCCATTAATTTACAGGGTCCAACCTGGCAGTGAGATTTCCTCTTAGCAATAAAGTATATGAAGAGCTTCTGCCAGATGAGATATGCCCTTCGGCTTTCAAATGAAAACAAGCATCGTTATATGTATTTTGTTATATCAAGTATGTGTATAACCATATTTTTCAAGACTAAAATGTAGGCATATTCTAGCTCCAGTTGAACTCCTGCAACCATACCTGTAGTCTTTACCTTCTAAAATAACTTAACCATGCACCTGCATTAACTTTGATAATATTCCATATCTAAAAAAATGTGCTTCATTTTAGCCAATGTCAACATCTCACTTGGACTGTAGAGATTATATATTAATATCTATAGTAATCTAAGATTATCTATAATTGAATCCTTCTAGGCAATTAACACCTACTTGTATTTTCCCCCAAAAAAATAATATGTCATGGCACAGGATATGGAATATTGAAACTTGGGCACCTAGAACCTTGATTTTGAACTACAACCGAAGAGTATGGCCAAGACTTTTTTAAGTTTAAAGATGTGGCGACAGATGAATCCAACATTGCCATTCATTATTATTGCCAGCCATTATATTCAGTTAACTAAGATTTTGATTGAAAAAAAAAAATGAATGCTCTCACAATCAAGGTCTTAATTATTACGCAAACCGAATCATGGAAGAAGATATCATGTTCCGCAAAGCCAGTATAGCAAGATCCAGCTCAAGTTGATTCTTCGGTTAATGATCAGTATTTGATTGACAAGAGACTAGACTCAGTTATGCAATGCCATATCGAACAGCAGCTTTGTTAATCAAGAACAGAGTAATAATACAAGGGCCCTTTACATGCAGGCTGCATTTATGCACTTATATAACAAAAAACTCACGCAACCAGAAATGTATGATTTTCATTTAAAAGTACCCTATACGATGAACTTGGCTACAAAAGAAATATGTCCATTTTTCAGTTATCGTTTGGTGTAATTCTTGCAAATAAAAAATTATCAAAAGAAATTAACACTTCGGATGTCTTCTAAAATTGGCCTAAATAAAAAAGCCAAATATAACTCACTTCAAAATCTCTGCAGATTTTTTTTTTTTTTTTTTGGTAGCAATCAGAGCCCTGGTCTTTCCGGCATCAAACACACCATGCATCAGCACAGAAATGAATCTGCAAGCAATTAGAGGCAAAAACCTTCCTGCAGGGAAATTGGACAGGGGGAGTCGCCAACCCATCTCAAGAACACCATTCTCTGGCATTTTGGAACATCTTTAACCATGGGCTAGGGCCCTTTGTGTCCACATTCCAGTTCTTGGGATACCACGGGTACTGCCACATTAAGAAGCAACGCTCTGGATGAGGCATCATTGCAAGATGTCTTCCGTCGGGTGAACAAATTGCTGCCACTCCTAAGGGAGAGCCATTCACATTAAAAGGATAAACTTCTGTTGGATTTCCATCATCATCACAATATCTTACTGGAGCCAAATGTGAATGAAGGATACGATCAAGAACTCCATCATCAGGAAAATACGCTCTACCCTCACCATGGGCAGCCCAGACACCTAACGTGCTACCTTCCATTCCTTTCAACATTATAGCAGGTGAGTCCTTTATTGTCACACTCGAGAAGCGACATTCAAACCGACCTGACTCATTGTGAACAAACCTCGGCTGTGATGGGTCCCCACCAGCGCCATGCACACCCCCGACTTGAGGCCCTGGGATCCACCCCAATAGAGCCATGAGCTGACACCCATTGCAAACACCAAGACTGAATGTGTCTGGACGCTTGTAAAACTCCTGAAATTGGTTTAGAAGAGGCTGGTTGAACCGTATGGAAGCAGACCAACCTTTTGCAGAATCAAGAACATCAGCATAACTAAACCCTCCAACAAACACAATTCCACGGAACTCATCTAGAGAGATGGCTCCGTTAATAAGGTCTGACATTGTAACATCCCACGGTTCAAAACCAGCAGCATAAAATGCTGCAGACATTTCTCTGTCCCCATTACTGCCTTCCTCTCGAATCACAGCTACTTTTGGTTTTGAAGTTGCATTCATATACTTCTCATCTGTTGAGGAAGGAGTAAAGGACAATTTCCATGAAGGTTCACACCTTGACTTCAACCCTTCTTTCTCTGATTCCACACAAGAAGCCAACCTTTGGAACTTTTCCAGCTCAAAACTAGTTTCCTCCCACATGTCTCTAAGTAGAGGAGTTTTCTCATTTAAATGGGTTACTCCATCAACCTTTATTACTACTGAGTGTGAACTGTTCACTTGTCCAATGATCTCAGCGGAAACACCTGTATCATGGAGTTTTTTGGATACAGTGTCCAAGTTTAACTTGCTTACCTCAACAACAAGGCCAAGTTCTTCTGCAAATAGTGTCTGGAAGAGGCTGTTACCTTCTGAATTCAAGTCCAAGGTAATACCATAATTCCCAGCAAATGCCATCTCCAGGGCACAAACCAACAGCCCGCCATCACTAATATCATGACCAGCGGACACAAGTTCATCACCTATAAGGTCCTGAACAGTTTCAAATACTCTTTTCAAGTAAGAAACATCTTCTAGATCTGGGCTCTCATTCCCCACTTGGTCAAAAACCTGCGCAAGAGCAGATCCACCTAACCGGCGTTTCCCCTTTGCCAAATCAATGTGAAGCAAAATACCATCATCCCCTAGTTTCAAATCCGGGGTCACAGTTTTTGTTATGTCAGGACATGTGACGTAGACACTAATTACAAGATTACCAGGAGCCTTAACAACCTCTCCACCTGAATACGCAGCCATGGAAAGGCTGTCCTTTCCCCCATCAATAGCAATTCCAAGTTCTATCATAGCTTCTGCAAGAGCTGTTGCAGCATCATACATGGATGCTCCTTCTCCATCTAGCTTGGCAGCATACATCCAATTACCACTTGCTTTCACATGAGAAAGAGAAGTGACCTTTGCCCACACCAGATTTGTCAGTGCTTCTCCAACTGCTAATCTGGCCATTGCTCTTGGATTCAGCAAGCCTTTGATTGGCTGCTCACCAATGGCACATGCTCCTCCGGTCAAATCAGTGTAAGTTTGAGCAATGACTGCAACATCTGCAAGAGTAATCTGCAATGGACCAACAGTTTGCTGCTGAGCTACAAGTCCTGTCACACACCTATCCACCTTTGTTGTTAAAAAGCGTTTCGAACAGACTGATGGAAGTCTCAACACCCTCTTCAAAGAATCCATCACCGTAATCCCAGGAGCAATATCAAGTGGCTCTCGAACCTGGTCCACGCGATGGAATTCAAAGGTTTTTTGAGGCATGTCTCCAAGAACTCTCTCGAGCTCAAGATCTACAGCGGGAGGAGGAGGAGGGAGTCCACTTGACTGACATTTTTGAACAGCTGCACTATCAACTAAAACAACACGCCCCTCACCACTAATGGTTCCAATAACAGCCATTGAGACCCTTTCTCTTTCACAGATTGAGTGTAAAAGATCACGACTTTCAGGTTTCACCAAAATTGCATCCTGCTCCTGGTATTCAGCTCCCCATATCTCTAAAACAGACAGAGTATGATCACCAACTATAATCGCCCGGATATCAATCTCAGCACCCTTAGGGTATATGATTTCCTTGACAACATTACAATTCCCACCTGCTCCTTGATCATGAATGCTGATAATTGGGTTAGTTTCCCCCATCTCAATGCAAGCACGAACTACACGATACAACTTTTGTGCCATCTCTGCATCCCCACGCTGTACAGCATTAAAATCAAGATCTGCATCATTCTGCCCACTAACCATGCTAGATGCTGCTCCACCTCCCATTCCAATACGATATGCAGGACCTCCAATCTTCACAACCAACATCCCAATGTCAGGCTTGCCTTTTGATATATGGTTGTGATCAATCTGCCCAATGCCTCCACTAAACATGATTGGCTTCAACCATTCTCGTCTTTCCCCACTTGGGAGTCTCATTCCAAATGTCCGAATATAGCCCTGAATCAGAGGCTCTCCAAATTTGTTTCCATAATCAGATGCACCATTGCTAGAATCAATAAGAATTTGGAGAGGGGAAGCCAAATTTGATGGATATGTAAAAGACGGATCTTCCCAAGGAGCATAAGACCCTTCTACATTCAGATTCCCAACACAGTAACCAGCTGTAGATGCCACTACAAAAGACCCCCTTCCTGTCGCATGGGTATCCCTAATTCGACCACCTGCGCCCGTCTCTGCTCCTGGGTACGGTGCCACTGCACATGGGAAATTATGGGTCTCGGCAGTAAATAAAACATCAAGGTCCTGAGAACTTTCACTTAATGGACATGTTGAACCAGGCTGAACCGGTCGCAATTGCTTAACAGGGAAGCCCCTGATTGCGCTTGAGTTATCCTTGAATCCAATAACAGAATTATTAGGGTTTGCCTGCAGTGTGCTCTTCACAATCTGCATGAGAGTCCTATCCATAGGTTTTCCATCAATGACAATCTTCCCAGTAAAAAACCAATGTCGGCTGTGCTCACTATTGGATTGCGCAATATCAAACAATTCGACCGTAGTTGGATTCCGCTTGATGTACTCTTTGAAGAGCCGGGTGTAGTACTGCAAATCTTGCTCATCAAAAGCCAGACCCATCTCCTGATTGATATCCTCTAACGCCTTTCTGCCATTCTCCATAACTGGCACAAATCTAACTTCATCTGGGACCACACTAGTCTCAAACGATGTCAGCTTCTCAGTATAAACACACTCAGTCATCCGATCATGAACCATTGCAGCAAAATCACTAATTTGATAATCTTGTAGTGCACTTTTACTGAACAACAAGTATCTTCTTGACCTCTCCAACCGAGTTACCTCTGTTAACCCACACACACGACAAATAGATACAGCATTTGCAGACAATGCAGTGGTAAAAGACAATCTAGGCCCAACCTCCACAATCACAGCTTTCAATCCTTCTTGCTTTTTCTTCTCAAGAAAGGTCCCAGTGCCCAAATTCTCTGGCTCATACGTTTCTTGAAGAAGCCACTTTAAAACTTCAAGCTTCTCGGTCGAAATCCTAGAATCAAGACCAATATTAAAACACTGCTCAGTTTTCAACCCAACAATCTGATTTGAAATCTTTGTCTGAACAGACTTGAGAAGCTCAGCAGCAGCATTGTCCTGAAGTAATGGAATCCGATAAAAATGAATAACCTCTCGGGCAGGCTTCTCAATCAAGTTAGGTTGCTCATCCACTGAAGTGGTCACATCCCCGGAGACAATGGCTCTAGGCTTTGTTTTAGCACAACACTTCAACGAAACACTTTTTCTATTAGAGATACCAAATTTTGAATTTTGATTGCACAGTGCCGCCCATAGCAAATTCTTCCGCTTGATAGCAGAATTTCCATTCAGGAACAGAGTGTTCCTCTGGTTACCCTATAATCAAAATTCCGAGAAGAACAAAACGACATCAAATTTATGCTCTTTTCCTTTGAGATTAATGATAATATTAACAGAGGAGAATCACAACTGCTTACGTGCAAAAACTCTGCTGCTGTAATTGCTGTAATTTCTTTTAAGCCCGCCATTCTCTCACTCCACCTGCAAAACCAAAAAAGGGTAAAAAGAAAAAAAAAACCAGAATTAACGAACCCTTAATCCATATTTTCGCATTAAAAGAGAAAAGTAAAAGCGTTTCAGCAAAACAGCAAAAACCCTTCAAAATTAATCAAATTACAGCAGAGACGTCAACTGTCATCTAAGTGTTGGATAAAAACACTAATAATACATAGAGAAAGAGAATGAAGAATGAAGGAAACCTTGTTAATTCTATTTCTTAAGCAAGGAAATTTCTGTTGTCTAGTTTCGTCAGCTGAATTTCGTAACTCAAATGAAAAGCAAGTGGTCTTGTTTTGTAACGAAAACTAGGAGACTGACAGTGAGAGCCGAAACCGAACTGGGTTTGGTTGGGCTTTCGTTCTGTTTATGTACGGAAGAAGAACAAAACCCTACTTCCACTTCGCGTGTGACGACTGACGTGAGTCTGTCCTTTCCTTTTTCTTTTTTTTTTTTTTACTATATTATTATTATTATTATTATTTACTATTTCTAATCCCATTTATTTATTTTTTTATTTATTTACTATTCCTAATCCCATTTAAATCAGTGCTTCTTTTATCGGAAAATCTGAGTGGGAGATATGTTTTAGACCAAAGCGAGATTTTCGGACTTCCGACCACCTCGGTCCCGCCTGCAATAACGTGGCAAGATCAAATTTTCATTTCTCGAATTTATGCCATTTTATCTTGGAAATTAGAATCAAAATCCAAATATCTGCTATGGTATGAATATTAATCATTTAATTTTTGGGTTGTATTTTCTTAATTTAATTGTTTCTTACTCAATATGCTCCCACCGCCCACCACCACTTAATTGCATACGAATTATTTGAAGTAACTTTAGAACATATTCCATGGAAATTAGTGCGCTCGAGTTCACAATTTCATTTAGATCAAATTTGTTTGAGTGAATTTAAAGAAACAATTTCATTCCTTTTTCGCAATTAATAGAAATTGAAGGAGGCAAGCCAAGAGAGGATTGGAATGAGACACGTATCATCTCATACATATGTACCATGTTGATGTGCATAGGAGCAGGATATATTGTTGTTTTGGCGCGGCTGGTTGTCTCTGTAATATCTTCGTGTGACAAATAAATTGAAATGCCCGGTGTGGTTCTTGTTGTTTACTCTGTAAGGGCACGTGATAATTGCTTTCGCTCTTTCAAATTAGGGGAGATAATTGGCAATTTTATGAAATCAAATCAATCTTTGGTGTCCCATGATGCTGGCAAACAAAGCATATTATTTCCTTAATGATTCAAACATTCTGCACAATAAGATTAATTTAGCTCCTTCAAGTTTCATGTGATCTACCAATACCCTATCTTCTCAAATATTACTATGGTTTTGGAGGACATGAGGAGTTAAAAAGAGGTGGATGCATTGGGTACTCGGGGGGGGGGGGGGGTGGTGGTTTTATAATGCAGAAACTACAAAAGTAAACTGGCAATGACAAAAAATTAGTGAAACTAAGAGGGTCAATATGATCCATATATAATCAGCAAAACACGATCAATTTGATAAATTGATGGTTTAATTTATCAAATAAAGTCTCCTACGCACAATTAATTAATTGTACAATCATGTTCCATTTGAAAGTCGACTTGCTGCCTATAAATAGGGCTGTACTTGCGAACGGGTTTCTCAAGTAGAAAGCATTTCGTTTGATTTATACATCCTATATATGATAAGAATAATTAATATGCATTTGTTGGTGTATACTATATAGCCTCTGCCCTCTGCGCTCAAATGAAATCCCTTAATTTGTTTTAAAGAAATAATTGATTAATTAATATGGGTGATCATCATCATCATCATCATCGTGATGCTGAATTCAGTGATGATATCGATCTTGAAATCTTCCTTCCATTGCCTGTAAAATGCATATTCCCATATAGATCATTGTAAAAAACACGGAACCGTATACTCTGTGACCCCACATTCTATGACCAATACCGGCGCCGGCGCAGGCTCAATAGGGAATCACAGCAGTGGCAATTGCAATTGCTAGGATTTTTCCAGGGTTGCGAGTCCAGATACTGGACTACAATCGAACGAGAAGGTCCCAAAGCTCTCTTTCTCACCGGTCTGCAAACAAGGCATGCCTTAGCATCTCGTCCTTTCATTAACAAGATTGATTTCACCTTGGGTTGCACCAATGGTTTGATCCTTTGAGACCTCCATCCCATGACTTATGCGTGCAATCTTGTTACTGACCAATGCCTCCCTCTCTCTCTCCTCCTCACAGAGGCTTTAACCCCATAAATCTTGTCATTGGTTTCCATTATCATCTCCAATCTCATCGTTACTCGGTGGTTCGGGTCAAAAAACAGGGGCGGTACTTACAACAACTCCATGTACAAATAGAGTCCCAATCGAGCCCTATCCATTGCAAACTCGCACGTGTAAGCAATCCATTTTTACTCCGCCGGATGGTTTTGCGTTGCCGGATTGGTGGCCTTGTACGGTTCATAATGGCATATTTTTATTGGTTAACACTTGCAAAATCTATCTTTGCATGCGACCCCAACACGACCGCGGATAACTTATGATTGATCGGAATGCCACGTGCACGTACCACTGGCAGAGCTGTTCCGATTCTCACAGAAACTGAAATCGATTTGTTGCCTCAATGTGGCTGCGATGACGTTTTCCTGGGGGTCCAGTTTCTATTTTTGGTTCTTCAAAAGGAACTCACTAATTACAATAATTCTTCGGTGATTCCTGAGACAGAATGAAGGCAGCGTTGCGTAATAGGTATTAAACCAAGTGTTCCCTATTATTATCTGGCACCCTTGGATTATCCAATAGTCATTCCATTTCACTAGGAGAAGGATTATCTAACATTTATAGCAGTGCACCCGAAGAATTCACAAATCATGTTTTTAAGAAAGCATCTGAATATCTTCTGTTATGATATGGAGGGCCCTAAAATGAGATTAGTTCAACATGTTGGTCATGCCTTTGTGTGCAAGTACTTCCATTTGTTCCCCTACTTCAAACGCGAGTGGCCGCCTTCTCCATTTCCTATCGTTTGATCTTCTTCTTATTATTGTGTATGCGTATCCGGTTTCAGTTTTTTTATGGCCATTGAACTGATACAGCATCAAACGGTTGCATTAGTTGCACAAATTGTCAAGAATTTTATTTTATTTTATTTTATTATATTATCCTTTTTATAATCTTTTAGTCGAAGTATAACATTAGTTGGTGTTATTTACCAATTAATTAATCTACCAAACCGGTGTTATTCTACGTTTGCAGATACGTTTAAGAGCAGGTGTGTGTTTTGTGCGCTTGCTCTCATATCCACTTGTTGTTCATCAAGAAACAACAAGCGTTGCTGTTGTGTGTGAAATTGTTGATTCACCATCATTATCGCAACCGATCGAGGAGCCCATCAATTTTGGTTTCCGTAAGAATTGGAACCGCCGTGCCATTGGCTAGCAAGCGATAGAGCGTTTGTGGCATTTTTCCTTTGATCCACCATAACTTATTCAGAGTGTCCGATGATGAAAAGTTCTCGACTGGGGCTCTCTCTGTTTTAATCAGCTTGAACCAGCAGGTGATTGCTGATCTATCTCCATTAATGTCACCCGGATATATTAAGAATACAGGGAACAGCTGGTGTTTAATAAATGAAATTTTCATATCCAGCTGTCCCAAACCTTGTTAGAAAGCACACCTCAACCAGTTAGAGTGCGACAAACTTAACCAATGAGATGTTTCAATCTGGCAAGAAATAACAAAAACAAATTATTTCCAATTACGGTCACGTTGATACGAATTATTGGTTAGACAATTGATCTTGAAAACCAATTATTAAGTGACACTCAACTCATAAGATAACATTATCAAATCGATTGCTCGTTCACTGTAGTGATTGTCAATTATCTTGTGTATTTTAGTGGAGACGGGTCCATCACGAAAGGACAACTGAAATCTTCGTGAAAGCGAAATCTGATAAGTGGGAAATTTGACACTACGCCCCAAGACCCCAGCGTTGGGCTATTTGAATGTGTATATATACCAGCACTAAGAAATGGCTCAACTTCAAAAGAGGGGAATATAGAAAAATAAAAAAAAATCGCTTTACTCCTGCGGTCTTGCTTTCGATTATACCAGAGGAAGAGTTCTTGTCTCGATTGAAGATTATGGAATCTGTTTTTGCAGGTACCTTAGAACAAAATTTACATTTGAATACACTTCAATTTCTTGTGTATTGATGCTTGTCATTTATGAATAAGTTTTCAAATTTTTAATTTGCAGGTGAAAACAAATGGTTGGAGACCCCTATCATAAAAGAAGGTCTTGTGACGGTTCAAAGTATCGTTTCTGATGAGATAGGAGCTGATATTCTCGACCTTCTTGTAGTCCCTCAACAAGGAAGAAATCCTGACGAGAGTGGTTAAATGGCTAAATTATCTCTATGGTAATATCATGCCTCCAAAAGTTTATAATTTCATACACAAAGTGATAATTTGATACCTCAAAATATCATTTTATATCACTTTGTGAGCGGACATGTGATATATAAACTTTACAAGTATACGTCCACACTTGTATGCTGTGTTTAAATAAATAAAATAAGATGAGGTGCATTATATTTTGGGAGCTGGTTATATAATTGTTCGTTTTGTTTAACTAATAATAAAAATCTCTCAAAATATATCTTAAAAAAAAGAGAAAAAAATTTTTTCTTCTACCTTTTTGTTGTAAAAGAATCACATCTGTTCTCAATTCGTAAAATAATAAAGAAATTCCTGGCCAAAGCATACAAATTAAAAAGCCCCTTTGCAGCTGTTGAATGCCGACGTGAATTTCGGATTTAGCGAAAAGATTGGGATCCCGATTTGTCTCCATTATATTATTTATTAATAAAACAAATGAAGAACACCTATGAATTTACCAATTAATGTTATACTTGGGTGTGAACCAACAATTCCTGACGGATATTATTTTTATAATCTTGGTGCCAAGTCAATAAATCTTGTTCACAAACTCGCACAAAATTTGTCATTTGATGAAACCAATTAAGCTTACCCACCTCCCTTGAAGTATAATTGTGCCTTGTGCATGTATGTTTCGTTTTTCATTTTCAATCGGTTTGACTAAAATATATTTTTCACATATTCTCTCGATCTCCATCCACGGGGGATTGACGAGAGAACACTTTCACTTGAAATTTTGAGGACAACGGGACCTTTCCATTTTAAGAATAAAAATAGAATTTACCCTATCTACATATTCAATTTTAGTATGTGAGGCATTGATATGTATTTATCAATATCTGTATAATTTAAAAAAAAAAAAAGGAGACAACAAAAATGCAAAAACACAACAAATGTATACATATATAATGAAAATTAAGACCAAACCCTTCATCACTTCCCTATATCTATAAAAGAGAATAGATGTTTATTTATTTATATAGTTTGAGTTGAGTATCTATTCGTTTTTATAGTTAAAAGTACATCTCGACATATTTTTTTATTTTTATATTTTAAGTTAAATATTTTTTAGTTCCTAAATTTAAAAACATACCTCTAGATATTCTATGGTTAAATATGCATTCTTGAAGAAATTAACCAAAAAGGAAAATGATAATGTATCAAACCAACTTTCAAAGTAATATAAAAATTTACACAAATATTTTTAATATCATTTTATTTATAGAATTAATTTAAAAATTTTAAACTAATTTTTATAAAATAATTATTAGCATGATAATTGTAAGATTACTTTAATTTCCTTGATATTAATTATTAATTATTATTAACAAAATTGTTACACAAGTACTAAAATATTAATTCTTTCACACTAATATTTATTGATTAAGTTGCTAGTAAATCATTATTACTTAATTTACCAATTAATTTTTTTATATATTCATTGATCAATATTAAGAATATTATTACAAAGGGAAATACTGCAAGAAAATAGAAAAAAATGAGCATAAAAATATAACATATTTAACTACAATAATATTTTGAGATATATTTTTAAATATAAAAAACATATAAAACTTAAATCAAAATATAAGAATAAAAGAATAAGGTGAATATTTATCCTTTATAAAAATATATATAGACTTTATAAAACTTCAATGTAGGCCAAATTAAGTTGGCATCAAAATTTAAACTCCTCCTGGACAAAATTCACGTGTGTAATAGATGTTTAATAAATTTCTTAAAAAAATCTTAGCCATATACAATCACAAGATACAAGATCTTAAAAACAAAATCATAATCCTTCTATTATTTTATTTACTTACTACATTGTCTTAAAGAGTTTCAAACCCAAAATTAAAGCTCGGCAAACTCGGGTTTAAAATTTAGGGTTTAAGCCTGAAAATGAACCAAGAGTGCAGGAAGACCGCGATTTTTGTTCGCGAATATTCCAATATGAACATCAAAATTTTCTTAGCACAAAAATAAATGCAAAATAATCTAAGAAAATTAGGAGACTACCACATCTCTCCATCTGCTTCAACTAAATCCGGAAATGAAAACTATCAAATTAAAAAGAGCAAGCAATTTCAGCTGCAGTAATGTAGTTCTAATCATAAAAGCAATAACATCTTGGCAAGATGTGAAAGCAATAAAAACATTCGGAGGAATCAAAGGCTCACATGTAGCTGCTGGGAATGCCAATTCCACAGATAAGAAATAAGGGATTACCCCAGATGCAAAATTGAATTTATTCCAGAGTATACTACTACTTCATGCACAAGTTCAAAGGTGTAAAAACAAGTAAGCAGCTCAGATGCATAGCCACGAAATGACACAATCTGATTGCATCAACCATCTTAAAAAGGAAAACTTGGCTCAGGCTAATGAAAACCACTAGTTCTTCCTTTTTGCATCACCCTGCATTATTCTTTTTCGTATCACCCTGCATTATTCTTCTTATGCACATATCACTGCAGTATTCTTCTTATGCATATATCACACTAATTATCTCAGATCAAGTACAAAAGTTCAATAACAAGTGTCATTAATTTATATATAACAATTCTTATGATCATCAAGCCGATCCCAATTTTAAGTAGTACATACAATTACAACCAACATTCTTGCCAACAACCAAAGCTAAGATCAAATATTGTTCTTGAAACACATATTCGAGGAACATCAAGATGTGGACACAAGTGCAAGCTCAAAGAAAAACTCTCAAAAGAATCAGCAAGAGATGGAGTTATACCAGTTTGATAGATTAGGAATTGACTTTTAAGTCATGATTCACTATCAAAGGTTAAAGTGCAAACTCAAAAGATTGACACCAACAATGTATATCAACTACCTTTGACTAAAAGAGTGTTGAAGAGACGAAAAATTCCTTACAATTTGTCAAGCTAATGCAATCATTTGATGTTGCATATGACTTACTCATTGTCTCAGTACAATCTACAAGAGTATGATGGATGAAGTTACAGCCTTCAAAAGAACTCATCCTTATAAGTTGCAGATTAAAGAAAAAGCCCAAACTACCATATGAAATAGATAAAAACTTTAAGTCATCATCATATCATAACAAGTTAGCTTAACTGTTCACAAGACAAAGTCATTGAATAGACTTTTTATTATTATTATCATTATAAGAGATTAATGTCCAAGACGATTACAACTCACATTATATATACTATTTACCAATATATTTACAATTAAATAATTACTGAGACAAAAGCTCATATTTGATCCTCTCAAATATTCGAGAAACGTCTACTCTATTTTCATTTCAAAAGAGAGAAGATTGTCTTCACACAATTATTTTTATAATTAGGAAGGAAATTTTAATCCCCACAATGATTTTGAAAGGGTTTAAACTGTTATCCTCACACAGCTCAACCACTCAACCTTACAGAGACTTTAAAATGAAGGAAGAGGAAAAATAAACAAGGCAAGTTCTTATTGCAAACGACAATAATTCCCACCAACAATTGGAAGCCCACTTGAATTGATTTGCCAATTTACTAAACAACAATAACTTCACTAATAGCAATATAAACAATCAAGTATAAAAGTAAAATACCATAGCAAGTATGAATTGTTGAATCGGTCTTGGTTAGATGAGAATTAGAGCTGTAAATAAATTTAACACTATAATTAAACCAGGTAGCCTATATCAACCTGTAAATGTAAACAAGTGATTCAATGGCATCTGCCCAAAAAGTGAGCATGGTTTACATATATTAGGAAAGGCTTAGTACCTCCGAGATGTTACCAGAAAGGTTTCCATATATATGCTAGATGTTACCAGAAAGGCCAAGTACATCCTTGACGTTACCAGAATGCTTCCATATATATGCCCAGAAAGTAAGCATGCTTTACATGTACTGGGAAAGGTCAAGTACATCCTAGATGTTACCAGAATGCTTCCATATATATGCCCAAAAAGTGAGCATGCTTTAAATGTACTGGGAAAGGCCAAGTAAATCCTAGATGTTACCAGAAAGGTTTCCATATATATATGCCAAATATCAAATAGCTATTCTTGGACGCGGATTCCCTTCATATCTAACATAGCCAGATCCCACACAAACCCCAAAAGACCCAACATGTGTAAACTTCCCAATTCTACTAGCAGAGACACAAATCAAGTTGGGAACTAACCATGTCTTTTGTCTACCAGAAATAATGATGCCGATGCATGCACCATAATTTTCAACTTGAAGTGAAAAGGGACATTTGAGAGAAAATGCCAGTGAATCATCCCCAACCATATCTGCCTTTACTCTCAGTAACCCCTCCATGATTAATTCAACTTTAATCATTGCGCACCCACACAACAAAAAAAGAAAAAAAAGAGGAGTTCAAATTCATTTCATATATTATTTACCCTCACCACAGTAAGGGCATAAAATCACATAAACTTCTTAAAAGCTTACCGTTTATACAAGAAAGTGTTTTCATTGATCCATCAAAAAATTTTCAGAAGCAAGAACTGCATTTTGCTTTGACTATCGCTTCTTTAATTTCCTATATCATCAAGAACTAAAGTCCACTACATAAAAAGTTGATTAGAGAGCAAAACAAAAGCAAGCCACAAGTTCCGAAACATTAATTAACAATAGTGAGAACTTGGTCAAGATTCAGAAAATATTAAAAGAAACCTACCTTCCTTAATCGCTAGCTATGCTTACAATGGATTATGATGATTAGTACATTTTTGCACAAAACCTGTCAGCAAAATGCATGCACTTTTTTGAACCAACTCTCTTCCCATTAGTTAAATGGAGGTGGTCGAGGCGGTGGCCCCCAAAATACATCATGTGGCATTTGTCCATTGGGCATCAAATTTGGAGGCAAATTGTATATTGGCATTGGCATTGTTGTTGTACCACCACCTTGATGATCACCAGCACCCAGACCCTGAGACTGACCCGCACCACCACCGCTACCTCCGCCGCCACTATTAGTCCCTCCATTTCCACTTCCTTGCTGCTGCAAACTCTGAGACTGTCCCATTTCTCCTTCGTCCTCAATAGGGAGCCTCTCATATGTAGCATTAGTAAATGTAGCTGCTATCACCATAACCGGCCCTGATGCCATTAATGCCCCCACTACCGTCCCGCCAACCACCTGCCCCTGACCGCCCGCTAAGTACACTGATAGCCCCGTGGCCCCTGGGGGGGATGGAGCGGGCAAAAACGCACCTGATAACGATAAAATCTCAAACCTTCCATGCAAAGTGATGACTCCACCGGGCGCCGCCGGTTGCCGAAGACTCACATTGGTCACAATTCCACTCCCACTCAATATAGACACCCCACGGTGGCGTCTCTGGGCAAAATTGGCAATGCTCTCAACGATATCGGTGCCACTGGTGATTTCAAGCACGTGGCTGCGGAGAGAGTTGGGGCTTTCCTTGGTGATGACAATAGGGGGTTTCGGTTTGTTCTTTGAACCTGGTGGCCGGCCTCTAGGTCGACGAGAGATTGAGCCGGAGCCGCCGCCGCCGCTGCTGGAACCCGGTTCGACAGTTTCAAGAGTCAAGCCTTGTTCTTCGGCTTCTTGGTTGTTGTTGTCTCCTCCAAGATTTTCTTCTTGATCTTCTTGATTTTGGTGAGTGGCGGTAGGGCTATTTGCGTTGTTATTATTTGTGTCAACGAGGAGTTCTTGCTCTCTTTGATGTGAACCGAGACGGCCAGTTAGACCGGAATGGTCATCTTCAGCTGGGTTTCTCAGATGAAGCGTTGGCGCTCCTCTCATTGCCATGTTTCCAGCCCACCATCGATTAGCCATGCCGTTTGTTTGTTTCTTGGGAAAAGAAAATTTGAGAGATATACGTCTAGCACTATCTAACCACGAATATGGCAAAAGAAGAGAAACTCAAATCCAACAGATACAGTCCAAATCCAAAACCTTATCTCTCTTTCATATCGTTGTTCTTGCATGAAATAGACATTTGAGATATGGGTTCCTCTTGTTTTGCATGGAAGAAACCCTAAACCACTAAATCAGATCCAACAAAACCCACTCCACATGTACAGCTAAACCCTAGCTCAAAAATCCAAAGATTTAAACTTATACTATGAAAGTAGAGTAACAAAGTTAACACGATTGTGGTACCTCTTCTGGTTCAGACAATAATCTGCAGTTTAACCTTCTGTTCTGTAGGGTAGATAAGTACGGCGAGCTTTGGTCTGCCGCAGGTAGCTTGGCTAGAGATGCTAGTTAGTTAATTTCCTTTTTTGGGTGGGAGCGTACGATTAGCTCAAAAAAGCAGTCGACACTGGAGTACGAGAAGGATTCGTGTATCCTCTTGAAAGCAAGTTAGCGGTGTCCACAGACTCTGGTTTTGTCTTGTCTCCCTGGTTTTCGTTTTTCAGTCTTGTGCTGTACGAGTTTCAAGCCCCCAAGTTGAATGAACATTTATGACTCGACGCTTGGTGACGCATCACTTTGATAAATGCACCAATAGTATGACATTGGTTTCTTTTTCCGAAAAATTCATGAAAATAACCCAAAATTGTTATCTACTTCATAAAAATAACTCATGTGCTAAAATTGAACATTTGGACAATAATGCCCATAGATTATATGACCAACTGTCTGCGCCTGTCTCATCCCAACCTATAATCTCACTTACAACAGTGCCAAATGTACGTAGAAAGGGTAACAAGGCGACTGGTTGGGAATGTCATTATCGACATTGCTTTAAAAACAAAATGCCCGAATTGGACAAGCATTATGGGTTTTCGAAGAATTATGTCATTTCCCGTTCTAATGATGAGAACGAGCTAAAACCCCAACCTCTACTTTTAAAACAAATATGAAAACCGAAAAGTTAGATCTCCACTCGATTAACACTCGGTGACATATAAAAGCAGCTTCGGTCTGGAATCGGTTGGAATGGGAGGCCTCGAATATCTATCGTCCGTGGTCTCCGTATGGATGTTGTTGATCATGATAAGATATAATATCAATCACAATAAATGTCTAGTGTCGATAGTCATGTCATCCATCTTACAACTCTTCACTCAGCTATAATTGTCCAAAATATTGTCTTTTTCCGACCATTTAAATGATAAAAAAAATAGTAAGTTTTCTTTTTTAATAGAATTAACCTATCTTTGGGCTATTTTCATGGGATAATGATCTATATTAGTATAAGAATTAGTATAAAATTTATGAAAGAGAAAACAAAAAAAAAGGAAAAAGAAAATTGTTTTATAGCGAAATGTTTTTATTCTGCACCAATGGCGTGCCGACCATAAATCTACAATGTTAAGTACAGCAAGCATATTATTCTTGATTCTGATAAGGTTGCCATCGACTTCTTATCAAGTACTTACAATGACCTAGTTACCCTCGTGTTGATGACGTGGGTGGTTGTGGTTGGTGTAGACGGCGGAAACTTTGAGTGAATTGGCAAGAAATTTGGTGGTCTAAATTTCTCAATCTTTGAAATGTGTTGGGTAACGCGCGCATGAAAGGGAGGGAGAGAGAGAGAGAGAGAGGAGATGGGTAGTCACGAAAACACGTCGCTGTCTTCAAGTCCCGACAAGGTTTTGAATGCCAAGGTCTGCAACCTGTCACCACCTTCCAGTAACCGAGACCGAGGCCCCCATTTACGCCATTTTTCAGAGCCAGCAGATTGGCTTTGCGAGAGCTGCTTTCTGAGAGAGTCCCGTCTTCGGTGGCTCAGTATGTGGCAGTCACCCATCTTTATCAACTTTTTTGAATGGAAAAATAAACTTCGTGTCAGCGAAGCCACCTACTTCATTATAATTAGGCCACCGCCGCCTCCTGTCGCCTTTTGCCTTTGCCTTTTGCCCTTAGGCCTTGGCCTTCAGTACCTTTTGATCTAATGACTAACAAGGTATGTAACTTTCAATGGGAACTCTTCTTACCACTTGCAAGACATGTCGAAGAAAATTACAAGCACCTGAGTTGGCCTCGTCAAAAGATAAAAGACGCATCTAGTAGCTTCTTGTACGCGCCACGAGGCTTTAGTGGTTAGTCTGATCCGATCGAGTATTATATATATATAATATAACGATGGGTATTGTTGTTTTGGTTGAAACTCAATTTTTTGTTGATAAAGAAAGAAAAACAATATGGCAAGTGCCCATTTACTAACTGAATTTACCTCCTCTCCTAATTTAATTTTTTTTAATGTTTTAAAAAGATTTTGATATGTGTTATTTTAATAATCTAATGGGCCGTATTTAATTTATTTTTATCTTTTCTTATTAAACACAAAAATACTAACCGTCACACCGACAGCGAACTGACATTCACTCTGTCTTTTTTTTTTTTAATTTCTTTCTTCGCAATGTTTTTCTCTACAACCATCTTAACCCTAACGTTAGAAATAAAACAGAATGTGCATATGTGTAGGCAGAAAAAAAAAAAAAAAAAAAGAGGACTAAAATCAACTGGATTGGGCAATATTAGATTTTTCCTTAGAATTCTCATGAGACGTTAATTGTCAAAGCTTCATTCGGTCAATCCAGATTGTCATGGATAATTGGATATTGTTGAAGTCTTAAGGATGACATAGGGGATGTGTACAAAGCATAAATGTGAAGAAAAAGGAGGCAAAACTGAAGGTGATAGCGATTAAACCCTATTTGATTTCTTTTGACGATAGAAAATAGATGAGAAAACACTTAACGTCCATTGTGGTTTTTAGTTCTATCTCAGTCAGCAACGTAAGGAAGTGTTTTTGCTTAATACGGAAAAATAAAATAACGCATTATCCATTGGATCATTAACATAACATGTGTCAAAATCCCATTCCAACATTAAGAAAGGTTAGATTAGGAGAGAATTTGAATTGAACGAGACATTTACTATATGACGCTCATAATTCATCGTCTCCATTAACACATGAAAATGATATTCGAGTCTCTTTATGTATTTTTTACAAATATTTATTTTTTTATTTTTACTTTCTTTACATATTTAAAGATAAATCTAGGTTGAGTACACATGGTTATTCTTATTAAAGTAGCATCTACTTTTTTTATTAAAATCTGAAAATATATATAAATACAAATGTGTGACATATTTTTTTAATATTTGAATATAAATAATATTTTATTTATTTTTATCAGTATAAATTATCTTAAACGTGGATTTCATGTCTTTATAAGTCAAAACGAATAAAGGAAATTGGGTTTTATATATTCAATAGAGATATTTTTCAATATAGTTTTTATTTATCATTCAAACATTTTTCATTCATGTAAAAGTTACAAAAATTTATTTTTATTATTTAAATACAAATATCTAAATATTACATATAAGTTACAAAAAAATTAAATAAGTAAATTGTGAAAAAAATAAAATTAATAAAATTTAATATTTTAAACATTTACAAACAAAACCTTATATTTACTTTTGTCATAATAACCTTTTGCTCTTTTCATAAGACAAAGCTAGCTAGTTTTGTTCCGAAGCATTCGAATTACTGCATCAAAGCATCAATTGCCTTTTTTTTTTTTGTCAAGTAAAAATATATAAATTTATGCAAAATATAAAAAATTCAAGAAATGGAATAAATGCAATATGCCACGATTATAAATGTCAAGTAAAATGGGCGGTGATAGGGACTCAAATTAACCATAGCCATGAATCATTTTGGCGAAAGTCAAAAATTTGTTCTGCGTGTTAAATTTCTAATCAGCCGTAATTATAACGAAACGACATTGTCTTATTGTTAATCAAATCTGTCCGAAGAACTTTTACTCTTTCCACTACTTTTTTTTTTCACTTGAGAGCATCCTCACACTAGAAAAAAAAATAAAATTAAATTATTAATTATTAGAATAATATTTAATATTCTAAAATATTATCTTAAAATATCATATTAAAAATATTTAATATAAAATAATATAATTGATTCACTTAAAATTTATAAAAATTTATTAATTAATTAATAAATAACACACAATATATTATATCATTTATTCATATCATATCATTTTAAATAATATCTTATATCATTTTAAATAGTATTTTCAGATGTTAATCATTGCTTTGATTTTTATGTCACCGGATAAAAGACTCATTTATGCTTTATTGTTTAAGCATTCAAATGTATTACTTAATCACCAAATGGACACAACAACAAATTGAAGCAGGCTAAAGTTACAAATTCTGTAACTTACGGACTCTGCTTTAGCCAGTTCCAAGACAAAAAAACATTTGCCTGATTTTCTCCATTTGCAGGACACCTGTGGTGCATGTATTGAGCATGTACGTTACAGAGTCAGTGACGTAAGGTCCCAACTCATTTATTAAAATTTATTGTATATTCATCTGTTAATTATTAAGAAATCCTAAAGAGACAATCTTGCCACTTTGGCTCCCTGTAATAAAAAGATAGTCCTCTTACTTTAGATAAAAGAAAATATATATCGTTAAAATTTTTAGAATCAATAGAGCTTTCGGTTACGTAATCTTAAAATAACAAAGAATATTAGCATCAAATTGATAAAAGTACAACATCCATAGCATGATATTTGCCATCAAAGAATGAACTATATGGTTTACTGAAAAGAGGGTAGTAAAATAAATCTTTATATTTTACAAAACATATCAAATGAAAAAAAAAAAAAAATATATATATATATATTAAGAACTTATGAAATCAATTTTTAGTCTCAATAAATAATCTGAGACAATTTAATACTTTTTTTTTCCAATTTTTAGTAAAATACTGAACCCCCTATGGTTAGGCTCAAGTTTGTGGATCTTTAGACAGCCCAAACCGGCGCAATACCTCCATGGCCACCCAACGTAAACCCCAAAGCAACCCAAAAGTCCAATACCGTCCACGTGTCATAACCCTACTCCTAAAGCACACAGTATCAAATGTGGATAACACAACTCACAATAGCTACCTGGACTTGCTAGGACAAACAGATTACGCTCTTTCATTATCCATTTACATTACACGAAAATAATGGCGCTTCTGAACATCTCCATGTCTTCCAAATTCACGCAAAAACCCCCAATTTCTTCCACTAAACCCCT
This sequence comes from Aegle marmelos, assembly GCA_030449875.1. Classification (NCBI taxonomy): domain Eukaryota; kingdom Viridiplantae; phylum Streptophyta; class Magnoliopsida; order Sapindales; family Rutaceae; genus Aegle; species Aegle marmelos. The sequence continues at coordinate 26,214,511 of JASUUL010000143.1, forward strand.
CTTCACGTTGACAAACCCAGTTGTGTCCTTCCCAGGCCAGTCTTCGCCTCAGGTTTCCACTCATTGTAATCTTTAGTTGCGTACACGGTGATGATCACATTGTTAATTTTCACATGTTAGCTTGGCCAGTGCAATGCTCTCACCTCTGGTCTTATGTTTTGACAGCAGTTGATGAAGAGTCAGATAAATTCTCCGGCGAATTTTCTCTTTTCTTTATGTGATTCGGTGACTAAAACCGGCTTGCTAGCTCTTGTTTCTGCTTCTTTGTTCTTCGTTGATCCTGCTCTGGCATTTAAGGTGCACTTCAACCAGAATCAAATCCCTTCTAACCGCTTGTGCGTGTTTTTTCTTCTTCTTTTTGTAATTTTAGTTGTCTTTTTTATTTTTATTTTTATTTTTTTATGGTGATGCTGTTGATTTGGAAGGGGGGAGGCCCATATGGAGCTGAAGTGACAAGGGGTCAAGATCTTACAGGGAAGGACTTTAGTGGCAAGACTTTGATCAAGCAAGACTTCAAAACGGTCTTAATTAATCAAATTTTGTTAACAATGCGTGTGCATTTTGCAATAATATGATGGTTGATAAAATAAATTCTTTTGTTTGCTTCAGTCTATATTGAGACAAGCCAATTTTAAGGGTGCCAAGTTACTGGGTGCTAGTTTCTTTGATGCTGATTTAACAGGTGTATACATGTGCATTACTTTTTTATTTGTTTTATTGGTGAATACTTGTATACGTTGTCTAAAGAAAGAAATCTTCTTTAGTCTACTCTTGAAGTTTAAGTTGTGTTCCAATAGTTGGCCTTGTCGTCCTTTTATTCAGAATCTATTGTTCCACATAAGTTTCTGAATCCCATAATGATCTAGAAATGAAATGTAGGAAAGCACTTGTGGTGACCTCAATAATTAAACAGTACAAAAGATTTGGTTTCTTATTACACTCTTTCTCGAGTGGTAATTGTCACTAAATATAGCTTAGGACCTTTCATTTTATTAAACCAATTTCATATGGGGGAAAATCAAAAAGGCAGCTTGCTTATAGTAAACAACCCCAAATGAGCTTTCCACAGGAGGGTTGTTGCAGATATTACTCGTTGCCTGTAGCTGCCAACTGGGGGAATATCTAGTAAATCCATTGTTTATTGCTTTTTCCTTTATCAGGGGCTGATCTTTCAGATGCTGATCTCAGAAGTGCAGACTTTTCATTGGCAAATGTGACAAAGGTGATCTTTTTTAATTTTTCCCTAATTGTTCGGTGTCCAATTCATCTTTAAAAACCATTTGCATTTTTCCCTTCATGTGTCAGTTTCATGGGAAAAGATTTCTCAGTGACTGGTAATTGTTTCTTACAGATATATTATTATTAGACTGTGGTTCCTTTACTTTCACGTTGCGATTAGGGAGGAGCATGTGTTATCAGTAACAATTGCTTATGTTCGTATGTCACCACCAATATTTTTAAAACCAAAATGCTCTTAGATATAGTTTGCACAGACCAGGCTATGGATTTTGTACGTTCCATCTAGTATTAGCTATTTGAAGCTTAAACTTGGTGTATCCTTTGTTGAGTTTCACTCTTACAATACCAATATATAATATTTGAAGTTAATCTGAGGTTGTAATGTAATTAAGTGCTTTCAAATTTGGACAGGCAAACTTGAGTAATGCTAACTTGGAAGGCGCTCTTGCTACTGGCAATACATCTTTCAGGGGATCGAATATAACCGGAGCTGGTATGTAGAAACTCCATTTTGTAACAATTTCTTTTGGTAATTAAAGCCTTTGTTTTAGGGTTCACGATTGCTAGATGGTTGATTCCAAATTATGGTTTGGAAGTGCTAGAAGCCAACTCCATTTTCATATTCGTAAAACGCATGATCCTGCAACCACTCATACATACATCTTATGGGTTCTCAGAGGTCCTCAGTATTATTTTTCAGTAATATTTTAAAGGATGGCTCATTCTAATCCCTATAGGAGTTAGAATTTATTGGCCGTAGCAGAGCTCTCTTTCTTGATTTTGATAAATCCTATTTGAGATTTCATATGCTACTGAAAGCTACTGGCTGATTGCCCTGTATAATGTCAGACTTCACCGATGTGCCTTTGAGAGACGATCAACGGGAATATCTTTGCAAAGTCGCAGATGGGTAAGACAAGTTTTATTATGCAAGTTGCTTTTGATACATTACATTGATAATCGATGCAATGTTCTCTCATTAGGGTAAATCCGACAACCGGAAATGCAACCCGTGACACATTGCTCTGCAACTAGAATTTCATTTCCTCCGTACTTCCCTCTCTGGTAAAGAGAGGAGCAACATCTGCTTCATCAACAGCATTGATTTTTTTTTTTTTTTTTCATTTGAGTTGAGTGAGATCGATACAGATCATGTGCTGCAACTAATGTAAGACATGAATTTACCCATAAATGGTGGCATTGAGTCATTCTTTAATTTCTACACAATACAAAGAAGCTTATTTGTGATTTGCATGATGTAGTATGCAGTAAGCATGTAGCGTACAAGGAAAAATAATCCTCAATTTCCTAGAACTTAGTTGATATACAATGAATAATTACATTAGTGCAAAATTTCAAAGGATTAACCTAATCGACTTCTAAACAGCCATAATTTCCTTGGGTCTGCATTTTCGAACCCTAATCCTCATTGTGCCGTCCGTTATGCTTCCACCATCCATAATTTCACAGCATTGTCTCTGCGTTGCCTGCTCACACAATTATAAACAGAAAAATTAACCCCAAAGTTAGCTCTACTTGACAAGACATAAGCTCTTATAATGTTAAATGAGGACAAATAGGGTCAAATTATTGCACCCACCTTGTGCCAATATTTTGGGTCCAATTTCAAGGAAGAGACAATAATGGTCTTCACTTCCATGGCTTTAACAAAGCCCGGTTTATCACAGCTCTTGCCAAGCAAGGGCCCCGACTTCGTGTAAGTGGTCCGGGTTCCAGTCATACCCACATTTTCCACGCTGTCAAGGAAATAGATGACCGGGTGATCACACGGGTCAGGGCTAATAGATCGGGTGTTGAATACAAAGGGACCGTCTCTCCAGCTACGCCAAGTCTTGAACGTTTGCAACGGCATGACCAAGTTGTTCGCGGATAGAAACAGCGGGTATATCTGAATGGTGTAGCCCCATGAGATGGAAATGGACCATTCTCGCTCGGGGTTATAGCATAAACTTTGCTGTAGGATCCGGTTTGGGTCGATCCGGTATGCATGAATAAGGGTCTCTAATGAGTCTAATTGGGACCGGTTGGGAAATAAGGAGTTCAAATAATCAACGTGGTGGAGTGTTACAAGTGGCGCGATCGGATGAGCTGCTAGAAGACCATAAGCGTCCCCTCTAATGTCCAACTGCAAAACGAAATTAAGAACACGGAACTTATTTAATATTTATAAATACAAATTCAACCATCGTAAAGAATGAACATAAAATTTTATAAACAACACAAAGAAGTCATCAACTCATAGAAAACTTGCAGGCACTACAAGAGTTGTCAACATATGACACATCATAATTTACGTAATCCAAGAAACAAAAGACCTCGTATTATATTAACCATTAAGGCCAACTTTGCTTTCTCATATCACACTGCAATCATACATATAATTTTATGATTTCGAGAAATTCCCTTTCCAATTTTCACGGATGACCATTGATCCACTGGTCCATGCATATAATTTTCTACAAAATCATAGCTCAAACATCTAAATATATTATTTATCACTTAATGGAACGTTGAAAATTTACTTTAACAAATAGCTTGACCCCACTGTCAGAAATTAACATTTAGATTCCATTTTGTTACTAAATATAATCTATTTGGAAGAACATAAGAGCATTAATGAACTATATAATACATAATACGATTAATGTATTATAATGTCCACTAAAATTAATTATAACGTTCTTATCTTCATCAAAATAGATGAAACTTAATAACAGAAAAGTGATATAAATATTAATTTTTTAATAATGAAAAGTTCAACTGTCTATTTTTTAAAAAAAGGTTTATTCAAGCAAATCTAGGGAGTATTTACTTAACTAGTTTCGTGGCTAAACTACATCCACAAGAATCATAAATAATATATTTTGGCCAGAGGTCTTTCTCAAATAAACAAGTGCATTTCTGCATTATAACTAAAAAAAAAAAAAAAAAGGTTAAAACTTATGTCAAATAAAAACATTGTCACTAAATTACTTGCTTTTATGCTAAGAAAAACGTGCAATTAAATTCTTCTAATTTCCTTCACCTAACATGTTTAATATCTAATTTCAGAAACAACTTATTCCATATCTATTCCCTACCAACCTAACAAATGACAACTTAAAGGTTTAGCCTGTGATGCACGTTTCTGACGTACGTGTCATTTCTCATGCAAAGACTCCGCGTTATTGCAGGCTTGCAATGAAAGTAACAAAAACGACTTTAAAGGCAAAAGCCTATTCTACATTAGCTGTAACAAAGAGTCGTTAGATATGGGTAATTGATTTTGACATGTCTTAAATTTAATGGATTAAAAAAAATTAAAGTAAAACAAGGCATGGAAAATAGTAATTTTTTAAAAAAAATTAAATTTAATCAATATTTACTTATTTATTTAAATATATCTTTATTGATTTCGTATAACTACATAATTTTGTCGTCCACCTCTTCTATATCTATATTTAAAACTTTTTAAAACTTTTACTATATTTTTATGAAGGCTTAGATGATTTTCATAATTATAAAGATCTACAAATTTTGAATACATATTTACTCCTACATTTATAATTTTTTATCTTTATTAAGACATAGACAAGATTTTTTTCTTCCACACACATGCATGCACACGGATGTATCTAATATATTTTTCCATCCTAAATACATGCCTTCAATACTTTTACATAGATTTTGTAATCTAAATTTAGCATCCTGAATTATAAGAGATATTATACATCATAAATATCTTACAGATCTAATGAATTATTAAAAAAACGATAAAATGAATAAATTACTAAAATCTCTAATAATTTCACAAAATATAGAAACCAATAAGTTACAAACTTCTAGCTATAGGTAAAGAGGATTTTTCTATAAAAGATTTCAATCATTTATGATCAATAATTCAGACAAGTGGAGAAATAATAGGTTAAATTGAGTTTCACTATATCCCTAAAAATAAATTAAGAAACCCATATTTATTTATAAAAACATAGAAAGTGCAAATAAAATATTAGGAATTAATAATTTTAATGAAGAAAACATAAAAAATAAAATAAAAAGTTAAGAAATTAAATGAGGAAAAAATTTAATAAAGTTAAACAATTAATAAAGGAGTTTAACATTAAAGATCAAGATATGTTAAAATAAGAGATCATTAATATAACGAATAAAAATTTAATAGATATAAGATTAAACAAGCCAAAGATTTAATTAAAATAAATAGAAAAAACTGTTGAGTAACTTAGTATTAAATTTACTATAAATATAGATGAAAAACTTCAAAAAAAATTAAAGTACTAACAGTGTTTTTTGGGTAGCAACCTGGGATTTAAAATAAAAGTTTAAAATCTATTGACTTTTTCTTTATAATTATTATTTTTTAAAAAAAATTTAAAAATTTGTAGCTGTAGCATACAGCTAATGCTAAAAATTCTAGGGGCAAAAGCTGACGGAAAAGTTGATATGCCTGTTGCATTGAGCATGCAGTTAGTAGACTTTTGTTCTCTTTACTTGTGAAACTTTATCTCAAGCCACTAGAAGCACTGGCCTGTGGCCACAAATGATTCTAATTTGAAAAGGACTTATGGAAAAGTGCTTGGTGCTTAAGGTAAGATTGCTCGTCACCTCTCACTATAATGAATGTATGAAACTCTTACCTCAGTGCGGCCGGAAGAGTATATATAGTATATCTAATGAATCTAAAGGCAAAGTGAAACTTAAGCCTAAAGAATTTGCCCTAATGTACAAATAGGCTTTCAATTGTTCAAAAATAAACACAAAGACCCTCTTTTGGGTCCATGTTGTGTGTTCATTTTAAAGAATCAGGAACCTACTTGTACATAGAACGAACTTCGGAGTTTTGAATGTCATTTTCCCTTCCAAGAATGACTTCAAGGTAAGTAGCTAGGGGAGGCAACTAAACTAATCTAATCCTGATTAAGAAATAGTTTGCAACTAAAAGATGAGGACAAACAAGATGCCTCGACGACAGGTGTATGCTAGAACAATGAATGAAGTCCTATGATTAGGTAGCTGCTGTTTTGTTGGTGGTCTTTGCTTGGAAGTTCACGATGCCAAGTGATAAAAATTTTGTCGCGTACACTTTACGGGTTTCTTGGGACAGATTCATCGATGCTTCGTAAAATTTCAAGCCGTGTTTATTGAGCAGTTTTGCTCTCTAATCCGACGCCGGCATCAGAAAAACTAATTATCTGGAAGTGCCCCGTCAATTTAGTCGAAATTTCGGATTCACTTTTTGAACTCATACCACATGGCTTTCGTATCCAAATCGATATATATGAACCAAACCAGGGGGCAAAAAAAAAAAAAAAAAAAAAAAGACCTAAGTCAACGACGGGGATCCACAGATTCAAAATAAACACGTGGCTCGTACACACAACGCCACCAAATCGACGTTTAAACAATATGCAACGTGGCAGAACAGAAAGAGATCAAATTGGAAACAAAGGCAAGTACCTGGTGGAACCCGCGTTCTGGAGTCAAGGACACGCCAATTTCGCTGATGCAAGCCCAGATCCTCTGATCAGAGCCGTAGAAATAATAGTACCGTTCAAGGCAACCGTCCAATGCGTTGACCAACTTCTCGGCTAAAGGATAGCTGACCGCAAATCCACCGCCCCCAAACGCCATGTCGTACGCGTGCATAACATTTTGCTCCACACTCTCGCTATTACAACCAACATACCACATCTGATTGTGATCATACCTCGTTAACACCGAAAGTAAGTTGTCAGTGAAGAACACCGTATCATCATCTCCCATAACAAACCATCTCACATTTGGCAAGTTCAGCTTAAAGCTGTCCCAAATAATCCGCGCAATCCGAACCGCCGATCTCGAACTCGAGTACCTGAACCGGGTCCAACCCGGATCTGATACCTTATACGGCATCGTAATGGTGATACTGCTACTTGTCTTGTTTTTTCCTTTGGGGTCCTCGTCCAGCCAGACAAAGCCACGCGTCCTGTTGGGTTTCCACCAGAGGTTGATGTAACGAGTCCGGTCGTGCCACGTGGCTGCGGAGCCACTGATGGAGAATAGAATGTGGGAGATGTTGGTGGGTTCCGGGTCGGGTGAGGACTTGGATTTGAGCTTGGGTAAGAAGATACGGTTGCGCCGGGAGTGATCCGAGAAGGCCGAGTAAAGAACGAAACAAATGGAGGCGATCAAGCAAACGATGACAGGAATTCTCGCGAGAAGAACGAAAAAACGGCGGGGTTTGCTCGTGAAAGAAGATTTTAACCGGTTATGACTCGGGTCCTGAACTCGAGCTTGACTCATCTTCACCAAAACCAGAACAAGAAAAGTATATCCTTGAAAAATTCGAATTTATGAGCTTACACCAGATGTTCAAGGTGTTTGCCTTTACGCTTCTGGATTCTCTGTAATCCTTCTTCTTCTTCATCAACCCAGAAAATATGCAAAAGCCCACGAAGAGATTCTAATGGCTGAACACGCAGAGAGGCTTTTCATTAGAGCTCACAAGAGTTGAGACCGAATGTGAAACGGTGAATACAGTAAGGGGATGTTTTATTTTTTATTTTTTGGAAGTTTTAATAAAAAGAAGAAACTTTTTTAAACCAGGGCAACGAGAGAGAGAGAGAGAGAGGGAGGGAGCCCCCCAGCATCACTTTTGCTATCAAACAAGATACTGTCGTAGCTTTTGTTAATTATGGTCCACGTTTAACGGGTGGCCACATGAGGCTAATGAGCGACGGATAATCATTACTGTAATTTTATAATACGAGAAATATTTAAGTAACAAAAGAAACCCCTTGACTAATGAAATTTCGCCACCTTGCCCTTGATGAACATTTCCCTAGGTACTGCTCCCATTAGATACTTTGCCCCCACCCCCCCCCCCCCCCAAAAAAAAAAGCATTATTTTTCTTTAATTATTACGATTACGATATATTGCCACTTATGTTTCTCATACCATAAACGAATATTTGTTTTCGTATTAATAAAGCTGATTCGGAGGGGAGGATACGAATTACCTTAACGCGTCTCAAATATTTCATTGCGCAAAATAGAATGTGATTGAAACGGAAAAATACGGCGCAAAATAGAATGTGATTGAAACGGAAAAATACGCAATATTCAAAATGAGTGGACCATAAATAAATAGTGGAAAATTGAACGCAATCTAGCGGCGTGGGTCATTCGCTATTCAACACGTCCTTTACGGAATATGGGACAATGTCACGTGGTGTCTCACCTTGATGCATTAACTTAGACTTTTTTTTTTTTGGTCAGATTGAGGGTCCTAAGGGTAGCCTCAATTTTAAGAGATATTTTTATTTAAGGGAGAGTTACAGAATCTTTTAATAAATGTAATTTTTTTATGATTCAAATTAAGAGCATAATCAGTTAAATTATTTAAGAGAATTAGTTATTAATTGATTCAATACTTTTTTAGTGAAGTAAAATAAAGTAAGTTTGAGTTAGGCTAGAATCGAAAAGACAAAAAGAAAAAAAATAAGCCAAGCCCAAATTAAAAAAAAAATGAGCGGCGCTTCGAACACCCTTTTACAGTTTTTAAGAAATTCAATTTTTATTTTTTATATCTATTTTTTATGAAATTATAAAAAGTACATAAGATTATAATGGAATTCCTTTTAAATTTTACTATTATTTTTAAAAGATTAATTACATAATAAAATTATTTGTTATTAGATAATTTATTTCTTCATTGTTTCAAAATTATTTTGATTTTATCTACAATATTAATTACATCATATATCAGGATTGAAAAAATAGTTAGGGATTCATGATCTGTATAAACATTTTAGTTTAATTAAATTAATAATGTAATTCAAGTAGCTATAGAACTACGATTCCCTCCACGCCCCAACCAAAACAAAAAAAAGCAGGGGTGTTGCAGGGATGCACACGGGGTGCGAAAAACATGACTCGTAAACATGGGCTATGAAAAGAAACTAGTGGGCCAAAAATCCAACTCCAATGCATGCCAACTCTTTCTTTTTGTTTAGATTTTCGAGTAGCCAGCTTCACGTCCTCGTACGGGTTTTTCCTTTTCGTCTTTTCGGCGCTTAAAATTCAAATCATGAATGTCGATTAATTAATAAGAATATAAAGACAATAAAGTTCAATCATATACTTTTATTAATACACACGTGCATGCTTTTCCTGCTGTATCTCTCTTCTACACATGTTTATATGTCCAGTAAAGACTGGGCTTTGACAATCATTTTTTCCACAGCCATAACCAAAATTTAGAGGGGTTGTCAATCTCAGCATTCAAAAGCATTAATTCACCGAATTAAGTTCAAAGAAAAGCAGCAATATGAATTTAAGCGCACGATTTCAAGATTTTATAGAACCAGACATTCCAAATTCCTTTCTCATTTTAATCACATTACAAGAAGTTCAAAAATTTTACACACATAATATAATATTATATATGATCAATCGAGTCATTGAGTGCCGTGTCACACACCTAACGTCACATTTGTCGACTCAACCTCTCAGGCGGCAAAGATCTTTAATTAATTCCGTAAACTCCTCCGTTATCAGTTCAGAAGGAACCTGAATGAGACATTTAATTGTTTTTTAAATCTATCCATTTGTTGGTTTACATTGCAATCAAGTCATAAATGCGTAGATGTTCTTTTTCAAATTTCTTCTGCTACAAGTTGAGATTAATGAATACATTCGAGGGTAGAATCTAAACAGTATGAAGACAATTTTAGCAGTATTTTAAAAAGATGATTAAATTATTTAGTAGTCAATTATCTTGATAATTAAAGCATTATACGTGTCTTCTCTTCTCTTTCCTATTTATTAAGCTTTTGGAATTATGCACACTCTTGATCTATTAGAAAATATAAACAAATCACAATGTTTTGGTTTTTAGCTTGAGCTAGCAAAGTTTGATGCGACTGTAGATCCCATAAGTCTCCTTGATTGAATCCCATTTCATTACATACGCAATAAAAATATGGATATCGCTGGAATTTTCATTTTTTAACAGTCGGGTTTTTTATTATCATTTAGTCCAGTTTTAAAAGTAAATATAACATTTTAACATATAAATTCATAGTTAGATATAATTTTTTTCACATATCAGATTATCATCATTATCATCATTTAAAAAAAAAACTTAAATATATAGGAAAATGAAATCATTTCATATATGTCATTCATGTGTGAATATACTACTAAACAGCTTAATAGAGTTATTTTTTAAGGATATGCTACTTTATAAGTTTGCTATAAGTTAGAGTTTACTTTTTTTTTTAATATATATAAAACTACATGGTTTAATAATATTAAAAAAAATTAACTCTATTAAATTGTATAATTTAAAAATGTGTCTATATAAATAAATAAATAAAGATCATGCACCGAAGAGGTTAAGCATTTGCCAAATAATAATAATAATAATAGTGTTTCATTTGACCAGATCAATTGTCTTTTTAACTTAACGTGATACAGAAGAAAAGACCTAAAGATTCTGAACACATTCACTAAACACCCAAAATGAAAAATAGAATATTTAATTTAAAGTGATCAAATCAAAGTCATTTTTTTCATAAAAATGTTTTTTAATTTTTCTTTTCAATGGTTATAATAAACATGTTTGATGACCAATGCAGAGAATGTTGACAAGATTAACTTAAGAATTGATATAAAGCATTAGTTTTTTTGAATGAGATAGAAGATTGAAGAAAAGACAATTAGCATTTGGCAGCAATTATTATATCCTTATTTAATAAAACACTTTGTTTTATCAATCTTCACCAGCTGCTTGTCTTTTCCACTAATAGTCTCCGTATGGGTCTCCACTTTTCCACATCTTACGTCATGTTTTTCAAGGCCAGAGCCAGAAGATGATGAATTTGTTTTAATCATTAGTTTAATCATGTTAATTTATATCTTTTTCCTCAAAATATATTTTTTCATCGTTTTAATCATTGGTTTTATCATAGTTAATTTATATCTTTTTCATCAAAATATATTTTGTCATCGTTTTAATCATTAGTTTCATCTAACGAATGCATAGTCATTTTAAAAAGACAAGAATGACACTAAAAGTTAGAAAATATCGATTTATTTGTATTAAAAATAATATTTTTTATTTGTTAATCTATTAAAAATTATAACTTTTTTACTGTTAATGTCATCTCAATTTTATTAAAATAAAGATATTTCGATTAAAAAAATCCTTATATATTAATCAATATCAATGAGTTCTTCAATATATCTTAATATTAATTAGAGTCGCCAATAAAAAATATATGTGTTTCAAAATGGAAATTTGAGATGAGAATTTTATTTTCTAGTGATTAAATAATATGATCTAACTCAATTTTTTACATATGCAAATGTCCATTAATAACATTCTTTGAAGATTTCATATGTACGAGAAATGATTAATTTTATCAATAAGCGTGTAGATCAATTGACATGGAATTATTTTATCTTAAACTAAAATTCTCGATTCAAAGTTTGGGAATGCATCTGTGTTTAAATATTTATTAAAAAAGATTAATTATATTAATAGTTTTACTTGGCTCGAATCTAGATTAATCGGGGTCTAATATAGTCTTTAGATACAATATGGTTCAATAAAAAAAATAAAATTTAAAAGGGTCTTATTAAATCATATTCTTACTGTGTGAATATTTATGCATTTTAATATAAGAATTTGAAGCGAGATCTCAGTCTAATTGTAATAGAATGTGGTCTAATTTCAAATATGTATTGTAAGAGATGCATATATTTTCCCGCAATACTTTTCTGTGTATATCGTATAGATGTCAGATGTGTATGATAATTGTTTCAATGGGGCCTCTCTTTAGAAATTGCCAAAATAGTACCGATAACATTGACTGTCTATGTCCGTCAAATCCCAGCTACAAAACATTGAAAGAGCCAAAGGAGAGAGGGCACATAGATCATTAAACCAAAAAAAAAAAAAAAAAAAACTAGTGAGAAGACTTTTCCATCTCAGCTCTTTCGCTTCCTCTTAGATTCTCAAGTAGCTTTTATGCATTTATACAGCGTTACTCGTCTTAGTACTGCTTCAGCGTTACTCGTCTCTCTATATTAACAAACTCTCTTACATTTCTCTTTATTCTTGCTAAATTGAAGATATAGCTAGCACAATGGAGGCACAAGCTCAGTATTGGATGTGGATGAAGAGGCAAAGAGATCAGATTTTGAAATACTCCTTTAGCGACTCATCCTCATCATGGGAAGAAAAAGCTTTTGCAGAAGATGCAGCAGCAAGGTCACTTGGCGGATGCATATGGCCACCAAGATCTTATTCTTGTAGCTTTTGCAGTAGAGAATTTAAGTCTGCTCAAGCCCTAGGTGGGCATATGAATGTCCATCGAAGGGATAGAGCTAGGCTTAAAAATTCTCTCAATAAATCAACACACCATAAATGCCCATCTGATCATTCTAGCTCTAGCAATAATGTTGTTGTTGTTGCATCATCACCTACTCTTTTAAATAATAGGGTTACAGCAGCTTTACTTACCACTACTACTAAAGAAAATTCTTCTTCTTCTTTTGTTCACATAAATCACGAAGATGATTTTGTTGAAACCAACTTGTCTGTGGGATTGAAACCAGATATTTGGTGTGATGAAGCAATCAGCTGCAAAAGAACGAAGACAAGTGCTGCTGTTTCAAAATCAACCCTGCCTTTCTTCATATCAAGCGATAAATTCGGTCTCCAAGAGGATAATTTGGATCTTGAACTCAGGCTTGGCGATCCAACAAAGATGAAGTAGAACCACTACAAATCTCCAATATTGGGCTCTACAGCAAGCTAGCTCTTAGAGAAATTGTATTTCTTTTTTCCTTTTTTTTTATTTTCCTTTTATGCCATCCCTCTAATGAAAAGCAGACAAAATCAAATGCCTCTTATGCACATTTTAAAATATGGGTAGAATGAAAGAAGTATCAAAATTCTTTCTTATTTTGCTTTGATCAGTCTATACTTCTTGTTATTAAGTTTTTACTTGTTCCGTATGATTCAAGTGTACATGTTGAAAAAAATTGAACTATTTTCTTTAGATGATTCATAATCTCCAAATATATGTCAATATAGCATGTATATATGATCAAAGCTTGAAAGTAGCTAAGAATACTCTTGTTAAATGGAGATTCAAGTTGTGCATACATTATTCAATCTCCTTTCAAAAAAAAAAATTCAGATATGTACACTAATGAGCAGAATATTTTGCATGGTGGAAATTTTTTGCTGAAACGGTAAGAAAAGCAGAAAACCCACCAATGTTTTCTGTAGATTTTGCACAGAGAGTACAATTATTTTTTCTTTGAGAATACAATTGGTTAACTACGAGAACGGACAGAAATCAAATAGAGAGAAGGAATTTGACTCTGGGTTCATAAAGGGTTGAAAGAACTGACAGTGAGTCACTTCGTACTAAATATTATAAGAAGATCTAATTACTAGCTTGTCATCTCACATGACAACATGTATTGCCTTTTTGACTACCTGCATAAAATCCGCTAGTTGCTTCCTTACAATTCCAATATATCACTTCTCTTCTTTCTTTCGTTCTTCAGTCATCCAATAATTTAACCCATTGCGTGATCAAGAATTTCTTTTCTATATATTTATTTATAACTGTGAGTTTGTGAAGTAAATATTGTTCATATTGACAGTTTTTTTAGATCAATATTGTTCAGACTTCAAATTTAAACTATGCTTGATAAATTTAATTGGATATTAATATGATGTCTCGTGTCGGTCTTTTTATAAAGCTACGATTAGTGGTTACTAAAAGAGAAATGTATTTACACCTATTACCAAATTTTTGAAAAGCAAACGCGACTTCGATAATCACGGGATTAAATTCATGCTCAGAATACTTATAACTACACTAAAACTATATAAACAACTGCATTATGTAGTTTTAATTTCCATCGATCGTAACATAATTTTCCTAAACAAAAGGGAAAGAAAGAAAGATATGCAATAACTCACCAACTCCATTGAAACTAGAATGAATTTAATTGAATAAACTATAATTTACATTGCTTTTGACATAATATATCACATCATTGCCACTATTTACGCGTTTACTCTACAAAGCTATAGCTATTAAACCTTCAACAACCAAACCCTAAAAGTCTAAAAATAAAAATACCAAAACCCTAGACCATGTCTGGTTTTAGTACACATGGGTATTCGTAGCTTTGCATTAAATTCCGAATAGGTAAACTTCGATACCAACGGTTCCTCCATAAAACATGGCGAGGTCTCAGTGTTTTATTGCTGTTGCTTTTCAACGTTTCTTTATAAGGAAATTTGATGAAACATCACCAATATTAATTTTGACTTAATGTTTGTTTAAAATCGAATACATATATTTACTGTTGTGCTTACAAAGAATTTATGTTGCACCAAGCAACTTTTTTAGCCATTTAAGGATGCGAAATGAAGAATGCTCGCGTGGGTGCTTAATTTTCTACGTGGGTTCTTGGAGATTGTGAGGGAAATTGAAGTTGCTTGCTTAGGGTTTCATGAAGTTTCCATTTTTGTGTAAAAGAGCATTTAGAAGTGAGACCGACTCATCATCAAGAGACTCAGTGGGGTTTTAAGTGCATTAGTAGTGGCTGTATTGCTGAGCCACAGGGTGCACATGGTCATGCGGGGCTAACTGATGTCTCTGTTTCTATGTTGCTTTCATGGATTGATTGTGGAATTATGAGAGGGAAGGAAGTTATTATTCTTTAAGCTTCTGTGGGTTTCTCTGCAAAAATAGAAAAATGGATAGTGAGTGTTCGTATACAGAGGATAAGTCTTGATAGGTTAATGAAAGTTCAAAATAGAACAGCAATACTATTACTATGAAGAGATCATAAGTTACTAGAGATATAATAACACAAATTATTTTTTAATTTAGTTTTTCTTCATGTAAGTCATATAAAGGTAAAATATGTGCTATATTAATAGTTTATTAATCGAGTAATTTAAATTTAATGTACAAGATATTAATTAAAAAAAACAAAAATTCTCTTTAGTACTAAAAATATGTAAAGTTATCTTAAAATTCTCTAATTTTTTTCATTCTCTTTAATTTCTCTCTCTCATTATTTTATTGTTCTAAGAGGAGGCAAGTTCTTTATGTAACATAAACATTTATTATTGCAATATATAGATAAATGTTAAGTTTCTTAAGACAGGAATTATGAAAATTATAATTTATTACAATGTGAAGTTTAATCTTATTTATAAATGGTTTAAAATGGGACCACTATTTTTTATGAGCACAAAGAGGTTATTCCTATATAAAGTATCACTATAAAGAGGTTTTACTTAATATATGTTGCATGTTCATTTCTCCATCATTTATTGGAGTAGTTTTCTCGTTCTGAAGAATGTGATCATACATTGATCACAATGAATTGCTAATAAAAAATATTAGTAGACATCAGTTAATATTAAAAAGAAAATCTTTTTAATCAATCTGTTCCATAACAAACATTTAAATCAATTTAGAATTAACATACAACTAGTTGGCTAAATCTTTGTAATCTTACTGTCGAGAATAACAGAAAGAAACTCTTATATGAGGTACTTGAAAAAAACATGCATACATGACATAAAGCTTATGAAATAATAATTCTTAGTGAAATAAAATGTAAAGAAATAAAAACATCCATCCTTTATTAATTTTACTAACTATAACACAATAACATATCTGTAAGGATCAAGTATCACCCTAGAACTTGTAATTTAAATCTGTAACTTGAAAGCCTCAATTCTGGCTTACAACCAGATTCCAGCATTACACCCCTCCTCCCACTAACACCCCCCCAATCCCCAACAACCCCCTCCTCCTGGGGGAAACAAGAAAGAAAAAAACGATGTATAATGACATCAACCCATCAGACCAAATATCGGCCCCAAGCCTAATGAATGGAGATATTGGATTGGCTTTGTTTAATGTGGATCCATTGGCCCATGATACCTTTAGGATTTTTGAGTGCTGCTCTTAACACACCTATCATCTGCTGATAAAGGCCCTTCTCCGTTGAAATATTTTTTAAGGTCAAGCTCAAATTTAATGCCATTTATATTTTGTCCCTCCGTCTCTGCTTGTACAAGTCAGCATGCTCCTTTTTCTTTTTTTTTAAATCCCACCACCCTTCCCTTCTCTCTCTCTCTCTCTCATCATCAATCTTTTTTTTTTCCCAATTTTAATTTTCGCGAGGGTGGTATTTTGATCCTTTCAAGTAGGGATAGAATTTTTCCATTGACAATAACGGATTCGGGTTTATAAAACGTGATCACTGACACAGATCCCTCAACAGAGAGTGAAGCAGAATAAGTGGCTATGGCAAATGCAGAAAGCAGTTTCAAATGCTCAAGATGGTCACTCAAAGGAATGACTGCTCTTGTCACCGGTGGCACTCGTGGAATTGGGTCCTTAATTTAAAACACTCTTCTTTAATAGTTAATTTAGTCACTGAACTAAGCGAACTCTTTTGGCAATATAGCTTATTGGGTTTTATTTTATTTTAATTTTTTTTATTAACGCGTTTAGGAAAGCTACTGTGGAGGAACTGGCTGGGTTGGGTGCTGCGGTGCACACATGTTCGAGAGACGAAGTTGAGCTTAATAAGTGCTTAAAAGAATGGCAAAGCAAAGGCTTCGTTGTTACTGGGTCAGTTTGTGATGCTGCATCTCCTGATCAGAGAGAGAAGCTGATTCAGGATGTGGGTTCCAAGTTCAATGGCAAACTCAACATTTTTGTGAGTGTTTGTATCAAAAGTGGTATTTTTGAAGGGTTAGTTAGTAGTGTTTGCCTGCGTGATTAAATTTGATATTGATGCATAAAAGCTTAAATTTTTCACTTCTACTGTTGGAATTGCAATATGTTGACTAGTTTTAAGGTCTCTATTAATGATTTCATTTGGTTCCACTTAGGCCTTCTCTTTTAGATATCTGTTAGCACCTTGTAAGGCCTGTGCTTTTTTGTCAGACCAAATTAAAAATTTTGTGCTTTGGGATTTTAAGCTGTTTACAAGAATTCCTATGTTGGAGCATGCTCGCATTTTGGGGGGGGGGGGGGGGGATTTAGTTTTCTGTTATGCTTATATTTAAAATGGTAAAATTTAAATAATCATTTATGGTACTTGGAAATGTAAGCATGTATTTATGTTGTCTGACAGATATTTTTTGTTTTAGAATAATGCAAGTCCACTTGGATCAATAATACAAGTCTGTTTATTTTGCCATAGGTGATTGATTGACAATCTCATATAAAAATATGGACTTTTGATCTGTAATTTTTGACTTATCAGAATATACACTTGGCTGTTTTAACAGTTGGCTGGCTTTTGTATGATTCGACGTAGCCTTGTAAAGCCTGAAGTCATTCGGGATTTCACTGCAATGGGACATTGTAAATTGGCTCTAATGTGTTGAGACTGTGACTTTTGTTTGCAGGAGAAATAGAACTTGATATGGTCCAAGAGCCACTGTTGTTCTCATTGTCTTGCTGCTTTATTTTATTTTCTATATAGTGTTCTATGAATTATTATCAGTTATAGGGGGTGGGAGGCATGCAGGACATTTTAATCGTTATATCAATTTTTGTTGATACAAAGTTGGAGCCGAATTTTACTGTATTGAAACATACTCTTGGTTATTTAGTGGACTAATGCTTTGCAACAATATTTTAGCAATGCTTGAAGTCAATCACGATACAATGTTGGTTTTCTATATCTATAATGGTGAATGTTTTCTTTCATTTTTGGACCCAAGCTTTAGATCCTACTATTTCCTCTTCTTCTTCTTCTTCTTTTTTTTATTTTTTAACTGTCCCGTCACCTTTGAGGGACACTTACATAATTACATGATCTCATTGGTTTATTAGGTAAATAATGCTGGAACTAATATCAGGAAGCCAACTATTGAGTACTCTGCTGAAGAGTATTCGAAAATAATGACTACCAACTTTGAATCCACATTCCATTTTTGCCAACTCGTATATCCTCTTCTCAAAGCATCTGGAGTTGGAAGCATTGTGTTCATTTCCTCTGTTGGTGGTCTTTCACATGTAGGTAGTGGATCAATTTATGGAGCAACTAAAGGTCAGTTACTGATCTGGTGATAATAATATAGGCATGAGTATGATGCGCGAAGGTTTTCAAAGGCTTTTGTTTACCACTTGTTATCTGCAGCTGCAATGAATCAACTTTCAAGAAATCTGGCCTGTGAATGGGCCAAAGACAATATCAGGACAAATTCTGTTGCACCGTGGTATACCAAGACCTCACTAGTAGAACGTGTAATGTTCTCTAATCTTCTTGTGTCTATTACTTTAAATTTTGATTTTTGGTAACACTTCTTTTCATCAGCTTATCTTCTTCCCATTAATATGCTGGAAAGTATATCAAAAAAACTGTTCAAAACTTTGTAGTTTGCTGTAGATCTTTGGTTGGAGCAACACTTTTCTTTTATTCATGGACTAATGGGTGCGTGACATGCTTCATATTGCAAGCGATTCTTTGTGCGAACAATGTTAATTGTCATTACCACTGGCATACTTCTGTAACTTGGATGGAGAAAAGAAGATGGCGAATCATCTTTGTTTTTTGAGGCTTAGTTGCCTCAAGTTTAAATCTAGAATGGGTTCAGGTATTCGACTGAAGCTAGGGTGCAGTCAGCAAGTAGCAAATACTAATTGGCCAATGTTTACAAATTTAATACAATGTCTGGTGCTGATTAGCCTGTGGTGCTGAGGGGTTTCATCTTTCATGGTTTCTCCTGTTTACAGTTGGAGAATATGAACAGTTTTATTTTAATTGCCTGCATATTTCTCTTTCATGCAGTTGCTTGAAAACAAAGAATTCGTGGACAAGGTAATAGCTCGGACTCCTCTTCAACGCGTTGGAGAACCTGAGGAAGTTGCATCTCTGGTGGCATACCTTTGCCTTCCTGCCGCTTCTTATATCACGGGACAGATTATTTCTGTTGACGGAGGATTTACTGTGAATGGTTTTGACTCTGGGATGAGACTGGATTTATAAAGATAGCTGTTTTTTTCCGCACAATGAACTCAGAACTTGTGTTGATTGATCATGTCCCTAAGGCCTTGTGGCCATTTTGGCATTTTTTAAACTTGTAGCTTCTTTAGTTTATTCTTATGTTGAATGTTGAGAAATTGAATACAAATCCTCCTATTACTGCAAGTTGCAGTGATGAGAAATGAGCTACTCGGGACACATTTACTCGTGAGGTCGTAACAGTCCTCACAAAATATCATGCAAGTATTAAGTGCTTCGATAACATTATCGTAGCTAGCGAGCATGAGGCTGAAAGAGAAACATGCCCCCCTGCCTATGCGAAGAAGAAAAATATCGTTGAAAAAAATATTTAAAAATATTAACGATTGCATCACGAGTCGGAGTTTGCCAACTATCTATACTGCAACCATCCAAAATTCTGTAGAAAATATCTAGACTTGCAAAAGTTTCGGTACATAATTCTTCTTTCCCTTCTTAATTACCTTGTAACATTGGATCCCGTGAAGCTACAGCTGCTGCAATTTTTTTTTTAATTTTTTTAAGAGCCGCTTCTTGTTGCTCTCATGTGGCATGCTAATCACCACACGTTTCACCTCCAGGAATTGGCGACCTGTACATCTCTATTTTTCGTTTTAAATTTAGGGGTTAATTATCATTTGGACCCATCAACTATTATGAAATAATAAACCACCATATATATATATTTTTTGAATAAAACTTGAAAAATTCATTAACTAGAAACATAATAGAGAGAATCAGTTAACCAAGGAGGTGGAACATGACTCCACTATCTAGGGCCTAACAAAGAACCCACGCTCTTTCAACAACATGGGCAGCAGTGTTCACAGACCTTCGAATAAAAGAGAATTTAACATCTCCTATAGCATGAGCCAAAGCTCTACAATCATCAAGAATTAGGCCATAATCATTAGGACAAGAATAGTTTTCCGTGAGATCTTTAGAACCTGAAAAAAAAAATCCATTTTAACAACAACGCTAGACAACTGTCGCCGCTTAATCCAGATGAAGATCTCACACACACCAAGCGCTTTAGCGTCCCTCGCACCGAAACTTCCCAGCAGACGCGGACAGCATGCTGCCACAAGAGCCCCATCAGAATTGCGAATGACTCCTCTATAACTGACTGTCCCCTGAGACGAAAATGTTGCAGCATCACCATTACATTTAAGCCATCCTAGATGAGGTTTCTCCCAGCAAATAGCCCCGTGACAACCTTGGAGAGAAGCATCATTAATGAAAACAGATTGCTTTCTAGCGGTTTGCCATTAAAAGAGATGATTCCCAACAGAATTAAGGACATGATGCACACTCCAAACTTTGTTGTTGCAAGCTTTTTTGTTCCTATGAAACCAAATTCTCCAACATATCATAGCAACAAGATTGCACATCTCCTTATTACAACGAGTGGAGACTTGATCTAACCAATTAAAAAAAGAAGAGTGATGACCAACAAATCGAAGTAAAGAAGAAAGCCAGCATGTTTGAGCAAAAGCACAGTTCACCGAAGCATGCACAACAATTTCATTTTGATGATTGCAAAGGGAGCAAATAGGCATTACCTCGACTCTCTTCCGAAGAAGATTATCGTTTGTTGGTAGCACATTCATCGTAGCTCTCCAAAGAAAGGTCTTTACCTTATTAGGCACCTCCAAGTTCCAAATTTTCCTCCAAACACCAGATGTTGGGCGGCAGTAGTACAGTGATTAAGCATTTTTTAACAACTGCAAACTCTGTACAAACCATGAGGGCTGCTATCTAATGCCATACGTTCTTGTCCCTCCGAGAACTAAGAGGTATTTGTGGGATAAGATTCCTGTCTCGAGTATCAAACAAATGTACCACAGCATCATATTCCCATCTGCGTTGCCCAGGGACCATTAAACTACTGACTGGTGTTGTTGCTATCCTCTCATTTAAGCTGATGGAAATGAAGGACATGGCTATGTTACAGATTCTGTAACGTACATCCTCACTGCATGCACTTTACGTGTCTCTGCATGTGAAAATAAAACAGATAAATGTCACCCCTGGAGAGTTGGCTAAGCTGGTCTGTAAGGCACAGAAGCTGTACCGTACGCAGCTCCGGAAATAAAACCATTTTCTGCATCTGTAAACCAAGGATCTGACCCAATAATGACGTTCTGACAACTGCCAACTTGGATCCTATTGCCACGAACAATGATATGCTTAGCTGCCATTAGAGATCTTCCACACAAAAGCTTGGATAATGACCCAAACCAGCCTCTACAACGGATGTACGGGAAAATATCGAGCTTTGAATATTCGGCCAACAAGAGACTCCAGATTCGTTGAAAGCTCCCAAACTCGTTTCCCCAACATTGCCGCATTGTTGAAGTCATGTAGATTTTTTAAGCCAATTCCTCCAATTTGCCTTCAACATAAATTATTAAAATCTAATATTTTTATTACGTCAATTTTTAAAAATAATAATTTATTACATTTTTCGTTATTGTCATTAGCCTACTGACGGTGTCGCATTGAAGTCATACGAGCAAACAGAATTATATTTTCACCAAAGAACAATTAAATTTATAACAAAATTTTATGGTTATTATCCTTTCAACCGTCGCAATTATTGTGAAATAATAAATCATTACACAAATTATTGAAAGATAATATTTTACTATATTATCCTTCTCAAAACAACAATTTACTACATCCCATCAATTTACAAATTGATCATGCCACAAACCAATTTTACGGGGCAATATTTGTATTCAATTGTCACTGTAAATATAAGTGGCAACGATGTGTTGTTTTGCACCAAGAGTAGAGCAAAATTATAAACTCACATGACATTAATTTGTACTATTTTCTCTTTTATTTTAGGAGTTAGGTACAAAGGACAAATTTAGTATTTTATAAGTCAACTAATAAAAGTAGCGGAAATACCATAAATTTTTATTTTTTACTATTTAATGTAATAAAAATATTACCTTTTAATAATTCATGTAGTAATTTATTATTTCACAATACTTAAAAGTACTGAGAGATAATAACCCAAAATTTAAGAACCTCAAATATTAACAATGTAAAAGAAATATACATATGTATATACACACACACACATATGTATACTTATATATATGCCTGCAAGCAGTAGGAATATCAATAGATAAAGACAAATGAAAAACAAAAAAATTAAAGGCAGAAAAAGACCTGAGCACCATTTAATTGTCCAGATCCAACGATTTTGAGTTTCATGCAAATACTCTTTCCCTTAAATGCATTTACTTACTTAGGAAAAAAAAAACTAATATTCATAAAAAAATATAATACACGGACCAAAGTTTGTTATCGTTTACTGGTTATATGTACAGAATGAATCTTGAGATTAGGCTCAGTATTAAAAATCGTTTGGAAGCACATGTTCCTCCGAGGACCAAAAATGGAAACTAACAGGTCTCAGCTGGTGCAATTCGGCAACTAGCGATATTGTTTTATTTATGTCAAGCAACAAGGAGTGTCAGTGTAAATTACCTGTTCCATTTCGGCTGCCGAAAATCGGAAACTGCGGGGTTCGGTCATCAACGGACGACGGGACTCGCTGACAGTAGCTCCCTCAGTCACGTGGCCTTTTGCTTGGTTGCGTCACATCATGGAGTAGAGTCCCAGCTTTACACCTTACACCACCAACGTGGCGGATGCACAGGGTGGGGGCGGGGACTTACATTGTTTTCTTTTTCTGTCCCCACCTAACCGAGAGTTGATTATTCATGGGGTTTCTGTATGAGTGCCCTTGGTAATTGAATTGTGACCCTACACGTGTACTTTTCACTTTCCACGTAGTTTTGTCGTCAACTCGAGGATTTTTGGCAACGTACTCCTGTGTTCTTCATTAATTTTAATTCCTGTTCTATAATATTCATTTATCCTCGAACCATAAAATAATTGATCACAAATGTGCCACAAGATAATTGCTCCAACAAGCAATACAAAACAAGTAAATTAGGTCGGTCCTAACTCATAAGCTTTATCACTCTATGTCGAAAGCCGATAAAAAAAAAAAAAAAATTAGGTTCGTAAAATCCACGAGAAACGACACCGTTATGATTTTACAATAAAGGAGATGCTGCTAACAATTAATGGAGAATTGGTGCAATAATTGAATTTACCAGTTCGGTTTTCAAAAATTGATGCCATAAGAAAAAAAGAAAAAAGAAAAAACAAGAATATTAATAACGCTATACTTACTAAATTAACATTTGATGTAGCATCTCACAAAATTGTCATATGCGAATGCGTTAACTAACTTATAATCTCACAACTCTATGATCAATTGTAGAAGTGATAGAGTTTCGTATGAATTCCATATAAATGAATAGATTTGGGCAAAAGGACTGTGTCTATGTCAGCCAATTGAATAATTGTGTGAGATTAGAGTTGAAGTTTTGACACAACAATTCGTCAACTCTCCAACACCATAAAAATGATGACATTTTTGTATATTTACAAAAACGTCTAAAAACATATGTGACATTTCATTGTTTAAACGTCCCTTATATGAGTTTGGATGTTATTAATTATTTAAATAAGTATTATTTTATCATTTCAATAGGCGTGAGAAATATATAAAATCATTATATATTCTTCTTAATGCAGACAATAGGCCAATGAACGTGTGATATTTGTGTAAATTGTGTTAAATAGATATTATGTGAGTTTGTGGCCCATGTTATGTATATAGATATTATCTAATTATTTAATAAATTATATCGTATTATTTGTGCATACTTTATTTTAGTTTTAAATTTATTTATTTTTTATATAATTTATAAAGAGTTGGTGTTTGAATGGACTCAAATCTCACACAATACAAATATGACACGTTAACTCAATTTACCATATAAGGGCGGCAAGATTCTAATAACATCAATTGACATACAAATTTTATACGCCAGTGTTTTAAGTTCTCAACGGTCTATACATTTCATGTAAGGGAGTAACGAGAAATACTAAAAGAGATCAAAATGTGAAAACAAGTTTAAGTTGGGTAGAAGTAGAAATAAAGAAGATTATAAAGGTGGTTAAGTAAATTAAATAAAACAGGGTCTCGTGTACAATCAACTTTCTAAATTGGGGAAGAGGGGCGGCAAAATTTTATAATTTCTGGAGCAGGCAGTGGTTGAGACGTGTAAGAGCGCGAGGAACGAGAGGCGCACCTTCAGATCCACGTCAGAAGAAGACACGTGGCTAGTGAACAGATACCGAACCTCAGATATTCCGCACTGGAGTGTCGACTTTGACATGTGGTCCCACACGCGTCAAAATCTACCTTGTTACGCTTACGTAGACGCTTTCATTACACAACTGAGAGCGGCCAGAATAAAGAGGCAAATACTATTTCTCGTCCCTCCACACACCTATTGCGCGTCTTCTCACGCTCCACTAACGCCACTGACAAATAATATTTGTTCTTTATTTACTCTCGTGTTGCTTAACATAATTATCCCATTTATGATAAAATGTTAAAAAGTTTATTAGACTTACGTTTGATGTAGAATTTATTTAAATAAAATTTTTATTATAAAATTTATTTAAATAAAATTTTTATAAATAAAATTTTAATAATTTCTTTATTCATAAGAATTTTTATTTAAAATTTATAAAATTATTTTAATAAATAAAATTTTTAAAATAATAATATAAAAAGAATAAAATTAAATTTTTAAATAAGTAAAGGTTATTTTAGATATTTTAATATTTTAAAAAAATTCTTAAGTTTTATTCTAAAAAATCTAAAATTTAAACTTTTGTTAGTAGAAGTAAAATAACTTATATAAATTTAAAAAACTCTACTAGAAAAATAATCAAATAACAATAAAAATTATGATAAAAGATTATTTAATTAAATAAGTATTTATGATTATTAAATAAGTCACACCAAATAAACATAAGTTATTTGAGCTTGTATATTTAATTAAAATGTAACTACCATCAAACTTTTTAGAAAATCATAGAAATTGAAGGGTGTGATTGGTATTTTATTTTATATAGTGTTTTTTTTATTTTGTTTTATAAAACAAGAATGATTAATTTTTTACAAAAATAAAAATGTGTTTGGTAGCTTATTTTCGAACTAATGTCTAAAAATGAAAACAGTAAAAATACGCTTGTTAATTTATCTAAAAAAATAAAAATAATGAAAAATTATTTAATATATATTTTTAAAAAATTATATTTCAATAATTACATTACAATAGTATATGTACTAATTTTAATACATTTTCAAAATAAAAATTTAGTCAAGATTTAGGAAAAATATCATCTGTTGATTTTGTAAATTTCTTAAGTTTTTGAAAGAAATTTAATTTATGAGAATTTTAAAACTTATTTATTGATTTTTTACATTTATTTATATTAATTATGTTAAATTTTTTATTAATAATATAATTTTTATATTAATGTAGACATAATAATTTTTTCGTTACGGATTGGTTGTATTAAAATAAAACCATTTAACAAATAAATACATGGACCTATCAAATTCTTGTGGTAATTATTACACTAGAAGTGTAGGACCCATGACGGTAGAAAATAAAAAGGCAGAGAGTATTTATTTGGCATTCTCTATATTTATGAAGAAAAAGTGAAAATCGGGAACTTCTTGATTTTTATATTTTTTTGTTTATGGTGCAGAAACCTATTCATCAAACAAGTTCTACATTTTTATATTTTCATAAAACAAAAAATATTAGTCAAAAAGATACTAGACACACCCTAAATATTTACTAAACTTTTAAAATTTGATTTGATATTAATCAGTGCCAAATTGTTGGTAGAATAAATTAATATATTTCATTCTTATAAGCTTAACATTATAAATACTCGATATAATTTAATAACTGTATAAAATTTTACAAGTCTTACGATAATAATTTTAAATCTTGAAATAATTTATAGTTTTTTAATTAATTTATCATTTAAAGAGGAGAGAAAAATAAAAAAAATATTAGAAAAGCTAGTAATAAAAATTTTTTAGTAAATTATAAATTTTTTTCACTTTGTTAATGAAATTTAAAATTTAAGTCCTCTTTTCGTATCGTATGGAGATTTTGTTAATAATGAACGCACATATTTATATTTGAAACCATGGGATCACGAAATCAAATTACGAGGTCATCCTAGATTTACGAATTATAATTTCGGAAAAAAAAGGTGTTGCGACCACTCGCTACAGAAGCGTTTGGAGAGAAGAATCAAGGCCGAATCTCGTATTCCACGATCTCGCCACGTGGTGATATCGTATGCGACAGTTACTTATTTTATAGACACAAAAATACGTTAAATGAGTAAGGGCGCCTTTTCTTTACGACACAGGGCGAGGGCACAGAAAAGAGGAGCGAGAGAGGACCACATGCGTGTCAGAAAAGGAAGGTTGTTTCAAGTCGATCGTGTCTAATTCTCATTGGCCAGCGTAAGCAAAGCCCCTAAACACCAGTACACGTGTTGAGATGAAGGAAGAGAGAGAAAAATCGTGAGCTAAATGGACGGCTGAGATGGTATATTTCATTCAGTAAATCGACGTCACGACAACTGTACATGTCTGACACCTGCCCGTGACGGTGACGGGTAGGCTGCCCGCAATTACGTGGTGGCCCCCAGGTGAATTAGAGTGCGAGAAAGAGGGGGTCCTCTCCTATAGAAAGGCTTTTAACGGGACCTCTCCAATTCAGCAAGAGCTCTCCCATATATGTTTTGTCTCATCTTTGTCTGCGCCAAGCTATAATTTCGCAGCAGCTCTCTTTTGATAGGAAGCTATTTAGCACTTGATTGAAGAAATTAGAATTTATTGAAGTTTTTTCTTTTTTCGGTCGATCATTTTTCTTGTAGCTCTTCACTGTCATGGCGGGGATGTGCTGTGGAGTAGTTGGTGAGAGTGAACCAGCGGTATCAGTTGAGCAAAGCTCGCGAGCTTCTAGACGGAGGAGGTTAGAGCTGCGGCCGTTTAACTTGGTTGGAGACGTGGCAGTTCTGCCGCCGTTAGAAAACGATCGGAAACGAAAGAAGCTTGAGCTTTACCCTGCCTTACCAGCTGTACGTACTCAAGAAAACTCAAAACAGAATTGTGAAGCGAACGATTCAGAGCGAAGCCGTACTGTAAACAAGGAAGAATTAGTTGGGAATAATGAAGTGGCTGATGATTTGGCATGTGATAATCCCAAGTTCGGGATGACTTCAGTTTGCGGTAGAAGACGGGATATGGAGGATGCGGTGTCAATTCACCCGTCGTTCTGTAAGCAAAATCACACTCATTTCTATGGCGTGTTCGACGGTCATGGTTGCTCACATGTAAGCGCTAGGCGTCTTATAATTTGATAGGCTCGAATCATTTTATTTGTTGCTATTACCATATTTTAAAAAATGTTTCTAATCTTGCCTGTTTTATATTTTTGATTGTAGGTGGCTATGAAGTGTAAAGATCGGTTGCATGATTTACTTAGGGAGGAGATTGAATGTTGTAACGTTGTTGAAGAATCGGTGAAGTGGAAGCAGACAATGCGGGCGAGCTTTGAGAAGATGGATAAAGAGGTGCAAGATTGGAGTGCGAGTTCCAAGATCTCTAACTGCCGATGCGAGTTACAGACTCCGCAGTGCGACGCCGTGGGATCTACCGCCGTCGTTGCTGTCGTCACTCCTGAAAAGCTTGTTGTCTCTAACTGCGGCGACTCTCGTGCTGTGCTCTGCCGAAACGGCGTCGCGGTTCCTCTGTCCAACGATCATAAAGTGAGTCATTAATAAAAGTTAAATAGTTAACCAATGAAGTTATGACGCGTCAATTTGTTCTCTAACCAGTGTGTGAATTCGCTCTGTTTGGCCCAGCCTGATCGTCCGGATGAGCTGCTTAGAATCGAAGCCGCCGGCGGTCGTGTGATCTTCTGGGACGGTCCTAGAGTGCTTGGCGTCCTCGCGATGTCGAGAGCGATAGGAGACAATTACTTAAAGCCGTATGTGATATCGGAGCCGGAGGTGACTGTGACCGAGCGTACGGCGGAGGATGAGTGTTTGATTCTGGCGAGCGATGGGCTGTGGGATGTGGTGTCAAACGAGACGGCCTGCAGCGTGGTGCGCACGTGTTTCCGAGCTCAGAAGGCGGCTGCAGCATCACCACCCGGATCGCCGGGGAGCGAGGTGGGAGGCTGCGGTCAAAGCTCCGACAAAGCTTGCCTTGACGCGTCAATTTTGTTGACTAAGCTGGCCTTGGCTAGGCGTAGTTCGGATAATATTAGCGTTGTGGTGGTCGATTTAAGGAGGAATCAATATCAAAAGCGGGAATCATAGCAGTTAATTAAAATGCGTCGTCATATGAGATACACAGAATTAAATTACTGGACTTCCTGAAAAAAGTTCATCTTAAATGTAATTGTAATTTGTAGGGGTTGAAAAATAGTGATTGATTTGATGATGTGCAAGGCTTTCTTTTTGGGGTTCCTTTTTTTGCTGGTTGTGATGCGGGAGAAATGTTCACGGAGCTGCAAGAAGATTTGCAGGAATGGGGACTAGTATTAGTACTAGATTAGTGAATGCGCTCTTGTACAAATTTCTTATATTCAAAAATGGGATTAAATCGAAGTTGCACAGTTCTTTTACTTAATAGTATATAATGATTGGGATTTGTTCTTCTATATGCAATCGCAGGCTCAGTTACTCCGCGAATCTGACTGACTGAGGTCATGCACGAACAAGCTAACAAAATTGGTGTGTGGATTATCATGCTACTCGCAATAGTCTTCATTGGCAAGACCAATTTTTTGGTATCTCTGGGCATACTCTAGCGGGCTGTTGAAAGATGAAAAATGTTACTGTGGGTGGGGGGAGATCGGGCGGCTTTTACCGCCGGTTTTTGGAAGCATTTTGTCTTTTAACAGTGTGGGTATATTTATTATTATTATTATGTTTTTGGAACTAATTCTTCATCAGAGTTATATTATACAAATATAAATTGATAATAATTATTAATATTTATAATTAGATAAATAATTCAGATTATAATTGTATTATACATTAAATGTTATTAAGTATTTATTAAGATAAATAATTCTCACAAATATTTGAGAGGATTTGAATTCATGTCGCTTGTTCTAACCACTCGGCCAATTAGGGTTGTATACTGATACTTTATATATGAGAATAATCACGTTGAAAAAATTAGGGTTTTATTTTAAGTTAATTATAAATAAAAAATTATATATTGTAATAAGTAATAATCTTATTAAAAGGTGAGATTATTTGAAACTATAATAAAATTTGACACTCATGTTTTTATAATTTTTTTATTACTTTTATAGCCTTGAGTAAAATTACTAAGAAGTTAAAAAGGGTAAAACAGATTAAAATAGTATATACACCCAACCTATCATGATTCATAAATCTATCTATTTTCTTTTCACAAATTTCTATTCAAAGTAAAAGAGAGTTTAATGGCATTAAATTTGCTAATTATTCTTATGCATTGAAATATAATCCTTGTGTTTTTGATAGCTAGTAACCGATAATCAGCGTCCCTAATTTGCGCATTTGGTGTAAAGATATAGATGCAGGAGGAAAGGATACGGAAATACAGTCTTTTGATCTTTCCATGCTTTTAAAGTTATAAAATTTATACGTAAGGTGATAAAGAAAAAATTTGCTCTTTCTCGGTATTTACATCATATCACCATCTTCAAATCTTACTATTGCGCAGCGTGAAATGATTTTCCTTTTTTATTTTTTCCTCTTCGATCAAATGATGGCAAGCAATTCAAAGCCATTTTTACTTCTATCTTTTCATAAACTAACAATTTTTTTAATGACAAAGGGAAAAAGAATTGTTGATGCATGGGTTTGAGACGAAAGAAGAAATATGAATAATGGAGGAAATTAGAATTACCTTTAAAATTTAATGGGTCTTAAAAGTAAAAGCTTATTTTTTTTTTTAAATTTCACACCGGGTGCATTAAGAAATCATGTGGAGAGAGTATTTTTGTGAGTTTAAATAGTTTTATTTTTTTAAATTATATTTTTAAAAACTTTTTTTTACGTCATAAGAACTATCTAAATTCTTTAAAAATATACATTAATTTTTAAAATTATATTTATTTCTCTTATTAATATTTATTTATATATTAGATTCAAGATGTTTTATAAATTAATTATTAATGCAGTGAATACTTTATGTCAATGTCTCTACATCACTTATATTAAAGATAATTAAGTTATAATTAATTTGATTTTAATATTATAATTATGAGTAGATTTTATAATATTCTATATGATACTCGAGGACAGAGAATGAAATAATTAATTAATATTATAATATGACATAATATTATATAACAGTTCATTCTATTGATCCTCCTGTAATTTTTATTTTTGTCCAAGAAAAAAAAAAGGATTTTTCAAAAATTTTATAATTTTGTAAAAAAATCCAACATGGTGCGTGCGCTTTCGGTTTCCGAATTTTGCAAAAGAGTAAGGGGAAAAGAAAAGGAAGATAATCTAATAAAAGAGAGAGGAGAGGTCAAGTTGACGATTATGAAGAACAAGAATAAGAAGTCGTGAGACTGCAAGAGAGATAATCGATTGAATTTCAAAGCAGCATGACATTACATGATTCGACCAAATTCGATTCGACAACATGTGTAGGATTGTCAATAAGCAATCGACACGTTGCGTTTTTGGTCCCTGTTTGCCATCGCAATCTCTGCGCTGGACTCGATTTTGTAAGATTTTTGATGCTGATTGAGGGGGGTGGTGTCATCAACTTGCTAGTTGCATCTGCTTTTTGCATTTTGCCCATTTGCTACAAAATTTAATGATGAATATTTACTAGGCTCACTATTTTGCGACAATT
Source organism: Aegle marmelos (assembly GCA_030449875.1). Taxonomy (NCBI): domain Eukaryota; kingdom Viridiplantae; phylum Streptophyta; class Magnoliopsida; order Sapindales; family Rutaceae; genus Aegle; species Aegle marmelos. The sequence continues at coordinate 26,245,685 of JASUUL010000143.1, forward strand.
ATTGCTTGGTACGATTAGGCCAATATGGCTGGTAAATTGACCCTTCAATGGTCGGCCATTTTGCTTTCTCTGTCTCATGCACTGCCAACCCTTTTTTGGTTCATTGCGCGGTGTGCCCCCTAGTACTTCTTCAATCGTAAGTTTTACGGAGTCTATTATTTTATTATTATTATTATTAAAGAATTATTAAGTTATAATTATTATAATTTATAATTTATTTAAAATAATATAAATAATATAATTAATGTGCATTATTTATATAATTTTAAATAAACTATAAGTTATAATAACTGTAATTTAATAAAATTATTATTATTATTATTAGATAAATATTAAATTACAGTTTATTATAATTTATTCTTCTCATATGCTATAATACCATATGAATCACATAATATTATAGCACATAAAAAGAATAAGTTATAATAAGTTATAACTTAAGAAACTTATTATTATTAATTATTATTATTACTACATGCATATATTTTATGGAGTCGATTAAATTACGATTTACATAATTTACGCCAGATATAATAATAATTATTATTATTATATTTGATGTAAATTACGTAAACGGTAATTTAGCTAAATTTATGTTTTATTTGCAATACATACAAAATATTTGAAAGGTATGTACACAAGTTGGAGAAGACTTTGGTAGATGTACGTTGGAAAGATTCAGACGGACCGAACCCTCTGAAAGTGTATTAAAGAATTAAATATCTAGACTGCGTCAACAACTATGGCTCCCCAATCCCCATAAATTATCCGATCAGGTCGGTTCGATTAAAAAATCGATTTTTTTTTTATTTGATTCAGTTCATTTTGGTGATTCAAGTCATTATCAGTTCAAATCGCTATTTGATTAATCATCCCTAATTATACAAAAGTTAATTTTAGCATTTTAAAATGATCTTTTTTTTTAAATTGTAAATATCAATATATTTACCAAAAAAATAAATAATAGTTGGAGTTATTACCTAATATAAAATGATAATTAATTAAATATCATTTAGACTGTGTAGTTGAAGCATATAGGCACGAGATGATTACATTAGAAAATGTTAAAAAAATTAATTAGACAGAATATTATATTATAATATAAATATCATATTCTACAAATTAATCACAAACAAAAAATATCCAAGCACTTAAACAAGAAAAACCACTTGAAGAACTTTTTCACCATATCCCAAGGAGACAATTAGTAAAATTCCACAAAATAGCAGGAGACAAAAACATAAGAATAATTAAAATGAATAAATCGGAGAATATCATGCACAACAGGGGAATTATTAATTTAAATTAATTGGATGCTTATTTGTTTTAGAGCCAAATTGAGAAAGTAATTTTATGTTCTGAGGTCATGTTTAGTTTGAAGAAAGGGAAGGAAAGAAAAATAGTGGAATGAAGAGGAAGGAAGAGAAAAGTAGTGGAGAAAAATAATGAAATTAAATTTTATTATTTGGTTTGATATAAAATTTTAATAAAAAAAGAAATTATAATTTTTTCTATTAAATAAATTTATCTCTTGTATTAAATATTAAATTACCTATATTAATAATGAAATATAATCTATTATCAATATTAAACTTTTCTAATGTCAAAAAATCTTAAAATAATTTATAATTATATTGATATATAAAATATAAAACAATTTAATATACTAAATTATTTAAAATAATTTAATATAGAATATAATTTAATATAAATAAAAAGCAGTCAATGACAGCGGTTTGCTCTTGTCAACAAAATTCAATGGCGGACAACAACGGCGGACTACTTTTCGATGAAATTTCAGCAGCTTCTAATGATGGCCTGAGGGTCCGGCGATGGTCCTACGACTTTTCGGTGATGGTCCAGCGGAGTTCCGAAAACGGTTAACTTATATTCCTAAATTTTTATATGAAATAAATAAATAATATTTATTTTATTAATTTTCTTAAATTATTCATTAAATTTAATTAATATTATAAAATTATTTATAATATTAAATTAATAAAATGAAATTATAAGTAATTATTGTTAATGGCGTTAAGCAAGTTAAAATGTGGGAGAGTAATTTTAGAATCTTAAATGTGAAATTCAAATTTTAAATTATAATAGATACTAAATTTTAATAAAAAATAAAATTTTATATAACTAAATAATAAAAATTAAAAATAAAATTTAAATTACTTTTCTGTCTTTCGTTTCCTCCTCTCAGCCAAACATCACGTAACAAGATTTTAAATTTCAATATACCCGCAGCCATCATATTGGAAACGAAGGCGAGCGCTCTTCTGTGTTGTATAATCTTAAGCCCAATTAAATTGCAGCCCAACCCAAATTGCAATCTCATCTATGCAGCTCCTGTAATATTTACAACAAGTATCATTTTACGATGCAATTAGTGTTAAATTTTTCCAGGGCCGCATTCACTTTTCCAATACAAATGGGTCATATTCCTAAATCGGAATGCTGAGGATTGACCGGAAGTAGAGCTTTTTACTAATGTATTTGCTCCACTTGATCTAATTCAAAAGATTTCGACACACAATTTTGGAACAGAATTTTTTGATTTCCAATTCACTCGTGAATACCGAAACCATAAGGTGACTAAATGTGAATGAGATTTTTAAAAAATTTTTTTGGGAATATAAGTTTTCTTTCGGAATTAATTAAACATTTTTTTAATTCTCATCTTGGATTTATTAAGGTATTAATCGCGTTTTTTTTATATTAATCCAAAGTAGGCAAAAGCTAAAGCAAAGGCTGAAGAGGACTGCATTTGTCGTGTTTGTTAACAGTCCACTATGCTAATTGCTAAAATAAAATCCCATGAAGAAAAAAAGAAAAAGGAAAGACGACCACGCTGTCCAATCAAATTAACCCTAGCTATGCTTTAGCCTGGCTTTACTCAAAAGAACTTTCCTCTTATTATCAACATTATTATTTGTTATTTGATATCTCAAGTAGTTTTTTTTCTTTTCTTTTCTTTTTTTTTTTTGGGTAGAATATCTGCAGTAGTTAATTGATAGCCAATAAAAGTATAATGATCTTGCATTTGATCAATCAGTCTTTTAGGTATGTATTCAGCAATAACCCAGTAAAGTTTAAGGACATCCACCTTAAAGCATTAAAGGTAAATTAATTTGATGTAAACTATGTATTATATGTTAATCTGAATCACCATGCTTGATTATGATAATACATGTGACAATGTAAAAAATTTCTACTAAATCATTACTCAACTTCGGCACTCAAAATTACGATACTTTGCTTTAGCTTTTTCCCGCTTCCTGTGCGGCGTATTTGTTTCGATCACTGGGCAGTCCAGTCCACGCACAAAAAAAATCCGATTGCGTTACTACAGTAAAAATAATTAAAAGCAAAAAGTGCAAAACCCTTCCCGCGAAGCGAAAAAGCCCAATTTGTACGCCAACACACATTCCCTCAGGTCTTCATTCACCTGCTGTGTGCTCAAATCAATGCGATTGTAGACTGTTCTTGACTTGATTTTACACTTCTTCGGAGCTCGAGATTCGTGAAGGCTTTCAGTCGTGTTATCACATCGGGAAATGTTAGATAGTACAATTTCGGATGATTTTATTTATTTTTGGTTGATTTGGTTTCTTTCCTGGTTATTTCTTTTCTGGGTTTATTTCTGAATGTAATTTTGGGATTTGGGTTTGTGTGAAGTTCACATTTTGTTTGATTTTGAGCGGTAGAGTTTGTGTTTATAGCATGATGTCTTGATTAATGCAACTGGGCTTTTGCAAATCTTAATTGAGAATTGTGAATTAGCGAGCTTTACAAGAATTTCTTGTTTCTGAGTTCTTACTTATTTAATTGCCTGCTTCAGCTTCTTACAGTGAATAAGGATGGGCTCTTATGTTGTGTTGGAGCCCATTCTTAAGGATATACTTGGCATGCTTAATCCTTTACGGGAGGATTGGGAGACGCGAATGAGAGTCATCCGTGATTTAAGAGAAGCTGTTGAATCTGTGGAAAGTTTGAGAGGTAATTAGGTGTTTCATGTTTGTGTTTATTTATTATATGATGTTCGGAGAATATGAATATGATGGTGCATTTCTTTTAGCTAAAATGCTTTATATATGAGTTGCTTAAATCTCTTATCTTGGATGTTCAAATTATTTTCAATTATGATGGGGCTGCAGTTCGTATTATTGCTGATAAATCCACAGAATTTCCAGTGATTTACCTTGGTCAAAAGAGTTTTGCAACTAAGGTTGATTTTGGGACACGTTCTGTAGGTTTTAAGACGAGATGAATCTTTTACACTATTTTCTGCCCCTATGCACCTTGCCAATTGATTGTCATAAAAGCTTTTATTTCCTAGGAGGACCGAGAAGGGTGGGTTTTCTTTTTCTACACCCCCCCCTCCAATCTTTGTTGAGTCATTATAAATTTTTACTTCCTTTTTACATGATTTGTTTATTTTTTTATTTTTTTAATTAGAAGTTACTATGATTGGCATTATAAGTGCTTCGTTTCATTGGTACAAATAGGTGCAACTGTGGAGCCATTTGGATCGTTTGTTTCAAATCTCTTCTCACGTTGGGGAGATCTGGATATCTCCATTGACTTATCCAATGGTTCATGTATTTCGTCTGCTGGAAAGAAGCTGAAACAAAGTCTACTACAAGATTTACTGAGAGCTTTGAGGCAAAAAGGTCTTTTTGTATTCTGTTATCTCCCTTGTGCACATATTTTAAGAACAATCCATCCTGTACATCCATGTACTTTTCACACTTTCCTTGTGTTTATGCTTTTTATTGCATGTGATATCATTTTCTCCCCAATGAAACAATATATTCTGATTGAGAAGGGCAGTACTGCATTAGCAGCAAGAAGCATGACACCAGTATTCACTTCATTTTTCCTTTTATTCTTTCATGTGGAGAAGAGGGGTGGCTCTAAATTGCTTCTCTTAATGGCTTAATTCTATTAAAAGAATACCTTCTTAATCGTGCACTGACAGCTTTGAGCTGCAGGTGGATACCGCAGGTTGCAGTTTATCGCTCATGCAAGAGTTCCCATTTTAAAATTTGAGACCATCCACCAGGACATCTCTTGTGATATTTCAATTGATAACCTATGTGGTCAAATGAAATCAAAATTCTTGTTTTGGATCAGTCAGATGGATGAACGTTTTCGTGATATGGTTCTATTGGTACGTTCTTATGGTGCAGCAACAGTTGCTGCAGTGGCCAGTGCAGATCTTCTGTCTCACCAATACCTTCTTGCTTATGTAGGTCAAGGAATGGGCCAAAGCTCATGACATCAATAATCCTAAGAATGGGACATTCAACTCATACTCTCTCAGCTTGCTAGTTCTCTTCCATTTTCAGGTTATGATTACCATCTTTATGTTTGATATCAATAAAAAGGAATTGTTAAATTCAGGGGATTTTCTGTTTAAGTTGTTCCATGCTATAGATCTTTGTCAAATGTTTTATGTGAATTTTGTTTGCTGAGGGAACCATGATTGGTTATAACCAGAACTTCCATTTTCGTTCGTTCTTTATTTTTGACATTTTACTATCTCTGGCAGACGTGTGTACCTGCCATTTTACCTCCCCTAAAAGATATATATCCGGGAAATCTCGTTGATGATCTTAAAGGTGCGGTCCATCTTTATGTACTTATTTGAAATCTAAGCTGAAGATTCTGATTGATCACTTCTACGTTTGTTGATTACAAAAGTAATCCTTAGAAGGTTATTCAGGTTTAAGGAACTAAAGATTCATCTGCTAAAGGAGGAAATGATGATTTAAGGTTTATAATACTTATGTCTAGTTGCTCGGGCTAAAATGCATATTTTTATATTACATTTCATGGTTACTATAGCTATGTTTTGTTGGAAACTGCATTTGCGAACAAAGATGGTCTCCAGACCCTTTTAGGATATTTGCATCCAACCACAGCATGAAAGCCATCCTGAGAATATATTTGAAATTAAAAAAAGAAATGATTGTGAAATACTAAATGTACTATTTCAAGTGATTCATTGCTGAAGGAATTATCTTCCAATGTTCTTCATGCAGGAGTGAGGGCTAATGCAGAGAGACAAATTGCAGAAATATGTGCCTTTAACATAGCCTGGTTTAAATCTGACAAATACAGAAAAATCAATCGAAGTCCTGTACCCCATCTTTTTGTTTCTTTTCTTGAAAAGGTATTCATTCCTATCATGTTCTTTCTCTTGATCTTTACGGATAATGCTAAGCGTTCGCTGGGTAAGTTGAGGATGTTATCGTACTCTTTAATGTTTCTATGATTTTGCAGTTTTCTGGCTTGAGTTTGAAGGCTTCCGAGCTAGGAATCTGCCCCTTCACGGGTCAATGGGAGCACATCAGAAGTAATACAAGATGGCTGCCCAATAATCACCCATTATTTGTAAACTCTCCCTTTCCTTTTCCATTGCTTCTTATCTTCTGTCTTCCCTATCGCCATTCTCCAATAATGACAAAAACTCACTACCACCACTTATTACTGATTTAGTTATTTGCTGCTTCTAATGGTTGCTAGATCGAGGATCCTTTTGAGCAGCCAGAAAATAGTGCTCGAGCTGTAAGTGAAAAAAATTTGGCAAAGATATCCAATGCCTTTGAGATAACCCGCATGAGGCTCACCTCAACAAATCAGACTCGTTATGATCTCATTTCCTCATTGGCCAGGCCATACATATTACAGTTCTTTGGAGGAACACCAGTTAGGTACCCAAACTACGGCAACGGGCACCGCAGAGCTCGTCCTCAGAATCACAACTCAATGAATTCACCTATAGAAGCTCAACAACATCAATCTCACTATGCAAGGAAGGAAATTCACCCCAACAGATCCATGTCCCAATGGCCTGTGCAACAACATCAAAGCCAACCCGTGCGTCAGAGTCAGAATAACGGCCAAGTTCAGCGAATATGGAGGCCGAAATCTGATGCATTGCAACAGCCAAGTCCAGCAAATTTGGAGGCTGAAATCTGATATATACATGGCTTTGCAGACAGTTTTTGCTGCATAAGCACTTGTTAAATGCCTGTATTTGACATCCACAGTGAGAGATACCATGGAGCCAGGTTGATTTTTTTCATAAAAGTTTATTGAGACTATGGCAGTGACTGCTCTGGACATGAAATTCAGGTTACATATGAAATTGGTATGTGCATGTAAGCATGTGAGTGAGATTTTTTCTGGCGAGGGTAAAGTACTAGGAAAACCCAGCCTCTTGTGTGTTAATTCGGGCAAGTCCAGCAGCAGTGAACATTCGCATTATGGCCCATGAACTCTGGCATATGTAAGGCTTTTCATGAGTTTTCAATATTTTGACATGAAATGGTGGTGTTGCACCCAGTATGAAGAAGAGTAATTTCTCCGTACTGAAAACAAAAATGGAGATCAAATTTCACCGATTAAGTCATTGTTTATATTTATCCACGTCAATGATTTAACACAGATTTTTTAATTATTCTTATTATTATATGTCTGTGTATGCTATTCAAATCATTATTTTCAACGATATATCAACGAACGAAGAAAGACCGTGAAATCACCGCCAAAAACCTCACTCACTCACGCTCCAAGACAACGCTAACGAACACATGGTTTCGCCATCGTAATTGTAATTGTGAAACACCGTCCAGTCTCTACTGAGATCTATCGAACGAACGAGCGAACGAACGAACAATGAAGAATCTGCTCTCAAACACGGATCTCTTTAAGGTCTCGGCTTTGCTCTTCGTCTCCTTTGCCTTCTTCTACCTCGGAAAGCGTTGGACCGATGGCAACCAACGGATCCTCTTCTTCTCCTCCTCACCACGCGCCTCCCAACCAAGCGTCTACGTTTCGCTGTCCCCCAACCTCAACAAATCCTTCGACATTTCCTCTCTCATTTCGGAAAACCAGACACGAGTCTCACCGTCTAGAGTTCCGTCTCCTGCTCCCGTCGATCCTCTTCCTCCGCCTCCTCCGCCGGACAGATTTGGAATTGTGAATGAGGACGGAACGATGTCCGATGACTTTGAGATCGGAGAGTACGATCCTGATTTGGTGGAAACAGAGTGGAATGGGGACAGGAACGGTACGGAGGCCACCAAGAGCTTTAAGATTACGAGGTATAAGATGTGTGCGGAGAGCATGAGGGAGCATATACCTTGTTTGGATAATGTGGAGGCGATTAAGCAGTTGAGGTCGACTGATAAAGGGGAGAGATATGAGCGACACTGTCCTCTAAACGGTGCCGGATTGAATTGCTTAATACCTGCACCTAAAGGTTATAAGTCGCCCATTCCCTGGCCCAGAAGTCGTGATGAGGTATCAAATTTGAAAATCGAAACTTTCTAATGATTAATTACTTCGTAATCAATCAATTAGAAAGTGAAATTTAACTGCCCGCTTTACTTTAAAATCTTCTCAAATTTCCCATAATGTATGATTCTAGGTATATAAGTATTAAGTAAATTATCTGAATTTTCTGGATACATTAGGCCTTGTAAGCATGGATAAACATGCATATATATTGGATTTCAGATAAATTTTAAGAATGTTTATGCAAAAGCTAAATTTTGGTGCTTGGTATTTGAGATCTGGTTTGTTGATTGCCTAATCTGTTTGTGTGGGGGTTTTTCTTAATTGGAAATGCCACTTTTTGCAGGTATGGTACAACAATGTTCCTCATACGCGACTAGTTGAAGATAAGGGGGGTCAAAATTGGATTTCTAAAGAGAAGGATAAGTTTAAGTTTCCTGGAGGTGGTACGCAGTTTATACACGGGGCAGATCAGTACTTGGATCAGATTGCTAAGGTATTGAACTTGGAAATTTCATTTTTTCTTGAGGAAAAATTACTAATTGGCTTAATATATTGCTTGTTGAATTTCATTTTCTTATCTTTTATTTGTAGATGGTCCCTGATATTACTTGGGGTCATCATATCAGAGTTGTCATGGATGTTGGATGTGGCGTGGCAAGTTTTGGTGCCTATCTGTTGCCACGGAATGTGATAACTATGTCCATAGCTCCAAAAGATGTTCATGAGAACCAAATTCAGTTTGCTCTTGAGCGTGGAGTGCCTGCAATGGTAGCAGCATTTGCAACTCGTCGATTGCTGTATCCAAGTCAAGCTTTTGACTTGATACATTGTTCAAGATGTAGAATCAACTGGACTCGTGGTGGTATGCATTTCCTTATGAACTTTTTCCCCCTTCCCTTTTTTTACCTTAGTGATTAATTATCTTAGAACTGCTGCTTTCCTTTTGACATAAAAATTCCCATTTGGCCATATGCATGCTGCCGACAGCTTAATTACTGAAGTTATAGTGAAACCGTTGATTTAGAATGTTGTTTTATCCTGTTAAGATACTGCCTCCCACATTTAATCTTTTTACTATGTACTGGTAAAAGTGTCTCTGTTGTGTCAAGTTCTTCGATTTTTCCTTTTTTCACATGATAAAGTTATTTATTTCTTTTTATTTTGTTTTGTTTGTTTGCACAGTGAAGTTATGTTTCTACTATGGATTGTACAACTAAGTTATTTGTACTTTATTAATGTGATATTTGTACTTATGCCATATCTTCTGATTCTACTTTGTGGTGAAGATGGGATTTTGCTTCTTGAGGTCAATCGGATGCTTCGAGCAGGAGGATACTTTGCTTGGGCGGCACAACCAGTTTACAAACATGAAGAAGCCCAAGAGGAACACTGGAAAGGTTATCACCATTTGAAATCTCAATTTGTATTAAAACTGCTGGCCTCTCCGGGTGAATGAATAACTCAATAGAGTATTGCAAGCTCCACAAGTTTTATGTTCGCTGTTATAACCTTTACTTTTTTAATAGACTGAAATCACCTTAATTCATAAGTTGTTCAGATGGAGCATTGGTCATAGTCTCAGATTCTAGATGTTTCTTGCCCAATCTGGCTGCTAAGAAATTGGCAAGTCAAACTAAACAAGAATTTGTCACTTTTCACTTTCTACAATTCATGGTTGCATTTACAAAGTTGAGCACTCTTTTTGCCATAATCAGCTTGCTAAGGCCAAACTCCGAAGGTTTTGCATTAGTTGGCCTGAGCACATAATTGTCCATACTCTGTTTACTATCTGTACTATGAGTAACGGTAACGGACAATTATCAAGGTGTTTAGAATATCTAATTGTGTTTTCTCTTTTTTTATTTTCAGAGATGCTTGATCTAACCACTCGTCTTTGCTGGGAGCTTGTGAAGAAGGAGGGATATATTGCAATATGGAAGAAGCCTACTAACAACAGCTGTTATCTAAACCGGAAGGCTGGAACCACACCCCCATTATGCAACCCAGATGACAATCCAGATAATGTTTGGTATATATGCTATTCTACATTTTTGTTAATGTGAAGATGTGTGATAATTCATCTACTGTAATGAATGCCTGCACTTCTTCATGTTCCTTTCATTTTTATTTTTATTTTTGTTTTTGAGCTTTTACCACAATATTAGCTGGCAACCTGAAATAAACTTCATATAGATAGTGGATATTATGTTTAGTGTTGAACCCTATATATATAGACAGTATATCTCAGTAACAATTCTTCTGTGGCACCTAGTTGGCCTTCATTAGGACATTTTCTAAAAGTTATTCTGGCCTTCTTCTGCATCTGGCTCAAGATTTGTCCTTTAGCAGTTTATGCAATCAAATTTGCTTTCATATTTGTTGTGAGGTCTTTTGTGTTATCTGTTACAGAATTCTTTGCATGATTATTTAGGTATGTTGATCTGAAGGCATGCATCACTAGACTTCCTGAGAATGGATATGGAGCTAACGTTTCCTCGTGGCCTGAGCGTTTGCGAACTCCACCTGATAGACTCCAGAGCATACAGCTTGATGCCTATATTGCTAGGAAAGAACTTTTCAAGGCAGAATCAAAGTACTGGAATGAGATAATAGAAAGCTATGTTCGTGCTTTACATTGGAAGAAAATGAAGTTGAGAAATGTATTGGACATGAGAGCTGGCTTTGGAGGGTATTATTTTTGTCTCATTCTGGACACAAAAAGAAAAATTTTCTTAGAATTGTTCAAAATTTTATTGCTTATTTCCTATTTTGGCAGATTTGCAGCAGCATTAATTGAGCAAAAATTTGATTGCTGGGTTATGAATGTGGTTCCAGTTAGTGGGTTCAATACCTTGCCTGTTATTTACGACCGCGGACTAATAGGAGTTATGCATGATTGGTAATATTCTTGATGCTTCCTTGTAACTAACTGATTATAATTGATCAGATTGTGTGATAATACACAATACATTACAGTGGGCATGTATTCTTTCAAAATGCTTGGACCCTCTCTTCAGCCATCTTCTCCTTATTATTGGATTGAGATCGTGTTGAAGCTATTGGTGGTTGACCCTGATAATAACAAATTTCAGTATACATGAATTATATGTTGTTTTTCAGGTGTGAACCATTTGATACATATCCAAGAACCTATGATCTATTGCATGCAGCTGGCCTCTTCTCTGTTGAGAGGAAAAGGTACATCACCCCAGATTTAAGAATTACCTAAGTACATTGCATTCTTCATTCTATGGATTAATAATGAGTTGCATTTCCTTACTAGAAGTTTGGGTGTAATTTGGGAATTTGAGGCTAGTTTTAGTTTGGTGGTTTTTCTCATCTGATTTATCTCTTCATACCAGATGTAAAATGTCTACTATCATGCTTGAGATGGACCGGATGCTCAGACCTGGTGGGCATGTATATATTCGTGACTCAATTGATGTCATGGATGAACTTCAAGAGATTGCAAAAGCTATGGGTTGGCATGTGACATTGCGTGAGACATCTGAGGGACCTCATGCAAGTTACCGGATCTTGACGGCTGATAAGCGCCTTCTGCATGCTTAGAGTAGTTGGATTCTCTTCCAGACTTCATCTGCTTTGGGTGAGACTGTAAAATTAAGATTAACAACATGGAGTGGTATCTCTCTGATCCCAAGATAAGAAAGCGAAGGTGCTCTACCAAAAATTTATTGCACAGACGAAGAGATTTTGAGCGAGATAGAATTGTTTCATTTGTGTGTTTATATAGTGAACGTCTGATACCATTTTAGATTATATCTTGTTTACTGATTATTTGGTAGGTGTAGGCTTTGACATAATGAGAGATTGGGCAAGTCTCTGTGTAATTTAGCTGTAAAACAAGAAGCAGTAGATGCAAGGTTTTTAAATTGGGTACGTTTGTAATATTTTCTTTTTTCACCTGAATTGATCAAGAATAACGCCTGAAGCTGGATTCTTTCGCTCTCTCTCGCTCTCTCTCGCTCTCTCTCTCTCTACCGCTAGCAAAACTAATTTTGGAAAAAGGCACTTAGACCCCAAGGCGGGATCACGTGTACTCCTCTTTTTACTGTTTCTTCGTTTGGTTCATTGAACATCCGTTGGCCTCTAAATTTCTTGAAAGATTTGCGCTTGGTGGTAGGCCTGTGTAAGTTTTTCTCATAATTTTTAGATAGGTGGGGAACTTATTAAATTCTTTATTATACATAATTTTTTAATTAAATTTTTTAATTGTGAAAATATAATTTTTTTATTTTTTTTGTTGAAATTTAATAAAATACTTATTTCATAATTTTAGACGGATCATTTGATAAATTGTTTAAAAGATGCCTAATTTTATAATTTTCTTCACTTTGATTGTAATTTTAAAAAATAAGTAGAGAATTATTTTTTATAAACAATTTGTTAAATAAGTCATCATTCATTTTTAGAGTTTCTATTATAATTTTAATATTTTAATTAAAATAATTATCATATTTTCATAAATCTCAATGTATAAATCATTAGATATTATATTACTATCAAAATTAAATTATTTGAATAACAATTATATGTTTGCAATATTGCATAATTATATAAGGAGAAATACATAATGTGATCTTAATTTTGACAACATAGAAAATAATTCTAGTTCAATCTTTGATGAATGAATAAAAAAAGATAATGACACTCAAGAAGAGTATCACAATATTGATTTATGTGTATCATAAGTAACAAAAAATTTGAGGCATATTGTTGCAACAAGTATAATGTGAATGTAATATATATATATTTTATTTTATTTGAATTATGTATTAGTACGATTTTTTTATCATATTTTATATAGCAGACTATGAAATATATTAGATTTTATTTAGTTGAGTTTTTTTTTCACTCTCTGTAATTTTACGTGTTTTTAAAAGAAAAGAGGTGTGTCTAAATAATTTATTAGATATACTTTCAAAAATAAAAGGTAAATTAAACCTATGTTTATATTATTTATTATCCAATAAAACAATAGTTTCATAAATAAAATTTATCAAATACATGTACCTTATTTTTAAAACTTACAACAATCGAAATAGTACAATTTATCAAACGTCAAGTTAATTTTTGAATCAACAGCTTATTTTGTTTGCATAGCAAAAATAACTTATTTAATCATCCACCACAATCTCAAATGGTCCTTTGTTCTTTCTCCTTAATCTCCCTTCCTCATAAATATTTATCATGGTTTGTGAAGTAAATATTATATTTATATAAACAAAAAGCTTATTAAAAAATTAATAAATTTGGGCATACATAATCTAAACAAAGTGAATGTCAATACCCATTATATAAAAATAAAAGATAAAAATTTATGTACTATTTTAAATCTATTAGAATTTTTTTAAATAAATCTCAAAAGCACAAACCCTAAATGATAATAACATGTGAGAATTGTTAATATTTTAATGAAAAGTAACAAAAAAGATAAATTGGATTTCACAATAAAGAATAAAAATTAAAAATTAAAAGTGAGAAAGTAGTTTAAATTTTGGGTATTATTACAGTAAAAAGAGAAATTAGTTAATTAACTTAATTTTATGATTTTAAAAAAATAGGTTAGTTAACATTAACTCCGTGATATTTGAGAATTAGTGAATTAAAAGATAAAAGCTTGTTTAGGCCCCTATATTTTGAGGTTATTAGTTGTTTATTCCTTTTATTTTTAAACATACCTCAGAACATATTATTACTTTTTTTTTTTTACTTACTTTTATAATATTACCATCTTATCTTTTTTTTTACCAAAAAAAAAAGGAAAAGAACATATATTAATTTTTATAGAGTACTTTGGTGAGAAGTTAATATATTAATTATTTTTATTATTAAAAAAATTGGTAACTTAATTTTTTTACAATATTGTTTTTGGACATAAGTGAGTTTTTACAGAAATTAATATATTTTATTTTATTTTTTGGGTTAAGTTAGTAATTTAATTTTTTTATTGATGAAAAAAAGAAACATTATTATAATTAGGTAATATTATAAAAGTAAGATAAAAGAAATAAAAAATAAGACAGTAACATCAATTAGTGTAATAGTAAAAATGTTTTGTGATATTTTTAAAAATTTAAAACTTAAACAGACGCTAATCTTATAACTATGAAGGGACATTTTTAAAATAATAAGTTATAAATTTGATAATTATTTTAATTGGATTTTTTTTAATTCGATAATGAGTTTGGTTCTGCAAACGAGAACTACGAAGGGACATTTTTAAATTTTGACGGTCTACCAGTATATTATAACAAATCTTGGGTCTGGATGATGACATTATGATCGTGAGCTGAATATACAGCAGAAACCCAGAGTGTTGGGTATCACGTTAAAGATGATGGGAAGCAGGCATCAAGGCAAGCATTCAGCGTTCACTTTAGTGCCACCGCCGGCCAGCGATCGAAATCGTGCAGCCCACCCAGGCACTTCCATCCTCGCACGTTGTGACTCAGGCTTGTTGAGAAATAAAGTGAATAAACCTTTAATTCGTATAAAAAGGCCATGGAGGTAGCTCAAGCTATTCACTCAATAGAGATCCTTCCACCTTTCCTCTTACGTTATCACTCGGTCATGGCTCTGAGCCGTTTCTTCTTCACAGCCTCTTTGCTTATTCTCTTGTCATTTCTAATCCTTGCTTCTGCTAATTATGATTACAGTTATAGCTCCAAGCAGGATGTTAATAAGCCAGAGTCTGAGTACCATACTTATAGCCCCCAGGTAAATGCTGGCAAATCAAAATCAGAAGATGAATCCAAGGAACGAGAATATGGTTCTGGATTAACGCCCGAGGACTATAAGTCAAAGCCTGAAAATGGCGAATACAACACTAAGCCAGATGTTGAAAAATCGAAGTCTAAAGATGAGTCCAAGCCCGAGAATTATGGCTATGGATCCGCACCAGAGGAAGATGAGGAAGAAGGCTATGACGAAGTAGAAAAATACCTTGATGAATCCGAGTCTGAAGAGAAATCCAAGCAAGAGGTTAATGGCAATGGCTATAAACCAGACAATTGGGGGCCAGAGTCTAAGGATAATGAGTATAGACCTCGGCCAGATGCTGACAAATCGAAGCCAGACGAGAAACCCAAGTCGGAGAATCACAAATACGGCAACAAACCAGACACCGACAAGTCAAAGCCAGAGAATAATCATGAATGCGACCCCAAGCCAGATGCTGACAAATCGAAGCCAGAAGAGAAACCCAAGTCGGACAATTATGACTATGGGTCCAAACCCGTCGTTAACAAGTCAAAGCCCGAGGAGAATGGATATAGCCGTAGCCCTAAGCCAGATACTGACAAATCGAAGCCAGCAGATAAGTCCGACTCGGAGAATTACGGTTACGGATCCAATCAGGACACCGACAAGTCAAAGTCCAAGGATAAGCCAGAAGAGAAACCCAACTCGGAGAATCATGACTATGGCTCCAAAACGGACACAGAAAAGTCAAAGCCTGAGCAGAATAAATACGTCTCGGAGCTAGACTTTGAGAAGTCCAAGTACGAAGAAAAATCCAAACCAGTGGATTATGGCCATGGCTCCAAACCAGAGACTAACAAGGATAATGAACACAACTCTAAGCCACAGGTAGAAGATGAACCCAAGTCAGAGAATTACGGTTACGGCTCCAATCCAGACAGTGACAAGTCAAAGGCCGAGGATAAGCCAGAAGAGAAACCCAACTCGGAGAATCATGACTATGGCTCCAAAACGGACACAGAAAAGTCAAAGCCGGAGCAGAATAAATATGTCTCTGAGCTAAACTTTGAGAAGTCCAAGTACGAAGAAAAATACAAACCTGTGGATTATGGCCATGGCTCCAAACCAGAGACTCAGGATAATGAACATAGCTCTAGGCCACAGGTAGAAGATAAACCCAAGTCAGAGAATTATGGCTATGACTCTAAACCAGACACTGACAAGTCAAAGTCCGAGGACGATGAATACAACTCTAAGCCAGACGTTGACAAATCGAAGAATTCGGAAGACCAATCCAAGTCGGTAGATAATGGCTATGGGTCGAAGCCCAAGAATGATGACTTTAGCAACACCATTCGGGGAGATGCCGAAAAGTTACTGCCTATTGGTATCCAAGGACTTATTCTATGTAAATCCGGTTCCAAATACTTCCCAATCCAAGGTGGGCGTGGTTCCTTTTTTTTTTTTTTTTTAAATTTTCTTCATGAATCTATTACATCTGACCTCTTCTTAATTTTGCCTTTCGCACAATTTTACTTGATCAAATTTAATTGATCACATGCGCAGGGGCCGTAGCAAGGGTAACGTGTGAAGCAGTTGATGAAAATGGGTACGGATCAAAATCGTTCTTCAATTGCAGAGGCACAACTGATGCCGAAGGTTACTTCCTGGCTACATTAATATCTCCATTACATCTCCAAGACAACTTCAAGATTAAAGAGTGCAAGGCTTTCTTGGAAAAATCTCCATTGGAAACCTGTAAAATTCCTTCAGATGTTAACAAAGGAATTTCTGGGGCTGTCCTTACTTCTTACCAGATCCTGCACGAGAAGAAGATGAAGCTTTACTCAGCAAGGCCTTTCTTCTTCACTTCATCAACCCCCGTCGGCTACTAATTAAATTCATTCTCTTATTTGTTGAGCATATTAAAGAAACTACGTCTATATTTTTGTTTTTGTTTTTTTGGTTTTTATCTTTTATTTTTATTTGTTTCACAAAAAAGGAGTTGCATCATGTGCTTATGCAACTCATGACTCTGGTTGTCATCTTGTTTTATGTTATGACTGATATTTTGTTGAGGCATTTACTTGAAACTATTCGTCATTTAGTGCATATTAGCTCTATCAAAAAGCACAATTTTCTCCTGTATGAAATCTTATCATTGGGGCTGAGAAAATTTATCCGTGATTGTTATTATAAATAAATATGGGAAAAAATCAAATTAGAGAAGATTAAAAGATATTATTAGCTCACATTACCTTAATGTGGTATCCAAACCCTCCAAATTATCCATATTATCCTATTGTTAAATTCAGTTGATAAGATTTTACGGTGCATATAAAATATTTTGGCTGCAGTCCTATCCGATTATATCAGGATGGAGGTGAGATTTATGAGAACTATATAATTACATATAATAGACATATTTATTTACGCAAATCCCTTAAGGAATATCATATGTGTAATTGTGTGAGGTTTAACTACAAGAGTTGTTTAGGGTAAATGTTCGTTCAATCTTTATATTTTAAGTTAAAGTTCTTATATATTGAAAAATGTCTCAAAACACATCTATTATTAAATATGTGCCACTCTTGCCTTTATATTTATTTACTTTTACAATACCTTTGCGATAATATTCTTGGTGATATTAAAGAAGCAAAAAATATTAATTTATCAAAGTAACGGTAAGATTAAAATTAACGAAAATTTTTTATAATTACTTAACACTGATACTAAATTAAAATTTTAAATTTTTATTATTATTTTATTTTTAGGGTTATATATATATATATATATATATATCCTTTTATGCAATGAAACGTGATTGTGGCTTCATAAAATATACCAGACATGTATATATTAGTTGTTACGTATTATTGGATTATGAATATGTTTCGACATAAGTTGTTTAATTACAAGAATTCTTCTTGATGGAATTCAATATAGTTTGCGAATAACATAATTGATTGATTTAAGAATTTATAACATTTTGTGGACCCAAGATTATTATCTCAACAAATGGATCTATTTGACCATCTTATTCTACAATTCTTGATTAGAGGAGGCCCCGAACCGAAGTCTAGATATTCTAATGGAACAGGCATATATTAGGGATGTTCTTGTAGAATTTTTTTGATATAAGAAGATCAGTTTTGCAATTAAATCAAATCTTAGGGACTAAACAAATATTTTCTTACAAAGATTATGCTTTTTATCAGTTTAACGTAATTGTGCAGCCATGTTAATTGTCATATTTAATCCTAATGTTAGTTATTAAGATAATTAAATAAACAACTTCTATATCAATTTAGATTATGAAATTTTATTTATATTTTATGATATTCTAATGAATCAATATTAATATAATGGACTAATACAGTAATATTGATGCAGACATGATAGGTTTTATTATCATTGTCAAGGGTAAATATGTAAAAATACCAATAAAATAGGCACATTCTGTTAACTTCAAGACTTTACAAGGTGCAATGTAATTTGATGTGAAAAATAGTGGGCAAGCGGTACAATGTTAAATCGTTAAGGGGGAAATATTCCCAGTTCTATGTCATATTTATTAAGCCAAAATAAATTTGAGTAATTTATTTAAATCTTGATTAGTTGCGACAAATAAACTTTTAGTAATTTCTTGCTCCTCGTAATAAATTAATGTTAAATAATAAAAGATTGCTAAACCCATGAGTTCTACACTCTTTTATTATTTGCTAAGCAATTAAGTAGCAGTTTTTTCCCCTTCTCTTTTAATCTATTACTCGATAGTACTACATATCTTGGATGTAAATTTTTAAAGTTTATTAAGGCACACAGTTTAACAGCACGTCCGATTTAAAAAACAAAAAAAGAGTGTTTGTACATGAGAATGATTGGTAGTGGATCGGCATGGCTACTGGAAATAATCTCTGTTACTACTTGAGAGCTTACATAGATAACTTGAAGCTTAAAGAGTGCAAGGCATTTTGCGATTACTATTCTTTTGAAACTGATCTTGTCATTGTGAATCTTACGGAAAAAAAAAAAAAAAAATTAATGGTATCTACGACGCTCAGATATGGACAAACAAACGATTAAAAAAAAAAAAACAAAGACAATGACAAAATGGCTTAATATATTCATTCTTGAAACTTCTTTTTTTTTAAAAAAAAAACAATATATAAGATGTTTTCTTTATTTCAAATTAGTCGCTTGTCAAACTCAACTGCTAATTAATTATAAATTTTTTGGTATAAAAAAATAAATTTTAATTACGTTTTAAGAAAAGTTAATATCAACTGATGAAAGATCTCGTGGAATGAATTTGACCTTTTATCTATAATTTTACATTTTACTTTGTTTTATGTAGATTGAATTTTACACATTAAAAGAAATCTCACAAAAAATATTTAATAATAAAAATAAAATACTTATGATAATTAAATAAGTTATATTAAACAAACACGTAATTTAAATATAATACATAAAACTCAGCTATGTGCATGATAATATTAAAAAAATATTGTTATTTCTTTATATGTATATATACTTAACGAGTGATGATACATTCACAAATTTTTATATAAATTTATTTTATACAAATTAATTTTATATTAATTTATCGAATAAATAAAAATATAAAATAATAAAAATAAATTATGTATAATAAGAGATATTTAGTTTAACAAATTAAATTATATCACATTAGTTTATATAAAATAAGTTTGTATAAGTATTTTTGGGTATATTATTATTCATATTTAATTAGAAAATTGTGAATTTTCCTCTTATTATAATCAATATATACAATTTATGCCCTTATTATTTTTATAATCGCTAATAACCCTGACAATATTAGTTTACAATATTATCTTTATTTTTTAATATACTTTTATTTATATTTATTATAAATTAAATAAAACATATGAATTGAAACTAAATAAAAAATTAAGTATTAAAAATAAGAAATATGTATTTTTGATGTGAAAAAAATTAATAATAAAATATTTCTTGTACTTAAATAGAAAAATATAATAAAAATATTTTATTACTAAATTTTCACATAAAAATATATATTTCTTATTTTTAATACTTAATTTTTTATTTTTATTTCTAATCAAGTGATTTATTTAATTTATAATAAATATAAATATAAATATATTTTTAAAATAAAAATAATATTATAAATTTATACTGCCTCGAGTGTTGATTGTTGTAAAAAAAATGATATGTATTGGTTACACTAATATATATATATATATATATATATATATATATATATATGTAATCTCTCTGTTTAATTAATTATTAGATTATAATTATTTTAAAATTTATCTATAATAGGATATAAATTTTAATTATACACAAAAAAATAAAAAAATAATAAAAAATTTATGATGACTTAAATTATATAATTATAAGAAAATTATATCTTAGATGTAATCGAACATAACTGAACTGTTGTTGCTATTATTATAATTGTTTTGGTATTTAATTGATTGGTTAATTGTATTAACATTGTCTGGGGAGCTTATTGTCCCAACTGCCCAACACCGTCCGTTTTAAAAATAAATATCGAGTCCATCACCACACTCGATCGAAACCCCTCTTCTCTCCATTACTCTTCGCTCTCTGCTAAAATCACCGCCATCATCACCACCGCGCTAGAAATTCAATTCCAAATTTAGCCCTAAGAACCGCCCGATATTATTACGAGGAATTGATTTTTCTTTTCGCGGCCTTCAATTGAACTCCTTGAATCGCGAGTTTCTCTGTCTCCGTAATCAAAGAATTAGGGCACAGATTTGTAAAACCTTGGATCTGCCCTTTTGAAATTCAATGAAATCATGGGAAATTCAGAGAAAGATTCGACGTCGAAGTCAATTAACGAGACGGTGAACGGGTCCCACCAGTTCACGGTGAAAGGCTACTCCCTGGCGAAGGGAATGGGCCCTGGAAAGTGCTTATCGAGCGATGTTTTTACCGTGGGCGGCTACGATTGGGCGATTTACTTTTACCCCGACGGCAAGAACCCGGAAGATGGGGCTTTGTATGTTTCGGTGTTTATTGCGTTGGCGAGTGAAGGGACGGACGTGAGGGCGCTGTTTGAGTTGACGTTGGTTGACCAAAGCGGGAAAGGAAAGCATAAAGTTCATAGTCATTTTGATCGAGCGTTAGAGAGTGGCCCGTACACGTTGAAATATCGTGGAAGCATGTGGTAATCCTTTTGTTAACTTCTTTTTATTCTTATGTCATTAAATTTTGAATTTTTATTGTTTATGTTGCATTTGTTGTATTTGTTTGGTCGCTTGTGCAACTACCGATGATGGGTTTCTTATTCGTATTGTTTTTTTTTTGGTTGCTTGGTGTCAGTTAGAAATGGGATTTTATAGGCACAGCAGAGTGGTAGTATGAGGAGTGTATTTGTGTAGAAGACTAGAAGTAGGATTAATTTTGATGAAAAGTGGCGAAAGCAACTGCAGTTTTGAGCTTTTATGCAATTGCCTATGGTAATTATCCATTTTCTGTGTATTTTTGTTGAATTCTTCTTTATCTGTCATTTTTGAAGAATTTTTTCATGACTTGAGGCACTGGAAAAATATGCATTCTAGACAGCTTATAGATGCTTCAGGTGTCAGTTTAAGTAGGGTATGGATTACCAAAATTTTACTGTTCTAGTAACTGCTAAGATTTAGTGACAGTTTATTGCTTATGTATTACTTTGGATTTTTCATCATCAAGTTCAGGGTTTTTGTATGCTTACCAAATTCTAGGTCTGTGTATCGATTTCTTCATTTGCTTCTTGAATGCATTTCAGGGGCTATAAGCGTTTCTTTAAAAGAACATCTCTGGAGACTTCAGATTATATAAAGGATGATTGTCTTGTCATCAACTGCACTGTCGGAGTTGTGAGAAACCGCCTTGAGGGACCAAAACAGTATTCCATACCAGTGCCACCATCAGACATGGGCCAGGGTCTTAAGGATTTGCTAGAGTCTGAAATTGGATGTGACATAGTTTTTGAGGTTGGTGATGAAACATTTAAAGCTCATAAACTGATACTTGCTGCTCGCTCTCCTGTTTTCAGAGCCCAATTTTATGGGCTTGTTGGGGATCGTAACTTGGATAAAGTAGTTGTGAAGGATGTTGAACCCTCAATCTTCAAGGTAATGCTTCTTTTTTCTTCTTACTTAGCATTCATCAGTACATGAAAAAGGATTGAAAAAAAATGCATGTGTATATATCCACTAAAGAAAGCCTTTATTTCTATGTGCCTTGGGAAGGGGAGGAAAAAAAAAAGATCATTTACAACTTTCTCAAGAGAATAAAGATTTGTTTCTATGTGCTTGTGCATGTGTTTAAAATCTAATGATCTACTGGAACTTGTGTTGGTTCGTGACCTGGATGCTGTGGTGAATTTGAGGTGCTCTTACTTAAGAGTAATAAAAGAATTTTATCAAAGGAAAGCGGTTTTTCTGCAACTAGTGTATTCCTGGACAACAGTAACAAATGGGATGGGGTTTGAAGAGGCATTATGATTCCAATATGCATTTATTTTCATGCATGTAGTTCTCATATTCCAGCGTAACCACAATTTAGGCCTTGTAAAATTTCGAACCATGGGTAAAAACCATTTTTTTTTTTTTGGGGGGGGGGGGGGGAGGTGGCTTTTGACTTAGAGAGGGAACCTGTTAAATGTCGATCACTCAATTGTATGATCAAGGCATCCTAAAACTGACAATAAAGGCATGGATTAGATGTGTTCTTATATGTGAAATTTGTATTTGTGGTATCTTGCGTTTGCTTGTAATCTTTTAAATGCTTCTTAGTCTGTAATTTTTGATGCTCAGTCATACTTCTATAAATGCTTAATTGTGTTGTTTTTCTAAGTTACCATAAACCCCATCTGACCCCAATTTAAACTTATACCCCTTGGAATTGAGCCCTTCGACCTCTTACTTTTATTGCAAGAGGTTAAACCACGTAGGCTATACTGCTCTTTTCACTTTTAGATGGGTATGTATAACTTGGCACCTTGTCTGGATATTCACAAGTGAAAGTTCTGTGAATATCTGACTATAAGCTTTTATTTAGGCAAATTCGCTCATGTCATGAGCAGACATTTTTAACTTGAATGGGCCACTCTGTTATTCCAGGCAATGCTTCTGTTTATATACACCGATAAATTTCCTGATGTATATGAGATTACTGGCACAACATCAATGTGCACAACAACCAACATGGTACAGCATCTATTGGCTGCAGCTGATCTTTATAATATAGATCGATTGAAATTGTTGTGTGAATCAAAATTATGTGAAGAACTAAATGCTGAGACAGTGGCGACAACACTTGCACTGGCGGAGCAACATCAGTGTCCCCAGCTTAAGGCTATCTGCTTGAAGTTTGCTGCAAGTCCAGTGAACTTGGGAGGTGCGTGTTGTTCGTAGATATTGAGCAGTACAAATTTCAGGTTATACCTGCTTCTGTTTTTATTGTTCAGTCTGTTGAAGTTTGCCTGATGCTTTTCCCCGTTGTCCTGTATACATAATTCACTGGAGATGCTAAAAGATTTTAAATTCTTAGTTAATGTGATTGTTTAGATCTCATTTGAAAATAATTTGTCTGTTTTGCACCACGCTTCCTATATCTTGAAATAAGAGCACTCTCCCTCACTTTTGAGATATCCGCCCCTCCATGTTTCTTCAATTCTGGAAACAGTTTTATAAAGGGGAAGGATAGAAGGTCCGATTGAAGATTTTGACTTAGTTTATCACAAGGTCAGGCATGCGAGTTCAATTTTTCAAATTCAAGCTCTTAGCCTCCTGCATCTGTTTGGAATCAGGTACCCTTTAAGGAATATGGTTCCCAATAGAGTGTGGACTCTGGACCGTACAAATGATTGGTATCAGTCTTCAATTGAATCCATGAGAATTTTTCAAGTTTTATAGCTCAGAATAGAAACATGCATTGTATTTGGACTACTGCCCAAGCAGAGTACTCTGTAATTTAATGAGTTTTCCATAATCATTTCCACTTAAGATTTTCAAGTTTTGTAGCTGAGAATAGAAACATGCATTGTTGTTGAACAAGTGCCGAAGCAGAGTCCTCTATATTTTAACAAGTTTTCCATATTCATTGGTTGATTGTTGTCCTTCCTTTTTTTTTTGGGGGGGGGGGGGGGGAAGGGGTTTTAATGGCATGAAGTCTAGGAAGAGCACAGCCTAAGTACTATCTATGTGAACATCTAAAAGAATCGAAATTTTAGCAGCTGTCAAAACTATGGCATTCCTTTGTGTTGCAGTGATAATGCAGTCAGAAGGGTTCAAGCACTTGGAAGAGAGCTGCCCATCACTGTTGTCCGAGCTCCTAAAGACATTGGCTTCAGGTGATGATAACTCAAGTCTGTCATCAAATAGGAAAAGAAGTGGCAGCAGTATATATGCACTAGATCTAGCTGGAGATGGGGCAGCAGCAGAATCAGCAAATCCAAATGGCAGGCGTGTACGAAGGCGGTTTTAAAAATACTACAATGCTTAAGAGGTTTGAGTTGTTTGGCTGACAGAGTCCCTGGTTATGCTGTCTGTGTTAATGTGCTCATTATTGTTGCCCATCCTTAGGCTTTTCACATAAAAGTAGTTATGGTGCCTGTCCTTAGATCTTTCATATAAAAGTAGTTATCTCCTGTCCCTCACATCTATACATTTTTGTAAATGTGGAACTGAACAACTCTCTTCCCATATTGCTTTTAGATATTTGGTGCCATCAAGTTAACAGAGACTCGTCCTTGCCTTTGCCATTTTGGTTTTATTTAGCTGAATGGACTGCATCACTTGATCATAGATAGCTCATCATCTCTCAAATAGCAAGAATTCCTTTGCTCTTTCTTGAGACAACTTTGAAATCAATTAATAATCGACTTTTGTCATGGAAAATCGTTAACAGAAGTTTACAACAGCAGACTTCAAAGTCAGATGACAATGAATAACAGAGACACGATTGGATTAATGGAACCTGAATACAAGCCCATGACTTCTCCAGGCGTATGACTATATTGGATAGTTCAAGTTGACTAACATCGAAATACACAAAATGTATTAAATCATGTTGTGCATATTAGTATTATTCATATTTCAATATACCTAATCACAGCAAGCCTTTGCCATGAACGAATGAAGAAGAAGCACACATGAATACATGTACAAGCTACTGCAACAATATATGCAAACAACCATTATACCAATCAATCAGACTGCTAATCTAACAAAACTGTTGCCAATGCCTTAAAATAGGTAGATGCTCAAGTAGGGGGCTGAGCAAGAAGTAGGGTATGCCACCAGCCACATGCCACGTTCCTAGGGACACAACCCTCGATAGTAACTTGAGATGGAATGTTGCGATCAATGACATCACCCAAGCCAAGCTGTTTCATGCACCCAGAAATTTACTTAGTTTACTTATTTGTAGCATTGTAAAACAACACAAAAGTTAATTAAAACGGCTCCAAAATACCAAAGAGACCATGTCATTTGTGATAAAACCAGAAATGAAATGATCTAGTATCACAGGTGTTAATCTGCCCTCAAATGAACTAAGTGATCAGTACAAGGTGAAATACCTGGCCATACTTGTTCCATCCCCAGCAGAACACTTTTCCATCAACTTCAAGAAGAGCAGAGAGCAAAGATTCAGCCAATTACACCTTTATTAATAATAGAATATACAACTAAGAGACAAAACCTATAAAAGTTTGAATCATCAAAACTTTCTACATTGGTTTTATTGCTCCAAAAGAAAGAAAAGCAGACTTGGAAGATTCATAAATGCTCTACTACCATACCTCCAATTACAGCAGTGTGACGAGCACCGCAGGAGACACTTTTTGCCTGTACATTTTCCAAACTTGGAGCATCCAACAGCCTGGGGAGAGTCTGATTTAGAAATTCAATAAGTACTAAAGTTAATGGTGCAAATTTCCTTGCAGTAAACAATCTTCTCAAAATTCAACGTATGCGGGAGTTGAAGAAGAGGTTTGAGTCTCCTGCCTTGTGTTAAACTATCACATTCAATTCTAATATATTATATACTAAAAATACTATTCCCTAACCGGACTAGATTCTACAATGGGACTATCATCAAACTTGCATATCATGCTTTGGCTAAGGAGAACATGACAGCTGATAGGTCGATACATTGACTGTATTAATACTGGAAAGCAAACAACTATACCTCTGCTTGATCACCACCAGTTCCCAATTGCCCAAATTGATTCCCACCAAAAGCATACGCGTCACCATCACTGGAAATGCAAACGGTGTGCCATAGTCCTGCAGCCACTCCCTCGATCTGGATGCCCAGTAGTGAAGATACACAATTCGGGCTTAACTCATCATCTGTACTTCCTTGCCCACACTTGACAAAAATACAGAAAAATTAAAAACATTTTAGTCACTGTAATAGAATAATTATGTAGCAATCCAAATTAATCATAAGAGAAAAAGAAAAAGATAATATTGAAAAAGAAACAGAGTCGACTATCCCTTGTTAGAGTGAACTTCATCTTGAACATCTACTGTGCTTTTTTCTCCACCAAAATCTACTTTACCTACAAATGGATCCTGAAAAACAGTTAATAGGAGAAATTTGGGGCAGTCTCACGTATAGGAAAATGATTAGAAATTTGAGCACTCCATCTGAAATTGTAGAACACATGGTTCAGATGTAATATTCTTTGGTAAATAAGTGCACAACTTAGATTTTGCAATCAAGAATTCCTAAGTGCACAAGCATGGAATGATATAGAACTTTGAGATTGGATTAATCAGGAAGAAACTGATTCACTTTGAGATTGGATTAATCAGGAAGAAACTGATTCACTTTGAGATTGGACTAATCAGGAAGAAACTGATTCAAACAGCTACCTTAATTGTTAATGGTTGCTAAGTAAGAAATTTACTCGAAACAAAGCTAGTTTGTGCAGGGAACTTAGTGACGCCAGCTATTTAAAATCAGAAGACTAAGAGGACTACATCCAAGAGGAATGTGCGACATCCCGGCCTCTAACAGAAGTTATCAAGACAAAAGAGGAGGTGAAGAGAACCACCCTTCCAAAATCCAAACTCCATTGTCCTCTCTATATATTTTCTGATTAACTTACTGCTCCTTAACACAAAAGACTAAGATGGTGAATAGAAGATTTTGCCTTCTGCTTTTGCAGTTTTGCTTTCTTAATTAGAGAAAAAGAAAACTGAATTTCACAATGAGACCCTGATCTCCACCCGCCATGTTGAGACGAAGATTCAGAACTTAAGGAAAGACAACCAAATTATCATAAAAAAGGAAAAAAAACAATTAAAAATAAATCACACCAAAGGAAAGAAGCAATGAATGCTACTAGGCAATTACTTACCTGTCCGTAGAGCCCCCAACCAAAAGTAAGTAGTGCTCCAGCATCTGTTAGTGGCAAAAATTATTTATGAATTAATGATATGAAAACACTTAGAAGTTAACCACAAATAAAGCTAGTAGATTGAGTCACCTAGAAAGTGCAAAAGAGACAAAAGCAAAGAGGCAAGTTGGAAAATTTTATGCTCAATTAAAAATTTCACTAAGCACAGATGCCGAAGTTTGAATGCTTAAAATTGTAAATCAAACTGTCCTTTAAAATAATCCTGAGCAAACTTAGTTTGTTCTTCATATTCAACCAGTTAGAAGGAGCACCATCAACACATACCAGTGATTACTGCACTATGCCGCCCCCCACAGGCAATCCCCTTCACATAGTTTCCAGGAACTCTAAAACCCTGTCCATCAGAACTCATGCTTCCCCGAGAAAGTGCTGCAGATCTATCTTTCCCGTAAGAGGATTCAATACAAGGTATAGGATGTGGAGAGGACACCATTCGTATTCGGGAACCCAAGCCTAGCTGCCCCTCGCCGCCATAGCCCCAACCCCAGACCTGTCCTATATCTGAAAGTTCAGCAGAATTAGGATACATAAACCATACTCACAGGTCTGAGTGCCTGATCAACCTATGATCTGTGATCACAGTGCAGAGAAGTAGACAATAAAGCTGCTTTAAAAGGAATTACCTGACAAAGCTAAAGTATGTCTTCCACCAGCAGCTACAGTGGCTATCCTGACGCCGGGATTCAGAGTTACAAGACATGGCAAAGCTGAGAGATTTTCATCACCAGAAGATGAACTTTCAGCAGTTTGTTTTGCCGATGATATTCTCCTCCGTTTTGAACCTTCCTCTCCACTTCCTCTACCATCAGTACCAGATGAGGTTCCACCACTTGATCTTGAGACTTGAGAACGCGGGCTTACTGCAATAGTATGATCCCTCATCACATAAGTCTGCAGCAAATAATATCTACCGTATATAGTTCATTCTCTTAATAAATTTTGCCAAACTTGAATTTACCTTGCTCCGTCAAAAATGAACTTTGTCTTTCAAACACATCCTTATCTAAACCTGTCCCTGTAGATAGATCTCCAAAGACCCTCCCTGAAGGAACACACTCTTTCCATCCCCATGTATAAACTTCTCCACCCTCTGCAAAAGGACAGAAGGAAGGCAACCACTAGATTTATTTACCTTCATTACTAACCCAAAAAAATAATTGCTGCCAGCTGTGTTCAGCGTAACATAATTTTACATACCTGTAACTGCAACACAGTGTGCCCAACCTGCAGCAGCTTTTACTATAGATGCTTCAGTTGGGAGAAGGAAAGGTTCAGGAATTTCCTTAACAATCAAATTACAAAGAAATATAAGTTAATTCTGCAAAAAAAAAAAAATGTTCCAAAATAGTAATGAACTAGCTGAACTATGTGGTGCTGCACTACCCCATGCTTCCCGGATGTCACGTAGCTTTGACCTAGGTCATCTGTAGAACCCCATGTAATGAGCTTTCCAGAGTCTGATTGAAAGAGAGACATAAGTAAAGAAAGAAAAAGTACTACCATTTCCAAAATCAATTAACAAAAGAAAAATTAACCAGGCAAAAACATGCTAGCATTCATGTTTCTTGACCAAAACACATGTAAATTAAGCTTTCGACCGTAACAATAATTCAACACTGAAAGTAATTAAATGACCTACTTAGGGTGGCTGAAATTCGAAGTATTATCGTTGAAAAAAAATTTCAGCAAAAGAACGGGAAAAAAAAAATATGAACAACATGTAAATGCAACCCCAACTGTTTGGCTACCTAGAAAACGCAAGAAAATAACCAAATTAAACATATATTGATAAAAGATTAATTGCTTTGAAGCCAACACAACATGAAAGAAGATAATAACAGCATCTAGTTCCCTCACATTTCCTCAGCAACAAGCAACCCCCAAAAAAAAAAATGCAATTGACGAAAACAAACAGTTTTTTTTTTTTTTTCAAGAACCAAAAAAAAAGTGAAAAAAATTAGAAATTCAAAGATTAAAAAAAGAGCACCAGAAATGGCCATGGCGAATCCGCAACCGCCACCGCAAACATCCCTCCATGCGGACCTAACAGTTAACGGCAATCTGACGACGAGCGGGGATAGAATCGGGGACCGCTGCGGCAACGCCCCGGGAAGATAGCCCCACATGAACACAACTCTCTCCATTTTCCCTTCTTGCCGTTCCCCATTCATTTCCGAAATGAAGAGAAGGAATGTAATGAAGTTTGAAATTTTGCTGCCAATGCTCTCTGTGTTTTCTGTTCCTGCGCTTCGACTTCGAGTTAGGTGGACTTGTTAAGAGTCATAGATAGACAAATAAAAAGTGTTCTGCTTCTGCCTGCCCTAAAGCGTATCATTTTCAGGAGAATGGGGGTGCCACGCCGGATGCTGACGTGGAAATTGTTACACCTGGCATGAAGTTGGCCGCTAGATGCCTCAGTGAATGCTAGCCAGGAGTTCCCGGGAAGTTTCTGGAAGGTCACTCCTTCGGTAACCTCGTGGTCTCTCTAGAGCTTGCCACGTGTAAGGTTACTGGGATTAATGCAATCATTTGTATCGCCACGTGTCTGTTTCAGGGGTGGGGAGTTGTGAAAGTGTCGCGACACATCAGGTATAGGCCCACCTTGCCTCAATCATAGTGTTTTCTTTTTTCTTTTTTTTTTGAAATACTCAATCGCAGTCTAAATTTAGTAAGAGGCCAAGGCCTTTTTTTTTTTAATTTAATTTTTTTTGTCTCTCTTAACATTTAATTACCGGAGTCCTCTGAGTCGTAATTTTTGCCACTTACGCCACACATAAAGTAAGTGAATCTTATTATTTACATTAATGTAATATATGCATGACTTAAGTTATAGAGATTATAATTTATCATTTGTTGTAATTATTATAATATGAATATATCATTTTTTTAATTTTATTATAACATTAATTCTATAATTATAAAAGAGTATTTTATTATAGAGTTATTCTAAAATAATTGAATCCAATTAGATTATTATTCTAGACTCTTCAATTTTAATAAAAAATTATTATAAAAATATCTAGCATATGAATTATTATTAAAAATTATTTATTATGAGTCAAGATTAAATAATTGCTATGAAAACCTATATGGTACGCTCATTATTCAATGTATAATTCTCATACCATAAGCCCTAAAACTTTTATTCCCAACATCTTACTTGATATTTGGATGAATAATAATGAATCAATATTTTAAAAAAAAATTACTATAAAATATTTGTGATACTTTTATTTAAAAAAAAAAACAAAATCGTGATACTTTTGGGCCTTCTTCTTACTCGTCTTCTACTTCTTCTCCTCCTCCTTTTTCATTTTTTATGGTTGTATTTATAAAATACTTTTATAATGATTTTCTCAATGCAAGTTATTTTAGATGGAAAGTTCAATAGTGAACATAAACAAACAAAAAAAAAGTTAATAATTAAAATTGTGTTAAATAATTTATTTGCAACTTGACTTGCATAAATTGTTGTGAGTACGGGTTAAATTCATTAAAATTGAGTGTGCTCAATAGGTTTATTGGTGTTCTAAGTAGATTAAGTTAATTAATTTAAATAGTTTAATAAGATTTTTTTTTAATTTTAAAGATTGTACAATGTAAAAAGTACTTTTCAAGATTAATATATTAGCATATAATATTGTATAAAAGAATGTTTAAGCTAGTTTTTTAGGGTGTAAATATGAAATAACTTCATCTTAAGTTAAACTATTACATTTAACACTCAGAATTGAAGTAGTTTTAATATGTTCTCCAATAGAATCAATTAAGAAATTTCCTCTCTCCATGATTGCACCCATCTGTTCCACTAACAGAAATGAGATTCAAATTTGTCATACAATTTTTTTTTTTGTACGCAAAATGACAAAATCAAAAGCCGACAGTATCAAACTGAAAATCTTACATTTAACCCTCAACCCCATAATAGTTTTTCAAAAAAAAAAAATAAAAAAAAAAATCTTATGCTCTCTTAACTTTTCAAAGATGTAGACGCCTTTTATAGAGGACGAAGAGCATTTTCTTTGTACAATTATTTTTTGGCCAAGAAGATGAAAACAATCCAACTTGTACGTTGACGTATCTCTTTGTTCTAACTCTCCAATATGATGAGCTTCACGTCACTTCTCGGCTTAACTGAAAAGTTTTATCTTGACTTTGGCTAGTGCTCCATAACTGCTTACTACTTAGGCGTAGCTACTGCTACTCTCACAACTCTGTAATTTCAAATATCACAAACACTTAGGATCATACATATCTTTTGGTTTTGATTTAGTAGACGAATACTTACTTTAGGGTGAGTAATAGTATCACTGGACAGACTATTATTATTAGAGCTCAGTCACCTGATATTTGAAAATTATTATTTGATGTGTTACATCTGCTATACTATGGATCGTGAAATCTGAATAAAGCCAGATTAAAAGCCTTATTTTTTTTTTCAGCAGATTTCAGAAAGTGGTAATTGTTACTATCATTTTTCTTTACTAGATAGGCGATGAAGGTTTTATGAAAGCCTTCAATATGCATATTCCTGCTCAAACTGTACAATCACACTTCAAACCACATCTGAACCCTTTTTTTGTGCATGTATAAACTCTTTTTCAAGGCATTTTAAAGAGTATATTCTCTGTCCTCTACATATATTTTTTCCCTTCTGTTTTTCTCGCTATGGAAACGACGTAATTTCTTCCTCCGAAGAAATATGCTGTGGCCAGGGAGGCCTCATCCTTTGTCATAGCTGCCCCACAAGCCCACCTCGGAAAGCAAACTGTAACATACTTCAACGGCTCAGTTTCAGTTAACAACGACCGAGCATCAACCGAATTAACTGCAATCCCCAGAGCCACTCATTTATAAGCGGCAGATCCGGTACGGACCCGTAAGGCCAGTCGTTCAGTGCTTAGCAAACGCTCGCGTTTGGGCCTCAATTGGCAAGAAGCACACTGATTTAAATGTTTCGCAAACCGGGACCCCCTCTAATTATTTGAGAGTTCACATCTAATCATTTGATCAAGGCAATCGCGTGGTGACGTTGATGATTGATCGTGTAGGCCCCCCATCATCTGGCGGTTAATCTTCGGGGAGCTACTATTTTGGATAGAAGATCGTCTGGTGACGTTAAAATGTCCAATTATTTGAGCATGTGGCAAAGTGATTATCGTGTGGTAACAAAGAGCAGGCCCAATGATTGTGATCATGTAGTGAGGAAACGAGGCCCAATTATTGTAATCCAGGGGCCCCCGTCGAGTGGTGTATCTTTGTAGATGTTGAGTCAAACAGTGGAACATGTTGCACCTTGAGGTATTTTTATTAGACTAGTGCTACACATCCAAAAAAAAAAAAATTAGTGTTTATTAATTTATTGGTTAGATACTATAATTAATTCACTTAGATATTATAAAAGATTACCAACTAGTCAAATAATGACATATTTATTTAAGATCAAATTTAAAGTTAAAAAAATTTAGAATGTCTATCATTTCTCATTTGATTATGTGATTATTTGAGTAACACATGTTGTCTATGTATGCATAATAAGATTGGCAAAAAAACTTGGGTGCACATGGATTGGGCCTGAATATGGGCCAAAAAATTATAAAGCCTAGATAAGAGCCTTGGAAAAAGGCTTTTTAATTTATAAATAAAAATAAATTAAATTTAAATAAAAATTTAAAATATTAAATTAATATACTTTTATATTAATATTGGTGATCTATTATGTTGCGTTACTAATATTTTGTATATTGGACTATTATTTTATTATGTATTTGATAATTATCTTTAAGTTAAATGTTTTTACTTTATTAAAAATATATTTAATAATTGATGAAAAAATCATGTCCGAACCAAGCTTGCCTCGTCTAAATTTAGATGGTAATTTGCCAACCGATGTACACTAATATCTACCATGTTCAATACAACTGCAACTGGATTAGGTTCCATTCGATGTCATGGAGTTGACATGCTACTGTAGCTAAGTTGAAGAAAGGTTTTAATTGTCAAAAAAACATTTAGTTTTTTTTTTTAATTTTGTTTTATACAAAGTCCATACAACTAGGACCACCACCACTTTGATATTTTATACTTTTTTTAATATTCAAGGGGTGCCTACTACACTCACATTTCGTGAAAGAGATTGTCTCTACTCAATTATTAGATAATTAAGAAATAACTAAAACTAACCTCTATAATATTTTTATAAAGGCTCGAACTCTTGTACTCAAAATTATAAGTATAAGGACTCTCCCACTAGATCAAAGACACATTGGTCATAAAACATCTAGTTAAAAGTGAGAAATAAACTGTTTTGTTATTAGAATAAGCTGCTATGGGTATATGCCAAATATTTTGGCGCATGGTTATAACATTTTTATTGTAAGGAATATGGGTAATAGCACTAATTAATGACTATCAAATATTGGGCAAGTTGTTGATTTTTAATACCATTGACAATTTGGTAGATATAAAACACCACCAATCGAGGGATAACATAAAAAAACGCGCATGATTAACAACACCAACTTTGTATCTCAACTTTGGTCATAAGTCACAGCATTACTTGCGCCGCGGTACACATACTACAAAGTGGTCATATTATTATAAATGAATCGGAACGTTCCGACCAGTTTGACGCCATTATTTAAATAATTTGAGTAAATTTTAAACTTTTGTGTTAACCCTATTATAAACGTACTCATATTCCCCAAAAAAACAAAATTCAAACCCAAATTTCACTAGCACAAGGGCGGAATCCAAAAATCAGCTTCTCAAATTGAAAATCTACCTAAAATAGTCTTCTTGATCAGCAGAGCAACTACAAATCCAACTCAACAAACGACTCCGAAAATAAAACGAATATCGGCTGAAAATAAATTGTGAAAAGAATTCCCCCACCGCAATTGCGAAATTAAAAATTATTCCCATAAAATCAGGGAAGAAATGTGAGAACGACCCAAATACCATCAATTAATTAATAATATTCCTACTACCAACAAACCCACGAAGCACAATAATTAAGAGAAATTTTATAATACATCGGAGAAGCTACACCAACCGATCGATCCTCGTAGCAGATTGATGATCCAGGATAACACCTAGAAAGATTACCAGCACATATGCCGGAGTGGAAGCTCGACAGTCTGCTACTGGACATGGGATATCGACACGCGGTGACTTGGCTTACAAGAGAGGTTTCGCCACGGGGGCCTTTCTTTGGCCTGACTTCGATCACCTTTATCTTCATCAAAAATCTTCTTCTGCTTATCATGGATTTATCAACAAAACGCTTAAGCGGCTAGCATATATAACTACCGCTTTCGTCGTTTATGTTTCTTATAAAGTTAATCAGTCTGATGTCTTCACTATATTGAAACAGCTACTAATTCGAATAAGAACCTAAATCATTTCTCAATAATTTAAGTACCTTTCATGATCTCTTTATTTTCACATATATAATCCATCCTGAAATTATGCAGCAGTTTAAGAAGATTTGCTACTAAATTATCTATTGGCTCTAGTTTGGTCGTCTTGACTTGGAGAGTGTCGATGATTACATGCAGACAATACCCTAGCCATTGTACTTTTGTTATAATAGTGAACAAAAAAAAAAAAACATAAATCACTATTTTGCACCTCTAAAAAATACTTTATAATTTTGTGTGTTTATATTTTAATGAAATTTTATACAAGCAACATCTTAATTATTAAAATTTAGTGTGTAAAAGTCCTCGAATATTTTATTAAGTTGTGTTCTACGCTGATTAGTAGAGA
Source organism: Aegle marmelos (assembly GCA_030449875.1). NCBI lineage: Eukaryota > Viridiplantae > Streptophyta > Magnoliopsida > Sapindales > Rutaceae > Aegle > Aegle marmelos. The sequence continues at coordinate 26,280,948 of JASUUL010000143.1, forward strand.
GGAGTTATTTTGTATTTATAAATAAAATAGATCTATCTATCGAATAAACTAATATTTTAGATTTAATATCTAAAAATTCTAAGCACGACCGCACAACACATTTACATGGAATTGAGATGAGAATTTTGTTTAAAAAATGAACAAGTTTAATGATCAACTGAGCTAAGTTCTTGTGTTTTACCTGCCTTGATCGAGAAGCTAAGGAATACTTGTACGGTAAATATATGTGTAGCTATACATGTATGCGTAGTAAAGGAATACAAGCTAAGGAATACTTGTTTGTGTAACTATACATGCTTGCCAATCAGAAGAAACAAAGTGCCAATTAAACTAGAATAAAACTATGGGCGGGGGAAGGGGAGAGGATCCCTCTTTAATTGTTGATGGAGTCAAAGAAAAAATTGTTTTAAATTTGTTATTTGTTGGCTTATTGCATATTTGCATGCAATCCTGTGGACGATTCCCAAAACCAGGAAATAGAAAAAGACTGGAAGAAAGAAAAATAGGTGAAATGTGCCTTTCGTAATCAGCCAATAATTTCCAAGCAAACAAAGAGAAAATATTTATGATTTCTGACGGTGGTGGTGGTTGGACTGCATGGATGATATGACTTAAACCCAAAATAAATAAATAAATAAATGCTTAATCTTATCTGTGAGCTATTGGAGTATTGGTGGGCTGTACTGTTAGCATTATTATCATATGATGAAGACTTTTACGTTCATTTAATTCGCCAAGGAGGAATTGAACTGTCTTTGTAATGGTGATGGTGTCATTTGACCAACAGCAATAATAAATAAAGAACATTTTCTCTGTCTTCTAGATAAATACACCTTGGGGAGCAGGCTAAGGTCCCTCGGCCGTGAAGAGGAAGCGAAATTGAACTGACCCACGAACGGGTTCAAACAGCTCTTTCTTCTTAACGTGGAATAAAATATGGTATATAACAACTAAAAAGAAAAATTAACCACTAATGATCAAAATTTATATATACAGTATTCCACCCACTGAGAAACCACCAAATTCTCTTTCTTAATCTTGTTAAAAAAAAAAAGAAAAAAATTCTATCCTGTTTGATTACATATGTGAGTCAATTATTTTTGAAAAAATTAATTTTTTAGTTACCCTCATTCCATTGAAGAACCTAAAAGTATTTTGTAATCTTATGCCCAAATTTTGTTTAAGGAGATTGTTAATTTTTTTTCCTATTAGAATCAATATATATATCACTTATCCTCTTAATGTTTTTGTAATAGCGAATAAAGTTCCTGACACCATGGTTTTATAATATTGTCATTATTTTTAAATATACTTTTATTCATAGTTATCATTAATTAAATAAATAATATAAATAGAAACTAAAATAAAAAAAATTAAATACTAGAAATAATAAATATAGTTTTGATGTAAACAAAAAAATTAATAATAATTTTATTATTTTTAAATATTTTCTCATAATAAATATATATTTTATATTCTCAAGATAAAATATAAGTAAATAATATGCTCACTCTTATTATAATAACAAACACGAAATAAGTGGTATATATTAATTTTTACAGAAAAAACTAGCTACCTCCCTTGCAAAATGTTTTAAATAACAAAATTTGAACTCTTTCTTCAAATTAATGATTAAACGCTCATCATATCTTTTTCCCCTAATTTGACAAGTCTTCTTACTAATTGCACAATTCCATATTGAGAAAGTATGGAGTAAGAAGGAAGCACCGCCGTGCGTGTGTTTTTGTCTATAGAAGTTTGAGAATTATAGACATTCAGTTAAAATTTGACCAATCCTCAATTTAACCCTTTCATTTTGCAAAAGTCACAGTGTCGTTATAGGCTGCGCAAATGACCCGACCCAAATTCATATGAAATTCGAATGAAGAGCCTGTCTCGATTGGGTTAGATTTTGGCCAATCTGATTGTATCATATCATGCTCAGATCCTGTCTCATCTAAAAATATGAAAAAATAAACATATAAATACACAAAAAGTATATATTTAAATTTATTTCAGATCGAATTAGGTCAGATTATACGTTCGGGTTAAATTCAAATTGTATTCTTTCCAACATGATCAGCTCCCAATCTGATCCAGTTGATCCAAAACCCCTAGTCGCCCAGCCCCAAAATGTCATAGATGGACATGCCATCCCCTACAAATTTTGACTTTTTGGGAATTAAAATATACTCTTATTCCCGTGATTACTTGTCAAATTTGCAAGCTAGTCCGAAATCCGTAGTCAAAGACTGCAGGATAGGTACAACAACAATATTATAATGTACAAAAATAATAAAGAATCCTCGAGGAAAATAACACTTATCCCCCTCAGAAAGTAATCCTTGTATTTGAGGATTGGATGCATATAACTTTCCTTTTATTAATTACTTCTTTCTTAAATTAGGAAAATCAAAAATATTCTCGAATTCTATTTTCATGACTTATTTAGAGTAATAAAACCAATGCCCACGCTACAACCATAGAAAGGGGATAGTGTGAATATTTGAGTAAAAATCGATACGGTACGGAACGAGGGCGTAGTGTGTTATTTTCCCTGCTATTAAAATTTACAAAATTACAAAAGTCAAGCCGACTATAAATTCCTTTTCACTAACATTTGACAAAAAACCTCATTTTATAAGCAACATCGTAATCCATCTTCGCACCACGCGTACGGATTCCCGCCGGAAATGGCTTCCCCAACCAAGCTTCTCCTCCTCATGGCGTCGCTGCTAACATACGCCGTATGCGCACTCTCGGTCACCCGCTGCCCCAACTGTGGCACCACCCCAGTCCCTTACCCGCTCAGCACGGGCTCCTCGTGCGGCGACCAGGACTACAAAATCCGCTGCGACTCATCCGGGAACCTCCACTTTGACACCCTCAACAACTCCTATCCCATCGCTGCCATCAACCCCTCAATCCAACGGCTAGTGATCAAGCCCTCCAGTCTCTTACCCAACACTTGCATCACATCCGATCTTATGTCCCAAGGCATCCAGCTCAACAACAGTTTGCCTTTTAACATCACCAGCAGCAACACCATCATGTACATGAACTGTACCCCCACTTTGCTCAGTTCTCCCTTGAACTGCACCTCCTCCAGCTTGTGCCACGTGTACATTAATGGTACTCGCAACGCGGCGCCTTGTGAGGATGGGATCTGTTGTACGTTTAGAGCCGGTGGGTCCTCCACTTCCTATATGATAAGGGTGAGGCAATCCGGGTGCAGGGCTTACACGAGCTTTGTCAACTTGAACCCCAGTTTGCCGCTTAACCGGTGGGGCGAACCAGGTTTGGAGCTGCAGTGGTTGTCGCCCAGCGAACCGGTGTGCGGTTCGCAGGCTGATTGTGATGGGAACTCCACTTGTGGGCCCGACGGAAGGGCGAGTGGGGTCAGGAGATGTTTTTGTAAATCTGGACTTTTGTGGGACCCAATCGAGGGCGTGTGTGCTGAAAGTGAGTGTTTATTTGACTTTTTGATGATTATTTTTCTGATATTTAGTAGTTAATAATAAGAAAAATTTAATATACAATCAGTTGTATGTTTGAGGGATTTTAATAATAATAATATTAATAATAAATAAATAAACAAATGGGTAAATTGATTTGATTGGGTGTTACTTCTGATTTTTGTTCTCCTGCAGAGATTACGTGTCAAGATCCTGGAGGTTGCGGAGGTTCATCTGATAAAACTGCACTCATAGCAGGTGTGATATTAGAGTACTGATTTGCTGACTTACATTTGATATTATAATAATCTTATTAATTTAGATCAAATATAAATAAGAATAAACATCACATTATAATAAGTTATAATTTTATAAAATTTATAATTACATAATAATAATTATTTATATATTATAAAAAAATATATATTATGTTATATTAAAGGAACTTGTCTCCATTTACTACAAATATAATGAAAGACCACTTACTACAAATATAATGAAAGAAAAACATTAAAGCGAATGTTTTAGAAACTTATGAGATCGCTTTGCATATTATTGACAATACATAAATACATGCACTAATTCTTTTACACATTAAATTGAAATATTTTATTAATTGATTATTAATATAGTGCACATTTTATTTTTATATTACTTGCACTAAAGATAATTAAGTCAAAACAATAACTTTAGTAATTACACATTTATTAAGTTATAACTCATAACTTCTTTGTAATAATATAATTAATTTGGTCTCAACATTATAAATATAAAAAGAATTTATTGTATATCTGTCTAATAATTAGATGATTTATTTTGTCTTTCCTTAATTATTGTTCTGGAATGACGAGCTCTCGAATCTTTTTCATTTGTTGGAAATTGGAGATTAATATATAATAAACAATGTATAAGGACACGAACTCGTATTATAGGATCAACCGAATAATGGATATTCAATATTTCTCACATGAATGATTAAAAAGTATTGTAAATTGACAACTTAGACAATTTAGACATCTTTTGTTTGCAATGATCTAAACCGTTACAATTGATTTTAAAGCTGAGCTCCTTTGGCATATATATACGTGTAGGTTTAACTGCTGGCATTGGGGCAACACTCATCGCTGCTACCATTGCCATTTTACTCTATAAACGCCATAGACGCATCAAAGAAGCACAAGAACGTTTGGCAAGAGAAAGAGAAGAGATCCTCAACTCTGGCGGCGGAGGCAAAGCGGCAAAAATCTTTACCGGCAAAGAGATAAAGAAAGCAACGAACAGCTTCTCTAAAGACCGGCTTCTTGGGTCCGGTGGCTACGGTGAAGTGTACAAAGGCATCCTTAAAGATGGAACTGAAGTTGCTGTTAAATGTGCCAAGCTTGGAAACGCCAAAGGCACCGATCAAGTCCTCAACGAAGTCAGAATCTTATGCCAAGTGAATCACCGGAGTCTTGTTGGTCTCCTCGGCTGTTGCGTAGAGCTAGAGCAGCCGATTATGGTCTACGAGTACATCTCTAACGGAACCCTTTTGGAGCATTTACAAGGTCAGAAACCTGGAGGGAGAGGCAACCTCACTTGGCCTTGCCGTCTCCAGATTGCTCACGATACCGCTGAGGGTCTTTCTTATCTTCACTCATCAGCGACTCCTCCGATATACCACCGGGATGTCAAGTCGAGCAACATACTTCTTGACGAGAAGCTCAATGCTAAGGTTTCTGATTTTGGGTTATCGAGGTTGGCTCATACCGATATGAGTCACATATCAACTTGTGCACAGGGGACCCTGGGGTACCTGGATCCCGAGTATTACAAGAAGTATCAGCTGACGGACAAGAGCGATGTGTATAGCTTTGGGGTTGTGCTGTTAGAGCTCTTGACGTCTCAAAAGGCGATTGATTTTAACCGGGCAGAGGATGACGTGAACTTGGCAGTTTACGTGCAGAGGATGGTGGACGAAGAGAAGCTAATGGAGACAGTTGATCCGCTGTTAAAAGAGAAAGCAAGTGAATTAGAACTGGAGACAATGAAGGCATTGGCATTCCTGGCAGTGGGTTGCTTAGAGGAGCGTAGACAGAATAGGCCGTCAATGAAAGAAGTGGCTGAGGAAATTGAATATATTATCAGCATTGCCAAAGCTGAGACTGCGAAGATTTAGCGTTGCTGAAGGGTTTTCCCCGTATATTATAGCTTAATTTTGGTTTGCTTGTATGAATTTTTTTTTTTTTTTAAGAATCAATTTTGGTTTGCTTGCTGCATGTTGCTTGGGATGTATAATCAGCACTGTTTTACATAAATATGATGGGTTGTGTTCGCCGCATCTCACAATATTTCTGTGTGATATGACGCTGGTAATAAATTGGGTTAAAGTTGTTGTTGTTACCCAACCCCTGTACAAACAATTTCAAGTTTAATCAAATGTAACATGAACTGAGAAACCCGTAACAAATGATTAAGGGGAACCAGAACCAAAACCAAAATGATTAGCGAAAAGACACCAAAACCAATTCCAGATATCAAAAAGAAGCAAAGTTTATTTGCTCGAAATTAAAATCATCTACTGATGCGAGTTTAATCAAACGTAATCAATGTCTGTTTTCCTGTTATTAGACATATGTTACGTATGTTCACATCAATTTATTAATCAAAACATTAATAAATTGAGGATTGTACCAAACTATTCGGGATCGAATGGTCGCACTAGGATATCAGTATCGCAAAACGTGGGAATGTAGTTAATGGCCCAAAAGTGAAAGCAGAACTGCGATTCACCATGAAAGGCCACAAACGCAGCGTCGATGTTGGTGAGCTCACTGACCATTCACACATTAACAACGGCGATTAAGCCGTTATGTGATTGGCTAATTAGCCACCGCCGATGGAAATTAACACCAGCTTTATTTATTTAATTGACCCAATATCATAAATTTGAACGAACTCCGTTACATATGCATACCTGAGCCTGCGGCCCCGATGGCGGCGAGGATGAGAGTCAGTGTTTCACTTGGGAGTTGGAGGAAATGAGGCGAAAGGAAGAAGGGTTTGGGGTTTGATAAAGTTGAGGGGTCGGCTTGATACGACGTCGGAGGAACGCGCAGATCAAGAGCCACGCATTTTGCTTTAAAGCAATGTGGGTTCTCCATTAAAAGAGGATCGGGCCTATAGCATTAACAAGGAATTTGGGCTTTCATAGACTACATTTTTGTTACGTGTTGATTCTGTGTATGTGAACTTTTTGCAACTAATAATACAATATCGGATACCATGGCTTCCAGGCTGCGGCAACCAATGAATCAGGTGGTTGTTTAGTTACAATCTCATATATAGTGTTTTTCAAGTGCAACCTCCTCATCTCTATTATTATTATTATTTTTTATTTTTATGCAAGCAGGTTATTATTCTATATAATTTAATAAGGTCACTTTCAATTTATTATTAAATCTGATGTTTTAATATAATTTTTGGTTTAATCAATTGTAAAGTTATATGACATTATGACTTAATAGTATATCTGCATTAAAAAAAAATAAAGTGACGTGTGTGTATGTGTATTAGTGATTTTTTTATATAAAATCTTAACATTCAGAAAATATTTAAGAAAATTTTAAAATTACAGGATTTTATAGATTTAAAATTTAAAATGCTTAAACTGCACAATTTATATATTTTTCTATATTTTTTTGGATTTTAAAATTTCAAATTAAAACGTATAAATGAAACTTACAAAATTTGAGTCAAACGGGAAGAGGTGTTCCATCCTTATTAAGACACTAATGGAAAGTAGGTAACGATGGAAAATAAAGCCTAAAACACTTACTTGTTACAATATTACATCATGTCTTACGCCTCTTGACCGGTCCACTTTTGAATTCTGATGATGATATTCTCCTATTTGGTCCATCCCGCATTTGATTTATCACCTCACCTACATGCATTTTCTATAAAATCTTCAAAATATATAACAACTTTTTTTTGACTCATTTGAATTGTCGAAAAAATCGTCAATGCCGTGAATCATTCCGAGCTGTCCTCGCGCAGCTTTAAGCCTATGGCAAGATTTGTAATTTTCTAGTAGCGATGACGTACAATGTATAAAAGAGAAATTAATATTTAATTCATTTGCTTGCCAGTCGTGCAAAGCAGGGAAGACTTGTTTATGACGAGACTCTCACATGGGTTTGTGTCATTGTCATTAATATACGCAAAACTACTACGTCGCGGATCTTGTGAAGTGCATACACGAGGCTGAGCTCCTTTTCGGATCTATTCCATTGCGGCATCATTCGAATATTTGAACTTAAAATAGATCTTGTTTACGTTAATTCAATTACAATTTGTCATGTCACGTTTTTAAATATTTAGAGAAAAGAAAAAATTCTTTCATTTGAGCATGCGAGAGATAATTCGAACGGCGAGACGGTATTTCTTTTAAGTCCTAACCTTACTTACGAGATAATAATATCCCCGTTATTTAGTCAATAAATTATGAACAAATAGTGAGGGATTTAGACACATCATGGGTGTCGTCTCGAAGACTTTAATGAGAGTAACAAAATACGCCACGAGATTAAGATTTAATAAAGTTTGTTGAATCCTATTGTTTAGAACTTTGAAAAGGGTGTTCGAAATTGTTTTTCTTATTTAAAAAAAAAAACTTTTTTTTTCTCATTTTACCTTTTACTTCAATGTGTTTTAAGTGTCTCCTACTATTTTGCTACGATAAATACTCCAAACTAGTTTAATATTTCGTAAGTTCATAAAAGAGTCTTTGAAAATAGAAGTTTTTGATTCTCCCTCGCATTCGCTTCGCCACTCTTCCTCAGTTGCTTGCATCAACAAAAGATTACGCCTCACTTAAATTTTATATTCATGCTTTTTGCATTTTGATCCGCAATGTTCCGTCGAGAATTCCTGTTCTTTTATTAATTGTAACGTTACTTCAAGTTCAGGAAGGATGTGTGATAACACAACCTCCACGTTATTGCCACCGGAATGGCGGCCCCTTTTTTCCAATTAGAATGGCGGTATTGTTAGCAGCAAAATGGCATACGAGTTTCTAAAATCAGGCCGCCCGATTGCTGAGAAAATGAGCACGAATAACTAAATATTAAACATTTGACTTGCTATATTATCAAAGGAACTCCAAAATGTCAACTTCAAAATATAAAAAATACCCAGAATTGAATTCAGATAATAGGTCGATTGAATGAACTGTTAAAATGATTCCTTAATCTTTTCTGTTTTCTTTATTAGTTGTGTCTCTTGATCCGCTTTTGCGGCGGGCATCTGAGCTCAAGACTGTGCTTTATTAACCATTACTGCTTATTAATTGAAAAGCTCTATTCGTTTCATTCATATGAACAAGTCTTAATGAATTATCATGTTATATCAATTTCTTTTAATTTTATTTCTAAAGAAAGGAGTAGGTAAGCGTAGCATGAGGTGTTATCAAAGCACTGTTTGTACCTAAACATAATTTCATAATTTTGATGGGATTCGGCGTATTAGTCATGTGCTTGACTATATTGTTTTAATAATTTTGGTGCATTAATGATGACTTGTGTACTGGTTTACTATCTCATCGACTTTGGTATAAATTTGTATTATAGCTATGTCGGTACGCTATTATTATATTTTTATTTGTTACTATTATTTATTTCATTGTTTGGGGGTCGAGTCTATTCTTTGATATAGTAAATGTGGATTGTGGAACTGCTAATTGTCAAAACAGCTCATTTTTTGGCTTAAGTAAAATGGTGCATTTTGAATTTGGGGGTCTGACTTGGTGTGAGTATCATTTTCGTTAATCGAGAAGCTCTATTCGTTTTATGCGTATGATTCAGTCTCACTTAACTCTCCGTAATATATTAATTTCTTTTAATTTTATTTCTAAAAAAAGAGGTAGGTAAGCGTAGCATAAGGAGTTATCAAATTACTATTTGTAAATTATTACACATTCTAAATTTTTTTATTCCATACAGCTATCTAAAATGGTACCACATTCATCAATTAGTTGGTAGTATAATACAATTAATTTTTGCTTAGATCTTATAAATAATTGTCAACCACTCAATTGATAACACATCATTTGAGATCAAATTAAAGAAAAAAATTTAATATATCTATCATTACTCTTTTACCTAAACATAATGTCATGTTTTTTTTTATAGAATTTAATGTATTAGTCATGTGTTTAACTTTACTATTTTTAATAATTTTGTTGCATTAATAACGACTTATGCTCGGGTTACTATCTCATTAATTTTGACATAAATTTATATTCCAATTATGTAAGTACACTATTTATATATTTTTGTTTTGTATGATTATTTGTTTCTTTATTTATAGATGAACTCTATTCTTTGATATAATAAACATAGATTGTAGAATTACTCATTTATAATTAAAATGATTAGTTACCTTCTTTTTATATATGCATAACATGTTCTTTCGGGAAGGAAAATCACACACGCACACACATGATGTTATTTGCCTAGGGTTAAACCCTAAGTCAAACCCTAAATTTAAAATACGTAGAATTACTCATTTATAACATGTTCTCTCAGGAAGAAAAATTACACACACACATAATATTATTTGCCTAGGGTCAAACCCTAAGTCACACCCTAAATTCAGAATACGTTATTTCATTTAAGTTAGAAACTATATTATTTTGCCAAGTTATTTCCTCTTTCCTCTATTGATTGGGGTAAACTCCAATCTCAATTGCCCTGCAATTACATACAACTCATAATCTGCTTGAAATTGTAGACAATTCATAACTACCATCATACATCCCAGCCACTGCTAATGCCACTACAGACAACCATCACACGACAGCCTCAACCATTCACAAAGTGGCACCTCAAGTACTGCTTCGATCTTTAGCTAATTTAGGTGTTGACTGATTGAATCTCAATCAAAATCCAATATTGTGCACAATATGTAAAATGGTTTCCAACGAACTTCCATTAGAATATAACACTGTTAAATGAGGTGTGGTTGATTCAAGCTTCTGCTTTTTCTTTTTTTGTAGCTAGAAAGAAATAGAGAAAAGAAAATGAAAAGAGAAAGAGAAACACTAGACATTAAATTTAACTTTCAATTAAAACGAAAATGATATCCACAAAACGGTGTTGTTTTTTTTAATTTTCAAGACTTGACTTGGGATTTGACCTGAAATATATATCAGGGCTATATATAGTGTTTTAGTTCCCCCTCCTGGTGGCGCGGTCTATTATGTCAGAAAAATTTTCTTTCAATTATTTAACGATTGATCCAACTTGTTTTATGCTGCGACATAACATGTTAACATGCGTATTTACACAAGTCCCATTAGGACTAAACTTACTATTTTTGGTAATACAAAAATATAAATGTAGAGTAAAGAATCTAAATTTGGAATATACTCTTGTACTCGCTACGAGCTTCCATCTCGCAGCTGTGAGATGGTACGTGGTGAATCCATAAACCTTCGACGTGATTTAATTGGTCTTTTGGTATGATATCACTCGTTTGCATTAATTTGGACAATAAACACTTTAGTCAATTGCAAGTGTCTATTTTCCCAATTTCTTTTTGAGCAGAGACTTGGGACAAAATTTTATAATTTCCTTTGCTTCAAATCGAGTCCCTTTGGAATTCAGTGACGGACACGTTAGAATGGCTACAGTAAGCCAGTACAAATTTACCAGAAACCTGAACCTTCCAAAAATCGAAACGACGACGAAATTGCACGCGAAGATAAACTCTTAAAAGCCTAACCCAAGGCGGACGTCACCCGCACAACAAAAAGCAAAATTTAAAATTTTGATAATTTCTAATTTCGGATCCGCTAATCACACGTGAATTATTCGTCATGAATGTATGTGTATGTTGTTCAGATAACAAAATCCATAAATAAATAACCAATCAGCTTGATATCTCAGACAACAAAAGCAAAGCAAAAGCGAAGCGCGCCTCTTCTGTTGACTGAGCTGTCGGTCCCGAGTCCCGACTCGCGACTCTTGTTTTTGAACTCAGTTGTTTGCAGTTGGGATCCGGTTTTAATCAAAGGTAATTCTTCAATTTTGCGTGTCGTTTTGGAGATCTGTGACAGATCAGAAGCAATGTGGATAGGATTTGATTGAAATTTGGAGTTCTTTTGTTTTTATTGGATTGATTTGGTTTAATCATGATGTTTTGTTTATAATTGCTGTAAAAAGAAAAAAAAATGGTTCTTGGGGGTTTAAATCATGTGAATTTTGTTAGATCCGGCGATTGTCTGTGTTATTGCTTCCTTTCCTTTTTTCTTTGTTATGTGTTTCTGTGTTGGTCTTATTTCATTGGAAAAACAAAATGACAAGAAGTTTGGATTTTTACGAGCCATTGAGGTCTTCCGTTGACATGCATTTTTGTTCCGGTCATTTGCAAAACTTGATTACTTTGTTGATTTAGTATTGTTGTATGTCATTTGTTTGATAAAATCATAATAAATGTTTCAAATTCTTTTCACAATCTTCTCTTTTTTGGTAAAATTTTTGGGGTTCTATTGTTAGCATAAAAGATTTAAAAGTGGTGATTACTACTGCAAATGACTTTATGGCACTAGGTTCAATGGCAGAATGTAATCACTTAAATGTTGTGACTTAGAAGTTGCTTTTTGTTCCCGTTGGTGATTATTTTTTGTGCTCTATGACTGATGAGTTAAGAAAAGGAAACGTTTTTCTGTTTCCAGCAGTTAAAATAGTAAAATCTTATGGATCGAGTGAAGAAAAATGAAGCAGTTCAAAACCTTTTGTCGTCTACTTGATGCGATGGTTATCTTGAATTTGGATTCTCTACCTCCTATATGGAGGAACCGATCATAAAATAAGAACCGATTTTGTTGCTCTCATTCAATTCTCCAACCTGTTGTATAGCTGGAATTTGTGTCCTAATTCCAGCTACTCCATTTGGACAGATTTTCTCTAACTCTACAAGTGTTATTTTTCATCTCAAGACACGTATTTGAATCTTTTGGTTATTTTCTGTGAAATCAGCTTTAAATATTTGAGCTTTGTTTTTCCTTGCATGTTTTGAAATTGTTTCAAGCTCAATTTCATACTTGTTCAGGTATGGCAGCTTTTCTGAAATGATGAGCTCTGTCTCTTAAATTGTTTTAGATCTATAATTGTTAAGGTAGATTACTTAGGAATTCATTGTTGTTTTCCTTTTTGTCACAAACAAACATAGGAGAGGATGGGTTTCATCTTTTAATAATATGTTTCCATGCATAATCTGTGAGCTTACATTTATTAGTTACCTAAGAAACTGATTGTGTGATGTACAGGATAAAGCAGGCTGCTTATCACAATGAAGGCACTTATTCTTGTTGGAGGGTTTGGAACACGGTTGAGGCCATTGACACTCAGTGTCCCTAAGCCACTTGTTGAATTTGCTAACAAACCCATGATCCTGCATCAGGTATTACTTTGCATGCATGACCTTTCATCAATAAATCTGAGCTATGTTTCTTATGTCTTTGATTTGGATGCATCTTTTACGGTTACTTGTCAGATCTTTTAATTTTTCTTACTATAACAATCTTTATCGTCTTGGTTTCAAATTTTTTTTTTTAATATCCTAGAAGCAATAGTATAATAGAACCTGTAAGATGGTGGGCTCTAAGTAAAAGGCAACATTTTACCAATTATAATATGTTGAATTGGTTGCCATGATGCACTTTGTCAATCCCAGTTTATAGAATATTGAAATTTGACATTTATATTGGCATTGTGATTGATTTTATCATTGGATTTGAGGGGTATGTGTGTCTATTTTCCTTCTTACTCCTTTAGTGACAGACCAAACTTTTTTCAAGAGGAAATTAACAGAAAAAGATGAATTTTATTTTGCTCAAGGGGAGAAAAAAAAATTGGAACACACCCTTAGAATTACCAGAGATCTTATGACACTCTTTTAATTTTGTTTTTCTGAGAAGCTATGACAGTATTGCTAGTCCGGTTCTTTGCTCAATAGGGTCTACATGTGCTATCATGGGCTGACATGTGTTATTGAAATTAGCACAGATAGAGGCCCTCAAGGCAGTTGGAGTGACTGAAGTAGTTTTGGCTATTAACTACCAGCCAGAGGTGAAGGAACAATGCCATTTCTTTTGAACTTGAAAGTTGATTTGATACTCTTCAAGGATCTCCAAGAGTGCGTATGTGCTATTCCTCTTTTGTTTTTTTTTGCAGGTGATGTTGAACTTTTTGAAGGAATTTGAAGCAAAGCTTGGGATCAAGATCATCTGCTCACAAGAGACTGAGCCACTGGGCACTGCTGGTCCTCTGGCTCTGGCTAGAGACAAATTGGTTGACGATACTGGTGAGCCATTTTTTGTCCTTAACAGTGATGTTATTAGTGAGTACCCATTTGCAGAAATGATTGAATTCCACAAAGCACATGGAGGAGAGGCCTCCATCATGGTAACCAAGGTAATCTTTATTGAACTTTCCTTGTTGGAAACACTGTGATTTTAATTCAATGATTTAAACTTTTTTTTCCCCCCCGTCTTATCTTGCAGGTGGATGAGCCATCAAAATATGGTGTGGTGGTTATGGAAGAGTCTACTGGAAAAGTTGAGAAATTTGTAGAGAAACCTAAATTATTTGTTGGTAACAAAATCAATGCTGGAATTTATCTTTTGAACCCTGCGGTTCTTGATCGCATTGAGCTGAGGCCCACCTCCATTGAGAAAGAGGTCTTTCCAAAAATTGCTTTAGAGGGAAAGCTCTTCGCGATGGTTCTTCCAGGTTTCTGGATGGACATTGGACAGCCGAGGGATTACATTACAGGCTTGAGACTCTATCTGGACTCCCTGAGGAAGAAGTCCTCATTCAAGTTGGCCACCGGTGCTAACATTGTAGGCAATGTCTTGGTGCATGAGAGTGCTCAAATTGGGGAGGGATGTTTGATTGGACCTGATGTCGCGGTTGGCCCGGGTTGTGTTGTTGAGCCAGGAGTAAGACTCTCTCGCTGCACAGTGATGCGTGGAGTGCGCATCAAGAAGCATGCTTGCATATCCAGCAGTATCATTGGCTGGCACTCCACGGTTGGGCAATGGGCTCGTGTGGAGAACATGACCATTCTCGGGGAAGATGTTCATGTCTGCGATGAAATTTATAGCAATGGGGGTGTGGTTTTGCCGCACAAAGAGATAAAATCAAGCATTTTGAAGCCAGAGATAGTCATGTGAGCCACTCATAAGATTGCAAATAGAGAATGTGGTCGGAGAGTAGCAGGTTATCCAGTCATTGTGTGCGGTAATGTGTTTGTTTATACTTTCTTCATCTTCTTTACAATTGTAAAACTCTGTGTTTTAGTCTTTTAAGTCGTTTTGAGTTCTAAAGTAGAAGGCTTTTTTAGTTTCTCTTGTAAAATGCTCAAAACTATCATTGGTGCGGGCTGTGAAATTGTAACTTTAGTGTATGTAAAGATATTGCAATAAATCATCAGGTTGGTTTCTGTGTCAGTAGTTGTCAATGATTTTGGTATAAGGGGACTCATCCAAAACTGTTCTCTCAGAGGAATATCTCGCCGCAAGCAGCAAGGTAGTAAGGTCCTTTGTATAAATGCATTTGTTTTTGTAATATAAAAAATTTTTCTCAACTTTTTCAAATTCAATTGTCGGTGTGCTCAGGTTTCAATGATGTATCAATTTTTTAAAAAAATTTGTGGACCCCTATGCATAAATTGAATTTGAAGAGGGGTCAGGATTTGGTGGACGGTGGACTTGAGCGAAAATTAGAAATGGACAACTGCTTCTCAGCAGGTACATATATGACCCAATTGCGCACATTTTAATTTCACGAATGGGTAAAGCTGTGTAGTGGTGACCAAAGCATGCCAAAAGATACAGACCTTGGTGTCCAAAATTGACAGAATTGGTTGCCTTTTTGTGGTTGAAAATCGTGCAAAGGCTTACCGTCTACTATTTTGTTGAATTTCACAGCAAAACATGTGGGGGTTGTGAGTCCCTGGCAGCATTGGTTGGCCTTGTCTAATTCTATTGTCATTTCATTTAATATGTTGGGGATCCAAAGCACGTTATTGCAAAAATTGTGGAGATTAGCATGAATTGGTCACAATAATGAGATGGCGATTGGTTTCGTGTCCATTGCCAGGAGACTTGTTTGTGGCTTAAGCCATATTTAACAATCGAAATCTTCGTCTTTGGCGAAAAGAACATTTGGGTATTGAGATGAACGGATGTTTCCCATAGAGATGTAGTAAAATGATAGAATTAATAAGGCATAAAAACAGCCACAGAGGAAAGAGGCCTCTCCCGAGTGCTGAGCGGTAGTTGGCTACGTTGTAAAACTGCAGAGTCGGGGAGAGAGATGTCTTCCTCTTCGTCTTCGTTTCGGCTTTCTTTTTGAAATATCCTGTGAAATAAACTCCCACCAACACCCCCTCCCCCCCGCGCCGGCGACGGATTAAGCTAATACGTCCACAGGCGTTTCACATCCGTATTTGAAATGAAGCTTAGCAGCTTCATTTGCTTGCCTGATGAACCAGTGGTCATTAATTCCAGTTGCCAGCTAGCAGTAGCAGCAGCAATCCAAGGTACTGAGATATTCGTGATGGGGAAAATTAAGGCGTGTGACACAGTCTTATACAGTTCAATTGTCTTACCAAGGATTTCAGACAGTAGCTGCGCACTACCTATTATCTCTAACCGTTATCAAGCAGACTATTTTACCCCATTTTTGAAACGACAAAACTTTTAGCTTAAACACAGCAATTCATTTTCCATTCTTTTTTAAAATAAAAGAATAAACTAAATCATCACCGGGATTTCAAGTTAAATTAAATATCCTTGCTAAGACAATAAGCAAAACTAACCGGCGAAAGCATTAATAAGAATCTAATTGATTTTCTCATTCATAAATGATCCGTGAAACGTCATTTACCTCAGTACCTTAGTCTTCCATGATACGTACGCGAGATTCTTCTTTTTCATTCCTAAGCAGGTCCTTGAGGGGGCTAGTTCATCCATTATCTATGTTTCATCTTTCATCTTCTCTTCATTTGCTTTTCAGTAAGTACATTTATTAATTTTGACTCTTTCTTTTTCTATTGATTCTTTCCCGGTGGAGATGTATGGATCTATGAATCTATGTGATTGTATAGACCCTGTTAGACATAATGCCTCAATTTAGTCCAACGTAGGTAAACAATAAATTAATCTGGACAATAATATGCTCCATACGCACTTATTACTTCATCTGTCTATAAAGGGCAGCCAAAATGGCATGCTGGGGTGCCATTTATGTCACCATTGAGTTGCCCTTTGGGCTGATCATATCATTGCCGATCATCTTTATAAGCTTCTTTGTTTCTTGATTTTTCTTTGCTATGAACTTCTTTTCTAGGGCTCCATCTGTGTCCTCTTATTAACTTTTTAATTATTTCAGCTTTATTTTCTCCAAAAATTTTCCTACTAGTAAGTTGTGGATTTGCACCCAAATAAAAGTAATAATAAATGAACAATTTTAAAACACAACAAAAAATTCTTTTATTTTTAAGAAAATCTAAGTACGTGGATATATACACAAAGAATATCTCTTCCAAGTCTCGAGAGGTCATCTCATTTATTGAATCAAATTGACTGACAATAACACAAGTCCTTTTGTTTATTCGTACAAAATTTAGAAGAGTAACATTACATTTATTAATTAAGTACTTTGTATTCTATATATAATCTTTCATACAAACTGATATTAAATGGCCTTTTGAGGTGCCATATTGATACTTTGAAGATGAAATACAAACATTTTGAAACATTACTTAAACATAAAACGACTTAGATTTTACCAATTAACAAGTCGTGTTAATGTTTCTTCCATATTAAGGAACCTCGAGAAAATTAAGATTGTGATTTTTTGTCTCACTGTCAAGAACACTAACCCAATGCAGCCAAATAAGAACACCTTCCTTCAAAGCACGCATCTTTGACTATTTGTTCTTAACTAAAAAATTCTTATTAAAAAACTTGATCATTGTTTGGGGCTGGAATTTCACCAGGTTATGTGTCAGAAAGGGTGGGCTCCTTCTTGATGAAAATAAGACCAAAAAGCATATTTAAGCTTTGGTATACTCTAAATAAATGCATGTTACACCTAATAGACCTATTACAATTTTGGCTTTGGTTGTTGTCTTACTGAGAAGTGAATTTGGCTTAAAGAGTAATTGGACATGTTGTAAATAGGTGTAGGAGCTAAGTTTACCAGTAAATGATGAAAAACCAATAACTTAATGTTAATGTTTTATGGTTCTTATAGTCTAGAGAGTGTAATTAAGAAAAACGGGATAAAATGAAATGATTT
This sequence comes from Aegle marmelos, assembly GCA_030449875.1. Lineage (NCBI taxonomy): Eukaryota > Viridiplantae > Streptophyta > Magnoliopsida > Sapindales > Rutaceae > Aegle > Aegle marmelos. Next base: position 26,298,751 of record JASUUL010000143.1, read on the forward strand.
TGGAAAATGAATATGGAAATGTGGTTGGAAGTTATTTTAAGAAATGATTCTTGAAATGAATTTGGAATTGTTTTAAAAAAAATTAGAAAAATATTTCATCAAAAAAATTTTTTTAGGAGTACATTGATTTGAAAGCAAATAATATGGTTGATGCATGTGATTTAGGATTTAGTGCTTTAAATTAGACTTTTTTTTTAAAAAAAAAGAATAATCAATTTTCCGCTAGCTTATTTTAGTAAGCATTCCGTTATGGGTTAAAAGTCCTCCAACCAAGAGTTCAATGTAAATTGAGCTTCGTTGTCATGTATCTGTACCTTCTAAATCATGCTTATAGTGGCTGTCTTAGTAGAGCAACTTAGATCCACATAGAATATATACCTTACGATATGGACAAGACTTTTAGACTTAACATTAATTTTTAGGTAATTACATTAAAAAAAAAAAAACAAGAGGAAAGGACGTATGTTTTTACGGACCAAACTGAACTTGTCCTAATATATATACATATATATATATATATATACACACCTGCAGATATAGTTTGCATAGTTTTTAAACTAGATGTGGTAATAGAATAGAAAAGTAGTTGAGAGAGTTGAGTGAGACGAGTTTTTGCCTCGGCCCTGGGATGGTACATATGCATTACGCACATTCAAAGTAGCCAACCGTTAATCGTGCGAAAATAGTGGGCCACACGATTATCACGTTTCAAAAACAGTAAGATTCCGATATTGATGCTGTCGACTACCTTTTATTAATTAGTTCTTTCATTGCTATTTATCCGCTTGCGACTCACGCAGATTTCATTCCAGATACTTATTCCTTGCCATCTTAGCTCTTCCAACGGAAAGGACAGCTAGCACATAACAAAATAACTGGTTGAAAGAACAGTCAGCAGATAGAGTAACAACAATTCTCACTTCACCATTAAACCTCATTTAATAATTGATCTGATGAGTGGAACGAGCGATGATCGTGTATTTTACCACGTTTTTAACGGTAGGCACTGATGCTCATTAGATTATCCTCCAAACCTTGCTTATGCTAAAATAAAATGGTGTGTGAATCCCTTTCCTTTACTAAACTTGACACTTGAATTACTCTTTACTTGACTAAACATGACACTTGAAATATTATTACGCGAAGGACCAATGAGGCCCCTCGGTATAACTGATGCTGGAATTACTTTATTTATTATCATCGTCAGTTGTATTTTTAACTTAATAACTAGGTATGCAACACTTTTAATTTGAATCGACAATCTAACAGTTTATATAGGTAGATGTGAAACATGACTCTTTTTTTCTCTCTCTTTTTTTTTTCTTGGTACGTGTGTGTGTGCGCGAGCGCGCGTGTGCGGATAGGAAATGTGAAACATGCTCAAAAGTAAGCATGTGAGAAAATTAGAAGCCACTAAGGTTAATTATTAAGCATCATTCAAAATTTAACTAGTGCACCTTTTTGCCCCCTCTTTTTTTTTGGTATTAGTAGTTTATACCCTTCTTATCTTTTGTAAGCTTGACACATCGGCGCATATAATGATTGTTTGTTGGCAAGAATTTTTTCTTCCATTTTAGTTATTCTTGCCATCTTGGCTCTTACAAACAAAGAACAGGGGGAAAAAAACAAATTTCTTCGCTCCTAATAGGACGAGACAAACATGGGGTAAAAAACAAATTGAAAAAGCTAAATTGATTTTATTTTGTTTAGACTATAATTACTTAATCAAATTGTTGCCGTTCATATCTAATTTCTCCGATGTATTATTTTTATTTTATTAAAACTTTCATAATTATGGAGAGATTCGAATTTTGGCATAATTCCAATCAATATGTTTCGCGGTCACTAATAATTGACTGAATTTTGATAATTATTCAACTACGATTTTCTTCTTGTTTCAAGAGTCTCTAAAATAACCATGTAAAATAATTTGCCCAGGTTTTTATTATTATTATTATTGAAGAATGAAACTTTCATCTTTATGAAAATTTGTTCTATTTTTTAGGCTACTAAAAATTTTTAATACCTATTTTATCTATTTTGTAAAATCAATAATATAAAATATTCATTGTTACATGAATAATAAGAAAGTTTTTGTTTACATACTAAATGACAATTCAATATATTTTTAAATTCAAATTGGTCAATTTTTTTTTGAGAAGCAAATTGGTCAATTTATTTATTAAAAAAATGTCACATTTAGCCAAGAACGTAGCCAGAGTTTGATTTAGCTGGAGCGCATTTAAATATCAAAAATTAAAAATTTAGTTAAATTATTTAGAATAACACATTTAAATTGGGGCAACATGAAATATTTTAAAATTGAGAGAGACGTTTCCGTAATTTGATATTTAACTGGGACACTTCCATAAATAACAAATAAAACACATATTTCCAAATAATCATCTGAATTTTTTTCAACAGCAAGCTGGGGCCCTATGTTGGATTTGTCCGTACATTTAGCCTCTATGATCCCGAATTTTCATTTTTTAGACGGTTTAACCCAAAGATAAAATGAGCCATGGGGCATAAAAAATTTATCAGCAGATTAAGTGGTAAAAAGAATTGTTAAGGGAGATGGAAAATTTATTCTTCTTTTATATTTATTAATTACTCAAATGATCTGAATTCACACAATGACCTTTGTAAATGAAATGCGTAATAGGAATGCCCTTTTATATTACTATTACAAAACTGATATTTTCCCGCATCAAATCCCGCATCAGACCCCAATATTAAATCAAGCGACACAGTTTCATCCATTTTTTTTTTGTCATTCTTCGTAAAATGAAGTCGTTTGGTTTAGTTACGGTCAACCCCAACTGCTCTCTCCCTTTCTTCCTCTTCCTCTTCGTTTCAGAATATCCCAAGCGACAAAACCTAACTGCAACTCTTAAGAGATCTCTCTCTCTCTCTCCCTGTTCCTCTTCGTTTCAGAATATCCCAAGCAACAAAACCCAATTGCACCTCTTGAGATTTTAAGAGTTGGAGTGATATATATGTGGGGCATTTTCAAGCTAATGACGTTCCAGGCTGACTTGTTGGTAATCTTAGTGAAAAAAACTTGCACATTGTAGCTGGTAGTCATGGCATCACATATTCTTTTTATTGTGTAATAATAATAGAACGGACAAATTTACTTTCCTTTTTCCAAGTAATTACGTATAAGCAATATTAGTTCAGAGAGTTGAACGTGTTTAGTGATGAAACTTCAATTAAAACGAATCAAGTTGAATGGCCAATCAATTTTAATCCTAAAATTTGAGAAATGCAGGCATGCAGCTATCATATTAAGATAAAAATTTTTTAAAAAATATACACAATTAGATGCTGGGTACGCCTGGTTATGCGTGATGGTGGCTGCCAGTTTAGGATCACATATGGTTGTGAAATGAAGGGGAAGAGAACGTAATTGTTTTATAGAGAAGTAGATCGCGAATGGCTATGAGATGAAGGGGAAGAGAAAGTAGTTTGGGGCTGTGAGACAAAGAGAAAGCAGTTCTGATATTTAAAGAGAAATAGATCGCGAGATTAAAAGGAAGAGAAAGCAATTTGAGGCCATCGTTATTTTTGCCTTAACCACGTCAAAACGACGTCGTTTTAGGGAGAATGAAAGTAACCAAAAAAAAAAAAAATTATTGAAATGGCATCGCTTGAATTGGCTTCGGGGCGTGACTAGCGGTAGGTATCATTTTCCTTACTATTTAGCAAAATTAAAGCAATGAAGTCGACAATTCACTTGCAGATAAATATCAGAATAAATTATTATTGCTATTAACTGATTAGTCGAAAGGCAGATTCTCGATATTATGAAATCGGAATCATAGTGAAACGTGATACATGTGAATGCCACGGGCCCCACGTGCGGCGCCCACCACGTTCGCGCGATTGACGGCTACGTTGTTTTTTTGGGAAAGGGTTGGCTACCTAAGCGTGTATAAATACCATCTCAGGGCCGAACCAAAAACTCACCTCACTCAAGTCTTTCAGCTACTTGCTTTCCATTGCATTACACCTGCGTAAGAGTTCTTTAATTTTCTGATTTGAAGAAATGGAAGCTATTTTTGCAGGTATATTTCTGGACAAGTTCACTTTGACTACAGCTTTGAATTCTTATATTTTATGATTATGTTTTTTAATATGAAATTTTTTATCAGGTGAGATCAAATGGTTGGACATATCTACTATGAAGGAGGGTGTTCCTATTTGGCCTTATTGGGATGCTATTTTTGTTGGTGAGACAATAAATGATAATCTTGATCTTCTTGAAGTTCCTCAATATGGGAGAAATCTTAATCAGACCGGTTAATTGGTTAAATACGAATTATTTTGTGTTGAGTAATATTATGCTTTCAAGAGTTTATATTTCATAAACGAAGTGTCGATGTGGCACTTCAAAATGCCATTTCATATAACTTTGTATGAAAGGCATACATGTAATGTGCAATATTTAATAAATAAGTATAGTGTTACTATTATTATTATCTAAATAAATGAAAGACTTGGACTACCGCAAGTGGTTTCATTCATAAGATGATCTCTTGAGATGTGTGAAAAATTTTTCTTTTATTGTGTCATGTACTTTAATTATCTTAATATTAATAAAAAGTTATTGTGTGTTAAAGTGTTGATTTATTATTATTGTTGTTGTTGCTATTTCTGTTATTGAGCAAAAGCACAGTAAATAAGATTTTTTTGGGGGGAGAAAAGGAAAAAAAAATTGGGAAGTTAAATGGCAGGACAAAGATTGAGCCTAGAAAGAAGTTGGCAAAGTAAAAATTTGAAAAAAAAAATGATTACAAGGAAACAAATATAGACGAGTAATGAAATCCTTTTTTTTTTAAAAAAAGTAATGATATGAGCACAAAGGGCAACACAATGGTGACATAAATAAATGGTACCATAGCGTGCCCTTTCAATTATCTTTTAAGACCGATGAAGTTGTGGTCGAGGTAATGAGGTAATTGAAGCTTCATGGTTTAGTCAAGAAAGAATGAGATGAGTGTACGGATTGAAATTGCAACAAAATAATGATTTTGCAAGTAATTTGTTTATTGTTTTAACAAAATATTTAGTTAAACTCGAAATCGCCAATGATACTTTAGTTCATTTTATTTTATTTTTTTTAAAAAATGAAGATGAATGTTTTGTTAAAGATAATACTTTTGTCATTTTAAAAATTTTAAAGTTAAAATTGTACCTATGATAAATAAAAGAATACATATGTATTTTTATAAATTTAAATTATCAGGAATAAAATAAATTTTATCATAAATCTCTTAGCACATTTTAACAAAGTTAGTCAGAAAATAACTACTTGATATAATTTAAGAACAAGAGGTGGTGCACAACTATCCATTGAAAATTTTTATGATTATTTTCTCAAAATGAGGAATGATATGGAGACTATAAATGATGACAGACTTCTGACAAAATGGCACCATGAGTGTCATTTTCAGCTTCTTCTCCACCTCCCCTCCCCTCCCCCCTTTTTCCTTATTAAAGTTCTATCATTTAAAAACACCTTTAAATATTATAATGAATAAAAAATAATTAAAAAAAACACCTCAAATTGCGAAAAGCAAATTTGATCGATGTGATAAATTATAATCTAATCTTTGCACCATTAGACTATGATACAATGTAATATTAGTTATAATTTTATTATAATATCATTATTAAAAAAAATTCTAATCACTTAGTTCTCGTACAGAAACAAGACTTAATCTTATATCTAAATTGATCGACTCAATTATTGTTGGCAGCTTTCATTAAAATCCATGATATAATTTATGTTGAAGAAATTTCTTAATAAAGAAAATTCAGCGATGTTAGTACAGAACACCGACGGAAAAAATACTGTCAGAGAAACCCTGGAACTGGTCGAGATGCGGGCTGCCTCTCAAAAGATGGAGTAATAAAAAAATTCTAATTCTCGGCGCCGGGAGAGATTCGAGAATTGGTAACTCAACGAGTGCCAGCTTAAATTCCTAAAATACGAACCTTACACTAATTACTATAATTTGGGAATAAGAAATTGCAATCAGTATCTAACCAGTTCTTACTGTATGAATCCCTTGACCACAGTTGACCATAATTTGGCTCTTCGGTGAATTTGTTTTACCACTCAACTTGATTGTAATCAATCACAATTGGTGTGTTTCCTATCAATATGTTTTATTGTCACTGATGGGTAATTACGTTTTCTTCATGTTTCACGAGTCCGTAAAATAACAATAAAAATTGTATTGCCTGCCCTGCGGCCATAACAATTTTTTTTTTAAAGTAATTAATCTGTTGATGAGAAGCCATCTCTTACCGTCATCATCATCATTTGGGTGATTAAGTGATGAAGCAAGTAACTAATTTCAACAGAACGCTATTTATTTATTTTTACTTGCACAATTATTTATGTTAATGAATTTACTTCAAAGAGTGAGACCATTTATCTTCATAAAATTATTCAGAATACCCATTTTCAAGTTAAAAAATTTAGAGAACCAATGCCCTACGAGTAAAAGGACAGCGTAATAAAGTTATATTAAATTTTAGTTCGAGCAGAGGGATGGCCTGACCTTGAAAATTTAAAGAATTTTTATTTACTTTATATCCTCTCCAAAATTTCAGAAATAACTATCAATTACGTTTTCTCTCCAAATTTTGAATCAATTTATTCTCTTTCAAGTTCCTACTTAATATATAACCTATTGAGCGACATCCAACACTTGAGATAACTAATAAATTAATCACGATTTGATCAACCATTGTTCAGCCAACCATTTCAAACTAGGTCGTCTGAATCTCAGTTTTTTTTTTTTTTGGAATGGATCCTGTGAGTAAATTAAAATCTGAATTCGATTAAAGAAATTCACACAATAACTCGCTCAACTCCGTGCTCCTTTTTTTTTTTTATTACAAGATTAAAGAAAATCTTGACTAGGTTAATAGAAGATTATGGAAACTTTTTTTGCGGGTATTTAGACTGAGTTCAGTTGAATGCCGTTTCTAATCCTTACATTATACTATATAAGTTATTTATGAATAAATTTTCTAATATGATGTTCAGGTAAAAAGTAAATACGATTTTTCCACTTTGAGTGGCAATTGGCGAGGACAAACTATCCTATTCTTCAAAAGTTCATCACCCCCTTTTAAACTGTTCACGTCTTCATCAAACAACAACGCTTCTCTCTCTCTGTCTCTTCAGGGTGTTCTCAAACCCTAGTTCGTTTTGCTTTTGATTTATTCTCTATACCTGTCGTTTTATTTGCTTTCTCTAATATTTGTCAAAGTTTAAGATTTTGTTCAAGGTCTCTGGGAGGTTCTAGGGTTCTGTCTCGTTCCGGATATGAGTGATTCTAAGGTGAGTTTTTTGTTTGGCTCTAGTGATTTATTTTTGGCTTTTTTGAATTTAATTGATGGGTTTTGGGATTTTTGTTTATTGGATGTGTGTAATATGTACTAGTTTGCTTCTTAATGAGTTTGTGAATTTGTTAAAGGTTGTGCTTTTGGATTGAATATTTGATTAACTCATTGCTTTTGCGGGACTCAGTGGATGAACAATTTGGCTTTTATCTGCTTGTATTATGCAAACTAGTGCTTCTATGAATCGGAATTTTGAAACTTACCCCTACAATCAGACAATTGTTGGTCTGTGCTGTGAGTAAATTTTTTTTTTTTTTTGTGTTCAAGATTTACTTTTTTTGGAAGCTTTATATATAAGGAATCCTAATAATTGCATGCATCAGGAATACTAGTTGGTTTATGTTTAGAAGATCATTGGCATTATTGTATCAGGAAGAATAGTTTATATACTCGTGGAAGATCTTTGACATTATTAATGGTCTACTGCTTGTTATTGGTTTTGTCGTGGTTATTATAGGTAAATTGTGATCAATTATTATTATGTTTTTTTGGTGGTTATTCACTATCTTCATTTTCCTTTTGTTATTTGTTTTTGGGTCATTTACTGAAGATGAAACCACGTCATGGCTGCAAAGCCAATCATCTGGGTGTGTGAAAAAGCCTGTTTCATCTCAGAGAGCTGAAAAACCTGCTGAAGATAAAGAGTTGCTGTTTGGTTCTTTGAATTTTGGAACTGGAAGTTCTTTGGTTGGTACGACTGGTGAACCAAATGGAAAGTCAGTTGTTGCTAATGGGCAAGTTGTTTTCCAGCCCTCAACCACGCTTAAGCATTTGGTTAAGCTGGGTCCTAATTTCCTACGTTGGATTCGTACATGCGCTTTAGCGTCTACGACGTTCCCCCCCCCCCCCCCCTTCCCTTCTTCTCTTCTCTTCTCTTTCTTTTCTTTTTTCTTTTTTTTTTTTCTCAAAGGCGGTTTAAAACAAATATAAAGTAAGGTATAAAAAATTTTATCAGAAAATTAACTGGTAAAATAATTTTTAAGGGAGATCGAAAATTTATTCTCCTTTTATTTTATTAGTTAACCAAATGATCTAAATTCACCAAATGCTTTGTATCAATACATATTAGAAATGCCTTTTTATACTGACACCAAATCACTGCTTATAGATTCTTTTTTTTTTTTTTTTGGAAAATATAACATTAAGCAAAATCAAAGCAATGAAAATCTACAATTCACTTGCAGATAAATATCTGAATAAATTATTATTGCTATTAACTGATTAACAGAAAGGTAGATGCTCGATGTTATGAAATCGGAATCACTGAAACGTGATGATAGCTGTGTATGCCAAATGCCACAGGCCCCACGTGCGGCGCCCACCACTTTCGCGCGATTGACCCTCGGCTATTTGAATGTGCATAAACACCATCTCAAGGCCGAACCAAGAACTCACCTCGCTCAAGTCTCTCAACTACTTGCTTTCCATTGTATTACACCAGCGAAAGAGTTCTTTAATTTTCTAATTTGAAGAATGGAAGTCGATTTTGCAGGTATATTTAAGGACAAGTTCACTTTAACTACAGCTATAAATTCTTTATATATTAAATTATATAAGTATTTTATGATTATATTTTTTAATATCAAAATTTTTATCAGGTACGAACAAATGGTTCGATATGTTTGCTACGGAGGAGAGTTATTTTACTTGGACAAAGTATAGTATTCTTGTTGATGAGACAACAAATGATGATTTTGATTTTCTTAGAGTTCCTCAATAAGGAAGAAACCCTAACGAGACTGGTTAATTAACTAAATATGAGTTGGTTTGTATTGGCTAATACTATACTTTTAAGAGTTTGTCTTTTTGTAAACAAAGTGTTGATGTGGCACCTCAAAATGCCATGTCATATCACTTTGTATGAAAGATATATATGGAATGCTCTTTACTTAATAAATAAGCATGGCATTGCTCTTTTGCATCGTGTAAATAAATAAAATACTTGTAATATTATTAGTGGTCTAATCAATAAATAAGATGATCTCTGGAGATATGTAAAAAAAATTTCTTTGATTGTGTCATTGCACTTTCAATTTTCTTAAAAATAAAAAGACTTTATTGTGTGTTAAAGTGTTACTTTTTTTTATTATTAGCAAAAGCACAAGTAAGTAGGAATTTTTTTGGAGAAAAGGGGGAAAAAACAAACAAAAAAGTTAAATGGGAGGACAAAGATTGAGCAAAGAGGCTTAGCAAAATTTAAAAAAAAAATGAAAAGAAGAAGAAATGAAGAAACAAACAAAAATGAGTGATGACATAAGCACAAAGGGTAAAACAATGTTGACATAAATAAATGGCACTCTAGCATACCCTTTTGATTATCTTTAAAGACTAATAAGGATAAGGTTGATGTACTGAGGTAATTGAGGTTTCGTGTATTATTCAAGAATGAAATTCTTATCAACAATAGTTGTTATCTAAAATTTGACATTAAGCTTAAAGGTCATGTTCAATCTTTTAGGTACATATTTGATAGTGAACTTACGTAATTATGTTGGGACAACCATTATAAGTTGTAGTTTGAAAGGTATAAATGCACTAATATGACGTGCGATTTGCGCTGAACCCTTAGCCAAACTCTCTTAGGAGACGTTACCGATAACGAAATACGTTATAAAATAGACTAGTATAGAACTAATAACCATAACAAGCTCGAAAGAGACTCAATACTGTCTTATAGTATGCATGTCCACTATTGAGTTAATGGCAAGATTTATATTTTTTGATCTGGCGGCTAATCTAGCCTAAGCCCATTAAACCTTCTAGAAGACTCGTGGAAACCTTAATTTTTGCCTAGCTCTATTGCTATTCTTATAAAGCAGATGCTCAGCAACTAAGAAACCTTATTTAGGATACAAATACTAGAATCCTAACCCAATAAGGAAAAAGCATTCATTTTATTCTTAGAAGCGGAAAGAATCCTCAAAAGCCTCCTTTACAGTATAAGTATTCATGTTATCTTATAGGAGTAAGGTTTCTAGTTCCAGCTAATTGAGTTTATCTTCAAAACCTATAAATATAACACTTCATACACTATATAGGTATGCTTAACTGACCATTAAGCATTCACCAATGTCCTAATAGTTGTTTAGTAATCTAAACACCCTTTAAACAATAACCTTTGCAACTATCCATCCTATTTGTTCAAGGAAATGTCTTCTTCTTGATAAGAAACCCATAATTTAGATTTCTTCAATTCCAAGAAACCCTAAACTTGTGGTACTTGCAATCACATTGCTATTAAAACACATTCTTTAACTTAAAACAATCATTTTTTCTTAGTGAAACATCTTTAAAACCTCAAGCATTAACCTTAAATCCAATTAACTATATTACAACAATATTCTTGAATTCACTACTCAAATCCTTTTGCTCTTACAACCAATGTCAAAACCACTCTAAACACCATTTAATCACAGTTCCAAGGTTCCAATCATCCTAGGATTCCATAGCCTTAGATTAAGACTTTTTCCTAGATTTTCATAGTATTAGTCACTAAAATAGGATCTTAAACCATGGTTCTTCATTATTCATAGTCAAATTTACAGCAGATGCCATTATATTTGGACAAAGATCCGATATTTAACAAGCCAATAATATACAAAACTTTAACATATTCAAACCTTATGAATACCTAAATAATCTTATGGACCTTACTCTTTAAACTATCATCATAGATAAAGCTCAAAACTTACTTTTGATTGAAGAAGGATTGTCTCCTACCAATCTAGGGAGAGCACATGGATGGCTTAAAATCCCAACAAAATAATAATTTTGTAAATATTTTTGTTTTTTCTTTGGACAAGGATATTTAGTTAAACTTGAAATTGCCAATGATACTTCAGTTCATTTTCTTTTTAGAAAAGAATTAATGATAAAATTTTGTGTTAAAGGTAATACTTTTATCATTTTTAAATTTCAAAGTTAAAATTGTGCCTACAATAAACAAAGGAGTAAATGTGTGCTTTTATAAATTTAAATTATCAGGCTTAAAATAAATTTTAACATAAATTTCTTAACATACTTTAACAATGTTAATAGAAAAATAATTACTTGATACAATTTAAAAACAATAGGTGGTGCACAACTATCGATTGAAGTTTTTTTTATGATTATTTGAACTTTTAACATCTGTGAGGTGATTTTAAAAGCACATGTTCTCAAAATAAGACCAGAAATGATGACAAATTTTTGACAAAATGGCACCGTGAATGTAGTTTGCAGCTTTTTTTTTTTTTTTTAACCCTTCAAATTTCTATCATTTTAAAACCCCTTTAAAATGCTATAATGAATCAAATAATAAAAAATAAAAAGGTTAATAACACTTGGGTGACACATATTTTAATACATTTTAAAAAGATAATATATTTTTTAAAAATATTCAAATAGTTGACAAATTGTTAATTTTTCCATTCATTTTAATGTAAACAGTAAATTGTATATAAAATCACATTTTGACCTAGAATTAATTATAAAATAATATTTTTATTCCTAAATTAGTTACAAAATATGTTTTTTCACCTATACAATTATTTTTATTCTTTAAATAAAAAATTATAAATTTTTTATCTAAGTGTAATTAATGGACTTTTTTTTGTTGGTTAAATCAAAGAAATCTTTTAAAAAATTTTTCTTGCTGAATTAAACTTTACTTTTAAATTTAATAAGAAAATTTTGTTTGATTCAACAAAATTTTTCTTTTAAAAAAATTTTGTGTGATTTAATAAAAAACCGTTAATTACATTTACAAGTATTTTTATTATTTTATTTAAAAATAAAAAATAATTTTTATAGCTAACTTAGGGATCAAAATATCATTTTATAACTATTATGGGGGTAAAGACATCATTTTTTAAATTAATTTTAGAGCCAAAAAGTCATTTTATATTTAGTTACAAAGTTAACAAAAAAGTGAACAATTTATCATCCTCTTCAGTATTTTTTAAAAATGTATTGTCTTGTAAAAATTTATCAAAATATTGTCACCCCAAGTGTTAATTAACTAAAAAAAATGTATCCCTAAATTGCCAAAAGCAAATTTGATTGATGTGAGGAATTGTAATCTCACCTTTGCATGATCAAATCATAGCCTATGCAATACTAGTTGTAGTATACTTCTAATATCAATATTAGAAAAAAAAATGGTTACATAGTTCCATTACACAAATAAGACAAAATTTTAATTCTAAATTAATTGACTCAATTACTATTGACAGCTTTCGTCGTTATAGATGACATAATCTATGTTTAACAAGTTTCTTAATAAAGAAAAATTCAATGATGTTACCAATAGAACACCAATAAGTGTGTGTATGTATTGTTAAAGAAACGCCAGCATAAATTCATAAAAATTAAGAGTTTGCTTAGTTCCTATATTATGAGTTACTATTTGTATAGTTTTTATATTTTTAAAAATAATTCAAAATATCATTGTTATTGAACTATTGATACTATGTCATTACTTTTTATTTCTTTTAGCTTATTTTCACGATATTACTTTTTTATAATAAACATAAACTTTTTGAGCATTGATAACAAGAAAATTTAAATTATTAATTTAACCTAAAAAATAAAATAAAAAAGAATGTATATTGAAGAAAATTAATATATTAACTTTTCAGCATACTTAATATATATTTTTTTCTTACTATTTTGCTTTTGAGCTTAAATTGGTAATTTAAATTTCTATTAATGTCTTCAAAAAAGAAACATCAGTGTAAGAGGATAATATTGTAACAATAAGTCAAAATGAACAAAAAATAATGACAGAAATATAATAATTTAACAGTAGAAATATTTTAGTATATTTTAAAAATATAAAGACTAAATAAATACTAATCTCAAAATATAAACACTGAACAATATTTTACCGATTGATAAAATATAAACCATCCATAAAACAACCAAGCTCAAGCCAATTCCCATTGTATGAATCCCTTAGACCATAGTTAACCATAATTTGGCCCTTTGGTGAATTTGTTTTACCAATCAATTTGATTGTAATCAATTATACTTGGAGTGTTTTCAATCAACATGTTTGGTTGTCACTGATGCATAATTACGTTTTCTTCATGTTTCACAAGTCCGTACATTAACAATAAATATTATATCGCCTGCCCTGCGGCCATAATAGTTTTTTTAAAATTAATTAATCTATTGATGAGAAGCCATCTATTACCATCATCATCATCATCATTTGGGTTATTAAGTGCTGGCAAATAATTTGAACATAACGTTATTTATTTGTACAATTACTTATGTTATTGAATTTAATTTAAAGAATTAGACTATTTATTCTCATAAAATTACTTATGATACTCATTTTCAAGTTAAGAATTTTAAAGAATCAATATCTTAAGAGTAAACGACAATGTGATATGCTTGTTTAAATTTTAGTTCGGATAGAGGTAAATTTGTATCCATAAAGTTTCTCTCTATATTCATTTTCTCAAATGGCTGACCTTCAAAATTTAAAAGATTTTACATTTACTTTGTATCCTCTATAAAATTTCAGAAATAACTATCAATTACATTTTCTCTCTAAAATTTTGAATAAGTTTATACTCCTAGTTCTTACCTAATATATAAACTGATGTGCGACATCCAACTCATGAGATGATTAATAAATTAATTATGATTTAATCAACCATTGTTTATCCAACCATCTCAAACTAGTCTTTTTGGATTCTTCAATTAAAAGCTCAATCGGATTGAAGAAACTCATGCAATGACTCGCTCAACTGTGTGCTTGTTTTTTATTACACGACAAGGATAAGGGAGAAAAATCTTTTCTGGATTAATAGAAGATTATGAAAGCTCCTTTTGCACGTATTTAGACTAAGTTCACTTCAATGCCATTTCCAATCCTTACATTCCACCATATATGTTATTTATGAATAAATTTTCTAACATGATGTTTAGGTAAAAAGTAAATACGATTTTTCTACTCGCAAGCACAAATTGTCCTATTAGAAAATGGAAGGGCTCATTTTTTTTTCATTCGGTTGAGAGTAGTGTTATTGATGAGATAATGTTGATCAATATAGGAGAATCTTAACCACAGTGATTAATTGGCTAAATTTGAATTGTTTTCTATTAAGTAATATTACTCATCCAATAGTTTGTATTCATATTATAAATAAAATGATGATGTGACATTTCAAAATGTTCATTTTATATTACTTCCTATATAAAATATGACATACAAACTTTATGAGTTTAATGTTACTTTGTGTTAAACCTAAATAAATGAAATGAGAAGTAATATTGTGATTAATCAATTGTACGATTGTTGGTTTGTTTCAACAAATAATATTATGATATCTCTTGAGATGTATAAGAGATTTTTTCACTTAATATCATTTGCCCCTTTTTTTCTTAAAAAAAGATTAGTTGACTGAATTTTATTTTATATTTTTTGCCCAACCTCACGGGAAATTCATTGAAAATGAAAAAAGAAAGACACCGTCGGATAATTGATACGTATAGAATTAAGCTCATCTGAGATACGTGGGCAGAGTTGAAGACCTGAAAGGCACAGAACGAAAACCATCATCATGTTGTTCACAAATCACAACATTGTTCTTAGGAAACCAATAAGGGCTTATATGAATAAAATGAAAAATTTATATTTGAGAAAAATAAATGATGGAAATTGAGGGAACTTCACGAAAATCCTTCCGCACACACGATCCCTCTAAATTCTAAAACCCTACATTTTCTTTGACTCCAAACAAAAACCCTGGAACCTATTTTCTCCATCCCAATTCAAAATGGTTTTCAGTTCAATTCTTCGGAAATCGGCCTCTTCTTTGGCCCCACTCGCTATTCGACTTACTCGACTTAACAGAAATTGCCACTCTGCCATCTTCACCGCTTCAAAAACACTCTATCAGAAGCCAAATTTTGACCCTTTTGTGCCGAATCTTTACTTCTCTACGGCTGCTGAGACTAGGAAGCCCGGGTCTGATGACTCTCTTCTCCGAATCATTGACTCGGAAATCAAGTGTGCCGCGGAAACTGACGATCATGACCGGGTGAGGAAATTTCCCTTCGTTGCTGAGATATTAGTGGAAACTAAAAAAAAAAAATTAGAATTTTGATGAGGGTTTTGTTTCTCTTGGGTTTTAATTCGTAAAAAAGCTTTTTTTTTTCCTGTTTGATTGCTATGAAAGAAATTTGAAGGTTTTGTGGTGTTTTTGGATTTAGAAATTAAAGGAACTCGTATGGCATTTTTTATTTGAGTTGGAGTGAATGTTAATGTTCACCAAGGAATTGCTATTTAATTGCTGAGAAAATGAACGAAAATTAGAAGCTAATTAAGTTAAATGTCATATTTTCCTATTGGGTGGTGCTTTTTGCCCTGCCTGAATAGTGAAGGTTGTCTTATCAGTTACAACAATTGGTAGCAAGCTTTTTTCTCCTAATTTGTATCATTTCCCAAAATTTCCCCTTTTGACTGAAGGGAGGAGATTGCTATCTTTAGTTACCAAAGAAACTTGTGATGTGAATGGTTTTGTTCCTTTAGAGTTCTACTAGTTTCCAATAACAATGGCTGTCGTGTGTTTGAGTTCTCTTGGTTTGCAGGGGCAAGCTTTTGTGCCGGTTCACATGTTGCCCACATTGGTGCTATAAGAAAACTTTCATCCCTACAATCACAACTTCCTTTGTTACTGTTCTTTTAATTGTTTTTCCCATGACTACATGATGGTTTATTTATTTATTTATTTTTTCTCCTTTGGGTAGTGTGCTCTTACTTTGTTTTATGATGAATAGGTTGAAGAGACTCCCAGTGGCTTTCCTTTCAAAATTGAAGACAACCCCGGACTGCAAACCATAACACTGACAAGAGAGTATGAGGGTGAACTTGTTAAAGTGGAGGTCCAGATGCCTGATCTTGTTACTGGTGAACAAGCCGAGGCTGTTGGTGACGACAATGATATGGAAAGGCCCAACCAATCTAGCATCCCCCTGGTTGTTACTGTCACTAAGACTAGTGGAACCTCTCTCGAGTTCAGTTGTGTTGCTTATCCCGATGAGATTTCAATTGATAGCTTGGCTGTTAGAAAGACAGAAAATTTGGAGGACGAAGCTGGTTATGAGGGGCCTGACTTCCAGTAAGTTGTGCATAAATTTTTCATCAATGATTTATTATTTTTACTTATAGATGCAATATGAGTTTTCTCCTCTTTGTCTTTTGAAGTGATTTGGATGAGAACCTGAAGAAAGCTTTCCACAAGTACTTGGAGATTCGAGGAATAAAGCCGAGCACAACAAATTTCTTGTTCGAGTACATGCTGAACAAAGACAGCCGTGAATATGTGATTTGGTTGAAGAAACTTAAGGACTTTGTTGAGGCTTAGGCTTTCCACATGAAGTAGCTTTAGTTTTTTGGTTTTGTAAGTACTGTTAATGCATTCATTTGCTTACCTATTAAATGCACCGGTTATAGTTTGAGGAACTTGTTATATCTTGTGATTTAAATGGTAGGTAATTGTTCTGAAGTATGTTTAGATTAATATTGGCAGGAGGTCTCGATAAAATCTTTTTAATTGGCGTTCAACAATCAAGGTTGAGAAATACGTTACTCCTGAACTGCTCTCTTTTAATAATGAGTTTTCTAACTCCTGTAATCATCGACAATATACTGTCAGAATGCACTTGCATCATTAACGATAATTATCTAAGTGAAAGAACGGCGTGTTCCAAAAAGGATCTGTAGTGTATACTGCTAAGCTAAATTAATGTCGGCAAGCTGGAAATCGATACAATTTGCTTATTTCAAGAGGGGGCAGTGATTCTCTAGCTACAGATTCAGAAGTCAAAGAGATTTCTGCGCCGCCAATATAACTCTGCATTACGAGGGTCTGTCTTCAAAAGAAAAAGAGAAAGAAGGGGGGGGGGGGGGGGGTCGTGGTTGTTTTGCAGCAAGAGCCCATAAAAATCGCTTCTTTTCTGCATGTTGTGTAACTTTTGGTACATACAATCAGGACTCAATATTTACATCCTCATGGATGTATTCGACCCCTTTATCACCATCCACCACTTGCCCGCTTCCTTTGAGAATCCTGCATATTTAACGAAGCAACAATAAGTCACAACCAAACGGGCATCTTGCCTTATTTCTAAGCAGTCTGTATAGAAACGTCTAATATATTCTTATGTCAGCTACTTTGCGTACTCACTTGAAATCAGACCAGTTTGATCATGCGATAACAAAAAATAGAGGCTCATGTTGCAATAACTGAATGCTAACCGTCAACAAACAACATATGTGAATGTCAAAAATAATTATATTACACTTTTTTTCATCTAATGTAATCATGGTGTAACTAGATAAATGTTCTAATAATTGCACCCAAAGGCATGGCTGAGCGGCTTTCAAAGGCTTTATTTTGTTGACCGCTAAAGTTTAGGGAAGGTAGGGGCTTAAAAAGCTGCTCCCCGCCTTTAATTAAAATAAATAAATAAATGCTGTAATATACGGAAGAAAAGAGAGAACAAGTGCTACTATATGAATAACTATATTAACATCGTTAGAAAATTCATACCATCTTGTAGTTAACAATCCTTCAACTCCAACTGGACCCCGAGCATGAATCCTGCTCGTGCTTATGCCAACCTATCAGATACCAAAGAGAATCAGCCATGTAAGCTAGGTTCTTTAACATATTAATAAAAATCATCTAATAACTGGCAATGGATAATATACCTCAGCACCTAGTCCAAATCGAGCTCCATCACAAAATCTTGTGCTTGCGTTGTGAAATACAGCCGCACTGCAAATGTAAGAACCAACTCAAATTACACTGATACAAACTTTAATGATTCATTTTGGACCGTGAATAAGGGTAGATGATTTGCAAAGAACAAAACAGCAATTCAAAATTTTTATTCCTATTGTTGCCTCCAAGGGAACCATGTAAATTAACGACATAAATTCTGAGGGCCTGTTTGCAGTTGTTTGTTCCTTTTTCTTAGGCTAGTGATTCCGTTTCAAAATAGCTGTGGATTAAAAAGCCAAAGCACTTCAATACCAAATGAGCCGCAGACAATCGAATCATTCTACCTGTCCACTTGGCGTAGAAAAATTTCTGCAGCTTCGCTGTCATTTGTAATGATGCAATCAGTGTGGCCACTGCAGAAGGGAACAAAAAAGATGTAAGACTGTATCGGAGATGAGAACCCAAATGTGATCTAAAAGGAACTGCAACATGCCTTCCATGTTGATGTATATGACCAATGGCTGCATGTACGTCATCCACGATTTCAATAGTGCATGCCATTGAGTTGTACTCGTGATGAAATGAATTTGGCTCAGGAATATTCAGCAAGGAGCTTGCCCTTGGTCCACCATACAAAGTGACACCTTCAAAAGAAATGGATTGGTTACCATCCATTAACATTCTTCTGATTGTAGAATCTGAATTGAAGTTTTTCTTAAAAGTTCCGTTTAAAAAAATAAAAAAATAAAAAAAAGAAGAGAGATTAGATTTATGCAAATATGGCAAAAATTTACATGCAAAAAAATTGGATAATAGACAATTAACAAAGCTATTTTGACATGTAGTGAAATTGTATTGGAGCAAACTGATTAATCTAACTAATCAAAACTTTGCATATCTTTGAGAGACTTGGTACAACTAGAACGGCGAGGTGAGGAGTGACAATTTCTTTTGCAAGGGAAAGCTTTACCTTCAGAGCGAAGATTATCAATAAGCTCATTGAAGCCTGTAGGCACCAAATCCTGGTGTATAAGAAGTGTTTCCTGACAAGATCCAAGAGAGCAACACTCAGAGATAACACCTAGTATTATGAAAAAAAAGCATTGCCTCCTGAAAATCTATACTTGTAATTATATTGAGGAGCTTTATCAGAAATATTATCAACAAATACATAAAACAAATTACCATTGCATTACAGGCTGCAGGGTAATCTATTTTTGCATCCAAGACGATTTGCTTCGCCATATCCATATCAGCAGACTTATCAACATATATATGGCAAATTCCATCTGAGTATCAAAAATGCATTGGTTTTACAACATCCAACATTTTGTTCTTGCATAAAGTATTACTAGACTAGAGCAAGCTTATACAGAACAATAAGATTCCATCCGTATTTTATCTCACCGGCATGGCCCAGAACAGGAATTTTAGTCGATTCCTTGATTTCAGAAACAAGTCTGTTGCTTCCTCTTGGTATTACAAGATCTATAACATCATCAAGCTGGCACAAAAATGTAAAAGCTTAGTTTTAGTTATCATTCTCAAAGTTAAACTGCTTTAACATCGGTCATCAATGTAAATCTATACCTTAAGCAAATCTGGGATCTCCTCTCTTGAAGTCACTAGTCCAATAAGTGTTCCACCAACATTTTCTGGAATGGCTTCAGTAATTATCTATAAATATAACAAGGACTCAGAAACTTTAGGAACAGATTCATTCAATATATTGCTGGGCAACCATTTAACTTTGAGAAATAAAACCTTGTGCAGAATTGCATTTGATCGTTTAGCCTCCTTTCCCCCTTTCAATAAAAGCCCATTCCCACTTCGGATTGCCAATGCAGCTATCTGTAGCAAGAAAAAAGGAATCCCATGAGCAATAAGGCACCATACGTAAAGCAGATACAGATACATCAAGAAGGTCCACACATCCAACTGAACTGAATAAAGTCATAATCCAATCAAAATTTATTCGTATGAGTTCATTAATTACTTGGCATCTTTGCAAAAAGACAAAATTAAAAAAAAAAATAACATAGAACGTACTTACATTGCAAAATATATATCTTGAAGTCTAATTAACATAGCACAATTTTTTCACACATGCAGAGGAATTGGCATTTATTTTCCAATTATACCACCCATAATAGAAGGACAAGTAAAGGAGTATATATGAGTAATGAATCAGCTCAAAAAATATTTGTGCAATAAATGATATTAATAAGTGAAAGACAATGTTCGTGAAAATGATTTTACATGTCACTGAAGAGAGTAAGAGCCAGCAAAGAGATGACAAAATTATCTTCTTGTCACCACCTTAAACATATAATAATTCTGATCATATTTACCTGCACTAGTGCATCAGGTCGAGATTCAAAAACAATCAAGAGAACACCCAAGGGACATGAAGTTTTCTCTAAGAGGAGTCCATCTGCAAGCTGTTGGCAAAAAATAATCAGGTACGTCTCATATCAATGTTCAAGAGATAGGATTATGACGGTCTGGAAAATCTCAGGGACAGACGGTAGACTATCTATGAAACTGAAGTACGCTGGCTCTTTACAAGGCGTTGAAGTCAAGATTGGCACTAATATTGTGCATTTATTCTAAATTCCCAGTCTGTCCATCTCTTGGTATCCCATCACAAGACTAAAGCCCTGGATTTAGTATACCTACAAATATATTGCTTACCTGGGTTTTCTTCAGAATATGACCAATGGGGTCTTCCATGTTTGCGAGCATACGAACTGAGTTCGTGAGACTTGAAATCTGTCAGGTACAGTAAACTTCAATCAAAAAGGAATTTGTGCCATTTTGAGAAGAAAATAGAAATGAGTACACTATAACCTAATTAGTTACAAATGAAATGGAGCTTAGCAACAAGAACTAGAAACAGCCAACGTAGCAGCAATGCCTTGCCTTCCCAGATTTCAAAGCCAGCCGTGATAGCAAGGGCTTCTCATATCCCTCCTGTTCTGCAGCTGCTACATCAGCTTCATTTTCTTCCATGATCAATTTTTCGTTAGCTTCTAAGGCATCAGCTATGTCTAGCAATATCTTTTTCCTATCTTCAGATGACATGGCCTGTCAAACAAGATATTACTCAGTCTTGTTTCCAAGTTAAGAAGGAAGAAATGGCACCTCCAATTGCAATTTTCCCATCCAACATAAACTTACTAAACTTTGGATTTGTGATGCAATTCAATGTTACCTGAAGTCGTCTGGAACTTTCCCTCGCTGCCACTGCCATTTCACGTGCACCAACTTCATTGAAAGGGTCCAAAATATGTGCATCTTGATGAAAAAGGGTACCAATACGCTCTCCTTGCAGAACTTTCAGTATATTTTCAGCAGAATACCCACTTCAAAAGCAAAATAAAGAAATTATTCCGCTTGTCATATTTCACACTTAAGTGAAACCTATGCATCAAATTCACATGGTAATATCTTTTGATATGAAAACTGTCATCTTCATTGTCCTATTTTGGAATAAACTATAATACAAGAGAAAACCATACCTTGTGATAACCACAGGGATGCCAGCATACGCTGCATTCACTGCAGCTTTAACTTTGGCAGTCATGCCCCCTCTTCCAACCCTAGACTTGTCCCCAAAAGTTATTTCACCTTGATGCCTTTCCTTAACATATGTATCGATTAGCTTTGACTGTGGGTCATTTGGAGGGCCACTATAAAGACCTTCTACATCACTCAATAGAATGAGAAGATCAGCTTTTAACTCCAAAGCCAGAAGGGCTGCTAAGCTATCATTATCCCAAAATATACCGGAAGAATCCTGCAACGCGTGAAACGTTACCAGAACTGTGTTTTAGTACATGTATTAATTACAGACACAAACTTGGTAGCAGTGAAACTATTGCAACCATTTTGCAGGTTCTTTTTTCCACAATGGCTGTAGGATTATTGAGTTCTCAACTAGAGAGCCCCTGCTTCCTGATTGTTACTAACAGGAAAGATCATAATTAATTTTAATACAGTACAACATAGCCAAATGAAAAAATAAATTAAGCAAAGCAAACCCAGGTAACGAAAGGAAAGGTTCCCACAATGAAAAGTGACTAGGATGTGAAAGATACCTCATATGGAGCTTTCCTGGTACTCACAGCATCATTTTCATTAAAAACGGGAATCACCCTCAGAGACAACAACGATTTCACTGTTTCACTAAGCTGAATTCTAAATTCTTTGTCTCTAAAATCATTATCTGTTACTAGGAGCTGTGCGGATGTCAGATCTAGCTGCAGTGTTGAAGAAAAAAATAATCATTATTAAATCAAAAATCAAGGACCATATTGATTTGCAACAATTTTTTTTAAAAAAATATTATGGAAACAAAAACAGAACATCTCCAAACCACTACGTGAGCTGGCTCAAAAAATGCTGCAAAAAGTAAAGAAATAAACAATAATTACCTCAGCAAATAGCGTATCATAGAGAGCCATGATAGAATTTTGGCCGACAGCTGCGCATGCCTTCCCATCAAGCTCAATTTGTGGTTTTTGGAGATCAGCAAAGCTGTAAGATATGAATAACTAATGAATACATAAAACCATTTTCGTTAACTTAATAATGGAAACTTTTAGTTAGGAAC
This sequence comes from Aegle marmelos, assembly GCA_030449875.1. Classification (NCBI taxonomy): domain Eukaryota; kingdom Viridiplantae; phylum Streptophyta; class Magnoliopsida; order Sapindales; family Rutaceae; genus Aegle; species Aegle marmelos. Next base: position 26,321,512 of record JASUUL010000143.1, read on the forward strand.
CCTCTTTAACATAATGTTTAAAAATATCAGCAAAGTCCAGCAGCAATCCCCACAATAAAAAGTGGCATGTGCACCGATTTTTCAGGTCACTAAAATCATAATGTGCATGAAGAATCAAACAACATCCAAACACAAATGCCTCTAATTCGTATATCCCCATGTTAATAAAAGAACGCTGGAAAGGTAAGGAAGGATAAGAGAAAGACCTGCTGTTAATTAATCTCCTGTATCTAAGCCTTTGGCGACCAAGGCCAACAGCACCTGATGACACCAAAATAACCTCGTATCCTTGTGAATTCAATTCTTTAATCTGCAATGACATTTAGAACTCTAAAATCAATAGGAACCACACAAGCTATATAAACAAGGAACACAAAAATTTTATGAGGAGCTTGCAGTACTATAAATCTATACAAATGACAGGCTAAACATGCCTGCTCACAAAGAGCTCCTAGTCTTCCGAGTGCTAGTCTTCCATCACTTCGGGTAACAACAGCCGTTCCAACCTTCAGTTGTAAAGGCAGAATTAGTAAGCATGTGAAAGAGAAAAGAGAAAAGGGCAAAAAAAAAAAAAACTTACGCAAAAATAATAAATGAAGTGAAAGAGAAAAGAGAAAAGGAAAAAAAAAAAAACTTACGCAAAAATAATAAATGAAGTGAAAGAGAAAAGAGAAAAGAGAAAAGGAAAAAAAAAAACTTACACAAAAATAATAAATGAACACATAAATGTAATGAAAATGACAGAGAAGCTCCCTCTTTTATAACAAACTGTAGCGATTGCTACGACCCAAAAACAGATCAAAAACTAGATTTCGATATTGCATTCCAGAGACAAGATTTTGAATAAGTCATGCAGACGCTCTCAACAAAACCATCTTCTCATCATGCCATCAACCAAACATGCATGCCATTTGTTCCCCTACCCCGCCATTTTTAAATTATGTACAAGAGAAAAAAAAAAGGAAAAGAAAAGAAAAGGAGTCCATAAACTGCATGGAAACCAATGAAACACCAAAAAAAAAAAGAAAACAATAAGAGGGTGATGAATGCAATGAAAAAGAGAAAAAGAAAAGTGATGATGTGAACGAACCTTAACAACAATACGCTTGACATCTTTGACAAACACTCGAGAGGAATCCATGGTGCTGACCGTGTTCGTATCTCGCTCAGTCCCAGGACAACACGATTCCGCATAACAGAAACCCCGCCGGGTTGTTTAAAAGATTTTATTTATTATCCTTTATTTTTTTTTCAAATTTTTACCCCATAAGTGGTGCTCAACTCAACCAACCTGAGGCTAAGAGTTTGTATCATCAACCAAACAAAGAGACAAAAACGTAAAGACATCAACCTGTTTAGTGATGCTTTTTTAATAGTTTATTCTATTTGCGATGCTTAAGCAAATAATGAAATGCCACGTAAATGGGGAAGGCCTGGAGATATAAGCGGCGTGGCGAGTGAGTATTGGTGGAAGAGAATAACCGGAGGATTGGGAACCTGATGCAAGCACGGTGGGAGTTTGTGTCGCATTTGAAACGGTACGCGGCGCATGCAGATGAAGTTTTGGGGCTACACGACAAAATAAGTTGAGAAGTAAAAACATGTTTTTTTCTCTTTTCTTTTTTTTTTCCCCGAAGAAAAGTTTTAATTAATTAATTAATTATCTCAAAAGTCGGAGTTGAGATCCGTGTCGTGCGGCAGGTCAGAGGTACTTAGACATTATTTTAATAATATATTATTATCGCTGAAATTTATAATTTTGCGGAGGGAGTGTCGTGTGTAGGGAATTAATTTATTTGTTGTTGTTGTTCTTGTTATTGTTGTTATTATTATTATTATTTTGGGGTTTCTTTCCCTTCAACTAATTCTAACTTAGGATTCGATTTTTGTGGAGAGATTCTTTTAAAGAAAATATTGTTGGGTGTAAATGTAATGGCCCGTGCCTGTTAGTCAATGGCCTGTTACCTTACTTTGTTATTCATGCATGCGACGAGAGCTTGATTGAATACATGGCATGAGCTGATTCTGTTTCCCTCATACTCAGAAATAGATTCAGACTTTTTACGATGCACGATTAACTCTCTCTCTTTTCTAGCTATGAAATATTTCAAATGAATTAATTCATATTATCGTACACAAATGATTCTAACCCCTACCCATTTAAGTGGTTCATTTATTTATTTATTTTAGTCAAATATCACATCACTTAAGTAAGCTACAAACTATTCTATATATTGCATTGTGTAATCTTAGTAAAGCAATTAAAGCTGTCAATTGGAAATTGAATTAAATGTTCAAGGAATCTCTCGCCATGATTGCATACGAGGGGCCAATTGCAACATCGAGCCGGTATTAATTTACACCTATAAATGTATTCATCACCGTATACTTTCGCAAATATGCTCAGTATTCCTTAAATTATGTAACATTTTAATCGCTTGTTCTGAAAATTTAAATTTCATAAACCTCATTTCCGAATCATTTAGGTCCCTAACTTCCAAAAGAAATAATAATAATAAAAACAAAAAAAATTAACTAAAAACCCAGTATATTTACACGACCAAAGTTTAAGGGAAGCAATTCCAAGATCCAATACAGCCTGCCTATCCTTTTGCTGATGTTGGTCTTTAAAAATGCTTTCAAAAACAAGTACTTCCTCCAAAAGTTTGCCTTTTCAATTCCATTTTCCACATCTTAAACTCATCACAACCAAATGACTGATCTCAAAACAGATAGAAACCTTTACTTCCAAATAGATGCAAACATGCACTGCTATCATATCGTTGTTATATTCACCTGGAACCAATTAAACAGATTCAGGTTATGGAAAGAACCAGACCTTGATGAAGATTGCTAAAGCCATTTGCAAACAGAATGAAGCAACCACAAGCACTGTAAGATCATTCCCCCCAATATAAGTTCTGAGGTTGAAGGCAACAAAGCAAGATGAGGAGGTGCCAGCAAGAAGTATGATGATCCACCGGAGAAGCTCAATAGGAATAAGCAACAGAAACTGAAAATTGCACAGCATATGTTAGATGATTGTAGGAATAATTGAAGATGCAAGCCGGAAAAAAAAAAAAAAAATCAACAATTGGATTCTCAAATGTTTCAAAACAAAAGGGGGGCGTTGACCATTTTTCAATAATATATAGGTTCAACAATATTTAATTTATTCTTTTGAAGGTTATTGCTTGTTCACACCATCACCAAGAAATATAATGTTCACATAATCTAGTATCAGTGGATATGCTTACGCAAAAAAGCTTGAATATTGCAGAATCAACATGATAAAATTGTCACTGGATAAAACAGTGAGGATTTTTTGAAAAGAAACCTTTTCGGCAAAAAAGAGAAAAACTCACCGAAGTCACAACAAAAATGAAGAGAGAATATCCCCAGAGACACCAAAACCGAACAAGGCTAGCACTTGATCCCATGTACTGAAGCAAAAAGTAATATGCCAATGGCATCACTATTGCATAACCATAAACTGAACATGCTGCCACATTTACAAAGCTGACATCAAAGCTCCAAGAAGCACTGCTGTCACTGTATTTTTGCATGAGGTACGTGGCACAGTTTCCAAATGAAGCAAGCATAAATACCAATGTAGTAGAGATCCAGATAAGTCCATATCTGACATGTCAAAGGAAAATCATAACTATTGAGCCCGCAAAATGAAATACATGGTAACTATTAGATTGCAAACAAGCCCCCAAAAAAAAGAAAGAACATAGATATGCAGTTTCATCTATTGTTCCAATTGCAAAAAAATGTCATATCTGGATTTGTCTATATGTAGATCACTTGTAGGGCTATTACAAAACACAACATTTTATGATTTACAACTTCTTAGCAGATCTAATTTTGTATCTATACAAAAAGAAACAGACCTGTTGATATGTTTCACTATAATGGCAACAAAAGGGAGTGAAAATCAAAACTCACAGATCGGGATTAGCATCAATCTTGCCGAAAAAATCTCCAGAAAGGGGATGCAATGAACTAATCAATCTGTTTATGACAACATCTGTATCCACGTTGAAATACTGTGTGTAGGATGAGATGCTAAAAAACCCCTTCCAATTGTTTGCTGGTTGTTGTTCAAATCCTTCTGCAAGGAGGCAAAGTAAGACATATTGTTAAAGACTAACATAAAGGCAGTATCTGTTCACGAGAACAAATCCATGGCAACACGTATCATCACTAATTTGCCCCTGACTATACTTTCAGAAACTCCTAATTGAAAATTATGCACTTGTGACACTCAATTCTAGAAGTAAGAGAGCCCCATTGCCACCCTCTTCTCATCCCCTCCGTGGCCCAAGATAAAAAGATAATGCATCACAGAACAGACCTCACATGTTCCCATTTGATCAGCTAAACCTAAAGATCTTATCTAGCCATGACTGCTGCAAAATATAATATTTTTCAATTATTTTATTTACAAGAAGTTAATATGAAATTGCATATTCATATGGCACTTTTTTTTTTTTAACGCAGCTACATGCCAACTAAAACAAAGACTAGTAGAAAAGAAGAGCATATTTCAAGGAAAAATTTCAAATCAGACCAAATCCAAAGCCATTCAAAACAAGCAACGGAAGGTCTCACCATTCTGTTGCTAGTTTCCTTCTCACTACGTTACAAAAATATAAATTTTTTACACCAGTCGGCCATATTCCTACGTTTGATATTAAGCCCCAAGCAACTTCAGATCTAATAACTGCGACTTATTAGTAAATTTGATCTTGTGTCTCTAGTCTTGACCACCTATCTGTTCTGGCTGTATGAATAGGGAAGCATATTTATAACCAAAAGCAACAAGAAAGGTTCTAATAATTCACATGACTAAAGTTAGATATGTTTTCTCATAAAAGTAACAAGAAATGAGCATACCACTTGAACTCCCAAGAGATTGATAACCCGGCCTGCTGCCTCCTCCATTACCTGGGGGAAATGTTTGCATGGTAGCTTCTGAAGCTGCAAAAGAGCAACAATATTGTTCATTTAATTCATATAATTCGGCATCAAACAATAAAGCACTTCAATCACAACAAAAGAATTTGTTATAGAACACCTTCATTGCCTTCATAGCTTGTGGCGTGCTTTTCTTCACCTACAACGGCCTATATGGAGGAGATAAAACAAAAAAAAAGAATAATTATACAATATGACTAGCTACTATAAAGCATTTACAAAAAAATAAGTCATTAATATAACACCTTCCAAAAATATCTCGCAGCTTTGGCTAAAGGAAGTAATTACTCAAAATAAAATTAAACATTCAGAAATTTATTTAATTTCAAATGAAAAATGAAGGCAATGAAATGAAATTGGATCGGACTTACGGGGACCGAACCGAGCAAACGGCTTGAGGGGAGGTTATTGTAAGACTCGTCCATGATGAGAATTCAGATCGATCAACAAAGAGAAACTATGCTGCTGATTGGAGGGGCATTGTTTTCTGTATTTTTGAAGGAGATCAAGATTTGATTTTGAGATTTAAAAAAAAAAAGAATTGCCAGTTACAAAGCGAGCCCTAACTGTCCCTTTTTCTTTGTCAGAGTGGTTAACGAAACGAAGGAAAATTTAAGACCGGTCTCTCGATTGACTGGTACTGCCACGCGTTGGTTTGTTACCTACATTACAGTTAATGTGGCCGATAAAAGTGATAAATTTTTTTGTCTGAGCCCGGGTTCGAACCGGGGACCTCTAGTGTGTGAGACTAGCGTGATGACCAACTACACCACCCAGACGTTTGTGGTTGTTTTTTTCCTGATTTGAATTTAGCCAAACAAATTTGATCTTCATGCAGTCAAAATCAAACTTCGTTTAAATATTACGAAAAATTGAATGAGTACAACATAATTCTTAAGACGGTTATATATGTACATTTGGACCAGTGCCAATGCACATCTCTCCCTCCATTCTCCAATAATAAAAGAGGTGCTTCAAGCTCTAACTGGACTAGACTTTCCTTCTTCAACCTCTCCATAGTCGAAGCTTAAAAAATGTTTCTCACTGACATCCCTCTCTTCATCTCTCTCTTTCTCTCATTTTCTCTCCCTCTGCACTCCACTCCTTACCTCTCACCTACCACGCTTTTCCCAAATTACCAAAAAATGCTCCAATCTTTCAAAGTTTTCCCTTACGCAGCTCCCCTATCTGATTCCGAGTCGCTCTTCGTTTATTCTCTCCTCAACAGCTCTTTTATCACTTTGGACCCAGAACAAGCCGACCTCTTTTTCATCCCCTTCTCCTCTATAAACATCTCCACGCGCTCCCTCTCGCGTCTTGTCAATGCCCTCCGATACGACTTCCCGTTTTGGAACCGCACTCTTGGCGCCGATCATTTTTACGTCTCCTGCGAAGGTCTTAGCTTCGGTTCTGACAGAAATTTACTTGAGCTGAAGAAAAACTCTGTGCAGATCTCCTGTTTTCCGACAGCTCCAGATAAATTTGTCCCCCATAAGGACATCACTTTGCCTCCTTCTCTCGCGGGTCCACACTCCCCAATGGAGAAGGCCAAAAAGCATCTGCACCTGGGCTATGTTAGATATGGTGCCATCAAAGAGCATAGTTTGATCAAAGAATTGAGAGCTGATTCCGAGTTTTTGGTGGATGCCGAGCCGCTCGATCAGTTGGCTTTTCAGGAGAGACTCCGAATTAGCAAGTTTTGTTTGTTCGAGTACGGTAGAGGGGATATCTCCGGGATTAGTGATGCCTTGCGTCATGGTTGCGTACCTGTCATGATTACTGACCGTCCGATACAGGACCTGCCGTTGATGGACGTGCTGAGGTGGCAGGAGATTGCGGTGTTTGTGGGATGGAATAACGGCGGGGCCGGGGTTAAGGTGGACGAGTTGAAGCGCGTGTTGTATCGCGCGTGTGGGGGGGATGAGACGTACGGGAAGGTGAGGGGATTGGGTGTTACGGCAGGTAAGCACTTTGTGTGGAATGAGCAACCACAGCCGTACGATGCATTTCATATTGTGATGTATCAGCTGTGGTTGAGACGACACGCGATTAGATACGCCCGCAGAGAAGTGGCATAAGCTTGTCTTTCGCACGCGTGAAGATGTACTGATAATACTGCGAACACATCGAATTGTAATCTCACTAATAAGTTGTAATTCCTGAAACCAACAGCAGTATCAATTACAAAATCTCTTTCCACCAAATGGATAACTTCAACTGTCAGTAAAAATTTTGTCGTTTTCGAATGAAATACAGGCCATACGAAGCTGTAAATCTTTCGGAGAAATTGTATACCACCGTTGGGTTAAAAATAATTGAATACATTCTCTTGACAAACGAATGTGTTTGTCAAATGCCCATGATGCTGACAAGAATTGCATCAAGATGATCTGAAGAGAAACTTGCCGTTAATGAACATGGACGTTGGTCGCTCCCCCTCACTTCCTCACTATTTTCAGCACATCACCAATAAGATGTAGCGAACCAGTTACAAGGACCTGATCGATTATAGGGAAAATTTTTATTGATAATAATGTAAATCAAATATGGTCTAAAAAGATCTTACATGACCACAACGGTTACCTGAAAACGAAGGGACTGATTCTGTTGGACACTGTCCCTGAGCCATTTAATAGCCAGTGGCAGAGAAGAAAAGACCATGCTGTTTTCACAGCTCCGAGCACGCAATTCTGTGTCGTCTTTTACATCTTCAGATGCACTATCTTTATTCTTGACCTCCCCTGCTAGTAAATTAAAAACATCATTTTTCATAGATGAAACAAAAGCAGCTGGCTCTAGATAAACTACTTATATCTATTATGGAAAATTGCGAGATATTTCACCAGGTCAGGCTGAATGGCTGATGCAATATGATTATCACAACTATGGGTACTATGCCTATAATTGATACCTTTATCAACCCGCATGAGGTTTTCCCACACTCTTTGAAGAGCAATCTGCCAGGACAGATCGACTTGAGTCTCAGTCGGTGGTAAAGCATGGGATCCAACCTTATTGTACACTGATGCATTTGGCACGAACAGAGCCTTCTTGAAGTAAACGCCTACAGTTACAATGTGATGTTTTAAGCTACACCAAAGCGATAAATACCATAAAAAATAAAATCAAATATCTTCTCTTCTTTTCTGAAAAATATAGTAATAAACTCCCAATTATAAATCCTACATGTTCTAAAAAAGCATAGGAGAATATATCTAAAAGATGACTTGTACTCACCATGCCGAGCACAAGTTTTAATCAGGCTAGGAAGAAGCAACTGAGGATCTCGCACAGACATACAATTGAACAACAGAATCTGCAAGGATTTTTCAACAGGTTTAGTTTACCATCACCCAAATTTGACTCAATGCAGCGAAATATTCTGTGAGTACACAATAAATATCATAATCTAAAATGCAGGATGCTCCCACAAAATCACATGCAAATATATGAAGACACTATCAAAAGCTGTTTTTATAGACGCGTCAATTAAAAGTAATGCAAACTTTTGGTCTGAAAAAGAAAGCCAAATTCAGTGAAAATCTCATATATAGAGGTGAAGATGAAGTTCATCCTAGCTATGTTTTATTGGTAAATATAGTGATTACCACATAATCAAGTGGCTCTTTTCGTTTAAAGCATGTGAATGCAGTCACTGGAAAAGGCATGTGACCTGAAGCACCTATATTTGCTACATTAAAGAATTTGCATAACTAAATTACAAGTTCTCCTGTGGTTTTGGGGTATAGAAATCAATCAGGGTGGATTTACCAATCAAAGCATATATACCCTTGAAGCGTGAAGCCAGTTTGTCTACCTGTGCAGAGTTCTTTCTGATTTTTCCATAATGGTGTTTCTGCGGCAATCCATTGGAGGACCCAGAACTATTTGGTGGTTGAAGATCAAAGGTTTCTTGCTGACTTTCCTCCTTAATTGCCAGAGAAAACCATCTTGCACATATTTCCATGCTTTCAGGACTATGGGCTCCATCCAAATAGAACACCAAATCTCCAGATGTTTCAGAATTTATATATCGATCAGGAACAATCTGAGCCCGTCCTTGCAGTTTGGCCATTGTTAGACCTTTAACGAACTGCTCAGGAAGCGGACTCTGCGCCATGCAGATAAATATAGCATAAGGTGAAAAAGGAAACCACTATAACAAGAGAACATATACCTGAGTAAAAAAGGAGAGGAAAAAAGGCCAAACTCATATGAAAACAACATACAGTCGTATCCAGGTAATTAATTCCGAGTTGACCGGTCCTCTGAAGCCAAGCAGAAGTTAGAGCAATAGCGAGACCAGCATTCATATATTGATGTTCACCTTCAAGCCCGAGTTTCAAACCATTCAGCAAGCTTGCATCCAATGGTGGCACTACTTGAAGAGGTACCTGTCATCAGTATGATTTTCTCAGCACTCACTGAAGATAACCTTCTCATTCCTTTCTCAAATGCAGCATAACCTGATTATATCAGGAAAATCAGAAGTACAAGTTTTACATGATACAATGTCAATATTCACTTATTTTAGAGCCTCAACAATTGGAGGCCCCAACTTAAATTAAGATCAGACAACTGGATAAGATACACTTAGAACAACCTTGGTGGAGCAGATGAAAGACACATGTAAAACAAAATGCCTCAAAACCACATATACCAGGTTGTACATGACTTGGCAATTCTTCAAAATCCTAAGTAGATCAACCCTCAAAATCACGCTAAGTAAGAATGCAGTTGGACTTGCAATCTAAACCACTGGGAAGGCTGATGAAAGTCTAAGAAATGCTACTACTATTAAATCCAGATTAGCATTTTATGTACTAGAACACAAACTGATTTTTCATTTATATTTCATTTTTAGCTTAGCATGATCATCAAATTGACTTATACAAGTCAATCTTAATAACCGTCGCCTAAGTTTTGAGTCATGCATTTTCCATTTGTGCAGGAAAATTAACTCACTCATGAGAGAAAATGCAACCTACATCCAACTGGGAAGCATTCTCTTCAAGTACACGCATTGCCTCATCAGGCTGAGGTACAGTGAAAGCAGGAACTCCATACTGCATCAAGAAACAGAAAGAGAATAAAGAAAAGTATTAAAAGAAACTCCCAACTCTGTCGTGTTGAAAAAGCATGTACTACTGGCATAGATTTTTCTGAGTAAATGGTAATCTGTATAAACCTTAAAGATACCAGCCTTCTCCCCAGCTATTTCTCCGAGTGTGTTTCCTGTTTGCAGCAGCCAACAAAAGAAAAGAAATTTCAATTATTATAAGCCCAAAGAATCATCAGAGAGCATGATTTTTAGCTAGCATCTAATACTTGTCAATTTTCAAGTGTGCTTCTAAAATAATTTCCATGCTATCATTTAAGTTTGGATGCCTTTGGAAGCTAAAACTCCATATGTTAAAGATGCTGACTATGACTACCTAAAAAATGAGTTGTTGAGAATTCATGTCATTAGTAAAGAATGGGTTCTGCAAACTCTTAGGTCACCAACATGCATCTACATATCAACAAGTGGCATTGAAAGGGAACTTAAAAGTAAACTTTCAACAAATCCACGTATCACTCATCAATTAAAATAATGGCATGGAATCATGCAGATACTAACTCAAGGCAACACTCTTTGTTTGGAACCTGAGTATAAGTAACACTGAACTAGAACAATATGAAACAAATCATTCTCTTATCTGCTGTAATGGCCATTTTCTACAAATCAAGACCAGAACATGTAGGCACCTATTGCATTTGACAGAAAATTCTAATAGAATTTAGAATGTGGTGATGCACTACAAAAGCTCTGCCTACAATTATACACATTGAGTAAATATGAGCAATTACCTAAATATAAGGAATAATAGAACTAACCAAGAATCTCCATGTGGTCATACCCAAGGGAAGAAATGCCGCATACAACAGGTTTCTGAACCTGAAACATGAAGTTTGTTATGCCTGTTAGAACTTTCGGAACAATATGTACCCTAGCGTGTGTACTGCCAGTTACGATTAGAATAACTTTATAAAATGATGTTTATGACAAGAGATCTAAAAATGGAATATGTTGATTTCTTCATCAAACAACACCAAAACATACCACATTTGTTGCGTCAAACCTTCCACCTAATCCAACCTCTAAGATAGCAACATCTACCTGCGTAGAACAATATGGTAAATGTAATATTTCACATTCCACACATCTGGACAGAAATAATATTCGGGTACCAGATATGAATTTTTGCAAGAGGTAAACTATATGTATCAAACCTGCTCTGCTGCAAATATCTTGAAGGCAAGTAATGCAAGGAAGCGAAAGTAAGAAGGCATGGGTACGTCTTCAGTAGCTTTCTCCTGTGTAAACAAATAAAGGAAAAGAAAATAGATGCAAAAACACACACTATGAAATCACATAGCTTTGCATAAAAGAGAAAAATCTTTCATTCATGGATCAATATGATTCTCTAGCAGTACATGAATATTTAATTCAAGAATGAGCATGAGTCCACCAATTTAAAGTAAATGTATCCTGATATAATGATCCCAACTTGAATCATTATCCAAGCATATGGATCACAATGTACAGATTTTTTAAGGATGGAACAATCCAAATTTTAAGGATAGAGCAACATTTAAAGAGAGGAAAAAAGAGTAAACAAGGGAAGAACATACCTTTAGTCTATCATAACACCACCAAAAATATGCCAAAAATTTGTCTTCACTTATGTCATCACTAGAGCAAGCAGAACAGCCAAAAATTAATTTAAATATCACAATGTTACAACATAGTACCTAGAGAAAAGAGTGAAACTGCATCTGCAAGCATGGTTCTCAACTTCGGGAAGTAATTGGCACTTCCTAAGGCCTAAGAAATTAGCAAAATGTGAAGAGATAGCGTACTGCTAGAAATATTTTGAGATATATATTAATTAAATTGAGTTTCAGTCCCAAATATATATATGTATATATATTTGACTCTGCTTTTTGTTCAATGAGTTAAGAAAGTGTTACAAGTTCAGCTTATCAAAAGAACCAGAATCACATAATAATTAGTATTCATTGAGGATCAAACAGTAGAAAATTAAGTGAAGTATAGGTCATAGATATAACTTAACATTAATTTGACTAATGTACGCTACATCTACTTGAGCGTGTTAGTTGGTACTAGTAAAACCACTGGAGGAGGGGTCTGGGTTCCCACTAAAATGGGGTTTGGCAGGATTTAGTTTCTGGTCATACATGCCTTAATAAAATGACAATGCATCTGTTTAGGGAACTGAAGAACTCACCCATCCAAACGAAATCTTTCTCTAACGTCAATGAGGTGAGGAGATGTGAAAAGTCCTGTCCGGAAGCCACAGTTACGCAATATAGATTCCGTAAATGTGCAGGTGGATCCCTTTCAGGTCAAAAAGGAAAAAGATAAGCTCACGTCAAACAATTTTGAAATCTAATTTGCCTAGTAGAACTCATGTCAACCACTTAGTTTAGGAGTTTCAATTGAATGCTTGTATGAAATTCAATAGAAATATGCACAAAAACTTGAAAACACATCTGAAAAGTAAAATCTTAATTATTTTAAATTCTCAATTTATGAACTCATAGTGGCTATCAAAAGGTAGTTAAATATGCAAAATACAATTAAGCTCACATTTATTTTTTTCAAAAAGATGGAGAAACAAAAATGAATTACCTTTCCTTTGGTACCAGCGACATGAATAACCTTCAATTGAGAAATTGCCACATCTAAGTCCAAAATCTACAGAACAAAGCTAGTTCAATCTCATTATAATTTGCACCAGTAAAAAAGTAAAACGATAATAATAATGATGATGATCATGAAACGGAAAATAGTTACCTTTAGATAATCGGAAAGCAGCTCGAAGCGATCCCCGTTGTTGCTCTTATCAGCACGACTGCGTTTTGTTATAAGAGAAGACAAAGCATCCAACGCTTCCTCGTATGCGGTAACAGTTTTAGCTTCTGCCATTTTCGATTTGAATCTCAATTCGGAAACCTGAATTCAACAGAAATAACTAACTTTTAAGTGACAGAAAAAAAAAATGGTTTAGTATAGAATGCGAACACGGATTGGTGGACACGTGTGTGCGTGTGAAACGACAGAGGAGACCGTTTTGTTGGTGTTCAAGGCGGCGAGAGAGAGAGAGCAAGTGGGAGTGGTTGTTGGTTTAGGGGAAATATGCAGACGGGATTGGGGTTGGGTGGAGGGCTGAAGTCCAACGTGATTGTGTTTGTGAACGCTAAACGACGTGGTCACGGTGACGTTGATTTTTTTTGTGCAAGCCATTTTAATGTTTCAGTTTCAATATTCTGTCTCCTTCCTTTATTTACTTCTTAAAAATTGGATCCAGCCACCTTGCAATTATAGTTTTTAAAAAATTATTATTCCACCCCCAGTCATAAACGAATAACACGTCAATTAAGATTTTAACTCAAACTAGAAGTCAAATTTTGGTATTTAGCAGGGCTTTCGTTTCCCGTGTTTGGTTACGATCCAGGGAACTTATATTTAGGTAATGACTGTACAGCCCCCTCCGATTGTGATATAATTACTTAGATAGTATATTTTTCATTTAAAATTAATTTAAAATTACAGTGATTAATTAAATAAATTATTTTTATCGCGTGAATAAAATAAATTATTAATTAAAAATAATTTAATATTAAATAAATTTTAGTGTAAGCTCAAAGAACTAAATATAGGCCTCTGATAAATTTTATAAGGCCAATATAATTTTATTATATAATAACAAAAAATTTAAATTTAAATCACCTTTTATTATAAATTACATATTAGAGGTCGTAGAAAAATAAGATACAGTCATCCTTTTGTTATAATATTAAGCTTTTAAACGCACTCCAAATAGCCCTCAATCCACACTCCCGCTTTTGGCTCCACTCGATACTCACTCCGTTGTTGAGCACAACAGAATCAACGTGTTATGCCAATGACCGACTTTATTATACTTCCTTTTTCAGTTCTTCACGAGTTGTTTTAGCCATCTACGTCTACATCTTTCGTTAGCAAAAATAAAAGGTAATTAAACAAAACAAAATCGCCAGAGAGCTGTACTTTCAGTGTAAGCAGTTTCTGTAACCTAACAAACTAACAGGTAATTGATATATCAATCACTCAATTAAAAGCTTCGTTTAGTTAGAATAAAGATACTTCTGTACATGTTTACACTTCCTATCTCTAAAGAACACTTGTATCTTTACCGTTCTTCATAACTGATTTTTCTTTCCTTTTTCAACCACACTCTACAACCACCGCTAATAAAATCAATTGTAACTAGCTATAAAAACAAAAGGCCACCAGGCAGTGGCACTGAGTAAAAACAAACTATGACAAATAAATAAATGAACAAGAAGATACAGAATTCCTTCGACAAATAATCACACAAATAATGCATCTTAACCCTGTTCAAAGCAATTGGCGGAGCTGCTGGTTTTCTTTCCTCAGAGACTTAATTTCCTTCATCAACTCAGCTTGGTTTTCAAGAATTGAGCTCATCACATTCGACATTTGAGTCTGTAACAGTATTGTGATAACTATATGTGAGACAAAAAAAAAAAAAAAAATGGGAAACTAACAGAAAATTGTGAGTACAACACAAGCATACCTCCTGCATATGGAATTGCCTTAAAATTTCAATATGAAGGTTCCTCATGTCTTCATGTATGGATTTCTGAAATGAATCAAGAGTTTCTTCAAGTGTACGTTGAAAGAGCTGAAGTGTGAAGTTACTGCCCTGTGGTGGATCTGGCTGAGGGCCTTTTAGGGATTGTGACATTCCACCCTGTGAATAAATCAACATCCATTATAATCTGATTTAAAGTGGAAGAAGCTAGTGTCATTACATCTCTCAAAGTTAAACGTCAACGATTCATTATGCAATTACCACTTAGTGGTTTCAATCAACACAGCAGAGGCTGTCCTAAGGATATCAAATCCATATTTTTACTGAAGGCCTGGGTGATGACAAAGCAGTAAAATAGGATTTTATCATGCCAGCACTTTTCTATAAAAGCGAAACAGCCATTCAGATGGGACTGCAAACAAGTACTGGATGAATCAGGATTCTTACATTTATAGCTGGAGGAATTCCAGGTTCTATTACAGCTGATGTGTCAGACCTCAATAAGAAGTTACTTAAAAGCTCTTCCTTGGTTTCTGCTCCTGTTTTCTTTGTTTTAGGCGAGCCGACCGAAAGGGATGTCCCAGAAGTAGTGCTAATTCTCTCAGCATACGTCCTCCGAGGTTCTCTGTGAGTCAATGTTAAAGATGATGTTCTCAATGAGTCAAGGTTACCTGATCCTAGGATGCCTTTGTTACCAAGAGACAGAGATGGGAAACTAGATGAGAGATGCTCTGGAAATCCCAAAGATGAAGTATCCTGATATGAAGTGACATCTTTGGGACGCAGGTTTTCACGGCTTGGGTTAGAATCTGTCAATGAGCTAATAGTTGTCTGACTCAGTGATGAGGACGCATCTTGCAGTCCAGAATACATTGAACTTGATGTCAGACCACTAGAAGTTGACATCCCATAACGAGATGGCATATTGAGTGGCTGACGGAGGAGCGCGAATTTGTCAGATAATTTCTCACCACCCCAGGCTTCTGGAGGAGTGATGGAAGATTCTTCGCTCTTGGAAGATGGAGATGGTGTTGATCCCAATAGCGCAAATGATCTGGCGTCATCCTGCACAAAGACAAACATCAGTGCGATGCCAAGAAGAAATTGAAAACACATCAAGTTCAGTAGAACAATCAAATTTACCTACGCTATGCATCAAATATCCAAAATGACAGACCATACATACAAGATTATAGCCAATTCACATTCATATCACCCCTAACAGGTGATTAAGATTAAAAAGAAAGAAACCACAAGCAAACAGAAGCTAACTTGGACGGCAAAAAATCTCGAATTCTAAGACCCAAAGGCAGCTGAATTATTGACTTTGAGAATAATTTGAAGCTATGCCAAATGTCCAGGATGATGTAGAAAACAGCTGCTGTGTTCTTCCAACAGCATAAATTTAGGGTACTCACCAGAGTAGCCACACCAAAATAAAAGTGTGTTAAAGGTTGAAATTAGTATCTTACACCCAGAAGAAAGAAATAAAGTTCACACATTGCAGGAAGAGTCTGGAAACAAAACAGAAATGAGGATCAAACCTGTTTAGATGTTGAACCGGCTTTCCAATCAAATACTGAGTGATCATTTGCACTATCCTCTGCATAAGGGAATCTTCTGCTGGATGAAGGAAACAACATGGATGAAGGCTTCTTGTCAGTGGGTAGATGATCTTTCTTCGCTCCTTCATGACCATCCCACAGTTTATCAAGTGATGGTGTAATTGGCTGAACATCAACAAGAGGGGAAAACACTTCCATATCATCCTTAAAATTATAACTTGATCGAGGGGCATGTAATCTTGCCAATGGTCCACCTGGACGGAGATAGCTACGTTGTGGTGTTTCCTCTCCTGAAGGCAGACTTTGTGTTCTAGATACAGAACCAGTACCACCCACAGTAAGAGAAGATGCTTCTGCAGAAGGACCTGAACGGCTACTAGAACGAGAACCAGATACTGCAGTGGACAGTGAAACACTTGATGATGTCGCTGAGGGAAGTGGGTCAGGCATAAGAATAAAGTCCCCAACAGCACCTCCTAGAAGAGCAGTCTCAGCTTTGCAAGTGGTCTCATCAACAAAAACTGCCTTTGCTCTTTGCCAGCACAAGCTTGACACAGCCTGATAAACACGTCAAATAATTAGCATTTATAGAGATTGCAAACCATGATCTTAATACTCTGAACTCCACAAATATACAATAAGGCAAACAACATCAATCTGGGCCTTAGGTCAACAAGAGAAAGGCCTCCTTTACAGTAAAATGAAACCTTCGCATGTTAACAATGAATACACCCAAAAGCTAATATACACACAAGCCAAAACCGATTACAACATGTTGATGTCACAAGCAATTGCTATAAGAAAAACAATATTAAAGAGACATTTCCAAATTCTGGGATTCTGTATTAAAATATATACAAAAGTAAAGAAGTCACCTCTGAACTACTACAAGCACGAAGAACAGTTAACGGCTGTGGTTTGCCACGAATATCATAGAACACCACACGGCCATTACTGGTTCCTGCTGTCAGTATCCAATCATCATCTATAAATGCTAACGAAGAGAAAGGTGCCTCATATGTGATGCAAGATGAGGGTCTTCTAGACCCTGGGTCATAAGTGTATAGCTTCTTATCCAGTCCAACACTAGCAATTATCTGTCACAAGGAGAACATTTGGTAAAATAACATTTAATTACTTTCACTGGATGACCTCATACGGGGACTCTTTCAGAGCATGATATATTTGCCTTCTTACATCTCTGTCAATTTATTGCACAAAGGTGCTGAGTTAATAAGATAAAGACTATACCTTATCATCAGATGAGAAGCTAATCCCAGCAGTTGGTGCAGAATGCTGTTTCAACCAAGAAACCTGTAAGCACAAAAGTGATTATTACGATCCTGAAAAGTTCTTTCAAGCCTAAAACAAGGACATCTACAATATTGGACGTGATAATATCAATGAATCCAAAACAGAAGAGAGCATGTCAAAAGGTTCTCTCCCCCACTTTTAGCCAACCCCACTATTACTGGCTAACGCCAAAAATCTGACGAGTGGAAGAAAAAAAGGAGATTACAAAGATGCACGAATAGCTTGACTATAGTGCAATTCGGATGTTTCCATGATAAGCAGTGGATTCCCATATCAGAAAAGATGATGACTGCCATATCTGAAATATTTCAAGGTAGGAAGCAGCCTAATTCAACATCTAAATATTATTTGGAACAAAACTATTTGCTAAATTAAAGGAAATCATCTTGACTTCTGGATGTAATTTCTAAAATTCTGTGCCGCCACATTTGATTCAAAATTACAAATTCACTTAACAATAACTATTACGACACAAGCACAAAATCAATAGGATTTTTCCAGCAAAGCACTTGAAATCTAGCTTTGAAAGGACCAACATCAGCACAACATTCAGAGAGTTAAATGAAACTCTTCTTATGCATATAATTCATTAAACCACCACAGATGTCCTGTAGAATGTACATGTTTCCAAACCCAATAATGGAAATATTGAATACCTTTGGGCTACGGCCAGTTGTATCCCACAAATGTAAAGTCCCATCATCACCTGCAGTCACCAAAAGGTGTCGACTATTCCGTGAATAATCAAGCACCCTCAGTACCTGGCCTTAAAATCCATCAGACAAACAATTAGCTTGGATAACAGAGACTCTCAGTCATAAACACTGGAATACAACCCAGCGGCAAGAACCTAAACAACCTGTTCATTAGGATCCTTGAGTTCAGCAGCCTTTGCCCCGGATGCTAGGTTATGGAGGATAAGGTCCCCACTTAAACTAATAGAAGCCAAGTGCTCATCTTTGCAATTGTACATTGCACCTGTTATAGTATTGGTATGACCCCTCAACCATTTGATGCAGCGTTTCCTCTGAAGGTCCCAAATTCTTACAACTTGACTGCTTCCCCCAGAACAAATATATCTGGATCCCTTGTTGCTAAAACTAATAGCCAATATTGATTCCTGAAAATATGAGAAAAAATCCCAAAAATAAGTAGATACATCAGACCTGCAAAAGCCCATTCACCGGAAAATATGAATCCTTAGTTTACCACAAGCAACTGAAGCTGGCAGAATGAATGAAAAATTGGGGGGGGGGGGGGGGGGGACAATTAAAGTTCAAAACATTTGCCACAAAGAAGACAACTCCAAAAAACGTGGCTTCAGATGAGCCATTGCTGGCATGCAATCTAGGAAGAAGTCATGGACCAGTCTGTCATTGAATCTCTAGCAGATAGAATGACTGGAACTAGAAGTACACATAGACAAACCCACATGCTTCAAATTAATGCTTCGGTTGATGGTAGATCAGAGCTAGAAGAGGATTACCTCAATATTGTCTCCACTATCTGTACCAGCTACCGGAATTGTTCCCATGCTCTCCCCATTCTTCCTCCACAATGATATCTTCTTATCTTCTCCAGCACTTGCAACAACTAAATCTGCAGGATTCATATCCCAAGTGGAATCGTCCATTAATCAAATAATATAAAGGAGAACTTGATTCAATACCCTCTCCACTAAGTCTAATAGATCATTTGCTAAACCGAATCCAATTTTTTCAGTTAGATACAAAAGCTAAATATCAACAATCAAACAACAGAACCTGATCTAGAGCTCCAGTCAACAAAATAACACATTTCCTTTACTCCTTTCAAATTCATCTAATATATCATCAACTAAAGAAGTCCTAATTTTTCCATTGAGGAAGTGAGTAAGTTGACTCACTGGTGTGATTCCATTTGACCGAGTTAACCAGGTAACCGGGAGATGGCGTGTAGCTTAAAATGCAAGGATCGCCGTGCTCAACGGACACATCGAAGAGCTTGACGGTGTCGCCACAGCTCGCCGCCAACAACGCCGTTGACAGATCCTTCAAGTTAGTCATTTTTCCACAGGGAATTTCGAACGTAATTCGAAATTTTCCCGGAAAATAGAAAGTACTTCGAAAAAGAAAGTGGATTTAAAATTTGTTTTTTAATGTTAAAAAAAGGGAACCCTAACTGAAAGAGAGAGAAAGAAAGAGGCAAAAAATTTAAATGAGTAAAGAGGCAATGAAAGCGGGCGCCTTTATTATATCTTCTCTGTAATTACGAACGTCAGCAAGCAGCCCTCACGCTTTCTTTGCAAGTTTTTCAATTTATTATTATTAGTTTCCGTGAGGTAATTTTGAACTCAAATATTATTTAATTATTTACTTGAAAAAATAAAAATGTTTGCGTCCATTATTTTCATCGGTACACTAAGGTTGAGCTGAAAATGAGTGACTGCCCTAAAGTTAAAGAGGTGTTTGTTTAATTAAGTTAGTTAAAAGTGTTTGTTTTTATAATTTAATGAGACTTTTTTAAATAATTTTAACTTGATAAAATAAATTATTTTTTTGACTTTTTTTTGATTGAATGGATGAATCAGAATCAGCTAATTATTTTTTAATATAAAAATATTTCTATTTTATTATTTATTTTTTTATGTCCATCCCAAGATTTATTATACATATTTATCTACTAATAATTTTATTTTTATCTTTTTCAGACTATTATGGAATCACTCCTTACTTTAATTGTCATATCAAAGTAATATGACTATTATGGAGTCATATTAAGTTCTTAAATCTCCTATTATTAATAAATAAATATATTATTTTTAACTTTTCTTATGCAATTATATAATCTTTTTTATAAAAAAAATTATAACTTGGTATTATTTTACTTTTTTTGTTAATATGTTTTCATGTGACAACTTCAAGATCAAGAGATAAATTAACTATTTTAAGTATTTTATTAATTTTTTCTCTTATGTACTATTATCAAGTATTTGTGATAAATTTTGAAACTTATGGTATTTTATATATTATAATTTTAAAATCATTATAAATTTATTTGAACGTAGTTTTACTTATATATGATAAAATATTGTAGTATTTATATTTTTAAGATACATATATTATTCATTTGGCTTTCAAATTTAATAAGAATATAAATGTAAAAGTACATATTTAGCTTTTTAAGTTGAAAAAATTAATAATTTAATATACATTTTTAAATATTCTGACAAAAAATATATTTTATTACATTCAAACATTTAAGTTTATTTAAATTTATTTAAATTTCAGAAAAAAAAAACGACCTATGCTTGATCTTGTCACCAATACCCCTGCCGTCACAAAAATTCAGATATCCACTTAAAATTCTGTTAAAAATAATTTTTTTTATTTTTTTTAATATATCACTTTTGTTTTCTTCTATTCATAGACTACACCAATTTCCGTGCCCTAACAGCCCCACGAGGGGTCCTTATTCTTCACATCACTTGCCCGTTCAATACAGGTAAATTATCTGAAAAAGTTGAAAGTTTCCTTTATTATTTAAAAATTCCTCTTAATTTCATTAACAAATATGAGAAATACATATGATAAAAAAAAATAATTAATGGTGATCAATTTCACTGGAATAAGAGCCTTAAGCATTTATTTTTACTGTAGAAAAAGTACTTGAAACATGTGTATCCCAAAAAAAAAAATCCACCATTAAATGGAAATGCTTATAAATTTCCAAAAGTTTATTTCAATATATTTGAAGTAAATTAAAAATTGAGGAAAAATAAAAAAAAATGATAGAAAAATAGTTTAAAAGGGTAAATATGTCTTTGCAACAATAATGCTTTTGCAAGACATCAAAGTTCCACAGGATCCAGTAATGGTAAGGGCATTGGAGGCTAGCTTTGAAACCTCAGTATCACTTATATTCAATCAAATCCAGGGGTACATGAAAAGCCTAAAATTTAATAGAGTAGCAGATTACAGACAGAATGTGGTAATGTCTTGGAAGCATCGAATTTAACTCTGCACGAACACCCCAGCTTCAGATGAAAGCCATTTAAGCAAAATGGCAAGCACAATACAATAAGCATGGCACTGTGAACAGGTGCTCTAAATTTAATAAGCCAACAGCCATCACACTATCTTCAACATCAAGATAAAGCCAAAAGCTGCAAACTGTCATGGGAATATGGCCAATTTTATACGCTAAAAGGCATAAATTCCAAGCACTATATCAAATGTATATTTATATACATAGGTAGTTCAAAATAAGTATCACCAGAGACGCAAAAATAAGGCAGGAAAAATTATATCAATAAATTTCCAGCTTTTTCCCAATAAGCCTGTCCCAGGAGCAGGAGAGCTTTCCTCTAGTGAAGAGCCTACCCTTGCATTGCATTCCTTCGAGATAGTTTAGTTCTTTATTCAGGCTATTTTTTTTTTCCCCTCCAAGGAAATGAGAAATAAGTCTACAACAGATGAAAGAAAAAATGCAGTTACAGGTGGATAGTAGTGTATGATACTGGTAAAAGAGGGGCCAGAATAGTTACAATTGCAATTACTATACCATATAAGCAAATATTCTGGATGTGAATCAAAATCTATCAAGTACATATTTTGTTTTAAATTGTAAAAGAGAATGAACTGCTTTTCCGTCTGCCAACAGGAAAAAAGAATACACGAGTCAAACATTTTCTACAAACAGCACTTCACACGCGGCTGCTTCTTTGCGACTAACATGCCTGTCAGATGTTCCACTGATTATGGAACCAATAAAGACTCCCAGTGAATCAAGATGGAGACTCCCAGTGAACCAAGTCTTAAGGATTGAGAAACCAATCATGACTTATCCACTAATTGATTTAAAAACAGGCCATAAATTCCAATTTTGAATGGACAAATTAACACTCTTAGCATATAATTCAGATGAACAGAAGTGCCAACTATGGCATGTTGAAGTTTCTCCAACAATAGAACAAATTCAGGAATAGATGATGTTTTTTTTTCCTCCGAATTTCTATCCCAACACATTATATGTTTTTGAGGACCTAAAGCAGCTCAACCCTTTACAAACCAAATTACAGATTTATTCTAGTTAAACATTAAAAAAAAAAAAATCTGAATTCCAAACAAGCCCCTACATCCCTATCCCCTAAAGAAAGAGAAAGAGCAAGAAAACCAGAAAGAGAGGACATCAACGGCAAGCAATAAAATTAATGCATCCACAGCCACCATAGCCACAAACCACCAGCATTGATATTAAAAACAAGGGGACCAAAGCAATAAGAAGCAATATTCAGCTGACCTTGGTAAAGCCCAACAATATTGCAAGGATCACATTTTTGTTGACACCATGAACTTCACTTTTTTCTCTGCGGGCTTGAGAATTTGAAATGAACACACCAGCTCTTCATCAATACTCATCATCGCTCCGGCATTATCAAACTCACCACAATAGTTGGGGGCCGAGAATATGGTAACAAGTTGCCTATCAGCAAAGAACTCATACCCATCCTCCACAACCTAGAACAAATCACATCATGATTGAAGTTGCAAGAGTTAATGGAACAATTTTCACGGGCCCTCCGCTACCAAAGAAAAGAAAAAAAATGGAAAAAGAATGAGTAGGAAAGTTGACCACCTGATGGGCACGGCAGACAAGGTCCAAATCATGCCTTTTTAAGAATTCCAACACCTTGTCAGGACCAAAGGTGTATGAAACTCCTCTGTCATTCATTCCCCATCCCTTGACATCTCTACCAGGGTCCGACCACAGCAAATCACAGAGCAAACCGGTGTCGGGAACAGCAGTTGGACGAGGTAGATTTCTAATTTGATCCAAGTGTGAGAGATCAGGAGAAAGACCGCCATGCATGCACAATATCTTTTCATCAATAAGAGCCGCAACAGGAAGGCAGTTGAAACAATCAGTAAAGGCTTTCCAAAGCCTCACATTAAACCGTCGCTTGCACTCATCATAAAATCCATAAATCCGATTAATAGAAGCACATTCATGATTTCCTCGTAAAAGAAAAAAGTTCTCTGGATACTTAATCTTATAGGCAAGCAAAAGGCATATTGTTTCCAAACTCTGCTTCCCACGATCAACATAGTCCCCTAAAAACAAATAATTGGCATTAGGAGGATAACCTCCATATTCGAAAAGCCTCAATAAATCACTATACTGTCCATGTATGTCACCTGCAAACACAAATAAAGGTTTTGTAAAGTTGAAAAGAAGAAAATTAAGGACAATTCATTATGACAACAAAAAATTCAAAAAGAATAATTAGAAGGGAGCAAATAAGCCACTTCTTCTAATGTGAAAAGAGCTGGGAAGTGGGACTCTACTTGGAATATGGTCTGTAATTATTTGGAATATCTATTAACGTTCAATGCTTTAAACTGTATTCTAATTTCTCATACCATATCACTTCTGGACTTGAGGCAGAGATTTCATTGCACTCTGTACTCATTGAAGACCTGGCATTTTATCAGATGGAATACTGCTACAAACAGCTTATGATAGGACTGTATGTCAACAGCCGTGAAGCCTTGTCTGAACCTAGTTGGCCATCAAACACCTCAACCCCATCTGAAATTTTAACTTTATACAGAATAATTTTCTAAATAAAACGAACAGGGGCGCTAGAGATTTTACACTTAAAAAGTTTTAAGTTCCAATTCCTATGGCTTCTTAGCAATCAAACAATGCACACACAAGGATTCACGATCAGTACCCATCAACAGACTGATTATTAAGTTCACATTCCAAACCTAAACATGTTGTACATTATAAAAGGATGTAGGCTACAAGACCTCTGTGAAAATTTGCACACTTATAGAGCCCTTCGTTCTTTTCAACTTTCTTAGTATCAAAAACCCCAAAATGAATATATATTTATATATATGCTGCTACTATGCCATATCAACACAAAAACCCTCAAAAGACATAACTTCTGGCACAATAAATCATAAAACTCAAAATTTTCAAATCATGCATTTAACAATCTGAATGTACCCACGAAATAAAATTAATGAATTTATTTATTGATTAAAAGTACCACAAATTTTCATGGGGGCTTCAAGTTCGAGCAAATTAGGTTGTCTCATGAAGATGTCTCTGGAGGCAACACAAAGCTGCTTGATCTCAGACTCAGAAAGCTGGACTTGTTTGCCGGGTCGGGCGAATCGAACCTCCGTAAGCCGGTGGATTATGTCATCCAGAGCATTCGGGTCCATGATGGTAACCTGCTGCTGCCCTTGTGTTGTTGCCATTTGATAATTGATTTTCAATGGCTTTGATTAATGAAAAATCAAAGATGATCTCACACACACAAGGAGAGAATCAGAAAGAGTTTCGGTTTTTGTTAGCTTTCGGTCTCCTTGTTATGTTTGTGTACGTTTTGTTTTAGTTGTTTTTTACCGTTTGGTGCGATATTGAAAACATGAATTAAAAATACAGAAACACGTTTTCGTGGACTCAAAAATAAAAGTGACATTCTTGGAAAACAAAAGCGAAAGATATTGAATAATTAATTTTATATGTGAATTGCTTTCGAAGTGTCTTTGTATCAAGCTTTGTGTTCTTACGTTAATTAATTGAGTACTCAAAGACAATTAAAAAGACATATAACAATTAACCTACATCCCTACAATTTACAAAGGGTCTCAAAAATAAAGATCTAATTATGTTGGAAGTACTCCACCATACAACACTGCAAATAATTTTATGACTGTAACATTTATTTATTTTTTATTATTTATCATTCGTATAGTTTAATTATAAGATAAGTTTTTACGATAGAGCAACGTCACTGTAGCCGATGCTAAAAATTAAATAACCATTGAACTTGAAACTTGGCTCCTTAAACGTCAAGCCTTACTCTAAATTTGATTGAACATGTAAACATGTTATGTATATTATGAATGTGATATTTTATATTTAATTATTATGCACTAGACATGTCTATTTTTAAAGAAAAAGTTAAAAAATAATTATCGAGATATTATTATTATGTGTTTAATTTATTTGAGAGAGAGAGAAAAGTGTGGGCATGGGTAAGGGCGATAAAAAATTGAAGGTGGAGATGGCTGCCTCTCCTATGTTGAATGACTGAATGTATACCACTTCTATGTTGAATGACTGAATGTATACCACGAATTGGTTGATAATTATTTGATAAGTAATAATATAAGTATAAATATATATATATATAATTGTTCATACTGATATGTTATAATTAAATTAATTAGATTAAATATCTCTTAATCTATATAATTTATTTTTATTATTTTTATATTTATTCAACTAATAAATTAATGTCAAATTAATTTATATAAAAATTTATAATTGTATTATTACTCTTATTTTATAACTTTCTTCATTGAATAGGGTGTATCTTTTGGAAGTCGTTTAGATTTGGCAAACAAATCCGTGACCTCATGCAAAGTCGTTTTAGTTTTTCTTTTTTTTTTTTGGGCCTATTTTCATATTTTTATTTTCAAAAAAGCAAAACGGAATTGATTTAGCATTGGGGCCTATTCCAGAGACTCATCCAAAAAATATATTAATTTTTTTAAAAAAATAATCTACTGAATAAAAAAAGTGTGATGATAGAATTACAAACTTATTTAATACAAATTAATTTGGCATAAATTTATTAGTTGATGATAAAATTACAAACTTATTTAATTCAAACTAATATGGCATAAATTTAATACAAACTTTTTAATACAAACTCATATGACATAAATTTAAAAATATATTAATTTTTTAAAAAAATACTCTACTGAATAATAAAAATGTGGTGATAGAATTACAAACTAATATGGCATAAATATAAAATAATACAAATAAATTATATGGACCAAGAAGCATTTAGTTCTAACCAATTTAATAATACCATAACGGTTTATATAAAATAAACTTGTATAAAATTTTGTAGCACTATTCATAATCAAATGCAACATTACATTGTTAAAAGTGTTTTATTTTTTTTCTAATGTTTTATCATTAGGTACATAGAATGATAGGTATAAAAAATTTATAAGAAACTCAATTAGCGAAAAAAAAAAGAAATCATGTAGAGCAAATTAAATGTAACATTCTTAAGAAAATAAATATTAATTAATTTCATATTCTGAGAATAATAACTTTAATTAGTTTCTTATAAATGCAGACTATGGACATTTTTTTTTCCCTTGCTCTCAAATTTGCTTAAGCTCATATATATCAAGATTACAAATGATGATAAGTTAGAACCAAAATGAATAAATAAATAAATGTGATTACACCATTTGGGAGCAGCTCTTTATTCTACTTGTTTCAAAATTTATGTTAGGAATAGGAAAATTCCAATTACAAAAAGAGATTAAAAAAAGAGACACAAAATAATATTACTAAGATAGGTTAGCTTAAGTGGAGTTTGGTAGTCTTTTCTTCATAATTTTGCCTTTGTAAGTAATGGAAAACAAACTTTCGAATGAACTGAAAAAAACATAACTAATTGGACACAAGATGACCGAAAAATACTAATAGATGGATATTAGCGATGGTCATATGGTAGGGTGGGGGTGGGGAGACCTACCTTATTTCCCACCCCATTAAAAATTTTATCCTCATTCTCTACTCTATTTCTCAATAAATTTAGTGGGAGTGAGAATAGGGATTCCTCATGTGGGAAATGATTTCCTTATTCTCACCTTATTCTCCATTTATTTATTTTATAGTAGGTATAGGTAAATGATTTCAATAAATTAAAAATTAAATATTTCAATAAAATTATTATTATATTATAAAGTATTTAAATTATTTAAAAACTCTAAATGTTTAAAACAATATAAAAAAAAAACTTGAAGAGAGCACTACCTTAAGAGAGAAAGAAAATATAGCAATGTTTTAGGGTTGAATAAAAATTATATTGTAGGATTTTCTTTTAGTTATAGTCTATTTATATAAAACAAATATAAAAAAAAATTATTGATTAACATTGTAATTGATGAAATAAAAAATATTAAATAAAAATTAGAAAAATATTTATATATAATGGAGATTGGGGTGGGGTGGGGTGGTAAGTACAAAATTACACCTACCACTTTAAGAATTTAGAGATTATTTTTTCTTTATTCCCTACCTCATTCTCTAAAAATTATTTATAATCTTCCCCATTTGGGGTGGAGCTCTATAGGGCTCCAAATCCATAAAGGATTTTGCTATCCCTACCAAATATGTGTTTCTTTTAGAATTAAAATGAAAGTATTATTGCGAGTTTCAAATTTTTAAGAGATGCAAACAAATTTTGATGTGGATGTTTCACTTACAGGCACTACAAAGGAGAAAGTGGCTTTCTAATTATGAAAAGGAAAAAACAAATTGAATAGGAATAGCCCTAGAAAAAGTAATCTTGTATTTCAATTTGATACTAATCAAAATGCCAAGTAATATTTATAATTAGCGTAATGATACAGCTACGTACAATAATTTATAACTATATTATTACTTTTATAGTTACCACTCCTGGCGGATGAAGAAATTCTATGGTATATTAGTGATTTGATATCATCGCCTAACATGAAATCGGCAACTAATAACACTCTTACACCTATCAATTTTTTTTAAAAAATTATCAATTATTTAAAATATATTTTCCCTCACTCACTTTTATCAAATATTTAAAACTTGATCAAAATTTTTGCTTGATGTGGATGTGCTCTATCCTCCCTCTAAGATTTCCAAATTTCAAAAAACAAAAGTTAAACATTAATTGTGTTTCTTTCATACTCCACTAGCATCTAGCTTCTCATGATTCTCTTTTCTCTTTTCTCTATTCTGTTCAACAATTCAATCATTTTTATTCATATATTTTGTGTATATTTATAACTTAGTTCATCTTTGTCTTTATTTATTGGGAGATTGTCAATTTTTCCATATTGTAATTAATATATATCACTTATTCTAATATTTTTATAATAATTAATAATCTCTCTAATAGCATAAGTTTATAATATTACTCTTTGAAAACTTTTATTTATATTTATTATAAATTAAATAAATCATATGAACAGAAATTGAATAAAAAAATTAAGTACAAAAGTAAGAAATATATATATTTGGTGTGAAAAATTAATAATAATTTTTTCTTGTACATTTTTATGTTATAAATATTTTCTTATAATAGATATATAAGAAAATTATTATAAAATGATAAAAAATTATTATAAGAAAACTTGAATGATAAATAAAAAATATTATAAAATAAATAATAAAATATTTATCATGTACTTTTTACATTTAATTTTAAAATACTTATTATAAGAAAATGTTTGTAACATAAAAAAAGTTGAAAAAATTTTATCATTAATTTTTTTATATCAAAACATATATTTCTTATTTTTAATATTTAATTTAATTTATAATAAATATAAAAAATTTTTAATAACAACGATAAATATTATAAATTTATACTGTGAGAGAATTATTAATTATTATAAAAATAATAAGAAAAAAGAAGTATATATTAATTATTGTTAAAGAGAAATTAACATTAATTTGAATCTTCTACGTTCTTGGCTTTTTCCATATTGGAAACTTCGACAATGGCCCCGCCACGCAGCATCTGAGCAAGGCTGACTTCGATCGCAGATGGGTTCTTCCTTGGCGATAGCGATGGTACTGCTACTATAGATTTTTATGGGCTCCATCCTCAACCGTTGAAAGGTATTTGTGAAATTACGTCAATGAAGCAAGAAGCTTAGTTCTTGAAATATGTTCACTTAGTACTCGGTTTGTTTTGTAATAGGTTTAATAAAATTGAATGGAGGTGAGGATGTGGACATATGTGGCTTTAATAATTTGCCAGTCATCCCATTGGTGGGCGAAATAACTAGATCCTGCTTTCGAGCGAATAGCATCCTCAAAATGGTTCGGCAGCACACATCAGAATCTACGAGCTAATTAAATTAGTCTGATTTTGATGACAATGACATACCCTGTGAATAAACTTGAAAGTGAGATGAGAGAGCATGCAGTTCTGCTTTGTGCTATGTTTTGTGGTTCTATCCGTTTGCTCTTTAAACAGTTCAATGTTTGTGCACAAAAAGAAGGAAAATGGATGTTATCCCGATGCGGAAATGATCATTTTGGCTGAGTTATTTTTTGTCATCTTGATGCTTTCTTGGTGAATTAATCATTCATTAGCATGAGATTCTGTTTCTTTTCTAATCAATATTTCATTGATATTGAATGATAATGTCCAACTTGAGATGGATTTAGAACTCAACAAGTACGGGGCCTTGGCCCTTGAGAATGTGCATTTTTGAGCTTTAGATAATATGTATACTGAGGTAAATTAATTCCAAGACAACATGGTCTTCGGCTGCTCTTCCGGTAAAAAGTTAACAAAAAATTTTAAAGCAACTTTGCCATATTCTTGCATCGATTTGTCTTTAAAGTAAGACGAAAATTGTCTAAGAAACATTAGGCTCGTCAGAATATAATTCAAAAGAATAACAATAACTGCACCTTTGAAACTATTAATGTTCTTGTGGATGTGTGTTAAAGTCATTAAGAGCAAGAAGAGATAAGATGTTGTTGTGATATACTAACATTGAGACCTTTGATGCACGGTAGTATGTGGAAATTAATTTTTTATTTTTAAATCATAAGCTCAAATTAGTAAAAAAAAAAAAAAAAAAAACACACACACACACACACACACACACATATTCTTAATTGAATGTTTTTTCATTAACATGGTCGCTATTTTACAACGAAAAATCTTACAAAACACCTTCGAAGCTCTTTAAGAAACCTTCTTGAACTCTCCCCATCGCTGCTCTCCCTCCAATTTTATAAACTCTACCGCAAAGCAAATGCAATATTCTGATGCACACAATTCAATTTCTAAGTTTTTTGAATCGTTCAGACATTTTCACAAACCACGGTTGCAGCCATCACTGCTGCTCGGAAAAACTCATTTTTGATCAGAGTCATCCTTGCTCAAATGCTGTATGGTGGGGCATTATTGAACTTTCCAACATGGAACAACCAAGATCACAGAAGGATTCAAAATTTACGAAGATGACGGTTGGTCAGGCTACGAATATGCACAAAATATATGAAATAAAATGACTAAATTGTTAAGTAAAATAGATAAAAGAGGAAAGAGAATTACAAGAAATTAGGTGCCTATTGAAGTCCAAGAGAAACATAAATCATAATTTTATGTTTGATTTCTGTTTTTTCAAATTTTAAAATTGTAGTGGAAAAAGAGAGAACGAGGATAAGCAAAAATTTCAAAATGAGAAGAGAACAAAAGTGATGATATACTTCAAATATTTGATCAATCTCAAGAAAATTTTTGACATGTGTCAAATTACTATTAGTTCATGGTTCCATGTCAATTTATGTTATGGAAGCATTAATGTACTACAGAATTTCTTCTGAACAGACTGATCTGGTGGTAATATTTTTTTTTGAGATAATGTGTTCGTGTTTATCTTAACTTAACAGTAATACCAAAAGTCTTTTCAAATAATTTTCACAATTCCCGTTTCAAGAGATATATCAATAATAAGTGTTACAAAGGACTCTTCAAATGAGATTGTTCAAATGATATTGTCATTTTTTTTCCTAATATTGAAGAGTCACTTTTTATTCTTTAAATAATATTATATTATTGTTTATATTACCATAATTTAATAGAGAACTACTACAACTATATTGTTGAAAAAGAGTAGTGTTATATATTCTAAATTTTTTTCCGAATAATGTGATATTTGTTAATTCGCTAATGAGCTAATACAATTAATTTAGTTAGATCTTACAAAAAACTACCAACCATTCAATTAATAACGTATCATTTGAAATCAATTTTAGAATAAAAAGTTGGGACATCTATCCTTACTCTTGAAGAAGAGATGGGTGGTATCAAATTTGTTGAGAGTAGAATTTGATTAAAATATTTTTTTTCCATTTAGAGAGTCTTTTAGGAAATAAGTGATGATACATTTACAAAATCTTATATAAATTAATGTGACATTCATTTATTAATTAAATAAAAATATAAAATAATTAAAATAAATTATGTAGGTTAAGAGATATCTAGTTCAACCAATTAAATCATGTCACATTAGTTTATATAGTTTAAACTCTTGTATAAATTTATTTTGTACAAATTAATGTGACATTCACTCATTAGTTAAATAAAAATATAAAATAATTAAAATAAATCATGTGGGCTAAGAAATATTTAGTTCAATTAATTAAATCATACTGCATTAGTTTGTACAAGAATTTATAGCCATATCATTACTTTTACTCTTTAAAAGTAATGATATAGTTACAAACTCTTGTATAAATTTATTTTATATAAACTGATGTGGCATTCATTCATTGGTTGAATAAAAATATAAAATAATTAAAACAAATCATGTACATCAAAAGATATCTAATCTAACCAATTAAATCATGTTACATTAGTTTATACAAAAAAATTTTGTACAATAATTTATAACAATATCGTTACTCTTTACGAGTGATGATATAACTACAAACTTTTGTATATATTTTTATTTAACATAAAATTTTTTATTAGATGCCCAATAAATCCAAGGCTTATGATAATAAAAACTCTTGTTCCCCTCCATATAATGCTATTATATTATGACAATAATAATAGTAATAAGTAATGATTAATGATGGCGGTGGAACAAGCCAACTTTGCGCGGAGGGGCCAAAGAATTTTTTCTCAAAAAAAGAAATTCAATAAAATTTTTAATGTAAGTAAGTAATTGTTAATATAATATAAAATATTGAGTATTAATTTTATTTTTTCACAAGGACAGTGCCCCATTCTTGTCCTTTGATAGATTCGCCCCTGATTAATAATATCTGTGGCTAGCGAGGGAAATTAGGATACTTTCTCTATCTAAGCTGACCTAACATTTGAAGGTCTACGAATTTTGGTTCGACGGGTCCACAATATAAAAATTATGCATCTAAATAGATTGCAACATAAAATTAGTAAAAATGAGAGGGGGCCGGCCATACGTAGCATATTGTAGAAACTGAAAAATTAAGTACCCCAAAACATAAAATCTATGACAACGAGGGTGACGGAAGAGGCGTACGCATGAAGTTGGGAATATCTCAATTTAATCCCTTGTTTTTCTTGAAATTTTTTAGCACGGGCCCTAGTCTCATGTCTGTACATATTTCCGCCAAAGATGATTAGATATCTGAAAAATACAATCCAAGAGATGATCTAGACAAGTCTCAGATAAATTTTTAATTGCAGATTCACATTGTAATATTTTACATAAAAATAAATTAAAGAATTTACTGACGCGTCTAAACATTAGGCATTTGGGGTTAAGATTTACTATTTTTCTTTGTTAACTACCAATAAAATCCATGTATCTACAAAGTGGAAAAAAAAATAGTTATTCCAAGTTATATATGGTTTTAGGGGAAAAAAAATACTTTATAGCATATAGAATTTTAATACAAGAACGTGGAAGAATATGATTCTGCATAACGTAAAAGGCATCTAAAATCTCAAAAGAGTGACATATGCAACAGAAATCACGGCCATCAAGTGACCGAAAAGATTATTCAGAAGGAAAGCAACTGTCAACTGACCCAGCTCGCAACATCGGCGGCTTTGTATTTATTTAAAATTTACAAAATGCTTTTAGAAAGCAACCAACGCCGGATAATATTATGTAAACACGCAAAGGAATATTCCCCACCCCGTCCTTGGACACAACTCATGAGTCATTAGCTGCCTTTTTTCTTCCTTTTTTTTTTTAAAAAATTTCATGATTTAATTAATCAAAGTAAAAATGCTATCACTTTTAAGATTCATGTCATGCGCCAACACGAAGCATAACCTTTATTACCTGTAATGATCCTTACTTCCTTTGTTCTCTTTTTTCTTTTGGTTCAATTAATTTTAAAAGGGTTCTTATCACTCAAGTCCCTGTTGTTTGTAGAAAGAAATTAAGGGATCCAAGGTTCCGTAAATGCATCAATTAAGTCCTCCGTAATCACATAGCTTGTTGAAATCAAGTCATCGACCGAGTTTGTTAACTGAAGAAGTTAATTAATTATGCCGTGAGGGCATTTTATTACTGTAATAAAATTGAGTTATCTCTTAATATTCATTAAGAGCACAAGTCAAAAACTTAGGAAACTCTAAATTGAAACTGCAAATAGAGGGCAATTAAGTGATTTTTTTTAATTAAACAAAAGTGTTTTTTTTTTTTTCCAGATTTACGACCTTTGAGTTTCTTTTTCACAAACAACTTGTATTCAGTGATTAAAACATTTTCTTTCTTTCTTTAACTTTTTCTTTTTATTTGTTAAATGAAAATGGCTTCATAAAGGCTGCCAAAGCCGCTGTTTGTTGATGGCATACAAGCAGATAAATTCTGGCTTTATTTTCTTCGAAGTTGGAGCTTCCTGTCTTTGGGGATTGGGGCATGTGTTCCCTTTTTAATGGTACTGAACATAAATAAATAAAACCCTCTAAAAAATGGATGATTTTTTTTTTTGGGGGGGTTTTCTCCAGATCAGATCTCGACGTTTCCATAAAACATTGCAGCATCTTACTCAATTTATATTTGATCGTATCGTTAGGCTGGCACAGCTTTTGTAGTAAAGTTTCAATAATATGGTAATTTGTAATTTTGATCAATTTCCAGTTTATGTGTCGAATTTTAGAATAATAACAATTAAAACGTGAATGGTAACAAGGGGCGGCTCCTGAATACTGAGGCCTAAGGCAAAATATATTTATAAGACATCCTTATATTGAATAAATTTCACACCACACTCAAGAAAATATGAAAGAATTGAAAATTCTAGTAATTTTTAACTATGTCTTAAATGCCAACAATCAATAAGATAATAAAAAATTAAATTAAAAAAAGAATAGTCAAGAGGAAGATATATTTTTTTACTTTCTCTATGATTAATTATTTCAAGAAACAATATTTTTCTTTTCTTACTTCAAAGTGAGACAATAAATATAATAAATTTTATTATAAAAAAACGAGTAAGAAATTTATAATATTAAATGATTAAGGTTTTTTTTATCTTTTTAAATAGATAAAAATTTATTCTTTTTCTTGAAAAAATTAATAATGAGTTAACAATTAGATAGTACTAGTAGTTATAACTCTTTAACATTAAGATTATCAAAAATAGAATTTATATAAAAAAATCTTAATTATAGGATAAATATAAATTAAAGATAGGCCTAAAAATAAGCTTTTTAATTGTAAGTAACCTAATAAAATTTTTCAATTGATAGGTCTTTTTAACATGTAGGTTCTAAATGACCATAATAAAATTTTTCTAATATATGGGAGTAACTGTCTAATTTATTTATACTTAAAACTCCTCCAGATTTTAACTTCAGGTACATGGGCCGACTAAAGACTAATGCTTAACCATTAATATTAAAAGAGAATTACACTTGTTGAAATATGTTAACAATTCGAAGTTATAGCCTGCTTTCTTGCCCAGTCATGTGTTAGAAGGTCTTAAAATACTGCATATAAATCGTTGAATTGAAATGTATGCATCACGTCGCCGACTTCCATATATAGAACTTTATGATAAACAACTTTATGATCATTTTAATGACTTTATGGTACGTCCACAATTTGTCTGTCTGCGTGTAGTGTCCCGCACAACAAAACGAATAACATGGGCGTGAATTCGAGCATTGACTTTTAGGGAAAATTTCTCAATCCGGCATTCGATCATCAATGCGCCTTGAAACAAAAGGATCAGAAAGAAAGAGAGAGAGAGAGAGAGGGGGAGAGAGAGAGAGAAATGAGAAATCAAAGTTATTATAATGGATTCTCATTGTCTAGAACTAGAACTCAAGTATGGGCTTTTACAGCAATTTAAGATTGATCCCATATCTTAAAATAAACGGTTGACAATAAGATCTAGCCAATAAATATCTTGATCTAGGTTTCTTCCTTGATACTAATGTTGGGAAAAATAAAAAAATTTTCTCATAAAATTTTAGGACCGATCTAATATAATATATAAGAAATTTATAATCTAAAAAATATACCTTGATAATTTGAGAAAATAAATTATAGGATTAAATTAAATTTATCACCAAACGATTTTCTAAGTTTTGAATCAAAATTAATATGTACTGAATGTGTAGGCGTTCGTTTCATCACTCCCAAAAATTACTAGTTTTTTTTTCTCAATATTTTTCTCAAAAGTCGTCTCTCCCTTTTTTAAGAGAAAGACACACTTATATAATATGCATATGTCAAATCCAGACACACTTATATAATATACATATGTGAAACCCTAATATATGTTATCATTTTTTTTAATAATTTAAAATATTAAATATTTTGAATTTAATATTATTATTTCTCCACTTACATAAAAGTGAAAATAATATATAACAACTTTAGAACTACCTTATAAAATAATACAAGACTCCATTTACATATTAATATAACACATAGGGTCTTAACAAATATTATAATTAGGTTTATTACCTAATATACCTTTTTTTTTTAGATCCAATAGTGGTGTAGCGAATTAAATGAACTAACTTAGGGATCATTTGAGAACATATAATAGTGGTTACAATAATTAAGCCTATAATTAAACAAGTCTATTCATTTAATTCCAACTGTACTTCACTATAAAATTTGAATTGGTCTCCATAATTATATGCTCGAATAATAATTCGTCCTAAGCCATATTGATTTCTTTACTGTACAATCCTTTATATTGCATCGTTAATTAAACTGATATCTCAATTGTCCAATTAATTTAATAACATATTGTTCCTTGATACTTACTAATTTTTTCTAATAATCATTTTCAATATATCAAATATATCGACACACTCTGGTCAGAGAATTTTATGATTAAATATTGAAAACCCATCAAGAGATGTGTTGTACAAATTTCATATTGTTAATCTATAATTTCAATACTTATAATTGCTTCTACCAAGATATCGAGTAATCTTGATTACAAGTATATGTCGTGTCATTTGGTAACTCAAATGGAATAACAATTATAATTATAAAATTATAACTAACTCAAGATTAATATTACAATAAAATCAATGCTGATGAGATTTAATAAGTCTGACAATTATTATAAAGTTAATTAAATCTCATATGTGATCTAATTCAATGTAATCGTACTGTATCAATAAATTCATATATGATTAAGGCAAATCATTCAATGAATTTATTACAGTTTATATCTAAATAAAGTGTCTAACTTTATTTATTAACTGTGAACTCAATTTATTAAATCATACGATAACTTGTATTTATGTCTCTTATGAATTCATATAGTGATCACATAAATAGATATAATATGATTAAATAAATTTTACTAAAAAAATTAATGCATCTAAGATATTAAAATAAAATACTTTAATTATTTTATTAATCAGAAAAAATATTTATTACATTTATATAAATATATATGCTTTTAAAGAGCATATTTCCTCAACAATCTCCCACTAGCTCCTAAAGCATATTTGGTATCTCACAGATGCTTATGAACTTTAAGTGCATATTAAAGAGTTTCCCAGGTATGGTCTTCATGAAATGATCTGCTAAGTTTTACTGTGATGCAATCTAAGTAACCTCTATATCACCTTTTTACACTATATCCCTTATAAGATGATATTTCCTCTCAATATGTTTTTGTTTCTTGTGGTTTTTTAGATTGATTTATTGATCACTATTATCTCAAAATAGTCTAAAGGGTGTAATTACAGCAGATACCACCTCAAGATTTTGTAGAAACTTGCGGAGCCATACAGTTTCTTTTGTAGCTTTAGATGCAGTCACATATTCAGCTTCAATTGTGAAGTCTGCGATACAAGACTATTTTACAATCCTCCAACTAATAGATCTAGTTTCTAATGTAAACACATAGCTGGAAATTAATTTTCTAGAATCTTTATCTGATATAAACTCAGAATTAGTATAATCTACTAGAATAAGTTCATTACCAGAATACACAAGTATTTAATTTTTAGTTCTTTTCAGATACTTCATTATATGCTTGATTACAGTCTAATGTTTAGGTCTAGGATTAGATTGATATCAGCTAACCATTTTTATTGTAAAATAAATATCTGTCTTAGTGCAAAGTATGGCTTACATAAGACTTTCCATAGCTTCTACATAGGGAACTTGTCTCATTTTCTTTATCTCTTCAAATGTTTTAAGTGATTGATACTTAGATGAATACAATTCCATGTCTGAATGGTAATAAACCGATTTTGAAAATTTTCATACTAAATTTAGCCAATATCTTTGTGATATAAACCGCTTGAAATAAGGTTAAAATTTTATTCTTCTAGTCTTGTAGTAATTTGATACTAAGAATATAACTTGCTTCTCCCAAGTCTTTCATATCAAACTGTTTTGCTAACCAACTCTTTATTGTAGTTAACACTCTTATATCATTTCTAATTAGGAGAATATTGTCTACATAAAGAACTAGGAAGACTATAAATTTTTCTTGAATTTTCTTGTACGCACATGGTTCATCAATATTCTGAATGAATCCAAATGATTTAATTGCTTCATCAAATCTAATATTCCATGCTCAGGATGCTTGCTTCAATCTATAAATGGATCTCTGCAACTTATGTACCACGTGTTCTTGATCTTTTGTATGAATCCATCTGGTTACTACGTATAGATATTTTTTTTAAGATACCTATTAAGAAAATCAATCTTGACATCTATTTGCCAAATTTCATAATCTAGCACTGCAGCAATGGAGAGCAAAATCGTTATGGATTTAAGAATAGCAACTGGAGAAAAGATTTTCTCATAATCGATTAACTCTTTCTAAGTAAAACCTTTGGCTATTAATCTTACTTTAAATGTCTCTACCCTTCTGTCTACTCCTCTTTTTCTCTTGTAGATCTATTTACACCCTATAACTAAGCCATTAATAAATGAGAAAATGAAAAGGAAATAAATGATCAATCTTGGCCATACACTATATAATACACACACCCACACCCCATAAGATATTGGCACCTTCATACGTGGGGAACTTCTTCATAGGTGAAAAGGGTGGAATACCAGATCAGTTTTGTTTGATTTTTTTGTTTTTAAACTCAACTGATTGTTTTAGTTCAATTCGGTTATAATTAAGTTCTATATGTTAATCTAATGCATTTTATATATTTGTTAAACATACATTTATTTTTACATGTTTAGAGGTTTCCATATTTGTTTTGGCTGCGTCTAGCTGATGTACTCCGACTCTGTTTATGTTGGACTTTAGAAAGTTTTTCGTTATATTTGAAGTTAAGCGTTATATTAAGTCCCTTAAATTCGTAAAGTAATGAAAGAGTGAAAGTAATGGTATCATAGACAGATTATCTATTTCTTTTTACCACTTTATATATTTCTTTAATAGGTAAAGTTTCATCATGCCATGATGAATTGATGATTATCGAATTATCTCTTGATCTAAATTTTTATTGAGCAACGTACAGTGCAAATATTGGAAATTAACTGGTAAGAATAATATAGAATTTATTAAATTTTCATCATCCCCTTTAAGAATTGAAATTAAAACAACTTGGATCTAGAGAGAATGTTAATGGGCTAACTCCATGAGTGAGCCTCTATTGTATTCCACCAAATTCCCTCCCTTCGTCTTTTATCACCTTCAGGTTCAAAGCAAGAAAAAGAGGATAAAACGGGGAAAAGAAAAAGAAAATTCTCTCCAGCTTCATCCAACACATTCGTGCAAATAACAAATTTTTTAAACTCTTAATTATGAGCCGTTCATAACATTGATTTCTTATTTGTTTTATATTTCGAATTTTTGAAGCCTCAGCAGCAGATTCCTCTCATATCTTTCCCTCTCTTTACCAACTTTCTCTTCCTTGCTTTCTCAAGCCAAGAATCTCTTTCTCTTCACCTCCTTTCTCTCCTCTTTCAGATTCCTTTCAGTTCTCTCTGTCTTTCTTTCTTTTTTTCCAACTCCTCTTTTAATGATGCCCATTTGCACTCTTCTCCTCTCTCTTTCTCCAATTTCCTCCCATTGCCAGCCATAGCTAGCCTCGCATAATAATTATATACACCGTCATGGCCCCTCCTTCATCAAGCATCAACCATATCTCCAATCCTTGTGTTTATGGTACGTTCATATCATACATTCATGTCCTTTATTCAATAACACTTTTTTTTCCTTTTTTTTTTGGGGTTATGTTGTTGAAATTTTCATGAAGTTTCACATAGAGTAATGTTATTGGATAACTCGATTTTTTTTTTTTGGTTTAATATATTGATTATTGATTAATTCCTTTCTGGCTATTCTGTCGCCATCTTGTTGCTCCTATATATGTCCATTCATCACTTTTTTATTAATAACGTAGTATAGTACAGTGAAGCGTCCCGAAAGATTTTAACTGGTGGGGGGTGGTTTTATATTGCGATAATGTTTTTATGGTAAGCAGGGGACTTTGTTTCTTCATACGCAGAGAGAAAGTCTCGCTTCATGAAATGGCTCAGTAAGCTTTTCAAAAGCACTGGTTCTAATCGGGGTGGCGGTGGAGGTAGCACGAGCGGCCGTCCTCATCCGCAGTTCCTTGGCGAGGAAAGCATGGTTTGGCCTGCACCACGTCGGTCCCTGGTAACATTAAAAATATATGTCGCCTTTATTATTTTTTTCAACTTAATCTTTCTTCAGCGTGAACGTACGCACACTTTAAAATCACACTTTAAAATGCAGGCAATTTTAAAGTTGGACAGTGCCGTTTTATTCTAATTCAGTAATAACTACTCCAATCCCACTTCAACGTCGCATGAGAATAAGTAAATGTAGAAATATTTTAACGAGCACCCTTAAAGTTTGACTTAAATGAAAAAGTTGGCCCAGAAATATGTCTTAGTAAAATTTCATTAGCAAGTCGCATACCATTTTTCATTATAATTTATTGCTGCATTAATTTTGTAGAGAAATGCGACCTTTTACACCAATTTTTTACTATTTGTTATCAGGATGATCGCTCTAGAGCTGACAGGGAGAAAGAGGAATTAGATCATGCAATTGCACTGTCCCTGGCTGAAGATTCAAAGAGACCAAATGGTAACTATTTACTTATTATTTTCCTCTATGTCTGTTCTAATTCCACCTAGCATTTCACCGTGTCATTTGAAAATTTACAGGTTTCAAAATGTTCATTTGGGGTTAGACTGGACTGATTAACTCTAATTTAACACCGTATATATTCTGACTAGGAGTGTATTTAGGATAATAGTTTTCTCAAATTTTTAATAAATTTAGAATCCTAGAATGGAACATTTTTGTTATAACTAGTCAGTGCCCTATAACCTCAAATTTCCATTTAAAAACCTACTGATGGATTAGAAAGAAAGACTCACATTGAACTTTGACTAATGTTGAGTGTTTTCATGTTTCAGGACAAAGATGGAGGTCAGACATTGATGAAGATTATGCTTGGTCACTTCAGGATAGCCAGCTGAATCCTCCTTCATATCCTCCATATGAACCATCTCATTATTATCCCAGAAGTGACAAGTAAAATTTTGTAAAAATATAATCAATTAGTTCTAATTGATCAATTGTTGATTTATGCATGCATATACATTTAACTTGCAGGGTATGTGGTGGC
This sequence comes from Aegle marmelos, assembly GCA_030449875.1. Lineage (NCBI taxonomy): Eukaryota > Viridiplantae > Streptophyta > Magnoliopsida > Sapindales > Rutaceae > Aegle > Aegle marmelos. The sequence continues at coordinate 26,362,701 of JASUUL010000143.1, forward strand.
TGCAACCGTGACATTGGCTATGGCAATTACTTGGGATGTATGGGTACATATTTTCACCCAAATTGCTTCCGGTGCCGTTCTTGCAACTACCCAATAACCGAACACGAGGTATATGTTTTGATTACTCAATTTAATTTTGATTTTGATGTGATCAAATTTATTTAGAAACATGTTCTTTAACACGGTTATTATTATTATTTTTTTCCTCAAGTTCTCTTTATCAGGGAAGGACGCTTACCACAAGTCTTGTTTCAAAGAATTAACACATCCCAAATGTGAAGTTTGTCACCAATATGTAAGAAAATATTTTAATTTCTAAGTCAAACTCGTTGTAATTACATTACTTGATGTAACGTTCGACTGATATTTGTTTACAAATCCTCAGATTCCCACAAATGGAGCTGGCTTGATAGAGTATAGGTGCCATCCATTTTGGTCCCAAAAGTATTGCCCATCTCATGAACGTGACCGCACATCTCGCTGCTGTAGTTGCGAGCGTCTTGAGGTACTAATTAATCAAGTTTAAAGCAAAACTTTTCGGATAGTTTTTAAGGCAAGGTACTAATCTAAGCATATGATTTTGTGCTTGTAGTCTTGGAATACGAGGTACTATTCATTGGAAGACGGGCGGAGTTTATGCTTAGAGTGCATGGAATCCGCAATTATGGACACTGGTGATTGCCAGCCCCTGTACCTTGCCATAAGAGACTATTACGAAGGAATGAATATGAAGCTGGACCAGCAAATTCCAATGCTTCTCGTCGAAAGACAAGCACTTAACGAAGCTATCGTTGGAGAGAAGAATGTAGTAACTGAGCTCTTGTTTTGAATTTCAGGATTTTGGTTTCTGAAAACATTGCTCTGATGCAAATTGTTTGTATTCCAGGGCTACCATCACATGCCTGAGACGAGGGGCTTGTGTCTTTCTGAGGAGCAGACAGTCACAAGTGTATGATATCATAAAGACTGGTAGGATTATTTTCCTTGAAGTTCCGACATTTATCTTAAGTTTTCAATTTGATTATGTCCAGATACTCAGGAGACCAAGAATTGGAGGCAACAGATTGGTGGGAATGAGAACTCAACCTCAGAAGCTGACTCGAAAATGTGAAGTTACTGCCATTCTTGTTCTTTATGGCCTTCCACGGTAATGTTTCTCTATAATTTATGCACAATTTTTTGGGTTGAAATTTTTTCTTATACCTTGTTTATTGCTCTTACGACAAAATGCAGATTATTGACAGGTGCTATTCTTGCCCATGAATTGATGCACGGATGGTTACGTCTTAAAGGTACAAGCCCCTTTTTTGGTTTCTGGGAATGATCGTCCACTGTGCAATGCTGTTAAAAAATTTTCCATTCTCTTTCGCTGAGCCGATGCAGGCTATCGCAATCTCAATCCTGAAGTAGAGGAAGGTATCTGTCAGGTGCTTTCATACATGTGGCTGGAATCAGAAGTTTTGCCAGATTACAGAAACATGCCATCCACATCATCTGCTTCAACGTCTTCATCGTCTTCAAAGAAAGGCGGAAAATCTGAGGTTGAGAAGAAACTGGGGGAGTTTTTCAAGCATCAAATTGCCCATGATGCTTCTCCTGCATATGGGGAAGGATTCAGAGCTGCTAATGCAGCTGTCAATAAATATGGCTTAAACCGAACCCTGGAGCACATTCGCCTTACAGGGAATTTCCCATTGTAATGCTAGCAAAAATTGGTCTGCGTCTGTCAGTATCACCATCCTCAGCTTCAAGCTTGCGGTCTATTGAACAAGAGGGAGCTCATCAGAGACGCTTAAGCAGCCTCTCCCCTTAAAATCTTGATTGCGTTAAATGATTATATACGGTTACAAGTCCAAATTGACTCTTCGAAGGCTAATAAGATGCAATTCTATCGATGCATTTGTATCATCAGAACAAAGATGATGATTCTTCCTAGTTAATTTAATTTTTTTTTTTGGTTCTTTTTGTCCTGAATTTCAGTCTTGATCTTTTGAAGATCCTCTGCCACGGATTTGTTTATGATAATATATAATTAAAACTTAATTACACGTACTTTTTTAATCCCAAAAAAGTGGATTAAGAATTAATTTCTCCATAAATTTGATGAGAGCAGATTTTAGAGCTAAAGCTTACCAGGTCGACGGCTACACTACAAATGTATTTGTAGTATCTAAAGTCCCAATTTAATACATTTCAAATTGTATATTTATGTAGATATTAAAAATTAAGAAAAAGAAAATCTAATAGCTACAAACCACAACCTTATAAAAAGAACACAACCTCATAAAAAAAAAAAAAAAAGAGCCCCTAATTTACAGCCAGCTGTCACGTATGCGACTAACGGCTACGGTATTAGTGGCTGCAACTTAAGTTTTGCCATAAAAAAATACCCATAAAAAAGAAAGAATCTTACGGCACTTAAATAATACGTTTAAACATACATAAAAAAGGAATTATCTGCACTGGAAGAGATGCCTGATAAATTATCTACACATTATTCCCAACTTAAGTCAAATCACTAAAATCTTTTTTCTGCCACTCCACTCTTTTCAGATCAATATTCTAAATCTAGAACACAATCCACAGATGTCTCAAAAATATGCAAAAAGAAAGATCTCCTTGTGATCACTCAAACTTACGATAGCAAATAAGATTGTCTCCAACTTGGTGCTATAATTACATGGCACTACTGTTTCAAGTCTGAAAAAGTATGATCTCTGGTCAGATTGATGTTATTGAGAAATGTGAAATAACCATGATGAATACACTTGAAACTGTGATTTACTTCTCACTAATCTATACACTGAAAAAAATATAATTCTCAGATAAGAATCACATATTAATCACCATGAGAAAGCAGATCAAAGTCATTGGTTATATGCTATTAGATTACAACTCTTAACCACATCATCCTTACCAATGTAGATGGTAAAGTTCAGAGGTGATGGCGACTACAGTCAGGAAGAAATATCTGCTAAGAGCATCTTCAGTGTTTCATATGTCATGAAACATATACCGACTCCAGGAACGACTTTGTAATATTCAGGAAGAATTCCTCTGTACAAACCACGTAAACCTTCAGTCCGGATTATATACTTAAATGTACCAAAAAGACCCATTGTGTAAACCCTGGCCCGGCCACCTGCCCCTTCAAGTTGCTTTCTTCGCCTCACCAAGTCCAGAGGAAATGTTGCTGCAAATTATGAAGATAACAAAATTAAAGAGGCTGCATGCAGTATTTATATCCTTCTGCTTTTGTAAAGGCCGGTAATTTTGGCTGGCTGTAAATCAGACAATACATAATCAACATGTAAATTGTAGCATGATCATGCAACAGAACTTATCAGAAGCAACAGGTTTCTAGTTTTAATACTGTCAGTTTGATATATGAGTATGCTTTTGCATCACTGTTTCATTTCTAGCTATAACCAGTGTCAGTAACAGGAAAGAAAGATAAATGCTATGATTAATCTATGTATCAGTCCGAATCATGAATAGTTTCCACAAAAAGGCACTGGCCAGGCTTAAAGGACTCCAATCTGCCAAGCAAACGGCAATGAAGCCTAAGTGCTAAGCATACCTCAAAGAGTACACCTCTCACATCTGACAAGTAAAAATAACAGTAAGGGTTCACCTGAGAGCAGTGCCACCTTATGATGGAACCACCAACTCCAATGTTAGGGTAGACAAGCTATTGAAAAATGAGAGTTGAAGTTAATCCAATCAAAATCTTCACACAAAAAGATATGTATAGGCAAATGATAAAAAAGCACAATTTTTTTTTTTCTTTTATTGTTGACTTCCTTACTAAAAGAATTCTCAAATGCCAGATTAAAATACTACAGCACTTGTTCGAAAGCTCTAGTAGGGGTCAGACTGGTTAAATACTTGATGCAGAGCCAGCCCCACATCCTCCGTCTCTGCATCAAAAGCACGGTAAACAGCTGCATGTATTAACTTCTAGTTAGAAATTGGAAATGCTTAATCAAACAAAGGAATGTATTTCAACCTATATAGCAATGTAGTTAAAGTTGAGGGATGTATGAAGGAATATTGTCACCATCACCTATCAATATTTGAAAAGCAATGGACTTATGTAATCACAAATCAATTTGCAATATGCATAAAACAGAGAATTATAAATCAAAAAAGAAATTATAAAAGGAAAATAGAGGTCAATCAAAATCCACTAGAAATTTCTGAGGTACCATGACCAAAATTACTCACCTGTCGATGATGCAATGCCTGAAAGACTGCCACAAGCCAGACTGACCAGGACGGGGGAATCATTCTGCCTGTTAATAGTTAACATACAGATGCATGCTCAATGATCATAAGAATTGAGAACTCGAAACGGTAATCTTGCAGAATCAAATTGCAGGATAATCACCTTTTTGACTGCCAAAAAGATCTTAAGGTCTCATATACAGAAAAGCTAATTGCAATACTGGGTCCAACACCCTGCATTGGTGTCAAAACTGCAGTCAACTACACGCCAATATAGCTTTCCCATTTGACATAAATAGTAACAAAATGAACATAAAAACTTACCAGAAGTGTTGGACCAAGGCCCTTATATAGGCCCAAAATTCCCTCATCTCTGCAAATAGTTTGTAGAGCATGACAAATACCTCTGTAGTATATCACATTTGTCTGCAAAAGTTGTATCGAAGATAACGGAGCAAATGAACAAGTAAAAAAGAGGAAGAAAAATACTCGCAATACCAACTTTGAAAGAGATTACGGAAACATTTCAGGTGTTATCTTCTTATTATAATTGAATTTAAAAAATAGAAGCTATTTGAGTCGACCATAAGAGCAGACTGGAGCCATAAAGGACCACAAATAAAGGTCAATTGAAATGTTAAGGACCCTACATCAATCAAAAACATCCTAGAAAATTGTCCACCTTCCTTGCAAGTATATCAGATTAAGGAAAAGGTCTACTCTAATTGTAACAACATAAAGCAGAATTATCACAAATGATTCCCAATAGTTTGAAAAGCAAGATTACAACTAACTGTGAAAAGTAAGGAAGGAAAAAATTGCCACCAGCCCATTCTCCTCAGGTTATGCTGATTGTACCTGAGCTGCAAGGCGTGTCCTCACAAGGTCCAATGGGTATGTAACAGAAGCAGCTGTTATTCCTGCTAAACCACCACTTACAAAATGTACAAAAAGATCGGAACTCATATTTTCCCCTTGACTTTCCATCACTGGAATGGCGTGTAGCAACTGAAGACAGAAAGAACAAAGCTATAAGCACAAAGTGCAAACTCATCTACCGACAAACTTTTTGCTGCATAGAAGTCACTTATTCATACTGACCTTTTTATAGTGTTCGTATGCATAAAAGTTGACAGAAGAATATGGTAGACGGTGAGCAATTGTGACCAGATTCCCTTTCCAAAAAGCCCTAAATCCTTCTTCACCAATGATTCGGGAAGCCTCATGCCATATGCTAGCCTTTCTCAATGTTGCAGTATCAGAGTGCATGCCTTGCACCTGTATAATGAAATATAACAACATCAAGAAGGCAGGCTTGATGGCGTAAGCCAGAAAGAAAATCTAACACATAACATATAAGAAAGCATGAATACGCATTCACTCCCATATATTTGCATTTCATTTATAAAAAACTGCCAAGATTATAAGGATTATGACCTGTGCAACAAATCATTACTCAAAGCCAATTCCAACCAATCTCGGTAACTCGACTACTGCTTTACTAGCTGACTGAAGCCCAGTTAGGTAATTTGCTACCCAAGTACTAGTATTAAGATAAATCCAAAACACCAGCTTTGTTCCTCCAATGTAGCAGTTTTACTTCCCACATTAATTCAACTCATAGCCTCCATAACTGCAAACATAAAAATATTTTCCACTGCCCCTCACACTACAAGTTCTTGCCGCTCTTAACAAATGATAATATTTTCACATCCTACCGCCCCAAACTACAATACCGAACTACCCCATCGAAAATTTCTCATTCTTGCTCTTGTCCCCTAGCATTCATTTTGCAACTCTTGACAGCACATCCCTCCTAAACCCACACACTACAATGTTGTGCCACATTAACATCAGTGAACATTATCGAAACTCAACAAACCAAACGTAACCCACGAAACATTCAAAACAACTGGTACCCACAAAGTATCAAATTGATAATTCTTCTGAAAACAAACCTGAAAGAGAATGGTAAGCCTTGCAAGAGGAGCCGTACAGGTTTTACTAAGAGCACCAGCTACGCCTCCAGCAACAAGCTGGGATATTGTCCCAATCTGGGACCGATTCTGCAACATTTGTTTCTGTTTTTGTTGCTGTTGCTGCGATATTTTATCAACAGAAACGCTTCCATTGCCTGAACTTAAACCTCTTTGGCCTCCTTCTACCACCACCCCTACTCTTGCTTCTGTTTGCATCGCTAATGTATGTCAAAACCCTCAAGCTCTGCCTTTTTTTTTTCAAAATGTCAATAAAAATGATTCGTTTGCAATGAAGAAAGATCCAAGTAATCGTATTTGCAACAAAAGAAGCAAACAAACTGGTAAAAAATCACAAAACCATTTCTGGAAACGCTAATAACAGAGGAAAAATTTGAACTTTTTGGAAAATTTAGCCAAGAAATCAACAAATATCCTTCTTTTTTTTTTCGTATTTTTCCCTGCTCACCTTAAACGCAGGGAGGAAAGTTGGTTCGTTTAAACGACAGCGTTCAGCTGAAAACGGTGCCGTTAGAATTTGATGTTTTAGGTGTCGAGGTGTCTAAGTTAGGGTTTGCGTCATCCTAAAGCTCACTAACTGACTTCAGAGATTCTCTGCGATGAGTTGTACCATAACATTAGCCAAAGTAACATAATTGGGCAATTTACCAGATCAAATTAATTTGCCCCATGACTTAATTTTACCTTTTCTTAATTTTATTTAAAAAATGACCATTTTTAAAAAACTAAAACTCTTAAGTAAGATAGTGTCAATTATTAATATATTGTAGCCATTAATAAATAATGTGTTGATTATAATAGATTATATTTTGATAACGTCATTGATCAGGTATATATTGATTGTAATAGATAAACACTCTTGAATTTAAATCTTACTTAATGATATTATTATCCATATATTATTTTTTATGATTATATATTATTTGATTTTATGTATTCAATTAAAAAATATTTACTAAGAAAAATGATTCAAACTATTAGATCTTTGCTAATTGAGAATAAATTTTAAAAAAAGAGTAAAATATTATCTTTTATAAAAAATATTTATAGTTGGATGATTTTAATTAAATTGGATGGAGAAGGAATTAAAATTTTTTTAATTTATATAATTAAATTTCTTTTATACAATCATTTATAATTCTTCAATTCTTCACACTCCATTATCTCACAATATTTTCGTATTAGTGTAAGTTAGTACATTTTGTGAGTTGAAGTAAACACGAGGTCTTATCCGAAAAAGTACAAGATGGAGAAGTAATGACGTGTTGGACTAAGAGTGGAGGAAGTTTTGAGTTATAATACGAACAGGAGTAGGGTGTTTGAGCTTATTTGATTGTCCGCAGATTTATTTCGAATATTCTTCTTGGAAGTAGAGTATAAGCGGTCGCGTCGTCTTAACAACTGCGTTAGATTCAATGAAAGTAAATTATACCGTGGGCGGGCGTTTGAAGCCTGGTTTATGAAGCTGTCCACTGTGATGACGCCACGTTGCGTCTAATGTTTTTTGACTGTCGGTTTGTGTGATTTTTATTAGAAAAATTCAATGGAATTTGATAATCACACAACTTTTTATTTTCTTAAAGAACTATACACTTCATATTGATAAGATTGAACTTTTAACGGTTACAATTATTCTTCCAAAGAGGGTAAATTTACAATTCATCTCACATATTTTTTAAAAAATAATATGATAGGCACCAGAACAAATACATAAAAAAGTTTTCCTCATCTTTAAGAAAGAAAAATATTTAGCCTAAATTACACGAGGCCACTTGTTTTGTGCGCACATCCATATCATTTCAAATCGCCAAGACAAAAATGTCGCGAACTCTAATAGCGTGTTTGTTTAACTACTGGTTAACACATTTTTAATTGTATAATATCTGTAAAACATTCAACAGGAAGTAAAAAGATAATGAACCCGACACATTTCCTCTTTTATTGAATCACAAGCAAAGGCATGATCCTTCTTCTTTTCTTGGAAGATAAGCAATGGAATTCTAATTTCTACTAGTATCAACACTTTCTTACCAAAGTAAGGAAAAAAAAAAAATTTGTCACCCCTTTCACTTCAGTAGTTCAATAAATTCAGAGAAACACATTAATTACCAGAAAGTTTGCTAAGTTTTTTGTTTTCTTCAGTGAAAAATAGATTGCACAGACAGATGGCCAGTTCTAGGGTACTAGCGATGAGAAGAACATTTTTCAATTACATTAACAAAAAACTCTAGTAACGTGTGGTAAATTCCTGTTTCTTTAACTGAAGGAGACTTTCAGCCAACAAACTTAAGGCATTAGAGGCTCTTTAGAATCCTTATCCAAGATTCTGATCTTGTGGTTCACAAGCAGCTTCCCTATCTGCTTCAGCTGCTATTTCCAGGTCGAATTGGCGGGGTATGCTTACAGGAAAGGGCCTTGACAGCTCATTTCCATCATTCTGGTTGAGACCCAAAGCTAAAGTCACGCCACTGCTTCCGCTAGAACCAATGTGCTGATCACTTGGCAAAGTACTCAAACATGCATTCTTCTGCTCCTCATTCTGCTCAGGTACCTGGGCACGTTTGTTTCTGCAGCAATTAGATGGGACATGTTCAGCTTGTAGGATTTGTGTTGCTCGGTAAAGTTTCTCTGGGAAGAGTGTGTTTAAGTTATCAGAAGGCATGTTAAAGTTAGAATTTGTAGCTTCCGCTGGGGTTTGAGCTTGCCCAATTTCAAGTGTGTGTACCTCTTCCACCATCGGCTTCCACAGTCTTACTCTTGCATTGATGAACCAATTCGAAACCTGTCCACAAATTGACATCAATGTTACCTATTGAATAACGCAAAAAGAATATAATAGAAAGTTTTAATTTATGGCTCTGCGAACAATAATGGTAATGGAGAAATCAACATTTGCTCACCTGATTCTTCGATAGACCTGTCCGTTGAGCCAACACTTGCTTGTCTGAATCGGTAGGATAACTGAAGTGAACAAACACCAATTATGTAACATATAGGTATTAAAGTACAGCACTGAATAAATTCTAATAAAAATAAAAAATGATAAATCTTACGGGTGTAAAAAGTTATCGTAGAGCCATGTTTTGAGCTCAGCTACTGCATCATCGGGAAGTGCTCTTTGAGACCGCCAGTGAGGAGGCCGAAGAAAGCCTAATTTTTGCACTGGCTTTTGGCTTCGGCAGCCTCGTTCCATGGTATCATTGTTAGCATTGTTATCACTAACAGTCTTGCCTGAGACATGAATTTGGTCCAATATGGCATTCTTCAAGCAACAAAAGTGCTTAGATATGGCCTTGAATGCAAACGATAGGTAAGGAGCAGCGTGTCCAAGGCCGGCAACAGTTTCAAATGATGCAACTACCGATTGCATTTGTTGGCAATATAGTTTGTATTTCCAGTATACCTGATAGAAATCAAATGCAATGATCACAAATATTCTTAATGGAGCCTGAATTACCTTTAGGACCGGTAATCGTGACTCATGTCGTGCAACTTTGGTCCAAACATATGATGCCTCAATGTCTGAAACTATAAAAAGAATGAAAGGCGAAGTGTTTAACTTGCAACAAAAGCATACAGTAAAGTAAAATCCCGCCTCACTTTTTAACAGAGTTATTAAAATCCATTTGCAATAAAACATGAAGCATTTTAATTTGGTCCTTTCATAGTTTTGGGCATTTTGGACGTTTATGTACCATTTCCCAATACTACATAATGAAAAATATTACCTTGTTAACTAATCATTGTACCAATATCAACTGAGGTTCACTCCGTAGGAAAGAGAGCATGTATGCACTTTTGCAATGGAACAAGTTAAATTGATTTCCAGGCAACACCTAAAAGCAGTTTTAAAAAATGTACACTAGCAGAAGCACAAACTACCAAGGCTACTAGGAGTGAACAGTTAATCCGACAAGGAAAATTAAAAAATAATAATAAATAAAAACATATCAAATAAAATAGAACAAAAAAGGAACAGTAGAATGATTTAATATGATAAGACAAGACACCTTTTGGTCATGTTACTGGTAAAAGAAAATCAGATATCTTATCCCAAGATACTGATCTTTGACAGAACAATCAAATCATCAGTTTCATTAATTTTCAATTCATTTTGAAAGACTTATTACCTCAATTCTACATCTACACACACAAGCGTGTGAAGCTTTAGTGAATGACCTAGTCTACAAAAACATAAAAATATTCACTATTTTGATATGCAATATCATGTCATCATCAAAACAAGAAAAACAAATCAATTTCATTTATTTTATTATTTTTTTTTTTTTGACAAGAGTTTCATTTATTTTCGGTTCATTTTGAATGAATTATTGCTTGAGTTCTACACTAACTTCACACATGCACACACGAATGAAGTTTTAATAAATGACCTAATCTATAAAAACATAAAATATTCGCTCTCTCAAATACAATATCATGTCATTATTAAAAGAAGAAAAAGAAGAAGAAACATTTTGAGTCAACTTCCCATCATTTTCTTATTGACCAAACAGAATTTAAAGAAAAATCAGGAGAACGTTTACAGATGCTTACCTCTTCCAACATCAAAACAAGCTTAGAAGTCGTCCAAGAACGTTCAATTCTGTCGCTAAAAGCAATGAAATCTCTAACAACTGGATTTTCACAAAAGCTATCAACTTGAGACCCAGATGAATCAAAATAAAGTGTGCCACAAAACTCGTCTAGAATCCGCTGAGCAGGTTTTAGAAACCTTGAACGTTTTAATATGGAAGCATAGCCAGTAAAGGGACCCAAAGGAACTGAGCTTCTCACTTCACTTTTCTGCAGCTTCAAAGAATCTGAAAAGCCTGAATAATAATGTTGTGCTTGTGCATGCAAGTCTAGAGGAAATGGATCAAAGGGTGTGTAAAAATTAGGCTGGCGAAGAGACAGTAGCCACGAAGAAGAAGGAGGAGGAGATGATACTGTTGGTGGGTTTAGTTGAAGAAATGATGTTAAGTTCGTTTGGAAGATATGTGATGTGGGTTGTGGTCGTTCTTGTTGGTTGGTTTGAGTGGCGGTGGTGAATCTACGCTTGTTTCTTCTGTTTTGTTGAGGAACATTGTAGGGTTTGAGATTTTCTGCCATGAATGAAGCTCTTCACTTGAGTTTCAGAGACGGAGCGAGAGACTGGTGGGGGGAGAGGAAATGTTGAACCTGAAGGGTACTTTAATCACAAACTTGTTTACTACACAAATGTTTGCGGGTCAGCGTGTTTTAACCCTCAAATCTAGTCACGTCCACCCGAGCATACAGAATAAGCACATTGTACTATATATATATAATTTTAATTAATTATTGGACAGCTTTGTGGAAACACTATAAATATTTTGAAATACATCTTTCTTTCGGTTACAAACAAGAGAACTTTGAACATGAAAAATAATTTCCCATTACATTGCACATTATAGCTCGGGAATCTTCAAAACATCCGACTGTCATGGTAATTTTCTCTAGGGATTTTTTTTTTGAATGATAATAGATATTTTACAATCACGAAACTGTTGGGAGCATTCCCTCGTTAAGAAAGTGAGTTCTTTATCTTTGAGCCATAAAGCCCTATGGCGATTGTCATAGCATTGGAATTAAAGTCAGTTTTGAATCAATCTCTTGACGTAAGTGTGAGTATATACATGGGTGTGAGTATATATATGGTGGGAAAATATGTTCTTTAAAAGCATATGAATTTATTTAATTATAATAAATATTTTTTAATTAATAAAATAATTAAAGTATTTTATTTAAATATTTTATTTATATTAATTTTTTTGAGTAAAATCTATTTATCATATTATATATATTTATGAGATCACATAGTAAATTCGTAGAATAAATAAGTACAAGTTATTTTATGATTTAATAAATTAAGTTCGCAGTTGATAAATAAAGTTGGATATTTTATTTAAGTATAAACTGTAATAAATTCATTGAATAATTTGTCTTAATTATATATGAATTTATTAATGTATGACAATTATATTAAACTGGATCACATATAAGATTTAATTAACTTTATAATAACTGTTAGACTTATTAAATCTCATAAGTATTGATTTTACTGTAAACTTAATATTGAGTTAGTTATAATTTCATGATTGTAATTGTTAATCCATTTGAGTTACCAATGGACACGACATATACTTGTAGTCAAGATTACCCGATATCTTGGTGGGAGCAATTATAAGTATTGAAATTATAGATTAGTAATATGTAATCTATACAACACATCTCTTAATGGGTTTTCAGTACTTGATCATAGAAATTTCTAGTCAGAGTGTATTGACATATTTGATATGTTGAAAATAATCATTAAAGAAAAATAGTAAGTATCAAGGAACAAGATATTATTAAATTGATTAAATATTTTGAGATATCAATTTAATTAACGATGTAGTGCAAATGATTGTGCAATAAAGAAATCAATGTGATTTGGGACGAATTATTATTTGAGCATACAATTATGGAGGTCAGTTCCAATCTTATAGTGGAGCAAAATTGGAATTAAATGATTAGACTAGTTTAATTATAGGTTTAATTGTTGTAGCAACTATTGTATATTCTCAAATGATCCCGGGTTAACTTATTTAATTAACTACACTACTACTAAACTTTAAAATAAAAAAACTGACATATTAAGTGATAAATTTAATTATAATATTTATTAAGATTCTATGTGTTATATTTATGTATAAATGGAGTCTTATGTTATTTTATAAGATGGACCCCAATTTATTATTTATTATCTTTACTTTTATGTAAGTGGAGAGATAATAATATAAAATTCAAAATATTTAATATTTTAAATTATTAAAGAATGAGAATAACACATATAAGGATTTTACATAGACATATTATATAAACGTATCTTTCTCTTAAAAAATAGAGAGATGACTTTTGAGAAAAATGCTGAGAAAAAAAACTAATAGCTTTTGAGGAGTGGATAAACAAACACCCATACGTTCAATTTAGATCAATCTCGAGTTATAACCTGAAAGATTATTTGGTGAGAAAATTAATTTAATTCTATCGTTTATTCTTTCTAATATTAAGGTATCTTTTTTAAATTATGAATTTCTTATATATTGTATAATATTGGTCTTAAAAGTTTTTCATGAAAATTTAATTTTTCACCAACAATATATGTATATATATCTTTTTTGACTCAAAGAATATACTTTACACTTGACCTAAACAAACTAGTGAAAAAAAAACTACTTATATATCTCATCATTAACAAATAAAAATACAGCGATAATTTCAAGGCATCACACATCCACTGCATCGCTACTCTTAATTTTGCAATCTGCTTCAACAACACTTAATGTTGCCAGCAACCAATAGAAAATTGTGCCAACGGCTCACATTTAAATCCTTACCAATCCAAGTTTTTGTCACCTTCCCTTTGATTAGATCCACAATTATGATTAGGAAACTGTTTAAACAGCTCCCTAGTCCAATTACGCTAAGATAAAGAGCTATCCCAAGTTTCTCATTGAAGCTGGAACTTGGTCATCAAAATACTCCTGCAATCCAACCAAAGTAAGTCCATCTCCTGGGCCTAGAATCAAATACTGGGGAGCTAGCCTCTTAGAAAGTGGCCCTCTTTTACCCCATGTATAATTTCGTTGTGAACAATTTTTAGCAGGGAAATTTACAAAATTAATAAAAAATTTTTGTTATTTTTCACAATTAGCCCTTGAAAATTTTTCCTATTATAGCTACATAAACACAAGAATTTTTTCTAAATTACCCTTAATTGAATCCTAGCTTCTCTTCTTTTTATTAAAAATGAACTCAAGTTTTCCCCTTGAATCATCATCTTTAGCTGCAAACTTCCATTAAATCCATTTGAATCTAACCACCAATTGAATTGGAGCCCAAAATCTAGATAAATTAACTAAAAAAATAAGTTTATAAAAGTATTATACATTAGGTATTTGATAAAATATTTAATTATTTTTTTAATCGATGCTTTGGTGCAATTTCCTCTTAGTGCGACAAGTTATCGCACTAAGAGACAACATTCCACAAATATTGTCTCTTGATGCGACAGACTGCTTATCGCATCAAATTTTAGTGATAGGTGCACATGTTGCACCTGATGCGTGTGCCTGTCACACCCTTTATCTGCGATGGCCAACAACAATTATCCTACACCATCATCAACACAACAAAATAAATAAATCAAAATACAAAACAACAAAATACAATGCAACATGCTAGAGAGAGGGAAGATGGAGTAATCGGGAAGTTACCGATGATGGACTCCATGAAGCCGCCAATGAGGAGTGAGGTAGTTGGAGGGGAGGTTTCGTTTGGCTAGAGAGTGAGGAAGTTTGGTGAGAATGAGAGGTGTATTTTCATCACTTGTGGTGTTATTTGGCTAGTGTTGATAGAAATAAATTTAGTGGGTTATTTTTTAAAAATTGGAAGAGTTTTGGGTTTCTGTTGTAAATTTCCCTCTTTACGCTCTTGCTTTCAACTAAGGCTGCAACAGTCATTGCCAAAACTGAAAACGCCATGCCAATGCCGATCCTCTCAAGAATTTTAATCCCTCTCTCGTTGCCAGTTAACTTTCCCTTTAGATATGGAACTAGTACTTTGTCATAGAAGATAATTAAAACTAGATTTGCCACGGCTCCAAGAGAGTAAATGGAGGCTGTGGAATACTGAAATTGTTGCCGACTTTTCGGTTCATTGTGGCACCTTGTTTAACAAAGAATGTTGATGCTTGTTCTACACACATTCTAAATGTCGGTGAAGTTACCCATATAGGGATCGTGTTAAGAACAAGCTTCATCTCTTCAACATTTGTGACTGTTGCCAGTCTCCGTGAATTATAACTCTTCTCAATTGACATGTTGTCATCTTCTTCTATCATAGCACGCTTGGGATCGAAATGGGGAATAACCAATTGAAACTTGAAATTAATTAAATTAACACGCACACACACACGCACACACCCCCACACACCCACACATATAGTAGTTAAGTAAATAAAGGCGGCAACCGCAGCAGGAAACAAGGGCATTAAAGGGCTCCCTTCCCCTACGCGGTATCGATAACAAGTCTTTCGAATGTAAAAGGCTGCATTTCACACAGCCATGGTTGTGCTTAGAATAAGGCTAGCAATGCTCCAACTCATTTATCTTGTGTGTGAACAATAACCGTTGTACCAAGCAAGAGGCCACAAACAAGAGAAAAATTCGCTAATTAAAGTACGACATTTTGTTTTTCCTTTCTTCGGAATGATGATCATCAAACTGCTCAACTCCAAGGCTCTCTAATCAAGGTTTTATCCCCCCCCCCCCCCCACTTCCAAACACATCCCCAAATCGCGTGGCTTTAAATATGGGATTAAATGAGACATTGCCAACAGGGTTATTTTCAACAGAACGAATGCATTAGTTCATTAAAATTTATGAGTTGTTTTGGAGGCGACGTTAAGAAATTAACTTGCCACGAGATAAATGAGGGAACCAAACAGGACCATTGTGAAGAGGCCTGTGTAGGTGTAGCTAAGTATGCTCCAATCAAAGGAATCAATGGGGTGACTCCTGACCAGTAATTTTTTACGTCCTTTTATGCTGTTGCAATATCCTTGTGAAGTGATTTTGTTAGGTAATTGATCAGATTTATTTGTTATTATTGCAAAAAAGCTAAGCCTTTTACTGAATTCAATGGCTGCCCCAAATGTAAATGACATATTTATTTAATTTTCTCCCAATACTGATACTATAAGCGGTAATCATAAGGTTTAATATAATAACCCATTTTTTTTTATATTTAAATAATAACCTATTTCGTCGGTGTTTTTAAATAATAGCTTAAAACGTTTTTTCATTAATTTTTGGTTAGTATACTATAGAATTCATTAAGTGTAAAATAAAATTTTAAAATAAGGATATATCGACTATTTCAAAATAAAAATCTCTCAAACACAATTAAAAAGTTCGGTCTTGCTATATAAATTTAAAATTTAGGACAACTTAATAAATAAACAATAATAACACTCAATAATATGCAAAATATATATTTAGGATAAAATAAAAAATAGCTTTCACAAGTATAAGAGTGTTTTTTATTCTTTAACTTGTCCTTATCTTTAATATAATGATGATAAATGAGTAAATAATTAGTCAATTCTATTGTTCTAGCAAAAGTAAACACAAAATCCTTCATTTGCTTAAGAATACACACACACACCAAAGGCATAAAAGCACATATTTAAAAATATTATAGAAAAAATTATATTAGTGTTATTTTTATTTCATTAAGTTATTCTAAAATTTTAAATTTACACAAAAGTTAGATGTTATTTAATTATTCTTGAGATTATTATTTCAAAATGATTTGCATTTATTTAATTGAAAATTCTATTTTCCTCTCAATGAGTTATAGATTAAACTAACTGTAAATGCCTAGAAAAGTATTTTGGACTATTGTATCAAACCCAAGGGTTGGAAAAGGCTTTTTTATTCCATGTGTCTGTGTGTGTTATAAAAGACTATAATAAAAAAATCAACTCTTAATGATAAAATTTAATTTCAACTTAGTAGATAAAACTAAATTATAATTAAGGATTGATAAAATTTAATTTAACTTTATTTCCGCTCAATAGTTTTGTGAATACCGCTTTTTCAAGATAATCTACTAGCTTCAAAAAATTTGAATCTACATTATTAGTTATCCTTGAAGAATAATCATTATTGGTTTAATTCTTATAGTAGAAGCAAGAGTTCACAAGTTTAAGTGCATACATTTTATTTGTTGGTAAAGAGGCATAGTGTGCAATTTCGTTAAAAAGAAAAATGAAAAAAATCTATGTTTCTAAGGTACTATTTGGTATTCAGGTACTGTATTTTTAAAGTTATAGTTATTGTTGAAAAAAGTTATAATTATGAGATAAAATTAACATTTTGTTGTAAATATAATTTTTAAATAATATTTTTTATAAAATTAATAAAGATATAATAAAATTTTATTTATACTAATACAAAATTAAATTAACTTAACCTCCAAATTACATTAGTTAATATTTATTAAATATTTTAGTACTATAACTTTGAAGGTATAATTGACCAATCTCAATCCCAAATAGAGTCGAAGAGTATGTAAAATTCACAAGTGATTGCATTTCTTTGGTGAAACTCATTTTTAAAGTATTATTGTGATATTATATACAAGGCTGGAATTAGGTTATGTCTCGGAACCTTAGCCCTTAGCCACCACAGGTCAAAACAAAATTAAAAAAGGTACCGGATCTTCGTCGAAATTTAGCCATTCAGGTAAAATTACTTTGTGACCCATTCAAGTTATGAAAATGAAGTAAATTAGAGCACTTTGTCCGAGAGAGCGAGTTCGATTTTAAAATGATGAAGTGATTCAAAAGCCTTCAAGGAAAATTCTATAATGCCGTATGAAAAATACGGTATTAATACCGTGATACACATAAATATTATAAATTACATATAAAATTAGTAAATATAAAGTAAAATTAGTAAATTAATACAAAATTATTAATTATTTAAAAAATTAACATTGTTTCTTATAGAATTTTAATGAAATATATTTTCTTTACTTACAAAAAATATTTTCTTTAATTAAACAAAAAATATTATACTAAAAAAAGTAAAAAAAAATTTATTAAATTAGTTATCATAAATTCTATATTTATTTAGGACATTTGTATACTATTTTTTCCTGATTTTATATAATGATATCTATTTATTATATATATTAATTACACGTAATTATTTATCTTGATGTGGATCAAGTAAAAATAAAATAAAAAAGCTTATAATATTAGACATATATATAATATATTAATAAAATTAGATTTAATTTTGAGTCATACACATACTTTATGTAGTTTTAAACCTTTCACTTGTATTTTAAGACTTTTTAGGGTTGAAAAGAAGTATAGAAAGATGTAATATAACCTCATCTTATAATAACTATGAAAGATATTAAGATAACATTTTTCTTTACAAATATAATTTTGAACATAAATTTCCTCTTTAATAAAACATTACATGTATTACATAAATGCAAAACTAACATTATTCAATTTAAATAAAGAATCAATAAATATATAAAGTAATAATTATTATAACAAATTTTTATTTTATAATTGTAAACTTTTTTTTTGTAGTAACTATTATATTAATTTACTTATTTTAGCTTTTATTTATAAGTTTTAGGCATAATTTACAAATTTTATGTTTTATTTTATACTTAATGTTGATTTACTTATTTCATATTATATTTATAAGTTTGCATTTCATTTACCAGTAATATATCAATTTACTAGTTTTATAATAATTTACTTATTTTAGCTTTCTTTTATAAGTCCTATGTTTCATTTCTAAACTTAATATTTTATGTTACAGTTAGTGTTGATTTACTAGTTTTATATTATATTTACAAGTTTTTTTTGTTTACTAGTAATATATTAATTTACTTGTTTTATCTTCTATTTACAAGGCTTATGTTCTATTTTCAAAATTTATGTTTTATTTTGCACTTAATGTTGATTTATAAGTTTTATATTATATTTACTAGTTCTTGTTTTATTTACTAATAATACATTAATTTACTCTTTTTACCTTCTATTTACAAGGCTTATATTTAATTTCTAAAATTTATGTTTTATTTTACAATTAATGTTGATTTATAAGTTTTATGTTAAATCTACAAGTTTTTGTTTTATTTACTAATAATACATCAATTTAATAGTTTTATATCAATTTACTTGTTTTATTTTCTATTTACAAATTTTATGTTTAATTTCTAAAAATTATGTTTTATTTTGCACTTAATGTCGATTTATAAGTTTTATATTAAATTTACAAGTTTTTATTTTTTTACTAGTAGTAATACATTAATTTACTTATTTTATCTTCCATTTACAAATCTTATGTTTAATTTCTAAAAATTATGTTTTATTTTGTACTTAATGTTGATTTATGAGTTTTATGTTATATTTGTAAGTTCTTGTTTTTTTTACTAATAATACATCAATTTACTAATTTTATATTAATTTAGTCTTTTTACCTTCTATTTACAATTCTTATGTTTAATTTCTAAAATTTATATTTTATTTTATAGTTAATGTTCATTTACAAGTTTTATGTTAAATCTCAAGTTTTTGTTTTATTTACTAATAATGCATCAATTTACTAGTTTTATATCAATTTACTTGTTTTATTTTCCATTTACAAATTTTATGTTTACTTTCTAAAAATTATGTTTTATTTTGCACTTAATGTTGATTTATAAGTTTTATGTTAAATTTATAAGTTTTTATTTTGTTTACTAGTAATACATCAATTTACTAGTTTTATATTAATTTACTTATTTTGTCTTCCTTTTACAAATCTTATGTTTAATTTCTAAAAATTATATTTTATTTTGCACTTAATGTTGATTTATGAGTTTTATATTATATTTACAAGTTCTTGTTTTATTTACTAATAATACATCAATTTACTAATTCTATATTAATTTACTCATTTTACTGTTTATTTATAAGTTTTATATTTAATTTCTAAAATTTATGTTTTATTTTACAGTAAATGTTGATTTACAAGTTTTATGTTAAATTTATAAGTTTTATGTTTCAATTACATAATTTATATTTAATTACGGTATTAATGTCGTAATTTTAATCACGACGTCATAGAATGACCCAAGCATTCAAACAAAACCCTCAATTATTGAGAAGTTAAAACTAAGAGAATATTTTTTGAAATGTTATTATTATATAAACGAAAAATATTTCAATGATAAAGATGAAAGAGCAAGGTTTCTATTATGATCATGAGATGAATCATGAACCTATTTATCCCCATCTCTATTACTATTCGCCATTTCTTGCTCAATGTTTCCAAGCTCAACCTGAGAATAAACTATAGAAAGATGAAAATCCATGAGAATGACATTGTACAAGACAAAGAAAGTGTTTGAGAGTGTTGGCTGCTGATGCTCTATGCTTTGCTTTATGTTAGCTGGCGAGGCCTTACCCATGTAGGTCCATTATTTTATTTGCTTTTTTGGCCATCACATGGGTAGGTATTTGGTGTCTAGGCACTCCACTAATTTGATGCGGCGAAAAAAATTGGTGGGCCGCAGTTGGGGCAAAAAGTGAGAAGAAAAGAGCTTTTTCAAATTTATCAACCAAGTAACTTTGTCCGGTGCCGATATTCTCACAACACTTTGCACAAAACTTAGCTTGGGTCTCTCTCTCGTCCTCACGGGGTTAACAGTCTCAGCTTCGTTCCCCCTTGCCGCATAAACTATGAAAAAGAATGTGCTATAAAGGAGGGAGATATGTAAATTATAGCTCGGTGTTTAAGAGCTGTAACTTTTTTAAATTCTTTTCAAATAATGGGTAATGTTGAGAAATTGATTGAGTGAAGAAGACACGCAATTATACTGAAATTGAATAATAATGGGACAATAAAATTACACAGAAAATTAAAAATTACGTGATTTAACTTTTACCTTATGTTCACGAGTGAAGATAGAAAAAAATAATTTTACTAACGAAAAGGAGTTACAAAATATTGTGGTATTTTAGCTCACTTTTTAAAATTTTAATACACCTAAACTCTCAAATTACTAATCACTCAAGAATTTATTAAACTCTTTAAAATATCTCTAAATAAAAGAGAAAAACTGAAGAAACTCGATGCTAAAGAAGGAAATGAAACCCTCTATTTATAAGTTCATTTCCTCTCTTAATTTCAATTAAAATAATAATATTATTATTATTTTAATATTTTTTTCTTTCTTTTTCTTCTTTGGCGTGCATCCTTTTTTTTTTCCTTCTCTTTCCTTTTTCTTATTCCTCTTTTGTTTTCTTTCTTCAAATCAACATGGCACCATAAAAAATGGCAAGCTGTGTTGAATGGCGTGACACCGCCCATCTAAAAGAGTGGTGCCAGTCATGACTTTTGACATTCTCTCATTTGGAGATTAGATTAAGTACTAATCAATCTACACACCAACTTTTTTGCTTCGTCATTGTTATATTGTTTATGTCTTTATTAGGCCACAAGGGGATCTACTCCATACGAATTTGTCAGGACTGATCGGCTTAGTCAAAATATCTGCTAAATTCTCTTTAATATGAATTTTCTAAAAATTTACATTTTTATCTTCCACAACTTTTCAAACGAAGTGATACTATATCCCTGTGTGCTTTATCATGAAATGAAAGGCTAGATTCTTTACAATATGCAAGCCACTCTAACTATCACAAAATACAAAAATTTTCTATTGTTTGTGCTCAAGCTCCTCCAATAACCTTTTTATCTATATAACTTTATTGTAAGCTTATGTAGCTGCCATGTATTCTGTTTCTGTTGTAGATAGAGTCATAACAGTCTGCAATTTTGAAATCTAGCTTATAGCTTCTCCTGTAAGTGTAAACACATAGCCAGTAGTTGATTTCCTCTTATCAAGATCTCTCATAAAATCTGAATCCATATACCCCTTAACAGTAAACTCTAATTCTCCATAACATTATGCAATATCTGAGGTTCCTCTGATATATCCCAGAATCGTTTTCACAGCTTTCCAATGCTCTTCATCAGGATTTGCCATGTATTGACTAACTGCTCCTACTACTTGTATAGTTTTGGTCTTGTGCATATCATAGCGAATATCAAACATCTCATTGCTGATGCATATAGTACTCGAGACATCTCATTCTTTTTTGCTTTATTGCCACGACACGTACTTGAGAATAATTTGAAATTAATAGGAAATAGGGTAAAAATTAGCTTACAATCAAGTATGTTGAAACACAGTAAGATTTTCTTTAAGTAATTCTTTTGAGAAAGCCAAATCTTCCTGTTATCTCTGTCTTGAAAAATTTACATCCCTAGAATCTTATTTGCTGGTCCTAAGTCCTTCATTTCAAATTTTCTAGCTAACTGTGCCTTTAATTCTTAGACTCGATCCTTGTTGGGCCTGCTACCAATATATCATCTACATATAACAGCAAAATAATAAAATCATTATATTTAAACCCTTGTAATATGTACAATAGTATAAACTGAGTCTATTGTATCCAAGGCTTATAATGAAGGAATCAAATTTTTTATACCAACACATCGGTGTCTATTTGAGACCGTATAGAATTTGTTCAAACTATAAACTAAGTTTTTCTTGCCATTTTCAGTAAAATCTTTTGGTTGGCGCATATAAATTTTTTTCTTTAAGTTCTCCATGAAAAAAATAGAATTTTCACATCTAATTGCTCTAGATGTAGGTTACATGTAGCACACATCGCCATAACTATTCTGATTATAGTAAGTCGAACCATCGGAGAAAATATTTCGTTGAAATAAATGCTTTCTTTCTGAGCATATTCTTTTACCACCAATCTTACACGGTACTACTCCACTTGCTCATTACCATCACGCTTGATCTTGTAGATCCATTTATTTCCAATGGCTTTTCTTTTATGTGGTAATGACACAAGTTCCCATGTGTTGTTTTAATATAGAGTCTCAATTTCTTCCTGCATTGCTATCATCCACAAAATAATATTTGAGTTATTTTAAGCTTTATGAAAAGTTGATGGCTTTCCATCTTCTATTAGAAGACAGTTTGCAATATTAATCTCAGTCGTCTCTTACGAGTTGATCGATGAACTTTTAGAGCCTTAGATTCGACTGGTTCTTATTCTCTATGCTCTAGTACTACTTTAGAAGAATTTGATTTTTTTGAATTATTTACCACATATACCGGCAAAGACTCTGACTTTTCTTTTACAGTACTATCATACCCATTTCTCCTTTACAGTTAATCTTTTATAAAAATAACATCTCTACTGATGACAATCTTATGGGAGTGAAGTCCTACAGATGATACCCCTTTACTTTATCAGTATACTCCAAGAAAAAGCACCTCTTAGAGTTTGGATCCAGTTTTGTTCTTCCTTGAGTATTATAAATCACGTACAGAAGACATCCAAATGCATGTAGATGAGAATAATTTGTTAGCTTTTCTGTCCATATCTCTATTAGAATTTTTAACCCAATCAGTTGACAGAGACCTATTAACTACATAACAGGCAGTTTTGACTGCTTTTGTCTAAAATAAGTTGGGTAGACCAATAGTCCTCAACATAACTCTTATTCTTTTTGAAAGAATCCTATTTATCTACTCTGTTATTCTATTTTGTTGAGGAGTGTATGCCACTGTAAAATATCACTGATTATTTTCTTATTTACAGAAAGTAAGAAACTCGCCTTCTATATACTCTCCATCATTATTTGTCCTCAAGCATTTTATCCTTTTTTCGGATTCAAGTTCTACCCATGCTTTATATTGCTTTAATGCTATAAATACATTTGACTTTTTTTTTTATTAGATACGCCTAATATTTTTTAGAATAATCATCTATACACCAAGTACTTTGCACCTTCTATAATATATATCTGGCAATTTTCAAACATCAGAATAAACTAAGTCTAGAATGCATTTACTTCTAGCAATAGATCTATTAAATTTTAATCTATACTGCTTACTTATAAAATAATATTTGCAAAATGGTAAACTTATTGATTTGAGCCTTGGAAGTAGTTTTCGATCAGTGAGAATCTTTAAATCTTGTTCTGACATGTGACCGAGTCTGAAATGCCAAGTCATTGTTGAATCTTCTTTATTTGACGTGACACATGCATAAGCTTTCTATAGTATTTCGTCTTGAAGCACGAATAGATTAACACTGATCTTTTCTACTTTCATCAAAACAAGCGCACCTCTGACAATCTTCAAATCCCATTTTCAACATGAGTTTTGCACTCAAGACTATTTATTTGTTCTAAATAGAATAGACTTTTCTTCAGGCCTTTGACATGTTATACCTCTTCAATTGTGTAAATTGTACTATTAAATATTTTAATTTTGATAGTATCAATATCAGTGATTTCCAAGGCATGATCATCTTCCATGTATATAGATCCTTATAAGATTGGTTCATATGTGTAGACCTATTCTTTTCGAGAGGTCATGTGCTAGGTAGCTCCTGAGTTTATGAGCCAGAAATTAGATAGTCGTTTTCTACATTTTGTAACTGTTATTGCCTCGTTGTAGATAATTTCGCCATCATCTGAGGTACTTGCTACACACCTATGAGCATTTAATGACTCAGGGTCTTTGCACTCTCTTCTCTTCTGGTTATTCCAATACTCTTTCTTGACATGCCATTTCTTACCACAATTGTAGCACTTGACATTCTTCTTACTTCTCAATTTTGATCTACCATGATTCTGACTCTTATTAGGGCCACGTTCCGTTGATCTCCCTATTGTCACCAATAATGCTTTTGGCTGTTGCAAACTAGCTTGTCTATGTTCTTTACTTTTCCGTCTGCTCTATTAATTTAATATAGAGGCTACAACATCATCGAAGACTAGGCTATCTGTCTGGTTGTTGTTCATCAAATTGATGATAAGTTGATCATACAAATCTAGTAGACTTTGAAGTATAGGTTCCACATGTTCATTTTCCTCTATTTTATGACCCAGCGTTATTAGTTGTGAAAATAAAACTTTTAAGGTGTTGATATAGTCAGTCACTGTTGTAGATTTTACCGTTCGAAAAGTATAGAGTTTTGTTTTCAAAAAAATTTATTGTGCAATGATTTGGCCTCATACGGTCTTGTGAGAGTATCTCAAATTGCTTTTACTAACTTTTTCTCTACTACACTAGATAATACCCTATCTGTAAGTGCCAAGTGTAAATCAGTAATTGCATTGTCGTCCATCTCATTCCACTTGTCATCAGTGATTTCTACAAGTTTTTCCTCAATTACTGCCAAGTAATTATTTTTCTCCAAAATTACCCGCATCTTCATTTTCCATCATGAGAAATTATTCCCGTTGAACTTATTAATTTCAGACTTCATCGTCATTTTGTTACTGTATATAAGTTAGTATACCTCCTTGAATAGTTGTGAGTATGTATGAAAATGCAAACCAGAAAAGTTCCTACGAAAGAATGGAGGGGTCACAAACGGTCCTACTTAAAATTCAAACTCCTTAGGCTTTTATCGCCTTTGTGAAGAATTTTCCAAGACATGTATAAAATTACACAATTACTTTACTTACACCACTATTGCTTACTTTACACCGTAAAATTTTTGGATCGCTCCCACTGTTTCACGTGAATAGACAGTAATTATATACGTAACTAGTAATTATATATGTGTACAGTACTATATACGTGAACAGTGCTCTTACATGAACAATACTCCGACTATAAAATTACAATCAATAGCTTTAAAACTACTATTGAAAAATTAATTGGGTCAAGCAGACACGCAACTAAAGTGAAATTGAGTAACATGAGACAGTAAAATCACACAAGACATCAGAAATTACGTGGTTCAGCTTTTAGCCTACGTCCACATGTGAAGACAGAAGAAAATAATTTTACTAGTGAAAATGAATTATAAAATATTATGATATTTTACCTCACTTCTCAAAATCTCAATACACCCAAACTCTCAAATCACTAATCACTCAAGAATTTTTTAAACTCTTTAAAATACTTTCTAAATAAAAAAGAAAAACTAAAAAAACACTCGATACTGAAGAAAAGAAATAAAACTCTTTATTTATAATTTCATTTCCTTTTCTCTTTTTAATTAAAATAACAATAATATTATTATTTTTTCTTTTTTTTTTCTTTTTTGACGCACATCCTTTTTCTTCCTCTTTCCTTTTTCATTTTTTCTTCTTTCGCTTTTGTTTTTTTTCTTGAAATCAATACGACGTCATAAAAACTAACAGGCCGTCTTAAATAGTACGGCACTGTCCATTTAAAAAAGTGGTGCAGTCATGACTTTTGACAGGTAATATAATTTATTCAACAGAGTAAAATAATTTGAGGGAACAAACTACATTTTCGAGGTGCTTCGTCAAACAATCAAATCACAACGTGAAAGCTTGAAATAAACATGATTCCCAAAGGGCATCAAGGTATTCATAGGCAATTCAACACAACGTCCTTAAACAAGTTAAAGATTTCAATTAAAGCAATGAATTGAGACGGGCGAGAGAGAGATCTTAAGGTTGCTGCGCGGCGAGAGAGAATGGACTGTTAGCCGCGCGAAGAAGGGAGAGAGACCCGAGCTGTCTCGCGAGGGAGATAGGAGGCTTGCTGCACGTGAGTTTTGCTGCTCGCCTCTCACGTGCGTGCCTGTGTGGTGTTAAAATTTACGACAAAAAAGTGGCTTTATACTTTGGACAAAACGGTTCGTTTTGTGCAAAGTTTTGTAAGAAGTATGTACCAATGCTAGCTCAGCTATTTTACCATTTTCGCGTTTTTTTTTTTTTTTCCATTAGGGGCCAAAACCAAAACAGTCAGAAAGTTAAAGTGGATGTATTTCCACAAGTGATCAGGTATATGATTCTCTTGTTGGTTCTTAGCCTGTTGATGGAATCATGAAGACGTTTTGTTGGTAGAAACAAGAAAAGGGCAAAAAGAAAGTAAAGGAGAGAAGAGGAGAGGAAAAAAAAAAAGATTAATCTTCATTTTGTTATTTAATTTGATAAATAATTCATATTTTATCTCATTTTTTATTTTTCCCTTCTTCTTTTTCTCTCCTCTCATTTCCTTTTATTTTTGGCACTTAACATCAAAGACAGATAATCATGGTAAGTACTCTGATTACCTCAAATCATGCCTGGAGAAATTCAATGCAACAAAAGATGTTAATGGCTTGTCAATTATAGACTCAATAAATAGTAGGATCTTAATTTTTTGAAATCCCTTATGTTTATCCTTCTACCAGTTGGTGGTGGTTAAAGTTCAAAATAGTTTTTCCGGTCCCAGTCTCCTCCAAATTTTGAACGATTAAGCAAATAAAACTGCTTTGGAGAAAAGAGCGAAACTCATGGTTATTGACAATGCTATTTGAAATTCCTATGATGCTCTAAAATACATCTAAATCCCCAGCCCTGAATGTCAATTTTTTTTTACTGATATTACTAATTTACCATTGGTCTTAAGAATATAAATACTTTAATTATTTAATTAATTGATCATTGTCTTAATCATAATTAATTGAAAAAAATAAAATATGGGATAACCTAAGAGATTGTCATAGTTTTTTAATTAATTCTATATTTGCTGATGGTCTCTCTCACTTACCATTCTCTCATATATATATATGACATATAAAATTTTCAATTAATTGTAAAAAACTTTTGAGAACTAATTGAAAAATTATTCTTATTCCTTAGTTTTTGCCAATAATTTTTCATTTAATTATGATTAACAATTATTTAATTAATCAAATATCTAGGGTTTCATATTCTCAAAATCGAATAACCACGAAGCAAAATTTTGAAGTTTAACAAAAAAGTTATCATATATTAGGAAAATTTTAAATAATTCTGTCAAACAATAAGAATTTTACACTTTTGGCTGAAATCTTGCCGAATTCGGGTAATTATACTTATTGTTATATCTATTTATCAGATTTAGATTTAATGTTAAGTTATCATATACTCAACTTTTCATAATCTTTCATCACATATGCATGTATAATAATATATATACAATTAAGATTTAATTAATTTTACATGCTTACCTGATAACTATCAATTATATTTTTAAAAGTTATCAAAAAAATTCAGCTCATACCTAATGCATTGCATCTAAGTCCCCATCTACCTACGACAACCCCTTATCAATTGTAATTTTTAATTAATAATTCGGTAACTTACGATTTTTTTATAAAAGAAAAGAATCAGGTAAAATGCACTGGGTTCAGCTTGAATCTAATTGGTTTGATCAATGGTGTATGTTGCGAATTTTTAATTAATATTGATCGGATTATGTTAGAAATGGGGTACACAGAGAGTTTCTTTTAAGGTGGCCTAAGTTCAAACTTCAAAGTGAGACAAAAGCAGCAGATGTTGCACGAGCACATAGAATTAGAATCTATCTTGACTCTCGTACACTTGAAGACTTTCTAAAAGACTGCAGTGATGGTTATTAATAAAGTTAATTAGATAATTATTCACTCTAATTTGACCTAATCAAAGATCAAAGGGTTCTTTCATAATTCATATAGGGTGCTTTTGACAAATTTTATTATATTATATTATTTTAAATATATATATATATATATATATATATATATTTATATATATTATAATAATATTACACAATATTTAATGTTGTATTATATTATATTTCTTTAATGATTAATTTAAATTATATATTTTAATAAAATAATCTAAGAATGTTCAGAAAAATACTAAATATAAAAATCTTAAGTTTAAAAAATTAAACATTATTTTTAATATAAATGTAAAAAAAGTAGAATTAATGTCACTCTTGTTTCAACATTTATAAAAAAATTATAAATATTTAAAAAATAAAAACATAAGTAACTTTGTCGGTGAAAATTAATAAACTCAAATACTAAAAATTAAATTGATGTTAAATTTATGATTTCACCTTCTATTAGTAAAATTAATTTTTATATAAAAGTCTTACTGGAAAAAAAGGACAATTCTTTTTAAACGAAATTCTAAGCTCAACTTTAATTACCAATAATGGTTGCACAAAAAATCTAATCAAAACAAAAATAATTCCATAGTAAAATAAAATAAAAATTTGGTTAACGAAGAAGAAACAAGAAGATGAAGAACAAAGGGCAAAAGGAAAAATAAAAGGAAAAGCAAAATGGAAGAAAGATACAGAGAAGACGAAGAAGAAGGGGGGAAAAGGAAAAAATTAAAAGAAAAGAGAGAGAGAGAGAGAAACAGAGAAGGCGAAGAAGAAGAGAGGAAAAAGAAAAAAAATAAAATAAGAGAGAGAGAGAAACAGAGAAGATGAATAAGAAGGGGGGAAGAAAAAAAAAAAGAAAATATAAAGAGAAATAGAGAAGACGAAGAAGAAGAAGAAGAAGAGGGGAAAAGAAAAAAAAGAAAGTAAACAAGGGAGAGAGAAATAGAGAAGACGTAGAAAAAATAGAAGAAAATGAAGAAATGGAGTGCGGTATAAACCCGAGCCTCCCTCGGGTTTCCCTTATGCGGGGTTTACCACATTATATTATTATTTTTCTTATGCAATACAATATAAGTGCCAAATATTGTATTGTAATATTTTAATACAATACCGAGCTCTAATACACCATAATGAGGCACACCAAACGCACCCATAGTGTGCCGGCGATTTGATACCGCTAAGCTCTCATTAATGATGGAGCATCGAATGTGAAATCATTTCATTGTTAGAATAATTTTTTTCCCTTTTCTATTTTAGAAAAGCAGCCGCATAATTAAGGACGAGCAGGGCTAGGACAACTTCCTCTCTATTTGCATGGAAAAAAAATCCTTAATATTTATAGTTTATTCCATTTATGCTAGTAAGTTTATTAACACGGTTACATACATATGCGTTTGATAATATTCAATTTTTAATATTATTATTTTTTGGTTACAAAGGAGCTCTAAAAAGAGCTAACGAGAAACTAAATGAGGATAAACCACCCCATGCAAATCATGAAATAGAATGGACTTAACATTTTTAAGAGGACTCATAAACATATAGAGACCCAATGGGAAAGATTACGTGTTATTTTAAATATCAAATGGGCTACATTACGTGTTATTCATTTATTAGTTATGTAAAACACAACAGGGTTTGATCCTCATGACAATGACTCATTTAAAGCCATGCAATATGGGAATATGTTCGGAAACAAAGAAAGTTCATGATACAGCTAATCAATAGCAAGTGGGGGACTAAAGCCGGGTTTAAAGAGTTTTAGAGCTAATCAATT
The DNA here is from genome assembly GCA_030449875.1 of Aegle marmelos. Lineage (NCBI taxonomy): Eukaryota > Viridiplantae > Streptophyta > Magnoliopsida > Sapindales > Rutaceae > Aegle > Aegle marmelos. The sequence continues at coordinate 26,392,767 of JASUUL010000143.1, forward strand.
GGATGATAGTAATGTTTTGGACTATCTCAATTATCTCCCATTTTATATGGCAAAAAGGACATTATCCTAAACTACAAAACTCCCACAATTTTAGAATTGAATATTTAGACCATTTTTATTAGGAAATTCTGTCTATTTAGATTAAGATAACAGTATTACATATGATACAAATTGTTAACATATACATATTTTGGTAATTGATTTTGAAGATAACAAACAATGAATTTAAGTTAATAAATATATTTTAAGACTTATAAAAATTTCAAGTATTCCTTTAAGAGTTAAAACTAGGTACGTATTTAATATTTTTTAGAAGAACTAGAACAATTTGTAAGTTAAATGCAATTCTGAATATAAACGGCTAACCGATTATATTAAACGGTTAACCGATTAGTGAAGCTGTCTTAGCTCTGTAAAAGGTTAACAGCTTAAGTCTTAACCGATAGGCATTTTGTGAGATACTGGAAAAAATCGGTGAACCATTAACATATAACGGCTAACCGATATCGTGAACTCTTTAAAGTTAAAAGGTTAACAGCTTAAGACTTAACCGATAGGAAATTTGTGAGATACTAGAAGTAATCGGCAAACTGTTAATTTATAACGACTAACCGATATCGTCAATTATTTAAAATACTTTAAAAGGAATCGGTTATAGAGCTTTGAATTATAAGGATTCTGGATTTTAACGGCAAACCGTTAACACATAACGGTTAACTGATAAGTTTCAGAATTGACATTCTTTGTTAACCCTTAACCGTTTAGAAAAAACGGATCAAGTGTTTTTGTTGTGCAGGTTTCTGGAAGTTAACGGCGAAAGGATAATTCTTAACGGTCAACCGTTTATTTGAAATCATGCTCAACGGTAACATTGACCAAAGAAAACGGCTAACCGTTAACAACTAACAGCAAACCGTTTTCTGTCAGATGAAAGAATAACAGCTAGTTTTCAACTCTAACTATAAATATGCTCATCTATTTCAAATCAAGGACTGACGACAACACAACTATTGAGCTTATATACGAGTTTACCTACTACAGAAAGCTTTAAATAGATTTGTACTTCATTCATTTATACATTGCGCTTTAACTTGTAACCTTAAAAGATTGTGTGAGAGATAAATCAATTTGTATTTCTTTGTATTGAGTGACTGCAAGTGTGGGGATACATTTGGGTTAAGAGATTGGGAATAATTTCTTGTTGTAAAGGTCTATTGACACCTGAGAAGTCAACTATAAGTTGTTGAAGCCTTGGAGGCTTGCATAGTGGAATCCTCAAGCCCGGAGTGCTTGGAGGCGTGGACGTAAGCGGGGATAGCCGAACCACGTAAAAACCATTGTGTTTGTTTTCTCTTCTCTATCTTTTAATTTATTTAACACTGTCTATTTATGTATTCAATTATTTCGAATTTGTTTGAGAGTGATTGAGCGATTTATTTCTATAATTATTAAAAACCCAATTCACCCTCCCTCTTGGGTAGTCTAGTTAGAATTTCACAAATCTTAGCACGAATTATAATATATTAATGCATTTATCCTTTCGAATAGATAGAATTTAAAGAGTCAATTTCTGAAACTACAATATGTAAAATTGTCCACTATTTAGGGTGCATTTGTGATAGTGGTAGCCCAGCTCCCCACCCTTTATTCTAGGGGAAACACATGCTTAATCAATTTTTAAAACTATAATATCTAAAACTATCCACTAAGTAAGATAAACTTTAAGGGTCATTGTTCATGTATGAGAGACAAATGAGGGAAGAAAGTAAGACCATAGTGAAGCAACTTGGGTAGGTATCAGCGATAATACTTTTAGTAAAGAAACCGATGCAATGACTTCTTCTAGTAACTTACATTTTTTGCTCTTGTTCCAACATCTTGGTGAAACACTTTGGTTAGGTAGCTGATGAGATTGGTTAATATCCTAAAGGAGCTGAGCCTTCATTGAATTCAATGACTGTTCAAAACTTGAATGGCATTTACAAAGTTAATCTATTTCCTAATCATAACAACATTTGTAATTTGAATTAATTTCTTTGACTTCCTTTGATTATATTAAACCAAATATATGATTGTATTTGAAGTTAAGTGATACAATCATAGAAATATGAGCTTATGTAAAAAATTAAGAAGGATTAAATTGCTCAAAATTAAAATTATTTGGGTAATAGAAGAATTTTACTAAACTAAAGAATATTATTAATTTATAAGAGAGATACTATAACACTCATGGCTCATTCTTTTTACTTTCTTTTATTCTCCACTCCTTTATTGATGTCTACGACAAAGAGCTTAGGGTATTTATAATAACCTAAAACTAATACAAACCACACGAATTTTATATTACAAGAATATTACACGAATTTCTCTAAATATTCAAGAAATGTGTAATTTATATATTTTTACCAATGTTAGATATTTTTAGTGTTGGAGTTGATATGTGGATGACTTGAGTTACAAGATCAACCCACACCCTAGGATGTCTTCAAAGATCAATCAAGATGCAAAATAGTACCTAATTTCAGTCTTGAATTTTACAATTAATGAACAACAACCAATATCAAACTCATAATTTAAAGAACTTAAAATCTACATAAAATCAATAAGCAAAACCAAGAACAATATAAAGCATATTACATGAGTTAGTTTTTTGCGAAACTTACATCCACAGATGAAGCTTTTAGAGAGTTTTATTAAAACTTCAAAGAAGAAATTTTTTTCATAGCATGAACATAATTCAATCCCCCATATATAGGGTCTATCCCTCTATATATACACACTGCAAAACTGAGCTTACACGTACTCAATACTAGCTCGAAAGCCAGTTGCAAAATAGACTATGTACCAAACTTTAATTTCCAATTTGCACAGAATGAAGACACGTGGTATACTCAATTTATCTAACTTGAAACGTTGAGTCTTCATATAAGAAGCACATGTAACCAACAAACATCCAAAATGCAACACAAGCTTCAGTATGAGTATAGTTTTGGTCTTTAATAACCCAGATTATAGTCACATGCATTACTAAACATAACTTCTAAGCCACCTAAGCCACCAAACGATGTCATATGTCGTGTTTGAATTCACTACTCACTCAGCAAATCTCCATCTTAAATCAAACACCTTCAGCTAATTCCTTTACTAATAATTATGCAAGATTAGATACTGCATAAGTCAACTAAATCCAATGCAACCTTGAACTTATTCATTGGAATTACTTTAGTTAGTAAATCAGAGGGATTTTCTTTTGTATGGATTTTGGTCATTTTAATGACCCTTTTTGAAACTTCATTCTTGATAAAATGAAGTTTAATATCAATATGCTTTATTATCTCATGATATACTAGATTCTTGCAAAAATGCATAGTACTTAAGCTGTTATAGTGGACTATAATGGATTTCTAATCAAATCAAGTTCTGCCAGCTACCTTTTTAGCCATATAGCCTTTTTCACTACTATAGTATACTCTGCTTTTGTAGTGGAAATAGCTACAATACTCTACAAACTTGCCTTTCATTTGATCAAACATGTATTTAATATAAATAGATAACTAGTGAGAGATCTTCTTCTGTCTAAATCCCCAGTATAATCAGAGTCATAAAACCTATAAACCTTATTCAATTACTTTCTTTCTGCCATAAACTAGTCCATAGTCTAAAAAGCCTTTAAGATACCTTAGTATCCATTTAACACCCCTCTAATGTTCTTTTCCAAGTGTTGCCATGTATCTACTGACCATACTTACAGTATGTGAGATGTCTATTTTATTTAACACCATAATATATATTAAGTATCCTATAATATTTGCATATAAGGTCCTCTGTCTTTCAAGTTTCTTTTCTTCAGTTTTTAGACATAATAAATTACATAATCTGAAATGTGCAGCGAAAGGACTTTAAACTAGTTTTGTATTAAATATATCATATATTTTTAGCATTTTCTTCAGATAATTCTTTTAAGATAAGAAGATGATTCCTTCTTTTTTGTTTCTAATAATTTCCACACCTACTATCTTTCTTGCCATCTTTAAATCCTTCATATCAAATGTTGTTTTGAGAAGCCCTTTTAGATTCTTTTTCTTAGTCCTCTCTTTACATGTTACAAGCATGTCATTCATATATAAAAGAAGATATATGTGCTTCCCAACTTGATATTGTTTAAGATACACACAAAAATCATAATTGCATTTTTTGAATTCATAAGAAGTCATAAATTCATCAAATCTGAGATACTACTACCTTTGAGACTATTTTAAGCCATAAAAGGACTTCATAAGTAAGTATACGCGATCAACTTTATCTGGTGCAACATATCATTTAGGTTGTAACATTTATATTTCTTCTAGTAATTCTTCATGTAAGAAAGCTATTTTAATATCTAGTTGATCCAGCTATAAATTAAAAATTGTAGTTAAAGATAACAGTATTCTGATTGATGCATACCTAACCATTGGGGAAAAAACTTCCTAAAACTCAATGCCTTCCCTCTGAGTGTATCCCTTTGCAACAAGTGTGGCCTTAAATATTCTTGAATTAGATTCTATCAGTCTATTATTAATCTTGTATATCCACTTACACAGCACTATGTTTCTATTCTTTAGCTTTTGAACCTGCTCCCGAGTATTATTCTTTTTTAAAGAGCTTATTTCCTTATCCATTACTGAGATCTATTCCTTTTTGTTCTGACTATTAATAATATCTCTAAAGCTTTTAGGTTCCTCTTTATTAATTTCATGTGCAGAATGTAAGGCATAAGCAATTAAGTCTGCATATCTATATCTTTCAATAGCTCTAATCTGCCTTCTTTGTCTATCTTTGGCCAAATTGTAATTCTAAAGTAAGGTATGATCTTATATAGATTGCTGAGAGTTTTGTTGTTCACATGTATCTATAACAACTTCATCTGATCCTATAATATCATCTAAGTTGTTTTGAACATGTGGCTCTACCTCAAACTGAACCTTATCAGTTCATCCTGCCTACTTTACTTCGCCTATTTGAGATTTGTTAACAAATTCCTTCTTATTAAAGACTACATCTCTGGTGATTATACACCTTGATGGAGACAAGTCTGTACATCAAAATTTATAACCTTTTACCCTATCTGGATAACCAATTAAAATCCTTCGGAGAGCTCTAAGTGCTAATTTCCTATGGGTTGTTTATACATAAGCTTGATAGCCAAACACCTTTAAATCTTTGTAGCAGGTTTTTCATTCTATATTTCAAACGGAGTTTTGTAGCTTATGGCAGTTGAAGGACTTAGGTTAACCAAATAACAGGCTGTATTCAAGGTTTCAACCTATGAGCACCAAAAAAGCTTTGACTGAATTAACATCCTGATTACTTTGTCTATGAGAGTTTTGTTCATCCTCTCAACTAACCCATTTTGTTGAGGAGTTAAATTCATAGTCTTATGCCTTACTAGACCTTTTTAGAACAAAAGCTATCAAACTCATGATTATAGAACTCTAGTATATTATCAATCCTTAACTTTTTTACTTTCTTACTTGTTTGATTCTCAACCAGTGCCTTTCATTCCTTGAACTTTTCAAACACATGATCTTTACTTTTGAGTGGATGTATCCAAACTCTTCTTGAGAAATCATCAATTATCGATAACAAATATTTGGTACCATCTAAAGATGACCTGTACAAGTCACCCACAAATCTGAATGCACATAATCTAAATATACCTTTAAATGCATGAATTGAAGATTTAAAACTTGTCCTAATTTATTTACTAAGGACATAGTCTTTACAAAATACCAATTCACATATCTTATCACCATCTAAAAGTTCTTGTTTTAAAAGTTCATTAAGTCTCCTTTGATTTATATGCCTAAGTCTTAAGTGCCAAAGTTTAGTTTTATCAATACTAGCACTTAATGCCATTGTTACTTCACCCATAATTATTTTTCTTCTAAGACATAATTTATTGCTTCTTACTCTTTTCATCAAGACAATAGATCTCTTAACTACCTTTAGAATTCTATATTCAACCTTAATACTACATCTTGACTGATCCATACATACCTAAGAAGATTAAGTTCCTTTTAAGCTTAGAAACATCTCTTACTTGTTTTATTTAAAAAACAGACCCATCATGCATTTTATATTTCCCATCCCAATGATTTTATACATGGTATTATTCGCCATTATCACTTTACCGCCATCATATTCTTGATAATTAGAAAAATAATTCTTTGATAGACACATAATAAAGGAACAACATGAGTCTAGAACTTATTTACCTTCTTATTTATCATCAGATACAATAAGAACATTTGTTGATTCATATCCTTCTTCTTCAACAACAACAGTATCTTTACTCTGATTTTTCTGATCTTTTGACTTGTTTTTCCTCTCTGGATACTCCCTTTTGAAATGCCATGCTTTATAACAATGAAAGCATTTCATGCCCTTATTCTTTGCTTTATTATACTTCTTTTTCTTTCCATCAATCTTTTTAGCTTTATTTCTTGATACCAAGCTTTCCCCTGAACCATTCACTATATTGCTTTGCTTTTCTTAGAGCTCTTTAATGTTAAGGACAAATTTTTCTTCATCAAATGTCAAAGACTATCTCCCATAAAGCAGTACATCCATAAAATATTTATATGACTCCAGTAGTAAGCTTACCAAGAGCAGTACTTTCCTCTCATCATTAAGAGCTTCATCAATGGTAGCAAATGTATCGCACACTTGATTAAACTCATAAATATGTTTGTTAAGTGATGATCCTTCTGTCATTTTAAATGAACACATTCTTTTCTTAAGGTAGAGTCTGTTAATTAATGACTTTTTCATGTAGATATTGTGAAGTTTCTCTTATAGAGCAGCCACTGTTGCTTTCCTTACTATATCCTTTATTACTTAGTCTGCAAGACTTAAGATAATTGTGCTTCTTGTCTTTTTATCTATCTCAGCAATTTCCTATTTAGATTTGGATGAAAAAGCTTCTTTGCCTTCCTTTACTGAGCTTATTTCTAGAGCATACCCCAAACCTTGAATTACCAACAAGGATTCCATTTTCACTTTCCATATGTTGAAATCGTTCTTGCTATTGAACTTTTCAAGATCTACTTCTGAGGTTGCCATACTTGGATCTTTGATAGCTATCTAGCTCCGATACCAATTATTAGAGTTGATTTGTGGATGACTAGAGTCATAAGATCAACTTATACCCCAGAATGCCTTCAAAATCAATCAAGATGCAAGATAGTATCTAATTTTAGTCTTGGATTTTATAGTTAATGAATAAGAACTAATATCAGACCTACAATTTAAAGCATTTAAAATCTATAACAAATCAATAAGCAAAACTAAGAACAACATGAAGCAAATTATGTGGTTCAGTTTCTTATGAAACTTATATCTAAAGGTGAAGTTTTTCAGAGAGTTCTTATTGAAGATTTAAAGAAGAAATTTTTTAGAGCATGAATAGAATTTAGTCCTCCTATATATAAAGTCTATCCCTTTATATATATACACTGCAAAACCGAGCGTACACATACTCAATACCAGCTCAAAAGCCAGCTGCAAAATGGATTATGTAACAAGCTTCAATTTTCAGTTTGTACAGAATGAAAACACGTGGTATAACCAATTTACTGAAATTGAAACACTGAGTCTTCATGTGAGAAGCACATGTAACTAATAAATATTCAAAACACAACACAAGCTTCAGTATGAGTGGCGTTTTAGTCTTTAGTAACTCACGTTATAGTCACATGCATTATTAAACACAGCTCTTAAGCCATCAAACAATGTCATACGCCGTGTTTAAATTCATTGCTGACTTAAAATTTAGCTTATAGAAGTATCTCACATTCTCTATATAATTCTTGAATCTCCCATAGATTGAGCTTTAATTTGGATTTGGCTTTAGACAAGTTTAATTGGATTAGATTATAAAATTAGTGCTGGACTTTTAACATTCTCCCTCAACACCAACTTTTATCTTTTAATCCATATTGAGCTACTGGTTAAACTCTTCAAACTTCATGTTACTAAGAATTTTTGTAAACAAATCCACAAATTGATTGTCTATCTTGGCATATTGTATTTCAACTTGTAAGACATTTTTCCTGATAAATTGATAGTGCCCCTCCATATGTTTAATTCTTATATGGAAAATTGAATTTTTTGCTAAACTAATTACTAATCGATTGTGGTAATATAATGGTATTGTATAATCTACTAGTTGGTGTAGACCATTCACCAATTGCATTAACCAAGTAGTATTTTAAACTACGATCGCTGTCGCTCTATGCTCCACTTGTGGTTGAAAGTGATACAGTTGATTGTATTATGATCTCCAGCATAGTCAGCATCACAATAGCTAGTCAACTTGTAACTTTTACTTGTTTTATATGATAAATTGTAATGGATTATACTTTTTATGTATCTCAGTATTCTTTGAATTAAATTCAAGGGAGGTTTCTATGAATTTTATATGTAATAACTCATTACACTCACTATACATGAGATGTGTAGTCGAGTTAATGTTAGTTAGATTAAGCTACCTACTAATTATTAATATATCATTTATCTTATAAATCTTTACCTTTATATGTAAACAACCTTGATTAACTTTTATTGTTACCACTATGCGACTTTGTTTATATGTAGTCATATCTTATAGCTTCTTACCATCAACAATCATATGATTTGAACACCTACAATCAATGATTTAATCACTTTTATAATTAACTTTTTCAGGTATTGTGACTACAAGGGCTAGCTCTTCTTTTTTAATGGCGATTGATGCTTTAGTGTCCTATTTCTTGTTGCTATCCTTTTTTTTATTGGAAGTAGTGGCGTTGTTGTCTTTAACCTTTTTCTTAACTAACAATCTTTTACCATATTGCCTTCTTTCTGTGGTTGTAATAATTCTCTTCAAAATTTTTATTTTTTGGCTTATATCAACCATTATTGTAATGATTCTTTTGTGCTTCCTCTGTTTGTGAGCTATCTTCTTGTTGATAAAATCTTAACTTATCAACATCCCTTTTAGATCTACCAATATTGTGTTGTCTAAATCAATATCTCTTCTTATAGGTAAAGAGTGCTTCTTTAAAGAGTGCTTCTTTATCATTCTTTACTAGGGCCCCATTTATTTGCTTAAAGTATTATGAAATCAACAACAGATCGTGCTCTAGAAACTATAGCCGTGTGGTAATCTTCTTTGAAGAAAATCACTGTAAAAGTGTCTTCAGCTTTTAGTCTTATGTTGCAACATCTCTTCTTCAATAATAGTCTTGATGGCAAACATAGCCTTTCCAGCTTTAATGTTCTACCCCTTCAAAGCGGCATCATCAATTGAGGGTTTCATATTATTACCACAAATGATCTTCCAAAAGTTTGGGCCTTGTAAGTAGGACCTTATCAATATTGCCCATATATTGAAATTTTTAATGTTGAGCTTTTCAACTCTTTCAACTATTTAAAGGTCACCCATCAATTGGTAAGACTTTGATAATGCTAAGCAAACTCTATCTTCACTAACGAACTTGTAGAATCTTAAACTCTTGACAATTTAACGAAGCTCCACCAAAACAATCCTTGATCGTCCTTATTATACTCTTATAACTTCTCCACGATAGTCCTTAGTTGTTGTGAACTTTGAGTAGCACAACCATAGTAATCCCTAATCAATCTGACTTTGATACCAATTGTAGAAAACTAAAAAGGATTAAATTGCTAAAAAAATAAAACTATTTAAGTAACTAAAATTTTTATTAAACTAAAGGATTTTATTGATATTTTATAGAAAAAGAACTACAACACTCTCTACTCACGCTTTTTATTTCTCTCTTATTATTCACTCCTCACTTAATGTCTACAATAGATTGCTTAGGGATATTTATAGTAACCTAAAACTAATACAAACTACACAAATTTTAAATGACAAAAGTATGACGACCACATTTTACAAATGCTTCTAAATATTTAAAAATATTTAAGTTTAGATATTTTTACCACCATTAGATATTTTTATCTTTTAGAGATATCTCCTATTCTTTATACAATTTTTTAATCTTCCATGAATTAGGCTTTGGACTTGGGGGTGGATAAATATAATTAGATTGAATCATAAAATTGGTTTTAGACTTTTAACTCTTATGATTAAGAAGGTTCGAGTCTCAGTGACTAAGATTTCTTCTTAAAGATGTTAGCTAGCTTTACAATTACAAAAAATTTACATCAATTCTCTTACAATTAATTTACACTGCTCTTTTCTTCCTAGCCATGAGTATGATTTAATAAATAAAATCACCATAAAAATAAAAATAAAATTTTTTTTATTAATGTCTAGATCTCCTTTAAATTTTACTGAATAAAGCTCTCCTAATTTTGTCAAGGTAAATCACAAAATATAATACAAATATAAATGAAAATATTTACCAATAATAAAGAGATAGGCTTTTTGTATACCGGTTAAAACTCGGATAAGAATCCTTCTTTTATGATCGACAAATGAATTATGAACCCATTTATCTTCATCACTTTCCCTAAATTCATCTTTATTTGTCATTTCCATTTTTTATGCAATCATTCCAAAAGATTGCTTACAGAACAAACTCAACCTAAGAAACTAGAAATATATAAAACTATAAAGAGGATATATAATACCTATTGCTTGCCATGGGTATTTAGTGATTAGGTCATTCAAATAAGGTTGACATGAAAGATAATCTACTAAGTTAGATTTAGGCTAGAGTGAAAATAAAGGGTCATGAACTATAGACTCAATTCCACCTCAAATTAAATATATAAGAAGATTGTCAATTTTCCCTTTACTATAAGCAATATAAATCTTTTATCCTTCTACTATTTTTATAGTAACCAATAATCCCCTTTACAATATAAGTTTATAATATTATTGATAATATAAGTTTATAATATTACTAATATTTTCAAATATACTTTTGTTTATATTTATTAGAAATTAAACAAACTATATGAATAGAAACTAAATAAAAAATTAAGTGTTAAAAACAAGAAATATATATTTTGATGTGAAAAAAATTAATAAGAAAATATTTTTCTTGTACTTTTTTATTTTATAAACATTTTTTATAATAAATGTTTTATAATGTTTTAAAATTAAATGTAAAAAGTATAGAAAATATTTTATTATTTATTTTGTAATGATTTTTATTAATCATTCAAGTTTTCTTATAGTAATTTTATATCATTTTATAATAATTTTCTTATATATTTATTATAAGAAAATATTCATAAAATAAAAAAGTACAAAAAAAATATTTTATTATTAAATTTTTTACATCAATATATATATTTCTTATTTTTTATACTTAATTTTTTATTTTAATTTTCATTCGTATGGTTTATTTAATGTATAATAAATATGAATAAAAATATATTTGAAAAGAATAATATTATAAACTTATGCTATCAGAGGGGTTATTATTTATTATAAAAATAATAAGATGATAAAATAATATATATTGATTATAGTAGGAGATAATTGATAATCTCCCTTAAATATATTTTCTTATTTTAATATTTATATGCTTTTCCACTCATATAACTTGAGTTGAATCCAATCTCTAGTTGAATCCAATCTCTTTCGTTTTATTAGAAGACATTTTATCAATTGAATCAATTATGCTATTGAGAGCTTTGCATGATGTAGATGCTTAACTTCAAATCGCTACTACTTGCCTATATACTCGATCAAGTAGCTTAAACTTTCGCAATCGATGACTGATAACACAACCTAATTGAGATCGAAAATTCTCTATTATTTATGAACTTCAAATTTTCAACTCGAGTTGCGCATTAAAAGACAATTACAACCACACTGCAAGATTAAATATTTCCATGGATAAATCATCGAATCTCGTCGAATCTTTTGATAGCGAGGTCTGTGGCTTCATTTCATTCAAATTTGCAAAATGTAAATAACATCGGTAGTACTGTTAGTTTCAAGGAATATGAGAATTCGCTCCTGATATTAATGTCTCAGATAGCGAGCGATATCATAAACAGTTCTTTTGGCTGAATTCTTCCACCAAATGTTTTTTCCTGGAATTTATCTGATCTGTAATATGAGAAATCGAGAGGCTGATTTAGAAGAAAAAGCATCCGAAAAATCCATGGGATGGTAGATACTTGGCTAAGTTCGTTAACGTTACTTGAACAGTCTGGATAGGTATCGATATGTGAAGGCGGTCTCCTCACGTGAAACATGGATCTAATTGATACGTGACTTGTCTTGACAAGTCACTTCCAGTAAGAATGGATCCATTAATACCAGGAAAAGTCAGACAGATGCCGATATGAGAGATCAGATTGAAGACAACAGTACAGACAAACTTTAGAAGTACGATTGTAACGAGATAAGCTCCGAAGGGTTCCAAAATAATAGCCCCTGATACTATGTTAGAGTTATCACTCAATCTAATCATTACTCTTATTTTATTGTCAATAAATATCTTCACATAATTGTAAACAACTTGAATATAATTACTATGAAATTTTGCCTTGCCATTCGATCTTCGTCGAGCATCTAGAATTAGATGTGAATTAATGCAATACACCGTTGTTGATGCAAACTCTTTAATCGTAGGCTTTCTAGGCCCAAGTCTGGAAAAAATGTACTAATTTAGGTAAAATATAAAGATTTTGAAACTATAGGGTTCTAATCATAAAAACGTTTTACAATTTTGCAGGTTAAAATTAATCTAATGTGCGTTAACGAAACAACTTTGCTCCGTTTGCCTAAAGTAGCTCCGACATGTTAATTATATAATCAATGTCTATCGATTTTAATAAAGGATTGTTTTGATGTTATTATTTAATTAGATCGTGATTGCATGCATTTACAACATCATTCATTCAATTCAAATGTCACTGAATATGTGTTTCAATTGCAGGTGTATCAATAATTGTACCTTAATCTCATATAAGATGGTATGACTTCAATCTCAATAAATAAATCAAATAATTTATTGCACATTTGAAAGAGCCCAAATAAACAAAAGGTACAACAATGATAAATAAGTAATGACAATGAAGAGCTAAGTTTAGATCAACGTCTTAATTAAGCATCCCCTCGGATGCGCATCAATAATACAGTACTAGTCCCAGACCAAAATAAAAGTATGTCTATTAACAGCTTTAAACTAGAATCCTATTTTCAGTTTCTTTCAACAAAATTGCCGTATAGTTTGTTACTGATTCGAACAACAGGCTTTCCCTTTGACATTACCGGAAAGATTGGCAACGTTAATCGTGGTGCCTTGAGGAAGGCCGGTTGAGGAAACTGCCTCCTGTGCAGCAAGTGCTTTTTTGCTTATAATGTGGTAGATATCAAGCAAAATGGTCTGAAATGCTTTCTCAACATTAAGTGCTTCCAATGCAGAGGTTTCAAGAAACGAGAGCCCTTCCTTTTCGGCCAGGATTTGGGCGTCTTCTGCTGCGACTGCTCTCAGGTGATTGAGATCAGACTTGTTTCCGGCCATCATGATGACGATGTTGGAGTCTGCGTGGTCCCTCAGCTCCCGGAGCCACCTTGTGACATTGTTAAATGTTTGTCTTTTGGTAATGTCATAAACCAAAAGTGCCCCTACAGCTCCTCTGTAATAAGCACTTGTGATTGCTCTGTACCTTTCTTGGCCGGCCGTGTCCCATATTTGTGCCTTCACCGTCTTCCCTTCTACCTGAATTGAATCATACATACCAGCCTCATAATAATCAGCAATATTAAAAACCTTCTTCTGCCTATTATATAACCTTTAAGTGTTTCCAGTGTTAGGGCTATTAAAACGAATTAAAATCGATCAACAATTTATCATTGTTTCTATTACTCTTAATTCGGCATCCAAATTTAGAATGAAAAATAAGCGTGTCCCGTTTCTAATTTAAGTATCACATGAGTAGGAAAGGAATCGAGAGACCATCATTTGAGTAGGAAAGGAATTGAGAGACCATCATTCTTTTCTATAAAATATAGTTTCTAATCTAGATCAAACATTATATTTTTGTTAAAATTTCATAAAATTAAAACTTCGGTAATAGAAATACAATCAAACTTTATAGCAATTATATACAGTTTCCTTCTCTTCCTATACTAAATCAAATTAAACCTCATAAGAATTAGTTAATATTATACAATGCCTTGATATGTCATTCTTCAAGTATAAACGAGGTAAAGACTTTTCCCTAATATTTTTCCGTTAATTTTTTTATTTGCCTCCCACAATTTTTATAATAAATCAAAACTTTCACGGGAAAAAAAAAAAATTGGCAGTGGAGTAAGGAAGTGTCATGAACATCATAGTGGGATAATTGGTTAAAACGAAGTTTATTTAGGCAAAAATGCAATCTCCCGAAAACAATACATTATCGAACCTTATTATCCAGTTTCTAGGAGAGAGAGCAAGTAAGCTAATTATATCAACAAAAAGGCAATCAAATGGCGTTAATCAAATACCAAATCTACAAAATTAAAAAATTCAGAAAATAAGGAAAGAAAAACCAAAAAAATTAATTACCTGAAGAGTCCTGGTTGCAAATTCAACACCAATGGTGGATTTGGACTCTAAGCAGAACTCATTTCTTGTAAATCTGGAAAGAATATTGGATTTTCCGACGCCTGAATCTCCAATTAATACAATCTTGAAGAGATAATCGTACTCATGATCAACTTTGTACGCCATTTTTCACTGGTCTCTCTAATGAATCTCCTAAACCTAATAGATCCGATCACAATTAACATCATATAATTATTGCATTACTAATTAAAAACAATCACACAATCAAGAAACATTACGTGAAACACAAAATGTCAAAAAGTGCTTCCAAGTATACCGCATGTTCTTTCGGTTTTTATTTTCTTGAGAAACAAACAAGGGGTGAGAAAGAAGGAAGGAAACTAACCATAAACAAGATTGAGGGCAACATTCCTTATCTATTGATTAGTGAAAATATTGCAAAGAAAGAGATTCGGGTGGAGAAAGGAGAGAGAGAGAGAGACCATTGTTTGGGATAACCATTTGAGAAAAAAACAGAATAACTTAAGGAAGTGCAATTAAAACGGCTTTTCATGTGGCATGTAACGAGCCAAACTCGGTATATTTAAATAATACTGTTTCCCTATTCGAAAATGTGATAATTCAACAAAGTTTAAATTTTTCTGGTTGAGTAAAATATATGGAAAAACAGTACTCGAAGAAGGATTATTTGCCATTTTCGTTCTTTGCATCACTTAGGTCATTATAATTTAATAACAATTTGGCCTGTGACATCCAAATATTAACAGCTTGAGTTTTGAGAGTAAATGTGACCATTAACATACAGGCTGACTGGTGTAAACGGATGGTTGAACTATAAAAGCAAAAAATTTTTATCCTTGGATTAGCTTCTAAGGTAAAACGTGTACGTTGACTAATTATTTATGGTGATGATTATGTTAATAATTGACTTGAATTGGTATTTCGAAATAAATAATTGATAGCACAGTGTATAAGTTGAGAAAATACATTAGAACATCTACGAGCACCATGTAAAATTGCAAACTCAGTTGTCTATACTCTGTATTGCAATGTTAAAATAAGAAAAATAAAATCTCAGTTTTCAATTTCAATTTACGTGCCAAAATTTTTAATTTAGTAAGAATCAATCTACAAATTAGTTGTATAAATTGATGTGATTATATCATATTGATTGGATAAAAACATTATAAGGCTCACATTACTATTTTCATTATATCCAATCAATGTGATAGAACCACATTAATTTTCTAGAAATGAATTTATATAAACAATTTGCAAATCAATCATTACTTTTAAATATTATAAGACAAGGGTCTGCATAGCATATTTAACTTTCGAAATTATTACTAAGTGAAATAGTTTGAGTGTTTTTGTTTCGACATTTTTAACCAGGTCGATTCCAAAACGAAGATATGAGAAGCATGATGAAATGTCCTACGTACTCTTTAACAGTCCGAGCATGTGTTTGCCAATCAAATCTCCTCCAAAGTTCAAAATCTCAAGAGCTTAGGAATAAGTTTATGTTGCGCCCGCGTTTGCGGCACAACATATACGTGTAAACATTTAGGATAGTTCATCGTCCATCCTTAAATTTTGCTCAAAAATCCACCAAAAGCAGCTCTTTGATTGCGTCTTTGTATAGCTCTATACTTGCATATCATGTTCTTGTTTAGTTTATAGTTGCGTATGATGTTCTTGTTTAGTTTATGATATGCATTTTTTAACACACATAAATAAGAGTAACTTTCAACGAGGACATGATTTTGTAATTTTTTTATAACTCAAATGTGATAAATCAAGAATAAAAACATTTCGTTTAGGCCCATCAAGCAATTTCAACTTTTTAATATTTAAATGCGATAATTTTTCTTTCGAATAATAATAATAATATAACTTTTCTTTCAAAATAATAATAATATAATAATAAATGTGATAACCTTTTTACTTGAAGTCAATCAACATCAATGACTAGCTATTCTTGAACCCAACAAAGTTATTAGTTAGCATATTATTTTCAGCAGTGCTCTATGGTATTCTTGGAATACTCTACCCCAGAGCCCGAATACCTTGAATTATCAGATTTTATTAATATTTATTGATTTTTTTTTAAATTGTGGAGTATGATTGCAATTGGACCCATTAGTTTAGCGGCAGTCCTGTATTTTATCAAGTAAGAGTTGTCGAAAGTCACGTGATTTGGGTATAAATAACGGCTCTCAAACGATGGCTAAGGATAAATTAATGATTATCATAATTTCCGAGTGAGGATAAATAGAAAATATTTTACTTTTTAATATATTTTTTTGAGTTAAATTAACACCTTTTATCGCTGCTAGATTTCAATCAATTACACCTTTTACCGCTGTCAGATGTTGGTTAAAAAAACAAGAATAACGTATCATCTTCTTAGGACAAGGAGTCAGCTAAAAAACTAAAAGCCAACTTATGCAAATATACAGGGAGTTCAATAGAAGAAATTTCTAGAGTTCATAAAAAATAATATGTATAATTAATACATATATGATATAT
The DNA here is from genome assembly GCA_030449875.1 of Aegle marmelos. Lineage (NCBI taxonomy): Eukaryota > Viridiplantae > Streptophyta > Magnoliopsida > Sapindales > Rutaceae > Aegle > Aegle marmelos. Next base: position 26,409,827 of record JASUUL010000143.1, read on the forward strand.
ATAGTTTAATTAAATATAATTATTAATTATATGGTGATTTTTCAAAACAAATGCACACATGAGGTATATGCATTAATTGGCATAATACTTCTTATGTCCCTTAAAATCTCTCATTTAACAAGGAAGAAAGACTAATATAGTGTTAACATCTAAATGGGTTTAAATATAAATATTTGAATGATATGTTTATTTTTTTATTTATTATCTGAATATAAATGACATCTTATTTATTTTTATAAATGAAAAACACTTCAAATAGGGTTTTTAACATTTATGTCTTGTAAATTAAAAAAAGCTAGGTTTCATAATTTAAGAAATAAGTATATTTAATAAAGATATTTTTAGAACATAATATTTACTTCTTATTTAGACTTTATTTTCATTTAGATAAAAGACACAAAACTTCATATTTTCTACTAAGATATAATTATTTAAAAATCAGATATAAATTACGAAAAAAATAAGGAAATTTAAAAAAAGTCTAAAAAATTAACAAATTTACAAACTTGAGATGTTTAATAAACAAGCCTTGTATAACTAGAGATAGATATTAAAGAGAGCCAGAAAGATGGATAAAATGAAGATTGAAGTTCAGTCCACTACCAAGAAGCAGGGCATTGGATCACCCGCCCATTAAAGATTTGTTACATAAATGGATCCGGATCCTCCACTAATATAATTTTTCTTAATCTTTATAAGTGATTTTGGTCTCTCTCTTTTATATGTGTGTGTGTCTACATACATATTTGATTTTGATTTTTGTTTTTAAGTGCCTAGATAGTAGAGTGCATAAAATTAGATTCAGATTAATTCAATTAGGTTTTAAATTAATTAGGTGGGGGAAAAAATCATTCAAATCTAATTCAAACCTAAAATTGAATCAGGTTAAAATTAGCTAAAAATTGAATAAATATATATCGCATAGTATGAAATTATACATCCAAAGCACAATATTCATATATAAATAGCCTTTGAAACATAAAGTCACAAAGTTTAAGCATAATTAAATTCCAAAATACAAAGTCTAAAATGAAGTAATATATACCTCATAGCATGAAATTATACCTCATACATAAGAGTTTTTTTCAACTGGCTATCTAAATTAGTTTATTTGTCATTATGCATTGGGATAAAAAGGGCAATCCTCAAAAACTATAACTAAAGTAAGAATATAATTTAGTATTCTGATTAAGATGAAATATTCATTACTAATAAGTTGAATTAACATGCCGTGGTTGAAAAGTAGACGCAAAACATGGAAGTTCTCACTCTTGTACAAATTAAGAGTTCCTAGTGCTTGATTCAAAGTCTCCTATTTGTTAAAACTCATACCAGTTCATCCTCTTGACCAAAGTATTGTAACTTCATCAAAAACAAACTAGACCAGTGCGAACATGGTCGTTTGCAGAATCTGTTTTGACTAATATGATCTGACACAGATGACAGGTCACCTACATCAATTTTAGTTTCTTTGGCACCACTGTTCTAAATAGAAAGGTCTCTTTGAGGTAAAAAGGAACTAAAGTATCTCTCCATACTATGTTTCATGTCTAAACTTGGATGACTTATGGTTGTGTCAAACGAATACATTGATCCATTCTATTTCCCACAAGGATCATCATCTTTACCAGCAAGTATGATTGTAGATGTTTCAAGATAAGGCAATACTTACCGAGATGAACCCCGCATTGCGGCTATTTCATCCTTTTAAGGATCATCATTATTCTTTTTCTCTCACAACTCTGTGAAAGTTATACATGCATCCCTAGACAAAACAGGACAGACCACAGCTTCAAACAGAGGAAAAGATTTGAGTACCATCATCTGGAAAGATGAGACATTTTGCAACTATTTTTGTGGACTAATCTAAACAGCAGTAAACTTATTCTACTTTCATTTGAATATAATGGCTATAATAACCACTAATTTGAAATTTAAATTTAAAAAACGAACCAATTTACTTTCACCAATCAAGAAAATTAAGGTAGCCTTTATAATATCTTAAATGCAAAGCTCCAAAAGCATCAGCAAAGTAAAAAAGACTACCCTCTGTTGTTAGGAAATTAGTGGGTGAAGTAGACACGCAGCTAAAATAAAATTGTGAAAATAATAAGACACAAGTATTTTACTAGTGATATAAAGATTACAAGTATTGTAATATTTTGGCTCATTACTCAGAACCCTAATACACCTAATCTCTCACTCACTAGACTCTTAAAATATTCTTTGAAAAGAAGGAAAGAAACTGAAGATTTTCAATGCAATGAAATGAGAGAAGCAGCGCCCTTTTATAGCCAAAATTTGGCTACTGTGCATTTAATTTAAAAAATTAAAACGCGTGCGCCGAATTCGTTTCAATTTTTTCTTTTTCTTCTTTCTTTTTTTTCTCTTCTTTGTCTCTTTCTTTTATATTTTATTTATTTATTTTTTCTTTATTCAAAGAATGCAGCAACAGCCGCATTCTTTTTTTTTTCAAATTGCAGGCACCACCTTCTAGAAAAGGTGGTGCTTTGCTGTCAACATTTCTCCCACTTGGAGATTTAATTGAGGACCAATCAATCTCCACACCATCCTTTCTGTTTCGCCGTTGTTATGTCGCTTACGTCTCTGCTAGGCCATAAGAGGATCTACTCCAAATAAACTTGTCTACATTGATCGACTTGGTCAAAACATCTGCTAGGTTTTCCTTGGTATAAATTTTCTGTAAATCCACATTTCCATCTTCTACTACTTCATGAATAAAGTGATACTGAACCCCTATATGCTTTGTCCTGGAATGAAAAGCTGGATTCCTTGCAATATGCAAGGCACTATGACTGTCGCAAAACACTGAAATTTTTTGTTGTTTGTGCTCGAGCTCCTCCAATAATCTTTGTATCCAGATAGCTTCCTTGCAAGCTTATGTAGTCGCCATGTATTCTGCTTCTGTTGTAAATAGAGCTACAACAATCTGCAGTTTAGTTTAAAACCCGACCATACCGTCATACGCAAGTGTAAACACATAGCCAGTAGTAGATTTCCTTTTATCAAGGTCTCCTGCAAAATCTGAATCCACGTAGCCCCTAACAATAAATTCTGATCCTCTATAACATAATCCAATATCTGAGGTTCCTCTGATATATCTCAGAATCCTTTTCACAGCTATCCAATGTTCTCCACCAGGATTCGCCATGTATCGACTGACTACTCCTACTGCTTGTGCAATGTCTGGTCTAGTACATATCATAGCGAACATCAAACTTCCCACTGCTGATGCATACGGTACTTGAGACATTTCTTTTTTCTCTACTTCAGTGCTAGGACACATACCGGAGGATAATTTGAAATTAACAAAAAGTGGGGTAGAAATTGACTTACAGTCTTGCATGTTGAAGCGCTACAAGATTTTCTTTAAGTAATTCTTCTGTGAAAGCCAAATCTTTCTGTTATTTCTGTCTCGGTAAATTTGCATCCCTAGAATCTTGTTTGCTGGTCCCAAGTTCTTCATTTCAAACTCCCTAGCCAATTGTGCCTTCAATTCTTGGACTCGATCTTTGTTGGGGCCTGCTATCAACATGTCATCAACGTACAACAGTAAAATAATAAAATCATTATCTTCAAACCTCTTGTAATATGCCTAATGATCTGAACTGAGTCTGTTGTATCCAAGGCTCATGATGAAGGAATCAAATCTTTTATACCAACACCTCGGTGCCTGTTTGAGACCGTATAGAGATTTGTTCAACCTGCAAACCAAGTTATCCTTTCCCTTTTCAGCAAAACCTTCTAGTTGGAGTATATAAATTTCTTCTTCAAGTTCTCCATGAAGAAATGCAGTTTTTACATCTAACTATTCTAGATGTAGGTCAAATGTAGCACACATTGCTAAGATTATTCTGATTGTTGTGAGTCGAACCACCGGAGAAAATATTTCGTTGAAGTCAATACCTTCTTTCTGAGCATATCCTTTCACCACCAATCTTGCACGATACCGCTCCACTTGGTCATTACTATCACGTTTGATCTTGTAGACCCATTTGTTTCCAATGGCTTTTCTTCCACGTGGTAGCGGCACAAGTTCCCATGTCTTGTTCTTGTGTAGAGCTTCAATTTCTTCCTGCATTGCTGTCATCCATAAAGCAACATCTGAACTGTTTGAAGTTTCATGGAAAGTTACTAGCTCTCCATCCTCTGTTAAAAGACAATATGCAACATTGATCTCTGTGACATAATCAGAATGCCATGCTGGCGGTCGTCTCTCACGAGTTGATCGTCGAACTTCTGGAGCCTCGGACTCAACTAGTTCTTATTCCTCGTGCTCTGGAGTTACTTCAGAAGAATCTAAATCTTCTGGATTATTTTCCACATGTACTGGTATAGTCTCTGATTTTTCTTTTGAAGTGTTACCATTCTCATCTCTCATTTGCAGTTGATTTTCTACACAGACAACATCTCTACTGATGACAATCTTGTGGGCAGTGGGGTCCCACAGAAGATACCCCTTAACTCCATCAGCGTATCCCAAGAAGATACATCTTCTAGATTTTGGATCTAACTTTGTTCTTTTTTGGGCATTGTACATCACGTACACAGGACACCCACATGTATATAGGTGAGAGTAATCTGCTGGCTTTCCTGTCCACATCTCTATCGCTGTTTTCAGCCCAATTGCTGTGGATGGCGATCGATTTACTAGATAACAGGCGGTTTTAGCTGCTTCTGCCCAGAATGAAGTAGGCAGACTCACTGTCCTCAACATAGCTCGTATTCATTCTACAAGAGTTCTGTTCATCCGCTCTGCCACTCCATTTTATTGAGGAGTGTATGCCACAGTAAATTGTCTCTGAATACCTTCTTGCTTACAGAAAGCAATAAACTCACCGTCTGTGTACTCTCCACCATTATCTGTCCTTAAACACTTAATCATTTTATCGGATTCAAGTTCTACCCGTGCTTTATACTCTTTAAACACTAGAAATACATCTGACATTTTCTTAATTGGATATACCCAACATCTCCTAGAATAATCATCAATGAAAGTCACCATGTACTTTGCACCTCCCATAGATATGTCAGGTAATTTCCAAACATCAGAATGAACTAAGTCTAGAATGCATTTACTTTTAGCAACAGATCTAGTAAACTTTAATCTATGCTGCTTACTAGTAAGACAATGCTTGCAAAATGGTAAACTTACCGATTTGAGCCCTGGAAGTAATTTTCGTTTAGAGAGAATCTTCAAACTTTGTTTTGACATGTGACCAAGTTTGAGATGCCACATCATCATTCATTCTTCTCTATTTAACGCGACACACATATCAGCTTCCTACAGTGTTTCTCCTTTAAGCATGAACAGATTAGCACCGATGTTTTCTGCCTTCATCAGTACAAGCGCACCTTTAACTATCTTCATGATCCCATTTTCAACATGAGTTTTGCACCCATGATTATCTATTTGTCCTAAAGACAATAAATTTTTCTTCAGGCCTTTAATATATCGTACCTCCCCAATTGTGCGAATTGTACCATCAAACATTTTGATTTTGATAGTAACAATACCAGCGATCTCCAAGGCATGATCATCACCCATGTATACAGATCCTCTTAAGATAGGTTCATATGTGTGGAACCATTTTCTCCAAGAGGTCATGTGCTAGGTAGCTCCTGAGTCTATAAGCCAGACGTCAGATAGTCGTTTTCTGCCTTCTGAAACAGTTATTGCCTCGCTGTAGAGAATTTCACCATCATCTGAGGTACTTACTACACACCCCTGAGCATTTGATGACTTAGATTCTTTGCCCTCTCTTCTCTTCTGGTTACTCTAACACTCTTTCTTGACGTACCTTTTCTTACCACAGTTGTAGCATTTAATATTCTTTTTACTTTTGGATTTTGATCTACCATGATTATGACTCCCACTGGGGCCACGTTCTGTTGATCTCCCTCTCGTCACCGATAGTGCCTCCACTTGCTGCAAACTTACTTGTCTGTCTTCCTTACTTTTCCGCCTGCTCTCCTCGTTTAATATGGAGGCTGCAACATCATCGAAAACTAGACTGACCGTAAGATTGTTGTTCGTTAGATTGATGATGAGTTAATCATATGAATCTGGTAGACTTTGAAGTAGAAGCTCCGCACGTTCATTTTCCTCTATATTATGACCCAACGTTGTGAGTTGTGAAAATAGAGTCTTCAAAGTGTTGATATGGTCAGTCACCTAAGTGGATTCCGTCCTTCGAAGAGTATAGAGTCTCATCTTCAAGAAAATTTTATTATGTAGCGATTTAGCCTCGTATAATTTTGTGAGAGTATCCCAGATTTCCTTTGCTGTCTTTTTCTCTACCACACTGGATAATACTCCATCTGCAAGTGCCAAGTGTAGATCAGTAATGGCGTTGCCGTCCATCTCATTCCACTTGTCATCAGTTATCTCCATGGGCCTTTCTCCAATTGCTGCCAAGCAATTATTTTTCCTCAGAACTGCCCTCATCTTCAATTTCCACAACGAGAAATTATTCCCGTTGAGTTTATCAATTTCATACTTTGCTGCCATTTTGTTGATAAATTCCACACACAAACTAGTGTATTACCTTGAATGGTTGTGAGTATGTGTAAGAATGCACACTAGGAAAGTTTCCAGGAAAGACTGAAGGGGTCACAACGGTCCCACTTAAAACCCAAACTCCTTAGACTCTTATCGTCTTTGTGACAGAATTTTCCTAGACATGTACAAAATTACACAGTTGCTATACTCACACTACTATCATCTGTTTTGCACCAAGAAATTTTTGGATCGCTCCCACCGTTTCTCATGAATAGTAACCGTATACGTAAATAGTATTATATATGTGAATAATACCATATACGATAATAGTGATGTATGCGTGACTAATACCGTATATGTGAATAGTATCATATACGTGAACGATACTGTATACGTGAACAGTCTCCGACTCCAAAAAAATACAACTTGGCTCTGATATCACTGTTAGGAAATTAGTGGGTGAAACAGACACGCAGCTAAAATAAAATTATAAAAATAATAAGACACAATAATACACAAGACATCAGAAATTATGTGATTCGGCTTTTAGCTTACGTCTACGGGCGAAATAGAAAAAAAATATTTTACTAGTGATATAAATATTACAAGTATTATAATATTTTGGCTCACTACCCAAAACCTCAATACACCCAATCTCTCACTCACTAGACTCTTAAAATATTCTCTGAAAAGAAGAAAAGAAACTGAAAATTTTCAATGCAATAAAATGAGAGAAGCAACATCCTTTTATAGCTAAAATTTAGCTACTGTATATTTAATTTAAAAAATTAAACCCCGTACACCGAATTCGTTTCAATTTTTTCTTCTTTCTTTTTTTTCCTCTTTATCTCTTTTTTTATATTTTATTTATTTATTTTATTCAAAAAATACAACAATAATTATTTTTTTTTAAATTACAGACACCACCTTCTAAAAAAGATAATGCTTTACTGTCAACAACTGTATAGTGTGGTTCAAATCCAGCCACTAAAGCACGAGCATGCCCAGCCACTAAAGCATGAGCATAAGCCATTGGTTGCTCTTTGCTTTGCCTTCTGTTGGAAAGGGACTACCACAACTAATTGCAAACTAAGAAAAACAAAAATTTTTCCCTTTTGTGATTAAAATGAGATATATATTATAAATAAATATATTAAAATTAAATTAATATAGTTTAAAATAATAATTAATCATAAAAAACCTTAATTTTTACGTAAAAAACTTAAATTGATAAAAACTCTAAGATTATAGTCTGATAAAATTTTTTATTATATTAATAAAATTATAATACAAACTCTTCTCTAAATAATATTAAAATCTATAATATCAAAATTCTCAATAATATTGACTTACAATAATAACATTAATATCAATTTTTCTTATAAGTAGATATTTTAAATAATAATTATTGAGAGAATAAAACTAATAAAAATATAAAAAATAATATTAAGAATTTATACTTTAAATTTAAGAGAAATCAGAGTTATCTTCTGATCACTTGAATAAAAATTAAAAACCTAGAAAGCTCTTTTTCTCTCTCGCGACTGCTTCTCTTCGAGAAAAACCTGCTACTCTCGCGATTCTTCACTTATTTCCTTTATATATTTTCTACTTAATTTCATCTAAGGCCAAAATTTTCAAATAATTATATATTAAGTAAATTATTTTAGATTTTAGACATTTTGATCCACCAAAATGACGATTCATTGAAATGAGATGGACCCCTACACCTTCTTCGATTCCAAAACACGCTGAAGACAAATCCTGCTCACCTCCCAGGTTAAAGATCAATGCATGATAATATAAATATAAAAATAAATTTATAGAGAATGATTTTTGTTGAAATTAATTTTTTTTTAAATCATGATCTCTATGCTGATACTCACTATATTACTAATTCTATTACATTTACGATTTTTTAACTTCATCGATCTTTTATTTTTAATAATACTACCGAACAACAAGAAGTCGTTATTTATCCATGAAATAAACGGCAATTCTCGTTGATAGAGAAATACAGAACATAGAATAACAAATTATAGTCTTGCTAATTTCAAACTCAATTTTACTTAAATTCAAACAGTAAACCCCAAATATACTTAAGCTCAAACCTTTGAAATTAATTATTTAATATAATATAATTTTTTTTGGGTAATATATATGAATGACATGTGAATAATTATAATGGCAAAATAGGTAAGATTCTTGGACAGTTATAAAGATTTCATTTGGAAGAATTTACTATATTGAATGAGTTTAGACATCAATGTTCAAGCTTAGACCTTCAAAATATTTATGGTAAAGAATAAACCTAGTGCAAAAAACATATTCTTCCGTATTTTCTCTAAATATGATATATAATTCTAAAAATATTCTTTTTTTTATCTTAAGAATAACATTTATCTCTTTTATTACAACCCATATGAAAGGGCTTCTCCTTTCCTCTCTTTATCTCTCTCTCTCTCTCTCTCTCTCTCTCTCTCTATCTTTTATATCATCACCTATTTTTTTATTTTTGGGAGGTCATTTATATTCTCCATCACCATCATCTTCTCTACCGTGTCATCATTCTCCATATATTTATTCATCTATTTCATCTTTGTCAATACCAAACATCTCTACATAGTTATCTCATTTATTTTCATCTTGGATTGCATAAAGTTATATATAACCTTTCATTTGTACAGTGAATTGGTGATGACTTGTCCCTGTTGACATAGATTAAAAGCTGAACTGAGTAAATATTGCATATCTTTTGTATTTTTGTTTATTATGCTATATTTCCAATTTGATCCCCATGAGGAAGAGGTGAATATTTTTTATCTGGAGACCCATTTCTTGCATGTTTTGATTTACCGTAATGGCTTTGGTCATCTGCTGCGTATTAAAAGGATTGAAGGAGGTTCTTTCATCAATGGTGGACAAATGATGGGACCCTTTTTGTACAACTCTTGAAACCATGCTCCTTTTTTGTTTATATTAATTAATTTTGATCTAAAATTACTTTTAGAACACCTAGGGGCCCACTTATTGATCGGTCTATTATTTGTTCGCGGGCAAGTCTCTATCAAGGATTTATCAAAGAAGATGTCAATTGATCTTCGTTTGTTCTGTCGGATTGTATACGGAAAAACCATGGTTTGGTAAATCGGGATACAAATTCTTTCGCAGGCTATAATGTGTCGGAGGACGATTATGACGATATGATTAAATTTCTAAGCAAATTATCACTTGATATGATTATTCAAGATATCGAAGACGGGAATCAGCATCAGGCTTTTTATTGAAGGCGAAAACTGATGAATATAAAGAAATGGCTAAGAAGAGTACTACTACTAATTTGGACACACTAAAAGATCTTTTCAAGTTTATGTTAACTGTTGTTGATTCGAAGGAAACAACTGTGGCAGTGACACTTTGGGAGAAAAGAGTAAGTCTGAAGTTTGCAATGACCTGGTTTATCTGCACAAGGATGCTCTTCGAATTTTTTGGAAATTTTATCAGACTCCGACATAGTTCGTTCTTGACTGCAAGAACTTTGTGAAGAAACGGCCATTTATTGGGGATACATATCATCTGAGAATTATTTATCGTATGAAGTTGCCACCAGTTTTTGATGCAGATGAGAAGTCGATACGTGGGGAGCTGGTCATGGTTCCATTGGGTTCCACATACTTGGATCTCAAGAAAGCAGCACAGGTGGTAATGAGTTCTACTTACTGTATTTTGGAAAATTTCAAGGTAACGGAATTGTTGTACATGGGAGGAATTAGACCAAGACACCATCAACGAATCACATGCATTTGGTTGAGCGGAAATGGGATTGATCCAAATTGTAAATTGAGCTATGAAGGTGGGAACGATGATGATTGATGGATTATCAATTGTCCTTGTGGAACTATAGTTGATGATGGTAAGAGTATGTAGCAATGTCCCAGTTGTAATGTGTGGCGGCACACAGAAGCAGTGGCATTTTAGATTCCGACTATTTGCCACTATCTTTCACTTGGCGAAATTGTCATCGTAGACCACATAGATCCATCTAAATATGGAAATCTGATGATACGCCAGACTATCCATTGAAAGACGAAAAACTGATGATAGGCGAGTCAATAATCGCAGAAAAAATAGTCCGGCCACAAAAAAATGGCCTGACAGGTATTCTCGATGAGTTTACATTATGTGAGTTAGATAAAGAGTCAGAAAAGAATCATCAATAGAATTTATTCGGAAGAGTCATCAGAAGAAGAAACCTTTCAAGATTATATATCCATCAGACACTGAAGATCACTGGCCAGACGCAAGATTGAGTTGCGTGTGTATCAACTTCAGACGTGATGTTTGCAAACTTGTGATCTCTATTTTATTATCATCTTATTCAATAGAGTTACGCTATTGGCACCCTCTACATTTCTTATGAAACCCCTCTTTTTTTGTAATTATAAATTTTTCCTTTATCTTTTAAATTATATTAAAAATAAAATTTATCTACTAAACCCACCTCTGTTTTTGTCTTTTTCTCTATTATAAGCACATTAAATCTACAATTACAGAGTAAGAATTTGATCTAAATATAAACTATGTTTATGTAGGAAAAATAATTTTGGTGAAATTTGTTTACCAGGGCCAAGTTTTTCTTTCAAATATGCATTACTAATCCATATATGCATATTAAGGTTATTACCTATTAAGAAACATAAAGAGAGACAGAGACAAAAAGTTAGAAATTCGTGATGCTATTACAAAGAAGGAATTGAAAGTAGTTTGAAATGGCTGAGGGGAGAGCGAGAGTGCCTAACAGAAGGTTTTTTTTTTTTTTTTAAATCACTGACGCAAGCTTTATTAAGAAAGTACAACAAATAGAGGTTATTTTAGGAATTAGAAGGAATGTATACAAAAAGGAAGTTTGAAGAGAATGTCAGAGGTGTGCCAATGGTCCAACTCTATTCAATAATATGCGATGATGACTAAATGTGAGAGAAACTAAAGATAGGAAAAATCAGATCGTTGGGCCGAAGTATGAATAAATCCGTCAATACAAAAAGCCTCACAAAAATAGCTTAATTTCATTCTAAGTAAAAGCCCGAGCGTGAATCCAAACATGACCTATGTACTTGGAATACATTTCTTTACATTTGTATTAAAAAAATAATAATAAACGCAGGTGGAGGTTTAAAATATTCCTATTGTAAAGGAGTTTTCAGATATCTTTCTTGAAGAAGCTGAGATAGTCATTTGTGATCAACTTTATGTGTCACTTGTCTTGTTTCTATAATGAATCTCCTACACCTAATAGATCCAGTCACACCTAATATATCCAAGTCAACATCATATAATCATGTGCATTACTAAATAAAAAGGATCACACAATCATAAAACATCAGATGAAACACACTAAGTAAAAAAGTGCTTTCAAGTGCTGCATGTTCTTTCCAGTTCTATTTTCTTGAGAAATAATATGACATAGTCATATCAGTTTGTTTACATTCGTTTGTAGATTGATCCTTACTGAATTTAAATATTTTGGCATTAATATAAAAGTGAAAACTGTGTTTTTCTTTTATTATTCTAACATTAGAGTTCAGAGTATAGACTACTGACTCTACACATGTACATACTATTTGCGTTATAAGGATAGTGATCACTCGAGTAATGTCGTTCTCTTATAAAAGGGTTGTCGCAAGTGTTCAGCTCTTATTGGGAGAGCTGTAGATCCCACTTTATGACTCTCTTAATCTTAATTCAACACGTACAGCTCCATGAGGTGTTTCTAATATTTTCTCTTCTGATACTGTGTTAGCAATTATTTGTTGCGAAATAGTAAATCTAGTCAAATGTTTAAATATTCTCTCTTATTAATAATTATCACTATAAATTACGAGTCAACATACACGCCTTAACATTAGAAACTAGGACTAGGCTAAGTTGCAGATTAGCCAGGGCAGGTGAGAGCGCGTAGAGCTGGCATCAGCAACTTTTTTACCTTATCCAGCACACATGTAGCCTGCGCGTTTGCTATGTTACATATTGCATTTGTACCGTAGCAAGGTCCTAGAAACTAATTCAAAGATATAATTTTTTGCTTAAAATTCAACCGATCATTTACACTGGTCAATTTTTATGTTAATAGTTACAATTACTCTCAAAAATCAAAAGTGAGCTTTTGAGTTTATTGATGTAAAAGAGCCATTTACAGACAGTGTGCATATATTGAATTGAAAGTCGATGTTTAAATTTTGTCCTGAAAAAAAAGTTGACATTTGTTATGTATTTATTAAAATAAATATAGATGTTCATAATATGCATTTCTTAGTTTTCCTACTCTCTCCCACTAGCAACCTTTGCCTTTTTTATAACTCCCACCACTTCACAAGAAATTATGATCATAATGTTTCCATTAATTTTGTGGAGTGATTACGTAACTATAAAAGAAGAGCTCATTTTTTTATTTTGTACACACTTAAAACGAATAAAATTACTCTATAATATATTACTCACTCATTTACTCATTATTTGGTGTTGTTCTTTTATTTTTTGTTGGTGGCTAATAGTTTTTCTAATACATTACCAATACAAGACTCTATTCAGGTATTAATTCTTTTGTTTCTAAAATCTAACAATTTTAATTATTATATGATTGTAATTGTTCATCACCAATAACATGTCTTATTAGCTATTATTGTCATGTTTATATTTGCAATAACATTGACCTCTCGAAGTTGCATGTATATTACTTTTCTTCATTATATCCCTTGAAATATGCATAATTGATGATATAAAATTTGAAGTGAATAGCATGATATGTGATGAATATACAATTTTCTTGCTATATTATCATGAGTGATTGTTGTTAAGTGCTAGAAAATATATATTTATAAAGGAGAAAATCGTCATTTTACACTTTAAGTTCTACTAACTTTTTTGTTTTTATGTATTCAAATCTCTTGTTATTTTAATTATTTGTGTTTAATTATAATTAAGTATTTTATATATTTTAGGACATCATAGTTATTTTATAATAAATAACACATCGAATGATAAAACGGATAATAAATCTAAACTCAGAATAGTCGAAAACCTTTTAACCATTACATCAAGTTCTAACTTGTGAAGCATCTAATGGGTGGATAGGGTCGACCCGAATACTAAGATTTGGATCCTGAAACTTTCTTCATCAACCATTGCCACGTGGCGTAATATCAGCTATTGAATTATGAACGGTTGAGATTTAGTTAAAGTTACAAGCTTATCTAATGTACTCATATTTATTGTAAGCTCATTTTATCATCTAATTAATGCTCAATTAATAGAAAGAATTAACTTTTTAATATAACCTCAATTTTAAGTCATTTTTTACTCATCTTAAAGTTTTCAAACCTCCGAAATCCAAATTTAATATCCATTTATCTCTTTGGGGTCTCGAACTATGTAAAATTAATATTTTACCTAATAAACATACAAAATTAAATATAACTGAGAGATAATTAATAATTTCTAATATATTGCATAAATACAAATATAAATTATAATAAAAGCCAAAATAATATTTTATCGCTTGATAATTAAACAATTTTTAATATTAATAAGAAATAACCATTAATTAGATATGCAGATGTTGGATATCTCTCTGATCTACATAAATCTCAATCTCAAACCTGTTATTTATTTACTTTTTATGAAACAAACAATGATGACAACATCTTCAAATCATTCAAAACTACTTGCTATTAATGAAGCAAGTTGTGAGTGCATTTAGTTAAGATCAATGATACAATTTATCTGAGAAATATGTGGATTGTCATCTATTAAAAATAATTCCACAATATTATATGAGGATAATGCAGCTTGCATTGCCCAAATTAAAAGTGGTTATATAAAAGGTGATAGACACATGTTTCACCAAAATTCTTTTATACACATAAACTTCGAAAGAATGGTGATATAGATATTCTACAATGCGCTCAAGTGACAATCTTGCAGATTTATTTATAAAATCTCTACCAACTACCATTTTTAAAAAATTGGTACATAAAATTAGGATGCGTCAACTTAAAGTTTTTTTATCTAAATCTTGAAAATTCTATGTCAAGATGAGGGGGAATATATTGTTGGGGGAGAACAATTTATTTTGGATAGTATTTTGTATGTTGTATTCTTTTTCCTCATTAGGTTTTTATCTCATAGGTTTTTCCTAATGAGGTTTTAATAAGGCAACTCTATATCTCTAAAAATTATTTGTTTCAAGATATTAATGAATAATGTACTCTCTTTCCTTTACTAATTTTTTTTCCTTAAGGGTTTTTCTTTAGTAAAGATTTTATTAAAGCATATTCTTTGTAATGAACCTCCAAGGGAGAGTGTTATGAATTTAGTAAAATAAATGTGGATGTTCATAACATGCATCTCTTAGTTTCCCCATTATCTCCCAATAGGAACCTTTGGCTTTTCTATAACTCCAACTCCTCACAAGGAATTATGATCCATAATGTTTCTACTAATTTCATCAAGTGATTATGTAATTATAAAAAAAAAAAAAAAACTCATCTCTTTGTTATCCATTTATAATCCTTTGCCAGCTTGATTAATGGATCGTCTAAATGGAAATTATAACAGAATGTATGGGTCGCTAGAAAGAGTTCTAAGACACAAACACACACACATATTTATATATATGTGTGTGTGTGTACATATATATATACATACATACAATATATATATATGTATATATATATGTATATGTATATCATCTAGTCACCTTATTTCCTCTATGAGGGAGAAAACAAATTATATATAGATTATTTTTTCATGTCCCTTGGAAGGGTGACACAAAATCACGCGGCTTGACTCTATTTATTTTTTTATCTCCCCATGAAGTGTATGCTTCTAACAATAAGAATAGAATTTTCTCAATTCCAATCGACTGGGTGTATTGAATCGATTCTTTTGAGTAATATATCTAGAAATACCCCTTGATTCCTTATTCACACCATTTCGAACACAACTAATACATTACAAAATAATCTTTACTCGGATGTCTTTACCCTTGGCCATGAATCTCCTTGGGGTTTTTGTTTGTACACACTTAGAATGAATAAAATTACTCTATAATATATTACTTTTTCATTTTACTCTTCATCTAGTATTGCTCCTTTATTTTGTGTTGGTGGTTAATAGTTTTTCTAATAACATTTTTATTTTCAAAATTAACCGTACCTTTAGAAATTTGGCAATGTTAATTGGCAATAACTACAAATACTTGCTCATTTAACAGAATTCATTTGGAATAATCGTGATGGTTATTATTCAAAATTTCGATCATTCACGTGGGTACTTAACTAATTTATTCTCACATTAATTTAACATTAGTCATGAAATATGATTTTCCCTTCCATTGTTGAATAGACTTAATTAGCACCCATATAACGCTCAATTAATAAAACATCCCTTTGATCAGCATATCTCATACTAATTTAACAAATCAGGCAATATAATCGCCTTCCATAATTAAAATATTTAGCATCAGTGTAATGTTCAACAATTATAACATCTCCTTGATCACCAGTTTGTAAACTCAGAATCGTGATTCCATGTCAACCCTACGTACCCTAAGCCATGCATCTCATCATTAGATAGCTCTAGTATCTCGGCAATGTCTCAAGAAACTCCAAACCAACAAGTTGTTTAAGTATCTGAGCATAAAATATTTTAAGATTTTGTTTTAATCAAGAAATTTCTACCAAATGATAATTCAGTTTCTAAATCCAAAGTTGACCTCAAGCTATTCAACGTTGGTGCTACCTCTTCAAGCAAACAAGTCATCTTCCCACGAAAGCCTACGTAAAAAGCAGCCTAAACAACGGGTTTCTTATGCAATATTCGCAACAAAAGCTTTTCTACTTCACAAGCATTGGGGAAGCACCAAATGGCACATAAACAAGAGAGAGCTTGAGCAAAACGACTTAACGAAATGGATATGGAGGGCTTTTAGGACATCGCCATTTTTCTTATTATGCTTATTCGTCTGAGGCTTAAAGCCCTAATCAATTAATCATCATCTCCTGGTCATAGCATGCAGTCTATGATTCATAAGCCTTCTTATCCATGATCTCCTTTCAGGGATCGTTTCGGTAGCCATGGAAAAACAATGATGAATACTCAACTGGCTTATGACGCTTTTTTATCAATAAACCTAGTTTAAACAATGAAGAATACATTATGAAAATTTAATGCTATAATAATAGGCCTACTTTTGCATTTCAAAGTAGTAGGACAACTGAGGGCGATGACCCTTATTCTCATGTTGATCCTCCTCAGTTCGTACCTGAAGCAATTGTGAGAACTCCACATTTGTAGGAATCAAAGCAGAAAGAGAAAATAATACTAGGATGTTGACGATCCGATGGCAGATCTTAATAGAGATCACTCAACTCAAAAGGTAAAAAATTTAACTTTAATTAAGAGAAAATAATCAAACCTTTCTATTATTTTCCAAAAATTAAAATTTTGCCACGTCATGTTTCAAAATCTATCAAAACTCTTGTGCCCTCTAAAAATAAATGTTCTTACATCCAGCTTTCTTTTATCTCTTACTATTTTTATCTATATGAGTTTAAATGGTTCAAGGCTTCAAGGTACGTTACAGCAAATAGGTCAACCAATTTGATGGTGACTTTCCGGAGGCAATAAAATAGAACAACGGCTCATCTCGCTGGAACCAGCTCATCTCGCTACCCCTATTAACTTGAATATCTAAATTCTATCGTTTGATGTTACAATCAAACGGAGATAACAATCCAATTCTTAATTAAATTTTAGGGAAATAGTATTTGACTAACAACCGAAGCCTTAAGCAATACGTTAGAATTATTGTTGATGTTAATAAGTTTCAACCGTAATCACAATTTGATGTTTAGGAGGATGTTGACTCTTCAATTAATAAATACAAAAGAATTTTCAACGTACATAGCCCACGAGCTCCGCACCAGATATTTTTCTCTCCGGTAAAGTCTTCCCTCACCCCTCCAATTGTCTCAAATTCGTCATAAAGCGAACTTTCATTTACCAAGTCATACATTAAAAGATATACAACCTATTTAGACATTAGAATTATAGTATAATAGATACAATGTTCATTTTGTCTAAATTCATACATACCTTATAAAGATGACATCGATCAGAGCGAAACTCGTATAAAAATTTCAATAGATAGAGTTGACTACACACATTCAAATTCTTAAAGAATTTGTAAACAAAATACGTCTTGTTAGCTAAAATTATTTAAATTAAAAAAATGCAAGTGTGTAAGCTAATGGTTTAGAAAGAGGCTACAAATTAACGTCGAGTGCTAATGCCTATTCAGAGTTTTGACTTCGTAATTAGTCGCCAAAGAAACTTCTAATCATCGTCGAAGTTGCCACGTACCTAACGTTGATTAGGTCTTCGTTTGAGACATTCCACGGACATTCATTTTATTTCATACATGTAATTAAGAACTTTTCTTCTGCTTGCTTGAAGTACTCTGTTTCTTTTTTTCTTTTTTTGTTTTTTTTTTGGTTTTTGGTTCCCTTCTTCAAACTAGGCAAAAGCTTTTGGCTGATCGTCACAATTATGAAAAGCCGATTAATCCCTCTTCTCCCATGGCTTTTCCTGCGGTGTGTTACCATTACCTTGCTTATCAGCCTCATTGCTTCTCAAGACAATCGAAAGGCAAATACTTCCATTCATCAATTAATATTCAATCATTCACTGGTTAATTTGCAATTCTTAATTTGTTTTAAATTGATCCTCATATACAAATAATACACAAATATCTTTGGAGAATTCATGCAGACATATATCGTGTATATGGGCAACCAACTCCAGTTACAAAGCCAACTTTCTTCAGCGTCTCTCCACACGAGCATGCTACAACGAGTCATCGGCAGGTCAGTTATATGTTTACTTGTTTCATTAATTTCTTTTTCTTTTTCATTAACTTTTCTTTTCTTTTCTTTTTCCACTCATTTTCTTTGAAATTGTTGGCACGAACTCTACCATAATTGAGAATATCAAAGTCTAAAGACTATTGTTTGAGCGTTAATGTTCGAACTAGCTAAATTGTATAAGTCTTAGGTGTTATTGCGGCACTAGTCTTTTTCAATTAAGTTGTGGGCACGTACATACATTAACCGATCGTGATAATATACATACTCACATAACAAGTACTGAAAAAATAAGGAGTCATACTCCAGCAGAATCATTAGGTCTTAATTATGGCCACATCATCAATATTTTAATAAATTATAAGAAGATTGTTAGTTTTTTTTTTACTGAGATCAATGTACATCACTTATTCCCTATTATTTTATAATAGCTAATAACTCACTAATAGCATAATTTACGATATTACCCTTATTGTCAAATACTTTTATTCATATTTATTATTAATTAAATAAACCATATACATGGAAATTAAAAAAATTACATTAAAAATATGAAATATAAGTTTCAAATATAAAAATTAATAGTAAGATATTTTTCTTATACTTTTGATTATTTTAAATTTTTTATAATAAATATTATTTTATAAAGTAAATGACCCATTTACTTACCATTCTTCTTAAATTTTTTTATACCTCAATTATAAAAATAATTGAGGTAAATAGTATATATTATTTTAGTATAAAGGAAACTGATAGTTTCCCTAAATTATAACAGACACAGTTTCAGCTAAAACTCAAAAGTCTAATTTTCACACGAAGCCCTTTCATTTTGCTTCAACGAAGTAGTACACACAGACACAGGCTTCCCAGTTGTATCTTCAACTTTCACACGATAAGAAATATTAATTAGATTAAACTTCTTTTTTGGACCAATTAAATTAAACTTAAAACTGCTGCAGCAACTTGCAGATTAAATTATGGATTATTTTAATTATAGTCAATTGCCGTGGCAAATAAAAAACAGAGAGGAACATGATCATTCAGTGCATCAAAATTGTTAATGTTTTTCTTAAGAAATACCAATTAATAGTTTGACTAATTATTATATATAATTATGTGAATGATTACAGCAATATTGGTCCAGGATCTATTCTCCGTAATTACAGGAAGAGTTTTAATGGATTCGCTGTGAAGTTAACAGAAGAGGAAGCTCGAATAATGGCTGGTGGGTGAGTACACGTATAAATTCTCATGTGCTGCACAAATTTTGTGTGGACATCCCATTTTACAATGGTCTAAAAGACTTTTCACAATGTTGTGAAGCAGTTTACAGCATTGTAAACAATGTTTACAACATTATAAAAGTCATTTTGCGCCAGTGTGAACTCTAGGTTGGCATGAAAATTTGTGCAAACATCCATAGGAGTTAGTGTATGAGTATTCTCAACTGTGGATATTTATACGAATTTTAACGTGGATTGAGGATTTCATAATGTTGTAAAAGTCTGGTAGATTTTTGTGAAATGCCAAATTCACATATCCACAAGACAGAAGGCCTACTATATGGGTTGTTTTTCTACTTAAATTATTGCGAAATAACAAATAAATATGACAAATATTGAATCCTAATATTTATTATTGTTTGGTCTAGATCTGTAAAGATTAGAAAATCTAAATCCGTAAAATTTGAATTACTATATTAAAAAATATGGATTCAGATGCTAAATTAAATATCTATACAGATTCAAAAAAATTGGATATTTAGATCCACATTTTTTAAATTAAACTATTTATTGAATTAAAATTAATAAATACATGAGTTAAAGGAAAAAGGACACAAATTTGAGAAAATGGCCACAAAAATTCTTAAGCTTTCAATCTATTTCTCCATGCCCTAGGGGGTATAGTTGTCCTTTTTGCTAAGTTATATGAACAAAGTCAAACCTATGTGGTTTTGTGATGGTTTTATATGGAATCTATAGATTTTGTTGGTGTTTTTATTTGTGCATTTGTGGTAGTTTTAAGACTCAGATATATATATGTTTGATTTATGTAATGGTACTTTTATTTGTGGATTTATAGTGTTTTATATATTAAAGTGATAATACAATTATTAACTCTTATGCAGATTTATTTTGTACAAACTGATATAGTATTCACTCATTGATTGAATAAAAATATATAAAAAAAATTAAAATAAATCATTTGGGCCAATGATATCTAGTCTAATTAATTATTTCATACCACATTAATTTGTACAAAAAATTATACAATAATTTGTAACTATATTATTACTCTATATATTATTTTAAGTGTTGAGTTGTTGATTGTTGAATAATGATTAGATTTTATTTGATTTTATCTAGGCAAAGTAGTTGAATGTTAAATTATATTTGAATTTATTACACAGATTTGGATATTTGAAAATTTTACCCACAATTCGTACAAGTATTATTTATATCTACATCTACATATTTTTTTAGTTTTTGGATTGGGATACAGATGTGGACATCAAAATATGAATCCAAATTAGTATTTTGTGATCCCGGTGTATTTTACTACTTTTCTATTATTTGACATATAAAATATCAATTTTGCCCTTACTTTAAGGAAAAAGAAAAACGTTATCAATTATCAATAAAAATTAATTATTAAATAAATATTAATCATTATATTGGATATTAATTTAATTTTGATAAAAATTAAAAAAATTATAAACTTTATTATATGTTAACAGTTTCAAATAAACTTTATTTTATCGATTTAAATATAAACTGTATTATTTAATACTTGAAATGTGTGCGATTATTTGAATACGTGTACGCATGGCTATATTTATGCATGTGTTTGTTTATATGTCTGTTTGTCAAATTTTTGTCAACAATTAATAATTAAAATTAACTTGATAACTAATCGAGTGAAAATTAATGTAACAAGTGCATTACAAAAAACTTTTATGTTGCAATCTTTTTGTGTAAAAATAAACTTTTATTTAATTTTTTGGGCTTTTGATACAACATCGAAAGATATTAAGCTTTATTGGAATTTAAGTGTTTTTTTCCTTTAAAGCAAAGAAAAATTTAAATTTTTATAGGTCAACTAATGGTCAACTAATAGAAAAGTAATAAAATTTAATATTTTGTATTTCTTTAAAAGGAAAATTTATGGTGCAATATTTATTGCATCTAATTGTTATTTTACAATTACTTAATTGGTAAAAAGAAATCTCTCTCTCTCTCTCTCTCTCTCTCTCTCTCTCTCTCTCTCTCTATATATATATATATATATATTTGTTTGTTTATTTTGATAAATTAATTTTCTTTTTGGTAAATTAAGAATGAAATGGCAGTTATTAAATTAATTTTAATTATTTATAGGAATGGGAGGCGTAGTATCTGTATTTCCAAACAGAAAGAGAAAGCTTCACACAACAAGATCATGGGATTTCATGGGATTTTCCCAACAAGTTGAAAGATCAACAACTGAAGAAAGTGATACAGTAATTGGAGTATTTGACACTGGAATTTGGCCAGAGTCTGGAAGCTTTAATGGCACAGGATTTGGTCCACCACCTACCAAATGGAGAGGTAGCTGCCAGGTCTCAGCCAATTTCACTTGCAACAAGTATGTACACAACTCATCGCAAGCTTACAATAATAATAACATTTTCATCATGGTTTTAAAAATAAATAAGCTTCTAAAAATATGTAGAGGTGGAACTAGAAATTAGAATGTGGGTTGTCCGTCCTTAGAAACATTAGAATTAAGGTACTCAGAACAATGAAATTTGGAGTACGCTTTCTAAAACAGACTAAAACTATGTGTAAAACATTTTTCTTTATTTTAAAGATTTGTTTTCTCAGCCGGCCTCTGGTTCTCGACAAAGCCGTGCCACCAAAAAAAAAAAATAATAATAAGTAAATAAATAAATAAATAAAAAGAAGGGGTATTTATTTTGAAAACTGCTGCTTCAAGTGCAGAGCTGCAGCAGGGCTTGGACGGCCACTCAAGGACTTGCATATGTTTTTATTGAATGATGATATAATTACAAACTCTTATATAAATTTATTTTGTACAAACTGATGTAACATTCATTTATTGGTTGAATAAAAATATAAGATAATTAAAACAAATAAAGCGGGCTAAGAGATATATAATTTAACTAATTAAATAATGTCACGTTAGTTTATACAAAAAAAATTTATACAAGAATTTATAGTTATATCATTACTCATTTTTATTTTTATTTATAACTTGAATCAATATAACAGATAAATCAAGACTTTGACCTCGGTTTCTGTAGAAAGATAACATTCTACCCCCAATTTATCGCTTTGTTAAGATTACTTTCCCACCCTATCTTTATCACTTTGACACTTCGCCCCCTTGGGTTCCCAATAAATAGAGTAGCATAATGTCATAGGATAATTATGCTCTTAATAACAATAATAATGCTTGATACGTACCCAATACTTTTAAAAAGGAATTTATCACAATCAAGTATTCATGTATCATGTGACCTAACTTTTCTGTGGATAGAAAGTAATTTTGTATAATTTTTAATTTATTTATTCTCTATACGATGAAAACCACATCATTTGAGATGTATTTTTTTGGGATAAGTTCATTGATACCACAATGGAGATATTCAAGACTATCTCAGCAGAATCTCTTGCGTGTCCGAGAAAACCTTCAGGCTAGTAATTGCCACGTTCATGTCATGCTTAATGCAGCAAAATCATAGGAGCAAGATACTACAAAAGTAATGGAGAATTTGGTCTAGATGACATACCTTCTCCAAGAGATACCGATGGACACGGCTCACACACCGCATCAACAGCTGCTGGCAACTTGGTTAGCATGGCAAGCCTGTACGGCTTCAGCTCCGGGACAGCTCGAGGCGCCGTTCCGTCTGCCCGAATTGCGGTGTACAAAATATGTTGGTCAGATGGTTGCGACGATGCGGACATTCTTGCAGCATTTGATGATGCAATTGCCGATGGAGTCGACATTATATCCCTTTCACTTGGATCATCAAATCCGGACGAGTATTTCATGGATTCAATTGCCATTGGAACGTTTCATGCAATGAGAAACGGAATATTGACATCGGTTTCGGCTGGTAATGATGGCCCTTCCCGTTCAACTATCACAAATGTTGCACCCTGGTTTATTTCTGTGGCTGCGAGCACTGTTGATCGGAAATTTTCCACTAAAGTCCAATCAGGAAACAACAAAATTTACGAGGTATATTCGGTTACCGCTCACAGCACTTTTTTCTTCTAATTTTAATTTTGGGAGATTGATACTTTAGTTCTTTTTTTTTTTTTTAATAACTTACGTTCCTTATAGATTTTTAATATTTTATTTTATTCCAAACATTAAATTGTTAATAAAAAAATTAAATGGTTGCAAGTAAAGCTAATTCAATAATTGTTTGTTAAAATGTCGCATTTACTTTAAGCAATATGTTTTTCTTTCATTATTAACACCATCAAAATGCATGTTTTTTTTTTCAATTCATATAATCAAAATGGAGTATTAAATATTTATATAGAATCTAATTGGTAAAAGAAGTTTTTATGAGAGGAAAAATTGTTATTCTCTCTCAAAAGTGGACATCCATAAGAAATTTTGTATGATGTTCAACATTAATTGATAAGGTCTCTTATTAAAAAAACAAAAAAAAGATCATAAGATTGATTGATCTCACCATGCTAACTCAAATAAAAAGATTTTTTTTTTTTTTGCATTTTTACTTGACAAGTAGATAAGGTACTCTCTCTCTCTCTATACATAATTGTTTACTAATACAGACATATTTTTAAATCATGTGATTTTAAAGAGTTAATTTTTAAAGGAATTATAAAATCTTACAGTTCTAAAGAGTTAACAACTAACTCTCTTAAATTCCACAGTTTTAAACATCTACATTAGAGAAGGACTATATATATGTGTGTGTGTGTGTGTGTGTGTGTGTGTGTGTGTGTGTGTGTGTGTGTGTGTGTGTGTGTGTGTGTGTGTGTGTGTATGTATGTAAAATAAATTAAGAAGAATTTATATTTATTTGTTGTGTTTTTTCTCAGGGAATTTCAATAAATACATTTGACCATGTTACGTATCCTCTTATATATGGGGGAGATGCAGCAAATATTAGTGGAGGTTTCACAGATTCTTCATCAAGGTAATTTGAAAAAAAAAAAAAAAGGTTTTTGGGGATGGCGTTACAGAGAAAGGAGCACAAGTATATTATGTATAATGGGAAATCTTAATGAGAGGTTAATTTACGTTTCCAAATTAAAGCAGGTTTTGCTATCGAGACTCACTGGACCAAAATTTAGTGAAAGGTAAAATCGTGGTTTGCGATGATCTAGTTTCCGGAGAAGGCCCTTTTTCCGCTGGTGCAGTCGGTGTGCTAATGCAAGGCCAGAGACGCAGGGATAGAGCCTTCTCTTTTCCCTTGCCTGCCTCTTATGTTGACACCAACGATGGAAGCGACATTTTGCTTTACATCAACTCTACCAGGTACCAATTTTTTGTACATATATACAGCATTTTCTAGCTACAATTAATGTTAAAAATTATAATTAGAGGATTGTATTTAGCCTCAATTTTCCCTTTTAGAACGTCTGAATGCCACCTCTTGAGAACTGCTAACAAAAAAAAAAATTTTTTTTCTTGTTTGACATTGTGTAAAACTTACATATTTTATATGCTAATATTTATATATATATTTTTAAAATATTCAAAAGAGATGCGACTGCGACTATATTTACGAGTACTGAGGGCAACAATACATTAGCTCCTTTTGTTGGCTCATTGTCATCCAGAGGCCCCAACCCCATTACACCTGATATTCTCAAGGTAAGTTCATTAAGAGTTATGTTCACGTCTGTACTAAGGATACGTATTAATTTTTCTGGAAAAACAAAAAGGATGCATATTGATTGGTTAATTATTATATATATGACATTTTTAAATTTTAGGTCAGTTCATCTACTCTCGTTTGTGACTTTTAAATGTCATTACAGCCAGATATTTCAGCCCCCGGAATTGATATTTTAGCTGCATGGTCTCCCGTTAATCCAGTATCTGAAGTTAAAGGTGACACAAGATTTGTCCCGTACAATATAATCTCAGGGACATCAATGGCTTGTCCACATGTTACTGGTGCAGCGGCCTACATCAAATCATTTCATCCGACATGGTCTCCTGCTGCCATCAAATCTGCTCTCATGACCACAGGTATATATATCTATCTGGGAATATTTATGGTGTGTAATACTGTTTGGTAACGGGGTTCTCAGGTTATGTTGAAATTTCAACATAAAAATATTTTCATTGCACTTCCATTTTTTGTTCTTGACCGCTAACTTACCATATCTTGTGCGTACAATTTACATGAAAACTTAGGATATGCACTAGAGAGCGGAGGCACTGCATCAGAAAACGTTCCACTATGTACATTGTCATTTTATTAGCTTTTCGCTGACCCTATTCCATTTAACCTCTCTTTGCAGCTACTTCTATGAGTTCGGCAAAGAACTTGGATGCCGAATTCGCATACGGTTCAGGCCATGTAAATCCTATTAAGTCCCTGAATCCTGGTTTGGTATATGATGTAGAGGCTATTGATTACGTAAAGTTTTTGTGTGGCCAAGGATATAGTACTAACCTTCTTCAGCTTGTTACTGGTGATAACAGTAGTTGCTCAGAAACCATTCATGCAACAGTTTGGGATCTAAATTACCCTTCGTTTGCCCTTTCTGTCTTGCCCTTCGAATCAAATAACATTAGCAGCCGTGTTTTCAACCGGGTCGTCACAAATGTTGGATCGCCGTTGTCCACATATAAAGCTTCTGTGACTGCACCGGCAGGCCTTAAAATCCAAGTAAACCCTAACGTTCTTTACTTCACATCTCTTGGACAGAAGCAACATTTTAAAGTGACGATCGAAGGGACGATAATTGAATCCACGGTTTCTGCTTCTTTAGCGTGGGATGATGGGGTGCACAAAGTGAGGAGCCCTATTGTTGTTTATGTTGTATCATAAAATTGAAAGATTTGGCGAGGGCAATGGGCTTCAATGAAGAAATGAAAGAAATTATGCAGAATTTGCAACATTCATCCATTAATAATTCATGCTTTTCACCTTATTTACAACTATGTTTAAAATAATAAAATGTTCTCGTATCTCTATTATTTTTCTAACAACATTTCCACCCTTAGCAACTGGTTGGATAATAACTCCCAGAAGTTACTTCCAAGGTCTGAAATCTGATTGATATTTTTCTCTATTTTAGTTTATTAAGTTGTAGTTTTGAACCTAAATTTACTCTGTTCAGTTTTAAAATTATGTTCAATGAGTTTAATCACTGTCATCTTGCAAAAAATATAAATGTGCAATTGTGTGAGTGCTTTTTTTTATTTATTTTTGTCCCTTTGTTTCTTATTAAAGTAATAAAGTGGCTTCTTATCGGAGAATTTAAAGGATAAAATAAAAGAAAGCTTAAGAATATTATAAGAATAATTCACACACTCTCACAAATGATTCTCAGAAGTTTTGTTATGTTTCTTGTACCTTCTTTTTCTTAGACTTGATACATAAACCAAAGGAAACAAATACACAAAACAAGACAATCACAACCATAAATCATTTTATCTACTACATTAATCTCAACCACACACTTCAGTAAGACAAATTTACTTACTAAACCTACAGTAGAAATCTTATCTACCAAATCTACTTCACCAACCACACCAACTTTATTTGTAACAAGAAACTTCTATAAATTGAGCTTGGGTTTCTTCAAGCTAAATTAAATTTATGGTTCAGCACCCCCCTTAAAGTAAATCTTGTGATACCAAGCAAATTTATGAATTTCACAAAATTTTCTTGCTTGAGCATCTTAGTGAAGATATCAACTACTTGATCTTATGATTTCACAGACTTGGCTTTCATTTCTTTTTGTGTAATACACTCTCTTAAAAATTGATAGCGAGTATCTATATATTTACTTCAATCATAAAAGACTAGATTCTTGGATAGTGCAATTACTAATTTATTATCAATACAAATCTCGATTGTCTCTTCTTGTGGCAAACCCAACTCCTTCAATAAATTTCTGAGTCATATCTATGTACTCAACTTCATAAGCAGAAGTGTAATAATTAGTTACTTCTTTGACATCCATGTAAAAGTAATGTCTCTTATGAAGAACACAAAATTACTAGTACTTTTTCAATCATCTATGTCGTCATTCCAATCGCAATCATCATATTCAAGCCAAAGTTGATTGTGCCTTTTAGATAGCAAAGAATCTCGTTACTGCCTTAAAAAGAGTGATAGTTGAAGTTTTCATGTTACGACTAACTAGTCTAACAACATAAAGAATGTCAGACTTTGTACAAGTTAAATAGTATAGACTTACAGGCAAAATCTTGAAAGTATTGAATCTACCATCTATCCTTCATGATTCTTTGGTAACTCGACTTCACATTCCATAGGTATGCTTATTTAGCTTGCAATCATTTATTTTGAACTTCTTAAGAATCTCCTTTATGTAACTTCTTATGAAATGAATATGTCATCTTTTTATTACTTGACTTCAATGCCCAATTAATATGCCATCAACCCAATTTTTGTTATATTAAATCCTTTTACCATTACTTTTTTTTAACTCTCTAAATAAGCCTGGATTACTTCCAGTAAAGATAAGATCCTCTACATTCAAGCACATAATTAAAATGTCTTCATTTTTTATTTTGACATATAAAATGTGCTCATAAGGATATTTGGTATAGCCATCGTCTTAGAAGTACTTGTCAATTATTTTGTTCCAAGCTATTGGAGATTGCTTTAACCCATAAAATGTGCTCTTTAATTTCAAAACTTTGCGTTCATGCCCTTTCACTTCGTAGCCTAATGGTTGTTCAATTTATTTTGAGCAATTAAAGAAATAATAAGATTGATAGTTTCAAGTTAAGCGACAGGAGCAAATACATCATCGTACTCTATGCAACTTTTTTATTATAGCCTTTATAATTATCCTCGCCTTGCGCCTTTTAATTTATTCCTTTGTATTTTCTTCATCTTATACATCCATTTTACATCAATCACCTTGTGACTTTTAGGAAGAGCAACAAGTTCTCAAGTGTCATTCTTCTCAGTTGATTTAATTTCTCCATTCATTACTCTTTTCTATTTTCATCTTTCATAGCTTTTTTAAAGTGGATTGGCTCACAATCAGTAAAGAGACAAAAAAGAGTAAGATTATCAAGTCTCTCAGTTACTTTATAGAGATTTTGAAAATTCTTTATATGTTCTTCAATTCTTTCATTTAAGAAATATGGTGGTGAATCTCCATATATGGTTATTGCTAGTGAGATAAATGGAGTAGCTAACTCTTACTATTATGCTACTTATTTTATCTATGATCACCTTCTTTAGTAGAAAAGAAGTTAAAATCATCTATACTAAAGCCAAAATCTCATTTATAAAAAAAGCTATATCTCAATTAATCATAATCTTCTGATTGTTTAAATTGTGCAATTTGTATTCTTTGGAATTATTGTGATGGCCATTAAAGATGAACTTCTTACTTTTTTTTATCCAGTATAGCTCTTCTCTTATCCGGTACATGTATATGAACAATGCTTTCAAAAACTTTCAAGTGAAAGATACCTGACTTTCTTCCATTCCATGTTTCTTGTTATGTCTCTCCCCACGCACTTTTTATTAAAGATTAGTCAGATAAGTAGACTGCACATGCAACAGTTTTAGCCCAAAGCTCTTTTAGCAATCTCTTACTTTTAAGCATGTTTATCACTATATCGAGAATGGTTTTGTTCTTTTTGCATTTCATGTTTCTTGTCATGTCTCCCCCTACGCACTTTTTATTGGAGATTAGTTAGATAAGTAGATGCACATGCAACAGTTTTAAACCAAAACTCTTTGAGCAGTCTCTTATTTTTTAGTATGTTTATCACTATATCGAGAATGGTTTTGTTCTTTTTCTCTGCTATGCCATTTTATTGAGGAGATATTGGAATTGCTAAAGAAAATCGAACTCCATTTGCTTTACAAAACTCTATAAATTATTTAGAAGTAAACTTTTTACCTTAATCAAATCACATAACTTTAATTTGATGTCCACTTTATTTCTCCACTGCAGCTTTAAATTTCTTAAAAACTTTTAACTTCTATTTTAAAAATTACATCTAAGTTTTCTTAAGAAATCATTATTAAAAAAGAAAAACTTGACTATTTAAAGGAAATATTCTATTCTTTAAAATTCTCACTTTTGTAATTTTCTTTGTCATTTCTTAGAAAAGACTATAATCATTCAAGTAAGTATCATAGCCCTTTTCCAAAAGTTAACCTAAACTGAATATTTAAAAGAAGTATTTTATTCTATTCTTACCTTTGTAATTACGTTTCTTCATCATCTCTACGGAAAATACTATAATTTTTTAAGTAAGTATCACTGTCTTTTTCCAAAAGTTGATTGAAACTAAGGATATTACTTTTCATACTAGGCATATAGTAAACATTAATTTTTTTTGCGAAAAAAAGAATGTTGTCTTTTCCTTTCATTGGTGCTTTTGAATCATCTTTAAAAATGACATTGACATTCAAAAATTTATTTAGTTCTACGAATATGCTTTTGTTTCTACTTATGAGATTGTTAGCACCAGTGTCAAGACACCTTATATTATCTTGACCTTTATTGGTCTCACTACATGCTAGAAAAAAATTTTTATCTTCACCTTTCTTCTCTTTATCAAAATTTATTTTCTCATTAATTTTTGTACTTGGAGCTCTATAGTTTGAAATATAATGCCCAAAATTTTGACAATTATATCATTGTACTTAAGATTTGTCGTACTTTCATCTTGATTTCCCTATGCTTCATCCCCTAGTTGAGCCTGTACTTCATCCTATAATTGAGCATTCTCTTTTTTTCATAATTGAAGTTGATTTTATTGAAATTTGAACTTCATTTATAACCACGACCTCTACCTCGTCCTCTACCTCTATTTCAAACATGTGTTGTCTTTGATTATTTTTAGAGCTTCCTTTTTTTTTTTAATTAACTTCCATCTTGAAGAGTTTTCCTTCAATCCTATGCATTTTCTTTTGTTTTTCCTTATAGGCTTGCAATCTTTCTTAAAGTTGCTTGATCGTCATAAGCTTTATATCTTTTGTTTCTGCAATTTTCACAACAATATAGTTAGACTTCTATATACTAATGAAATTATCTTCTCAATAATTCTTGCTTCATTTAACTCCTCACTATTTCTTTTTAATTTATTGGAAATGCTCACAACCTAAGTAAAATAGTCAAAAATTTACTTAAATGCCTTTATATATAATGGCTCAAATTCTCCTCATAATGTTTAGAAATGAACCTTCTTAACTTATTCTACTTTTTTCTAAAAGGTGTTTAGCATCTTTTGAAGAGGTTGCACTATCAATCTTTTC
The DNA here is from genome assembly GCA_030449875.1 of Aegle marmelos. Taxonomy (NCBI): domain Eukaryota; kingdom Viridiplantae; phylum Streptophyta; class Magnoliopsida; order Sapindales; family Rutaceae; genus Aegle; species Aegle marmelos. The sequence goes on from JASUUL010000143.1 coordinate 26,440,755, forward strand.
AAAGCATCTCATATAATGATTAAAAAATGAAATACTTTGCTTTATTCTTTTTCTTCTTTAAATCTTTAAAATTATCCTTTTATGCCATAGTTAAAGTAGCTTTATTTCTGACATAGTAAAACCTTTCTCCATGACTTCCCACACATTATTTTGCACTTGTCAAAGCCTTCATTTTGATATTCTAGTTGTCAAATAAGTTTCCTTTCAATTGTGAAACTTGGAATGAAATCATAGCACTATTTGCCATTATTCACAAATTTAGTGAGAATTTAGAGATTCTAAATGCATGAATGAATCTAGAACATCGAAAAACCTTAGGAAAGACTTAGACCAAAAATTCAATTGTCAATTAATGATAGATCAATGATCAATAAGTGGTCTACAGTCAATAATTTGCTTAGCTCACTTGACTTAGCTTGGTCCAGCTTGGCTAAAACCCAAATTGGCTTAGTTTAGTATGGTTCAACTTGATTTAGATTGGTTCAACTAAGTGAGTCAACTCAATTTTGGGACAACAACATTGTCAGAGCAATTGCAAATGTATTCTAATACTAATTGGGCTGAGGACAATAACAACTCGATGACTCAAGTTCCTATTATTGAGCTCTTTGGGCTACACTACTATATTGAACACCAATTACTAGTTTGGACACCACTTTGTTGGAGAATTTGTAGGACAAAACATAAAGTTTTATAAAGAAAGCTCAAGAATATTCTAAGAACAATTTATACAATATTAAAAATTACTTTCGGAAGCTTTGTTTTGCTTCTTATGCTTTTTGCTTTTTAAACTTAATACATAAACCAAAGGGGAGAAATGATACATGAAACAAACCAATTACAACCACATATCATTCTACCTATTATATTCATCTAAACCACACATTTCGACATCACAAATCCTACCTACCAAACCTATCAATACAATTCTTACCTACCAAACTTACTTTACTAACTTCACTTACCACAAGAAACTTCTATAAATTTAGCTTAGATTTCTTTTAACTTAGATCAACTTTATGATCCAATACTTTGATATTGAAAATTGTTCAGTGCCATTAGATGGGTTTATTTGGTCAAAAGTTGTTGAATGCTAAGCATGCTTAAATTATCTTCGGAAAATTATAGTAAAAGTTTATAGGCTTATTAAAAAAGAAGAACATAATGTTATTATTGGAATAAAACTAACAAGGGTTTCAAAAGAGTTATATAGAAGGGTACCAATAGCATCACTCATTAATTAATACACAATTTCACTTCAAGCATTAAGTAAATTAAATGTAAACGCTTCTTAGCTAGATTGGTGTATGATGTTGAGACCATTGATTGCATGCACAAAGTTTTTATGCTGCCACCAAGGCCTAAGGATACACTGCTACACTTCTTTGATTTGTTATTGGTGAAAATATATAGTCAAAACCACTCTTGCAACAGTTTTAGTTTAAAATTACCCTTCATATGCTTTTTCAATCTCACCCTTAAGGTCTAATAAACTTAGTCCTCGCGTTTGCAACTAATCAAGTTGTCATGAATGTTGGATGCAATGGTAGACCTCCTGTTGGGTTGGAGCAAGCTTGGAAAATTTCATAAATGTGCCCTTTAGATTATATAATATTTCATTAAAAAAATAGAGTTTTTATTTTATTTTTAATCATGTCCCTAATTCAACTATTAATTTTTTTTAATTGTAGTTAAAGATTTATTTTATAAATTATATATATATATATATATTGAATGAATTTGAAATCAATAATAGATAAAAATTTATTATTGCTTTAACTTGTAACAAGAATTACTATGGTTGGTCTAATCGAAGAAAATTGTACTAATTTATTGTGGCATCATTGCTAATATTAGAAAATTACAAAAAGAAATATACTAACAATTAACAATAATTTCATATTTCATGATTTTTCACTTTACAATCATATATACTTACACTTTTTGTTTTCATTTTGTAAAATTATTCAAAGTATTTCACATTCTATATTAATAAAATAAAATTATTTATAAATTATTTATTTATGGTGTAATTTTAATAATTTATATCATAAGTTTATTTTTCAATTTCACACAAGCACACGCATCCACGCGCACAATAATATTCAATAAATATTTACTATTGTCAATCTATAAATTAGCCCAAGCTCATTAAAAGTATTGGGCTTACCATTGTGTTGGATTGCTAGCATCTCGTTACTGGATGAGTATATTGCGCAGCTACTCCATACAGCACTTAGACGACTTTTAGCACGTAAGTCATTAAGTAAGTTTTGAATACTTTTCTAACATGCCAAGCAAGAACGCTTGTGGACAATATTAAAAAGAAATATGAGCAAAATGGCCAAATATAATTATATTATATAATTATACACAAGAAAGTAAATAAAAGAGAGCTTTGTACAATACAGCTTGAGTGCTTGTATGTTAAGTGTGTGTGTGTGATGTGGTGATGGTTAGCTAAAATGGTAAAGGCTTATCCCTATTTATAGTTAAACTCTCTATTAGGTTAAAATATATTGAGTGGACTTTAATGCACCAAGTCCAAAAAGTTCTTGTAGAGAATTCTTAATCTTGGGCTGAACAAGGTTGATTATTAAGTGCGCCACAACAAACTAGTTGTATGGATAGCCCATTTCTAAGTGCAATCTCTTTTTAAGCACATCCTATATTTAGTGTTAAGCACATCTCGCTTCTAAGTGCACTCTGTATTTAAGTGGACTTTTGTTAAATGAACTGTGCACACCAAATTAACTATCACACAAAGGAGATTTTAACAACCTGTGACAATCTATCTATAAAGCTTCTGTAAGCCAGTAGGGCTATGAATACGAGTAACCCAGCATTTTATCTTTCACATCTCTTGGAAAGAAACAGTCTTTTAGGTATTGACAATCAAATGGACGATGAATGAATATAATATTGTTTATGCTGCTTTGTTGTGGGATAATGGTGCGCATAAGTAAGGAAACCCATTGTTGTTTATATTCTATCTTAGAATTCAAAGAAACATTTTCACTTCATCGTTCGTTTATTCTATGTGACAGTGGCAACTACCACACTTGTGCTAGTTATTCGAATACTATACAATTTTTTTTTAGGGTTAGAAAATGCATAAAAGTATAACAATAAGGTTTTCGTTGCACCCAATGGAGAAACGTTAGATATTCAAAAAAGTCATATTTTCTACCTATTGGTCTGACAACCCTGTGGCTATGTACATAAGAAACAAATCATGAGAATGTTTACAGTACATAATCAATAAATATTAAAATAAATAGATGTGATTAACAATCCTCCTTTATGAACTAGCATGGTTAATTTGGTCTTAAATTGGTATTCTAAAACATAAAATACCCTTCACTTAAAATTACATTAGAAATAATAATTAAGGAAATGACTTTTCTAGAAGAAGAACTCTTTAATTAATTAATTGTTAATATATTATTAATATTTTTTAAGATAAAAATTGACAACCAAACTCTCAACATTTAGATTAATGATAACAAGACCCTCATAGGCCATTTTAAAATTATACCATGAAACTCTTACTATTTTTTTGAAAGGACATAAGTCCTCTTTTACCGCTTAATGTTGTATATTTTGATAGAGATAAAAAGCAATATATTATACATTAATTTTGGTAGATAATATTTTGAATTCAAAGTCAGTGCTTGACACGACCCCCCTTAAACCCTTAAGACGAGTCTCTCTAATCCATGAAACTAAACTAATGATGATTCTATAAATATAAGAATTTTACCGAAATTTTGGTACAGTTTCCTCTATAATTATGACATTCTCAATCCTGCAAATAATAAAATGATACTCTTAAAATATTTCTAAAATATAACAAACTCTGCCAACCTTAACAAATACCAAATATCATCTAAAATATTTTAATACTAAATACAATAAGTTATCTTTAATTATAAAAATTATACAATTCGAAATATTTTAACTCAAAAATTTTATGATTCCTAATACCATCACGTAGCCAAAATACAAATAATTATCTTTGCTAAGTCGATTATTATACCTGCAAATCTCTTGTAGAGGAAAAAATATAACAAAAACAGAGTTAATATAAAAACTCAGTGAACCTAATGAGTAGATAGTAGTTTTAAAAATAATTTTACTTAAAAATAATCATATCACTTTTAAATACGATTTCATCAAACCATATGCGAGAAATATTAATAAATTATTTAACATATAAAATCAAATTACTAACTTTTAAAAACATATATAATATCACATGAAATAATCAGGAAAGAATCACATCATAGCATCATGTAAATATACAATATGAAATTGTCACTAAACAAGTACCTAGGGGAAACAATCTTATCATACTCAAACCTCGATGGACAAGAAAGTCAAGAAATCATCATGCCCTAGTGTTATACGAACAAACAGGACCTCAACGGATAGACAATCAGAAAACCATCATAATCCGAAGCTATACAGATAGACAGAAAATATCATCTCATATCTCATTACATCTCATTATCATAGCTATGCATGCCTAACTAGTTTCTAAACTACAAAAGCGCCCAAGTACATGACCTAAAATCTCTGAGTGTACTCAGACAAACTTCAAAAGTCTGTACCTCATATTATCTCACCAATATCACTGTACATGGGAAAGGATACTATCCAATAATTTCACAAAGAGCCATATATACACATGTACACAAACATCTAATAATATTTGAAATCTCATTTCCTTTATCATTAAATAAACTTTAAATCCATTCTCTTTTCTTTAAAATATCATCATTATGTATATATTCAAAATTGACAGTAAAATTATTCAATCATAAATATCTTTAATAATAAATACATATTCTACCGATAAAATTCATTTTTAGAAAATCATTAAATCAAAATCTTTAAAATTCATTTTACAATATATTTTACCATATTTAAAAATCATAATGATCCATAAAAAAAATATGTTTGTATATTCCACTCACAATAATGACGATCAAATCTAGTATCGTCAACATCCGTTAGTTGATTCTCGTTCGTAGATCCTCCTAATCAAATAAACGACATAATATTATTGATAACATAAAGTACGACTAATTGTATTCAATAAACCTCGAACCCACATAATATAACTCTTGAATAGTTAAAATTACTAAAATACCTTTATGTCTAAAAAGTATCAAAATACCCTCGATATCAAAATTTACTAAATTGTCCTCAGAATCATAATTTATCAAATTACCCTCGGAACCATAATTTATCAAATTATCCTCAAAATCTTAAATTACCAAAATGTCCTAATTCATATTACAAAAATAATCCACGAGTTCAGAATTTACAAAATTATTCCTGAGTGTAAAATTCTCAAAATGCCCCTGATAACTCAAATTATTGATTTACTAATGAAATCTCAAATTACCTAACTGTCATAGTCCATAATTACTAAATTACCCATAAATTTCAAAAATTATAGAATTAACCCCAAGTCTTCATGAAATTATCGAATTCTCCCTCACCGGTCAACGATGATCGGAATTCAATTAATGGTGACAGGAAGCTCAGGAATGGTAGTTCCAACCACGATAAGTCCAACGGTGCTGGCTGTAACCTCCCACGAGTAGCGACAACGGCGACAGCAGCGAATTGAGCTCCTAAAATCGCAGGTTTATAACTTACCCATCACCAGAAATCTGATCTTTTCAAGTGACGAGATCAGTCAAAAATGAAAGCTGGAGGTAAAAGGAGTGAAACCCAACCGGTGACATGGCCAAATTTTAGTAGAATCGACGGCAGCAAAAATTGGTTTTTGGCAAAAAATTGCGAGCTTCATCAGCAGCGTTCTGGCTGTTTTTCAGCAACGAGATTGGCAGAGGTATGAGTGGCATCTCAAGGGCTTCACAATAGTACTAAATTTGTTGAAAACGGTGACCAGAATCAAGAGATCCAACCAAGTCACGATCGCGGGTCGTGGGTCAACAAGTTGGTCAACTCTCTCTTTCTCTCTCTCCCCTTCTATTCCTCTCTCTCGCTCTCTCTCTCTCTCTCTCTCTCTCTCTCTCTCTATTTCTCTCTCTCCCCCTCTCTCAGCTCCTCTCTCTTACATTTATAGAATTTCTTTTTTTAACTTAATACAGATTAAACTAATACCAAATCCATGAGAAAACAAAATCTGACTTATCCACCTTGTAATCATGTTCGATTGTCTCGATTTTATTTCATAATGAATTTAAAATTATTTATATACAATTAATTTAATAATGTGTTAAATTTTTCTCGTGATAACATGTAATAAGTCCGTTAATTATAAAATCGACACCGAAAAGAAAAATTAAATAATTCACTCCATAAGAAAAATAAAAGTGTGTGTATTACAGTGCTTAACTTTTTACAATAATGTGATTGGTGCTTATTTTATATATATATATATATATATATATATCAAAGGATCTTCAAAGATTAGTACATATCTTAGGTCAATACTATATCTAAGTTCATAATGCAATAGTCTTGGTATATATTACACTATATTACTGTCTTTCTTTTCCATCCAAATAAAAGGAATGGAGTTTGGACTTCAGATGTTCACTTATGAGACAATAGGTTTTTCAAAATAACAAGGATATCCACTAAGATAACTTCAGATTCCATGTATTTTTTTTCATGTATTTTTTTTCTCACGACTCTATTAATAGGAAAACAAAAGTTTTGGAGAAAGGAAATTTGTACATCCAATAAGCTATATTAGCTGAAGTACGAAATATATTTTGCCCTTTTGTCAATTAGCAAGGACGTGTATGGTTTATGATGAAATTGATTTTGAAATTTGCTTTAAAGCATATAATCTTAAGATGACAATGCCGGCTAATGTACGGACCGGCTTTGTTGGCGATCTTCACAATAGGGGTTTTGAGAAACCAATGAGATATGATATACGCGAACTTTAACTTACATATATATTACACGAGCTTCATTTCTTGGCTTCGTGCATAAGTTGATATTCATTAATTATAACCTGTAGATCTTAAAAGAACTTAAAATGGCAAGCAAAATTTCTCTTCCATTCCTTGTGCTAATTCGCTTTTCTTTTACTTTGCTTGACTGCTGCAGTGGCGCAGTGGTTGATGACCGAAAGGTATTCTTTATTCCGTTGTTCTTACAAGTGTTGTATCTTACGAAGTGCTTTAGGTTTTGACAAGAGTTAGGATTTTCTTCTTATTTAAGTTCTCTTGGGTTTTTTAAAATGTTATTTCACGTGTCTTTTAATGATAATCTACTATTGTAATTTATTTTTTTATATTTTTATTTATTGACCAGTAACTTTTTCTTATGAGTACTTCATATTATGAGAGAATTTTTGTCCTTTATCAAAATATTTTTAAAATAATAAAAAAAATTGAACTATTAGCACCTCTTTGAAAACTCCTTAAAACACCTCTTCTAAAAGCACCGCATTAAGTATATAGTTATATACATGAATCACACTACTTTTAACATCACACATCTTAATTCTACAAATAACCATGTATTTGTATTTCTCAAGTAAGAACAAAATTCTTTTATAACATAACTTTTTCACCAGATTAAATTTGCAACACACCTTGCGAGAATCACTTCAATTTCCTTCAACCAATTTAACAAGCGTTTGCCAACGAAGTATAACAAAATAAAGCCAAGACTATTGCACTCCTGAAGATCATAATATATATATGTATATATTTTGTGAGTAGTGATACTTAATATCTCATTTCATCTCATTAATTCCTTTTTAAATTAATATTATTTATTTCAGAATTTATCTCTATTAAAAAATAAACAATAAATATTTTTCTTCTCTCTCATTCTCTCAGTAGACCATCTCTCTTTTTTTTTTTAAATTCATATATTTAAATCGAATATTAACTTCTAACAAACTGCAAATTTAAATTAAAGAAAATCCTAGATTAAATTCGAAGGCTGGTGAGCCAATTGGAGGAGTCAAGTGTCATTATTATTATTATTTTTTTGGAAATACAAATTTATCATCCATTATAAAATCTGTCATTTATGCCGAATGCAGGAATATATTGTGCACATGGGCGACCGTCCCAGTGGCAAATTCTCTGCAACATCTTTTCACACCAGCACGCTACATCAAGTTCTTGGAAGGTTATTTAATCTTAATTTTCGGGCATGTAAATACAACATGACACCAAAGAACCTAAACATATATAGCACTTTCAAATGATCTTCAAGGAAACATGCATTATAAAATATAATTGCCATTCATTATTTGAATTATAATCTCCGTAAACTTGTAACTAAAATTTGCCCCTATATTGCATTCAACAGTAGCGCATCAGATCATCCACTCCACAGCTACCACAGAAGCTTCAATGGGTTTGTTGCCAAGCTGACCCACGATGAGGCTCAGAGGCTTAAAGGTTTCGTACATCATATCTATATGTATTACACGGCTTATATAATTCAGGCTCAGAAATCACAAAATCCCTAAGAAAATTTACAGAAATGACTCAAAACTAGAGCCAAAATATATATATAGAGTAAAAAAGATAAGGCATTTATGTCCAAAATGCCAATGCCACCTCTAAAGTAAGAACAACGGCAACGTGGCAGTTGGCCTCTTTTGTAAGTGAACACGAGCTTTAGAGTTTGTCCGTAAATTTCCTAGATTCCTCTATCAAAACATTGGCATTTGATTTTCAGGCATGCAAGGAGTAATGTCAGTTTTCCCTGATGGAAAGGAGCAACTTCACACAACAAGATCATGGGACTTCATGGGTTTCTCCGAGCATATGAAAACAGCAACAACCGAAAGTGACATCATTGTTGGAATGCTTGACACAGGAATTTGGCCAGAATCTCAAAGTTTCAGCGATGAAAGTTTTGGTCCTCCTCCGAAAAAATGGAATGGTTCTTGCCAAACGTCTTCAAACTTCACTTGAAACAAGTAAGTTGCTTGTAACACAAGAAAGAACATGCATTCGCACACGTATGAAGTGCTTGGAGCGTAACTGAATCTGAAAAAGTTGTTGCGACTCATTACAGCAAAATCATTGGAGCTAAATTCTACAGAATTGATAGAAAATTTATTCCATTCGATTTCAAGTCTCCAAGAGATTCAGAAGGCCATGGGACTCATACCTCACCAACAGCCGCAGGTGGCTTGGTCAGCAAGGCAAGTCTATTTGGCCTTGGTTTTTGCACAGACCGTGGAGGGGTTCCATCTCGCATTGCTGTGTACAAGATTTGTTGGTTTGATGGTTGCCCAGATGCCGATATCCTCGCAGCATTTGATGATGCAATTGCTGATGGTGTTGATATAATCCCAATTTCGGTAGGTGGTTTTTCTGCTGTCAATTATTTTGAAGATACAATTGCAATTGGATCTTTCCATGCAGTGAAAAAGGGTATAATTACCTCCAATTCTGCTGGGAATTCGGGACCCGATGCTGCATCACTCGCAAATGTTACACTTTGGACTCTCTCTGTTGCTGCTAGCACCAGGGATGGAAAGTTTGTGACTAGAGTTAAGTTGGGTAATGGTGAAGTTTATGAGGTGAGTTCAGTTTCAAAGTGCATTAGACCTTGAAATTGTGAACATTCAACCTAAGGTCTTGAACCTTTTTCCTATATGCAGGGGATTTCTATAAACTCAAATTGACTACAAGGGAAAAATGTTTCCTCTCATCTATGGAGGAGATGCTCCAAACATAACAGGAGGTTACCAAGGATCCGATTCCAGGTATTAAGAGAGAAAATGTGGAACGCAAATGCCACATGATGTTTCCAAATTGCAAATTCATTATGATTGCTACAGGTGCTGCTGGGTAGGTTCCTTGGATGAGAGGTTGGTACAAGGAAAATTTGTTCTATGCGATGAGTTGGTACAAGCTGGTAGCGTAATGCAAGGTGATGATGACAGAGATGCTGCCTACAGCTTTCCTTTGCCTAATTCTTATTTGGATTTGTATGCTGGAAGTGACGTTGCAAGATACTTAAACGCAACTAGGTACTTCTTTTGAGTCAATTCTCTGTCAAATCTAGCTACATGGTGAATGACTATTGACACAGTTGCATTCTTGTTGAAAACCAACAGTATACCAACAGCTACAATATTGAAAAGCACTGCAGAAAAGAATGAATTTTCTCTACTTGTGGCTTTATTTTCATCAAGAGGGCCTAACCCGATTACAAATGATATTCTCAAGGTAAAAATTCAAAAAAAAAAATTCTCCGTTTTATTTAATGCGCCCACCCGTTTCTTAATTTTGACTTGTTGCTTTTGTGCAGCCCGATCTAGCAACTCCGGGAGTGGACATTTTAGCATCGTGGACTCAAGTATCGAGTCCATCTGAAGCTGATCCAAGAATATCCCCTTTCAATATAATTTCAGACACATCCATGCCTTGCTTGTTGGATAATTGATGGGTGAAGTTGAGTCATAGTTAAAATAAAATTTAAATAAAATAAAGAATAAATACACATAGAGGACATCAAAATTATATAGTTTATTTTTTTACCTACGTTTACGGATGAAAATAGAAGGAAATAATTTTACTAGTGATGTAAAGTATACAAATATTATGATATTTTGACTCATTATCTAAAATCTCAATACACTCAATCTCTCACTTATTAATCTCTTTGGAGCTTTTATTTTAATCTCTCACAAAACTAAACTACTTCTCAAGAAAAATAGATGTAAAAGCAAATGAGGAGCTACCTTTATGTAGCAAAATTAGCTATTATTTTAATTATTATTTTTCTTTCACCGCCATTAAACTTTGCTTGTCAAAATTGTCTACCAAATCCAATTTTGCTTATTTCTTTCTTTTTCCTTTTTCAAATGTCTACAGCTTCTAAATTGGTAGCTGTCAAAGCCACCAATTTCTTTAAATTTCTTTAAATTGGCCTCTCAAAGCTAAGCTTTGACAACTATTCTTTTTTTTTTTTACATTCTCTCACTTAGAGATTTAATTAAGAAGTAATAAATCTCTACCATCCTTTCTGCTTCGTCATTTTCATGTTACTTACGTTTTTACTAGGTCACAAGAAGATCTGTTGCATACAAACTTGTCACTATTTATTGGCTTAGGCATGACATTTGCTAGGTTCTCCTAGGTATGGATTTTCTACAAATCCACATTTTAATCTTCCACCACTTCACAAACAAAGAAATACTATACCCCTATGTGTTTTATTCTATAATGACAAGCTCAATTCCTTACAATATGAAAGGCACTCTAACTGTCACAAAATATAAAAATTTTCTATTGTTTATGCCCAAATTCCTCTAATAACTTTTGAATCCAAATAACTTCCTTGCAAGCTTGTATAGCTACCATGTATTCTGTTTTTGTTATAGATAAGGCCACAACAGTCTGCAGTTTTGAAACCCAGCTTACAGCTCCTTCTGTAAGTGAAACATATAACTAGTAGTAAATTTCTTTTTATCAAAGTCTCCTGTAAAATCTGAATCTACATAGACCCTAACAGTAAATTCTGATCCTCCGTAACATAATGCAATATCTGAGGTTTCTCTGATATATATAAGAATCTTTTTGACAGTTTTTCAATGCTCTTCCCCAAGATTCACCATGTATCGACTAACTGCTCCTATTGATTGAGTAATATCTGGTCTCATATATATCATAGTAGACAATAAATTTTCTACTGCTAATGCATACAGTACCCAAGACATCTCCTTTCTCTCTCTGCTTCATTGTTAGGATACATTCTTAAGGATAATTTAAAATTAATGTGAAGTGGGGTATAAATTAGCTTACAATCCTGCATGTTGAAATGTCGTAAGATTTTCTTCAAGTAATTCTTTTGAGAAAGTTAAATCTTCTTATTATCTCTATCTCGGTAAATTTGCATCCCTAGAATCTTATTTATTGATCTCAAGTCCTTTATTTCAAACTATGTAGCCAACTGTACCTTCAATTCTTAGATTTGATCTTTGTTGGGGCCTGCTACTAATATGTCATCCACATATAATAGTAAAATAATGAAATCATCATTTTTAAAACTCATGTGATATGTACAATAGTCTAAATTGAGTCTATTCTATCCAAGGCCCATGATGAAGGAATCAAATCTCTTATACCAATACCTCAGCTCCTGTTTAAGACTATATAGAGATTTATTTAACCTGCAAACTAAGTTCTCCTTTTCCTTTTTAGTAAAACCTTTTAATTGAAGTATATAAATTTATTCTTCAAGTTCTCCATAAAGAAATGTAGCTTTCATATCTAACTGCTGTAAATATAGGTTAAATGTAGCACACATTATCAAGACTACTCTAATTGTTGTGAGTCAAACCACTAGACTTCGTTCCCACCATTTTGCATGAACAGTAACAGTATATATAAACAATAACCACATATGTGTACAATATCATATATATACATAGTATCCTCACGTGAATAGTACCCTGACTCTAAAATTACAACCAATAAATCTAATAACACTGTTGGATGATTAATGGGTGAAGTTGGGTTACAGCTAGAATGAAATTAGAAGAAAATAAAAAAATAAGCACACAAAAAGATTACCAGAGATTACGTGGTTCGACCTTAGCTTACATCCACATGTGAAGACAGAAAAAAATAATTTTACTAATGATGTAAAATATACAAATATTGTGATATTCTATTTCACTACCTAAAATCCTAATACACTAAATCTCTCACTCACTAATCTCTTTGGAACTTTTATTTTAATCTCAAAAGATCTCTCACAAACTTAAACTGGTTCTCAAGAAAAATGGATGTAAAAACAAATGAGGAGTTGCCTTTATATAGACTAAAGATTATTTTTTTATTTTCACCGCCATTGAACTTGGCTTATCAAAATTGTCTACCAAATCCAATTTTGCTTCTTTCTTTCTTCTTCCTTCTTCAAATGTCTATAGCTTCTAGATTGGTAACTGTCAAAGCCACCAATTTCTTTAAATTGGCCTATCAAAGCTAGCTTTGACCGCTATTTTCTTTGACATTGCCCATACGCAACTGCCGCAGCAGCCTGCGTTAAGTCATTCTATCCCTCATGGTCACCTGCTGCTATTAAATATGCTCTAATGACAACAGGTAATGTTGCAATTTGTAATCAGAAGTTGTACCCCAATTAAAAATTAGCACTGAATTAATAGTCTTTAAGAGCTACATCTGTTGTAAATTACAGCTAACCCGATGAGCGTTGAAGCTAATTCCGATGCAGAGTTTGCATACGGATCCGGGCATTTAAATTCTTCAATGGTTGTTAATCCGGGTCTAGTATACGATGCTGGGGAGCTTGATTATGTGAAATTTCTATGTGGACAAGGATACATTGACAACAATCAAGTCTTGTTACTGGGGATAATAGGAGTTGTACCAAGGCAAAAAATGCAACTGTGTGGGATTTAAACTATCCTTCTTTTGCTTTATCAACCAAGCCTGGAAATAACACAACTCAAGTTTTTCATAGAACGGTCACAAATATTGGGTCAGCTGTGTCAACTTACAGGGCAGTAGTGTACACTCGGCCTGGACTTATGATATTCAACCAAGCGTCCTTTATTCCAAGTCTCTTTATCAGAAGCAGTCGTTTGTTGTGACAGTTATAGCAAACGTGGAGAGATCGGTGAATATGATCTCTGCTTCTTTGGTTTGGAATGATGGTGTGCATCATGTGAGAAGCCCCATTTTTGCGTTCGTAGCTCCACCCACAAATGATTAACTAGATTTTGTGTTTTTGTTTCTTATTGCAAACTGTAGTGACGACTTTAAAATTTCTTCAAATTATTGGATAACAAAGCAATGGCGTCCCTTTCTCCCTTCGAAGAGAACAGCCTAGATCAAAGAACTTTACCCTTTGAAGTCTATAAAATTACCGCGACATTGAGATTAGCATTTTTTTTTCCACATCATATTTGGTAATAGTTTTACAGACCGAAAACTGCTATGATATTGAATTTGTTGGCTTTTTTCTCTTTCCAATAAAATACTCAAGATAAAACTATTTTATCTGTTCAAGAAATTAAAACGAATTTGGGGGTTAAATGCAGATATAAGAAATACTCAAAATCGGATAAAACGAAATCAGTTAACATACTGAACAAATAGCACTGTAATCTGTCCAAAAGGAGGCAGAGGAGAAAAGCGCAAACATGATGAAGTAACCTTAAACAAGGGGAAGAGAAAAGCTGTTAAATAAGCCATAGAGAGTCCACGGTAACAGTAGAAGAACCTAGCAAGCCACCTATTCCAGTTGAGACTTGTTAAGCGCTCTAGATCAAGCTCGTTAACCAAGGGACAATCTAGAGCTCGATATTCACTTCATTAGAGAGAAAATTGCTGCAAATTAAGAGTACTATGACAGTCTGCTTTTGTCCCTGTGAAAACAAACAGCAGTTTGCTTAGCAAGGCTCTTACTTATAGCAAGGTACATTATCTCAGATGCATTACCTTGAGGGGGCTGTAAGTATCAAGTGATGCACGCAGAGGATGCATAACGTTGAAGTTTAGCAGAATATATAATACGTTTGCATGTAGGTGGTTGTACAAGTACTGTTGTTAAGTGCAACTGCCTGCCAGCTCAGGAAATTATCTTGACAGAATTGGCTACAGCATCAGTAATATAAGCTTGACTAATTACTACGTTAAGAATAAGATTCATGTTCCCATCTCGTTTTCCTGCTTTTTAAAGACACTTCATTAAGATTTTTTTTTCATTTAGAATTATTTTTCACAAGCTATTTTAATCAAGAAGATTTTTCTTATTTCTAAAGCTTTACTCCACTCTTAAAAAGTATAATTTATCGATTACCTGGCCTGCAACGACTAATAATGCATAGGAAGGGAGCTGAAGAGGAAAGACCAAAATGGAAAAAATTGAGTAACCGCAAAGAAATTGATTTTTTTTTAATAAGCAGTATTCATTAATTGCTGATGCTACCAATAAATTTTGATAAGAAAGCGACAAAGTAACTTAAAAAAATTCAATGTTAAATACTTCTCTCCACTGGGACTGCTTTAGCAAACTGTTGAGCACAACTTTTCCTCTAAAAATATATGTATATACAAAGAGAAAGTATCCATTCTGCAGACAGAAACACATATAATGGCCAAATTTTTGCAAATATTATTCATCAACTTCCCATTTCTGGCTTTTTTTTCATAGCCATGCTGACAAAATTTATGAAACAAGAAAGGCAAGAATTAATGAATGCTGCAATATTTATTATCATTATAAGTTGCTCTTGATATTTTTAATTTCATCGATTGACTAAGCTGCGATGTTGGTGATAACTTATCTTTCTGTTTGGATTAATTGTTCCGATTCTGATCCAAAATTCTTGTTGTCAGAATGGCACGTGGGAGTGGCACACCTGCCGAATTTCATGTTGCCTTCTTCAGCTGAGGATTTGTTGCCTGACTAGCTACAAGCGAGGCAGAGAAGCTACCAAGTACATATATTTATGATCGTAGCGAGCTACATTATATAATTAGCGCACTCACAGATGAAAATGGAATCATGTTCTATTCTTTATTTTATTATATGCAAATTCATTTTGGGTGGTCATTTTAATTTTATGGATAAATAATTAAGCATACTCAAAATGAGATGCACGCTGGACAGGGAGGTTTATTGCCTGTTAAACCGAGTCAAATTGGAGGTCGGGGACATGGGGGATTATCAGGAAAAGTACCCAAGATTTTGCCAGATACAGCCGAGGCCTGACCTCAGAGCATTTAATTGTTCATGTAATAAATAAATTGGGTCCGGTTTTATTGATTTAAATGCTTACAAAATTAAATTCATCGGATGCTTCTCGTTTTACTTTATTAAGAAGCTAATGAATCAATGAAAGTTGTCTTCCATCTTTTTCATATTTCAATTTGGTATAGACGTATGGGATTATGATTTTGTCGAATTACAGTCACCAAGTGTAACAAATATAATTTTATATACATATGCAATATTAAATAAATAAAGAGAACACGATTAATCTCGCATCAAGTGAATGAATGCTGGTTAAATTGTTAATATTAAGAAACAACAAATGGGCATTTCCACTTGCACCAATTCAGACCATGTTAATTGTTAATAGATAAACTTAATAAGAATTAAATAAGGACAAAAAAGAAGCGAGGAGCCAAAAGTTAATATAAAGAATTTTCACGTGGCACCTCATAAAATTAATTTACAATCACAACAATTAAGAGTATATTTAGTTAGCATCACTGGCTTGATTACAAGTTTTAGATACATGGCCACTTTTGAAATCTTGTTTAAGTAGAAATATACCTTGCAATTTTGAAATAATTTAAAATAAGGGTAGGCAGAACTAAATCGAATCCAAAAACTTATTTGTTCGGTTTAGGTTTAGGGGATTGGTTTGATTTTTTTTCTTAGAAGAAACTAAATATTCCAGTTTAGTATAAAACTGAATACTCTAGCTCGGATTTAAAATTAAACTAAAAATTTTTAAAAATAATTTTTAAATAAAAAATATCTCATGGTGTTTGAGGGTGGGCCAGACCAAACGAACCCCAAAAAAAAATCCAATTTGGCTTGATTTTTTTGGGTTTCGGCTGAGTGTTTTATAACTAAAAAACTAAATGGATTAATAGCAAAATCGAACCAAATGAAAATTTCAAAACCGATTTTTTAAAATTCTCAAACCAAATTGAATAGAAATTTTTAATTTATTCCGAGGCTGAACCAATCCGAACGAGTGCCACCCCTAATTTAAAACAAGTAATATTATGTTGTCCTATCAACAATTGAATAAGCCTGTAAGGAATTCGATTCAACTATTAGAGATAAACTAATCAATGGAAACAAGTATGTATTTTTTTAAATAATGATTAATTATAACTAATATTTATAATCAAATCTCAAATCCACATTTAATTAAAATATAAAAACACCCTAGCAAAGACTATACATTATACATATGAAAAAATAACCTATATACGCTTTTGCGTTCTTTGGGTTCAACAAATGTAGCAAACATTCACTGCAATTGTTTTTTATCATTGCACCACTAGTTTGGCTTCAGGTACGATTATGAAGAGATTGTCAATTTCTCTTCTACTCAAATTAATACATTTCACTTACCTTTTTATTATTTTTTTAATAACCTATAATTCCCTGGCGGCATAATTTTAGAGTATTACTCTTATTTTTAAATACATTTTTATTATTATTTATTATAAATTAAAAAATACATAAATGTAAATTGAAATTAAAAAAATTTAGGTATTAAAAATTAGAAATACATGTTTTGGTGTGAATAAAAAATTAACAAGATATTTTGTTATTTTGTTATTTTTAAATATTTTTCTTATAATAAAAAATATTTTATATTCTCATGATAAATTACCCATTTACCCCTTCTTTCCTTTAAAATTTTAATGTCAAAGAGTTTTAGATATTATAAAAATAACAAGGGAGTAAGTGACATATATTGATTTTAGTAAGAGATCTCCCTAAAATTGTAATGTACACAAACAATTATATATATATCTCGTATATGATTTCTGCAGGAAGTGCACTTTCTTTTTCTCCGTTTCAGTAAAACGTCAGTGATATATTCGGGGAAGTTTGACAAGGAAAAAAAAAGAAGTTAATTTGAGGGGTTAATTAATAGCAGAAATCAAGCAAAGCTGATAGTGGTTAAACATGCATATTAAACACATAGTAACATAATCTCAATACAAATGAAGAATAGAGAGAAGGACTTAAAGCAACCTTATGAAATTTCACCATCCGGGATACGACAAATTACCAGAACTTGATGAAATTACACTAGTTAAAGGGTTGAGAAATGTGATTGTTGATTAAATTTATAATTGCATAAAACCCCGACTGAGTTTTACTTAAAAAAAAAAGAGGGAGATGACTACAGGCTTTGAGTATAGGTTAATCTAATGATGATGAAATAAACATTAATTGAGGTCTAGCCTAAATCAGTTAAGAAAAGTTAAAAAAAAAAAAAAAGGAATATCGACGTTAATAGCTTAATTTCAAATGAATTTTCTTGATCGCATATATAATATATAAATTTTAAATTTCTCCATTGTTAATTCTTTTTTTAAGTAGGAAGCAAATGGATCTGTCTGATGAATAATGTTTAATTTATCTTCCATCTGTTTTACATGCCAGTTTCATGTGATGGTTGAGTTTGTTTGGTTGACTAGGATCCCTTCCTTAAGAGCTAATGATTCCTAAAATATATGCTTGATGTACTCAGTGGTGAAGCGGTCTTTTTAAATTGAAACTCTTTAAGACTCGCTCCACAGAATGACACAGACCAAGTCAAGCTCACTACATAATATCTCAACTATTTCCATGAGATCCACACATAATAAATTACTTAGCCCTCATACTAGACAAAATCCTTGTAGAACCGGGAAAATAATGAATACAAGGAATACTAAAATATTGATAAAGAATGTATGTCAAAATCCTAACAAAAATAGTTACTACTAGCAGTGTGGTATCAATCTTCTAAATATTGTTGTTGACCCGAAAAAGTTAAGGGATCTATTACGCATTTCCTTGCAAATTACAAGTTATAGGAAAATGTGCGGAAATGGACAAAATAAATAAAATTTGCTCACAATAATTATTGTATAGGATAATAGAATTATGTAATTAATAAAGAGAGCAGATCTCGAAAGGAATAAAGGAGGGTGGCCACAGAATGGACAAGCTAAAGTCAAAGAAAATCTCAGACAAAATTTTGTGGATTGAATAAGCCATAGTTATTCTTTGTTAATGTTCATGCTACGAAACAATTTTACTTATAAAGCCACACACACTTACTTAATGGTTGCCCTCAGAAATTTTCATGACGACGAAATATCCTTCTATCTCCTACATCAACATTCATCTTATGGATTTATCTCATATTAGTTAATAAAAGATAATTACTGAAATTTATAAATAGAATACATTCTTTCACCTAATAAATTAATTTTTTAAAATTAAATATCTTAACATTCTATAGTTACAACTACTAACATAATTTTCTTTCTAATTAAAAATGTAAGGTTAATTGAGTTTAGAAAGATACATTATGATTTTTTTTTAACAATATTAGTTACAACCACTAACATCATTTTTTTAATTAAAAATGTAAGGTTAATTGAGTTTAGAAGAATAACATTATAATTTTTTTTTTAACAATCTTAGTTACAACCACTAACATCTCACAACTTAGTGTACTTTTCTTGTTCAAAACCAAGTCGGCAACCCCCTTGAATGAGCTTCTATGATCGAGGGCCTACATCCTACCCTTTCTGCAGTTCCAACCCCAAGTCTTGCAGCTTCTGCTTCTGCATATACTACCTCCATCTGAAACTCGGAAGGCTGCATAGCTGCTGCTATCACTTTGCCTCTAGAATCTCTAATCACAGCATCCAAATCAGCTCTAATCTGCTCAACCGCAACTGAAGCATCGACATTTATCTTAAAACAACCTACTGGCCGGGGGTCACCATTTGGTATTTACATTCGACTTTTCCTTCAACAATGTCTGTAATTGTGGCAGCTGCATCTTTTTGTAAGAATGCACTACGGCATCTGCTTTAGCAGCTAATAATTGGGAATCTTCCTTCTGATTTTCAAAGATAAGAAGCTTCCTTGCATGCCAAATAGCCCAACAAATGGAAACCATCAGCTCCATATCTGACTTGCTCCTTTTGATTTCCATTTCTCGACAAAAGCTCAGCATATTGCTACCCTCCAGGAGCCTGACATGTTCCTCAAAAGGGGTAATCTCCAAACCTGCTTAGCAGCTTTGCAATTAATAAGTGCATAGAAAATGGACTCCTCTGTTCTTCTACATCTCTGACACCGTGGGCTTGGAAAGACTTTTTCTTCCAAAGGTTCTGAGCATTAGGTAAAAGACTCCTTGCTGCTCTCCACATGAACATCTTCATCTTTTCTGGAAGTTCCAAAGACCAGATTGCTTTCCATGGGGATTATTGCTTGTTTGAGATGCTGGCTTGGTCTGGAAATGTAAGCTTTAAAACCACTTGGTACCCACGTTTTACTGAATAATTTCCTTTCTTATCAAAATGCCATAGAGTCTGATCTGCGCTTAGTTGTCTTGGGAGTGAAATCTTCAATTTAGAGTTAAGATAAACGAACAGCCATTATTTTTCGTCTCGTTGTGAGCCAATATATATATATATAGAAAGAGAGAGAGACTGTTCATTCTCTCTCTATATATATAGAGAATCTACACACATGGGCAAAGAGGAGATTTGAGTACCATTAGGTTAAGTTAAAATTTAAAAAAAAAAAAAAAGCTCTGAAAAAAGAATTTATGTTGCTTTCCTTAAATGTGTTATTAAAGAGTAATAGAGAATTTTAGTATTTTAAGTAGCTTTTTCAAATGTTGGATTCCTAACATTATTGAAATATAAATAATAATCTTAATTTTTTATTTGATTATAGTTTTGGATTGAAATCCTATCATTTATATAATAATACATTATCTAGTGAGAATGTCACTCAAATACTAAGTTAATATGTTTTTTTATCTCTTAACACATTCGAACATGCATTTTTTTTTTTTTTGTAAAGAATTTATGTTTCATCCTTATTATATCTCATATTTACCACTTGCATAAGCACTTTTTTTTAATTATTATTTTATCCCTCCCACTAGATGAAAGTAGATTAAGTTCACTTTTTTTTTTCATCTGTTATTGTACCACACCTTACAAGCTTTTACGACATTTCTAAGCAGTTTAGTACTAAAACTAAAGAGAATACGAAAAAGATTTGTCATTTGCAATTAACATAAAACTCTTCTCCATTTTTGTCTGAATTTTGGTGCTAGACTTCCTAGAAATATCATTAAAAATTAAAAGGAGAGGTAGAATAGTAAATGAACAAAAAATGTGAACTTAATCTATTTTCTCTTCAACAAGAGGGATGAAATAGGTAATTTTAGTAAATATAAAATCTTGTAGGTAGAGATGGCAAAAAATCTAGTTCTAGCCCAAATGTACTTAATTTATGTTGTAGATATATGGTGTTGCTATATGTGATTCTAGATGCAGAATTATTGATTGTTGAATTATAATTTTATTTTATTTTATTTTTAAATAAATTTTTAAAATTTTAAATTATATTTAAATTTATTATGCAAATATAGATATCTAAAAATTCCACTCCACCCTTCACATACATGACCCGCATGTAGATATGATAGCCTAGAATTTGGAATACAAACGTTTCTACTTTACCCCTTTAAAAGAAGTCCAGCTTTCCGCGAGGGCACGAAATGGCCCCATTTCATGTTTTGAAACAGATTATATGCTTAGGTTGCCTTTGGTTTTTTATCTAAAATTTGAGTGTATATAAATTTACTTGAAATTTGAATAGGTCTGAATGGCAATGTTTAAATAATTTTTTTTTTAACATTTGAAAAGAAATAATATTTTTTTTAACATTTGAAGAGAAAAATTTAAAAGCTAATAGTTTGACATAAATATTTTTTTAAGTGGTGCATATATTTGTTCTTCACAATTTATAATTTTCACTTGTTAATTTTGTTGGTAGCATAAAAAAGAATACTATCAGTGTTGATCTTAATTTAATTTTGTAATAAAAAATATAATTATAACATCAATTTTTATTATAAAGTTCACACTATTGTTTAATTTTTTATTCATCACAATGGACATAATTTGATTGTTCAATATTTTAGTTTAGTTAATATTATATGTGAATAAAAATTTAAAATATTTTTAAAAAAATTCAAGAATAATACAAAAATATTAGGTTTATCCATAATATTAGAAATATATGAATTGTTAAGGGTGTTTTTGAGATTTAAAATTAAAATTTTATATCTAAACTTCAGACTTTAAATAAAAGATGATTTTTTTATTTTTTTCAGATAAAATTATTTGACAATAAGTGTTAAATTAAAAAAATAATTAAAATAAATAAATATTTAAAAAATTAAATTCAAACTTCAGAATAAAAAATAAACTAACACCTTGACTTCAATCAAATTGGTAAAGTCTATGCAGCTAGTTACAATGCTGCATTTCATATAATACTGCATTGTAACATCCCCTCCATTTACTTCAACATTCTTCGAAAGAAATTCAACAAGCCACTATTGAATCTTTAACTTCATATTAAGGTCAAAGAATTGCTTTTGACGTTCATCTCATGGAACATTCTAACTTCTCAGTGATCTAGAGAGAGAGTGATTATATATTTTACAATTGTAGCTAAAGTTCATTGAATTCTCTTAGAATTTGGAATTTAAGAACTAAACTGACAATATTTTATTTCATGTGAACGGCCTAAACTTCAATTGATACCTGAAATTGATGCAAGGCAATTAATCATAAAATTAATGCTTAGCAAATCAGTTAAAAAAAAAAAAACAGAGAGAGAATTATGTATTCTACCACGTTGCGCCTTAGAAATTAGTTTCTAGATTATTCTTTTTCTTTTCTTTTTTTTTTTTTTGTTTTTTGGTCATATTACATCACAATGATACAATCTACTCATATTTACAGGCTTATATAGCATCTATATTTACACTGCACCTTATCTAGTACAAATTATTTCTCAAGCAATTTAAACCCTCCATATTACACCCAAAAGCTGACACCTCAGCTAGCGAAACTTGTCATAAACGTTGTCCGGAGTGCACGTTAAGGCTTACATCATACAAGATTGATTTGAAAGGTGCGCGAATGCTTCTAAACTTAAAGGATGGGTTATTTGAACTCTCTAAACCCACTTGTTTATAATTTGTTTTTTTCGTTTATTATTGAAAGACTCTTTGTACAAAAAATAAAAGGAAGAAGCCAAAATTCATACCAAGAATATATTTTCAAATTTGACTTACTATTTTTAATTTCACATTAGAATAATAATGTTCAATCTACTGATACTTACGTACAATCGAATCCTCCATAATCATGTGGAGGATCAATTTGGCAACGTAGTAATTTAAAAAAAAATAATTATTTTAATTGAAATATAGAGCATCAACTGTCAATAATTTTATTTTTAGAAGTAATTTAATCTTTAAAGTTATATATTCTTGGTCAATCTTACAATAAAATTATTTTTAAAATGTAAATGATAAAAACAGAAATAATTCTAAATTAAACTTACTTTTTCTTAAGAATAAGTGGAAGGAAGGATAAAAAATCGCAAGAATGAAAGTCCAGAGAAACGATAATGGGATAACCCACGCATCCTTGTCTGAGAGGCATAACGCTAACTAAGAAGAATCATTCCACCATTTTAGATTCAAAGAATTTAAAACGTATATTAGCAAAAGCAACAGCCAGGAAATTGCCAAATTTGTAGAAGTATATATATAATTATTCTCAGGAGTAGATGTTCTTATTTTTTTAATACTGACATATTCTTAAATCGTGAGATTTAATAAATTTATTTTTTTAACAAATTTTAAAGTTGTGTGGTTTAATAACATTAAAAACTAACTCTTTTAAACTACATGCTTTAAAAATATGTCTACATTCAAAAAAAAAAATGAAGACATTCACACTTGAGAAGAATTGTGTGTGTGTGTGTGTGTGTGTGTCCCCCAATCCAGTATCTTGTATTTTTTGAAGTATGAGAAAGTTATTAATCTATATGGTTTATTAGTGTTAAGTCTAGAAAAACTATTAAACCTGTATATATATTAAATTATTGGAGAGACAAATTTTTTTAAAGGTTAAAATAAAGATATCATAAAAATATAAAAAGTATAAATTTCAATACATTAAAAATATATTTTTTATCTATTAGTTTATTAAAATTTATATTTTTTAACTAATATTTATATTTTATTAAAATTAGAATATCTCCGTAAAAAAAAGTGTAAATATTAAATCATTGAAAGGGGTGAATTAAAAAAATAATAACTTATACCCACGCTGGCAAAATTTATCGTTAAACTCTTATCCGTATTACACGTTAAGGTCCGTATCATGAATGATCGATTTGAAAGATGTATGCTTCTAAACTTGAATCAAGGGATTGAATATGTAGTTATAGATTTGTTTTTTTTTTAATTGTTTAAAAAAGAAAATATTAGCTTTCTAGATGATACATCATACTCAAAAGTAAAAGGAAGGAGCCAAAAATTCATAAGGTGCATAAATATGTTTTCAAATTGGACTTACGAGAAGGCGAAACCGCGTGCCGCGTGGGCTAGCATTTATCATCTGAGGATCTCCGCCATTCAATTATAAATAGCCACTCCATCAATTACATCCTTCAAAACCTGCCCTTTTAAGCCTTCATGATTTCCTCTGATATTTAATTAAACATTCAATTTAATTTCTTCCCAAAACAAAAGCGAGTATATTATGGCTAAACGTCTGCGTTTTCAATTGTTTCGCCTTGTCTTGGTGATAATTACTGTTGCAGTACCTCATCAATGCTCCAGCGCCAGGCCAATATCAATACAGAATCATGAACTTGGTAAGCAAATGCATTGATTTATCTTTCTGCTTTTGGGTGTTCTAGAAAAGGATAATAATAAATGTAATAATACTAGTTCCATGATTTTTTTGATTTATGTTGTTTAGGAAATCCAAAGATGTATGCTACTCTTGGAGTTGTGTGCGAGTGTTGTGACGGTGAAAGAGGCAAATGCAGAAGCACGTGGGATGGTTCTTGCTCAAAGCTTCAGTGTCTTCCATGGAAATTTCATTGATGATTTGTCATTGCAGCTACAAGTCTCCACTTGATTAAGATACCTATGGTTTCATAAGTTACGCTAATAAGGTTGTATGCCATTTAGTACGTACAGCTAGATTAATTACATAATAATAGAGGTTCTTGCGAAAGTTCATCACACTTTAAAAATGCAGATTTGAGTGATACAACGTTATTGTAATTAAGCTATTTTTCCACGTATCAAAAGCTTGGCATGAGATTCATTCGTGTATAATGCAGAAAATTTAATCCCGCATGTGATTCATACAGGAATAAGATTTTGCACGTTTGGCCGATTCATACGTAACAATGAACATTTATCTGGAGGTGTTAGGGAAAAAAAATTAACAATTTTTTTTTTCTGTAATTTGGATAGGAGAGAGATTTTTACGCTAGGGGTCCTGGAACATTAAGAGTCAAATTATGATTTTGATCCATCAAGTTTTCAAATTAATACTTGATAACCAAAGTCTCATCTTATTTAATGAAATTAACTATTTTCTCAGTCCTCGTGTTATAAAATCTACTGAAACTTCTTTGGTGCTGTCTGTGGGTTGGGTCGATCAACGTTTACGAAGATAATTCGGACTTTGTGATGGGAAAGTCTGGTGGTTGAAAAGTAAATTGACTCAACAATAATTTTGAAGTAAACAAAATAAGGGATTTAAATCACTGAGAAGAAAATGGCTATTTTCTTGCCAAGCAGGAGGAGAGTTTACTTATTTTTTATATTCGAAAACTCCACTCATTTTAATATTTGATTAAATGAATTTGTCTTAGAAATATTAATTAGTTTTAAATATTTCATTCAGTTTTATTTAATTCAGTTCTTGTTCATTTGTCTTGATTCCCATTTTAACTTTGAAAATTTTCTCCACGATATACAAGTGGGAACTCATAGGTATAGAGCAAGAATAAGTAATATATATGGACCAAAAGAGACCACAGCGAAAATTTTCTCCACGATGTGTAAGTAAGAACTCATAGAATATAGAGCCAGGATAAGTAATATATATGGACCAAAAGAAACCAAAGCGTTGAGTAGGATAAAATGGTTTTCTTTGCTTTTAGGTTTAATATAAGAGCCCACTTCGTTCATGTTATTTAAATATCAGTTCATTTCGTCAGTACTTTTTAAACAATAATTCAAGCCCTTCTGTATTTTAGGGTAATTTTTAGATACTACCCCTGAGGTTCACCTTGTTTACACTTAGAGAGAATGTATGCACATATTGACACATAGCCTTAAAGTGCCGTTTGCTTTGTATCGACCGTGTATTGACCGTTTGCTTCGTATTCTACACTTAGAGAGAATGTACGCATATATTGACCGTGTATTAGCGTTAAAGTGCCGTTTGCTTTGTTAATGAAAGTAGAATAATGCCCTTCACTGAACAGTACAACAACTGACAATACTTGCAGCAACGCAGAATTGCAGACTTAACAATGCTTCTTGCATTGCAGAAGAAACGAAAAAGCAGTCCCTCAGTTTTCTTTTTAATTAAAAGTAAATTAGGTTTCTTCGTTTAATGATTATATATAAAAAAAAAACTAAATACTTGTTTTACAAATGAAGTGAAGAGCAGTGTCTGCTTTTAAAAAGCAAGATGATTTTGTTAGTTCGCTTTCTGAAATTAACATGATGTTTCCTCTTGAGATAATGAAAGCATGGGAGATAAAAAATAAAAAAAGCAAACGCCTATATAGATATGGAATTAATGAACATGGTGTTTCCTTGTTACAATTACTTCTGATTTAAGTGCTTTTGCAACTGCAACTTGAGAGAGAAAGATTTGGTGGGTACGTTGGATCTCTCTTCTGTTTCCTTGTCAGTTAATGATGGATTATGTTTTCTTTTTTAGAATGAGGTGTTTTTATTTCATGTATGACGAGACTTATTCAGATACACTTCTTTTCTTTCTTTTTTTTTTCAAAAAAGATGTGCTTTTCATGCATGTTTTTGCAAATAAGACTCAAGATATGAATTTTTTTCAGAGTCTTTAATAGATATTGCAGTACTTTTAACTATGAGAGAAAAAGGCTTGTTGAGTCTGTGAGAAATTACAACTCTTCAACGCTTGAATTGGAGTTCAAAAAACTTCAAAAGGGTTTTGTTCGGTAACATAAATGCCTTTTTTTTTTTTGGGTCTGTATAAAGTTTCCTGTGGAGTGCTTTTTCGTTTCTTTGTTGCTTGTTTTTTTTTTTTTCTTCTCTGTTTAAACTGTAACCCACCATGAGAGGAAAAAAATATATGGTGTGTTTTTTATTTTTTATTTTTATTTCTAGTTATGTATATGTTTGCAAAGAAAAGACTTCTTTTCTATTTCTGCAGCAAATGATTCCAAGTTCAAAATCTTTTTGTAATTAATTTTTCAGATTTAGGAAAAAAAAGTTCATTTCAGCGTCCGCCAGACTGGCGATGTTCTTGCAATGACTGCAGCTTTGTCTTTATATATATTCTTTTATAGATAAGAAGAAAATGGAAATAAATATAAGAGAAATTATGACCTGATTTACCATGCCAATGAGAAGAAGCGGAGATGACCCCCACAAATTTCACTGTGTTCCATGAAGAATGCACGGCGCTTTTGCTCAGTCAGTCACCATGCATCAGTCAATAGCTCAACGATTTAAAAATTCAGATTTCAATTATGTTATTGCCCTTAAAACCAAACATTTCTTTAACGTTAGTTAACGTTCAGGTTTGCTATGTATCAATATATGCATATATTCTCTCTAAGTGTAATAAAGACAAATCTTAGGGCCGATACCCAAAAATTACCCTTATTTTTTAATCTTCAGCTTAGTGTTATTAATACGCTTTTAAATTAAAAGTATACAAACTATTTTAAAATAAAAATCTCAAACAAAATTAAATAAAAATAACTTTTTGCATGAATTTAAAATTTAATAATAATTTAATGGATAAATATTAATAACACTAAATATTATGTGTGTGTATATATATAGAATAAAAAAAATAGATTTCATAGACATTAGGGCTTTTTTTTAAGTCTTTTAACTTGACCATAATATGGTCAAGATAAATAAATAAATAATCGATGTACTATTATTTTATCAAAAATAAAGACAGACTCCTTCATTTATTTAAAAAACACACATTAAAGATAAAAAAATATTTAATGTACTATATAATAAAATGCATTGCATTAAAATATGTATTTTTTAATCTTTTTATCTTATCTCTTATTTTAATTTAGTCAATGACCCTTGATTGGACAATTTTATTATTATGATATATTAAAAAATTTAGTTGACTCCATTAAAAAAATTTAATGAAGACAAATGTTATGTGTTATTTTTGTTTCATTAAGTTATTTTCTCAATTTTTAAATTTATGTAAAAAAAATAACAATTTAGTCCAAAATATAGTCATCTTGAAAGTACATTTATCAAACATATTTATGTTACCAAAAAGCTTCAGTTTAATTGGCAACAACAGAAATGTGTTGACAATCTACGGAAACGTGTGCAGGTCAAACTTTTTTCTTCCAGCGACTGGAATATGTCAATAGTTTTTCTTCTTTTACGGCAATCTGATCAGTGGCTTGTATTTATACATTTACAGATAGACTTACAGGGTTTTTATTTCTATTACTGGAATTTAACCACACCTAAATCAGCTCACAGAGTTCCAATACCTAAACTCAACAGAGGTCGACTTAACTTTAAAATAACAAGCTCCATAAAAAATATTTCATAGTATATACACGGAGTTTTTCCATAGATAAATTATGAAAATCATTAATTTTATGGACTCTATGCATGGTTTCACTCACGAAAAGGAAAGTTAAAATTATTTTAAAATATAGAGATTCATCTTGTATAATATAATAGAGCGTTCATTTAGCGTAGGATGATTTAAGATCTTGAATTTTATTAAAGTTTGAAAGAGAAATTATTACATTATATGCTTTCATATTATAGTACTATTATATTATTACACTATATACTCTATAATAATTTTTCTAAACTTTAACAAAGTTCAAAGTTTGGATTGAGTAGTTTCTATAATGTAACATATCTAAAAGTTTTAAGTAAAGATACCAGCATTCTCAGGCATGAGTGCATGCTTTTTCTTAAAATACAGATTCTAGTTTTTACAATATTATAAAATGCAGAATTCATATTTTAAGAAATGCAAACACTTACATTAGAGAATGAGTCAGTAAAAATATGGCCCATTAATGCCCAATTATTTCTGAATTTGTTAATGCTGTTTAATTTATTTCCCGGCGCTATTCAAATTTTGTCTCATGTGAATTCAGATATTTTAGGGAATATGATGAATGGGGTGAGCACTTTATTCTAATACCTGCTCAATTTGAAAGTTAATGTTCAAATAATAGTATTTAATATTTCAAAATAATAATAATAATAATAATAATAATAATTATTATTATTATTATTATTATTATTATTATTATTATTATTATTTAAGTTTTAACAACAAAAATCCCTATGAGTAAACTTTGTTTGAAAAATCTATTTTAACCTGCCGTGTACGCTTAACTTAAAAATTAAAAGTTTTCAACATTTTAGAAACATTTGTTATCTAGTTACCTTTAATTTTATCCATATTGAAATTTCCTTTTTCAACATTTTAGAAACATTTGTTAGTAGCCTTTACCTTTAATTTGATCCGTATTGGAATTTCCTTACTCTAGTCATATATATATATATATATAATAGTATTCTAATTTCCTCCTAATCATATATATTCTAGTATCCTCTTCATCTTTGGAATTTGTTTCAATATATTTTTACAGGAATATATTCGTTTAAATTCTTTTAAATTTGTAGCGAATTTTATTTGCCTTATTAGAAAAGTAATTAAACCTTAACGTATATATGTGTTTCACGCAAATGATTCGATATGATTTTAGAAGTGAAGTAGTGGGGATATAGGAATAATAAGTTTTAGTTAAATTAATTAACTTCTTGTAAAAGTGAAGTATAAACGATTAGGAGAATATGCCATGAAACTGGGTTCAGCAAGTCTTTCCACTAGAAAACTTCTCAATTCTCAACTTTAATTTGCATTTGGGAAATTGTCACATTTAAGGAAAGAGAAAATTTGTGCACTTATCCTATCCAAATTTATCCAGAAAGAACCTTTCAAAAATTAATTTATGAGACAAAAATCTCATCTCTCCCGTATCTTGATTAAAATACACATGATATAATCATTTATAAGCCCTTGATTGAATATCTATATCTTGCTTGATCTCGCTGAAGGTCTTCCAGCATGGGATTAGACGTGACAAGATACTCTTTCTTATCAGTTAATTAATCAAAGATCTTTTACACACTTAAACAAAATTAATGGCCACAATCTTCATTATAATTAAGTCGATGGTAATCCTCAAATCCTTCCTTGTGAGAATGACTCTTATGATTTAATTTGATTCATCAAAATCTTTGTAATTCCGCACGTTTTGAATTCAAAAAAAGTAGCTATCTTTATTTGAAAATACAATATTATTATATTTATTTTAAAAAATAGTATTATATTTACTTAATATTAATAAATAATAATAATAATAATAATAATAAATTTATTCTAAGAAAATATTAATTTTATACTTTGTTAATAGTAAAAATATTTCATTTATGTTGCCCGTATCAATAATTTTTAATTTACATAATTAAAATTAGAATTAATAAAAACTTTTTATGTACGTGATTAAGAATATTAATAATTATTATAAATTTAAAAATATAATAAAATAAATATTTTATTCTTTAAATATATTTTTTTATTAACTTTGTAATTAAAAACTACGATTCTTTAAATAAATATAAAATTATAATTTAAAACTATTTTTTCCTAATTCAAAATAAAGTAAACATATAAATTGAATTATAATTCTCATTCTATACTTTTATTTTAATATAAATAAATAATTTATTTTCACTCCTACTTCACACTTTCAATATTAGAATTCTGAGTGTTAGAATTGATTGGTTACGGTTCTTGTGTCTTAGAGGAGCTGGGATTTGGCAATATTAAACTGACTTGCGGTCATTTTTCTTCTAAGAGAGGCCAAAATTATGGGAGTCCTTATGTGTGTGTGCGGATGCGCGCGCGCACCCGTATACGTGGTGGCTCTCTAATATGGCAAAAATTCAAGTCAATCACAGCCAGTTTTAGACCTTTTTTTTTTTTTGAAAAGGAGCCAGTTTTAGACATAATTTGGCGCAAAAAGCAGATACTCCGGGAACATGTGTCTGCTGTCTGGGCGGTGCTGAAAGTGTAATTGTTGCCCATGGAGGGGATTTCATAAGCAGCAAAAGATGAACACGATCGGTGCACATTGAACAAGCTATCAGCTTGATTCTTCACATAATTCTCTTTGTTGCTTGTTGGATGGCTCAACAGTTGGGCGTGGCTGTTGGAAGAGAAATTCTAAAATATATTAAAAGTCTTATTTTATTCGTATAATAAATAAATAAATAATATTATATTATGTAAATTTTTTAAAAAAATTATCATTCAAATAATAATTATATTAAATTAAATTACTTACACCATACATATATTAAATATATGTATTATCTTTAATATATTCTAAAAATTTTTAAATATATTATTTTTAATGTATTCTAAAAATTTTTAAATCACATGATAACTATGTTCATATGTGTTTTTTTTTTTTTTTTTCACTTTATGCCTTTGGTGAAAGGATCTAACAAAACCAAGCAGAAACAAAAACAAAGAAACCTGTTAAATATGATCTAAACCAATTACCCATTTTTCCCCCCCACAACACTCCATCCACTTATAGCCGGTTAAAGTGACAGATTTGCTATATTCCTAGGCCACTTATTTACTAAGGGACCACAAAATAATACCCAGTCGACCATTTATATATCAGATCTATATTCAGTGTTGATATGATCTTGCGCTGATCTTTCTAATAAAATGTGATTGATGTTTATTAGATAGCAACATAAGTATAATTAATAGTCATTATTGTGATAAATTCACGTGGAGCATAAAATCATTAAAAAAAAATCAACACATGCTACTGCACAAATGGGTGCCGACATTTTCGTCTTGCTTCTTGTTTCAAACTCTCTCATGTTATCAATTCAGAAAATATACTCTCACGTCATTCTTTTCTTCAGACTAACTTTACATTTGACCCAAACTTCTTCTTTGCCCAATGGCGTTGATATTCATACTAGTGTGAACATAATCTTCGGAATTGATTTGGTTCTAGTAACCTAGCTTGATTTTTGCCGAGCTAATGCTTCTCGCTTCATAACATCTTGAATATATCCGATTAATTTGATGCTAAAAATTAATGGTGGGAGATTTGAAACAAAGAAGCAGTCATATTGATGCATCCACACTGCTGTGATAATAAACAAACCATTTAACCGACTTCTCAGATTCAATTGAAAGCAAAGACACGCACGCACTAACATCTCTCTTTCAAAATCATATATTCTTTCTTTGATTTTTTCTCAAAGATTAATTGCAATAATATTATTATCTCTGGAATTAATGCATCGGTTGGTATATCGGTATCTTATGTTGATTTCATTGACAGCAAAAGAAAAAGTGAATGAGGAATAGCTAGTAAGGGTCAACTGTTTTGGAGAAATCAAGCATATCCCCCATGAGACCAAGTTGCTATAAAGCAAAGCAAACGACCTTATCCATTTATCTTCGTAGGGACTGTAATAATCTAGAAAGCCTTAGAGCCTAAGCACTTCTTTAAAACTTTCAAGCCCCCCCCAATGAAAGTAACTGAAACTATAGCTTAAAACTATTCATTTGTTCAAATAATTAATTAATACGTGAGAGATAAGCCACTAAGCTAAAAAGCTTCTTACATAAAAAGCGTGAAATCAAAACAAATAGGTCCAAAAATTGAAATAGAATTTGCACATGGAGTGGTCATGACTCATATAGAAGACTTCGATTGTGCAAGAGAATCTTAATATTCTGAATCAAAAAGCTACGTCAATAATTAACCAAATCTCTTAACAACTTGTTATCAGAGACAAGTTCCAATAATGATCTGATTAGTGGAAACTGGGTCAAAGAAGAAGGATGGGGACGGGGACGCGTGGCATCAAGGGATAGAAGCTGGCGACAAATCCACTTGATCAGGGAAAAAGAAAGCAACCATGTGTCAAAATGGAAAAAATTGAATGAACCCACATGGGGTGGGGGAGTTAGCACTCAGCTGCCTCATAAGAGAGACTCTGCATCTTTTTCCTTTTTGGGGCCTATAAATATCAGGGAACGGTTTCATCACAATATCAACAACATCTGCAATCTTCACGTGCTCTCTTGTTTGTTTGCAACTCTGCAATCTTATCCACTGCCGTTTAATAAAATTTCTGTAAAACAGTCTTGTCTCTTTTGGTCAGTGAGCTAGTGTGGTCGTTTCCCGTTAAAGCCTAAACTATCAAAGAGTAGTTTTGTTTGTTGGTTGACAAAGAAAGCTAAGCCTTAATTATAATTAGCTTCTAAATTCTCTCACATACATATGGAGAACAAAAGGCAAGAGAGCGCTTCTTCTTCTTCTTCACCCATCAATTTTGATCATCTTTTTGGCCCCAAGGACTCCTCTTCATCTGCCACAACTGGAGTTCTTGGCTCCATTTTCTCATCACCATCAACGGTATTTGATTTCTTTAAAACGATTGTTACATTTTATGAATTTGGATGTCGTGCTGATCTGCACCATGCTTATCAGACTTTAAAAGATCTTGTACTGCATGTACATTTATTTGCATCATCAGTGTATTACTTGTTAGGCAACAGCTCAGCTTTATATTTTGCTTAGTACAGATAAGCATAGCTATATATAGAATCCATTTCCACATTTTACTGCATGAATTACGTGGAAAGTTCTAAGGGTTTTTTTCTTTTGAAAAAAAAAAAAGGTGCAAGGGAGAGGCTCGAGTCACAGTGGATCAATAATAGGGTCACTGAGAAAGCAAGGTGAAAGCAACAAAGGTGGTGAGAACAGTATCTTTAATAGCAGAGACAAGAGTTCAATTTATCAGAGTGAAAGCGCAGAGCCTTGCTATTTTAGTTCATCAATCTACTATGGCGGCCAAGAAAATTACTCTCCGAGAACCAAAGCCACTACTGAATCTCATCATCACGTTGTGAGTTTAACAAGTTGCCTGTTATACTATGAATCAGTTATATGTGCATGCATTAAGCATTAAAAAAATACACACATATGGCCAAATAAATAACCAATTAAACCGATATTATTTTTCAATTAATTATTTTTTTTTCTTTTTTAACTATTTAGTATTGTAATAGAAATAAGTTTTTTTTTTCTTTTTCTGTTTTCACTTTCATTATCAGGTCAAGAAAGATGGGAGTGAGGATGATCCAAACGGAAACAATTCTAACAGTGCTTCGAGAGGGAATTGGTGGCAGGGTATGCTGTTTTGTAGAATCTTCAGTCTTTTTTCCTCTCTCTCTCTCTATCTATATATATATATATATATATATATATATATATATATATATATATTTCTTGAAGTTGTCGCAAAAACTATTGGCTAAAGTAATCGTGTAATTAATATTTGTTATCTTAATAACGCAGGTTCGCTCTATTACTAACACCTTACGCCCAAAATGATAATGCAAATTCACCGCCTATATATATGGTAAGATAATCTAATTTAATCCTCCGATACTTTAGTTGATTGTTTATTAATTTTGTATGTGATTTCTCTAATTCAGATCAACGTCAATATTTTAGAGTCATCTTAATAAACACAAATTACCCCGTTTCGACCTTGTGATATCCACAATAATAACCAAAAAAAAAAAAAGGGAAAGAAAAAGTTAAGAAGTTAGTTTACATGCATAGAAAATACTATCATCAAATATTCCCTCAAACGTGTCCTAAAGAAGACTAGTGGTACTAAATGGTCTTTTAACCTCAACAGTCTGCCTTTTGTAGATGTTTTCGTAATTAAAATATACCTTAATAGCTCCGTAGTATTGATTATTGTGCACACAGATGTGTATCCTAGAAGAGACTTGTGGCCCTAAAGTCATTAAAAGGATATGCCAATGCTCTTATCCATATCAACAATTGGCTTTGCACAGTTCTAATTATTGCCATATATATACCTTATCATGACATGGATATTAATTATTGTCCGTTTAGTTTCAACATTAACAACTAGTATTTACGCTGACTTTCAACTAACGCATGCCTTAATAAGACCCTGACGTTGACCATTGTGAATGTACTTCTATGGTGGGATTGGTGGTTTAAAAGAACCTCTTCATGCCTAAAAATAATGGGCTCTTTCTTTTGTGCCTCTTGCCTTTGTTCAAATTTTTTAGAGTGGTTTGTTTGAACTATTTTGCAGGAATGGTGACACTAATATAAAGCTTGCGTATCAAGGAAATAAGGATTGGTAATATTAGTAGATAACAGAAGAGCCAAGAGCCTGCCGCAATATGTTGGAATCTTTTTCTCCAACTAGACAATTTGGGCATGTTTTATTAATCATATGTGTTTGAGCTGATAATTGACTTTCATGTAACGTAATCACCCTATGCGGTATCTTGTATACAAACTACATAGTCACCTTTCCGTAATCTAACTCATCAATTTTCTATGTAGTTGGAACTATGTTCTGATATTTCAGCCCTGAAATAAATTGCTTTCTCTAGCAATTCTTAATTCATTAATCTGGGATTTGTACACATTAATCATGCCCCTTCATGCTCGCCCAACTAACAGTTAAATAAGCAGGTTGCATCCCTTGATTGAAATCTAAAATTGGAATAATCTTCACTTTATTACCGGTTTCAGCCACATCGCCTTTTATTCGGTGATTCTGGGGTGAAAAGAGTGAGTAACACAGAAAGAAATAAGCACAGAGAGTAATCCAAATGACAAGGAAGCGTTTGTTAGATGTTATTCAGATGCTTGGATGGTACAGTAAGTGCATAATGGACGACTTAAGCTCTTCAAAAACACAGGTACCATACTTGCAACCTTCCTCTTCAAGGCAATGTGTAAGCTGAAATATGAAACAACCAGTTCAGTCAATTGCAGGAAGCTGCAATTGAAGCTTTTTTAAAAAATAAAAAAAAATTAAAAAAAAAAGACGGAAACTGAATCAAAAGCTTAATTAGCTATGGTTGCAGTATGTCTATGTACCTCCACACTTGTAACCAACAGGACGATCAGCAAGGTTGCAGCGCTTGGGGATGGTTATTGCAACATCAGGCTTGACGCCAGAGCTCCTTGCAATATTAGACAGCATAACAGCACACAGGCAGCTTGGATTCTGGCCAAGTTTCTTTACCTGTGTGCAGCACTGGCTGGAAACATCAGCATTAGGATCTTGTGCCGCCATTGCACAGGGAGCCAGTTTGAAAGCTTCTCTATCAGGAGAGGATTTCCCACATTCACCAGCACCAATAACTCCATTGAACCCCGCACTGCCCAGAATCACTAGAAACACTAGAATGCAAGTGTACTTCATTGCAGCTTCCATTTCTACAATGCAAGGCATAGACTAAACAATTTGGTAGTACTTATACCATAACAACCAGCTCAAATAGGCTTACCACTAACATAGTGGATGAAGCACTAAGTCATTTTGTTTATACCTTCACCAACACCCTCATAGTTAAAAAAATTAAGCTCACTCCACTATTTTAAGCCAATGACGGTTAGTGCTCGAAAAAAGTTTTCGCCACCATTCCACTAACTTTTTATCCTTGAAAATCAAAGTGCGAAGCAGCAGCATTCAAGAGCAACATTTGGCAGCATAGCAATCGATTATTGCAGAAATCTACCAAGCTTTTTTACACATTTGTGAAAAACACAAGCATTTTGTGGCACAAACCAACTGCATTACCAATCTAGTGGAAAGCATAAGCTCCTAGCATCTAAGAAAGTGACAACTGCGCCAAAATAATTCAAAATGGATTCACATCGAGGAACTTACTTAGAAATTATCTTGAAAATCAAACAAAGCCAAATAGCCTCATTGAGCATGACTCTTTAACTGTTGTGCTTCTGCTCAACTATTAGTGTGTTTGATAATCGTGAACTTTTACTTGGCAGCTAATGGTTACCAATTATCCACCTACTTTCATTGGACAACAAATGATTTTACTACACGAATAATTTTGAAATAACAACTTTTGCTTGACAACTAGAGTAGCCAACTACTGAAGGAATTATAATCGATGACAGGAGATTTTATTACACAGCAGCTATTGATTAAAAGCTATGGCACCCAAAGTGTTTGATAAATGAGAACTTTTGCTTGACAGCTACTATTCACTAACCACCTGAGATTTATATTAATGATTTTATTACACAGCAACCATTGATTCCTAGTGTTGCACAAGCACAAACTTTTGTTTGGCAGCCTTATCACTTCAATTCCACACATACGGCAAATCAACTTCAAAATCAAAATCTCTAGTATCTACCAATAACATTACAAAACATATAATGGGGAAAACAGCCTAGCTTGTGAAAAAAGCATACAAAACAAGAGAAATATAAATCAAAAGACCAGCAGGAACCAGAATGACCAAAGGCACAACAGCAGCTAGGCTGTGGCCGCTCCCAGTGTTACATGACAAAGTCCCAAGCTTAATTTGCACAACATTAATCAAAGCCAACATCAGAAACACGCACCCGGAGACCGAGCCGAGACCCGAAACCAACATCCCGACCCGAAGAAGACCTTTGTTGACCAAACCCAGAAAATGGGGTAGGTCCGAGTTGTTGGACCTAGAGAGGCGAATGGCTTGCTTGAGGCTTAAAGCGATAAGGCTGGAGAACAAGAAGGAGCCGAAGGAGTACACGTGGAAGGCGATCATATCCTCGGCTATGTGTGGGTCCGGGCTGCAGGAGGCGTCGGAGATGAGGGAGTTGGTGGGGTCTCTTGGGTTCCACGTTAGGCCCAGAAAGACGGCGAGTGTGAAGAGTGAGTTTACATTCACGATGCCGTCGAGTGCCGTGATGTGAATGCTCGTTGTCATTGTTCAAACGATCAAATGGCGGCTCGTGGAGATCGGACGAGGTATCACACTGAAAACCCGGAGAGGACGATGCTAAAGTTGATTGCCATCTTCGTTGGAATCTAAGGGCCGAACGTGTGGATTAAGTCATTTAATTGTAAGTTAAAGATCTGGAAAAGAAAAGATGTTTAACAAAAGTATTCTTTTTCCCGAACGCGTGATGGCCCTTACGTATTTGTCGTGTGTATACGGACTCGAGATTCGACAAGCCTTTAGCCTCGCACAAAGAG
This sequence comes from Aegle marmelos, assembly GCA_030449875.1. NCBI lineage: Eukaryota > Viridiplantae > Streptophyta > Magnoliopsida > Sapindales > Rutaceae > Aegle > Aegle marmelos. The sequence continues at coordinate 26,478,769 of JASUUL010000143.1, forward strand.
GTTTCGAGAAAAATTTAAAAAGGTCCGCCGCTACCGGGGATCGAACACGGCTCACCAGCGTGACCTACAGGTACACTCACCACCAAACCACAACTACTCTGCGGCCCTTGGTTTACCGATTATTCTAAACAATTAAAGGTCAGAGGGTTTTTTTGGTTTTTCGGGGATGGGGGCCGGCCAAAGATATGATATCTTAATCAATTGAGTTTTTTTTCAAATCTACATATGATATATTTATATTTTGGCATCTTATTTGTTTTATAAATAAAAAATATTTTAAATATAATTAATTGACATTTATATCATCATCAAATGAAATAAAAAAATAAATTATATTTTATAATTTAGAAAAATAAATATATTTAGTTATTTACTTCACATCTAGATTTTTTTATTCAAATAAAAATCATAAAAACTGCTTTTATTATTCAGATATAAATACATAAAAATAATACATAAGTTATAAAAAAAGTTAAATTCTAAAAATATATCAAATTAATAAAATTTTGGACTTCAGAAATTTAACTAATAAACTCTAAGTTTGAGTTAAAAAGATTAATTGTCAACTACATTATTGACATAACTAGGATTGTGTGATGGCAAACTTCAATTATCTACAATTCAAATGACTTACAAAATATGCCCATCTACCTTAACAAGTAAACTCATAATTTAAACTCGTAATCACAAAACATTAATTAATTAACTGTAAAGAGGAATATACCACCCGCCTACTAGCTTGAGTTGCCATACGAAAAGGTCAAAGGTAGCACTTCAATGAATTAATATTTTGTGATTCTAATTCTCTTTTTTTCTTTTTTTGTTTATCTAGAGCTCTATTTTTCTAACCATTTATTCTTTTTGCATTCAAATACAAAGCCACACTGAGGGACAGAGGATCCACTTGAAGTAATGATCTCATTGCATCCATAAAAGCCTGTATCAATTACATTCAAATACAAGGCGCAAGCCACACCAAACTGTAGTGTCAACAACCAACGGCTAAGCCGAGGAGGTTTGGCAAAATTATGAAATTTAAGTTCATTTAACACATCAGTAAGCATCACAACAATAAATTCTATCATTGACAACCCTGATTCTCATAATCTTCTCTGATTCCTCCCCTAAAAAATATAAAAATAAAAATAAGAATAACTGACTATCTCAAGTGACCATATATCGTGGCTGACTCTGTCTTGTTTTTGCGTCATTTGGGTGTGCCAATAAGTTATTTTGATTCTCCTTATCTTCTGTACGATTTGTTGGAACTGTACATGAATCGTCAATTGGGTTGCCACTTATCTTTGCTTTTGACTCGGCACCAAGATAATTGGTCAGGACTCTCTTCACCCCCAATCCACGGCGCTGAGGTTTGTTCTGATTGCTGCTGCTATTGTGGAGAAATGGAGTTCTCTCCCCTCTTGCAGGACTAATAAGAGATCCCAGTAAGCAGTTTGGTGATGCAAGATTTGATTTAAATGGAGTGCTTGAGACCGGCGCACTATATGGGATTGAAACTTTCTTATGAGCAACCATACTCTTTGTGGGAACGGATGACAATTTTTCTGTGGTTTTAGTCAAGTCATCCACATATATTAAATCATCAATACGAGCCCCAATGTTAAATGCCAGACTCTCAAGAACTCTTGAATAGCTCTCAAGAATTGATTTTCCCACATCCTGTAAAATTTACATAGAACGTGTGAGAAACCAAATGCAATAATATGAGTAACAAGTTAATACTTGGAAGAGAGAAATTGAACCTTGTTGCACTGGATCTTGCTGGTATCTAATGTAGTTTGAGGCAGGCTAGGGAACCGCTGCTTCAAGCAAAGCAAGAGGCTTTCTGCTCTTTCTGCAAGCATTTCCCTCTTCTCTCCATCGACCATTAGATCCTTCACCATCCCCCATGATGATTTTGCAGTGGATCGATTTGGATGGAGAGGGGGCTTTGAGTGAGCTCTTCGGCGCCAAATATATATTGTGGCTTCCACACGGTTTGCAATGTCCAGAATAACGTGCTCAGAAGACAGGTCAAGGCAATCCAGTAGGCAATCAGCAGAGAACTGATCCGATGCAACATACCTGTAAATAAATTCCCCAAGACAGGCTCTCCCATTCTAGTAACACATTAATGAAAATGAATTCAGATTCCACAAGAACTAATTTGGGCAGTCTTATAAAATGTTGCTTACATAAATTACAAGCAATGTTTGATGTACAAACCTTTGGCAGAGTTTCCAAGTATGATTCAGGCACTTCTATTTCTCCTAAGGCAATGCTGTTGATGGCCACGGCAGCTTTCAAGATTTGGTTTGTGCTTTCTCGCAAGTGATTCAGTTGCTTTCTTGAATTTTCAGTAAGACCAACAGGCGGAACACGGGGTACAGGCAGCCACCACTTCTCTTCTTGTCGTTGTAACGTTTCACGGAAAGAGGCTGACCCATCTGCTTCTGGGCTTATAATCCCTTGATCAACATACCAAAACTCGGTGTTGCTAAAACTATCCAATATATCCTGTCATAATATAAAGAAGAAGGTAAATTTAAAATGACTTAAATCTAAGAATAACGGAATATGAATTATCAAAATTAAATCTTACAATAAGCAAATTGTCCAGTTTTTGCAGAGCTGGGAGGTTGATGAAAAGATCTGACCTTTGCCTGCAAGCCATAACCTACAAGATAAAAAACAGGTGGTCAAAAAAGAAAAACCAAAGAGACACAAAAAGGGGCCCCGAAGAGAAGAGGCATCAAATTAAATAAGCAATGATCCAGTATCTCATTTTACCGAACATAATAATCATGTTTTGCAAATATGCTGATTAAGTTCAAATCCAGAAAGCCATTACTCATAGGAGTTCTTAGTGACTTCAGGTACACAATGGATTGTAGGTTCCAAAGTTCAATTTTTATTTTTATTTTGTCTGGGAATTTTTGACAACTAAGTCCCAGTTTTTTTTTTTTTTTTGGGAGGGGGGGGGGTTTTGGATTTTTGACAACTAACAAAATTATACAATTCAAATATTAACACAAGCAGCAAAAAAATGCGATTCTGAATCGAAATGGGACTAGAAATATCAATACCTCAAGTCTTCTTCCATCGGGAAATGTCTGCCAAGAAGGTAAGAATTCGACAATGTGGTCACTAACACAAGTCAGCCACTCCATCTCTCTTTTCCACATGGATTTTTTTTCAGAAGCTAAGGGCTCTAATCTCCACAATTGCCCAAAAATGGTAGCTGAAAATATACAAGAACACTACAAATTAGAAAAATGAAGAATCAAAACAGAAATTATAAAGAAAACAACCATGGCAAAAGAGAAAATACCATATAGATTTGTAATTGCATTGGAGATAGCCAAAGCTGTGCAAACGCCTTTACCAGAACCTGACATGTCTTCACCAAGCAACACTTTTGCAAACCTCTCCTTCATCATCTCGATCTCTATTTTAATCCACAAAACAGAAAAAAGAAAAATCAAATTAAAAAAAAAAAGTGTGAGTAATCACCTAACCTACAAGTCACAACAACAAACAGTTGGAAACATTAGATAGTAAGTTACTTTTTTTGCTACATAAGAAATTTTGAAAGATCAAAATGTTCGATTTTTTTTTTTAATGTAATCGTTACGAAGCACCGCTTTAGATTCAAAATTTAAAGTTCTCACCTTTTTGACATTGTAGACTCACTGAAACAAACTTTAATTCAAAAAATAAATAAATAAATAAAATGTTTCTCCTTTTCGCTCCTTTCTCACATTTTCTCAGTAACCAAACACACCCAATAACCCAAAATGGGGAAAAAAAATTCAAACCTGAAATCATTGCACCGGCGTTCTTGAACTTGAGATCATCAAAATGGGTTTTTTCTTCAGCTTTCTTTTCATCAGAAAGAGAAATTTTCTTGGACACTTGAGCTTTCTTTATAGGCCAACCGAAAAGAGCATGAAAAGAATCAATCTTTTTCACTTGCTCAATTGAATCATCACGGCTTGAACCAGGCCCACCTGAGCTACTACTGTTCTCTCTTGACTCGTTCCCCGCCTCAGTCTTCGTGCTCTTCTTCACTAAACTCTCCATTAAAGCAAATTTGTTTAACCAAAAAGCTCAACAGTCAGCTCAGTTGATGCTTCACAAAGAAACATGAGACTTCTGCAGTTGCTGATGTTGCTGTTTTTGTGTAACGAAATGAAATTTGATTTTTGAATGGGAAGTGCTTAAAACAAACAAGAGGGTGACTATTGTTTTGACTAAGCTTAAGCTACGTGCCCTTCCATGTGAGCATTGACATGGGAAGCGAATCAAATTAAATATGGCTAGTGATAAAAAAGAGAATTGACTGTAATCTAGGAGATTAACCAAAGCGTCTAGAGTAACGTCTCTATTTCACTTTCAGTGTCAGAGTAGAGGATACGTTCAAATTATTAATAAAATATAAAGTGATTGCTTTGCTGGTCACAAGTGTAGTCGTCGTATGCGTTCAAATTTTTAATAAAATATTTCTGTACATTTGCCTTTCGGGGGACGTATGTGCGTATATATACGCTATACTAGTGTAATTACATTTTTACTCCACTTCCTGCCACTGCCACGTATTCACTGGCTAAGATCGAAAATCACACACAGGCCCTCAACGTTTTCCCTAATATACATACTTGCCGCGACACGAAAATTACCATCAGTGCAGCTCTCCACGCAACTTTCGTTAAATCGATATTTGATCTCAAAAAATAGAGAGTTGACGATGTCTTCAAATAAATCAAAAAAATAAACAAAAACGTACATCTACTCTTTTTTAATTACCTATATTTATTGGGACAATTCTTAAAGGCCATTTTTTGAAAAGATAACACCAATAAGAAATTTTTTTTTTTTTACAGCGCATCAGTATTTTCAATAAGTAAAGATTAATTTTCATTAAAGTTGTCCATTTCGCTTACCAAAAAAAATATGATTTGTTTAAAAATAAAGGTGAGAAGGGTGAATTAATGGAACTGGTACGTTAGGTCCAAGTTGAATTTTTGCCAGTGGCCAAGTACTTTACGCATATTCAACTACATGCGGCCCACAATGATTATAACACCACCGGACAACGGTCCGTTAAAAAAGCAAATCTTTAAGTTGGTTATTTGTAAGTGACATACGCATATTTCTCCCTTCTTCTTTTTTTTTTTTTTCCTTAATTGACAATCATTAATTAACAGTTAGATATCTCACAAAGCACGAACTGATGAGTTATCACGTTCGTTGTGCATTCAAATTTTAGATGCAATGGATTTGGTAAAAAGGAAAATTACTTTAAGATATAGACTCAAATTTTGTCGTCACGCGACACATCATTTTTGTTGATGACAAAGAATGGGGGCATATTTGTAACATTTGAATGGGGATGGTGGGGTGCGAGTGATGTTGTGGCCGTTTTTACGGCTAATATTTTTATTTATTTATTTTTAGAGAACAAGCAACTTTTTCTTGGATTTTTATGGAATGCTTATTTTTTAATCATATTTATTATGAGTCTTTTTAGTTTTGGTTGCTCGAAAACTTAAAGACTCTTGAACCATTTGAACTCGAATTTTAGTTAAAAGTGGTATCCTATTAGCACGTAGTACAATTTTTTTTTTTTTTTATGTGTAGATGATAAAGTATGAATTTTATATAGATATAGTTAAAATATTTTTGAAAAAATACATATTTTACTACTTTATTTTTATTTTTTGGGGGGCTTCTCCATGAAATTCACATCTTAGATTATCATCTAAGAAGTTCTTTAAACACCCCCTTTCTTTGACTTTACATCCCGTCAATCCGTTGTCATTGCCCCAGTTCATCGTCCAAATGAGTGGTTGCACTTTCAAGTTTACACTAATTCCCTAATTTAGAGTTCGTAACTTAGCATTTGTCTCTTAATTAATAAATTAAAAGACTTTTTTTATTATTATTTTTTTAATTTCAAGCGTGCGTTCGGGGCTAGGCCATCCCACCACACTCGGTGGCGGTCAATTAATAATAATCATTTGGAGCTTCAAAATTAAATCTCTTGCACTACTAGAGCATTAAGCTTCTCTGTCCAACTCCCAACTAGAAAAAGATGAGGGCCAGAAAGCCACGACAACGGCTAGCAAACTTTTGTTGACACCTAAGACCAAAACCGCAAGATAAAAAGTTAATTTTGCGGACAAAAGGAAAAGCGAAATAATAACTATTGACTTCGGTTACGATGTCCGATGACTTGAGTGGTGATGGTTGTTTTACTTCACTAAAGTTTATTCTTCGCATTCTCTTACTCCGCCTTTATGATTCAACTTTAATTTGTTGCAACGTGAACAAGAAAATGCATGTGTTTATCCAACTTTCGAGTTGTGCGTGTGTGTTGTTGGGGGTGGTGTTGTTGAAGTAACTCACTAACTCAATTAACAATTATACTATTTAAGAACCGTTAAAGCTTACAGTTTTATTTAAGGATACGAACCAACTCGAGCAGCGCAACATTTGTTCAACTACTTGAATAAATTACAACAATTGCTTGGGCAACTAGACGAGGGTGTGATGATCACTTCACATGATCTCGAAACCGAACGTGGAAATTAGAATATGTTAATATATGTACAGACGAAAATAACATATGATTATTCAGAACGTTCTTATAATATATATACCTAACATTTGAATGTAAAATTAGTAATTTGAGTGCCCCAAATGAATATATTTCTCCGTTTGATCACGAGCATTATTATTGTGTCGGTTCAAGGCTGGTCACAACAGATCCGTCAAATTTTGAAAAGGAATGAATGCAGCGTGAGGTTTGCAAAGCCTTTGAAATTTTGGTGCGGTAGAGAAGGAGAGATCCCAATTTTGAATGCCGGAAGAAAATGCTGAATTGGGAAGGTGTCAAATTTGAAATTCAAGGATTATCATGAATGGTACGGGCAAAGTTTGTACTCGTACAGCCTTCGGCCAATTAAATTTGAACTCTGAGGGCTGCGGTTGTTCTTTCTTTGATTTTCTTTTTCTTTTCTTTTTTTTTTTTTTTGGGCGTGGGGTTGGTAATGAATCTACCGTTTTGTCGACTAAAAAAAAATTATGACTCTTTGTTGGTGTATTGACACAAACAAAACTCTCTCTGTCTCTCTGCCTCTGCACGAGCCCTTTCACAGATGAGGTATCAGTAAGTGTAAAGTTGGTTGTTTGAGTCGCGAGTGCCTGCCTGCTCATCATCTGTTCAAGGCTACACATCCTTGTCCACTATCCGAGCCAATGCAAGTCTAAGTATACAACGGACAGCTGTTGAGAGCAATGATGGGCCTTTCATTTTTTAGAGTTCCGTTTTGGAGGCCCATTGTGAATACTCTGCTCATTTCCCAAAGCGCTTGGATCATATTTCGAGAAAACAGATGGGCCCGACGAGAACCAGCGCTGGCGAGATGGTATTGGTCCTCCATCTCATTCTTGATGCTGCCACCCATGTTGTTCCTAAAATAAATAACAACCAACGATGATTTACAAGCGAAAGCACGATCAATCAGTGACTTAATTCGGCCCCTACCTCATCTATAGTGACCAACCAAACCAAACACTTACATCATTCATACATCCTCACTTACGTATGTCTTTCTAAATAAAGGTCGTACGCCGTGACATGCCCTTGCAGTTTTAGATTTAGATAAGGCTGAAGTTGAAGCATGCATGCATATAGCTTTCTTTGGCCCTTTTTGTTTTTGTTTTTTTTTTTTCTTTTTAACTCCTATTTTCTATCAATCAATTAAAAAAAAAAAAGAAAAGAAAAAGGTGGAAGCTGAGGGTAGCGAGGAGCGAACACATTTAACCAATATATATATATATATATATATATATATATATTCAATTTCATTTAAGTTCAACAAGAAGCGCAGGGCAGACAGAATTAGAAAGTCAAATAGTCAGCGAAAAAAAAACGAAAAAACAATTTTCTCTTAAAAGAAGAGGCTTATTATCTTTGTCGCACGACCAAGCAAAGAAATTTTTCTTTCTCCCCACGCACACAATAGGAAAGGTAAGAAAAACTTTTACAATTTTTGATCGGTTAATTTTTTTTTTCAAAAGTATTTCAAAAGCCTCAGATTATATTATTAGATCACTGAATTGAAGACTATTCATTATTTATGATCTCAATTATTCCCTTTTGCTGACGTCTCTCGTTTAGTTTTGCTTGTTTCCATCGATTTCTGTTATCTGTCGTTTTTGTTCGTAATTCATTAATGCGTATTTGTATGCTTGAAGCGCTGTCGTTTTAATGAAAAGTGTGCCTTTTGTAGTTACCTAGGTGTGTCAAACACTTCTTCTTTTGGCTGAGAAACGGTACAACTGATCCAGATTTTTGAGTTAATAATCATTTTTGTTTTCGTATGTGAAGCAACTTGAGCTTTGAATTCCTTCTTGGTGCAAACATTAATTTATGTAATTAGCTCTTTGTTTTCATCAAAATCAAGCTGTTCCTATTCCAATTTTGGCTTAGTGTAATTGGCATTGCTGACAATCTTCATGATAAGAGGCTTGATCATTCTGATTGTAAATGCAAATGCAATTGGAATTTTTTTTTCTTTTTTTTTTCCCTTTTTGAGTGAATCAAATTCAGTGTTTAAGTTGTTGATAAGGTTGTAGTAAATTCACTAAATGATAATTCCATGGCATTATTCAATATTGAGAAACATGGAATTGTAATCTTTATCGAATTTCAATCCGATTTCTTATTGTTTGTATATAATACCTGAATAGGTAGGAAGACCTGCTGGCAAAGCTAACAAGTGCATTGCTACTACTGGCAAAGTATTTGGTGTCTGGGTTATAGGCTTTACTGGATTTGGTCACTGATGTGGCCTATCTATTTTCTGTTAAACAAGATTCTGAGAACAGAAGAAGAAGAAAAAGAAGAAGAAGAAGCAGATCGAGTCCATGTAGCAAATGTGAACGGTGCAAACATGGTAGAATGTTGCCCATCTGAGCAGTCATCAAGTGGTCACAGATGCGGTGATTCAATCTTGCCCTCTGCACACTTTGTCGAAGTGAGCGAATCTCGATCATGTTCTTACCTTATCTCTTCGTAATGGTGAACGACAACTTTAGTTTTGGCCAATGTATAATCTGTTACTACTTATTTATAGATCAGTTAGCTGGGGTGGTGTTTGTAGGTGCCACACATAAATCAGCTATTTTCTTGGGATTGTGGTCTGGCATGTGTGTTGATGGTACTGAGAACAATTGGAATCAACAATTGTAATATTCAAGGTTTGGCAGAACAATGCTGCACCACTAGGTATCTTCTTCAATTCATAGTCTGGAAATTGGTTACTGTTTTCTGGGGCTTGCTTTCTGAATTTAGGTTTATGCAAAGATAGTCCATTAGAGGTTCGTCATGAGCTGACATGAAAACCTTTTGATGAATCTTCTTGTGACATCTTGTTTTCAGTGTTTGGACCGTTGATCTGGCGTATTTACTGCAGAGATTTCATGTTAGGTTTTCCTACTTCACAATAACATTTGGAGCAAACCCAAATTACTCTGTTGAGACATTTTACAAGGTCTTATTTCTGGTCTATGCAATTCATTTGCTGTTGAAATTTTTTTTGCCTATGTAAACCCAACAACTATAGGTATTAATATTGTTTGCTTGAACTTTAGGAAGCATTGTTATCATATTTCCAATGCGATGTTATTGTCAATCCAAATGCAATCTTAATCTCATTTTTTAAGTAGATCATATTGGTTCTGTGCAAGATTAGAATTGCTGTTCTGTTGATTGATAATTATGTTTTGCTTATGGATGACATTTATCATCTAAGATGATCAACTCTTCAAGTGGTTGAGACCTCTGTGACTATATGCTGCTTCTTGTAGCAGTATTTAGTATGTAAAAGAAATAACAGGATTAAGTTTGCTTTTCTGCTGCTATTTGACTCATTGCTAGTTGTATTTGTTATGGCCTTCCCATGATTCTTTTGCCTTCTGTAACTTAGTTGAGTGTCACTTGATGTCACTGTCACTCTGTAACTGAGGATTATTCTCATCATTATGCCAGGAGCAATTGCCAACTGATCTGTTACGAGTGGATATGCTATTTCAGAAGGCAAAAGGTGCTGGAATTAAAATAGAGGTATGAACAAGTCATCTGAATGTGCTTTCATGTGATCCAGACATCTTTATGCACTTTCATGTGTGCAGTATTATCTGCAACATAAAATGTTTTTCTTTTCTGTAAAATTGACTGAAACAAAGGATGGTCTCCTAGTGTTTATCTGTATTTTGGTCTGTTTGAGCGTCAAAATGCTTGATTGGTAAAAAATAACAGTACTGATATATAATATTCCAAAATTTTATCCTAAATTTCATCCCAAGTGATGTGGGCATGTGACTTTTCATTCATTAAGTGCTGATGATTTCTTATAAATTGTAAGTGAATTAATACATGATCTCACCAACGGGTGAATGAATAACTCATTATTTGAGATGCAATTTTGGAATGGGTAGTAATACTCAAAAAATAAATGCTATAACTGGAACAAAAATCTTACCTTTTCTTTATTCGTTTGGGATTTAACTATTTATTGGGATAAGCCTATGAACCTCCTCCTTTCTACAGTGCAGGTCAATCAGTGGAGTAGAAATCTCTCTCATGATATTATCAGGGAATTATATTGCAATTGCATTAGTTGACCAGTACAAATTAAGGTAGGCTTCTACAATTTCTGTCTTCTATTTTTGCTTTTATTCATTTGTTTATGTTATTATTTTTATTAGCCTTATATACTTTCTTCTTTGCCTTTTTACTGAGACAATTTTTTTGATGGTATCCAGCATGTGTTTTCTTCTTTCTTGAACCAAAGAAAAAATGAAAAAGAATCTCTTTTGCTACTAAGTCTTTTATGGCTTTAATTTATAATTATGTTGTTATGTTAAATTAAATGGTCTGCCGAAATTCTGTATGGCAGTCACTCATGGATGGAGGATGTCATTGTCCCAGGCTTTTGTGGCAATGACTCTGGGTATACCGGTGAGGAGTGTTAATCAATTGTAGATTGTCTGTCTTTTACGCATGCACCACACTTGGAACTAATATTGATTGATGTTGTGTCTTTTTAGGTCACTATATTGTGATATGTGGCTATGATGCTGACTCAGATGAGTTTGAAATCAGAGATCCTGCCAGTTCGAGGTATAACCCTTATCTCTTTTGTTCTCATTTCTGACTTTCCTTTACATTGATCACCACAGAAAAGGGAACTCTTTAGAAATGAATGTATTTTCAATTTGTTAAATATTGAAATTCATTTATCTTTTTGGTATGCAAAAGACTAGAGCATTCAGGTCTACTTGGAAAGGTAAACTTAATGTATGAACTGTATTGCCAATGTGCACTTTCCAAGCAAACAAATCCAGTTTCTCAAACTGCATGTTAAAGTAATAGCCCTTGTGCTGATGTTCTTGGTTTTAAGTGACCAGATCAACTTGCAATACATTGCCCTAGTATGATATTCATGTTAAGGAATCAATTAGAGCATCCAGCTAACTATACTCTTTAAGAGGGAATTATTATTAGCGCATATCAATTAAATATCTAAGCTTATAAACACTCTTTGAGCTGATAGAGATCAGATCACTACACCTGCCATTAATATTGCTCTTTTTTTTTTTATTCTATTTGTTTGTGTTGGGGGGGGGGGGGGTGAGGGGATTGGCTAATTAGTCATATTTTATATGTGCAAACCATCTTTGTTTTGATCTGTGAATGGGGTTCAAGAAATTTTACAGACATTTACATTTTTTGCTGTTGAAGGTAGATTTTTGGAATCATTATATGCAGAGGCTTAAATCTTTTTCTTGAGATTTGATCAATAATAATTTCTTAAAATTTGCACATGACAATTTATTTAGCTACATGAACTTGAAAAACTTGAGCAGGAAACAGGAGAAGGTCACGTCAAAGTGCCTAGAAGAAGCCCGGAAATCTTTTGGTACTGACGAAGATCTTCTTCTGGTAAGTGTCTTTGCTATCCTACAGCCCTATAGTGCATTGCATCCAAATACCTTAGTTTTGTGTTATAACTGGTTGTTGTGATAAGCCTTATATAATTTTGTTTGCCAAATATCCAATAAACTCAAAATAAATAAATAAATGAAGATTTGATCAGGCACTTGTATTAATAATTACCTTTTGTATTCAATACATCCATCTCACAGATATCTCTGCAGAAGGCTGAGAAGTAGATCCAATTCCTTGGTATAAATTCTTACACTTCAATTTGATCACCTATATGTATATTGCATTATGCTTTGCATATATGACAAAACAATATATAGTATTTGCTTCAGCATTAACAAGGTTAATGTGGCTTCTTCCTTCGGATTGCTAGCAGTTGCTTGTAAGTATTTAGCTTACTTTAAATGTATATTTAACACATATTCTTATAAACTATTATACAAATAGTTGTGTATTCTTTTGCCCATCAATGAAGGGGCAGTTGTATTTTGCTGCCATTAAGCAAATCCTTAAAACTCTGTTGCATGACTTCATCTAAATGAGTTAAAGATTGATTATTTTCATTCCCAATCTGCCACTTTTCTTTCTCTAGTTTCTGTTTTGCTTTTCTTTTTGGTAAATCCTGCTGTTCTGATTTTATCATTGTATTCTTTTGTTTACACTTACAGTGTGTTGGTAGAATATGAGTATTAGGGTAGGTCTGCCATACAATAGAATCTAGACCCTCCGGTTTTCTATGACAAGTCACATAGTTTCTATACTAACCCCAACTTAAGGTTATGCAATAGAAAACTTTGGATCTGTATAATTTGGGACTTGTGACAAAAAGCCTGAGTCTTGTAATGAAAAAGTTAGAGGGACTGTTTACGCGTAGGTTGTATGGTATCACAATCTTGAGCAGTGATTCAAATTGGAAGAGCACCATAATTGCAGTACTGCACAATAATTAGGCTCTATTGAGGTGCTGTAATTTTGTAGTTTCAGCTGTTGTAAAACGGAAGCTGTAGTTCGTTGAGTGCAAAATAGATCGGTATTTGATAAACATAAGTGTGAGAACTTGGGTAATATAAGTTTTTCATCTTTGGTATCTTTGCTTTGGATGCATGTCTCATATCTGCAGGGCCGCAATACAAAAAAATGCCTTGCAAACTTTTTGGCAGCATGTAACTGCCAGCACGAGCGCGATGTGGATAATGCATGTTTGTGTGTCCATTGTTTTAATCAACTGTCACATAAAAATTTAGGATCTACATTTTTTATGTATAGTATTTTTTTCCCCTTTTCTTTTTTATTTTTTATTTTTTATTTTGGGTTATTTGTTTGAAGTGTATATTATTCTATGTTTCATAAACACGCATTTAATTTTAAAAATTCTGCATGACTTATAACTTTGTGAGAGCACTGTGTGTGGAAGAAACTAAATTTATTAGTTTGATGAACTTACACAAAAAAGGAGTGGCATGATTTGGTTTATTGATTGTTTCTGCTATGATTCAATAAATGCAAGAATTCAAGAGTTTGCTGAGGGGTGCATGCTCAAATTTACACAAGAGAATTCTTAAACTTTTAACTTTTAGGACTCAGACAGATATCATAAACTAGGAAAATATTTAATTCGGTAGTGTTTGGTGGTGTTATGGGCATGGAAATTGAAGACTAGATTTACAGTTGGATTGGTGATGTAGCCTTCTTTTTCCCTTTTTTTTTCTCTTTTTGGTTAGTGGAGGACGTAACATAACATATTTCAAGAACTTCTCAGAAATCAGGGCCGCCCGACGTACACGTTGCTGTTTCCCGTAGAACAATTAGACATGTCTCTCCATACACAGACCTCATTTAGCTGAATAATTATCCCCTGCTTCTCTTACTAAATCCATTGAATGACTACTCTTAATGTCATAGCTTTCTTTTGTCAATGAGTGATCTGGGAAAGGACAAAAAGAAACATGTTTCAAGTTTCGGTTATTATAGCGAACAACAGGTGGAGGAGAGCAAAATCTCGTTATATATATATGTGTGTGTGTGTGTGTGTGTGTGTGTGTTTGTATATGTATAACATTGCCTGGTGAGTAAGAAAGTGAGGATGCTATTAATAAAAAATAAAAAATAAATTTTAATAAAATAATAATTATATATATATATATATATATATATATAATTTTTTTTTACATTTAGTGATTTTTTTTAATAAAATGAAAATGCTGACCTTTTTATTTTTAACAAAATGAAAATGCTGACCCGTCTTTCCCGTCATTATAGAAGGTTTAGACTCGCACACACTAAATCAAAAATCAAGTCACCTCTCTGGCTCACCGTAACCCCAACCAACCACTGAAAGTAAGAACAATTGTTTCTGCTAACCTATCCTGCTCAGCAGCCACCGTTGCCGTCTCGGCTGCTTCTACTCTGGTCACCGGCCCCAGCTCTTAGATCGCGCTCAGTGCTCACTGTGCAGCAAGTAGCAGCTTGTGTCTTCTAACTGCCATTCGTGATTGACTCCGCGCATAGCCAGCCGGGTGTGCTTTATGGTCGGCATGCTGCAATTTAGTTTCTTCAAATACTTTATTATTAGATTAACTCTTGTTGTAATGAGTTACTGTTTTAAAATGAATTAAATAACATGTTATTAGTATATGAAGTTGCATCTTATCGTGGTTTATTCGGTTCCTGTTCTTTAAAAAAAAATTAAACAACCCATTTGAATGAGTGTTTGTCATAATCTGAACCGAACCAATGCGTGCCCAACAATAAACGAAATATTTTTGAGGAAATATGTATGTTCCGCAATTCTTTTGTTTGGGGCCTATTTTCAAAAGTTATGCTCATAATGATTAATTGGTAAGGATCAAGACTTAGGTTCAACAGATTTGTAATTGTGATATTTGGTTTTGCCTACAAAAATTAATGGCACCAATCACAAGACGGATAGACATGAGTTAGGAGCATAAAATAAAAAACAAAAAATAAAAATTGTTACTAGGTTACTCTGTATAGACCAAATTTCTCATCAAACTCATCCAATGGAACTGATTAAACCACTAGTGAAATCACTTTCCAGAAACACACTTTCTAGCAGTTAAAAGTGCTTCCAATATAGAATGGTTAAAAAAAAATAAAAAGCAGGAATCATGCATACGATCCAATCCGCCTAGTCGCCTACTGCTAAAAGACACGTCCCACGTGCATATAAACAAATCGGTTGCCGGCTTGGAAGTTGGAAGCACATAAGCCTGCCATCCAAAGATAAGCTTAAGACTTGGACATGTCGTCCGCCTGGAGCATGCATCTCTGTCTTATCTGATGTTCTTGAGACGAGAGATTGAAGTCCGAATTCATTAAGCCAGATTGATGAATATTTTTAGTCCTTTTTTGTAATAATAATACGCCAAGAACTGCCGTTCTAAAAGAACAATTTGATTTAGATTCATTCTGTGTGTGTAAAATGTGCATGTTCAAAGCTAAATGGAGTTCGAGATCTGGTGTCGAATTTTCTATCTAGCAGTCATGTCAGCGGCTAAATTCAGTGGAACAATTTTTAGGCTTTTTCTCCCCCTTGAATTGTTACAATGTACAAGTAAAGTTAATAGTAAGACGTGTGATGATAATTCGAGAATCTAAATACACATGCATTTTTACAATATAAAACCTAAGATTTTATCGAAATTAATTCAAAATAACATTTTAAATGCACTGGCATCGATTTTTATGTTTTAGGTTTGTTCGCTAATGCGTTGAGTCGATTAGTAAAGCCGCTGAGCTCGAGGGTTTTAAGTTTTAACCCTAATCTCCCTAATTTCTAGAGTTTGACCACTGACCGCTGCATACGTACGTAGGCGATGTGATGAAGCATTCTGTCATTTTATTTTGGTAAAAGATGCATGCGAAAGTTGGAGTTTACAAGTTTTGAATCAAAGCTAATATGTTTCATTAAAATTTTTAATTATTTCAAATATTTTTTTATTTCATCTTTAAATTTTTAGGGAACCTTGTAAAATTTAATATATAAGTAATGACAAATAATAAAAAATACTTAGATAGTGTGGTAAGAACTTTGGTACATCATATTTTAGAGTCGAAGTATATTATAAGTGGTTTGTACATTTATGATTAAGCCTGTGCTTTAAGTTTGATTAAGTTTTTTTAGACCCATTATCATTATTTATGTTAGGTGCTCGTTATCTCGTGCACGAACCTCATTGAAACATCTCTGTACGTTATAATCTCCCTGTATTGTGTTAATTACGTCCGTAACAAACTAACCCTTAAGTTGTTCAAAATTTGAACACGCGAGATTTAGATAAGCTAATGAGAAACTGTAACGTGAGTCATCTTCACAGCAAATCTTACCTGGCGCTTTTCTTGTTTTATATAAAAAGTCAGCATTGTTCAGTAAAAATAAAATAAAAAAGGTCAGCGCCTCAGCGGCAACAAGAAAACAAAGCATGGCTACGCACGCGACTTAGGCTTCTAATGAACAGAAAGAAAAATATTACCGTTGAGTTCGAATTTCGAATGCAGAGAAGTACAGTTAAAATACAACACGCAGAAACAAAATTAAAAATGAAAAAAAAAACCCCAAAAATAAAAATAAATATTTTGTGTCTTTTCGCACTGAGTAGATATTTGAAAGTGACGGTTGATCGAGTGGGACTTTCGGCGGGAGATTCAAAATATTTTGCGGGAAGTAAAAGCAAAGGTCTGTGTACACTCCACGTGGGTTTTTTTTTTTTTTTGCAAAAATTACAATGAAGATATTTGTTTTATTCTAATTTTATATACTCGTTTCCTTCTTTTTTTTCTTTTTTTTTTTGGGGGGTGGAGGGAGCATATACTTGATTAAAACTTTAAAAGGAGGAGAAAAAAAAACAAACACTCGAACCTTTTGGGCGAACATATATTTGGTATGAGTGGGTTTTGATCCCTCTTTTCGGAAATTGATGTTGACTCAGGAATGCGAGTTCGCTTGGAACGAAATTGCCCCTAGTTTGCTTTGCGTAAGTCAAAGTTATTACCATATTATTTTCTATGCCTCTTCTAATTTTCTCACAAAAATAACAATAATTGGTCCCAAAATTACGAGGACAGACAGATTTTACACTTGCCACATGCTTGGACGAGATACTTGTGCGCACACGTACTCACACAGTTGGCTTATGGAAGTTAGTTTATACAGAGTGGGTGGCAAACATGTGACGCTGATACGTTGCTTGGAAATAGTTTAAAACAATATAAAACAAGTCTTTCAAAAATAAAATAAAATAAAATAAAATCTCTCATCCCATCCAATCAAACATCCAATCAAATCAATTTATTGTCACCATTTTTCCAAAAATTAAAAAAAAAGGGAAATTAAAATTATGTTCCCGCCTTCCTGATGATCAATGTGCTGTCACATTCAGGGGGGAACTGAAGGCCCCACAGCGCGCATTCCTAATTGAATTTCAATTTAATTTTTTTTCCCTATTTTCTGTCTTGTTTTCGCAGTCCACCAGTTTTAGCGGGAAAATTTATTAAATCCAGCGTAAGAAAATTTCAAGTCCGGGATAACAGGCGTTATAACGAGAGAGGACTTGTGCTGACGCTTTTATCAAGAGGCGTTGGTTAGCGGCGCATGAAGGGAGCCGTTAAAGGAGGCGAAATCACAGTAAGGACAATGACAATTAAACTGCCGGGTCTGCAATGACGCCACGTCACCCGAAAGATTCAGATTCCATTATTGCCAATTTGCCATGTAGCAAAAGCCAGTGCTTTAATCCCCGAAGGACTCACGGGCTGTCCGTGATACTCCCCATTCCTTCTTTTTTTCCCTAAATTTATTTAGTTAAGAGTTTAATACTATCTACTTTTTAGGCAAACGAAGATGTCATCCTGCAGCACATGAAATTAATTTCTGATAGAATTAGGCCCGTCGGGAAATATTTTCCCAAACTAAAATTTAAAAAATCCATTGAGTTGATAACTAGGCAAGGTGCAACAAGCTCACCAACTCATTTAGAATTACTCCTACTTCTGTATTACTTGTCCAAATATCTACAATATTATCTTAAATTTTTCTTTATTTTTTATTTTTTATATTATAAAGAAACCTCTTTAAAGTTCAGTATGTACTTGATATAACTTATTTAATAATTATAAATATTTATTTAATATCACAAACTCTTATTAAAATTTTTATTATTGTCTTTTTTTTCAAAGAATTTTTAAAAATTAAATAAGTTATTTTATTTTTACTAGTACAATGTTAAATTTTAGATTTTTCATAATAAAGAATGAAAATTTTTTAAATGTTAACATATTTAAAATATACTTTACTTATTTGACAATCTTATTTTATAATTTTAACTTTAAAAATCTTACATATTAGAACTAAAAGCTTTCATTAACAACAGAAAAAACTAAAATTATTTTTAATAAAAACTATGTTTATAAAAGTTTTATTAATAAAAATTTTACTTAAATAAGTTTATTTGAAAAATTATATTAAATGGGGCCAAATCATTAATTACTGTTTATTAAAAAAATTTAATAAAATTCTTAATGTACAGTTGATATCTTAGTGCACGAGTATTTCTTATGTTTATTGGATGGATTATCTATAGATTAATCTATATGTTTGTTTTAAACTTGTTATTATAGTATGCATACTTTAATTTGAAGGGAAAGAAATTATGTTTAGTAAAAAAAAAAAAGAGAAAAATCAAATTATGCCTGCCAAATAGTAAATGCAACACTTAACGAAAATGATTTTTTCTTTTTTTTAAAAAAAAGTAAGTGCCACAGAGATTAGATGTTTTAACAACAAAAGCAATACATGTAATTAAAAATATAATAATAAATTATTGCCGGGACTTGACACAAAGGGGGAGAGGGAGATAGATGGGCAAATGATTATGTCCAATCTTTAACCGGTGACACAAAGTGGTGCGAATAAAGCGGAAGACTGGGAATGGTAAGATATACATATTTTATACAGAGAGAGAGAGAGAGAGAGGGAGAGAGAAGGTTGTGAGACACATACTTGTTAAATCCTTAAGCGTTTTAGTTTTATGAGAAATAGAAATGTGGGCTCCATTTACTCCTAATCATCAAAACAAAGTTTCAACAACAATTCTTACTGCGTTTAAATGCAATTTGGTTTGGAATTTTGAATGCACGTACTTGTACATAAATTTCAAAATTGTATACTTCTCACAATTTACGTGAATTATATTTTAATATTTTAAGCAAAATAATTAAACAAAGACAAATCATTAATCTTGAATGAACGAGTTTATTATTCAAAGAAGTTAATTAGTGTTGTATTTTGTGTCTATCTATTATAAATGAAACGACGAGTAATATTCATTCATTACCAATGACAACAAGTATTGAAAATATCAAAGACTATACGAAGGCTTGACTCAATCTCATCAAACAAGTTTTTATTTAACCATAAAAGTTTTTTTTTTTTTTTGGTTGAGATTTTGGGACAGATTTTAAATACAATTGACATGTGAATAAAAAAAAACTAAATTAATTACCATAATATTTTTTTTTAGTGAGTGTTTTAACGCCTACTTTTTTACGTTGTGAGAACAAGTACGCTAAAATCTCAATTTACTTTCAAACTCTTAACCCCCAAATTACTGTTATAATATTCCTTGTCCCATTTTTAATAACATGATTATGCTTGCATTTAGCCATTTTTAGACTTGTGGGTGGGTTAAAGCATGGCACAAAAGTCATTTTCAGAAAATGTTCACATACATCATATATTTATTTATCTAATTCTAATTTTCTAGTTTGCATAAATTTTGAACACTGTCTCAAAGCAACCCTGAAACCTTAATAAAAGCAGCAGCAGGTTATGGTCAACATTCTTTGCTGTCTCACTGTGGGTCCCACACACACTCTCGCGCTTTTTCCTATTAAATCTTGGAACAAAGAAGCAGGGCACAGCAGACCAAATTCACTCTATCTTATATCCTCTTTACACCCCCCCCCCTTCTCTCTCTCTCTCTCTCTCTCGCTCCCTCCCTCTTTCCCCCGTGTGTGTCTTTGTATGAATGAAAATGGCTGAGTCCTTGAACGACGCCGTTTCCTGGCTGTTGCCCCCTCAGTCTCTTTCCGACGACGTCGTATTCGTGGTCAAAGAAAACGCTTTCTCTCCCGTTGCCGTCGAGCAGAAGCACGCTCTCAAGAGTATGAACTGGAACTTGAACTTGGAACCGAACCCAAGTCTCGTATTTCCTACAGAGTTCCCTTTCGACTTTGACTCGCTCCACTCAGCTCTCAGCTCTCCGGTTGACTCAGTGCTGGGCTCCACGGAGACGGGAACCGCCTTCAGCGACGAAGAGGACTTCCTCGCCGGGTTAACTCAGCGTCTGACTCGGAAACTCGAGGTACAAGTTAACTCAGAGGGTTTGCAAAAATAATTCTATTCCTTATTTAAGAGTGTTTATGGCTTTTAGATTTTAACGTTTTGTTGGGGGGGGGGGGTCGGGATGTTGTCTTGGTATCAGAAAAGCTGGGGGTCACCGGACTCGACACTGAGTGGGCTTGGGAGCATGTCCGTGTCAAGCAACGGCAGCCCAAACAGCTCCTCCTCGCTGGTGTCATCTCCTCCAACGACTCCGTTCGGTGGCCAAAATGACACGTGGGACCTCATATCAGCTGCTGCGGGCCAAATCGCGAGGTTGAAGATGAGTAACGGCATGGAAGCAGTACCTAGCTATGCCACCAACGTTAGCGGCCGTGCAACTGGCTTACTCGCTCCTACCAAAAGCTCAAACCCTGTGCATGTAATAAAAAATCCATATTTTGGGTTTCACTCTAACCAGAGTGTTCACTTTGACCTTGCGGCAAACGCAACTCAGGTCCAGGTGAGTAATATATATAATCGAAGCTAGTTTCTACAATTAACAGCTGGGCTTTTTTCGTTTTTCTTGCCTTTTCATCTTAGCCGACTAAAAATTTAGTTTTGTTTTTAGTATCAGCAATACGTGAAGCAAGAACAAATGTTGAAGGCTCAGAGTCAGAGGCCACAACAGATCCTACAGAAAGCTAGCAATTTTGGGTATGTAAATGGAAGATGTGGGCAGCAGCAGCAGCCTCAGTCTGCATGGCCTCCATTGCAAGCGCAGCAGCAGCAGCACCAAAAGCCACAGCAGCAGCGCCCTGTGTTTGTTTCTGGATCTGGTTGCGTTAGAAGGGGAAGTGCTGGCACCGGTGTGTTTTTGCCTCGCAGATACGGCAATGCTAATAATCCACACGATTCTCGGAAAAAATCAGGTACTTCGAGTAAAATCTTAACTAGATTTCACGGTTTTTGGGATTTGTTTGTTTTCACATTTCGATTCTTATTACCATTGTGCTGTCTCTACTCTCTAGGTAGTCCAAATGGTTTCGTACCGCCGACCACATCCCCAACAATGAATTTCCATGCTCAGCAACGCTTCAATTGCAGTTTCGGCCCGAATTATGGTGAGCCAAACCCAGACAAACAAACCTCTGCTTGTTTCTCTTTATTTGCATATTAGAATTTTATGATTAATAACATTTGGGTTTTTTTTTTCCTTCTTTTGGTTAAAAAAATTGCAGATGCCATGATAGCAAGAAGAAATGCACTAATTACTTTGCAAAAAAGAAGTTTAAGACAAGAAGCTGCTCGAAATCACGAGATACATCTTCCAAAAGAGTGGACTTATTGAATAGTGTTGTTTTGCAAAGCAAGAAGTCAAGTATAAAGGCTAGAGATATGGGTTAATTTTGTTTTATAAATTAAAAGTAAGAATGTTTAGTGTACTTATGAGAGGAATAAGGAAAATTTTTTTTTCTTTTTGTTTCTTTATCCTTTTGGGAGTTTGCAGGGTTTGTGCGCACTAGTTTTAGGATAATTTCGGACTATATTAAATGGGTAAAAAGAATATAGTACGAAGGGATGGGGAGTTGTTTTATTTAATTTTATTTTGGGTGTAATAAATGGGGAATTTCAGGTTGATGAAGAAGAGAAGAATCCAATCCACACAATCCTCTGTTCTTTGCAGTATAGTAATGTTTCCCTTTGGCCGGATGTAATAATATAATATTTAATAAGAAAGGCTTTATTATTATTATGTTTTCGCTCAAAGCTGTTTTTTCCTTCGTCCGTTTTGGATGATAATGTGTCTGCTCTGTTCTACGCACAATACTTTGCCTTTTCCCCACGTCTTTTTAGTACTGTTTGGGAACTTATCCGCTTTTGTACTTCTTCAACTCACCATATTTGCGCACAGCTCAAATTCAAATTCAAATCTACTCGAATTTGTAACTTGGGAGTTTTTTTAAAGTGGGAAGTGGGAAACATCGTATTATTTTCCCATTGGGGAGTGATAGTGAAGGATCTCGTGTATTTGAAGGCGGTAAATATTTCTTTCTTATTTTATTTGAAAAAAAGAAAAGCAAAAGAAAAAAAGAAAAAGGGGTTCCAGTAGATTGTGCCTACTCTCGTCTTGTGCGTCTTGGTTTCAAAATTCAAAATCGGAACATAACTTGTCGTATGTTAGTTATCTGTTACTTTATTTTATTAATTAATTGGTAATTGGAAGAGCCAACTCTATGGTCGCGTCGCCCAGTTACTCGGATACCGATAGTTTGTCCGGGGCCGGTTAGTTTTTGAAATACGGTCTCCGCCTACTCATCGAAGACACGAATTCTCTTTTAGCAAAAGTTATAATTAAACTATTTCGGTCGCAAGGAGGCGAATACGTAAACTCAAGTTAATTTGTATCATTAAACACAAAAAAAATGAGGAGCCATTAACACTTCACTAGGCCGTAGTGGCAAAGTCATAAATTATGATAGGTTGTAATAAAATTTTGTAAAATGAGAAGGCCAAACATAAATTTTACATAGATGTGGGTAAAAGTTCAACCAAGACCTCCAGCCGCATAGCATTTGTACTTAGGGTGTATTTAATATGATTTATTTAATAATCATAAATACTTATTTAATCACATAAATTTTTATTATAATTTTTATTATTATTTAATTCTTTTTCTAGTAGAATTTTTAAAACCTAAATAAATTATTTTTTCTCTACTAATAAAAATCTTAAATTGAGTTTTTAAGGATAGAGATTGAAATTTTTTTTAAACATTAAGATATCTAATATATCATTTACTTATTTGACAATCATATTTTATTTTTTTTATAACACAACTTTACAAAGTTTACCTATTAAAGTAATTTCATAAATTTTTAATGAAAATTCTTATTGGCAACTAAATAACTAAATTTTTTTATTTTAGTAAAATTTCTATTTATAAAAGTTCTATTAATAAAAATTCTACTTAAATAAGTTATACTTAAAAAATGATATCAAACAGATCTTAGTATATATTTAGTATGACTTATTTAATAGTCATAAATATTTATTTAATTACATAAATCCTTATTATAATTATCAAATAGATATATCGTTAATACAATCCGGAATGAGAAAACAAACATTCTGAGAGTGCAGCCTTGAATTCTTAAGATTTTTAACATATCGCAGGACAAATTTATTTTCTTAAGACTGGTAATTAGTCAGTTTGTTTAAAATTTAAATAGAAAAAAGAAATCACAATGATTTGTATAATAAATCATTAAAGTAAAAAAGAGGAATCGAAATTGCTTCAGCGTGAAGGAGAGGGGATGGCTTTTTGATTGTGTAGCGAGACAGTGACTGTGATGGAGATATTGGAAGGTACGTTGGTTGCTTCATTTGCCCGATGGGCCCCAAATTTTGGATTGGGTTTGGCCTCTTTCTTGAATCGTACGTACACACTACCTCGTTTGCAATTACAAATTTTGTCTATTTTTGGTGACCTGAAAAGTTACCCACACATACACATGAGAATGAGACACATCCTTCTACTTTTTTCGATAACTGTGATTTTTGGTTTTTGTTATGCGCACTCTTCGATTTTGACTTGGTCAATTTGCTCGACATGGGGTTACGAGATTTTCTCTTTTTTTTTTTTTTTCTTTTTTTGTTTTTAATTTTCTCTGAAAAGGATTCACCCATACAGTCTCTATAATCTCCATCGATCTTAATTAAGCTCGCAATTAGTCCTTTATCAACTATCCTCTCCTGATGTCTTCACTTGTGACGAATATTCGTACCTGACTAGAACTTGAATTTTTTCTTCTTTTTTTTTCTTTTTTTTGAGTTCACACAAATTTTGGTCCCATCTTTTATTGGAGGCCTACCCAACCAATGGTTGATTTGATATTTAGAACATCTACCTTTGATTATTGATTGATGTTTTGCGCAGTCTGGCGCCTATTATTACCTTCTTTGATTGGCTTTCATACGAAGTGGTTCAGACTTTTATGTTGGGATAATTTTCGATTCCTTCTTTGCGAAGAAATAATTTTCAAAATATTATATATTTTAATTTATTTTTTAGGGAAACAAATTTATTGAAATTTACAATAACTTAGATAATATTTTAAATTTATTATTTTTACTCTAACAGAAAAAAAAAAAAAACGAAATGAACTATTTTGTGCCACATTACCCGCAAACTTTGAATCCATTCGCCTGAAGTGAAGCAAGTGTGAGCACCAATTTCAGTCTCTCCAATTACAAATATTTTTAGACTATATGTTATCTAATTTCAGTTTCTAAATTAGTTCAATTGTAGTGCAGTCCAAATTCCTCCACTACACTATAGTTAGATTGGTCAAACTATGCTTAAATCGCACCAAAATTCTTTGACCGAAAGGCAGATGAAGGTGTCCAATGCTCTGTACACGCCCTCCTTTTTTTTTCCTTTAAAAAAATTCCTCAGTGAATTTAATTCATTAATTTTTTTTTTTTTTGCCGAAAAAAAGATGTTAATTCTTCTATTTTCAGCTAAATTATCTGAAAATGGAAAATTGACAAAATTCAGAAAAGAACGAGAGAGAGATATGGCGCAACATATTTTTTTCAGGATCCAAGGCAATTTTGTCATGTCAGGTTGAATTCTAAAGTGAATTTGCTTTCCTCTGTTTTATTTATTGAATATGTTAGTTACTTTTTTTAAAGTTAAGCAGTTAATTAACGCGGAGGCTTTGTCTGAGACTGGGGATGAAGATGGAGTTAGCGGCGTGGGTTGTTTGTGGGTTTAAACGACAAAACAATAAGGAAAACAGTCCGAATGTTAATCGCTACATTAATTATTACGATGACTAGAGAATTCGGGCACGCACATAATTGTTAATGATTTCAGACAAAATTATACCTTGGGTAAAACTTAAGAGAGAGATAGTGCAAACTTCCATATCAAACTTAAAGTTAAGAGTTGTAGAGTAAGTTATTAGGTGGGGAATGTATCGTGTTAGTTTTTTTATCGTATTAAATTTAAATATATTAAAATATAAAAATTTTTATTTGATAGAGAAAATAAATAAATTATTTAATAATTTACTTACTATTTATATATTACATATACATACCATTAAAGCTTTAAATTTATATAGAATTTATTTAACAAAATGAAAAATTCTACGTAATAATCAATTGGATAAATAGGTTTAGAACTTGAATTTTAACTTAATATTGAGAAAATTATTGTGTTGGCCTAAATCGGGCACAATTAATAATTGTATCAAATTTAATCACGTAAATTTATTTATTCATGTTATATTTTTGTCGAGTAATCAGATCAAGCCAATTTTTGTTAACTTTATTTAAAACATCAAACTATGTGTAGGCACCATTTCTTTGGACTATTTGCTAAGTATAAAGATTTTTTTCTTTTTGGTTAATAAGGAATATGAAGCCTAATAGACACTGATATTTGAATGGTATGATGTGTTTATTTTTTCTCTTAAATATCTGAATATAAGTTATAAATTGTTATTATTATTTTTAATTCAAACAAAGATTGTTACTTTCTTACGAAGAAAAACTAATTCGATGCCATGATTATTAAAAGAACCATTCTCGTTGGCTCAAATTGAAAGTGTAATGTTCATAATTTGTTGATGGAGATATTCTTTAAAATCTCTGGGTGCATGGAATTGCAATCATTTGATTGAAAGTTCATGATCACAATAGGTAATAGGATAAAACCTGATTAAAATATATAATAATAATAATGATAATAATAATAATAACAATAACAATAACAATAAAATGTGTTACTTAAATATATATATATATATATGATTTTTGCATAAGTTTGCGCTTTTACATGAGATCATTCAATTATTTGTTGTCTTTTTAACTTACGAAAATAGAAGAGGATGTGTTATATTAAAAGACAGCTTATAAATTAGTCGAATGGGGCAGCAAGAGTGGGTGTGAAGCAGTTCAATTCTCGGAGATTCCAAGTCAAATTTAAGGGCGAGATATCTGATTGATTTGGCTCTATTGGCTAATTCTTGCAAACAATAGAGAGCCTATTTTTTTCTTCTCAGGAAATTAGTCATCTCTTAAATTTTAAAATTGGATTGAAAGCAAATGGCAAAGCCGACCGAATTCACCAAACCCTACGGCTTTAAATTTTTATAAAGAAGAGACGTGACCTCATTGGCGATGGTTGTAGATTCCTTCCAGTTTTGCTTTGGGCTGCTTTCATCTTGATTGGAGGCCCATATCCTGCCGTCAATTGTGCGGAATTAACACTAATCAGCGTTTATTTCATGAATCTGCTAACTTTTGCGTCAAAAAAATTGATACTTTTCTGGGAATTCTGATTGAGACGTACAAAAATATTCATTTCATTGCTTACAAAACACACATTCATATAAATTATTTCACGCATAGATGTGATTAGCCAACAAGAAAACGAAATACTCAATAATCTGTTTTTTTTTCTTTCTTTCCCCACAAAATTTCTGGGTGGTTTCGAAAGAAAAAAAAAATTCTTTAATTATTGAGGATAACAATACAGCAAAACCTGTTGCCGTCACTGGGATCAATTTATAACCAACTAATTACAATAATAAATTCGATAAAAGTATGAAAAATTATTGAGGACATTTAGATATTGACTCAGAATAATCCATGGAGTCTGAATATCAATTTTTTATTTACGAATTATCCAATAAACCTTTATGTAAAAAAAGACACTTTTGGATAACGTGGGTATTAAAAGAACAATTAATCCCACGTCAATTTGAGAGCTGATTTTGAGCTCAATTTATAGGCTATCCCACATCTTGGTTGACAATTAATATTAAGTCAACAAGCGAAAGCTCATAGAAAGTAAGGATGTGGTTGCACGCATGCGTTGCTGCCAAGGCCGCTTATTGCAATTGTGGATCGATTACATTCAAAGTTCGTATTCCCCAGCTGCGAATTACGCAGAGCTGAATCCTAATGATTCAGAAAATCTATTGCGGAACAAGGGGGCTCAAATTATTTCACATTAAATTTCACAGCAGATGCAGTCGATTAAGCAATTACGATCTGAAGTCTGAACATATCCAATTCCCTTTCATATAACAAATATAACTCATTTGCAAAACTATAGTGTAAGACTTTCCATTTCTTCTTCATTTTCTTATCAACCGTACCGAAGAGGCTCATAGCACGAGTGGCGAGAGTCAAGATTATCTCAAGAGGGGCAAGCACTAAACCTAATTACGTACTATAATACAAGTGTCCTATACAGACATATATATAAATATCGAGAAAACTCAACTTTTATCATTAATCAAGGACAATTTCACACGACTACTTTATATTGATACACACTCATCTACCATCACAGAAATCTCATCATCAAATTAACATCCCTAAAGACGTGATTACTCTCTTATTGCACGATGCACACATACAGACACACGACACCATTAATGATTATAGTACATATTATATATATATAAATTAAAGAGAAATAAGCCTGCTAAATAATTAATTCAGTAATTAATTATTCAGCCAGAGATTTCAATGGCCTTGACATCGGGTCTGTCCGCAACGACTTTAGGTACTGTGACGGTCAAGACCCCATTGTCCATGCTAGCTTTAACCTGATCGATCCTTGCGTTTTCGGGCAGCCTGAACCTCCTCGAGAACTGGCCGCTGGACCTCTCAAGGCGGTGCCACGTGTCGCCCCTCTCTTCTACTTCCTTCCTTCTTTCTCCACTTATTCGCAAGACGTTTCCGTCTTCAATCTCCACCTTCACTTCGTCTTTCCTCAGCCCTGGTAGATCAGCCTTGAAAATGTGAGCTTCCGGGGTCTCCCGCCAGTCTATGCGAGTGTTGGCAAAAGCTGCCGTTTCAGTGGAGAGGTCGGACCGGGGACCTGAGAGTGAGAGGCTGGAGAATGGAAGGTCTTGAAATGGATCCCGTATGTCCAGAGACAATGGGTCAAAAATGTTGCTTGTTCGGCCAAAGAAACCGCTTGGAATCAGAGACATTTTGATCTCCTCTAATTTCCCTTTTGATTTTGCAAGAGAGCTTTTATGAGAGCGCGTATTTGCTCGAATGCTAGGGAAATGGGTTCTCTTGAGTATTTATTTATAGGAACGAAAAGGGTATTATTAGAATCGAGCATCTTTTAATCAACTAGTTCGTGATGTATCATGAAGATGGAGAATTTTCTGGTAAATGCCAGATACAAAGAGAGATCGGGGGTGATCGATCTTTCTCGGAAACGTGATGAATGGTCCGTAATTTATTAGTACACGTAGGATTTTGCTTTGTTGAAATGGAGAGATTACGTGTATGAAAACATGCAATCGATAAAAATTACTGTGTTATTT
Source organism: Aegle marmelos (assembly GCA_030449875.1). Taxonomy (NCBI): domain Eukaryota; kingdom Viridiplantae; phylum Streptophyta; class Magnoliopsida; order Sapindales; family Rutaceae; genus Aegle; species Aegle marmelos. The sequence goes on from JASUUL010000143.1 coordinate 26,507,489, forward strand.
ACATTTATTTATTTCTTTTCAGTTTTGATACCACGGGGCCTATCTTCATTCAAGGTTCCACTCTCTTCTATGAGGAAATGATTAGAAGCCTCCTCATCCTTTTCCGCTCCTTGCAATGTTTTCACTTTCATAATTTGAGTTACGTGTTAAATGAAAAAGAGAAAAGGTCATCCATTCTTAAGATTTATCTTTGGGTATTCAAATCTTTTATAATTGTAAGTTAATAATACAAAAATAAAAATCAAAACTCTTTTCTATTCGCTGATTTCATTTATTTTTGAAGATTAGGACATTATAGTAAACAGGTGAGGCTCTGGGTACACAACAGTAAGAGCCAGCAGCTACATGTTAGGAAATAAAAATTAGGAATCTGAATATCTTTCAAGGAAGTGGCCATTTATGCTTAAGAGACCGAGCCCATTTAGATTCCCCTAGAGAGTGCCCATGATTTGCCCAATTGATTGAACCGCGCATGTACACAGCCCAAGGAGCCCAATTAACGCGAAACAAAGTTGAGGGCCCAAGAGGCAATAAGATCATTTGGGCACCCACTCCATAGAAATTTGAGCAACATTTCAAAACTTGAACCAGCAAGCTGTAACTGTCAGAATCATCTCCTGAGTTGTTCCACAATTGCAGAATTTACTGGAAACAATTTGGCTAACACATCAAGAAGGCATTGACTGAAACAGGAAAAAAAATAAAAAATAAAAAATAAAAAATAAAAAATAAAAAATGCGCGAGCACGTGACCAAACACAATCAGAAACGGCTCCATCTAATTCTGCAGAGTCGGCAACTTTGACTGACTACACCCAACATGTTGCATGTGCGTTGTGTTGATGAAGAAAAGGTCCCTTCCCCTCTCTCTCAGTCTCCCATTCTCAATGTCATTACCCGTCAATGTTGCCGTCATTTCATTATATTATACGTGTCGTTTAATGACAAATGCACAAGATAGGATTTCTGATTATTATCATTTTTTTGGGATAGACACTTTATTTTAATATCATCGATATTCTGAAAAATAATAAAAACTCTCGTACAAAGTTACAAACTACCAATGGGGTTTCTGCGAAGATTTGTGAAGCCAATCGAAAGTCGTCCGGCAAAACATTAAAATTAAGAAACTCCAACAGAGAACCGCGCTAGCACACAAATGGATCAAAGAAAAGGTCGCAGATTGGTGCTATTTCCCTTACCATTACAGGGCCACATCAGTCCAATGCTACAACTAGCGAACATTCTTCATTCACAAGGCTTCACCATTACAATAGTACACACAAGCTTCAACTCTCCAAGCCCTTCAAACTACCCACACTTCACTTTCCATTTCATTCAAGAAAACTTATCTGAATCCGAAGCCTCAACAGATGACCTCGTTGCCTTTGTTTCACTACTTAACACCAAATGCTTAGTGCCCTTTCGCGATTGCTTGGCTAAGTTGTTAGCTGATGTCGAGGAGGAGCCTATTGCTTGCTTGATCTCAGATGCCATTCTTCCTTTCACCCAAGCTGTTGCTGACAGTGTTAAGCTTCCGAGGATTGTGTTGAGGACTGGGGGTGCTTCGTCTTTTGTAGTTTTCGCGGCATTTCCACTTCTTAAGGAAAGAGGCTACTTCCCAATTCGAGGTTTGCGATTTTTTATAGTCAATGTTCTTATATGAAGCCAGCATGTTGACGAAGTAACACTTTCTTGCTTGAGTTGTTTTATAGTCAATGTTCTTATATGAAGCCAGCATGTTGACGAAGTAACACTTTCTTGCTTGAGTTGTTTGATTTCAGATTCTAAACGACAGGAGCCGGTGGTGGAGCTTCCACCTCTCAAGATCAAAGATCTTCCAGTGATCAGCACGCGGGATCCTGAAACACTTTATGAGATAGTAAATGGCATGGTTAATGGAGCTAAGATCTCCTCGGGAATCATTTGGAACACATTTGAAGACCTTGAAGAATCAGCGCTTACCACACTTCGCCACCAATTTTCAATACCTATTTTCCCAATAGGCCCATTTCATAAATGCCTTCCAGCTCCCCCAAGTAGCTTGTTGGCACAAGATCAAAGCTGCATTGCTTGGCTAGACAAACAAGCACCCAAGTCAGTGATCTATGTGAGCTTTGGGAGTATTGCAGCAATAAGTGAAGCTGAATTTTTGGAGATTGCTTGGGGGTTAGCCAACAGCAAGCTGCCCTTTTTATGGGTGGTTCGACCTGGACTAATCCGTGGATCCGATTGCCTTGAACCATTGCCGAGTGGGTTCATGGAAATGGTAGATGGAAGGGGACATTTATTGAAATGGGCACCTCAACAAGAGGTGCTGGCTCACCCTGCTGTTGGAGCATTTTGGACTCACAATGGTTGGAATTCGACATTGGAGAGCATTTGTGAAGGCATTCCTATGATTTGTATGCCTTGTTTCACTGACCAAAAAGTGAACGCAAGATATGCAAGTGATGTTTGGAAAGTGGGGCTGCAATTGGAGAATGGCCTTAAAAGAGAAGAGATAGAGAGGACAATCAGAAGAGTAATGGTGGAGAAACAAGGAGAAGAGATTAGAAGCAGGATTTTTCGCTTAAAGGAGAAGGCTAATCATTGCGTGAAGCAGGGTGGTTCTTCATTTGAGTCCATAAACAGCTTGGTTACTCACATTTTATCATTAGAGTCATTTACTTTCAGCGCTCAGTAATCGACTCTTATTTGTAAGCCTTTGAGCTAACTTTATCAGAACAATTAATAAACATTTCAAGCATTTTTCACTACATCTATTATTTGTATATGCAGCTTGAATATGAATCCAAAGGTAGCATTTCTTGGTTACTTTTCTTTAAATTTCAAATTTCTTTTTTCCCTGGCGTTGGAATTTTACAAGAACAACATTTTCGTCACAGTTTAAAAAACATCGTTTATGTAGGTTATCATATAATAACTTATTCATCAATGCCCTCCCCCCCCCCCCCCCCCACCCAGGAAAAAAATAGGAGAATTTTTTATTTTTTTAAAAAAAACAGATAGACAAACTTGTTTATCGTGTGGGGTTCCTCGGTTAACTGTCTCTGTGGTGGCCATTACTAGGGTCAAGCAGTGGCCAATTGCCTCCTGTAATAATTCAAAGCGACACTGATATATAGCGACATACTGATGCAAATCGCTAAGGTCCCACGTCAGGATGTTAATTATCACTCAGAAATCGACTCGTTATACTCATTTACATGTTATGACATCAATGAAAAGCATCCTTCTCTACTTCCCAAAATATTATCTATTTCTACAATGGGGGGACATTTTGTCTAGTGGCCACAGTGAGAACTTCAGCTCATAAACAAACTCTATGCTTTTAGTTAGAGCATGATTATATTGGCTGTCTCATTCTTAATATCGTGTCATAAAATATAAGTTTCAACTCCAAGGAATAGTGAAGGATTCAAGGTGCATATAACAACAGTGATTGTGGCGCGAGCAGGAGGGCCTGTAAGAGCTTGCCTGATTGGTTTTCAACCAGTTTTATTTTGGTTTGGTGATCAAATGGTGAATGCAAGATATGCCAGATTTGTCACAGAGAGTGGGGTTGCATTCAGAGGGCCAGCTGGAAATAGGGGAGACTAAAAGAGCAATCAGAAAAGTAATAATGGAAACCGAGGGGCGGGAAATGAGAGAAAGGAATATGTACGTAAAACGGGGAAGTGGATCCTTCTCAAAAACCAGGAGGTTCTCCACTTCAATATCTAGAGAGATTGGTTGATTACACTCTGTCGTTCTAAATTTTTTCCAATATCCGGCATAAATTATTGATTGCCCAAACTTAATTAAAGATGATCATACAAGAAATAGAACTCAACTTGCCCCGATTTTGTCATGATAACTGCTGGATACATGTTTTAATTACCAAAATGCTTTAGCATATTTTGTTGACGAGCAGGTGACAACTATTTCAATTATTTGTTTGAAGCTATCTGGTCCATGCATACTCTACTTAGTTTCATGATCGGTAGCATAACTCATTGGTTAAAAGAATTTCCTTTGCCCCCGGCTCAAGGAAGTTTACAAGAATAACATTTTTCTTATAATTAAAAAAGCATCATGTACTGCATGTAGGTTATCACAGAGTAACTTATTTTTCTCTTAATTTTTTGAAAAACTTGTTTACTAATTGGGGTTCCTCAGTTAGTCAGTTTACTCTCTGCGGTGCTCGTTGAAGAGATCATTCAAGCAATACGTATTGCTCTGCATTCGCTTCAAGTGAGACACTGTTGCAAATAGCTAACGAACCCCTTGGCTCTAGGTGGGCACGTTATTTATATATTATCACTAAGAAAACGTCTCATCATTTTCGTTATAAGCTATGACATCATTGGCTGCATCACAACCATCAGATAATTCACCATCCTCTTTAAATTCTGAAAAAGAAAGTGACCGTCCGCTGACAAAAATTGGTTGTATTTGTTTCTAATTTTTCTTTTTTGTGGCCTCAGGAGATGTTCAATTTGTACACGAACTGCCCGTTTTATGCTAGCAGGATAGACTGGCTCTGGCTGTCTCCTTCAATTTAATACGTTGTCTATTATAGAACACGTTTATCTTTCTCACGTCGTACAAATGTAAAATTTCAACTTCAAAGAAAATATAATTTTTTAAAAGGAATTATTTGACCTCTTTAGCTGAAGGTGCATATAAACCTAACAACAAATAAGTTGTAACATTGAAAGGCAAGCAAGAAGCAGATTCAATGGAGAGGCAGAAAGAATCCAAGGTGCAGCAAAAGAAGGGGCGCCGAGTGATACTCTTTCCTCTGCCTTTGCAAGGCCACATAAACCCCATGCTTCAGCTTGCAAGCATTCTACATAGTGAAGGCTTTTCCATCACCATTATCCACACCAACTTCAACTCTCCAAACCCTTCTAGCTATCCTCACTTCAACTTCAATTCCATCTCGGAGAACTTGTGGGAAAGCGAAGTCTCCACCGAGGATCTCATATCTCTTCTTACAGTCCTTAATGACAAGTGTGTTGTGCCATTTCAGGATTGCTTGGCTAAGTTGCTTTCAAGTGGCGATCAGGAGGAACCTGTCGCCTGCTTAATCACAGACGCTCTCTGGCACTTCGCACAAACTGTTGCTGATGCCCTAAAGCTTCCGAGGATCGTGTTGAGAACTAGTAGTATCTCTTCTTTTCTCGCTTTTTCTGCCTTCCAAATTCTACTGGATAAGGGTTACCTTCCCAGACAAGGTTTGCACGTCCCTCACTCCATTGTTTAGAAATCAAACAAGCATTAACAGTCTTTTGTTTCTACTAATATAACAAGTGCACACTGATTTTCTTCTTTTACTTTTTTATTTCATTAATGGTTTTGAGTTTCTTTTCCTCAGGTTCCCAGTTAGAAAAACCAGTGACAGAGTTACCACCTCTGAGAGTGAAAGATATTCCGATTATTATAACACATGACGCAAGGAATTTTCATCAACTGATATTGACGGTGGTTAGTCAGGCAAAGGCTTGTTCTGGATTGATATGGAACTCTTTTCAAGAGCTTGAACAAACCGAACTCACTAGATTACAAGAGGACTTTCCCATCCCATTGTTCCCAATAGGCCCGTTTCACAAGCACTGTCTAGCTTCTTCAAGCAGCTTGCTCTCTCAAGACCAAAGTTGCATTTCCTGGTTAGACAAACAAGCAGCAAAATCTGTAATGTATGTAAGTTTTGGAAGTATTGTTGTTGTAAATGTGACTGAATTTTTGGAGATAGCCTGGGGGCTGGCGAATAGCAGGGTGCCCTTTCTCTGGGTGGTTCGACCAGGATCAGTCCGCGGAGTAGAATGGCTTGAACCGTTGCCAAAAGGGTTCCTGGAAATGCTGGATGGAAGAGGGCATATAGTGAAATGGGCTCCACAACAAGAGGTTTTAGCTCATCCTGCTGTCGGAGGGTTTTGGACACACAATGGTTGGAACTCAACATTGGAGAGCATATGTGAAGGTGTCCCCATGATTTGCCAACCCGGCTTTGGTGATCAAATGGTGAATGCAAGATATGTTAGTCACGTTTGGAGGGTTGGATTGCATTTAGAAAGGAAGTTTGAGAGAAGGGAGATTGAAAGAGCAGTCAGAAGAGTAACTGTCGAAGCCGAGGGCCGGGAAATGAGCGAGAGGATTATGTACTTGAAGGAGAAAGCGGATCTGTCCATTTTAGAAGGTGGTTCTTCATATCAATCTCTAGAGAGACTGGTTGCTCACATTCTTTCGTTCTAGTTTTTTTTCCATCCTATAGTGTGTTATTATCGGTGGTCCAAACTTACTTAAATTTGATCGCACAAGAAATAAAGCTCAATTTTCTGGCTTCAAGTCGATCCCAATGTTTTGTCGGAAGCCTGCATAATTGTCCAATTTTCTGTTGTCAATTCAACTGAAGCACTGATGCAAATTGTTTACACAATCAATTTGACGACACCTATTTCAACTCCGTCTTTAAATTCCAGGCGAATCATGTCATAAACTTGTGATTTTCTTTTATATTCACTTGTTGAATTCTATAATTTTGATATAATAAAAATTCAATTAATAAACATAATCCATCTTAGACTCCAATATAAATAAACAATGATTGTGTGTGTACTCCTTTTTTCATGAAGGAAAAAGCCTAGCACTTGGGAATGATTTTTTTGTGTGTGTGTGTACACTCCTTTTCACAATCTATGCATTTTCTAATAATCAGTTGGAGAATCCATTAATCTAGCTGGTTGAGAATTACAAATGAATTATCGTTTTTGTGTTTGACTATCAATTGAGAATTACAAATGATTTTGTGTATATAAACTTACCATAGGACCTATTTTACTGATAAGATTTACCATCATTTTAACTGCTTTAGTTGGTTGATCAATTACTTAAAAATAACCATTCCACTTAAAATGGAATATAATTTCTTTTCAAGAAATTAATTGTGATTTCTAAATATTTTTTTATATCTTATTCTATAAATTATTATAACATTTAATCTAATTAAAGTATTCTCTCAGGTAAATAAATATATAACTATGCACTAAAACATCACACTTCACTTTTTAAAAAACGTAGAATAAGATTAATGATATGTTCATTTCTTGGAATAAGAAATTGATAGTGTTTATTCACTAACGACATAAAAATAATAGGAATCAATTTTTAGTGTGCCCAAAAATTTTGGAATGAAAAAATGTAATTCGATTTCTATAGACAGTGAAAATGAAAATGGGAAATAAGAAATGAATTAAATTTTTTATTCTTAAACAAAATTAAAATTTTCTTTTCTTATTTACTACAATTAATAATAACAACAACAACAACCATTGTAATAGTTATTATAATAATTATTTTATTATAACCATTTTATTATAACTATGGTCATTATTATTACAAATATAATTATTGTAATAATAATTATCATTATTTTATTATATAATATACTAATAATAATAATGGTAATAATATTTATGATAAAAGTATTTACCCTTTATTTATAGTGAATAAATATATAATTATAGGGAACAATATTTTAATAACTTTTAATCATTCATTCTAATTAAAAGATAAAGTAAATATGTTAATGATAATATAACTCATTCTAATTTTAATTTTTTTATTTTAAGTAAATAATTTATTTCACTTCTTATTTCTCATTTTGATTTCAGAGAAATAAATGCACATTTCAAATAATCCACTGACAATCCCGAAGGTTGAAGGGTAGCTGTGAGGAAAGTTTATAAATAACAGCTGCTAAATATAATTTATTGTGTTGTCAAGGCGGCAACTGTTGACCGCATGGTTATTTGCAGAATCTTTAACGCATTATTTATTGCATTAGCTTAATTTTAACGGGTTAGAGTTTGTTTACGAGTTAACTGTGATATTTTACCATTTCTAGTTGTTTTGCCGATGATTAGTTTTATTTATAAGGCCTGAGGACATTCCCGTCCAGCATGGTGTGGAGTGAGTCGACTCAGTGATTTAAACAGTTCTCCCCCATGAGATGAAAGATAATCCGAGTGTTTTTTATTAACACAGCAGACGTGATTTTAAATTTGTCATCTGTATTTTGCCTTTCTATATAGGGATAAAATTGTAATTATAAGTTAGTAACTTGGTTTTGGACAAGGACTCTTTGCCACCACTCAATATTAAGCCTGATGCAGGGGCCAGCAAGTCAGTTAGTTAACAAGGCAATCCAAACCTCAATAACTCAAACAGAGCGTTCATTTTGATAGATGGAGCAGGTGCCACAGCCAGGTCCAAAATGTCCCCCTCATGTTCTGATATGGCCTCTCCCAGCACTAGGCCACATCAACTCCATGCTGAAGCTGGCCGAGCTGCTCAGCCATGCTGGTATCAAAATTACCTTTCTCAATTCCGAGCATTACCACGAGCGCCTCGTCCGTCACAGCAGTGATGGTTTTTCACGCTACATGAATCTTCCAGGATTTCAATTCAAGATCATAACAGATGGCCTTCCAAAGGACCATCCGCAAACGCCAGATAATTTCCGCGATTTTTTGAATTCATTGACTTCAGCAACTCGCCCCCTTTTGAAAGATATGCTCACTGATCCCAACTCGCCGGTGCACTGTATAATCTCAGATGGGTTTATGAGCTTTGCTATCGATGTTGCCAAACGAGTTGGAATTCCTATTATCTATTTTCGTACCGTCAGCGCTTGTGCCTTTTGGGCTTGGTTTTGCGTCCCTGAAATCATCGATGCCGGCGAGCTCCCTATCAAAGGTATTCTGTCTCTGTTTTGCGTTACAATTAATTTGCAATAAATTCTCGTCTGTCGATGACTTTTTTGCGTCCGTTGTGGACTTTTGTTTTAGTCGTAAACAGTGCACACAATAATTCAATTAAAAATAATGTATACACTGTACACATTGGACATGCGCACGCCTAAGCTGAAAAAATGGGAGAAAGTACTTGAAAAGAGAGTAAAAACAAAAAAGTAACAGCTTTCCTTTTTATTATTTTCAATCTGATTTCTCACTTGGGATTTTACATCACAAAAACAACCCTACATTCTCCGTTTCCGCGCCGTAATAATCCTCCTCTGTAGTGTCTAAACTCAATCTGACTTATGTAACCAAAAAATAATGCCACATTTCCCTAATAAAACTCCACATTTATCAGTAGTTAAATTAATTATATTCTCAGTTTTACTTGCTTTCTTGATAAAAATTACATTTGGATCCTACTCATTTTCCAATTCTTCTTATTTATTTCTGATATCCAATTCCTTCGATTCAATTTTCATGTGAAGGAAATGAAGACATGGATCGCCTAATAAAACATGTGCCTGGCATGGAAACGTTTCTCCGGTGCCGCGACCTTCCAAGCTTCTGCCGAGCCGAGGACCCGATGGACGTGAACCTCCAATTCACTGTGAGCGAGACCCGATCATCTGTTCGAGCAGATGGACTCATACTGAACACATTTGAAGACCTGGAAGGACCCGTGCTGTCTCAAATCCGCGCTCATTGCCCAAAAATTTACACCATTGGACCTCTTAATGCGCACCTCAAAGCAAGAATCCCCGAAAACACACCTTCCTCAAACAGTTTATGGGAAGTGGATAGAAGTTGCATAGTTTGGCTTGACAATCAACCTTCCCAATCTGTAATTTTCGTAAGCTTCGGCAGCCTTGCGGTGTTGCAGAGAGATCAACTAATTGAGTTTTGGTATGGTCTTGTCAATAGCCAAAAAAGATTCCTGTGGGTCATCAGGCCTGACTTGATTTCTGGGAAAGATGGCGAGAATCAGATTCCGGAGGAGATTGACAAGGCAACTAAGGAGAGAGGATACATTGCAGGCTGGGTTCCGCAGGAAGAAGTTTTAGGCCACGAGGCTGTTGGTGGATTTTTGACTCACTGTGGCTGGAACTCAACTTTGGAGAGTATTGTGGCCGGAATGCCTATGATTTGCTGGCCCTCATTTGTTGATCAGCAGATCAATAGTAGGTTTGTGGATGAAGTGTGGAAGCTGGGGTTAGATATGAAGGATTTGTGTGATAGAAAGATTGTTGAGAAGATGGTGAATGAACTGTTAGTGGAGAGGCGGGAGGAATTTATGAAATCCGCTGATCGGATGGCTAATTTGGCCATCAAAAGTGTCAATGAAGGTGGATCCTCGTATTGCAACTTGAACCATCTGATAAATGATATAAAGATGATGCGCTCAAAAACGGACAATAGCTAAAAGATTGGTAATGTATGATTATAATAAATAATTGTATTGAATTTGTGCTCGGTACAGGAGCTTGTTGGACTGTTCTTAGTTGAAGAAATCCGTGTTCGTTGAAATGCCTCACCGACAACAGTGGACAAAAAACTCCAGCGCCTTAATGATTCAGCGTTGGTGGCTTTTGGGTGGTTTATGATGGCGAATAGAGAACAATTGATGATAAAAGCCGTGCCGTATAGGTCACCAAGAGAAAAAGTATTTTTTGGATCCCCAACAGAAATTCCAGCTACCGTATAAAATATTATTTAATTTCTTATATTTTATATTATTTATAATTTATGTATAAATATTATAAAATTTTGTTTAACCTCTTATACTTTATTTTATTTCATTGAAATTTTAAAAAAATTAATTTACCTTCTATAATTTTAAAATTTTAAATTATCCCTTATTTAATTAAAAATTATAATAATTATTAAATATATTATAATTATATTTATAATAAAATAATTATTATAATTATATTATAATTAATTAATATATTAATAATAATGATTAATAATTTTTTAATAATAATAATAATAATTCAAAAATTAATTATTATTAATAAATTATAAATAATATAGAGTGATTTATAATTTTATAATACGTTCACTAAATATAAATTGAAATTAGTTATAAATATAATAAGTTATAATCGAAATAAGTAAAATTAAAATAAGAAATTAAAATTAGAATAATTTATTTACTTAAACTATAGGAATCATAATTAAAATAAGTTTTTTATTATTTATTTATTCATTTCTTCTTAGAATTAAAATCAAAATAAGTTAAATTATAATAAATTACTATAAAATTTTTAATTAATTTTAATTTTATTTTATATTTAAATATAATTATTATTAAAAACTAATTATAACAATTCAACTAAAAAATTATTATTAATTATTTTTAAGAAATTAATTCATTAATTATAATACTTTTTATCCTTGATACTATTAATAATAATAATTAATTTAAAAATTATAATTATATTTATAACTATAGTAAAATATTATTATAATTATAATATATTTAATAATAGTTTTATTTTTTAATTAAATAGACAGTATTTTAGAAATTTAAGATTATAGGGGTGAATTGATTTTCTAAAGATTTTAATAAAATAAAATAGAATATAAAAAATAAATAATTATAATATTCATATATAAATGATAAATAATATAAAATATAAAGAGCGAAATGATATTTTGCAAGGCATGAGTAAGTTATCAAATATCAAGTGTAACTTAGGCAAGCAATCACTTGCCTTCCAAAATAAGTGCGAGAACAAAAAAAAAAAAAAAAAACTTACGGCTGGTTATTTTGTCAGTTCTGTGTTGCCCAAAAGATTCTTTTACCGGAAGTTTGTGAATCATGACAAAGGATACTACTACAAAATGTTCCACACCAGAATTAGATAACTATAGTTCAAAATAACAAGAATGGAAGAAAAGCCTAAATCTCCTCATATCCTGATCTTTCCTCTTCCATGCCAAAGCCATGTAAATTCCATGCTCAAGCTTGCTGAGATTTTCGGCCTAGTTGGCCTCAAAGTGACTTTCCTAAACTCCAAGCACAACCACGAACTCCTTATCCGGTACACGGATATCCATGACCATTTTCTGCAGTATTCTGAATTCCAATTTAAGACCATCTCAGATGGTCTTCCAGTGGATCACCCACGAGCAGGTGACCGATTCATGGAGATATTCGATTCTTTGAGTTTAAATACCAGGCCACTTCTCAAACAGATGCTGATTGACACTAGCCCACCAGTCAGCTGCATCATCGGAGATGCATGTATGGAATTTGTTTTAGACGTTGCAACTGAACTTGAAATCCCTGTAATCCATTTTCGTGCTATCAGTGCTTGTAGCTTCTGGGCATATTTCTGTATCCCTGAAATGATCCAAGTAGGCGAGCTTCCTATGAAAGGTATACATTAAACCTTTTTTTTTTTCCTCTCTCTCTCTCTCTCTCTCTCTCTAAATTTTTACATAAGAACAAGACTAAGTGGGTTATTATCTAAAATTGAAGTCTGCGATGAAGACATGGATCGTATGATAACAAAAGTTCCAGGAATGGAAACTTTTCTGAGATTCCGAGATCTCCCAAGCTTTTGCCGAGTGAGTGACATAACAGACCGAGATTTGCAATCCATTAAGAACGCGACCCAACAGTCCTCTCGAGCGCATGCTTTGATACTCAACACGTTTGAAGACCTAGATGAACCAATTCTGTCGCATATACGCACCAAATGCCCCAAACTCTACACAGTAGGACCTCTTCACTTGCAGCTCAAGACAAGACTCGCCTCAAACATGATCTCATCGTCATCTCAAAATTCTGCAAACAGTCTTTGGGAAGTGGACAGAAGTTGCATTGAATGGCTTGATAAACAGCCCGAGCGGTCTGTGCTGTACGTAAGCTTTGGTAGCCTTGCACTGTTGAAAAGAGAACAGCTGATCGAGTTTTGGCACGGTCTTGTGGACAGTAAACAGAGGTTCTTGTGGGTCATTAGGCCAGATTCTGTGATTGGCGAGGGTGACGCCCCGGCGGAGCTTGTGGACGGAACGAAGGATAGAGGTCTTTTGGTCAGTTGGGTTCCACAAGAAGAAGTGCTGGCTCACCAGGCGGTGGCTGGATTCTTGACCCACAGCGGCTGGAACTCAACCTTGGAGAGCATGGTAGCTGGGGTGCCGATGATTTGCTGGCCTTATTTTGCTGATCAACAAATCAATAGTAGGTTTGTGAGTGAAGTGTGGAAGCTTGGGTTGGATATGAAGGATGTGTGCGATAGAAATGTCGTTGAGAAAATGGTGAATGATCTGATGGTGGAGAGGAAGGAGGAGTTTATGAGAGCAGCTGATCGGATGGCTACATTGGCTATATCCAGTGTTCATGAAGGTGGACCATCTTATTGTAACTTGGACCGTCTGATTGATGATATTAAGATGATGAGCTTCCAAGCATGAAAGCATACGGCCAAGGTTAGCGCAAGATGTTGGTGCCAGATAAAATTAATTCTAAAGTTTAGTGATTCTTACCAATAAAAATTATTGTTATATGTACACCACAAATTTGTCTTGATGACTGTTAGTCTGCTACTGCTGGATTATCTATCGGGAATGATTGCTCTTGGCATTCTTGTTAAAAGTCATTATTTCTATCTGTATGGTCTCTTCTTTTGAATCCATAAATAGCTCATACAAACATCATAGGGTGGCTAGGAGAAGCTCAGAATAAAATAGCTCTGCAGTAGCTTACATAAACAACATAAAACAGACTAACAGAGGATAATTCAAAGACAACAGAAGAAAATAAAATAAAATAAAGTACTAATCCTTTGGCGCGATTTAATTTATTTCATTTGCAAACACTTCCAAACTTGAAATTACTCGAAGACAAGCATGTAGTGACATCTTGCACCAAGTTTTCAGCAATTTTGTGGCTGTAAACTCATCATTTTTATATCATTTACCAGACGGTCCAAATTGCAATACGAGGATCCGCCTTCATTAACACTTTTTTTAGCCAAATTAGCCATCCGATCAGCTGATTCCATGAACTCTTCCTTCCTCTCCACCATTAGAACATTCACCGTCTTCTCAACAATATTTCTATCACACAAATCCTTTATATCTAACCCCAGCTTCCACACTTCATCAACAAACCTACTATTGACCTGCTGATCAGCAAAAGATGGCCAACAAATCATTGGCATTCCAGCCACCATACTCTCCAGAGTCGAGTTCCAGCCACAGTGAGTCAAAAATCCACCAACCGCGTTGTGGGCTAAAACTTCTTCCTGTGGAACCCATCCCGCAATGTATCCTCTTTCCTTGGTTGCCTCCACAAGCTCCTCAGGAATTTGATTCTCACCATCTTTTCCTGAAATCAAGTCAGGCCTGATGACCCATAAGAAACTTGTTTTGCTATTGACAAGGCCATAATAAAACTCTATTAGTTGATCTCTTGACATTACTGCAATGCTACCAAAGCTGACATAGATAACAGATTGCTTGGGTTGCTTGTCAAGCCATGCAATGCAGCTTCTGTCAACTTTCCATAAACTGCTTAAGGAATATGTTTTTTTGGGGATCCTTACTTTGAGATGTGCGTTAAGAGGTCCAATGCTGTAGATATTCGGGCATGAGTGGTTGCGGATTTGGGACAAGATGGGTCCTTCCAGATCTTCAAACGTGTTCAATATGAGACCGTCTGCACGAGCAGATAATCGGGTCTCCCGTGCAAAGAATAGGAGTTGCGGATCCATTGGGTCATTAACTCGACAGAAGCTGGGAAGATCACGGCACCTGAGAAAACCTTCCATTCCAGGTACACTGGTCATCAGGCGATCCATGTCTTCAGTTCCTTCAAATAAAAATTGAATAAACAGAATTGGAACTTAGAAAGAAAAAGAAAAGTAAAATAAGAGAAGATCTTTTGTACATCAAAACGACATAATCAACAAATGATAATGTGGCGAGTGCAGGTTTTACATAATGTAACCACAAACTTGTGGGATAGTTTTGTTAAGTTAAAATAGGGTGTTTGATGGAAACATTAAACTGATTGATTAAGAGCCTCAATGAGTCAGTCTTGGCAGGAAAGCTGCAACTTGAATTTGTGCTCATTCATCAAAGATCGGTGGTTCAAGTGAAAGCTTCCATAAATATGTTCTGTTCGATTTATGGCATAAAGAATTCAATGGTGATCAAATTATGGAAGAAGACAATAGTAAAAATAACCGCCTATCCTTCTTATCGTCTTATTAGACAGAAAATCTCAGCCACTGATCATGGAATTGTAATAGCTATAATAGCACTTCATTCTCAGTGTATAAATAGGAGCTGTAACATCAGTGAATTATGCTGGAATACCAGAGAGCATTCATTAATAATTTAACTTTGAACATAAACACAAACATGGTAACATATTTTGAGTAGTTGTATGTACAGATTTTCTCAAACATCACAGATATGTCTCTCAATGAATTTAGAGGAAAAAAGAAAACTAGAAATTTGGTGAAATTAACTATTGAGAACTTTTAATGTTAATATGCTGAGTTTTAGTGCAAACGCTGATGGAACGACTACATTGGCTAATAAGTGGAATTGTATGTCAAGTTAATAAGTCAAATGAATTAGAACTCTTGGGGCTGTTACAAGACTGAAATTAGGTCTGTAACTAAGTAATTAAGTGGGGAAAATCCAAAGCGAAAAAAAAAAAAAAGGATTACAAAAAACCAAAAAATTACTACCGTGCTTTCCTCTGTTTTTAAGCTAACTCAGAGCATGCAAGAAAGGTAGGTAATGGGCTTATGTATTTATACAAGTACCTTTGATAGGAAGCTCGCCAGCATCGATGATATCAGGGATGCAATGGAACGACCAAAATGCACAAGCACTAATGGTGCGAAAATAAATAATGGAAATTCCAACTTCTCGGGCAACGTCAATCAGAGGGCTCATATACCCATCTGTGATAATACAGTTCACCGGCGAATTAGAATCGGTAACCATCTCTTTCAAAAAGGGTGAAGCGGCGAAGTTCAATGAATCAACAAGCTCAGGGAATTTATCTGGAGTTCGAGGATGATCCCTGGGAAGTCCATCTGTTATGGTCTTGAATTGAAATCCCGGAATTTGCATGTATCGTGAAAAGGCATCACTGCTGTGACGGATGACGCGGTCGTAATAATGTTCAGTATTGAGAAACGTAATCTTGATGCCCGCGTGGCCGAGCAGCTCTGCAAGCTGCAGCATGGAGTTGACATGGCCTACGGCTGGAAGCGGGAATACCACAACATGAGCATGATCCTGCTTCTCCATCTCTGACTCAGACTTTGACTGCTTTAGGGGATCTCTGTTTTATTTTTTGTTTATTGGGTACTGGATAGTGTGTCATCTTGATAGGACCGGCACCAAGCCTTTTGGGGTTGTCACGTTGCCTTTTCTTCAAAATTGTCGGCTCTCTGAGTCTTGAGTTGTCACGGCTTCGGCTTCTAGAGATATTTTTGCGGGGTTCATTGCACGAGAGAAACATACTTATTGGTTTAACCTTGCCAAACTTTATAACGTTCAACTGCGAAAATATTAAATAGTCCGGACAGGCCGGGGCCATTTCCTTTACCAAGCCCCAATAATTGAGGTGGTGGGCTAGTGGGCGGTGGCTATGAACAATCTGGACGCTTATCATCTCAGAAACTGACACATTTCGTGTCTAGAAATTTGAGAAGTGACGCGGCCAAAATATTTATAATGCAAGGTGTTGTTTGTTAGTTATAATGTTCATCACAAGGCCTTTTTTTTTTCAAATTAAATTTGGATTTCACGTTCATCCCATTTTCTGCTGAGGAATACAAGGACATGATTCACTGTTCTTAAATAAAAATTTCCAAGTAATTTTGTTTTAATCTCACAAATGAATGCGCTGCACTAGAATTGGATGAAAGGGGATTAATTGAACCTGTTGTGGTCTTTTTTTTTTTAAAAAAAAAAAGTTCTAAACATATAATCTATTATTAAATATTGATGAGTCTTAAACTTTTGACATGTACACTATCAATGAGCAAGTGTTTCACAAGAGGTGATGGGTGATATAATGCCCTTATGCAGTCTTCATTCCCAATTCCATAGCTTCATCCAACAGCTTTGTCTCTTTCCTCAAGTGTCTTGAAACAATCACATTTGTCCCCATTTTTACTTCCTTTTTTTTTTTTAATTATGCATTTATTTTATCAATCTCCCGAGCATCTAACTGGATGCGGGAGCTGTCTTGATCAGTTTCGAAATCAATACATAAAGATTGTAACACTATTTTCTGCAAATGATTTACGGCAAAATCATTCTAAACCCAGCATCCTGCACCTGTTTCAAGTGCTCTTTTTTTTTTCTTTTTTCTTTTTTTCTCGTGAAAAGCGACGGTGCTGATGTTGATATTCATAAATATGAATAATTTTAGAAGTAGTTAAATTTAATTGGAAAGTTAGAAATGATGAGTTAAAATTGAGGGCAGCAAACACCATTAACTACAATTAAAAGGCTTAGAAGGGCTGGACAAAAATTGAACGTCAGAATGGACTTTGGGTTTGGAAAACCTAAACGCCATAAACTTTCTGGGTCTGAGTTGAGTCAGCCCATCACCTGTCTTAAAAACTTCGTAGAAATTATAAATGTAAATTTGAGACCTTCAAAAGGCTAAGTTACACATTAATTACTATTAGTATCATTAAAAAAAAAAAAAAAAAAAAAGAGAAACCGAAACCTAAACAAATTTTGTAGACAACTTAATCATAGCTCAAAAGAAGTGACACGACATATGCAGCAAAGTTAAATTTTCTATTTAAAATTTATCTTTGAGTACATAAAATAACACAACCGGTTGAGGTAATCAAACCTCGATCATCTTATAATTACATTAAATCATCATAAAATCAAACTATTTATATATGCTTGAGCAAAAAGCTCAGACTCTTAGACAGAGAAGGTTGACGCAGAAATTTTGTAACATATTCGAGTCACTATAATTTTTATATATTATATATAAAAATATTCAATCAAAAAGACCAAAAACTTTCTGAAAAATTTAAAAAACAACAACAATAATAATAATAATTCTTAAAAAGAACCCGGCGGAGGAGGGAGTCCCAAGAACGGCCTTCCAGAAAGAGAGGGATGAGCGGTAGATTCATATTTGAGTTTATTGTGAAGCATTAGAAATCCATCCTTGTATATTCCGAAGCCGAAAAGACATCCAAAAAGAATTACCAGGGAGAACAAACACATGCAGCAAGAACAGACGGGGCTAATACAACACATCTCCGCAAAGTTTGAAATTGATTAGATTAATTAACGGGATTTTGATATCAACTAAATTAAATTAGGGTTAAAAAAGAAGGTTTTAACCCTTTCTTTATTTTTCCCTTCGAATGTTACGGAGGTTCCTTTTTTGAAAGAATAGCTGTGATGGGCTGTAAAAAAAAAAAAGCAATGGTAAATGCAGAACTTGGAATGTACAGCTCAACGCTTTCCATTTCCTGTTTGACTGTTTGTATTATAAGGAATTTAATTAACTACATTTCATCAGTTTTTCCCTTTTTAGAAAAAGAGCTCAAGATAGTAAAATTTGATTAGAGATTGGAAAGGCGTTAAGATTTTGTATATTTAGACATGAATGAAAGGAGAGTATTAGTGCCATTTTTGACAAAATTATATTTCAGTGGTTAAGTTTTTTTTTTTTTTTAATTGGCGCACATATGTATGGTAATACTCCATTATTATTAACAATTAATTAGTTGAAAATTAATTGTTAATAATATTTTTTTCAATAGATAATAACTATAATTAAAATATAAATAATAATTATGATAATAATTCATTAAATATTTTTTTAGTAATTTATTATAAAACAACTCGTTTTGATTTCGATTCTTCCAATTCAAATAAATAATTTAGTAAATACACCACAATAGTCTTGAAAAATAATTTATTAATTTATAAAGACAATATCTCATTTATAATATGAATTTTATGAACTACAAATGTAGTATACTTAGAGAATTTAGTGATTTTATCAAGTTTTATCACACAATTTTGATTCGACCTTGACTAAATAAATCAATCATTGGATAATTTTTTGGCTCATTACAATAACATGGTAACTCATTAGATGAAATTTTTTTGAAGGCAGTATATTAAGCTTTTTTTTTTTTTCTTGTTTCTCTTAACATAGCACATGGAATACAACAATAACTTCTCATTTGAAAAGTATAAGGAAAGCTAAAATGACAAATGAAATGCGTAAAATATTATGACATAATATAACAATAAAAAAAAATCATAAACACATCGTATATATTTAATTTTAAATTAATCAATTATTAATTGAGTCCTATAAAAAAAATAACCCTTTAAAGAATTTATTATCTAATAAATTCCTCTAATTATTAATTAACCATATCATCCTCAAAGATGAGCTCAGCCCCTAAATTAGAAGCGAAATTCCTAAGTTCCCTGCAACGCGACTTCACCAGAGTCATAAACAAAAGAAACCTCCACTAATACTCGAAGTTTGACTTGACCCCCAAGATTTGCGTTGAGCTCAGCCCCTAAATTAGACGCAATATTCCGGGGAAAACAAAAAACAAAAAAAGAGAGATAAACCAGTTTGGCCTGTTCATTCAATATAAGAGACAACGAATCATATTTGTTAGTGATTATTCTGTCATGCTCAATTTGATTTGATGATGGACACGTATCGACTCTTAGCTCATCATTTCCAAATCATCCATGCATAGACATAGTTGCTTGATCCCCTCTAATAAGATAACAATATTACAAAATAAAGTACCACATTACACATATATCCAAAATTTCTAATCTAATCGATCGTCGTCCAAAATGGTACTCATCATAATTTACTTCTGTAACTGTAAATGATCAACCTTCGCGGGTGTTTAGAAATTGCAAGTATAAACAGATTACGGAAGGTTGGGCAATCATCACAAACAATCCATTAGTTTGCTTCTTTTTTAATTAAGTAAAACTAAAACAGGACACCATCGGAATTTAAGAGACGAAACACCATTATATAGTATAAAAACATAATAGATTCCATTTTCTTAAGAGGAGATAGCTAGATTAGCTAGCTCCTGGTTCGTTCATGGGGCAGGCAGCATATATTTATTTATTTGACCAACAAATTGCTCTGGGGCTCTGGATCTCAGCATTCAGGCCTCAGCTGGAAACGGGTGATATTTCACTAGATGATTTTTCGGATGATTCTAATCCATATGCAGTTGGATTCTCAATTTGATAATTTTGGCCCGGATTAACAGACAGTACGCCTTGCAATCCTGTGCGCACGTCAATATCATTAGTGTGTTGAACTCTGATGATGGATGTATGTATGTATATATGTATGTATGTAGAACTTTGGATCATGTATTCATATATGTTAAATGTACACATACTTGCTAGTTTTTCTGCCTCCTTTACGGTTAGTCTAGCTGCAAACCCCGTGACCACGTTGTCGTAAACGTAAACAAGAGATTCTGCAGGCGTGCTAAAATTAGGGGAAAAAAGGAATTGGTCAGAATCAGAAGAAAGTTCACTCAAGAACAAAAAATAAAATAAAATTGATGTTATATTTACAACAACTAATGAGATCTCTCATCTATTAAACTATCACCTGCCCTCGACGACCTTGCCAAGAAATTGAAGAGCAACGTCCTTCGTAGACTCCAGAGAGGGGTCCAGTAACACTATATATACCTGCAAGTACAGTCGAAACAAGACGATTGAGTGATATCACATTACGGCATATAATCAATCCATAAACGGATTCAATACGACCGACTTATAATGACTATGAATATTTCAACGTTCCATTCATTCTTGCCTTCCTCGAGTCGTCGTCATTAGCATAGCAATGGAAAATGCCCATAAATGTTAAGGTGATGGCTAATGTTGGCAAAAATTTGGCCATTATTTACCCGCAGAATCAATATTTTCTCACGTACCGCCTCCACTGTTTGCTGCACAAGTGCAGGTTAACAAATATGTAACACAAATATTTAAAGTTACGCATTCACGTTACAATTAATAAGGGTAACTTAAGAGTCTATTCAGTAACTTGTCGGTTTCTTTTCAGTTTTTTATTCGATCCCCTTGAATCATCTCACTGTCGAGTCTATAAACTTCTAATACCATAAAAATAATTTATGTTCGTTAGCTTCCCCTCACATTTAAAACTTTGGCGCATACAGTTAACTTCAGCGGTTTTAGACGGTGGCAAGGAAAGCAGGAACTTAATTTATGGCACGTCTGCTATCCATCTCCTTGTCCTCTGTTTAAAATTCAATGTCTGCTCTGTTTCCTCTGTACTGCCTCTCTGCTTTGCTCAACATCACAATCACACGTACGTATACCACACGTCATTAACTCGTGCAGTCAAGTCACATTAGACAGAAATAAAGAAAGCCAGCAATTACATTATTTCTCAAAGCTTAATATCCAACAAACATTTTATGACGTCTCGTATAATACACATGATATTACATCACAAAAGTACAACCAGAAACAAAAAACACAAGACAACACAATACAACACTACAACATTATTTACCGCTACTGCCACTACTACTATTATTGTTATTCAGACAGAAGAGAAAAGTGATCAAAAGGCCAAAAAGACCTCCTCGATTAGTTAAAGCCATATGCATGGATGCATATGTAGATGATATATCATTTTGTATAATAGCTTGCTCCTCGGCCTCGAGCTCAACCTCAGCCAGAAATGTCGATAGCCTTAACCTCAGGCTTCTTGACATCCTCTTTAGGGACAGTGACAGTAAGCACACCATTCTCCATGCTAGCCCTGATCTGATCCATATTGGCATTCTCAGGCAACCTGAACCTCCTCATGAACTTGCCACTGCTCCTCTCAACACGGTGCCACTTGTCGTTCTTCTCCTCCTGCTCTCTGCTCCTCTCTCCGCTTATCTGCAAAACCCGGCCATCTTCAACCTCCACCTTCACTTCTTCCTTCTTCAATCCTGGAAGATCAGCCTTAAACACATGAGCTTCTGGGGTCTCTTTCCAGTCAATTCTTGTGTTGGCTACGGCTGATGTTTCCCTTGCTGAAGACGGAATATTGGCGACTGCCGACGAGAACCCTTCAAAGGGATCCCATATGTCCAGTGAAAATGGATCGAACACGTTGCTCCTCTGGCCACCACCAAAAAGACTCAGAGCCATGTCGCTCTGTGTGTGTGTGTGTGTGTGTGTAGCTTAAGCTGCTGCTTCTGCTCCTGTTTCTCTCTGTGTCCTTCTATATAATAAATTTTTATAGTACTTGTCTTGTGATGCGAATGAACCAGGGGGCCTTGCTATTTTTATACCTATAGGAAGCAGGAGAGGACGCTTCAGATAAAATGAGAAGGGAGCTCTCTATACCCTTCTGCCAAAATCATGATGTGGCAAAAACCTCACTTACATGTCACGGCGAGAGCAGGCGGCAGTGACTTTCATGCAAAATATTCTCACACGTGGCCTTCCTCAAGCCCAGATTCTTAATTGGACAATAGCAATATACAAAACCGGCCCATTTGTGGATGCTGGTCCACATATCTGGGTCGGTGCACCAATTTACACTCCAAATTCAATTTTTAGCCATTAAAGAAAGTAAGAAGAATGGCGAGTGTGCGTGCACCAAATACTCTTTCATTTTTTCCCTTAATTTTATGTGAAATCTGTAAATTTCCTTCCATCCACCATTGCCATCGCATTCGTTGCTTAACCAGTAGATATGGTGTGACCACATGAATTTAATTATGCATGGCTGCCACTACAGTATTTCAAATCACAATTGCCATCTTATACAGGCAGTTAGCCAGATTTGGGCAACAATTTGATAATTTAGAAAGTTTAAGGAATAGTAGTACATGTTTCAAATTATTTATTGCTAACAAGTATCATAAATGATGTAGTGCTTATTGATTGGCTAATGAGGATAATATAATTAATTCACTTAGATTTTATAAAAAGAAAAATACTAAACTAATCAATTAATTAATGACATATCATTTGGAATGAAATTTGAGATAAAAATTTTAGGATATTTTTTATTACTCTACATTTAAGTGATATGATAACAAGAATAAAATAAATTGTATTTTGACAAAGTAACATCAAAATTAAAATAAGAGGAGGAAGCAATAATATTGATTATCAAAACTCAAAACTTAGCTTTGATTAATTACTTTTTTTTTTTTTATGTGACAAAACTGGACATATCTATGTAGTAGTGTCACGCATATATTGTTGTATATTTACAGAATGAAAACAGACTTAAAACTCTTGATCATCATCATCAACATATTCAATGCTGTCGTCTGAATACTCAGCATCAATAGCAACAACTTTGGAAGCACTAACCCTAAAAGAAGCAGCTCGAATCTTGAACGGCAACGTAGGATTACTTGTAACGACGTCACAGCCAGGATCATCTTCTTTCCTTAAGTCACCAGGAGGCAAGAAGCAATCCATGGACAATCCCTTAATGTTAAAATCAATTTCTTCGATGGTCCAAATTTCTTCCATTTTAGTCCTAGTATGGCCCTCGGAATTCTCACCAAACCTGAACAGTGAGACTGAAGTTCTACCGGTGTGCGCAACGTTGATGCCATCAATGAATCTGTAATCCTGAATCAATGACTCCATCGTTGTTTCCCAGAAGATGCTGCTGCTATTGCCTGGGGTTTTGATTCTGAGGAGATGAGAGTCCTTAAGTTGGACTAATAAGCCTGTTCTTTGGCTGAAGTAGCCCCACACCGTGTGCCGAATTATTTCTACATTGCTAGTGCTTCTTGCTCTTAGTGCTGAGGCTTCAGCTTCCACTTTTAATATGAAGCAATCTTCATTGTTGATTGTTTTCTCCATGACGCAAAGCACTGAGTTTGAGAATAAATTTGCAGTAGACCTTGGATCAAGACCCTGTTCGGAGCAAATTAAGCCAAAACATCATCATCATCATCATCACGACATCATCATTCTTGTTTGTACATGGCAAGAAAAGATGTTCTTATTTCTCTGTTTTACACTACAAGATTGTTGTATGTTGACTTTTTTAATGATGGTGGACCAAAAAATCATTATTTCTTTAACAGGCCATTTCATGCTGTAGATCTCTTTTCTTTTCCCGTTTACACCCTAAATTTTATAATAGTACGTATAAATAATGAATTAAGATTCATTTAATTAGAGACTTTATACTTTAGTTAAAGTGCGAAATTTAAATTTAAGTTTTTGAATTAGAATCCAATAATGAATTAGAATCTTCTACTATAGTTAAAGTTAAAGTGCGGAATGACCTTTGACCCTACATAATATATGTAGATATATGTATCCATCTATATATATACATATAAGTGCAATAACCAAGACAATCAAGATCGTGCAGGGAATCCAGAATTTGATGAGTGCTAGTCGGGCAAAGCTCAACGTGGAGTAAGAAATGGGGCAAATCAATAAGTTAAATTGAACATGTTATTCAGTCCAGTCCCTTGGCCCATATCTTTGGGAAAAAGTCAAAAGAACATAAATTAAACCAAAAAGAAACTAGAGTTTGATCAGCTTTAACGGTACCAACCAGCTAGGCTGAAGACACTGTTACTAACATACCGTACGAAAGCACAAAAACCATCATCAAATTCAGTGCTAATATTAATAATAACATCTAATTAGGAAAATTACAAAGCTAATTATCTAGCAGAAGATAATATAAATGGATTTAACAGAGATTTAATGCTAGGTTTAGTTAATTAACAGCAGCTTGAATAAATTAATTATAAAACAATGACTATTTATGAGGAGAAATAATGAATGATTGAGAAAAAGTAAGCACTGTACCTGCAAAAATCGCCTGAGAGGCCTGGGTGGGCCTCTAGAGGCATGAGAATGATGCCATGGGGTCTGTCTCCAGGCAAGTATGCCATCGCTTCCGGCACTAATTTTTCGTCCTGAAACAACAAGCTCCAAGCACCAAAGATCAGGCCTCTTTTGCCAAAGCACAAATCCACCCATCTCCCCGCCGCCGACGCCGTTTTTCACGTGCCTTACCTTCACCAACTTATCATCCAAGCTCCCTTGGCCTGCACAAAATTCAGAAGCTGCCATCTTCACCTTCCCCATTGCATACATGCTGTCTATAGAATTCAACGCCCTTTCTCCCCCAACCGACGCTATGTATTGCTTCACTATGTACTTCGCCATTGAAGCCTCCTGCAGTTACATCCATCATCCGAATGATCAATAGTTAACCAGCAGTACCTATTCAAATTAATTAATTATTCCATGATCAATGAAAACTTACAATGGGATGATCTTTGTTGACGATGGGGTGGTGGTGATCATGATCGGAAGAAGGAATAGGAAGAGGGATCAATGGAGCTCCAACGACGCCAAGCAAGAGCTGGATCTCAGTGTTTTTGCCTCCGAAGCGAGCTGTCATATTCATAGATGTTGATGATCTTTCGGTGTGTGGCTTCATCCAAGTCTTCACATTTTGCCATGATCTGTGTGTGATATTATTGTTGTTCTTGTTGCTCGTGAACATTTCTTCAGGAATTGGCACCTCCAGCACTGTCTCCAGCCCATCTTCACGATCAAAATTCGGACAGAGTTTCCTCATGATCACATTCACATTCACAACAGATTAATTAACTGCTATGAATAAATTGATAAGTATCTTATTTGAGTTGCTTTGCTTTGCTTTGGAGGTTAACAGAGAGAGAGAGAGAGAGAGAGAGAGAACTGAGAAGAGAATTAAACATCAAAATCAAATCACCAACCGACCATAAGGCGGTCCTCTTTGTCCATGTCGTGTTTGCACGCTCACTACTCTTATGTTAACAAACTCCCCCTCTTTTTTTTGCCCCTTTTCTATTGGGGTTTTGTGATTAGATGAGGTTAGGCTTATGTGCGTCTTTGAAATATTACATTACAAATTGGAAATTTGATCTGTACAATACAATTTTGTCGTACCATATTTGCCTTTTATCGAATTTCAAATTAAATATTAATACGCTAAAATTGGTCATCTATTGACTTAAAATGCGTAATTAGGCAGGAGATTTCAAATTAATTCTCACACTAATTTTTAGTTGATGAGCTAAGGACACTTTAAATATATTAATTGTTTTTCTGTTAATTTTTTTTAATAACTAGATAAAATGGAGGGAAAAGCATCTCTATATATGATTTTCATATATATACAATAATACGAACGTTAAGTTTTAGAAACTCGCTAGCTGGTTATGAATAATAATAGATGAGCCCCAAATTCAACCATTGCTTGTGAAAGTTTTTCAAATTTCATTCGCAACTTTGAAATGTTTTGGTTTGACAATAGACAACCCAAGCAATGTTCCAATATTTCCTTTTTCATTGACTTTTATTTTGAGGAAACACTTCACCGAAAGCGAATTTTATAATTTGACAAAAGAATTAGATAGTTTGTGTAAAAAATAAAATAATTAAAAACACATCGTGATCAAATGCAGCTACAGGAAATTAAATTCCAGTCCTCAAACTCAACAGCCACCTTGTACCTCTTTTGACCAACTTAAATTTATCGACAAGGGATAGTTCATTTCTCACTATTTGAATCAAAGATAAATATCTTCCTAATTAATATTCGAATAGACTTCTCCTTCATCGAAGCAGATTTTCAGACTATTACATGCAACAAGTCAGATTTTTGGTTGCTCATCCTATCACATACCATGATTAATTAAGGGTTTATTTGAGATTGCTTGTGGGAGACTCAAAAAATTTTACAAAAGTTAAAAACTAATGTTTGATAATTTTTTAGTTAATCATTTTTGGTAAAATCATCTCATCCTACAGTAGATTTTGAAAAACAGGGAAAAAGTAAAATTTTAAAATATAATGTAAAAAATTATTTTTATATTTAATACAATTTCATATGTATCCTTATACATGTTATAAAAAAATTTTAGATAATCCTTGTTAATTATCAAATAAAATCGCTAACATTTTGTGATAATTTATTATCACCAATTATATTGAAAAAAATTAATAAAATAAAATATTTATTTTAATTGTCAATTATGATATATTACACAATTAAAAAAATGTTATATACATATTTATAAATGTGTAAATAAATTTTTTTCAATATTATGTCCAGCTCACTCATTTACAATTTTATAACAGTTTAATAATAAGATTTATTAAACATATATGGCTGTTTTTAAAACTCACAGCACTTTTAGAAAATTAAATTTTACCAAAGGTTTAATTGATTCTCTTCAAAGTTGATTATTTTTATAATATATCTAATATCAATTATTTTGAAAGGTACAACATGACTAAAGTGGCCCTAAAACTAATTCCAACAAATTATATTGCTATTTATAATATCACTAAATATTTCAAAGTAGAAAACGTTAGGATTCACCCTTATAGCATAATGACATGAACATTATTTGTTTGACCCCCTTTTCCCTGTAAATAAATAAAGAAGAAGCGCTTCCATAACTGCGGACAGAAACAAATCTAACCCAAACTTCCAAGGTTACAAGGTTGGATAAGATTAACATCAAGATCGATGACATATCCTCTCTTTAAGCTACCTGGCTTTCGATTTAATTACATTAAAACTAAATTAACATGTCGGCGGCAGCGCCTTAGCTATTAGCACGCTTCTTGCCGGACATATCCACCGAGTCACCGACATCTTGATTAAGATAAAGAAGTAAGTGCTGCTATTAAGAGACACTCAATCTAACTGTTTCTTCCGGCCTTATTCTCTTTGATTCTTAGTTAGTTCATACTATATATATTCTGGCCTTGTGGGTTTGTGACACGTACCAGAAATTTGAGGAATATTGTGTTTATTTATTTATCTATTTAGAATAGGGTTCAATAGAATGTCTCGCATGGTCATGTCGTGCACGTTCATGGTAATTTTAATTATTTTGTAATATAGTTAGTTCTTGGATTAGGTCTCACGATCAATGGGTGCTCACTAGATAAGAATCTTTTATTTTACTTTTTTATTTTTTTATTTTTTAAAACTACTAACGTTTAATATAATTTTTCGAGAGTGCTTTCGTTGAAATTTATGAGCAACAAATTCCGGATCCTAGTTTGTGATATCTTTTCAAAACACATAATGGAGTCTCCTAGAAACTCTCTTTGATTGAAAACATTTTTCAGTTTTTCCAGTAACTGAGTGTATTTAGTTTCGAAGTTTTTCTCTTTA
Source organism: Aegle marmelos (assembly GCA_030449875.1). Lineage (NCBI taxonomy): Eukaryota > Viridiplantae > Streptophyta > Magnoliopsida > Sapindales > Rutaceae > Aegle > Aegle marmelos. The sequence continues at coordinate 26,535,514 of JASUUL010000143.1, forward strand.
AACTATTACATTACAAATCAACTAATATTTATTATAAAATTTTCATCAAAAATTTCTAGATCAGGTGTCTGATAGCATGGTTTAGATGTCTTATGTCAATTATATATCTGTTTACTCCTTGATAAAAATATTATTTGTTCCGCACTAATACCTCTATAAAGTGAATTACACAAATAGTTACATAATTTGTGGTGTGCGTGTGCATCGTGCTAATCATTTCATAAGATGTGTTGCACACAACACTTTTAGAGACTTAAAGAGTGTGTTCCTTATTTGATCAAAGATAATTGTAAGGCGCAATGCAAATTGAAATTGCTTCCGCTGTTGAAAATTGATTAAGTGGTTCCTGTAAATAGCAATCAATCCTTTGTAATCTGTTCACGAATTCATAGAGGAATCAAATGGAAAAAAGGAGCATTCAAATATCTTATTCCTCACAACACTTTCCTCTGACCGCTACTCATCTTTTCCTCAACCAATCCCTGGAGAGCAGGGAGCTCTTTCTCTCCTCCAGTGGCCTTTTCCTTTTCTTTTTCATTTTGTTGCTGCAGCCACCTCATCTTTTTGGATAGAGAATGCTAGTTTTGCTTTCATCTTCTCCTCTTTCAAGTGTGAGGATGGAAAGATCCACTTCAGTTTTCTTCCACCATTATTGTGAGGATGATTGCTGTGTGGGATCAATTTCTACAGTAAATTTATGTTGGCACGAGTTAATCCGATTAGAGCTCGATCCATTTGCATAATTTAGATACTTCCCTTTTTGATCCACAACATTTTTTATATTATGTAAGGAATTAAAAAAAAAAAAAAAAAGATCACGACAAACGAAAGTGTCAATCTCTCAATAATAAAATTATAAAAGTTAGTAGATAATAAATATTTCTAATGCTTTCTCTCGTTTAGTTTAGAAAAATCAAAGTTTCTCCCGAGGAAGTGAATTAACATTGATGATCATCAGTATGGTCATGACACCATGCATTACTATTCTTTTGGACCTACAACTATATTTATCAAGTCTTATGCCTCCAACTTCGAGGACGCCCCACAATGTCCACCAGAGCATGGACTAATTCTAACAATATTGTATACAGCAACAATGCAAAACAAAAGGGCTTGAACAGTTGAACTATTTAGATACGGGTTGTTGATCATATATCTTGTTTATTAATTTGCTTCTTTTTTTTTGGGGGGATTATTTTTTTTCATTATTTCATCTTTTAATTGAGTAAATATAACCACTTGATTGGTATTTAATAAATTAAAATATAATAAACAGTAAATCATGATTATATATAAATAAAAATGTGTACAAGTTAAATGACTTTTTTAAAGCATAGATTATGTGACGATTTTATCCTTTTTGAAGAACCCCATCAAACATATTCCCATAATTTGTTTACGTTAAAATAGTTTATTTTTTAAAAAAAATAAAATACTCCCCTGCATTATTTTCAACCTATAATTTAAAGAAGAAAGAAGAATTTCACTTTTAATTTTAGATAGTATTCTTGAAAATATCTTTTAGTAGCAATGAGATAAAAAGGAGTACATAACACAACAAAAATTACTACATATATATGTGTGTAGGATTTAAAATTTTAAAGTATAAGAAAATTTAAAATTTTAAAATCGTATTATTTTAAAATATTATAAAATAAACACTTTAAAAGTGTAGGATTTTAAAATTTTTTAAAATTTTTTAATGCTTTAAAATTTTAGATAGAAGAATCTCTCTCTCTCTCTCTCTCTATATATATATAATATTCTTGGGAAGGGTTGCAGGAATATAATGAGTGATCACCCACTTAGTCGAGGAAGAAAAAGGAAATTATTGATAATAATTTGTTAAATTGACCATTAAATAAAATTTTCCAGCAGAAGCCATGTCCAATTAAAACGAGATTGAGACAAATTATGACCGATGATCGCGGCATCATCATAGCAGCAAGTCGTGTATAAGACAACAAAATCTATCAAAATATAAATAATGTACGTAGTTAGACTTGGCCTGGCAGAGCATGGCCTTTATTTATTTAATTATATTTGTTGTTTTGTATGAAAATGAGGCAATGAGAGGCTGTCACTTTCGCATTAATCACGAATGAGATTTGACCCTTTTTGAGCGTATTTTAGACTAAATGCTTCGTCAGAGCTTAGATTTGAGTCAGTTAATTAGGTGTGTTTTGGGTGATGTTGATGTAGAGATTTGTTCTGATTATGCAATCTGAATTTTTTGTTAATTTGAATATTTAAAATTTTTTTCTGAAATCATAGAAATTTATATTAAAAGTGTCGAAATTTCTAACGTGAACCTTTTGACACTCAAATTAGTGATCAAATTAAAAGAAAATATTAAATATATAATCTCTAACTTTTATGAGTAAATAATTTTAAGTAAGTGAAACATAAAAATCAAAATTGAGAAAGAAAGACTAATCTTTCTATTACTTTATAATTTTAGGAATTTATAAACACTTGAAATTATTATACCACCTTTAATGCGTGGTAATTATTAGATTGAATACACTATTATGATCATGAGTTAATACGACCATTATATAATTATTATCAGCTTTCAGCTATAACTTCTTATTATGGTCTCCTAGAGGTGATTTGTCTATGGTCTCATAGATTACCACCTGGTTACGATTATCAATTCACGGATCACCTCTTGATCGAATTAACCTACTTATAAATCACCACTTGATCGAGATAGTATGCTCATGAATCTCCTCCTGATGATTTGCTCATAGATCACCTGTTAATTTTCTACTCTCTTTTTATTATAAGGAGATTCTAGTCACTCTAATTTATTCCTCAAATAGATAATTTTTTAAAGAGTCTCCTTATGTTAGAATTATTTAACCGTAGAGTATTAATGATGACAATATAATTATAAAAATAGATATTGACTCTGTAAATATTGATATAATCTAACAGTAATCATCAATATATTACGATGAAGTGACTTTACTGTATCCATTGGCTTTTTTTTTTTTTTTTGGTGTTGAAATTTAAATTCTAATGAAGGACAAAAATAAGTCATCTCCATGAAGCTATCAAATCTCAGTATATCGCAGATAACTGAATAAACACAAAAATCACCTTAACAATGGCATGTAATAACAAAATATTCATCATTTGTTATAAATTATATAATTAATAAATAAATAAGAAAACCAAGAGAAAAAGATCACAGGCTATCGACTCTCGCTTTGTTTTGAATTCAATATCGACGTGCAATCATTTAGAAATCGAGCTCATGGCCTTTCATAATACCAATAACCACCATCCTCCCAACTGAAAGAAATGAACAAACTAAATGCTATCAATGATCAAATTCAAGCCACTAATAAAATGTAGTTAAATCGAGAGTGAGGCCGTAAAGCCCTAATGAAATTTTATTCTCAATATTTGCTCCGTAAAGCCCTCAGTACCTTAATTATTTCGCATTACTCCTTAAACCCACGAGCCAAGCGAGCACTCTTTGTTTACGCATTCATTATCATTTTCTTAATAGTTTTCCTTATTCTTTGTCATTGATAGGAATTTTTTTTTTTCCTGTTTTCAATTTAGATTATACTCCACTTTTAACTTCCAATTTAGAACCCCATGTTTATGATTTTAGAAATTGAAAGTTTAATTCTTCTGCTACTTCAATTGACAAGTGTCCACCCAATCTCCTTCTCTTGCGCTGCGGATTCAACAATTTATTAAAAGTGGGTGTGATGGGGAGAGTATTTTCGGGGTGTGACGTGGAGAGTTTTTTTCATGGTTCCAAATAACCACAAGCCTACTCATCCTTTCTAAAAAACAATATTTTAAGACTGAAAAAGCATCATCAACCAACGCAAAATCAGTAAATTATAAATAACAGAGATTGATCATCTAACAAGTAACAACCGGTTGGTTGTTTGTTATACTCTGATTAACTAGGTTTCACTCCTTGGCTGGACAAGGCCTGAATTCTGAAACTAAATTCAGAAACATGGGCTGTATTTTTGTATACTAGACAAAATGTCATGATATCTCTGCCTTGACGAGCAGCCTCCTCACAAAAATCAACTTCCCTGCTTCCCGAAATCAAGAAGATAACCGAGTCAACTTAGTAATTTGATTCTGTGGCTGTCCAACCATGTGATTTGACTTCAGAAGGAGAAAAACGCCATGGATTTTAGCTCAAACCCTCAACTTGAGCTCGCATTGCAAAAGATTGTCGAGGTACCTGGGCAGGTAGAACATCTGTCCTCATGCCCGTCAACTTGTTCCGTCCCTCTTCAAAGTGCATCTCTCTCTTTACACTTTGTTCTGATATTTCCATTCGTGGAGCAGAAGAAGTCCCCTGAGTCTTTCTCTCACTAGCTGCAGTGACTGGTACTCCAACACTGCTATTCTCAAGGCCACTCTTGATCCATGCAATATTGTTCAAATCTGTAGCTATGGAAATTAGTTCATGACTTGAGAAAGCAGGAGGTTCCTCATAATCATTAAACTCAGGACCCAATAATGAGCCGTGTGAATGGTGCCCCGTTGGAGATGCACAGCAACCATACCCACATTGTGAAGGGATGATGGGCTCACTACAAACATCTTCCAGGAATTTGCATATGCCTAAGTCTAGTCTGGGTGCCTGGACTAAAGGTCCCTGCGTTGGGACTGTCCTGGGAATCCCAGAGCATGGTGTAAGCCCACTTGGAGAGTTATATAGACTAAAAGCACTAACCCGTCCAACTGGACGAGGAAGGGTGGGATGAGGTTTTGGTCCAGCAGCAGATTCATCCTCCATTGTCTGAGCTGTGTCTTCATGCATGTTTGGTGTATCATTCATCGTACAATCTCTTCCTTCTGGGGGCTTGAATGAATTAATATCACCAAAGGGACATGGAAAGGTAGAATGCTGTTTTGAGACAGCAGCAAACTCACCCTCGTTCGTTTGGGCTATATCTTCAAGTCGGTCGGGTCTATCGTCCATTGTGACATCTCTTCCTTCTGGGGGCTTCAGTGCATTAACATCTCCAACAGAGAGAGTTTCTTCTGAGGACCCCTTTGTTCTGTCAAGGCTCCCATCTTCCATCATGTCTCCAGGGGCTGGTTTAAACCTCCCTAGATCTGTATATCTGCGCCTTAGGGTAGAATTCCAGTGGTTCTTGATTGCATTATCAGTTCTACCTGGCAGAAGCCTTGCAATCACTGCCCACTTGTTGCCATGAACTGCATGTGCAGAAATTATAATTTGGTCCTCTTCATCTGCAATACCATATTCAACATGTTCTCACGAAAGTTCTTACATATTTATCGCGATAATGATCAAATTAACGAGCGTCAAATAAGAAACCCCACGTGTAACTCAGGTTATATGCAGATATCTATTCAGTAGATAGTTTATTCAGGACTAACAATAATGTCCAAAAGCGATAGGACAAGATGGTCTACATGTCATAAACAGTAAAATAAGAACAGAACTCTAGCTTGTTATAGCTTTTACTTCTCATCATTCTTAGAATAACACATTGGTTAAAAGAGGATGCCATCCTAGAAGAGTCAAACAGCGAAAAAAACTTATCAGTATGTCTTTTAAACTGCCCACCCACCAATAGAAAATTGATATCTAATCACCAAGTAAAATAGTTGATCTAAAGCATTTTATGGGATTACAGTTTCTTCGGAAGTAACCTTTTTCCTTTCTCCAGGATAAAAAACAAGGAAAGCACCATTCAAACTTCCAGATTATTTTGTGAAGCATCAATATAAAAGACCACAACAAAAAAGTGACCCTGTCAAAGGTTACCTCAAGAATTATCAAGTAACAACAATTGCAAAACTGTCTTTCACACCACAAAGAGCTAGTAGAATACTAGCTAATCCTACCAATAACAGAACTTACAGCCTGAAACGTTATGTGACCATAGACATGTTTGGGACTGCTTCCTTCTACTGAACTTTGAAAGGACAGTAGCTGAAGTGTTTGGTAAAAACACCAAGTTGGGAACTACTCTTTATCCCCTCACACTCACACCTACACTCACACTCGCACTCGCATTCTCACTCACACTTATATAATTATATCCGACATCCAGTACTCTACTTGCAAGTTGCAACCATTGCATAGCAGGAACTGCGGCTTCAAAGCCAAAGCACCTTAATCTCAAGCAAACCAAACCTATGTATTTTACACAGCAGACAAAAATCAATCTTTGATTCTGTATATGTACTATGTAGAGCGTTTATCAATGGAGAATTTCAAACCCTTCATCAGAAATCCAATCTTCCTCAGAAAGAAACAAGAAAACAATTGCAAAAAAGATTCCTTTTTTTAAATAAATAAATAAGGCAATTTTGGTTGAGTTACCAGTGAAAGGCTTGCGCTTGAGGCAAGGGTCGAGCTGATTACACCAACGAAGGCGGCACGATTTTCCCGACCGACCCGGAATTCCTCGCGCGATCATTCCCCAATTCCTCGCCCCGAACTGACTCACTAATCGACTCAGCACCGCGTCCTCCTCCGGCGACCACGGCCCCTTCACTCTGCTACTAGCACTACCACCACCACCACCACCATCGCCGCCTCCTCCAGGTTCCGAAGAGTCTTCCACTACAATCGCCGCATCAACGTCGTCGTTTTGACTCTTACCACTATCTTCCTTTTTTTCGCTCATTGTACTGGATTTTCCTTCTTTTTTTTTTCCCTCAATTTTCCGGTTTTGGTTTTGTGCTTTTGTTTGTTAAGAGTACCTACCTGCCTAGCCTTAGTCCCAACTGGAAAATGGGCATAACTGAGAGCGATTTATGGGTACCGAACCGAATGTTTCGGATTCTTCTTCATCTTTTTTACCTTTTTATCAGACAGTCTCTTTTAATTGACGCCTATGTCCCATCAGTACGGCGTCGTTTTACCGTGTGCAGCACCGAAACGCCAACGTTTTAGTGTTTTTGACTTGGTTGACTCCAGCGTAGCGGTGACTTTGGCAGTTGAGCGACATGCTTTATTACCTTTTTAGACTTTCGTTTGAAAGCGAGACCCGGGCGTATCAGTTTATTGTCACCCTGGTACTTGGTCAAATTTACGGGGAGGGCATATGGGGTGACGGCGTAAATAAACATATTTTCGTTCGGATATTGGTTGTGATGGGTACGTTCTGTTATTTGGTAGGCCAAAGAAACCGCCTTGATATTTTAGAAGTTGAAAAATAATCGGATGTATTTCTGTATGACATATTTACCCTTAAAGTGGGCCTTCTTTATGTCAGGCTTCCCATATGCCCTAAATTTTAAATTCAGTATGCCTTTTGACACCTCAAAACTTCTTATAATACCTTTTTCTTTTTTAAACCTGAAATTACTTAAATAATCAATTTCTTGTTTTCTAAACACTTAATAAATTATGGTTATAACAAATATTCTTCACCCACTCCATTTGATGATTTTTGTTTATATTTACGTTTTAAAAATTTGAGAAAACTATGGTAGTTTAAAATTATAAAAATAGAAATTATATAATAAGAACAAATATAATTTAGCATTTAGGATTTGTATGTAACTTATAAAAGTGTATATTATTTAAGACAAAAATGGGAAGATGATTACGTGTGTTTATATGTTGTAAATTAATTAAGTGTCTGCTTGGTACGACTTATTTAATGATTATAAGTGTTTATTTAATTAAATAAACTCTTATCATAATTTTTATTGTTGTTGGATTGTTTTTCTAATAGAGTTTTTAAGTTTAAATAAGTCATTTTGCCTCTATTAGTAAAAACTCAAATTTTGGGCTTTTGAGAGTAGAACTCAAAAAGTTTTTTTTATGTTAAAATATTTAAAATATTATTTATTTATTTAATAATTTTATTTTATTCATTCATAACAATACTTTAAAAAACTTATCTGTTAAATTAATTTCATAAATTTTTAATAAAAATTCTTATGGACAACCAAACAACTAAATTTTTTTTTTAAGTAAAAGCTCTACTAATAAAAATCTATACTTAAAAAATTATACCAAACAGAACCTAAGGCATTTTAACAAATAATATTTGAAATGGGGGGGTGCTATAAAGATTTTGAAAGGGTGTTAAATGCCCCACTCTTAAAAATTTCTCATCGGCACCCGTTTCTGCTATTGACAATTATTTCTTTCACCAGTATTTTACAAACACCGGACATCTCAAGTTATGGCGTTTAATATGTAAATATTACTGAAAAAACGTTATTTTCATTTCCCAGATTATTTTCTTCATTTAGAATCTCATTTTTGCAGATTGCGAAAGATATGATAGTCCTTGAGGTCAGTTTCATTTGATACTAGATACTTACTGATGCTTACGGGTAGAGAAGTTTTATTGATTTTTGAAGTGTTTGTGGGCAACGCAGGGTGAAAAATGATGTTCGCCGAATGAAACAGAGCTGGAAGTTTATGGAAGAAATGTTATGGAGAATCTGCAAATTGAACCTTGTAGCAGTATGAAGCTCGGGATTTTGCTACTGTGCGAATGAAACAGTTAGATAGATTTAAAAAGTTGAAGAAGTTACGGAGGTTTAAAAGCTGAAGCATCCGTTCTTCGTGCCTTGTGGTCTGAACTCTTCCAATATATTGTCAATGAAGCCAAAATTTGTGAGATCTTTTACCCAACAATCTAGCTAGTATAGAGTTTGGGAAGCAATATCTTATTACGTAGTTATGTATACTTTCATGTTGACAATACAATTTTCACGCCTGCTTTTCTCATTTTCTTGATTGGAGTTGGTTCAAAAAATTTGATTTGATTTTTCGGGAGTTAAATTCACCTAATATTTATGGTGTTGCAGCTCAAAGCAAGAGACTCATTATCGTAAATAACAGTGTCATGTGACATTTTGTTCTTGCCACTAATATTGGACAGTTAAAACAAATAAAAAATATTTGATAGTTTTGATAAATGTGAGGTAAGCATACTTGGCAGTTTTTAGCCATCAATTATCTTTTTTTTTTTCCTCCTTCATAGCTAGATAAAAAAATATAAATCTTAGTATATTAAAAATTATTATTATTATTCATTGAAGTTCATTATTTTGTTAGTTGTGGTTGTTAATTTTAATGTCAAGGGATCTTAGGATCGCCTTGGCTTTTGAGGAACTATGTTGGGAAAAAATAAGTTTCACCTATAGTTTTCCATTCACTCATTCTTGTGATAGTAAGAACAACAGTGCTGCTGACTGTCTTGCAAGTATGTGTCTTCAACATTTGGATTTTACTCGGTGGCAAGAGCCGCTATTTTTCTATCACCAATTTTCTTTGCGATAATGCAACTAATTTACCCAAATATATACTTTTGATTGATTTTTTCTTTATGATATCTTTGTTCTTTTTTAGAGCTTTTCTCTCTCTCCATTTTTCCCCTTATTCTAGTGCCATGGTTTTGCTCGGAGATAAGGCTCAACAATGTCCCTAGCCACAACCTAATGTAATATTTGGTACACACTTATAGTTTGACTTTAGCGGAAAAATTGATTATTCCCTAAACTTTCTTTTTAGTTAAAGTTTATATTTTCATGTTAGTTGTAACTTAAAAGCCACTGAACAACAATACCTAATGGAGTGTATAAATCATCCAACCAATATTTGTGGAAAAGGAAAAAATCCCAAAAAAATAAATCATAGAGATTTAGAAGTTATTGGCAACTAATTTGAACAGAAAGGCCGACTGATAATGACTGAAAATCAAACATCTATATTTGCTAAAACACACGCGCGCGCGCGAGTTTCCAATGTACAAAGAGAATCCAATGTGACCTAAATTGCCATTAATACAAAAACTCAAAGAAGACTCGGAACCCTAATCCTTGTGTATATGAGAGTTCCAAAACCTTAACTCCTTATCAGACAATTGATGTCCCATGCCTTACATACACCTAATTCAAAGCTGTTAAACGTTTAATTGAAACAAGCTAGTTGAGCGAGTGAGGTACCTACTAGCTAGTTGATCAGTCCACATGAAATTGAAATTAAAATCCACTACTTCATGTAATTAACTAGGAGGTTATATAACACATGGAAACCAAAACAACAGTGAAAAAATAATTATATAATCATGTGTCAATAATAGCTTATATCTCACTACAAATTATGCATGTTTATACTAGCCCCCAACTAGATCTTTGATTACATGAAAAGACATAATACCAAACTTTCATTTTCAAAATTAAGCTAGTGCAGTTGTGGTCCAAACTTTCAAACATTCAGTGAAGGAATGCTTGTATATAGAAGTTACAAACTTATAATCTATAGGACCACACACGTGTATACAATTAATGTAGTTTCAAATCAATGATTAATTCAAAAGTCAAATTATAGATATAGTAACAAAGTACGTTGGGGCCAATGAACTAGCTAAGTAACATGGAAATAAAACTGGAACTGCACATTGATGGAGTTGAGTCAAGTTCCGTTTAGTATTACACAAGGTGTTGTATCTTTAAGTCATAGCCATTATAAAATAAAAATTCTAGCTATCAAGAAAAAGTCGATGGAACCAGCCAATATTATTCTTAACCTAGAAGTTACTAGTCAATGTTGGTGGCAGGATTATAGAACTATTTGAGCAAAGAAAGATATATTCTCTCCTCCTTCCTTTGTTAAGTCACGTGACCTCTTGTCGAGAATAATTTTGACCATCGTTTACTTAAGTGGTAACAGGTGACAATCGTGTGGCTTAATTTTGATTCCAAGAAATCAACAACCACAAATACACTCTGTAACAAAAGCCTGGTCGCACTATGTGGTAGTGTGAAAGAGTCATTGAGTATGTGTATATGTGGTGGTAGGGTCTGTAGAGCTCCAAAGAAAGACACGGTCCATTTATGCTTCACTGTTGTGGACAAGATCCAGCACCATCCATCAGGATCTGGCGAAGTCAAATGATCAGAACCTTGGTGATGGCCGACGTATCCAACGGTTACGATGACTCCATTACAACTTTCTAGCTTTTTGAGAATACGTAGACAAACGACTAAAGTGATCAGCAACACGAACTAGTAACTCTTAACTTTCTGGTTGGGAGCCAACTTGAAATCATAAACTGTAAAAGTAGCAACCAAAGTATTACGTAGACTAAGTACACGATAAAATAAATGATTCACGTATTACAATGTTGTTAAGTTTTCGGTGAAATCAATGTACTATTTTTTTTTTATCATAAAACGACGATTAAAGTTTTAGTTTTGAGGCTACAATATTCGGCGTATCCAAAATTGAAACCAGGATATCGTATACTCACTGTACCAACCCAAAAAAAGCAAAAAGATAGGAATTAGCGGCTCACCTTCTACGTTTTATTTTCGTTTCCGAATTAGCAAATTCCAAAATCCAGTACACTTATCTGTTATCCTTTATTCAGATTTGAATTACTTTTGCATCATTTACATATATACAACACAACTTAGGTTGAGTTTACACTTAAGATTATCATTGTCCCTATATATTTAGGGTCCCTATTTTGTCCATGTGCCCCTACACTCTGTGGTTTTTATATATTTATTTATTTCATTTACCATCCATGATCCATATCTAGTAAGCTGCCAAAGCTATAATCTTTGCGGAATAGTATATATTGTTAATAATTAACTAGAGATTTATGTGATGGGACATGCTAATTATACGGTATATATATTACAATATATTGTAATGAAAAGATTGGTAATGGGGTTGCGCGTTGACATTATTATGTGGAAATGATACGCTTTGAAATGCGAAAAGGCTAGACTATTGTTATATAGCTCTTTTTTTCTTTTCTTTTCTTTTACCCTTTTTCCTCGAGAATGGTTGATATATAGATAGTTAAACTGTACTGTGCATCATCAAATATACAATTCCAAATGTACAACAAACATACATGCGTTGGATAAAGACATGTTTATTGGGGAAAAAAAATTAAAGACCAATGTGAAGAATATAAAATTTCAAACTTATCAATTGACGAACACAAAAAATTTAATTTGTACAAATATTAAAATATAAAATATTACAATTATGGTACTTAAATATGCGATTGATTTACAAAGATTGATTCAATTAATTTTATTATTGATTGACAATAATCAATCTTGTTGGGAGAATATTTTTGGTAGTTAATTATCATTGTCTTCATTTTTTTTCTTTGATTTTTATCATTTATGAGTTGAAGTCTTAAAAAATAGCTATAGGTGAAACTTTATCCAAACATGCGTATTGTTATATGAGTAAAGATTGATTTAAATTAGAAAATTCTCTAAGATTTCATCTTGCATTCTTGTTGCACAACATACATGTATACATATGTATGTATGTATATCTAGTGCAGGAGTGTATACTCTGTGAATTCCTAAGATTTTATATATTTGATTACATTTTTAAATGAGTATTTAACAATATACAGAACATGCTATGTGACTATAATTTAATAAGGGATTATAGTTACACAATACAATCTAGCTTCAAATGCATTTAAGAATGTGTAGAGGTTAGCACTAAGGAGGACTGAGTATATGTGTCCACACGAGAGAGTAAAGAAAAAAATTTGGAAATGTGTTTTACTAGTTATGAGAAAAGTGAGAAATTTGTTGATGTATTCTTTTCTTGTGAAATAATATTTTTTTTTAAATGAAAAAAAAGGTTCGGTTTAAGAGGGAACATGGAATGGACCACGAACCGTCATTAAAATAAGCAAACAAGAAAATAAAATTATAAATATTGCCACCCAACTTGTTGGGAATTTCTTCTAATAAGGGGATAGCTGACCCACTACTAGTAAAACCTTTTCCATGTGCCTGGTTTGCTAGAGAATTGGATCTACAATTAAATAAATATCTTGTATTTCGAACAAAATACATTTTCTCATGATTTGGTAAATTTACAAAATTTAAAAAGAAAAATCTCACTATTTCTCTATTTTATATATATTGAAGGCTCCATTAAACCACCCACCTCACTTTCCTCTATAATGGAGAGAGAGATCAAAGAGAGAGAGAGAGAGAGAGAGAGATGGTTTGAAGACTTTGGTTTCTTGCTTCTGCAACTAGAGGATAAATCCAAAGGGATCGCATTGATCCTAAGCCCTAATTATAATTCCGATACTTAATATCCATTAGGATCATGCTATCCTTTTGGATTCCTCCTTCGGTAGCTCATATATAATCCCTATATGTATCATGTTTTATCTTATATGGTGTGTGTGTGTGTGTGTGGATAGTTCCTGCACGCTCACGATGCACCACCATCACCGTTCATCTCTGCTCTCCGAATGACTCCTCGCCTTTAACGTCACCGGACAGTTACCCGATTCACCACCTAACATTGTAGCCGAAGAAGTTAAAGACAATGCAAACATGTCTCCTAAATCAAGTAAGTCATGATGTCACATGAGCATATTAACCCTATCTGCTTAATTTGTTCTTCCTAATTCTTTTATTATTTTTATTTTTATTATTCCTGCTTTTCTTCTCATATTTTTCCCTTTTTCTCGCTATCAATTAATATCTGTGTTTACATTTATATAGCTTGTGTTGGTTCAGCTTTTGATAGATCATAAACTCCAAATCCCACATGAGCATATTGGATCTGAGTTTTCTCATAGGTGCGAAATTGGCTCCAGGAGGATAATTGATGATCATCTATGTTACCCTTGTAGTTGTATACAGTTGTCATGAATGTGAGTTTTACTTTCTCTGTACAAACCCAAACTCAGTGCCTAGTCTTTATGAGTTGTTATAAGCCTAATTGAAAACAAATATTTTATTTTAATATTTCTAATTCCATCAGCACATACGTATAATTTATGTTAGCTTATTATATTTCTAGCAAAACACTAAGCAATATTTTAACTATATGGTTGAGGTTCGTAAGCAGTAGAATTGTTTTTTTTTTAATCCTTAATTAATCTTGCTGTGATTTATTTGTTTCTCGCAATAAGAAACGGGTATGGAGCTGCTATCAATGAATCATCATTAGAAGAGAAAAATAAAAATAAAAAATAGAAACAAGTGGAAGCTAGCCATGCATGTGAATAAAACAGTCATTACAAAAGTTAGCCTCTTCTTCTTCTTTTTTCCCTTAAAATGATTTAAACACTCAACGATCAACTGACCAAATAATCATAAATTTTAACGGTAATTTTATTCATGTTAATTTTCTCATCACTCTCTGCTTGGAGAAACAGGATCCGTAAAGATTCAAGACTCCAAATCACATGCTTAAAGGCCTTTAATCAGAATCCAAGGCAGTGGATGATTATTATGCTAATTTTAGCCTTAAGTGCTAGCTTCCTCTTTTCTTTTTCCCCCTTTCTCCAGCTCTGGGGCCTCACATTGAGTGCCCCAAAGGCAAAGGAATCGTACACATGACATGTGATGAGACCTTGAAAAAAGTCCTTTAGAACTTACTCAAATTTTGAAATAAAGGTTAGTGCATGCATGATAAATCTTTTTGTGATCTCCCTTCTCTCCTAGCTAGCCAGCACATGATGCTCCTTTTGTCACATGGCCCTAATCCCTTTCTACCATCCTGATTTACCATTTTTTTCACCTTCTTTCAAACATATGCTTTTGATTTATAATTTCAGCTAAACCAACTGCCAATATGATGCCATTTTAAGAGAAACACCAAGCACCCTTCTGAAATGAGAAGAAAAAAACACCAAAGTTAATATGCAATAATATGGCCATTTTTCTTGAGTCTTGAGTCTTGTCTTTTAATGGTTTATATCTTTTATTAGTACTTAATCAGTTGAATCCAGGCAATCGAATAGCTTTTCTGCTAATATTTATTATGTGATATGATCATTGTCATGTTGTTTTGGTATAAGCGCAAAACTTGAAATGCTTTAATGAAAGGAACTGAAATTTGAATAAGTGCACAAGAAAATGGGGTCCTAGGGCTCAGAAATGAAACTTTGATTGGACTATATACAGTTCGGTGTACAGATATTGTTTAAAATGTAAAGAATATACAGTTCAAAATGTTTCCTTCCTAGGCTACACAATTTTATGAAGGACATAAATAAACTGCCAAAAATAAAACCCCCAGTTATGGATATTTTTCTTTCAAGTTCACAAGAGCTTGAACGGCACTTGGGACCCAGTTCCCCCGACTAGCCTCCAAATTCAAACTCCGTCGGCCCATTTCTTTTTTTTTTTTTTTTAATTCTGCAATCGCTGAAACGCATTTTGTAATTGGAGCCATGAATTCCACACCCCACCCCAACCCCCCAAAAAGAAAAACGAAAAAAAAGAAGGACATTTTTAGTCAAAGACCCAAGTGTCCCTAGATGGTGTTTAACTCAAGTGTCATTATTTTGGGACCAATTGGAAAAACATGAGATTATTTAAAGGGTAAGTAATTATTGTTGATAGGCCAGCCAAAATACTGCGGATAGCAAGAATCCCCAAATCTGTGGAGGAAGCAACCTGGTTAATATAAATCTTCAAGGAAACAATTATTTACTTAGCTGAAACTTAACTTTGCATAGAGTCTTCTGCAACAGTATTTAAATTAAAAGTAATTAACTGAGCTTAGGTGATTATGATTTATTGGGGGAGGAAGTCTATGATCAGAGCCTGGATTGGCAGCCCCACCTGGCATCTTTGTGTCTTAATGTTACAAATATTACTCAAATCCCCATATGGATTCGGAAATTCTTTGAAATTAATTTGGGATCCATGTTCCTTTCCTAACAAACAAACAAAAAGGGTTAAAAAAAAGAAAAAGAATTGGGATGCATGTATTTCAAGAATTTTCAAAAGCAGACTTACGTCTCTAGTACTGCATTATAAGACTGTAGAACGTATAGATAAAGCTTAGAGCTGGCACATACACAATTAATAAACGTGTGCAAATCATCATTAACAATTTTCACAAGCTGTCTGTGAAACTCATGATGCTAGATGATAACATATCTTCATGCCAAGCTCGACACTGTCATCGATTGGATGAATACTTATTCTGCATTATATGTAGACCAAGTTATATATACAGAAGATTTACTCATTGCATGTAGAGTGGAGACATCATCATCATCTATTTTCAATTCATATTTTGTGCTTTGCGAGAAAGTGTTACCTTAGCTGGCATGGAAATTCGAGGGCTTGTTTACTATGCAGAAAATTTTATGAATGTGATGAAATAAATGTTTGTAAACTAAGAGATAAAATGTAAGACTGGTATAACAAAATTTGAAGTCAGTTTGATCTTTCAAAACCTTCTCCGGAATGAATCACGGGTTTCTAATTAAGGGACAAGAGAAATCGATATGGATAAGTTCTCTTCAAATGTCTGCATATGGATAAGTTCTCTTCATATTTTTCTTTCTGCCAAATGTCTACATGTTTGTATGTGAAGGAACATGGTCTCGTACGGTGGGTGATATAAAATAAGATAATTTTTATATTTTGTCTGATAAACCAAAATGAACTAGAAAATGACCTGAGAAATTGACAACCCAGCTGTAAGAGGAAACGAAATTGTATTGCGCAAGATATATTATATATACACACACATCAAACGCAATATTAGATTAGATATTTGTCAGAAGTTGTTGGAGCGCAGGATATCCCTGCCAAACAGCCAGCGTTGTTTAGCTTGAAATTCGCATTTTAAAACGTGAGAATGTGATAATTTTAATTCTGGAGCAAGTAAACGTTTAAAATTTTAGGACACAACTTGAGCTTTCTATGCTTTTTGCAATTATACGTATGTATACCTGTAACAATTCTTGTGAACCACCAATAGTTCACAGGGATTTGCTTAACAATTCAACTTTTTAACTAGTAGGACACCTGCAACTGCAACAACAGGACTAATTAGAAACATAGAACTTGGCACTTTCAATATTGCCAACAACTAAGAACGGCATTATTCAGGAAACGAAATGGTAATTACATTAATTGATTTCTTATATAATACAAATTGGGCTAACCTGAAGTGAACTCATATACATAGGCATCAGAATCAGGAAGCTGAAGCTTGAAATTTGACCTTTAACGTTTGTTCGGACTTCATAAGGATTTAAACACTTTTACTTGCTTTTGTAGACTATTTTCTCTGCTTTTTCATTTTGTATTTGATTTTAATGATGATGGGTACAGCTAACCTTAGTATTTTGTTTTGCATTTAAGGCATCCCAAAGTAATGGCTGAAGATACAAACGATAAATAGGTATTGAAATTAGAGATGGTAATGGACACCTTTTTGGTGGGTTTGTCATTACTACGCTTTCGATCATATAAAATTTAAATTATTAAATCTACTTATAATTAGTAGAGGGTTTTAATTTTTTTAAAAAAAATTCATCCGTTGTAGGTTTTGATGGTTACTAAACATACACAATAGATTTTTTTGAGAGATCTCACATTTAAAATCACGTATTAAGAGGTACTCTAGATAAAACTTAAAAATTTAAATTATATTACCCAATATATAAATTTATGA
Organism: Aegle marmelos; assembly: GCA_030449875.1. Taxonomy (NCBI): domain Eukaryota; kingdom Viridiplantae; phylum Streptophyta; class Magnoliopsida; order Sapindales; family Rutaceae; genus Aegle; species Aegle marmelos. Next base: position 26,552,945 of record JASUUL010000143.1, read on the forward strand.
CAATAATAAAAAATTTCACATAAAATAATTAATTTATGTTTAATTAATAAAAATTAAAAATTAAAATTTCAACATCAGTCCCCAAAAAAACACAATTATAACACCAATACTCAAATTTAAATTTAAGTATGAAATAGAAAAGTCCATCAAATTGGAAAGGTGCTTTCAATTAAATAAAAAAATTAATATTCAAAAGTAACAACACAATTATCCAAAAGTATCATCATTGCATCAACAAATATCATCTCATATCCTCATTAAGTATAAACTCCAAGAGTCCAAAGATCTTTATTTCATTTATCATTAATACTCATCAAACATTAATTCTACAATAATAATTTAAGATTAATTTTTTTTAACATTAATAATTTCTAAACATTAATTCAAAGAATAAAATTATAATAATTATATAATAATTCATAATTATATAATGAAATTAATTTATATATAATAATTATAATACGTATCAAATTATTAAATTTTAAAATTGAAAAGAAGTGCGGGTTAATGAGTACTTGCCAGATATTTGGCATATGTCCCATACCTACCTATAATCTAGTGTGTGTTTTAATTTATAATTCCAAATTCACTTGCAATCCATAGAATTGCGCAAGTTTTGGCACATGAATTAGAGTGGGTAAATTTATGGGTACCATTGCAACGGCTAATTGTAATGGGATACTGGTAAGTATGGTGCGACAAGAATTAGAGATACAAAATTTCCTTTTTATTAAACAAAATTTTAAAACTTTAACCATTAATCAAATTACATTCGAGGACAAAACATATCTACTTAATCCACCTGTTAAAAGAATAATAATTTTCTTCTGCTGGAAACTAATTGCTTACAGACATATTACAGAGAAAGCGCAGGAGACTATGGCTTTGTAGGAAAAAGGAAAGACACCGACATTGAATTGGAGCGGTAGTTCCAAAGACATAAATCCCACTGGTTTTTTATAACGCATTCGTGTTGTCGCTTTGATAACAAGGTTTTTCTTTTTCAATGGTTGCTTTAATAAATACGCAAGAAACTTTGTTTTGTTGGAAATCTCTGTATTCTTGTATATCTGGAAACTGAAAAATAAAGAGGAAAATAATCTTCAGTCTGTAAACAAGAAAATAAGAAAACTCTATCCATAACGAGGAAACTGAAAGATTAAGTCATGGGAGGTTTATGGAGGAAATATGAAGAGTTTGCCTTAAAAGTTAATTTTGTGCATTAAAGAGTTTTTATAAGAAATTTATTTTATTTTTAGAGAAAATGGTTTCCTTCTTAAGAGGATTATGAAAGGTGGCAACAGTTTCGACTCATTTAAAAATCTAGATTAAAAACCACTCTTGAGTCCTCAGACATAATTTTCGTCAAGGCATATTAACTATCAAAATCCTAATTTAATTTTATTTGAGTGAGCAATGCATCCCCACGTGAGCCATAGAAGGCTTGAGGGTCATGCTACAGATGGTTTTGATGCATGGTTTGGAAAGCTCAAACATAGAGATAAATCCTGCATCTTGAGAGTTTTATGAACTCTTGTTACAATTTGCATGAAATATGATTGCTGCATTTTTCAGTTATTATTATTAGTTTTTTTAGAGAGATCGTCAATTTTCTCTTATCATAATTAATATATACTATTTATTTTTTTTATTTTGATAATAGCAATTAACTCTCCTTATACCATAAATTTATAATATTATCTTTATTTTTAAATACAGTTTTATTCATATTTATTATAAATTAAATAAATCACATGAATAAAAATTTAAATTAAAAAATTAAAATATATATATTGATGTGAAAAAATAAATAATAAAATATTTTTGATACTTTTTACGTTTAGTTTTAAAATATTATAAAATATTTATTAAAAAAAAATATTTTAAAATAAAAAATACAAAAAAAAAATTATTATTAATTTTTTATTTACATCAAAATATATATTTCTTGTTTTAATATTTTTTAATTTTATTTCTATTCATATAATGTATTTAATTTATAATAAATTATGTAAAAGATAATTTATAATAAATTATGTAAAAGTTAATTAAAAAGTTAAATATTAAAAATGTGTATGTTTTGATTTATTTAATTTATACAAAAAGTCATATCACCAGAAAAAACTTTAAAGTTTGACAGCAGCGGCAACTGACTTTGCCATCAGCATCTCTAATAACAGCTCCCAATCCTACAATTTGAGCTTTCCCCTTTGTAGCAGCATCGACATTGATTTTATGCCAACCTCCACGAGGAGGTATCCACTGTTGCTTTCTCGCACTACTTGGTTTCTCAGGCTCCCAATTTTCTTCGCTCTCAGCAGCTGATATCACTGGATTTAACTTCTTCCCCTCAAAAATTTGCTTATTTCTTACATCCCAGGCAGCCCACCATAAAGCTCCCGTCAATTCAAGGTCTGTTTTGCTCAGCCTCTTAGACATGTCATGCCACACATCTTGGCTTTTGCGTGCTTGAATGCCTTTATTAACAAGAGTGGATTGTTGCCAGATATTTCCAGCTATCCCTACATTGTAAAAGGCCATGGGAATTATTTTCCATGCTCTTGGAGCAGAGTTGACACGAACGAAACTGCACAACTTTCTTTGTCCATAGATTTTCTGCAGTTGTCAGCAAAATTTGAGCTACCCTCGAGCAATAAAATCTTAATGTTCTCAGGTAGCTCCCAGTTCCATATAGCATTCCAGTAGTGAAAACTTCCACTTGAGCCAGTAGGCATATCATTTGAGTGCCACTTGATAGGGACTTAACAGTGAACATACGTTCGTCATCAAAATGTCGGCAAGCCTCATCTGATTTTGGACTGAAAATGGTATAAAAGAAGCTGGCTTAGGGATCCGTTTATATTCATAGATCCGTATCTTATCCCCTCTACCCACAACCGCCTCCTCTAGAAGAAAAAAGGGATTGGATCCCATGCTAACATTCAAAACGTCATATTTGTTTAAAGAATCTGGCTTTCAACACTTGAGCAGCTCATTATTCTGGAAAATGAATTGATCTCCAGTCCTATTTTGCCACCATGGCTCGGTTAAACCCACAGAAGTCTTTTAACCTTATACTACTTCTGCATTTAAAATGACTTCATGTATATTTGGTACAACTTACTTAGAATGATAAAATAATTCAGATTTCGACGAACTCAAACAATCCGAGCGAATTCAGTTTCATGAACTAGAATATTCAGAATTAGATCCAGATATTTTATTTTAATATTGAATTTTAAAATTACCTTTAATATAAATGAAAAGGGGGAAAAAAACAAAGGCCCTGGCACTGCCAGCCCTAGGTTGCAATTTACATTTTCCTCTCCTAAAATCTCACAACTACAGGCCACAACCATTTCGTCTTTTCTTCATCAAATCAAATCATCGTCATCATTGCTTCAGCCATCATTTCCTCTTTTCTGTGCTCATCATAATCATCATCGGTTGTTGTCTTCATCATCGACTACTATGTTCCTCTTTTCTGCACTGCAAAGAATAATCACGTCCATTTCCTCTTCTATGTGTTCATCATCATCATCGCTGATCTTATTTGTGAAAAAAAATTATAATTATAAAATATAGATTAATAATATATAATAAATATAAAGATATAATAAATTTTTGATTATATAAATAAAAATTATATTAACATAATTTTTAATTTACAGTAATTAATGTTTATTAAATATTTTATTATTATAACTTAAAATTATAATTATCCAACCTCAAATTTAAATACATCCGTCATCTAGTCATATTAAATCTAATTATTCTTAAGTTATATATTTTAAAAGCTTGATTGTGGTGGTATTTTTTTTTTCAATTTTCTTTGCTATAATTACAACACTAGGGATGTGCCGAACTCAGTGATTATTTTTTGGGCATGTCACATATATATGAGTTGTTAGTGTTTGAATATGATCAAGTTTTGAGCATTCCCCTCATTTGATGGTCTGTTCCAGAAGCACTTTCTTATTGCTTATACAGTGCCAGCTCTTAAAAGCTGAGTTTGGAGCGTGATTCATTATTACATATCGTACAATTCATAATTCAAAAGCAATCCGGGGTTAAAACCTGTAATTTAGGAACCCAAATTTTTCAGTTGGAGCCGGCTCGGACCCGAAGTTAATTCGCGTCCTGTGGGTTTAAAATCGAAAAGGCCGAACTTGGACACAAACTCAAGTTAAGTGTTTTATTGAATCCTAAAAACTCTTTTCATTTTTTTAATTGTTAATTAATTATTTTTTAAGAGAAATTTTGAAAATTAAATAAGATATTTTATTATAAAAACTTAAAATTTAAATGATTGAAAATAAAAGTTAAAATTTTTTTTAAAAATATTCTTTAATTTATTTAATAATTTTATTTCATTTCTTTCATAAAAATATCTTTAAAAAATTAATATATTACTATATTTTTATAATTTTTAATAAAAATTCTTATTAATAATTAAATGATTAAATTTTTTTATATAAAATTTCTTCTATAAAAATCACTAATAAAACTCTTACTTAAAAAAATTCTATTTAAAAAATTACATCAAACTCGTGCCTTACCCAATGTGCCATGTGCTTGTCCTTCTTTGGCCTCCACCGAAATTAACTTTCTCGATATTCTCACAGAGTCCCGCCGAGAAAGCTCAAATAAATAAATAAGTTAAGGCATAATTTGGAATTGCCTGAGCCACTGCGTTGCTTGAGGACTCGCCTGCGTTGCAACAGTTGGAATGTACCACGCTTTTTGTCTTTTTTTGGTTTCAACTCTGCACCGTCGGATATAAACGTCAGGCGGCATTCATGGTATAAAGGAAAGCAACGTCCATGGTAAGGACGTGTCCATTGGTAATTAACGTTGCGGTCTCTATTTTTTTTTTTTTGAAAATTCAAAAAAGTTATAGTTAAAACTTTTAATGCATAAGCCCGACTTCTTTTAAATTTGTAAATAATTAGACAATTAAAATTAGGAAAATTTTCATTGTAAAAATAGAAAATAAAAATAAGAAAATTTAATTTTTGAATAAAATTTAAATTTAAAATATTAAAATTAATTAAAAAATCATTCATAATTTCTTCATCTCATCCATCTCATGTACAATGAACTGGAATTGGAAGTAATTAAAAGAAGAGTCAAAAAAATTATAGAATAAATAATAAATATCGTCAATTCAAGTTAGAAAAGGAATAACTAATTACTCCTTTCATTAGCTTAACCCCTTAATTTGATTTAGTACTTGGAGGCTGGAATTTCGGTGTCAAAAAAAAAAAAAAGCAATTTCATGTTGCTAATTTAAGTCTCAACTTAAATTGTAGTGAAGTTTATTAATTACTACTATTTTTATGATGTTATATTGATATGTCAACGTTAAATAGTTAAAATAGTAAGAATACGTTTAACGTATTAATATTTGCAAAAGAATAAAAGAATAAAATTCATAATTATGATGCTTTGATTCTAATTAAAGCATATTGATATGAATTAATTCAATAAGCTTATACACCTAAATAAGCTAAACATTAGGAGTTTTACTATTCCTATATAATACATTATAGATTATTATAACAATAATAGATTATTATAACTTTGTTAATTAACATAACATTCTCAAATAGCTAATTTAAAACTCTTTTTCCAATCAAAGTCAGTAAAAAGAATCGAATCCCAATCAAAATCCCAAATCTTGTACCAAATGATAATGATACAATATATAATTTTAAAAAAATTAAAAATAAATAGAAATTTGAGATTAAGTTTATTCTTATTAAATCTCACTACTGGTCAGGACTTTAGTCGGGATTAATTCTACCAAATTGTTTTAGTTTTCTAATTTAATTAAAATATTAAAAAAATTTAAAATTTGGCTAAAACCCAAATTTAAATGACCTATTGTTAGCATTTGTATCCTCCAGCCTAACATTAATAGGTTATGGTTTATATTTTACAATTTATTAGTTTATTTTTTATTAAAATAAAAATTAAGCAAATAATAATAATAATAATTAGAATACAATTCTTAAATGATGTAAAGTTGTCTCTTGTTGATTTTAATTCGTAGATAATAGAAAAAAAATTGGGCCACCTATAAAGTAGAGGGAAAGAATGAGATAGGAAAATAAAATTACAGTTAAAAATAAGGGCGCTTACCTTTTTACAATGGTATGGACAGATCATTGATTGTTGTCAACCGTTTGATGATTTATTCTAACTCTTATCAACGGTATATTTTTATTTATAATTTTTTCTAAATTTATGATAATTTAATTTTTATTCTCTTTTCCTTTCTTTTATGTTCAAGCATTCTATTCCTTTTTCTCCATTTAGAAAATTAATCAATCATCAGTCACCAACTCTTTTCAAATTACAATATCATTAATCAATTAATAACTTGAATTATTTTTCACATCATAAACAAGACAAAATGCAACAATTTGAATTAAATATTTGGATAGTAATTGTGAGGCCATTGAATAAATTAAAATAACAAATTAAATTTATTAGGTATAAGTGATTGACATTAAAATGGTTTAGATCATGGATAAAGCTTGAATTTTGTTATTTTTAAATAACTAATGAATTTGAAATTATATTATATTATAGCTTTTTTATTTAAAGTCCAAATCTAAATATATTTTAAAGTAGTGCAAAGTGTAAGAAAAGAAGATAAAATATATAAAATAGTTTTATAATTATTTATTTAATATTTTTATTTTAGTAATGTCATGCTAGTTTTATTTTTTAAACTAATTTATTAACTAAATCCTAATGTGAATTCATCATTTATCTCACTCCTTAAATTAAAAAATATTGATGTTTAGTTTTATATTGAATGTTTCTAACACGAGACAGTCTAGCCATTTTTTTATTGTTTAATTATTTAAAAATTTGAAACAATTGAATTTATGTGTTATAATTTTTAAACTTTTGATTTTTTTGAATTTCAGTATAGAACAGGGAGTGTAGTGTTAATTACAAAACTATAGCGTCCTAACCATTTAATCGACTATCAGTTTAAATCTAACGGTGACAGCACAAGAAGACAAAAGAGCGGGTACCGTGCAACAGTTGCACAGTAGCTGGACCCGTTGCTTGAATCCTCTTGCCGCCACTTCAAAGGAACTTGTGTTGGCAATTATGTATTTTGCAGACTTTGAATTTGTGCTGCTTTCTTAGTTGTTGGAAATTATCATTGGGTTTCTTATCCAGGGAGCTAAGTGTAATGTAGATGCTGCCTTGGAAGATATACATAAAAACCTATCAAAAATATTTAGGGCGTTTTAAGTAATATTATTTACTCTTATTTTAAAAAAAGGAGAATGATGTTTTTAATGCAATATTTTTAAAATGAAAATTTATTTGGGAGTTTATTTTCAAAGTAATTTATGAAAAGGAAAACGGTAAAAATGCATTTAGTTATTTATCTAAAATATAGAAAATTATCAAAATAGGAATGATAATTTTTTTTGTACAATAGTTTGTTTCTATTTATTTATATATTTATCTTTTATTATCATAATTTCAATCAAAATAAAATCAGATTTGACATAGCAATGATATATTTTCAAAAAAAAAACCCTCTAATTATTTATTAAGTTCTAAAAGGATTAAAATAAAACAAAATTCATCGTTGAGAGATAAATTGAAGATAATGATGATGACGATGATGATTATTTGATAATATAATCCTATAGATGAATAAATATAATCTTTGTTTAAATGAATAAAACTTTTAAAAAACAAAAGAAAATATTTGATCCATTGTTTTAACTCCAAGAATGAATAAATATCATCCTTTTTTTTAGATGAATAAAACTTTTTGAAAAAAAACGAAAGCAAATATTTGATCCATTGTTTTAACTCCAAGGTGAAATTATTTTAGAAAAAAAAAGAAAAAGGAAAAGAAAACTTATAAAGTCTAAATTGAAACATGTTATTTTAATTAAATAAAAAATTAAAAGATAATTATTTTTCAGAAAGAAAAATAAAACGATATCTGCCAAAAAGGGGAAAAGAAGATAATGGCCGTATTCCCAAGCAAGCTCAGAATTTGAAGCCAAATCTTGTGAATGCGAAGATATCAAAGACCTGCCTTTCAAATCGTTGATTGAGCCCTAAATTCTGATTCTGCGAAACCATGGGAATGGCTGCATTTCCAATTCAAAACAAAAGCTTCACATTATCGTTGTGCCTCACAATTACAATTTTTCAATTATTAACCCTAATTGTAACTCCCATCTCATTGCAGTCCCAAATCCAAAACCAAACAGTAACAAACCGTCCCAATTCCAATCCTGAAATTGCCCTTCTAGGCGACGCCAAGTTCGTCGCTGACAACTCTCACGCCCAGCTACTTACCCCATTGCCTTCAAGATCCGGTTTTTTGCTCTACAAAAGACCCTTCAAGTTTCTTGACCCAATTCGCTCCAAAACTACGTCGTTTTCTACTGAGTTCTCGTTTTCCATCACTCCCGCTAGCGGCGACAACGGTAACGGCAACAGTAACGGTGATGGCCTCGCTCTTGTTATATTTCCCTATCACTCTGCATTTAAATTTGTGGGTCAAGGCCCATTTGGGTTTTCAATTGAGAAAAAGTATCTGGCTGTTGAATTTGACACAAAAATGGATGACAATGTGGGAGATGTGAATGCAAATCATGTGGGTGTTGACGTTAGTAGTCTTGTTTCTGTGAGTGTCGGTAATGTGTCGTCCCTAAATTTAGTGCTAAACAACGGTGAGAAACTTAAAGCTTGGGTAGATTATGATTTGAGCTCCAAAAGAATTGAGGTTAGGCTGAGTAAATTTGGTGATAGCAGGCCTTCTAGTCCACTTCTTGCATATCACATTGATTTGTTGAAAATGTGGGGAAATGAAGATGTTTTTGCGGGTTTGTTTTCAAGCAATGGCCTTTCAGAGCAAATTAGCAATGTTTTCTCGTGGAACTTTAGGTTGAGGAGTGCTCCTTATTGGATGCATTCGTTACCCGCAGATCCACATGTTTATGCAGATGAGCATGCAGAGGGGCTTAGAGAGCACAAAAGGAGTATCTGTCCTTTGAAAGTTTTTGCTGGGGTGATTTTTGGAACTGGATGTGCGGCATTGATGGGGTTTCTGATACTGTCTGTATGGTCAATTTTTGTAAATACGGACACGGTGTCCCCTGCAGAGTATCAGATTCGTCCTGCAGATTTCAGGTACAAGAAGATCAATGTAATTGTTGAGGAAGATGGTAAAGGCAGTAATAACCAGAACAAGTAATGGATAATCTCCTGTTTTGTGTTTATGTTGCCGGCTTCTTGTTGTTGTTGCTAATGAATGGGTGTTGTGTGGAAATACTTAGTTGTTATGTAATGAAGTATGCAATGTTTAGCTTTGATGCAATGTACTTTATATCTATCTAACTATATATGCAGTCAATCACCTTTTTGCAATGTAGCCTTTGTGGGTAGACTTTGTATGGTTTTCCTACCATGAATGAATTTGGAGGTTAAAGTATTGCATATCGAAATAATGAGATCCTCAGCTCAGCATCCAATTCTGAAGTGTGCAGAGTAGTAAAGTTCGCATGTTGAGGAATCATGCTCAATATGTAGATAAACCTACATTAGCTTTCTTTGCAATGAGGCAAATTATCAATAGACATTATATGTATAATTATTGGCCATTTTCATAGATTTAAGCATCAGAGATTCTCGAGTCGGTTCTCTTTTCTCTGCTTCAAGCTGCATGATCTTAGGCTTTTTAGGTTGCAACTTCTAAAATACTGGATTGTGCTTAAAATCATGACCCTGATAATGAGAACCAACTTTGAGAAATTAAACTTCCTCTCTTCTGCTCGACGTCATTTGTTGATCAGTTTACGATCTAGCAGGCATGTCCGTTTTGCAGTAGCACATCTGTGCTGTTGTGGCGGATTGATTTCAATATTATATGCTTGTACATAATAGGCTTGCTAGCTCAGTTTTGTTTACCGGATTTTTAAGATTCAGGAAGGATTTGTAGAGCTTAGTTTTGCATCTTGATGTCAGGTGATATGTTTTCTTTGTTTGTCTTTCATTAATTTCTTCTAGTTTTCAGTGATTTCAATTCCATCCTATGCTGAACATTAGCACCAACGAAGTGAACATTGTTTTGGTTAGATAATTGAAGAATCTCAATCTGTGTCAAGTGTTTTAATTTAACTCAAGGATTTGCTTTGAATTGGTGGGAGCAGTCTGACTGGCATGTACAAAGCATGCAACTTGATACAGCTGTACAAATGACAGAACCAATGCATATGGGACCAATGATTGATGAATCCTGTGACCGTTAAATAATTTGGCTGCATTGCGAAGGCCCATGCGTTGATGGATGTAGCATTTGATGTAAGTTGAACATTTCAGGTTTGAAATTGATATTTTATTTCACACACAACAAAATGAGCAAATGATAATTGTTGGTGTTAAAACCCCAATTGAGGAGAAAAAAAAAAACTTGTGGATACTGCTATTAGACGCCCTCTAGTCTTTCTCTTCCTGTTGGAATGATTGTTTCCATATCCTTTTCATAATGATGGATGCTGATGGCCCAACAAGCAACTAGCGACTAAGACTTGCACGTTGTATTTAAATCAACTCTCGCTGGGGACCCACTGGCCTCTTCCATGCCACTTCTTTAATAAAATAGATATCAAGCAATTTGATACCCAAACCAAAAGCAACATCCACAAACATCATTTGGGCAAAAGAATATTATTATTTTTTTCTTATACAAATGGGCAATCGTAAATAGAATTATTAAATCACACTAATGAATGCCCCCCGCCGCCAACCCCCCACCCCCTCCGCCCCTCCCGCCCAAAAAAAAAAAAAAAAAGGAGAGAGAGCGAATTTTACATGTATGGTCTAATGTCAAGTTATCATTTCTGTTTCTCTTTTCTCATAGATTCACGGTGATAAATAAAGGAGGGAGGAAAAAAAAGGCAACGTCAAGCTAAAGTATGCAATATGATACAAGTAATGATTAATCAGTCATTTGAGACTTATTTTATTATAAGAATTGACCATTTCATTTTATTAAGGTACCAAATTTTAATAATAGGTTAAGATATTTTTTTATAATAATAGTATAAATAAATTTCATTTAAGATATTTTTTTATAATAATAATATAAATAAATTTTATTTATATTATTATTGTGAAGAAAATATCTTATAATCAACTATAAGATAATTTTTCTCTTAATAGTTTATGAGCTCTTCATTCTCAAGAAAAGTAATTTATTGGATGTTTTCAATTAACAGTCAATTAATGAGTAAGAGTGGGAATTGAATATTTAAAAAGAAAAGAAAAGATGAACCTTTTCCATCACACATTAGCCTTTCATGGCTTGCCACTATTAAATCGTGCGAGTATCATCTCATAAATAATAAACCCGTTGATCTCATAAATAATAAACCCTTTTATCAACGTCTTTTTAAGCTAATGGAGTACTCAAAGCAACATCCGCAACCCCCATTTGGGAAAATTAAAACAGTATAAAATGTATAACGTATCTTTTTCATTAAAAAATTTGGTTCTTTAAGAAAATAATAATAGATATTCTACCAAGCTACTCTCAAATGAATATTTCTTATTCGTGGACAAGGTATTATTTAAAAAAAAAAGAACAAAAATGTTTTACTCACTTAAACAAAAAGCATAAAAACTTACTTAAAAGAATAAAGGGCAAAAAAAAAAAAAAATCAAAGCATGCATATTAAAAGTTCATTAAAGGAGTCATATCTGCTGGAAATGGTTGGCACTTAATTTCTCTCCCAATAAAATTAGATAAGAATTTTATTGTCTTTCCATAATTTGTGGTAGAATAGTTAATTTTTGATATTGTGTGAAAGTAAAAATTTACACAATAACATAATAGAATTTTTAATTATAAATATTAATAAAAGAGTAACGATATGTTTATAAATTTTTATATAAATTTATTTTATACAAATTGATATGATATTTACTCATTGATTGAATAAAAATATAAAATAATTAAAATAAATCATGTGGGTCAATAGATATTTAATCTAACTAATTAAATCATAACACATTAGTTTATTTAAAAAAAATTATATAAAAATTTATAATTATATTATTACTCTTAATACAATTTTAATAATAATATATCAAATTAAAATAAAAAACAAAAAACAAATCATCCCCATTATGCAAGCAGAGATATTTTGGAATTATTACTGTTACCTTTTATTTCTCAAATCAAGAAGGCAACTTGTTGGATATCTTCAATGAAATGTCTGCGCCACTGAGCCACATGCAGTAATTCCTTGCCTTACGTAATATGCACAAATCAGGTAAAGCCACGTCATTTTACCTCGTGAAATGAAAGAAAGAAAGAAAGAAAAATAATATCACCCACCATAAAATGTGCATGTAATTTACGCCATCACTTCTCCTTCGCATAATATGTGATATGATATTATATTTACATAATGGTTACAAACTATCAGGTGTTCATATGTTTGAGTGGTTACCTGTCGTATCAGCAATACTCTTCGTCGAATCCAAAAAAGCAAAAAGCCAAAAAAAAAAAGAAAAGAAAAAAGAGAAAGGACGATAAGTACTTGGAAGCAAATGAAAATTTTCGATGCTTTGAAATGTTGAAAGTTATTTACTTGTACAACTGGAACAAGTTGTCTCAGGCAAAACAGTGTGATAAGTGCCGCAAAAATTTTTTCTCACGTGGTGGATGGCCTAATTTAATAGATTGATAATAGGGAGTTGCATACTTTCACTCGCACACGATTATTGTAAGTTTCTCATATTCTGTTGACTCACTTTATCAGGTCATATCATGATCATTAATTTATAAAGTTTTAAATTTAATTTTAAATAATACGTTATTAATAGAATAATTAATAATTTTTTATAAAATTTAAATGAATTAATGGTATGATATTAATTAATTAACTAATTATTATTATATTATTTAAAATAAAAAATTTAAGAAATAAATATTGCGGACATGTGATTAGTAAGTGTTTTATTTGAGATTCTGTTCCCAAAATTATCTTAAAATAAATGCGAACTTATTATTACAGTCTAACGGACCTAACGGTCATCATCGTTATAGTGTTTGACTGTAAGACAACTCTTACCATACCAACTGACTATTATTGTTAAATATCGTACCGAAAAATCTGGGTCATCAAATAAGAAAGAACAGAATCTAGACGAAAAAAAGGGCACGAAATTCACACTAACTCTGTCTGACACGCGCCAATCGGAGAGTTTCTGATTCGCCATCGCCCTCTATTGGGACTGAAAAAGAGGGGGAGAGCAAATCAAAAAGCCAAAAAAGTCCCAAAGAGAGAAAAAGAAAAAGGCAAGGCAGACGGATGCCCAGCGCGGCAAATTTGGAAAACTAAAAGACATAGCTGGATGTGATTTAATTACGGCAAGAAATTTCGCCTGAATAAAGGCGTCTCTATATATAGGAAGCTGGCTGTCTTAAAAATAATCGACGAGGAAGAGGAGAGACTATTAAGGGTTAGCCCCTTGGGTGGTGGAGAAAGAGTCCGAGACCAAGAGCATACAATTTTAATGGCAAGCGATAATAATGATAACAACACTGGTGAAGGGGCAGCTGCTTCCGTTCTTAAAATGCATGATCAAGGCGTTGAAATTCCTGAGACTGCCCATCAAATTAGCAGCGGTTTGTCTCTTTTCTCATCTCTCTGATTCCCTTCGTTTCGAGTGTGGTGCCATGTTTCTCATTAAATCACTCTGTTTCATCATGTCTCAAGTCTTGTTTTTATTTTGTTTTATTTCTTTTTGGATGAATTTCAAATTTTTAATGCCTTTTTTTACGACTCTTCTGCAAATCTATGGTTGCTTGACGTGGGATTCTTGGGTTACTAGTTTTACCATTCTCTTTGTTTCAAGTGTAGCAGCATGTTCTTGATGAAATGACTGTGTTTCATTATGTCAAAATTTTAATTTTTTTTTGGAAAAAAAAAATTTTTCAAAACTTTTATTTCTTTCTGTGAGAGTGATCCTGTAAATGGATGTTTTGGGTTAAATTGGACAAGGGGATCAATTAGATGAATTTTGTTGAAAGATTGTATTTTGATCCTCAATAAGCTTTTTGTTTGCTTGTTCTGTGAAATGAATACGACGTGTTTAGTTTGGTTTGTTAACTTTGATTTTTTTTTTTTCCAATCATCATCATCATTATCTGTGTTCTATCAAATGAAACAACTTTTTCGCTTTTTGGTTGTGAGAAATTAGAGTATCATGCTGCAATAATTTAACCCATTGTGGAAAGTAAATTTCTTCTTGTTCTTACATACATATAGGAAATTTAAATTTCTGTAGTGTGGTAATGTATTACTGTTGTCATGTGAGCTCATTATACTTTTTTCATTTGGAAATGCTAGATTCATGGTTTCAAGTTGGGTTTGTCCTCACCACTGGTATAAACAGTGCCTATGTATTGGGATATCCTGGGACTTTAATGGTCCCCTTAGGTTGGGTAGCTGGTGTAATTGGTTTAATTGTAGCAACAGTTGTATCACTCAATGCAAATGCTCTTATTGCCAAGCTCCATGAATTTGGTGGAAAGAGGCATATCCGATACAGAGATCTTGCTGGACATATCTATGGTATGAGGAGAAAATTATTAACATTGTGAATTTTATTACACAAATTGACTTCACTTTGTTTATTGTTTTGAGGACTCATATTCCTGGGATTCAACTCTATTTCAGGAAGAAGAGCATATTCTCTAACATGGGGTTTGCAATATGCCAATCTTTTTATGATTAACACTGGATATATCATTTTGGCTGGTCAAGCCCTTAAGGTATGTCAAATCGAGGAAATAAAATTTATCTTTATTGTTGACATCAATTTGATCGTGCCAATGAAGTTGTCTATTTTCATCCCTTCATATTAGCCTGCTCAAGCTTGATGACATGCGAGAAGTTAGTGAATGGCATGAGTTAAAAATTTGTGTTTGCTATGCAGGCGGCCTTTGTTCTTTTTTGGAAGGATGACCACACTATGAAGCTTCCATACTTTATAGCCATAGCTGGGTTTGTATGTGCCTTGTTTGCCATAGGGATACCCAATCTTTCAGCTCTTGGGATTTGGCTGGGAGTTTCAACAGTTCTCTCCATAGTATACATTGTTGTAGCAATTTGGCTGTCATTTCGCGATGGTAAGTGCCAAAGTATAATCATCAGTGCGAGTCTTTGATCCTTGTCACCCACACTTTAGGAATTTTCTAGTTTCTTGGGCTGTCATGTAAGCAACAGTCCAGTACGCTGCTTCTTGACTTCTAGAGCTATGAACTTGGGATTATGGGTCTCCCCTCACGTAGTTTCAATAATTGAACTACATACTGGGATTGGAAACTGAAGAATTTAATTTATTGGGCTCTTTCATATTCATAGTCCTTGTGTATGAGTTATCAGCCAATCATTAAACATACACGAGTTTCTGTTGTTAAAATTCCTCTGGATTTTCTTTTTCCTTCACTCTTTGCTTGCACCATTCATGTACCATTTTCTTGTTTTGCTTATATATAGCTTGCTCTTGTTAATAATACAGCATCAAAACGGGATTAACTATTTCCTTAACTGTCATAGGTCTAAAAAATCCAGCACGAGATTATAGCATCCCTGGAACAACCGCTACCAGAATCTTTACATCAATAGGGGCATGTGCTAATCTTGTGTTTGCGTTCAATACCGGAATGCTTCCTGAAATACAGGTAAGGGAAGAATTCAGATCGTGATTGTTTGCTGAACATGGATGGCAACTAAACTTTGATATAGCATTGGTCATTCTACTTTTCACAAGAACTAGGATGCAGCATGATGGATACATTTATCCCTGATTAGCATTCTCCAGTCTTTGCATTTGAAACTAACCATTATGCCTTGGTATTATTCTTGCAACAGGCAACAATAAGGCAGCCTGTTGTAGAAAATATGATGAAAGCTTTGTACTTTCAATTCTCAATTGGAGGTCTTCCAATGTATGCTGTGACATTTGTTGGGTACTGGGCTTATGGGAATTCCTCATCAAGCTATTTGCTCAATAATGTCAGTGGTCCGGTTTGGGTAAAGGCTGCTGCCAATATTTCTGCCTTCCTGCAATCAGTTATTGCTTTGCATGTACTTTTCTTTATCCTTTACATTCCCACTTCATCATTACTGTCATTATGCCCAATTACAGAATCAGTTTCCTCCTCTTGTAGATATTTGCAAGCCCAATGTACGAGTTCTTGGACACCAAGTATGGGATTAAAGGAAATGCTCTGGCGGTTCGCAACATAACATTCAGAGTTACTGTAAGAGGTGGCTACCTAGCCATTAACACGCTGGTGTCAGCTCTTCTGCCATTTCTGGGTGATTTTATGAGTCTTACGGGGGCTGTCAGTACATTCCCACTTACTTTTATTCTTGCAAACCACATGTACCTGGTTGCGAAGAGGACCAAACTGCCTTCTTCACAAAAGATGTGGCATTGGTTAAATGTTTGTTTCTTTTGCGTTGCATCTGTAGCGGCAACAATCGCTGCTTTGAGGCTCATTGTCGTAGATTCAAAAACATACCATGTCTTTGCTGATTTATAATTTCATTTTCCATCAAGTGTATTCTCCAATTGCCAATTTGTAGGTTCAAATTTTCTCATGAAATTCTTGTTTTGGCTTGCAATAAAAAATAGATTATCAGTGTACTTATCAATGTTTAGACGTGTTTAGCAAAAGCAGCCGCCAGGTTGCATCTTTAATCTTCTTAACTTGCTCAAACATTTCATTCAAAGTGACAGCATATCAACGGTGCAAAAGCTATTACAACAAAATATCTGAAAAAAAATAATTGGCTTTCCGACATTTATGTTTTACGTTCCTTTGAAATTTGAATTATCTATGGAACTGGTTCGAGTCTCAGCATGAGATTCTCTCCTCCGAAATTTTTAAAGTGAATATGGTATTCCCTCGTATAATCATATTAAAGCAAAAATATTCTCGATGACAAAAGCAATTAAAACACAAGCAGCCATGCGGGAATGTACAAGGCAAATGCATATAGCTGCATGCCAGGATGCTCCTTCCCTAGACAAGAAATTAAATTAGGAGATTATCACCTGTTTTTTAAAAAAATACATAGTTTTTTTTTTTTTTGCTGAATTCCACTTAAAATTACGTTTCCTTACACCCGTCCACTTCCGGTTGCACACTGTTATAATTTTACTGACATCACAGAGGTAATGTTATAATTTCACATGGGCAGAAGATCGTTTACAGCCTTTGATCAAGGGGAAAAAAGCAAAATAAAAATGATGTCGTTTACACCCAACCCAAGTCGGATTATCACATCTCGATCCTCTCACACACTCGTCTAACTACGACAATAACACAGCGTAGATGCAAATTGTGGTGACTAACAGACGCTTCTATGTCAGCTTAAAATAAGGCAATGGCGGTTTGGAGAGTAAAGCGTCTGTCGTTAACGGTAGAGTAAGTGGCGACGAGAAAAAGGAGATAAGAGGGCAAGAAATGGAGAAATTTAGGGCGGACAAGGGAGAGGGCGTTGGCTCATGACTCTTGCCACACGATGGTGATTTGAAGCCTGTTGGGCCCGGGGGGGGGGGTGGTGGGGTTAGTTGGCTAGCGATTCAGGTTGTAGATGTGATTCTTGATGGAGTGGCAGGAGAAGGAAAGAGAGAAATGAAGAAAAGATCAAGTCAACAGGACGAGGGTAATTTTAATATTGCAAATTGGAAAGTGAAAGAATATGAATCTGTAATTTTACAGTGGAGGGTAAAAAGTTCATTTGTTGATTATTATGATAATTCTTTTAACGGCATACAAACGGAGGTGAACGATGTAAGAAATTATATTCAAAGCATCAACCACCTTACGAGTAAAGTAAAAACGTTGACTCACTTGCATGAACAGTTTGTTCTATGTGTTTGAATTATATAAAGGAAATATATGATTAATCAGTTCAAAACTCACAAAAACCTATGGCATTAAATCTGGGAAAACGAAGCCCTCCAACGTGATGAGATAGTCTTGCTAGGGAAAAAAAAAAAAAACATACTAAAAGAAAAAAAGGGAATTAGGGTATGCTGATAATGGCTGTTCGAGGACGCCATCATCCCCATATAGGTTCTCAATCACGAACAGTAGCTCCCGCCGTGATAGGTAGACACGAGAGCGGTGGAAGTAACTGTTCGTACGACAGGACCATTGAACAAGCTGTCGATGACAGGATTCAACAAAATATTCTGTTAGAAAACAAAATGTTTTAAACATTCAATATAGAAATAATATTGCATCAAATGATAACTCAGAGGAGGAGTTCAGTCCTTGTTGGCCTCCGCCAGAGATAAAGACATATAAGAAGTGATCAAAAAGAATAATTAATGGCTCATCTGAGGGTACAGCATGAGCGGCTGAAGACGAGCAAATTAAACTTATAAATTGAAAAGTACATACATGATTAAGACTGGGGTCTGGGAAAAGAAGAAAACTTGGGGTTTGGTTTTTGAACATTTGTTGTTAGAAATTTTGCCCCGATCGTCTTTTTCACTCTCGCTGTTGTTTTGTAATAACATACAATATGCTTGCTGAAGCTCCTGTTTTTGTTCATACTTTATTTACTTTTTATGTATTCTTCCTTTGTTTATGTCTGTATTTTCATGGGGCAATAGATTCTATCCCTCTTCCCTCTGGTTCCCGAATCTGCAGAACCAATTCGAAATCGAACCGAAATGTGGAACCGAATAAACCCATTGGTTCATGATCTGTTCTGAACTAAAATCGAGCCGAACCCATATCCCCAGCCTTAGTCCCAACCTTTGTTATTTTTTATTTTATTTTTTCTCTTAACGAACTTATTTATATTTAAACAATTCTAAAGCAATATTAAAATATGTGTTATTACCCGAATTCAGATGAGAGCCCACGGTCCAGCCCATAACCAATTTCTCTTACCTTCACAGATACAGTCGAATAATCTTTTTAGCTCTAATGGCGGCGTTTCAGAGTTCTTTTATTTGAGATTGATCAAAACTGAGGAACGATCCTTTTCAAAGACTGAGATCTGCATGAGTTTCAGCAAATTACGGTACAATTGGTTCGTCTTCTTCCTCTTTCTTTTTTGTTTCTTTTCTTTTTTTCGTTTAATGTGTTTTTCCTTCTGACATTACCTTCCGATCTACTTTACCAATTTTTAGTTCCATTATGGAATTGAATTAATAAATTTTAAAAAATGCCTTTAAACCGTTTCTCTAAGGTGGGCTCGGTATTGATACAAATGGGTATCTTTATTTTTTTCTCAGAAGAATCCATTCTCAGTTTGTTTGGTAACCTTATATTCCCACAGTTCAGTTCAGTTTGCACTCGCATGAACTTTCCAAACATGCATTTCTATAACACGGGTTTATTGATAATTTTCTCTTTTTCTGTTTAATTATGAAAATGAGAAATCTTCATTTGATTTCTCAAGTGTGTGAAGTGTTGATGGTTTTATTTTTGCTGAAGGTGTTGCTTGTGATGATAAATTATGGCGAGAATTAGGGATAGAACTGAGGATTTTAAAGATGTCCTGAGGCATACTGCTGTTTCTTTAGGTTATGATGAGGTATGTTTGTTCTTTCAGTTCATATTGTCTCTTCTTGTATTTTAGGATGCTTTTACTGTTGAAGAGTTCTTTAGAAAATTTGAGTTATTGGGGTAGGATTTTGATAGAGTGTTTTACAATATGTATATGGCATCTATATGATACATCCGAAACTTCGTGTGGAAGAGTAATAATTTTGTATTTGGAGGATGCAGCATGAGTAACCCTGTAAACTTTCTGGAAAAGGATATTTATAACATTCATATGTGTGGATTTGCTTGTTATTGTTCAAACTGCAACCATCGCTTCTGATATCTTTCAAGTTGTAACTCCAACTTTCCCCATGGTGCTTTTGCTTTTTAACAGTCCAAACTGGCAGCCATAATGGCTTCTTTCATAATTCATAAACCACGGGAAAGATCATCTTTCACCAAAGCTGCTCTCAAGACGGTATGCTCGCCATTGTTTCTTTGTGCTTCAAACTATGTTAGCTATCCATTCAAATCAATGGTCAGCTTTGCTGGAATTCAATCTCACAGGAAGAATTGTTGTTGTTGTTTACTTTCTTCAACAAATAAGAAATTTAGGTGTATGTGCTGTCCATATGATTAATAAAGTTTTTCACTCCTTCTGTTAGCTTGAAAGCATTGGAGCTTTGGAACAGTTTATTTTGAATCATAGGAAAGATTATGTTGAGATGCACCGTACAACTGAACAAGAAAGAGATAGCATTGAGCATGAAGTAAGTATTTGTCTGATATGGATCTTATTGTTGTTATAATATATATATATTTTTTTTGGGCAATAGGGGAAAAAAAAAGGGAGATGTTGTCTTAATTTTAATATGCAATATTCAAGCTTATTGTAGATTCAACAACAGGACTATCTGTGTTTCTGTCTGTTTGTGAAAGTCATGTTTTGCGTTTATGCAAGAATCTACGGAAATTGTTCATATCAAAATGCGACGTATATTTTTTTTTTATTTTCTTTTCTAGGTAATGAAACTGCATACTTTTGGGGGAGTAAATCGTTTATTCCTCAACTGTCGACACTGTTTCAAATTTATGCAGGTTACGGCTTTTATTAGAACTTGCAAAGAACAAATTGATATTCTCCAAAATAGCATAAATGATGATGAAGCAAATTCAAAGGGCTGGCTGGGCCTTAAAGGTGATAACTCCAATGCTGATACAATAGCTCACAAACATGGGGTGGTATGACTACATTTATCTGCTCTAATGCACATCCTATGTTTAATTTACTTGCTTATATCTTGATATTTTAGCTGGATTAAATTTGTGGGGGTGTACTTGAAGTCACGTTGAAAATGAAAACTAAGTGGCTTCTTTCTCACTTAGCTATTTGTTTATAAGCAAGATATTAATAATCTTGCAAAATTAGATCTTAATAGAAGACTAGCCACTTCTTCTCTGTCTGTTCCCTTAATTTTTGACAGAATCACTGGATGGTTGCCTTGGTTCTGAATGTTTAGGGACTTGTACACATTGTTCACGCTGCTCATTTTGCTTTCATTTGATGAAAAAGCACTTAAATGTTGATAGATTTGTGTTGGATGGGCAGTAGCACTATCAGTGAAGGGGATCACGAGTTATTGAAGGATATTAATTCGCCATAAATAGTGGCACTTTTTATTTTAGAACTGTAGATTAACTTTATTGGTTTCACTAGCATAATATTCTAGGTGAACAAAAATTTAGTTCATTGTTTCCATTGTGGAGTTGTGAAGCCCTTATTTAAAAGAGTATCTTTTTTTGGGAACTAACTCATCTTAGTTTCTTTAATTTTTGTATACTGTTATCTTATGCTGTTGATTCAAAAGCAATGTTTCTATTGTTTATTTTCTTGACTGGAGATTCCATTGGCTGACTTATTGTTTTGTAGCACATTTTTTAGCCAATTAATTTCCTTTATACTTTTATTTTTACTGTGCAGGTTCTAATTTTAAGTGAGAAACTCCATTCAGTTACGGCACAGTTTGATCAGATGAGAGCCATCCGTTTCCAAGATGCTATTAACAGAGCAATGCCAAGAAGAAAACTCAAGCGAGCGACTGTTCCAAAATCTGCAGAAATTTCTACATCAAACAAGTCTGATACCAGGGAGCTTGATGAAATTCAACCCGCACCCCTTACTGTCCAGCAGCAATTGTTGGATGATGAAACACGTGCCCTTCAGGTTGATTAGGATTTGTTTTCCTATAATTTTCGCAGGGTCTTCAATCATGTGTCCTCAATAGCCATGGATCCTGGTAAAATCTATGCCACGTTTCTGATGAATTATTATGCAGGTGGAGTTGACTAGTCTCCTTGATGCTGTTCAACAAACCGAAACTAAGATGGTAGAGGTGTCTGCATTGAATCACCTGATGTCAACACATATTCTGCATCAAGCCCAGCAGATAGAGCATCTGTATGAGCAGGTCGGAAACTTGTACAAAATTTTGACATACATAAAGATTGCTTTCTGAGAACTCTGCTTGCATCTTAATTCAGTGATTAAAGGAGCATTTAAGAATTGTTGTAATACGGTAACAATGCATTGAGACTTGCATCTTTCCTCTTGTTATCATCGTAATTGGTCAGGATTCACTTTGTGTTTCTCAATTGGTTGAGTAACTTGTGTTCCAGTGCTGGGACTATATTATATAGCTTGTCTTATATTTCTCTCTCCTAAACTTCTGCTCACACAGGCTGTTGAAGCTACAAAGAATGTCGAGCTTGGTAACAAAGAACTATCTCAAGCTATCCGACGGAACGCCAGCAGCAGGACCTTTCTTTTGCTTTTTCTATTTGTACTTACATTTTCAATCCTCTTCCTTGATTGGTATAGCTAAATCTATATTCATTCCCCCACGGAAAGGGGTCACTTTCAGTTTGACAGAGTAAAAATGATCTGAGTTATGTATTTTTCAAGTAACTTTTCTTGTAATTAGCTTTACATTTATTCTTATATGCAAACTATCACCGTGATACAAAGAGGTCCAATCGACAAAATTGAATTTTCCTTTCATCTTTAACTTCTCTAAACTCAGAAGCCTTGCTACTTATTGTTTGCCGGTAGATGGCGAATACTTTCTACCCCCAAAAGTGAAGCCCATTTCCAGCTTCAATCGGAGAAAAGAAATTGTCCATGTACTAAAACTTAACCATCTGCGTCAAAAGAAGCAACGTGAGTTGGCGGAATATTATTCTACAGCTTGAGCTAATGCGTGGAAGCCCAGCCCTAATTCTCTTAAACTTGGCTTCCTGCTGTATGCCCAGTTTTGGTCATGTCGCACAGACACGTGGGGCCAGCATCAGGATGAAGGATTTGCATAGAGGCTGTCGTCTCTTCGTGTAAGTTCTTAGACTTCGGTACAAATGATTCCCCAGACATCAAACCCTTGCCCATTCCGTTTCGATCCCACTAGTCTCACAAAATTCCATCTGCAACAACATCAAATGCACGTTCTTCTATTAAAGATACACATATATGTTCATTCGATCCCTTAATCTCACAAAATTACATCTGCAACCTGTCACAGAAAGTAAATTTCTTTTTTCGATATAATAATTTAACTGGAAACATAATTATGCCTGAATTTTAACAAGCAAATTACGGGAGTAAAGTTGCATTTTTCAAAATATAAGGACTTTCCAAATCACATTTATACAGGTTGGATTTGTATCCCATTTGACATGACATTTGAGGTATCATGTGCTGATAGCTCCGGCGGAATTAGTTTATTACTAATAGACAATAAAATGAATTTATACCATACATGATTAACGGGTGATATATGTGTTGAAAACATGGGGTATTGAGTTCAAATCCTATTTACACGGGCAGAGAGGAGATTGGACTGATTTTTTTTAATACTGATTACATATCAGATTATTATATTACACAGATATTTATAATAATTATTAAAGTAGATATTAGATTGATATTTATAATTATATATACATAATTGAAATTTATATTATTACATTAATTTTATGAAGTATATGTTCAGATATATGACCTTTAAAAATAAAAGATGTCTTTATTCTACTCACATTTTACAGAAAAAAAACTTATAAATTAACTTCACACAATTATTTTTATTTAATTAAAGGAAATTAAGTTTATAAAAATTTAAATTCTTACTCTGATAATCTTTTTTAATTTTAAAAATAAGAATTCACTATTGGACTAAAGTCCAAAGAGTGACTAGACTGACGTTAGGTTAAATAACAAATATATATGCATTACTTGCTACTTGTAACACAAGTTAATATCTCAATTATATGGTAATGCAGTAGTGCTATTATTGATTAAAAAAAAAAAGAACTGATTAACTGTAGCCCAAAGGATTTAATTTTAGCCCATGGACTGGAGCCTCAAAATTTCTAAGCAGACACCAGAAGCCCATGTTTTGATAAACTGAAAAAACTGTCTATTAATTTGAGTAAGAAGTGTAAGGTTTTAGGGTTCCTCCTGTTCTTATTCTGTATCGCTCGCAGCCTCAGTGTCACTTGCAGAGCTTGTTGTGTCGTTCAGTCAAAATGGTCAAGGGACGACAAGGAGAGCGAGTCAGGTGAGGTCTCTATGAATATGATCTCACTCACCCTGTAAATGTCCCTAATGTTTTCTATTTTGAGAGTTACATGTGTTCTCATTTTATATCAACAATATTTTGCTCTTTTTGTTTTGCTTTGCAGACTATATGTCAGAGGAACCATCCTCGGATACAAGAGGTAATCATCAATTGATCGTCTCTCGTGTTAGATATCATCTCCCCCCCCCCTCCCCCCAAAAAAAAAATTATTTTTTACCCGTTTGCTAAGAATTAATCAAAGTTCAATTTCAATCTTGTGTTTCATTGCTAGGAAATTGAAATGATGTTTTTAGTTTTAACCAAGCAAAGCAGAACACTGATTTGATAAATCAATCATGCGTGTGTACTATTAAAATTGAAAAGTAGCTTCTTTGATGTGTTTTGTTTGATGCTCTCTTTAACAACTTGTTATGAGGAGATTGTTTCATTCTAAAATTAATCTAAAGAAGAGATATTGACTGAGTTTGTAGTTTTGTTTTATTAGGTTTGAAACATAATGCCAAGATGGAAGTTTTTAAATGCTAGTGTTAGATATTTTAGTTGACAAGTAGTGTATATAGTTTGAATATTGTTCGTGAATTCCTTAGCCACCCTTAATCTAAGTTTTATAAGGACCTAGGATAGCATTGGAAGACTGAGTAATCCTGAAAATTTTTGTCCAATGCTATTACCACTTTTAGGTCAAAGTCCAACCAGTACCCAAACACTTCATTGATCCAAATCGAGGGAGTGAACACCAAGGAAGATGTGTCATGGTACTGTGGGAAGCGTATGGCTTACATTTACAAGGCTAAAGTGAAGAAGAATGGATCACACTATCGTTGCATCTGGGGCAAGGTTGCAAGGCCTCATGGCAACAGTGGGGTTGTTCGTGCTAAATTCAAGTCTAATCTGCCTCCTAAGTCCATGGTATCTTAACTGTATCATTATTACTATTGGTATTAAATTGTGTCCTTGTCTTCAGATTTTGAATTTTGAGATTTTTTTCAATGTCGTTCAGGGAGACAGGGTTAGGGTCTTCATGTACCCCAGCAATATCTGAGGTAATTTTATCCTTTTGTTCATATGTTTGTCAGTTGCATTGAGGTATGATTATGATTATTTAGTGTGAGATGTTCGTATTTCATGCTGTTAGGTTTGCTAAATGCCTTTTTCGTCCGTATGTGGACTTTGTTCAAGGTATAGAATTCAATCAGTTTGTCTCACTGGAACAATCTGTCCGGCTCGTATTTTCTGATCCGGCTCGTATTTTCTGTTGCAGGTCCTTCAGCCCATAGATGTCAGATTGAGGTTGGTGACAACTCGAACGAATCTGCCTTTTAACTTGTGTTATAAGCTGGATTTGAAATCACGTGTGTTATGGAGCTGAATCATTTTTGTTTCATTAGGATAGTAAATGAGACATTATTTTCCCTAAAACCAATGTTAAAATTTTTTGCCCCACCTGTTTCTATCTTATTGCATATTTGGGTGAAACTTCAGTTAGGTTCTAGCAAATCATATTCTGTTATTATTTCAAGTACTACTTGTCTGCGTACCAACTTTATGCAAACCATTAGCCTTGTTGCTTATTTGTTGACACGTTCTAGTACGGATCAAATTTAATTTTTCTGGTTGCTTGGAGTAGAATAGGTAGAATTTGACATGATCAAATTAAATTTAACCTGAACACAATACAAATAAATGAGTATGAGTCGGTAAAATTGACACAATTATTAAATAGATCTGGCTTAGGTTGACATGATTTTTTTCGTGTCAGGTTAGATTTAAGTTTTTTATTTATTTATTGGATTAATGATATGTTATATTTTTTTATTATAAACTAATTTGCAGGTTCTTGTAATTAAAATTTAAATATTAAAGATAATTCTTTCTTTGATTTTTATTTGTTGAACAGATAAATATGAATACAGTGTTTTATTTATAAATTTTTTTTAGTAGATTTAGAGCTTTAATAGAGTGTGTATGGGTGTGTGTACAATAATGTATAAATATTTAATATAAATTTTATTTAATACATATATATTATGCGGGTTATTGAGTAGTTTATTATTTTTTGTATCAGGTTAGAATTTTAATATTTTAATATAATTATTAAATAAATTATGTTTAAATAAGTTTAAATTTAACAAATCGATGGTCTCTTTTGCCAGCTCGTGGTATGATGTGTTATGATCTGTTCTATATAACGCTTCTGTGCTAGATTCAAGGGTCCGTCAGTTTTCCATTTGGTCGTAAGCCCCGGTAGTAGCAAAATGTTCACCGTGTGAACCGAATCTGAAAATATTTAACCTTTTCACCTTTTTCTCGAAACAAAGGAACGCAGCGTCGTAGGATTCAAGGATTATTATTATTTTTTTAAGTTAAATATTTGTTTATGCTTAAAGTTAATAACTATTGATGATGGAGTGATTATCCGAAAAGGCGAGAGCAAAAGCAAAGCGTTACTCTGCGGCATCCGATTTTCACTTTTAAGAAGAGATTTGTTATTTTGGCGTATGAGCTTTGTTATCTTTCCGTAGCTTAGGATCGTTTTTACAGGATTGATGGTGAAGTAAACGTCTAAAGACACACACAAAAAGATTAAAGACTTCATTGAATTAAGTAGATTTGGAAATAAGAGAGGGCAGGGCCGGCAACGTGGGGATGCATTTGCATTATCTCGTGTTGTGTTCATAGCTGGTGAGAGACTTTGACTAGCTTTTGCAGGTTAGGCTTTGATTCTGACTTCACTCGAATCATTCATTCCTAACAAATTCCCACATGTTATTGCACGACTACCGAACAATTAATGTCAAAGTAGATTGAAAATTTTCGCATTTACAATATGTTTTTTTTTTTCTTCCCTCTTCTTATAACTAATCTTAATCTAAATTAAATTAATTCACATTTACAATTCATTAAATTAAATTAAATTCACAAAAAAAAAAGAGAATATTGTGAAAATGGATTCTGCTGTGTGGGTCTCATCGAACACGTTTTAATAAGGGGACCCATTAAAAGAATGCTCCTGGCATGATTTAATAGTCGAGTCCGTGAAATATTTTAAAATCAGATGAGCCGGCACAAAGGCCGTAAATTCACATACTAAAAACTGAAAAGTAGGTGATTTTTTATAAGTTAATTTAAAGCTGCATTTGGATAAACTTTTACGGTCCAATCGCTTACTGTTTCTTCGTATACTATTGTCCAAGAAATTGGATTATAAAGTCTTAACAAACCTAAAACACATAATTTGATCCACGCATAATATTGGAAGACATCACATGAAAATGGAAAATTAAAAGTCAAAAAATCAACATTCCTTACGCTATACATTTTCATTTCTCACTCCAACTAGCACGTATTATATGCTGGATTAATTAATAAATTGGACTGCGCCATCCAGGTCCCCACATTTTATCAAAATCACAAGTAATTACATAGTTCAAGTTTTTTAACACAAGTACTTACCCTTTGATCCCTTTTTCTTTTACTTTCTTCTTTTTTTTCTTTAAGAAAAAGTCAAATTTTTAAAGAAAAAGTCAAATGCTTGAGTAATTGAACTATTATACCTATGTAATCCTTAAAACAAGCAAGTGCCATGATAAGTTGGTGTATGGAGCATAAAACTTAAATTATTTTTATTAATAAATTTCAAAACAAAAGACGTTAAAAAAAAAATACTATGACACAATTAAGTGATTATATGTTAGTACGAGATTTTTCCTCCAATTTAATTAGATAGAGAGGAAAATAAAATTTTTAGGAGCAATAAAAAAACACAATTACTAGATATTTAGTTAATATAATTAAAAATATTTGATATAACATGCTTATATGATAATATGATGTCGCATAAGTAAACTATATTAATTTGAAGGCCCCAAAAGACTCATTGCACTTTGTATGCATTAACAACATAGGTTAACTAGTCAACTTTATGAAGTCTTCATATCTAAAATATGAGTCTAATTATGTAAGCTCAATTATTATTATTATTATTATTATCATGCTGTGCTTGCTCAGCCGATTTTAGTTTACCCCTCACGTAGAATTACACAAAACGTTAGGGACCCAAACATTATTACTGCTTACCAACCAAACTGCAACACGAACTTCCGACTTTTAATTTACTCGAAAAGAAAGGATATCAATGTTAATATAAACAAGACAATGAAATACGGCACCAACTGTAAGTATAAACACCCGAATCTGGAGCAAAACAAGAAAGAAACCCGAACCCGCAACACTTCCATTCCCCCATATACATTAACGCGTTTACCTTCTCCTGGTCCTCCTACTCCTCGTCGTCATCTTCTTCGTCTTCTTCTCTCTCTTCACTCAGCCGTCGGTCTCTCTCTCTCTCTCTAAAAAATTACACAAAGCCCCCTCCACCGACATTTCTGAGGCAGATCCAATGGGCTCCAATCCCCCCCTCCCAGATCCACAACCTCACTCCATATAAACCCTCCTGCTTCACCCCGCAATCTCCTCGATCAATATCAAAACGAAATGAAGAGCTCCAGCAAACTGTTCACCTTCGGTCTTGTAACGGCATGGTACTCGTCAAACATTGGAGTGTTGTTACTGAACAAGTACTTACTGAGCAACTACGGGTTCAGGTACCCGATCTTTTTGACCATGTGCCACATGACAGCTTGTTCTTTGCTCAGTTACATCGCCATTGCCTGGATGAAAATGGTCCCCATGCAAACCATCCGATCTCGTCTTCAATTTCTCAAAATCTCCGCTCTTTCTTTCGTTTTCTGCATCTCAGTCGTTTTTGGGAACGTCTCCTTGCGCTTTCTCCCCGTTTCCTTTAATCAGGCCGTCGGTGCCACCACTCCCTTCTTCACTGCTGTTTTTGCTTACTTGATGACCCTTAAACGGGAGGCTTGGCTCACTTATGTTACCC
Source organism: Aegle marmelos (assembly GCA_030449875.1). NCBI lineage: Eukaryota > Viridiplantae > Streptophyta > Magnoliopsida > Sapindales > Rutaceae > Aegle > Aegle marmelos. The sequence continues at coordinate 26,582,061 of JASUUL010000143.1, forward strand.
TCATTCCTGTTGTTACTGGGGTTATTATCGCTAGCGGGGTATGTGCGTATGTTTTTTCCTTTTTTTCTTTTCCAGTTCTCATATGGTGGGTGATTTGGGTATTAGGGTTGTTTAGATTTTTTTTATCCGTTTTTTCTTTTTGTTAAAGTTGATTCTTTTATTGGGTAATTTGGAATTTTGGTTGTGGATTTGGTTTAAATTAAGCTTTTTGTTGTGATTCTTATTTTAGCGGGCCAAAGATTAAACCCAAATTCATCTTATTACAAAGTCTTGAAATTTTGTTTTAGAGCTTTAAGTTTTCACTTCCTAAGGGAACGCCAATTGCTTTGTACTCGGTTCAGTTTTTAGAAATTGGAGCTGAAAAGAATAGCAATATAAGTCTGGTCTTTAGATGTAGTGTTACGTGGGCCTTGTTGATGGTAGAGCTTCCCATTAGATTGTGTAGTGCAATTGCAGAAAGTTCTTACTGCTTATACTCGAAAGGACCTCTGATTTTAGTGGACACTTTTTTCATCACTTTGCTTGCCAGATCTTTACCTGTTGACCGGTTTCTATGGCAGCCAAATTCAGAGTTATTCACTTGTGATATTCTTGTTTGATTCATCTGACTATAGATTGTATTGATGATCATGCAGGCAGATGCAGAATTTTTCCATCTATAATTCGTAGTACTTTTAATTTGATAAGTAAAAGTCTTTGGGGCGCTTTAGTATTTAATGAAACATATATGGAATTTGGTCAGAGAGTAGTTTGATTTATACCTAGATTATCATACATTTCTGTACGATAATATAGTTTATATCATCGGAGAAAATTATTCTGCTTTCTCATCATTTTCCTCTCTCGTATGTGGCTGTAGGGTGAACCAAGTTTCCACTTGTTTGGATTCATAATGTGTATTGCAGCAACAGCTGCAAGGGCACTCAAATCAGTGCTGCAAGGGATTTTACTTTCCTCTGAAGGGTAAGAATTGTGTATTAGTTGGCATGCCGTTGATCACAAGTTCTTGTTTTGTTGATTTAATCATTTTTAAAACTGGAAATGGAGACTCAGATATTTGTATTTCTATTACAGGGAGAAGCTGAATTCCATGAACCTTCTTCTATACATGGCTCCAATAGCTGTCGTGCTTCTACTCCCTGCAACACTTATTATGGAGAAAAATGTGGTTGGTATTACACTTGCTCTTGCAAGGGATGATGTCAAAATCATCTGGTATCTGCTATTCAACTCAGCACTTGCTTATTTTGTAAACCTTACCAACTTCTTGGTCACGAAACATACAAGTGCTTTGACTCTCCAGGTATGCCTGACCTCTTGATTGTTTCTTCCCTATATGTTGTTATACAGTTGCTATCCCATTTTTCGGCATATTTCAGTGTCTAAGACTTGAAATTTCAATGTTCTTTTAACCCTTGAAATAAGTAACAAGTTAATATGCAGACACATTACAAATCTCTAGCTATGTGTACATTTTTAAAAATAAATAATCTTTGAGTGGAAATGGGTTTCTGTGCGTACATTTTGAATGAGTACATCAAAATGCACTTGTAGCAATAAGATGAGGGTTGGCGAATAACTCATTTATGTTTTAAGCAGTGCTAGGCAACATCAAGAATAAATCTTTTCAGATTGTTCATGTGCTGCATGATGTAGGTGAGTTTTTATCTAAGTAGAAGTTATTTAGGGATAGGCAGATTGCTGAAAGTGATTTATAGGTTGAAGGTCAAAGTTTCGAGGAGCAAGTTTCATGTTTGCCCTCAGGTTTTTCAATTTTGAATGTTCGTTTGTTGAATCTTTTTATACATTGTAAATGACATTTGGGGCTACCACCAGCTCAACTTATGTTTTTAAAAATGTCAAGTTGGTGGAGTGGAGCATTTTAATCCCTACAAATTACAAGATTGGTGTCTGAATAAGAATTCAATGCCTTTCTTTATGTTCCTTGCAAAGAGCACTAGTGATTACGAATGCTTCGGCCTCCTGGTTAAGAGCTTTTATGCTACTTGCTGAATATTTGTTCTTTATTCTTTTGGAGATGCATATCTATCGAGGAGACTAACGAAGTTTTGGCTTGTCCAGGTACTTGGAAATGCAAAGGGTGCTGTGGCTGTGGTGGTCTCAATATTGATATTCAGAAATCCTGTTTCTGTTACAGGAATGCTTGGTTACTCACTGACAGTGATGGGAGTAATCCTTTATAGTGAAGCGAAGAAGCGAAGTAAATGAGGCATCACTGCAGGAAAGCAATGGCTGTGATCTCTTATATCTTGTTTCTACATTGCCCGGATAGCAGCAACCTTCCTGGCGGCAAGTTTGGGCTGCATACAAGCATTTGGTGTCATGATTTTGGCCAGTTATAAATTCTAGATTTTTTTGTTCCCGGAAGCCTACGCGGGAGTGGTTTGGTTTCCAATTTGTATCAGCAACGACTGCAGGGGTAGCCGAAAAAAAAAAAAAAAAGTAGAAAAAGTCCCCAATAAAGTTGAAAGTGACTGATTTGTCTCTCTATTATACCCAGCATGGGGCCGTAGGGGGGAATATTGTTTTACGTTTATGATTCTTACAGGAAAGGATTTGTAGAATTGGATATCTATACATTCAGTTTGTTATTAACATTTGTCATATTGATTAATTAATGAAAAAAATTTACTCACAATTTCTCCATCCTTGTTCTAAGCCTATATTTAAGCCAGCGTTTCATTCCATCGTGTGTAGAACGCTGAATATTATATCATTTTCACGACGCATCTGTGCCGGCGTTCTACTTCTACACAGCTGTAAGCTTCTGAAAAATATCGATCAAAATTCATTAAAAAATAGTAAAGAAATCTGACACAAAAGTTGTCCAAACTATACAAATTCAGATTGCTACACATGCACAATTCTTTCACTCAAAGAAGAAACCAGAGCGCTCAAGTTTGGATCGGCCTTGTACTTGTTCCAGGCTGTTTCGAACTGCCCGCCTTTGCATCTAGTTTTGCAATGGAAAATTATACAACCAAAAAACCAAAAAAAAAAAAAAGGTAAAAAAAAAAAAACATACTTTGCGCGATTCACTGTAAATATGAAAGGAACATGATACTTACTGTTGTAGTAAGATGAATATCTGAATAATATCAGTTCTGATTTCTTCAGCAGCATTTCTCATCCCTGCCTCCTTGTACAGTTTGGTCAGTTCATCCACCAATCTGAAGTCAACATATGACAGATTAGTAACTATAAGGAATGAAAACAGGGCTGATAGTTGATTTAACAAAATCAAAATGCTAAAACTTTCGGTCACACAGGGGAAAAATTATCTGTTACTGATTTCTGGAAGGTGCTGAAGTGCTTGCATACACAGTGAAAAATTCAAACTATAATAGCAGATGCTCAAATCAACCATACTATATCATCTAGATGAGTACAACTAATTTACCTTCCAATATATGGTGTGTTTCTAATCCACGTTAACTTTACAACAGCATGTATCCGTTTGAGGACCTGACAGGGAAATCAAAACTAATCAAATACACAAAGAAGCTTCTTCAAAACCACATCAGCAGGAAATTTTCACTGGTTTGAGACAAGGAAAAGGAAAAAAAGAAAAGAAACGAAAGAATGTAGGATAGAAGTTCAAATAATTAACTGCCGTTCCCCATAGATATCTCACAAATGCTCATCATGATTCCGGTTGACAGTTAAGAAATTCAATAGAAAATTTTTTATGCACATTTTCACATTCCTCTTCTGACTGCAGAGAATTATCATCAAGAAGTAAAACTATATAGCAAAAGCTAATGAAGCCAAACCTGAAAGCTGTATAATATGACCTTCAGAAGATTGCAACAGCTTTTTAGAAGGTAATCCATTATTATCAAATTTCAAAATTCTGCGCCGCCTTATCAGATTTTCCTAAATTCTTTTGGACAAATTTGTCTATTTGCACATAGAGAGCACATGATTTTTCAATGTAAGAGGATTTTTAACAAAGCACAGATCAAAATTTCTTTAAGTTTCATTGATATACGATTCTTATTGAAATGGAAGGTGCATCATTCTCACCAGTAGCACAGTTTCATCATCATCAGCGTGCATCCATTTAAAGAAAAGAGGAAATATACGCCTAAAATGAGCTAACAAAACAAGACCAATGGTGCTGAAAACCGGCTCGATAAATTTGAGCCATGCTATACGGCGATCCTTATTTCTTGGTTGGCGCTCCAAGTGACTTAACATCTCATTTAGCATCCTTTCAATCCTACATAGAAAGTGAAAGTTACCAATTTTAGTATGCAAAAAATACACTTGCAGGTATACTCAATATATGGATGGAAAAATAAAATAAAATTAAACAAAAGCAAGCTTCATGGAGCCCAAGTCCAGAGTCCTATATGGTTCATTCATGTCTCACAAAAACAGTTCACATACAGAGATATACATGAATGTGCTGACAAGAAGGATACCATAAGCTGCGGCAATTATTTTTGTGAGTAATAGTGACAACAAGTACAGCCATTTCAACTACAAGGTGCCATATTTCATCAGCAGAAGCAATATTCTGGCAACACGCATCAAGAATTACAGCGTCATATGCACCAAGCTCAATGGCATCCACATTTTTCAGAAGATGTATGAGTGCAATCATGCCTTGTCCCTGGGATATTATTTGACAAACAAGGACAAGATCATCAGTCAATTCACTCAGTAATTCAATTACACAAATACAGTTTTGTTCCGTATCATATCATATACTAAAGAGAGACAAAAACATACTTTGACCTCAGACGACCAATGGTCAACAGCGGTCAACGCACAAGGAATCACCAAATGGGACACCTTCCCTAGAAGAGGAGACTCAACCTGAAAACAATGATTCACAAACATAACCAACCAGTGAAACAGAAATGATCCAGACTGAAATTACGAATTACGATTGTACAAAACCTGAGTAACGAACCACCGCAACTGATAAGCGGCCAAAATCGCGTGAAGAACGGGGACCCTAGCGGACGACGTGGCGGATTCACTGTCATTCTCTCTAATCGTCTCCTTCAAAGAGGGAGCCACTTCAGGCAACAAGTCGACCACCAAAGGTTTGTTGAAAACGGCGTCGTATTCCTCAGAGATGGCGCGAAAAGCGGAGGCTGCGGCTAAAGAGAGATGTCCGGGGATCCAGGAGAGCGAGTCGTGAGTGGAATAAGTCTGGGCGGTGATGAGTAATGCGAGTGCGAGAGTCGAGTTTTTTAAGGAAGTGAGAACCTGACCGTTGCTTTGCAACGCCGTTTGAAGGAGAGCGCATATTATTGATTTTGTGGAGACTGCTGGCGGTGGCGCGCAGTTCGTTTTCTCAACAGAGTCTAATATCGGATTTGTCAACCTAAATTTAAAAAGGTTAAAAAATAGAAAACAGAAAAAATAATAATTTGAGAATTAAATTAAAATGGGAGAAAGGGAGTACTAAGGAGCTTACTGTACGAGACGATGATGGAGAGCTGAGCCTGAGAGAGTTATTGACATTTTCGGGGCCCAAAGTTGATTTTCCGTTCCACTTTTTTCTATTTATTTCCTTATTTACTTTTATAGGGGATTTTCGTTTCAGGTAAAAAAACGCAGCGTTTTTTAGGCAAAATTAAACTAGCAGTGGCACAACATAAACCTCGTTTTGAGACAAGAGACTGAAATTGAGCGGCAGTTGAGTTGACGATGTCTCTCTAACTGTGTTTGAAAATTGAAACAGGGGTGACGTGTGTGACTGCCGGCGGCTGACGAGCTCTGTAGTCTGGAGCTACTTTCAAGTCTTAAAGTCTTAACCGGTTTGTGCTCTGGGCAAGCCTTAACTTATTAATGTTGTTAATGCTAGTTGTTATGCAGCATCACTCATTGGTCCTTAATTTTGGCTGCCCTAGAAAATATTAACACAACACACCTAAAATGGAAAGCTTCGATAGTTCATATTATGCTTTTCTTTCTACCTTAGAAAACAAGAATTACTCGACTTACGAATCTAGCTCGCGCTGAAATAACAGGCAAGGCATGTTTGCAAGTTCCACAAACATAGCACTGCAGATGAAATTTGAAACCGATTAAAAAAAAAAAGTGATCATCATCATGAATCGCGAAGAAGCCCAAAAACAACAAGCATCAAACAACTGTTAATCTCTTTGTAAAAAGATCATTGCCAGAAAACGGTCAATTTACGACCATGGGATTGCGGCTCCCACAAATCAGTATTTCTAATCACAAGAAATTTGTCCCAATGAAGATGATCCAAAGAAGCAGAGGGAACTGAAGGTTTGGTAGTTCCCCTCAAAAAACAAGAAGATGGATCAAAATAGAAAGCACGCCCACAAGCCAGAGAAAACGCACACCAAATAAGATTTAAATAGAAGGTAGGATAACATGTTCAAGCTTCTGGAACAGAGGCTGCAGCACGCTTCATTGAAGCAGATTTGATAAGGTGGTTGTAGCTGCCTTTTTCCTTGAACAATTGGGAGAAATGATGTTTGCAATACAAGATGCCTTCCAGGGCTGCGTAATTTGAGGGGCTAATGGAACAACCACCATGTGAGCATCTGAAACATGACTTGTGATAGGCCTGGTTTTCCACTGCTACCTGCAGTTTTTTTTTTTTTTTAACATAATAAATCCACATTACAAATCACATCAAATGCTTTTATACAAATAACAACAGGATGTGTGAATTTCCCTCTTTCTTATGTGGGGGGAAAAAAAACATTAGTGCAGAAGTAAAACATCATTTCTAATGTCATAAAAAGATGTAGCATTTCACTCTAGGAACTTATGAGCCAAATGGGCTAGAGGAATGTGAAAAACTTGTGATAAGATTACAAGAATTTGATCCAGATAAAGAGATTTTTCATAATGGTATTAATTTATCGACAACTATCCTCCATCACCATCCAACTAAAAGTAAACTTTGCATGTATATGAACTAACTAGCATCAAGGTGGTATCATTTGTAAACTCCAATACACATCAGAACCAGAATGTGAAACTAGAAATATGAAAGCACATATGTAATATACCTTAAGCCTAGGTTTGAGCAATTTGAGCAAAAAAAACAAAAAATGCAACCGTCCATCCACAATATCACAATACGATATGACTTATTAAAAGCTTGGATCCAACCTTCTCCAACGGATACACTGTTTTATTGCAAGTAGCACATTTTTCTTGGGTCCCAGAGAACATGCTGGCAGCTTTGCTAGGGGACCTTGTCTGCAACAAGCACAAGCTATTAGGAACCAGCATGAAAACCCTCCAATATATACTGTACTAAGCATATCGTTGAATGGTTGTAATTTAAATTGAAATGCAAGCAATATTGTAGGAAAGATTTACCAGCTCAGGAGTTAGCTTCTCAGCTGACTTTGCAGCTGTCAACAATGAAATTGATAGCTGATCAAACAGGCAACATAAAACTATCGCAAAATTCAAACAAAGAGCTTCTTCGTTTCAGAGACGAAATACATACGTGACTGGAAATTCTTGTTAAAGTTACCCGACTCCTTGAAAAGCTGCTCAAAGTGAGGCTTGCAGTAAAGAACACCTTCCATGGATGAGTAATTGCTCAGCTGAAAAGCATTAAAATTTCCAACGAATTAATTAGGTAGAAAATTCGATTGGAAAAAAGAAAAAGAACCACTTTCTCAAACAAAATCAAAGTGCATTAAAGCAAATTCTCTTTTAACAACAAAATAATAGAGGTGATTCAATTTTAAATTACATCTATATTGAACATAACGCAAGCCTATCGACTACATTGGCCAAAAGAAAAAAAAAAAAATTAAAAGGCACTACCTTGAGTGTGCCTTTGCAGTGAGAGCACTTGAAGCAAGACTTGTGATAAACAACCCCATCAGCAGATAATTGCTCAACTGGATAAACTGTCTTCTCACAGACCTTGCATTTCTGCTGAGTACCAATAAAAGACATTGCTTTTAGATCTGTACAAAAGGAACCGGTTTTTAGTCATCCAACCAACAGATTCATCATCTGGATCTTACAAAAACTAGATATTGCACTGAAATGAGCTAGCTACCAACAGCCCTTTAGGCTATCCAGAGCTTGAACCATAAAATAATAATAATAAAGAATTTAAAAAAAAAACCCAGATGCTTGATCTAATTGAAAAATCAGAAATTGCAGTAAAATAAAAAGAAATCACACCTTTGGAGAAAAAAATGGATCTTTAAATTGATTGCGCTGAGATTTTAAGAAAAAGGACAAAACGCAAGTGGGGAGTTGAGTTAGAGAGACAATTTATTAGAGAGAGGTTTTTAGGGACAGGAGAAAGAGATGGTTGGGGGGAATGAAAATTAGCGCGTGGGATTGGAGGAGCTTTTTCTAAGCAGGCGAGAGAGGATGGCGACGGTGATGATGATGATGAAGAGAGAGAGTGTGATATATTATTATTTCATTGCACAAAACGCTAAACACAAACAAAGCCATCTTTAATCCTTAAGCGCCGCGCTGGAAACACTTTGTCTCCACTTTGTCTGGTTCCAACCCATGCTTATGAGTTTCAACTAACAAACCAACCAACCAATTAGTTGCGCGGATTTTTTTGCTTTGGGCCTGTGATTAACTGTGTTAGTTTAACTATCTCCATGGAAAATTCATACCTTCACTCGTTTTCTAATTTTATTTTTCAATGTAATCTGCTGTTTATGCTTAACTAGCTTCTTAAATTTGGATTATTATCGAAACTAACCCCAAATATTTGAATAAGGTACGGTCAATTTATGTTAGGACAACAGTTTAGTTTTGGACCGAGATCTTATTATTACCTGCATCATCCAAAACTCAAGGGTTGGTCAAATATGTTCTAGAAGACTTACATATCACCGCAGATGTAGTTCCGTTTGCAAGCTTCGATATTTGCCATTTAAATTGTGTAATAACAAAGTTGATTTAAGAGGTTCTTGTGTTACTTTTTAATGCAAAGCATAGTTAAAAATATTGTTAGGGAAATCATCTTTAGTTATTAAGATTCATAATTGATTAGATAAAACTGATCCCGTAATAATTTTTCGGATTTTTTTGACCGGGTTTTTTTATAAAAAAAGGATAATAATAATTAAATTTTTTTACCTTATCGTGAATATGTCATGAAGAAATTATCGTCTAAAAGAAGAAATACGTGCGAGATGCCATTTATGTGTCATGAAATTGATAAATCATATGGTGAAAGAAAACTAAAATAAACACCCGTGACCCGTGTTCCATTAAAAATCATTCCAACAAAATAATTTTCCCCGTCTCTGTCAACGTTGGGTGTTGGCTAGTTTGTGATTCGTTATAGATTTTGTAATTTCTATTCCGATGGTGTATGATGATTCAAAGCTTTCGTCACAAATTAATGATACTCACTATAATTTATGTTGGACTCGGAGGTGGATATTATTATTTTGTGCAGCAAAATCAATCCAAAAGATTATTATTCCCAACAAAAAAATAAATAAATAAATCGTCGAGAAACAAATGATTGTGTGCCGTGCCACTCGCCAAAGTCAAAAGCCGCTTGGCCCGTTAAAATGTGCCATAAAAGTTCGGCCAACACATAATCATGGGCAAAGAAATTATCTGTCACGTTGCCTTTAGATCTTGAATGGACCGGCTATAACAACATATCACGGGCGAGTCGGGCGTCGGCATCTGGCCCTCGCACCTCAAATTATCGGTTTTCTGGAGCGGCAACAGACCTCCGATTTATTTTTCAGTTTTTTTTTTTAATTTGAATAATAAATGGGAAAGGAAATTACAGTAAAAAATAAAGAGAGATGAATGAACAGTGGAATGGCGAACCACAAAATAAAACTCCACAAAATAAAACTGAAAGGAAAGAAGAATTGATTCCCATAATTAAAATGAGCGCTGCAATCCGAAGATTATTTTATTTTATTTTTAATCAAACAGAATATCCTCCCTATCGATTATTTTATTTTATTTTAACCAGACAGAATATCCTCTCTACAACGAGAAGATTCGTCAAGTAGTCGCATCGCATACATCTGTCCTGTAGATGTACTCTTTCTGATCCTAATCAGACTGATTGAAATGACTTGCAGAACAAGCAAATTAAAGCTGTTTGATTTTAGGACTAGGCTGAGTTGCAGTTCCTGCGACTAACAGCCTGGGCATGTGAGGGCGCGTGGAGTTGGCATCAACAGCCTTTTTACCCTGTCCAGCACGCGTGTAGCCTGCGCATTTGCTACGATGCATACCGCGTCTGTACCATAGCAGTGTCCGTAACTTTGCGAACGGATTTTTTTTTTTTTTCTGTTTTCGGTAAATTTCATTAATTTTGAGTCGCGTGTTAATCAGATATCTTGAGTTTCGATAATTGCATGCGGCAGCGTGGGGAACTAAAACTGTGGCTTTTAAGCCAGGACTTACTCTTGAATTGATGGGCCATATCGCATAGATGGTTATAGTCATTAGGAAGTGACAGATTTCCGACTGTGCGGGTCAGTTCTGATGCGGCGGGGCAGTGACTGGGACACTGATAGCTGCTTTTGTTTTTTACTACGTCGACGTCGTTGTGGATTGAGCTTTTTTTCTTGGGCCAGGCTGCCTAGAGAAATCGAAAGCCCAATTGTGTCCCATGTCCATTCAGAACCGGTTCGGGTCATCTGGTTCCGCTTCTCCTTCCCTCTCAACCGGCTCGGATGGTCTTCAGCAGGTAGAAGGTACTAGCCGATTCGATTACCAACACCAGGCTCAGACGACACATGAAAGAAAATTTAAAGACAATTTCTTAACTTGAACAACAGGAGCAAAGCCAGCAGGTTAAAACCCTAGCTATCACTTGTTAATTTAGCTCCCCTCCCCAATTTTTCTTCTTTTTTTGTTGGTTCAAGACCAAAAAATGCCATTCATATCTCAAATAAACAGACAAACAGATTACAATCTGTTCCCTTCGTCCATTCCAATCGTCATCGACAATGGCGCCTCCTACTTCCGAATTGGGTAACTTACTCTTAAACCCTAATCCTTAACTACCTACTTTCTAATTTCCTTTTTTTTTAATTAATATAATCCCATGGTCAGGTGGGCGGGAGAGACTGACCCACGTGTTATTTTCCGCAACATTGTTCAGAGACCTCGTCACAAAACCACCGGTGCTCTCTCCCTCTCACTTCCCTTTTTGTTTCTTCAATTTCTTTGCCTTTTCAGTCTAAGTTTATTTATTTTTTTAAAGAATGGTATAGGTGAAACTGTGACTATAGTTGGTGATCATGATACAACATTGTTAAAGTACTTCGATTGCACACGGTCGGGGCCTCGCTCAGCTTTCGACAGCAATGTTGTTTATCAGTTTGAGATTATGGAATATGTATGTCACTATGTTTTGTTAATGTTGAATTTTGTAGCACATGCATCTTGTTTACATGTTTGTTTGTATGGATGGTAGCTGTAGTCTCATGTGTTCTATTTTGTGCTCTGTAGATTCTTGACTTTGCCTTTGATCGGCTTGGTGCAAATGGGTCAGAGGTAAAATGACCAATTCACAATTTCTTTCATTTTAAGAACTTTTGTAGTAGTGCATGTGTTTTGATGTTTGCACTCTAGAGGGTTTCAATTTTGAATTTGTTATTCTAATTGTTGTCTATGGTATGCACTGTAGTTTACTCAGTTGGTTGTTTCTTGTGATCATTTTAAATTTATGCTGAGGTGACCTTTTCATTATGGTTGTTTGATTCTTTTCTTGATGCATGTGCCACTTTGTTGTATTTATGGTGAGTACAAATAATTGCATGGATGATCTGTTGCTCTGTGTTCTTGTTTTTCGTGCAATGTTTTTCTAGTGGCATGGTTTTTACTGGTTACTTTGTCATGCATGTCTAAGGTTTAGCTTGGTTCATTGCTTGACCCTTTCCTGATTTAATGTTCATTTGAGGACAGAGCAGATTGATCATCCTGTCCTGATCACAGAATGTGTATGCAACCCAGTTCACTCTCGCAGTAAAATGGCAGAACTTCTTTTTGAGACTTATGGAGTTCCATCAGTAGGTAAAGCATTAAGTTACCATGGATGAAAAACTTTCCATGCTCTTAAAGAGGAAGCTTGTAGTTTATTTATCTGATGAATGGTTCTTTCTAAATCAGTGAGCCTCCAATATTCCCTTAATTGGCCAGATCATGATAGATGTTCCCTTTTCATTTTATGTTCTTCGAATGTATGCTGCTTTCTAAAATTAACATGTCCTTTCTTTATGCGATCACAGCGTTTGGTGTGGATGCCGCTTTCAGCTATAAGTATAATCAGCAATATGGGATTTGTAATAAAGATGGTCTTGCCATCTGTCCGGGATTTTCCACTACTCATGTTATTCCGGTATTGTTTTCATGGCCTTAATATTCTCTTGGTTGAATGTACCTGCAAGTTAGAACTGGTGGATGTTAAATTTTTTGTAATAGCTTACATAACTGCCTTGCAGGTCCAATATCTGGTTGCAGCATTGTTGTTCCCTCAATATATTAGATCTTATAAATTCTGTGATGAATCTAATTCTCCATTGTTTTAGTTTGATATTGATATGTCTTCTTTGACTCCCAGTTTGTTGAAGGTGAGCCTTTTTACAGAGGTTCTTGCCGAACTAATATTGGTGGATACCACGTCACCGATTATTTGAAGCAGCTACTTTCCCTTAAGCATCCTCAACACATGTGAGTATAAATTAAGCTGGGTTTTACTTGATTGATTAGAGTAAAGCTTCTGGCGACATAGGTTGAATTAATTGTTCAGGGCTAAGCTTACATGGGAGAAGGTTGAAGACCTGAAAATGGAGCACTGTTATATTGCACCTGATTATTTTTCAGAAGCTCAACTATTTCAGGTAATGACTATGTCCTCCATTTTTTTCCACTTTCAACCTTTGATGTTAATTTGATGCAACACCTATTACAACAGAAAGGGACCAAGGAAGCTGAACATAAAACCAGGTGTTGGCAACTTCCATGGGTTCCACCACCAACTGAGGAACCTCCTTCGGAAGAAGAGATTGCAAGGAAGGCAGCCATTAAAGAGAGACAAGGCCAAAGGTTGCGGGAGATGGCTGAGGCTAAGAGATCTTCTAGGATAAATGAACTGGAAAATCAAATTCATGGTTTAGAGTTTCTTTTACAGCAACTTGAACAAGTGGAAGATAATGACATTGCGGCTTTCCTTTCAGACACCGGTTATGTCTCCCGGCAGGAAGTAGAATCTACCCTTCTGAAACTAACACAATCTTTAAGAAAAGCTAAAGGGGAACCGAAGGCTGAACAAGCTGAACTCGAGAAGACTGATGCCTCTATGAATGAAAAGTATCCTCTTATTCACATCCCTGACAACATGCTGTCCCTTGAGCAGGTACACTTACCAGTAAAAGAGCTGGACTTTTCAATTTTGCTGTACTGCTGATTTTACTCAGAGGTTTACTGAGTTTCATTTCATATTGGCCCGGAAACCCAGGGCCATTTCATTAGTTATTTTTTGAATGTAGTGCTGAAGGGTGCTTCTTGATATGAGTGTGCCCTGCATGGTATGACACTCAAATAAAGAACCACATTGATTTTCGTTTTTGGGATACTACCAACAAATTTCTCTTGGCTGCTATTCCTTTGCAGCTTAAGGAGAAGAGAAGACAGATTTTCCTTAAAACTACAACTGAGGGCCGCCAGCGAGCTAAACAAAAGCGTGTTGAGGAGGAGTTGGAGCAAGAGAAAAAGAACCAACAAGAAGAAGAAAGACGCTTGTAAGTGCTAACCTCGCAAAGTTCTTTTTCTGCTTATTTAATATAAATTTTATCAATGGTCTAGCATGAAGGAGAAAGGAGGGGGGAACTTCTGTGAGCATTATCAAGAGAAGTCTCTTACTGTTATTTATTAATTTTTAGTAAAATATGTAAAGTGCTTTGCTCCCTTAATTAAATCACTATCATAATAGCATTGCAGATTTCTTGAATTGATCTTATCATTTTGGAAGATAATTTCATTATTATTCTGTCTTGCATTTGTGCATTTTATAAATCATTGTTTTTTTATTTCTTTATACTGTAGAGAGAACCCAGAACTCTATGTAGAGCAGATGCGGGCCAAGTACAAAGAACTTTCTGAGAAAATTGACCAGCGAAAACGGCGTAAGACAAATGGGAACCACACAAATGGAAATAACACATCTGGAGGGGTCGGCCGTGGTGAGAGATTGAATGCTGCTCAGAGAGAAAGGATGCGCCTCCTAACAACAGCAGCCTTTGATCGAGGGAAGGGTGAGGACACTTTTGGTGCCAAGGATGAAGATTGGCAACTTTACAAACTGATGAGCAGAGATCATGATGATGATGATGAGGAAATGGACGAAAATGAAGCAGAGCTTGCCCGCATTTCTTCTAGATTGCAGGTTGGTAAATTAAATTAAGGATCTGCACTAAAATTCAGCTTAGTTTTTACTTTTTGGTCTTAATGGAGTTTTCTCTTATTCATTGATCTCTAATCTGGCAGGAGGTAGACCCAACATTTGTTCCCAAGCAAGAATCAGCACCCACTCAGTCTGCTGCAGAGATACCACGAGTTCGTCCTCTTACGAAGGAAGATTTCCAAATTGTTCTTGGTGTTGAAAGGTTTCGCTGCCCTGAAATCTTATTTCGCCCTAATTGGGTTGGGATAGATCAGGTAGGATTAGATGAGATGACAGGAGTATCAATAAGAAGACTGCCAACTAAAGATGAAGATTTAGAGCAGAGACTGACCAGTTCAATCCTTATGACTGGTGGATGCTGTCTATTCCCTGGTATGAGCGAGCGCTTGGAAGCTGGAATCCGGATGATTCAACCATGTGGGGCTCCCATAAAAGTAGTGAGAGCTCTGGATCCAGTTCTTGATGCATGGCGAGGAGCTTCTGTTTATGCTGCTAAGTTGCAATTCCCCCAGCAAACATTTTCTAGGATGGATTATTATGAGAAAGGCGAGGACTGGCTTCGCAGATATCAGCTGCAATACACATTATAATCTCCCATTTTCCCACTGTTTTGTGAATTATCTGTGACGGAAGTTCAATCAAGAGAGTAAAATATTGTAGACAACAGTTGGACTTGGCAACTGATGCCTTTGATGCATAATGTGGTCATAGCTGTAATAGTTTGCTGCGTATTTGAAGGTTTCAAACCATATTTATTTTTTAAAACTACCCACTTAATTTGAGGAAATTTTAAATGAGATTCAACGGTGTTAATTCTATCATAAGCAAAGAAAAATTAACAATAGTTAGTCGTTAATTGTTATCCGTGACAAATTATCAAGATTTCTTTTAATTTAAAAAAAAGGCGCAAGATTAGGGACTAATTATGCGTACAGAACTTGATGTTCTCAAAGACATAAAGCAACGGCTGATTTGCATTTGCTGGGTAAACCATGCACGATTCTGACAGTTATACGAGTCATACGAGTATATTGAACTTTGGTTCACGTAAAATCGACCGTTGGAAAATATTTTGGCGACATACAAATACTACTTCCTTTTTTGAAAAATGACTATATAACACTAAAAGACCGCTCCTATCCTTACCTGCCATTGATAGAATTCGACCGTTGCTCCTCTTCAAAAGCCCTCTTTGCTTGCAGAGAGCGGCCTCTCCTTCATTTTCCAGAGAAACAAACATAGCTCACTTGGGCGTTTCGTCTAATCAACTTGCAACCCCAGAAAGACGATGGATTCGCCGCAAACAAGGAAAACTGGGTTGAATCTCCCAGCTGGAATGAATGAAACCTCCCTAAGACTTGAAACATTTTCGGGTTCTTTTCGAGCATTATCAAACCTGTCATCTCCTTCATCAAGATCATCAACTTGCAGTGACAGATTCATTCCTTGCAGATCTTCTTCAAGGCTACACACATTCGAGCTGATTGAGAAGGGATCTCCTGTTAAAGAAGGAGGCAATGAGGCTTATAACAGGCTGTTAAAATCTGAGCTTTTTGGAGCTGATTTTGGTTCTTTTTCTTCTCCTGCAGGTCAAGGCTCGCCAATGAGCCCTAGCAAGAATATGCTAAGGTTTAAGACTGATCATTCTTCTGGGCCTAATTCTCCGTTTTCGCCTTCCATTTTGGGGCATGACAATGGCTTCTCTAGTGAGGCTTCTACGCCGCCTAAGCTCCCACGCAAAGTGCCCAAGACTCCCCATAAGGTCAGAGAGCCTGATTTGATTCTGTGGCCGCAATTTCTTTTCCCTTTTTCCTAGTTTGCATTGACGACACGAGATAGAGCAGGAAATTGGCTTTATGTTTATTCAAATTGTCAAATATTTAAGCATCATTCATGTTGGCAGTGGCATTTTTGTCCTTTGCTACACATTGTGTAGAAATGCAATCATTCTTTTGACGACTTAATGTGAGCGTTGTGTAGGAGTTATAGAGAGATCTAGAATATGACATGGGTTCAAACATTGTGCAAATAGGAGCAGATAGATTAGCTAAGCTCCACGATAGGATAGAAACAACTAATATTAAAGAAATTGTAGAAAGCTTTGTGCTGGTGAGGTAAAAGTTTTACTGATGGCTGCAGGTTCTCGATGCTCCATCTCTTCAAGATGACTTCTATTTGAATTTGGTGGATTGGTCCTCCCAGAATGTACTTGCTGTTGGATTGGGCACTTGCGTATATTTATGGACTGCATCAAATAGCAAAGTGAGTATGATATTACTAGTTCCACAACAAATTGGATGATCCAATTTGCATCTAAAAGAGGTTATTGGGTCCGATGAGTTTTCTCTTCTTGTTCTCAGGTAACAAAACTGTGTGACCTGGGACCTAGTGATGGTGTATGCTCTGTCCAATGGACCCGAGAGGGTTCTTATATATCAGTTGGTACAAATCTTGGCCAAGTTCAGGTAGCTACTTGTTCACTCCTATTTTGCATTTGAAATCTTGTGTTTCAGTTAGTTTGTTCATAGATTTTTACTCATATTTATAGTTGAGAACATTAGATTTTAACATTACATTTTGACTTTTACAGGTTTGGGATGGAACCCGGTGCAAAAGAGTTAGGACCTTTGGTGGCCATCAAACTAGAGCTGGCGTCTTGGCATGGAATTCGCGCATACTATCATCAGGAAGTAGGGACCGAAACATACTTCAACATGATCTTCGTGTTTCAACTGACTATATTTGCAAGCTTGTTGGACACAAATCGGAGGTAAAGCTTGTTGCAGTCAACTACAAAAGAAAAGAACAAGATTATTGGTCTTCTCGGGGAAAGAGGATTATTGTACTTCGTGAGCAATAGAATATCCTTAACTTTCATTATTATCTCACAGGTGTGCGGGCTGAAATGGTCCCATGATGACAGGGAACTTGCATCAGGTGGAAATGATAATCAGGTAATCATCATGCCCACACGTACACGTATCCAAATGTATTGGTCTTTGTAGTAAAACTGCTGGGAGTAAAATGCTGATGCGCAAATGTGTTGCTGGTGCTCAGCTCTTGGTCTGGAACCAGCATTCTCAGCAACCAACTCTGAGATTGACCGAACACACAGCCGCTGTTAAGGCTATTGCTTGGTCACCACATCAGAGTGGTCTTCTTGCTTCTGGAGGTGGAACTGCTGATCGATGCATTCGCTTCTGGAACACTAGCAACGGTCATCAATTAAACAGTGTTGACACTGGGAGCCAGGTAACTGATTATTATTTAACAAGATTCAGACAACTTTTATGTTCTAACACAATATCTTGATGCTAACTCCATCAACCATAATATAAGCAATATATTTACACACAGAATTGCCATAACATCATGCTCATCATCATCATTGTGTAACTTGCAGGTGTGCAACCTAGCATGGAGTAAGAATGTGAATGAGCTAGTGAGTACTCATGGATATTCTCAGAATCAGATCATGGTGTGGAAATATCCGTCAATGGCAAAGGTATGAGAGACTTCAGCCAATTTTAGCTTGTACTTCACAGACACAAATGCCTTTTTCTTTCTAACTTACTGATATCTCTTTCACTTTGGATAACTGATAGGTTTCAACTCTAACGGGTCATAGTTTGCGAGTGCTCTACCTGGCTACATCGCCTGATGGACAGGTACTGTAATATTTCTGAAAACATCTCTAAGATAGATACGATCAGTATTTGACAGCAGACGGTAGATTTATTGCTTTATGTGAAAAAAAAAAAAATCTCAAAGCCGTTTATATTCTCTTGCAGACAATAGTGACTGGAGCAGGAGATGAGACTTTGCGATTTTGGAATATTTTCCCCTCTATGAAATCACCGGTAAGTGCACAGAAAGCTGGTAAAAACGAACCATTCATTCAATCTTTGGGTATACGTTGATTTCTTTATTCAAAGCTTTTCTTTCTATGTTTGCAGGCTCCAGTTAAAGATACAAGTGTCTGGTCACTAGGAAGAACCCATATTCGATAACTGTTGGTCAATCATATAAATGTAAATTATATGTTTTGCATGTGCAGATACCAAGATTTGTAACGTGTTTTGATTGAATTGCTTTTCCTTTTGTCTTACTTTGTAAGAATTAGAGCACAATGAGCTTGAGAGTCGAGGAGATTCATAGAGAAAAAATGTACATGCTTATATCATTTCTGGCACCCCAATACGGCAAAGTATGAAAGATACTGTGACATTCAAAAACTGAGCTTGCATAGCAACAAAGATTACAACTGAAAGCTCATTAACCACACATTTGAAGTTGCAAAATATCCCGCCTATGCCTTTAAACCTTGACAGATAAAATAAATCTCTCTAGATGAAGATCTCGTAGCTTTAGGCCTCAGCCACAATGCCTTTCTGAAGAGTGGTTTGCAAATCCGGGTGAATTCTATCACCAGAGAAAAATAATTAATACATTTCCAAGAAAAGAAACAGATAAATAATATGCTTAATGCTTATTTAAGTAAACCCTCACCCTGGGCATCCTCACTCTCCAGAAGCTTTATGACAAGGTGACCCCCAGGCTTTAGTACACCACTATCTGTACAAGAATCTGAATTATTAACCGGATTTGCTAAGGCAGCCTGACCAAGAGCCAAATCAACTGCTCGCATTCCTAACTCCGCAGACAAAGCTGCATCTTTGGTTGTAATTCCAGACACTGAAGGACACATGTCCGAAAGTATGACAGAAAATCCTTTTTGCTACACAAAGACAAAAACTAAACTGTATCACCATAAGATATAAGATATGAAAGAGAAATAGTTTAAACTAGATAGAACAATAGCTTAACTAGATAGAACAATAGCTACTCCTTCTAAACACAAGAGTGTGGGATGAAAGCTAAACAAGCAATAGCACACTAAAATAACGGGAATAATTATTGGAAAGCTCAAATACAAGCTCAAACACACATTTGTAATGATGGCTTTGATTACATGTCTGAAACAAAGCCTGTGAAAGAGAAATACAATACATGTTTAGATATCTTTTATAAGATAAGTCGCTGCAAGTTGACCGAATATCATGGCTTCCACTATGAACATCCAGCTATTTCGACTTCTATTTAAAGTTTTACAGCATTTCATATGTTCACACAAAGGCCAGACGACATGCAAAGAACACTATTCCCTAAATCGATCAAACTTAGCAACAGAAAACAACCAAAACCAAGAATGGGAGTTAAACAGATATCCACGAAAGATCACAATACCTTAGGGGAAAGTGACCTGACATGGTCATTGGGCAGATTAATGACATCAGCTGAAACAGTTTGGACCCTTGCATCACAGTGAAGAGAAGGAACCTTCACCTTCTGTTCTGCAGATCCCACATATCAAAGGTTAATTCTTTTCGTTCAAAAGAGAAATAAATACCAGAACTTTCATCGAATGAAGCATCTTAAACACACTTCTTCATGAACATAACGGCTAAAAAATAATCTAAAACAATAAATAAATGAAAAAAATTACACCTTTATATCAATTCCCACAACACTTCCACCATTGTCTAATGGACCCAAGCTTTGGCATGCTACCTATTGATTCAACAAAAGAAGACACTACAATTATATATTTGCAGCAAAATGAACTGAAATGGATGTAATTTTAAGAGCCTGCGAAAGAAAACGAGAGGTGGACCTGAAGCCAAGCACCAGGAGCACAACCAAGATCAAGAACTGAGGAGCCTGGTTTTATGAGCTTATATTGTTTTTGTATTTGAAGCAGCTGTAATTTCAAGACATATAAAAAAATAATAATAATAAAAAAGATCAACTGAAAATTAACCCCAAAAAAAAAATTCATTGAAATTCAGATATGGGAAAATACCTTGAAAGCAGAACGAGCAACGTAGCCGAGGCGTTGAGCCTCTCTGTAAAAGAAATCCGGCGCGCCGGCTCCACTCATCTAAATCGTGCTAAAACCCTAGATTTCGGGAAGGATTATAGACAAGGGATTTTCCTATTTAATTTAATTTGTTATTTTATAATAATAATAATAATAATAAATCGATTAAAAAAAATCTTTTATCCCTACGTCGTTGGAAAACACAAATGCGTGTGTATGTATACGTGTATTAGGGTGATTGGGTAGTAGAGTTAATAGAGTAAATTAATATTTTTAAATATTTTACACACACATATTTTCTTTTCAAAATGTCAGTACTGTCGCGATGTGTTTGTAACATCTTTGTTTAAAAATATTTAAAAAGATTAATTTTTGTTCTAATTTAATTAATTCGAATTTATATGTTACACGCAAAGATAAAAGAGTTATTTGGAGCAACAGTTAACCAGCGCAGAGTCATGGTACTTTTTAATCTTTTCTGTTTGTTATTACAGTTTCAAGTAGCATAATTGTGCATGTGAATGTAAAGGTGAATAAGGTTGAACGACTGACCATTGACATTTAATCAAATTAAACTGAAAGGAAATGAAATCTAGCTAGCAAATTCAATTCAATCTGTGTTGGATTAGTTGACCAGTTGATCATTGAATACGGACTTCCTAGTAATTGTATTCTAATTTGACTTGAAGATATGCTATTATTTTGCTGCGACTTTGTCATCAACATAAATTAACATGTGACAACGATTCAATCCTTCAAAGAACGCGGCAAGTGACATCAACTTAGCAATTTTAATGGGAATGATGCTGCAGCTTATGACCAGAATGCTGACAATAAGAAAAAGAATTTGCTCAGGCAATCCATGGCCACAAAGTTGTTGATTACTTCGAGAGCCAAGAGTCTTACCATAAAACATTATAATATGTTACATTTTTCAGAAGCTGAAGATAGGATGAATTAAGGCAGACATGAAACAGCTAACCAATCCTTTCCCCAGAGAATAATTGCATAATCATGAGTTGAACTCCTAGAATCAAGAGCTTTAAAAAAAAAAAAAAAAGGAAAAAAAGACCAGGTGGCGCAATGATGCCTGCCAAAATCTGTGGAAATTATGAACGTTTGAATTTTCTTTTGTTGCTGAGACTCCTCAAATTGCTCACAAACTCCCAAAATGCTGGCAGCCAGCCCTGACCTGAGCACCTCACTTTGCATAGGCTCGCAAGCATTGAAGCTGGTGGCTTGCTGAGGTGGGCGACTGGCCGAGTATAATGGGCTGTCTGCAGCTCGAAGAGAAGCAGCTTCAGTGATGCTCTCATACTCTTCACAGCAACACAGTTGAATGACTGTCAATGTCAAGTTTGTATGCTATTGTTAGAGGTGGCACAGCTAGAAAATCAAACCAGCAAGGGGCAAAATTTTCACCCATATAAAATGCAAACAATGAAGAAAGAAACATATAAAATGTCAAAATTTTACTATTATATATGTGTGTGCAAATAAATGTGTGGTTCTTAAAATAGATTTTGAATCTGAATTTTTTTTAATACCTTTTGAACCTAAATTTAATGCTTTAATGTATTAATTTGTCCAATAGGAGCAAATTTATAATTCAACTGAATTGGGGTAAAAAATGTCTTTTGGACAAAACAGGGGCAGCTGCCCCCGCTGGCTTGTCCCTTGATGGCTTCGCCACTGATTGTTAGAAAAGCAATGGCTAAAAAAGAAGTAAAGAACGAGACACATTTAGATTTTAACAATGAAAATCTCTTACCTCCCAGATGTCAGACTTCCATTAATATATCATTGAAGCAAAGGCTGCCAGAATGTAGAGAACCCTACCATCATCCCTCCAATGTGTAGTCGTGAACATGCATTCTAACAAGAAGACTTCCAAGTTGAGAGTGCATAAACTATTCGTCCCTTCCAGCCCTGAAGCAACCACTGGCTGTCTTCATCAATTACAAAATCCTTGTGGTAGTTCGTATCTACCCTCTCCTTTGCCATCTTCATGATCTCTTCATTAAGAGGGAGCTGCGTAAACCCAGCCCTCATGTTACGGACTTGCCACTGCTTGTATGTTTCAGGTCTCTCGATCCTCTCTGCACCCTCACAAGCAATGACATTCATTGCCTCACGTCCGAATATCTCTCTCTCAATCAGCATCCTCTCTGGAATTTCACGGGGCACATTTGTCTCAAGCATGTCAAACAAAGTAGAGTAAAAGAAGAGAGCCTCTCTGAATCTTGTTATAAAGAAAGGCGCACTATGAGCCCCATTCACTATTCCCAGTACAAAAACATCTGGATTCATCTTCCTGATTAGGTTTAAAACAACATTCCTTGGACAATCCACCACAACAGTCTCATCAAGCAGATTTCTAAAGCGATACAAACAGTTCACGACAAGCACCTCACCGCTGTCAATATTGAGATCCTCAATCCGAATGGTATCCCACTTCTGAGCTATTGCATTGAATTCAAATGGAACTCTAAAAGTTGCTGCATATTTTGCCAAGCGGCGCCCCGTCTCCTCAACCCTTTCAGCTGGTTTAAAGCCTGGTTGTGGCAGGTCAATCCCAGTTATCCGGAGCTTAGGAGGTCCACCAGGCCTAGATGAAAGACGTTGTATGAGGCATGGCCACTGAAAACCATACATTATACCAAAATCTATTATGTGGAGTCTTGTTGCTTTCTCAGCTAAATTCATTATCGTTTTGTTTGAGAAGAAATTTGACAGCTTCCTAAATGGACATGCAGCAAGAAACAGATGGTAAGCTTTCAGGACATCGGCGGCTGATGTATGCTTAGTAATAAGGGCAGTGTAAATCTGGGTACCAGAGCCAGCTAAGCGTGCCTCAAGGCCATCAGCAAAACATTCAGCCATTCTCTGCATTCCATCCCCTGTAGAAGAAGAATGCTGTCTGATTTGTTTCAGAAGGTCATATGCATTCCTTCTATCATTGGCTGCGACAGCTTGCGCACAAAGTGTCAGGAGAGTTCTCAAATCTACCACATCTCTTTTGCCTCCCTGCTTCCGTCCGCGTGCCTTTCCAGCATTAGACCCTCTTGATTGTTTATTCTGTCGCACATTCTTGCTCGTTTCATTCTGCAAAGCTTCACGGAGCACAGACTCACTTTGTCCACAATTTAGCAATATCATATCAAACATTTCTTCACTCACAGCTGATTCAGTATAAACTGCTGATTGTTTATTACTTCTCCCCCTCTCTAAACTCGCTTCTTCAGGATGAGGATTCTTCTTTCCCCTTGATCCTTCAGGAGAGTGCTCATTCTCAGGCTTATTTCCCATCTTAACTACCACACTTTTGGGCTCTTCCTTCAACTCTTTCACTACTGATACATTATTTTTCAGATCAGCAAACAAAGCATTACCGTTAGGAAGGAATTTACTTGCCTCCTCAAAGCCTTTCTTAAATTGCAAGGCAGACTCAGAATCTCTAAATATCTCAGGGATCTTTAGACTGCTCACTGGAGAATCTATAAACCCATCAACCACATTGCCGTTACTGCTTGATGAGCCATAGGATGACTGAGAAGTGGACTGAGAAGAAAAATTTGAAAACTTAAACTCACTCAAATCAGAATTCCACTGGTGATCCACCAAATTATCACTCTCAGCACTGATAGTACTGGTATTACAGTAAGAGTTACTCGAATCTTGAGTACCATCTGGACTTTCATGGTTGTGATTAAGAAAACTTTTGTTGTCATAACCAGATTGAGGAGGGTACTTCTCCCCCAGAAGCTCATACAACGACTTCTCAGCTGCTTGAAGTGCAGCCGAAGACTCTTGAAACATGCATGTCTTCTCCTCCATGTCCTCTTCCATAAGCATCTCATTTATGTACTTAAGAACTACATCACTGAAATCATAATCCTCGGAAGAATCTCTCTCTTGTCTCACAACAGAAGACAAGTTCTGATTATCTGCAACTGGATCAGGTGGCAAAGCCTGAATGTCTAGGTAGCCTTGGCTTACGCGAGTATCATTGGTTTTGAAACCAATAACCAGATTCTGATCCGACAAGACCGAAACGATCTCATCATTGAGTTTGTACTGATTAACAGAACCATAATATCCGCTTAACCTTTGATCCATGACCATCTATGTTATACAAACAATCCACTTAAACAATATCCAAAATCCCCCAAAAACAAAGAACTACCAATAATGATAAGCACAAAAAACAAAAACTGGAACTCCCAGCAACAGCACCACTCTATATCGAAAAGCACTTGTATGACTTACAAATTTACAACAACCCAGAAACCAAAAACTCAAAAAATCCAACCTTCCGATCCTCCACGCTTCTTGTATAGCTTCTCAAGTTCCAGCTTCCTCAAACCTCAAATCAGAAACCTAAACCAAACAAAGAACAAAAGAGGGGGAAAAAAAGAAAAGAATCTTTGAAAAGCAAAACGAACTCGGAAGAAGTACAAATTGAACAGGAAAAATAAGAGGAATCCAAAAAAAGAAAGAGTCACTACTAATACAGAAACAAGAAATTCGCAACCCGTGAATCATCAGTCACATAAAAAAGAGACCTCTAGCTTTAAAGACTTTAAAGATGATTTTAAAGATGAAGAAGTAGTACCTGAGTACCTGATGGACCGAGGAGAGAGAGAGAGAGAGAGAGAGAGAGAGGGTAGTAAAATCACCAGTGCGTTGAAGGAGTGTCTAAAAAGTGCATCTTTTGGGCAACAAGAAATTATTAGAAAGTTAATCAGGGGATGCACAGCATGGTCGTTAAATAGTTACGGAATACTGATGTTGCAAATGACGGAGGAGGGATCATTCCTAAGTGCCCAAGTGGCCAAGTGGTGCCAACAATCTTAGCCATCCAGATTTCCCGGCGGACATAAATTGACCGTTAGTTCTTTATTTTTCACTCCCAACCATTTATTCCTGAATAGATCCAATCAATATTTTTCTCTCTCACAATTTTAGAACAAATTAGAGATTATACAACCAGTTAATACATATATAATAACGATCGTTTATATACTATATATATAGTATTTTAAATAAATAAATAAATAAAGAATAAAAATTAAATGAATATAACGATGTGCTGCAATGTAAATATTAAATAATACATGGATGATATTGCAGTACAACCATTGATTTTAGTGCAAGACAATCATCGAAGACAAGGTTGATTTTGTGATGTGAGTTGGTCGAACGCAGTGTCCACACAAGATTCCAAATGGCTGAATAATAAACGATAAATTTTACAATTACACATGCCTGACCTTTTTTGTGAAGCAAAAGTGGCGCTGAAGTTTGCATGATTAGACATAATAATTATTATGAAAAACCCAGAGGGCTCATCGGTCAAGATCTTGGTTTTTACCGTATCTAGACCAACTTGACCTTTATACTCTTCTTCTTGTTGTTTTCTTTTTTTCTTTTCCTCCTTTTTTCTCCTTACATTTCATCCTTTTCATGATTAGACATATATAATATCCTTTCAACTTGTAACTTTTCTTTTATAATCCAGTACTCATTAACTATGGTTTATACTCATATAGTTAGATGAAATTCCAACAAATATTTTGTGTATGATTTTAAGTTATTCAACGGATAGACTTACTTTCTTATCACTAAAAATAAAAAACAAAGAAAATGGTTTGTAAAAGTCAATTTCTTGGGATTTTTAACATTTATGGCAAAACGTCAACAAAGTCACGCTTTCTTTTTTTAAAAAAATCTTTTTAATTGATGGTAAGATCAATCTTATATATATATATAATTGATTATGAGTCATGACAATCTAAATAAGAAGAATACATGTGTTTATTTATAAAACATTAAAAATTTATCAACATTAGATTCATACATCATCACCCAACTATAAGTATAATCCTCTTTGAGATGGATGTAAATGAGATTCAACCCTTAAATCTTTAATCACGATTGATTTTCCCCCCCTGTTATTTTCATCGAATCTAAGCTGAAATTTGTTATTAAATTGAAAAAAGCAATGCACGTATGTGACCAACTTCAATAATTATAGCAGCAAACCGATAACATGGTGGTTATGGTTTCCTCTTGCATCCACATCAAAGCACAATGCGCGTTACTATTGAACCGCGCACTACGTAGCCATTTTAAGCTTTTAATAATCAATTTATTTTTGTTCCTGGTTGGCATTTAGAAGGGAAATAAGAATGACCAAAATGATAAGTAAAAGACGGAGTCCAAGTGATGCATGCAGAGGACGCATAGCATTAAAGCTTTAGCAGAATATATACAATGTGTTTGCACGTAGCTGGTTGCACCAGTAGGTGCTGTTGAGGGCAACTACCCGCCAGCTCTGGAAATGATCTTGACAGAATTAGCTGCAGCGTCAGTAATATAAGCTTGACTAATTACTACATTAAGAATAAGATTCATTTTTCCTTCTCGTTTTCTTGCTCTCTACGCACACTTCATTAAGAATTCTTGCACAAGCTATGTTAATCAACAAGAATTTTCTTATTTGAGAAGCTTTACTCTACTCTCAAAAGTACAATTTATCGATACGCTCGATTGCCTGACTTGGAGCGACTAATAATGCATAGGAAAGGGACCCGAGGAAAAAAGACCAAAACGGAAAAATTGAGTAACCGCAAAGAAATTGACTTTTTTTTTTTTTTTTGAGGGGGTAAGAAAAAGAAAAAAGCACACGGTATTCTTCAATTGTTAATGCAAAACAATAAAATTTAATAAGAAAGCCATCAGGTAACTTAAAAAATTATAAGTCAAAGACTTCTCTCCCCTCGGACTGCTTTGGCAGATTGTCAAGAGCTACTTTTCCTTTACAAAAAATATTTGTACGAAGAGAAAGTATCCATTCTGCACTCTGCAGGCCGAAGCATAAACAATGGCCAAATTTTTGCCACTGTTAACCATCACTTTCACATCTTTGGCCATTTTTCATAGTCGTGCTGACAAAATTTATGACATAAGAGAGACAAGAATTAATGAATGCTGCAATGTTCATTCTCATTATAAGTTGCTCTTCATATTTTCAATTTTATCGATCGATTAAGAGGTGATGTTTGTGGTCACTTACCGTTTGGTTTCCATTAGATATTCATAATGGGGGATAGCATAAAAATCGTGATCCGGTCCATATTCGGATAAACTCACACGTTCTGGGCAGATTCAACCCGTATCTAATGCGTTAATTATGCAAAATCCCACGCCACTTTCATAAATACAAATATATTTAGGTCCGGTTCCGAGTTCAACTGAACTTGAAATTTCAGAACCCGGCCTGGACTATAAAATTTTTCAAACAATTATTCGGGTTTAATCTAGATGTGTTAATTGGTTTTTTAGCTGCATTTAATTTGTGTACTGTTTACACTTTAGACGTGTCCATCTTTGTTCCATAAAAATGGCCTTCATATAATTGCGTGGATTTAAAAACCTATTATCTAGGAACCTAAAATTTTTCGGGTTGAATTAATTTCAGACCCAAAGTTAAAAAAATTAAATTTTTATTTAGGTTCGGCATTATTATTTAAGTCAAGAACTAAAAAGACTAAATTCAGACTTGA
The DNA here is from genome assembly GCA_030449875.1 of Aegle marmelos. Taxonomy (NCBI): domain Eukaryota; kingdom Viridiplantae; phylum Streptophyta; class Magnoliopsida; order Sapindales; family Rutaceae; genus Aegle; species Aegle marmelos. The sequence goes on from JASUUL010000143.1 coordinate 26,609,920, forward strand.
CTCCAAATTTTACCATCCCTCGTTGTTGACCATCATCTCTATTAGGAATTGCACATTAATCTAACTAGAAGTGGCCTCTAGCACTTTATCAATCACCAGAAAATTTATAAACTAGCCCAAAATTGAGGTTTAAGCTTCAATTTATATGTTTCTTTCGTTTTTATTAGGGTGAAAGAAAAAATAGATTTTGATTAAAAAAAAAAAAAGTCTCTAGATAACATCATGTTTACAAGTTGTTCATTGCGGTGTGAATATCATTGTCTAAAATGCTATCTCTTGTCTCTTTCGAAGAAAAGATTATGCTTCGTGCTAGAAGTTTCATGAAAAAGAAAGACACATGCATATTCTTACACGAAATGAAGAGGATTTGGACCATGCAATCTCTCTTACAAATTAAATATAATTTTGAATAATGTTTTATCAATAAAAATAGACAAATGATAACGAAAAATTACAACAGTTGTTAATTTTACAAAGAATGGGGTCGAATATCCCAAATAGGATTCTAAAAAATTTTATATGTTATTTGACCATTTGTCATTCATAAATTGGATGGTAAAATTTGTAAGTTGTAAGTGAAGTTATTTTACTATAAAAATTAATTTAACATAAATTTTGTTCTTGACCAAACACAATTAATTTAAGAATTCTGATAGGATCCCGTGTATCAATATCTGTTCGGTACAATTTGATTTGTATGGCACTGCTTTTTCTATGAATTATGTTGAGCATTATTGTTGAAAACTTTGAAATGTACAAAAAGAGGCAAAAATTAGGACTCGTTGACCAAAATATCTCACTTCCTCTCTTCTGCAATTTTATGAATTGACCCTGCTTGTACGTTAAAATTGTATTTAATTTTTTCTAAAACTCGTAGGAAGGCTCCTCTAAGGAGAGAGAGAAATAAAAAAAAAAAAAAAAAGAGCTTGTCGGAGGACTGAAATCAGGTCCGGGCTCAATCTGAAGCCCAACCCACCTTTGTAACTAACGATAATTCAGATCTGCTACAAATCTCTATAGCTAACTAAAAAAATACCTATAAAAAAAAAAATAAAAACTAAAAGAATTGCATGCGATGTGCTGCAATTGCGCGCGCGCGCGCACATATGACCGCGTGTAATTGGGCTAACTTATTACGAGTCTTGTTTGCCTGATCATAAAATAAACCGCCAGCAATTCACAAGATAAAAACACTGGGCGGTTCGATAAGGCAACAATCGATGCGCGTGGCCAGGTTAATTGTAGTTAATTAGGTTGCAGCCGGCAAACACTATTTGACTTTCACTTTTCTTCCAACAGTCACACATGACTCACCGCAAATCTCATGCACGCTTAATTTGATTTGACTTGACGTACGGGGAACTGATAACTAGTAAAGTAAGTTAATAATGTCAATCAACTGCTTCAGCTTTCGCTGTCTCCACTCACACCTCTCGTCCGAACCGACCCTCTGGGCTTTTAAAGCTTAAACACCTGATTCATTTAGTTGTGTTTGGATGCGTACGTTGTACCGACTAATAAAACTCCCATGCAAGCTCGAATTGATTCGTTCTGATTGGGTGAGTAGGTAATTTGCTGATTTGAACCGACTACGGGACTCACTTTATGCGTGGTATCATCACTTCCCTTGATTCTTCTTCAACGTCAACCACCAATTAAAACATTCATCAACAACGAAAGAAACATAAAACACGTACTGGTCATCAACGAGTGTAGAAAATTAAATTAGCTATTTACTTCCCACAGTTCTTTCCAAGTTCAAAAAATATGAATTACACGAATTCAATCAATCAACCAATCAATCAATGAATGAAAAATAACAGTATGCACATTTTTGTTAGAAATCAACTTATTACATCGAATCATTTACAATTGCTGATCTTTCTCCATTCGAAAGCCAGCCATGAATTGTGTGAGTGAGCGTTGAGAATATTACATCAATTTTCAGGATAATTTTTGTACATCTTTTTTCCTCCTTTCCTTCCTGTCACGTCAACAATTTTACCTCTCTCTTTACATCATCACAATTGGATACCAGGCACTGCAACTCGATCTGCCTGGGCCTCAAGTTTCAGTGTTCCAGGCTGATTCTTGCCTAGTTGTTTAGCTTGATGCTGTGACCAGTAGGCGTGGGCAGCCAACACCCTGTCCAGAAGCTCTTGTGGCACTGGCTCTCCCCTTCTTTGCTGAGGAGAAATACTTGCTGTATGAACCAATGTTTTCCATTTATCCTGTAAAAGACCCGCAAACGGACAATATTGTAAGGATTCACAAGGCTCACCAAAGTAATCATATAAATGTTATCCCACACAATTAATCAATGTTATTGTGAAAGACTGAAAGTCATCTAACCTTTAAATCCACATAGGTTCGGTGATCTGCATGCTCAAAAGAACGCAATTTAACATCGCGCCACCTGCAATATGAGTTTTAATCATTTAATTCCAAGCATCCCATGAATGGAGAAAATGATGGGAATGAGAAAAACAGGCATAGAAGATCTTCACAGAAGTGGAGAAAATCACACCTTCCAGTCCCAAGTTCCTCAACAGCCTGCACCAAAGCTTCTACTTCCGCTACAGAAAATGGTCTCCTAGTTCGACGCTGTGCAACTTCAGATCGCCTAATTTTCTGGTTCACAGGGACCACGGCTAGGGCATCAACATCCATTGTTGGCACCGGAACCAGAGCTCTGGAATCTGGTGCAGTTGTGTCAGTTAATACAGTATCGGAGGTCGTAGCTTCATGGTTACTTTCTACATGGTTGGTCAGATTAGTATTTGGAGAAGGGTCAGATAATGAATTAGGAATGCCTGAATCCACAGCAGGAGTCGCTGGCGACCTGTGAATAAAACATATTCATCAACTACGTAACAAATGACTGAGAAGCTAACAGATTCTACTACAGTGGCAGGATCGTCGAAAGGAAAATCAGAATTACCTTTGTACAAGTTGGGCCCTGCTGCATGGTAACATAAGTGGAGGATCTTCAGAGCATACAGGCGAGGGGGCTAGCACAGAACTAGGCTCTAAAGTGAAACCCAAAGAATCCATATTGTCTTCAGAAGAAATACCAGATTGCAACAGGCTCCTGTTGTCATCCCTAATCTTCTTCCCATTAAGGAGTACCCCGACACGTATTCCACCACCAAGTATAGCAGTCACCATATCCATTACTGTTCTCTAAAAGAATTAACAGAGGACAAATTAAACAGTATTAGCAACCCCAGTTCACTAACAAGCTGCAAGTTAATGCAGAAATGCTACAATTCAGGATCAGATGCCAATTCGTTTCCCATTACAAAGGTAATGTACATGCAGTCAATATCTAATGACAAGAACAATTAATATGAAAACAGTATGTCAGTCAGCAACATAAGAACTTTCCACCCTGCTAATTAAAATCTCAGCGAGTTTAAGCATAATAATATAAGAGATCTCCGATAAAAGAAAAAATTAATACAGTTCTTCAGAAGCATCAATCTTGGATTAGACATCTCAGAAATGGGCACCATAAAGAAAAGAAATATTGCCTCTTTTAATACCTTCAGAGAAGCCACAGTAGCAGTTTCTGAGATCTCAATAAATATCTCTGGAACCCTAATCGATTTAATGCTGAACTTCACTGTTCAAGAGGATATATCACATGTGAGAACTCTTATATGGCAAAACTCAATGAAGCATAGGCAAAAATGATCCTAACCAATCCGTCAGACACTCTAGTCTCGTACCATTAGAATCCTTGGAGTGGAGGGATGCTTGATGACCTCCAACTGAAGATGCCGTCCCACTTGCTGCACAGAATAATTATAGTTATTTAGTGAAAACAACAGAAACCCCGAGGGAAAGAGCATAATGAGTAAGGGACGGACCTCCTTGTAACATTTTGTTTCCTTTACTACCCTTCTCAGGTGAGTTCGTAACACTTTCACAACTAAAACTCCCATCGAAAGTCTCCAACAAGCTTCGATTGTGAGTTTTCCTCCTTTTATAAAAAGCATCATGCTGCCATCTCTCTAGGTTGTGACATTTTTTCCTCTTGCGATGTGCAAGTTTTATTCCACCATCTAAAATGTATAGTAAGAAAGTTTTCAATAGAAGAAAATGAGCTTTTGAATAAGAACCAGCAAATATATTTCAATTAAATGTGCAGAACAAATGTGCACACATCCACAACAAGAGATGTAACAAACAGTAAAATCAAGCCATTGATCCTGCTCACCAGCTCCAGAAAGTTCAAAATCCTTCAATGTTGGAGCTACTTTCCAGTACCTTGAAGTCAGCAATTTCCTTATTCTTCGGTCTCCAATACGTGACAGAGGCCTGTAAGCCTTCGACTTGTTGCTAGATTTATTGATCCTAACTAAATTATCGTCGTCATCTCTAACACCTAATTTAACATCATTCCTCTGCCTTGAAAATGAAGCAGAAGGCAAGGGATCCCTGCAAGATGGCAATTTGACATCTTTTTCAGAATTGACCAATGCTGCATATGTTACACACAATTCTGTTGGGTCCCCAGTCTCCAGACCCTCAGGCTCTAACCCTTGCTCAAATGTACTTTGCATGCCATTATAACATGACCCCCCAAAATTAGGGTAACTGCCCTCCAGCTTCACTTTGCTTGGTATATTCTCATTTGCACTAGTGCTTTTGAAAATAGCAGATTTCAAATCACCAGCATTTTTTCCTGAGAAACCACAATCCATGGTTTTTGAAGTTCGTTCCAAGATTTCATCATCTTCAGCAAGTGGGAATTCATTCAGTGAGCACTTTTGATTACAAATTTGAGATGCCGACTCTGAGACAACAGCACTCACCTCAGAGGTTCCCGGATCGAGATACTCTGTTTTCAATGGTTTACATTCATAACGATGACAGTCTTTAACGGCATCTTTAACAATGGTGACATGATCATTTCCAGATGCATTACTAGAAGCAGAAGAACTTTCACTCTCCTGCAGTAGCTTTTTAGCTAACGTAGCCAGTAATTCGAATGCACAGATATCCTCATCTGGCTTCTTCAGTTGAGCCTTCCGCTAGACACCAAAATAGCCAAAAATAAAAGAGTTAGAACAGTTTTCAGCATAAAACACTAATAAAAACGAAGAAAGCCCTAGAACTTAGGAGATATATACCCTGATTGATCGAGGAGCCTTCGGAATAGTGGCAACGTGAAAACCTTTGAGTCTAGAGTCAAGCCTCTTCTTTGACTTCATATTTCACACAACGCACGAAAATGATAACTCATGAAACAAAAAGAAGTGTGCTCACCAAACACAAGAAAGCATCCCCTGGTTCCACTTCACTGTTATTAGTCCAAAAGGTAACTGTGTGTCAGTGTAATCTTAATGGTGGTTTGAGTGATTTAGAATAAATTTATAATAACGGGGTTCCTCAAATCCACTTGTTTAGCAGAGCTAACACATAAGAGCCACAATGACAAAGGTTGAAATGCAGCATTTCAGTCATATAAACTCTATATGAATGCCAAAGGCAGAAATTGTTGCCAGCATGAGAATCTTAATCACTCTTTGAGAAAGAAAAAACTTTAAAATGATCTAATTCACCCCAACTTATCTCTAGAGACCTGTAAAATGATCATTATGTAACAAAATAACCTAAATATGGTACATAAAATCATGAATTACAGAAAGAACCGATTCAACTCATTACTTCCTCAGTGAGTCAGAATCATCCAAAATCCGATAATTTGACTGGCAAAAACAGGTTCCATACAATGTTTTTTCAAAATAAAAACATGCATGCAAATGTGCATCTGGGCACATTTCTCTAATTTTGTTCTATAAATTTTCCCTCAAATTCTTTGCTACTGAATTAGATCCATAACTTCAACCCCAAAACCAAATCTCATTTCAAGTAGACCGCTACAAGCAGAAACCAAAATGGGAAAAAAGACAAAAAAAAAAAAAAGAATATGAATCAGCGATCCTCAATGGGTATCTATGAAGCAGATCCCAAAGCCCAAACAGTCATCAACCGAAAAAGCTAAACTTGCAATTGATCACTATTCACATACACTTGAGATTTCCAAGTCCATAGCCATCATATGTAAGGAATTGAGCTTGAATTTCATGAAATCCCCATCATAGCAAGCAATTCAACAATAAGATCAATTATATAAAAAGAAAAATCCAAAACCAACCAAAATTAATGAAATTATCCACAATCCAAAGTAAATTCCCACCAAATTTCAATTTTTTCAAGAAAAAAAATGGCGAAAATAACACATTGAAAAGTTTCTTATAATTGTTTTTTTTTTTTTGAAAAAAAGAGTAATTCATTTACGAAAAAACGGATTCCAAATCAAGATCGTTCAACTCCCACAGATCAAAATTCTCGATCAAATCATCGAATTCCACAAAACGTCAGCTTGAAGATCGGATCATGATCACAAATCAAAATCGAAATTCACTTCTCATCACAATTTCTATCACGTGATCATCAGATTCAGCATGGAAACACAAAATCCACCACAATTACGAATCAAAATATCAAAATATCAAAACAATGAAACCGAATGCTTTCAACTTACCTGTAAAAGCCAACGATCAAATTCAAATCTATTACAAAGAGTGAATCAAAATTCAAACTCTCTCTCTCTCTCTCTCTTTCTCTCTGACCCCCCAAAATTCAGTTATTTCCTTTCCCCCTCTCTCTACAAATTGGACAAAAACGAAAAACCCCACACAAAGAAATAACTGCTTAAACCCCCCCTTCCTTTTTATTTATAATTTTTTCATTTTTTATTGGCCACAAAACCGGATCAGCTCGTGTACAGGAAGTGGTGTACCGGCAATAGCCGGTTACGGAAACTCTGTAGTTTTGCCACGCGTTCGATAACGAGCTCATTCCATGAAAGCCTTGGTCGTTGCGCACATTTCTTATTTTAGGATAAGATAAATCGATATGGAATTTTATTTGTTTGAACTTTGAAAGAAGAAGAACCCATTTGGTGTGGGTGGGAGTTGTTCAGTTGCACGTGCTCTTTGTTTTATTGGTCCACGTCAGATGGAATACGTTATGGGATATGCCCTTGGCTTGCAGAGCTGCGATGCTTTGCAAACAAAGAATACTTGAGATCCAATCTTCTCTTATCGTTCGGCCACATCATGAGAATCATGTTTTGTTCACCTCGTGTACTTCTTTGAATAAATTTTTAATTTATACTTGAGTCGAGAATAATTGCTGTTGTAAAAATCGTTATCTTTTCTTTTTTTTAATATTACATACAAATTTATTTATATTTGAAAAAATTACAACCTCTCGTACCAACCATATTTGTGATGGTACATCTAGATGCGTGAGCTGATAATAAACTAAAATCTAGATTATATATCTAGAAGAAAATCACCAATACATGTGAGAACTCAAATGTTTTTCAACCATTTATTTACCATATCAATATTGAAATATTAGAGGCAATTTTTTTTAATATTTCAAAATTTTGTTATTAAAATATATAGCACAATGATTTAGTGAACATTAATTAGCAAGTCACAGCATTTAACATGAATTGTGATATGCCGTGCATGCAGTTATTCATCAGATTATTGTTGAAAAAAAGGGGATAAATCAGAAGTATGAGAGAGGCAAATAAATAAATGACAAACAAGCGTGGTGAGATTGAGAAAGGCAAAGCCGTAGATTGCGATTGCGTATTCAAAGTTTGGTAACTCAACTCCCAACGCATCTTCAAGAGACCAAAGACACCGAAATTTCTTAACAATATGAAAAAAAACGAGTGCTTATTTATGTAAATCTAAAATTTGTGATCTACTGTATTTGCAACTAAAATCTAATTATTTGTATTAACTAAAAAAAATAGAAGCCGGATAATTCACCTTTTAAAGCATTGATGGCGAAATTTATCGGAAATCAAATTAATTATACAATCAACACAAATAAATAAAAAAAATGCACCAATTAAACATTAATTATTGGTTCTAATTTAATTTGACGTTGACAGCGTTTAGTCCAAACCCAGTAACGGCAGAGGGAGAGAGAGGGGGGGGGGGGGGGGAATTGACGGCGTCAGTTAGAAGAACACACCAGCAAGTTGTTGTCTTTTGTAATATATTTTTAATTAATTAATACAATAAAGGGCGCTTGGTTGCCGGTGGGAGGTTCGGTGTCATTGAGTTGTGACGTTGTGTGGCCTAGAAAGTACCGTAAACGAGTGGCGGAAAAGTGGTTAACGGCCATTTGTTTTGGAGTTTGGATTAGGATTTATCGACCCCAGCGTCAACAAACGTGTCCCGGTCCCGCACGCGTTTGGGTTACAGCCTTCTGGCTTTGCCACGTGTCAACCTCGGTTCTTTTCGACACGTGTCAGTTAATCCCTTTGGTAGGTTAATTTTTTTTTTTCCCACTCTTTGTTCCTTTATAATCTTCACTGACTATTCGTGGTCAGATTTCACTTGCGCGTCAAAAAGGAAAATGGTCTGAGATAGGAGGTGGCTCCGTCTCCGGGCACGCACGCAAAGAAAGGAGTTTTGGCGGAATAATTAAATCTACTCGTTTATGAATTTTACTCCTCGACACGGACAATAAGACCAACGATTTTAAAGCCGTGTAATCTCCCGCAACCATTGGAAGGCGTGGATTACCACAAGTCTTAAGCCGCTGCCGCCTAAAAAGCCTGGACGGGTGAATGACTAATTAAGGAAATTTCTATTGTATTTTATTTTGATTTAGGTGCAAAATTAGGAAATTTTTATGATCCCTGCTTCATAACACTCCCATCCCTCAAAAACTTGAAGAACCTGTGTTCCTGATTTACAACGCGTAAACTATTTACTTTTCAATTATGTATCCACACAGCTTCTCACCTATAAATATCTAAATATAAATTTTCGAGTAAATTTATTATTACACTATATAATATATGCAACGAATACATATTTTAAAATGTTTCGCACTAAAAAAAGACTAAACATATATAGAGGATATAATTGAAAAATTCTTTTTTTAATAAATAAATTCTAACATGGAATCTTACTCTTTAAATCACAATAATTTTGACAGCTAAGATTACTTAGTGAAAAAATAAAGTAAACTAATGGACGCAATGATTTCTCGTATTTACTTAGTATTAACACTACAAAATTTATCTTGTCAGCGCATATTACTAAAGTTATTAAACCGAATATAATGTGCTGTTCCCACTGAAATAGAGTAGCCATGATGGGATTTTCTCGGAATCGTTTAGTAGGTGATACTATAGCTTGTGTGCTAGTGGTCATTAAAGCTTGAGGCATTTGAAAAATCTATATTTCGGCACGCCTTTGCTTGAAATATATTAGTCATGGTTATGAATTCTGAAACTAAGTCTAGCCAAGTGCAATATTGAACATGAACATTAGGGGGGGAAAAATTATATATATATATATATTGAATATAAAAAATACTTTTTCAACGATTATAACAATATTTGATGAAGTAGCCTTTGACAAGATAGCTAACGATAGTGGCAGAAATATGAAGCTTTGTTCCCGATCCTTTGGGTGAAAAATAGAAAAAAAGTATCATCTTTTAATTTTCTAACATATAGAAATAACAACAATCGAAAATGATTCATTGTTATTGTTGTCGTCGTTATCATCATCATGTATATTAAGAATAGAGAAAGAGACAACGCCATTGGAAGAAGAGGGAGTGAATATATAAAGATCCATTAAAAGTACATGTGAGAGAAAATAGGAGTGGTAATAATAATTTTGGAATCTATTATTAATTGACTTTATTTATTCACAAGTAATCCCCATAAAAAATGTCTTAGTCATCAAAATTATTGTGATTAAGGGATAAGATCATGTGTAAAAATTTGTGTATAAAAAGAGAGACTTCTGATGAAAAATTTTTATGAGGGTTCCTATACTCTATCAAATTGTGAGAAAGTTATTATGTTATATAGTGTAAAATAATTTTAAGTCGTTTGCAATGTTGTAAAAATCTTTTATGTTGCTGTAAGATTCAAATCTATATTTAAAAAAATATAGACATTTGCACCTGAAAATGAATGTATATAATTTTTTATAATACAAATACTCGTGTTTTTTAAATATGAATGTGAATTTAAATTTTCACAATGGTGTCAAGTCTTTTATACTATTATAAAATGATTTTTTAGCAATTTATAATGGTGTAAAAGCATTTTGACACTTTTATGAAAACTTAAAATTATATTTTAAAAAATATCTGTGCCTGCAAGTTTTGTGCAATCGTTTGCGCATTTTAAAATGTGTATTTTATGTTTCACAAATGTACCAGTTCTTGTTGGGACGTTCTTGACTCTATCATTGTAGCAATAATAAAAGAGTTATATTTTAAGCATCCCAGTGGCGAACCGGTTGGTTTCCTTTAGGTGTATATCTTCATTGACAGGGTAATTGATTTTATAAACATAGGATGATGCAATGGCACACTAACGCAAGGGCATGGTTGTTTCCATGAATTATTGGCGTAATCTTTCCAAAGAGAAACATACAACTGTTATTTGTTAAAACATAGAATTTATAATCTCAAATGTAAAATTTATGTAAGTTAAGAGAGAGAGAGAGAGAGTCGTGCGGCATGTTACCTAAAGTTTGATCAAATTAATAAAGCTTAATTTGGGGAATACGGCTAGATAAGTATATTATCACGTGATGAGAGTTAACGCGCAACACTCCTGTATGGTACTTAATCATCTAGCCTCCGTTTTGGGAGAAATTCTGGCGGCCGGTGACAATAAGCTCTAATAATGACGCACAAGGTCATTGAATTAAAATCCAATTCCAAGAAAGACACATGCGTTGTTGTTTTACCCTTATCATTATTATGCAAAGTTAGATCTCAGGCGACGCTTGGACTCCTTTTGTGATTTTGAAGTTCGGAAACACCCATGTGATTGCTTGTGCCTATGCTAAGCTAGGAGCTTGCTTGCATGTCCTGCCATCCAGCTTATGAGAGAGATGCAAAAATTAAATTAATTTTAAACGATCACAAAGCTACTTTACGCAATTGCTTGTGGGGGCGGCAAAAGATTATTTATTTATTCTTTAAAAAATTCAATTTTTCTTAATTATACACACAGAAATATGATTTATAAAAGATCATGAGATGGGTATGATTGCCTAATTTTCTCTTAATAATGACAATATAATATGATCCAGGGGTAATTGTGATACATAGATAATATAAGTATATATGTGTGGGGATATTAAAAAGATTTGTATTTGGAATATACAAAAATTATAGCGTTGACGTTCATTTTTTTTTAATGGATGGGGATTTAAAAAAAAAATTCAACGTAATATATTTTCCGTTTTGAAGGTTTTTTTTTTCTTTTTGTTGTGAATGTAACCCAATTCATCCAACTGATAATGCATTCGGATTTACGAATATTAAAATGCTAAACTCTAGATCTAACATTATTTTAATACGAAGGTTTATAAGTTTGTGAGGAATTGAGCAGTGTGAACTCTATTGGGGTCTCTTGATCCGCATAATGTTAAAGAATATTATCTTTTTAGGCATTTTAGTAAGAATCTCTCTTTTTAATCCTATATAACTTTGTCTTTACCTTTCAAGTACCATGGAATGCACTTCATACACGCAATTGAACAGCTGGAATAAATTATTAAAAGACTCCAATTAAAAATATAATGAAGTCAGCGAATTAGTTATAGAATTTTAGAACAAACCCTCTTGGGATACAATTGTAAATTAAAAAAAAAAAACAATTTGCATCTTATGTTTAGTTATTGACACTAGTTTGGTTACAATTAATTTCTTTAATTTTTATAGCTAAATCTTGTAGAACTTTGCATTTTAAATTAATAGAAATCACAGAATTTTTTTTATCTTAAACTTTTTCTTTTAATTTATGTTCATCATGATAATATAGTTATTCATTTTTCACTCTTTTTGTGAGAGAAGAAGGACAGATGTTACTCATATTTTTATTAGATTGGTTGTGGTGGATTCATCTTCTTTCTTGAGTGTTTTGCTAGAGGGATCGGATTCGCCATTATTTTACAACAGATTGTGGCTTGTGTTGATCTCGGTTGAGTTAACATTTTCGGTCTGATTTATGAGACGCGTTTTATTTGGCATGAATGGGTGGTGGTGACCCTAATTTTTCAAATGTTTTGTTATCTATCCACTCGTTCTACATCTATAGTGTTATCTATGCGCCTTGAGCTCTTTAATTTGTTGTAATTTTATGTGGCCTGAAATGTGTCTTGTTGTAATCTTTCAATGAAACCTTCTCTCAGCATTATTAAAAAAAAAAAAAAAAAACGAATCATCTGATAACTGATAGAATAGTAAAATTGGATAGTTGCTTGAAATGTTGTGCGTCTTTCCAATTATACATAGTTCCTCAAGAAAGTCATAGAGTACATTTTTTTAATTTGTTAGTGATTATGACATCGGATGTTATTTTAAGATTTTATTATTTTTTATTTTTAATTGCTATAATATGTGTTATATATATATATATATATATATATATTAATTTTTAGTATAATTATAATTTATTTTCTCTTTTTAAGTAGACTTGAAAAAAGAGGTTTAACATATTGTAAATAAAAAAGTCTGATTATAATTTCAATTAAGATTTCTATAAAAAAAACTCTTTGTAGAATTGTTTGTATTGAATTATCATCTAATTTTACTTTTAAAAGCATTATCAAAATTTTATTGAGTCATTTGGATTAAAACTAGATTTAATCATACTTTGATTAGAACTTAATATAATCACATTAGTTTAGTTTGGAACTAGAACCATGTCTAGTGTTTATTTACCTGCAACAACTTTCTTGATATCAGTGCAGTTATGCGCCAATTGCATAGCTTTCCTACTACTCACATTCATTCCCACTTAATCCGTCACTAAAAAAGAAAAAGAAAATCTCAAAATTAAAAACCCTAGCCACCACCATATTAACACCATTGGCTCCTATCACCATTAGCCATTGCAACCATTAGACTCATCATCTATTGCCAACTAAGTCAATGCCAAATTTGCCCTCAACTATCACCTCTAATCATAGCAAGTCATCCAAAAACCACAACTCTATCGTTAGCGCCACCATCAATACTATAATCTCACTGTCGATAATACCCACTATCAAACCTCCTTTAAGCTGCACATCCAATAATTGAATTGGGATTGAATTTATTGAAGATTTGCTCATAACCACAAGAAAAAGATGAAGCATTGAGAATTCTAAACTTCGAGCACGATTGGGAGCAAGGCTATAAGTTCAAGCTCCAAGATGCATTAATGCTCCACTATAAGTTCTATCCTCTAAATAAATTAGAGGAAAAGAAAAGTTTTTTTTAAGAGGGGAGATTAATGTAAGATATTATCTTAGAATTTTAGAATTTTGTTATTTTATGTATATTGATATTTTCAATTAGAGTCCACTATGATATAGGCTTTAGTCTTTTATTTCTAGCGTAATTATGATTTAGTTTCACTTTTAAAGTTAACTTAGGAAAATAAGTTTAATCTATTATAAATAGGGAAGTGTTGTTATTATTTTTACAACTTTATCTTCAATTATTCAACAATATTTCCTCTTTTATAATTTTATTTTGGATAATCAATCAAAAATCTATTTGTAGAGTTGTTTGAGTTATAGTATAATCTAATATGGCCTCAATTAGAGCATAGCATAATTACATTAACTTAATCCTGTATTAGAACCATATTTAATGTTTATCTACCCCATCAATCCGTTTCTGTGATGTTATAAATTTACAAAAACGGGCATGTGCTTCGTTGTTTAATTCATAATGTTTTGATTAATCTGAATCTTTTTTCATATGAAGTGTCGTATAGATGAATATAGATGGGAAATGGCAAAAAGGGTAGTTTAAAATTGCTGTAAATAAAGTCCGAATGTCGAAAAGTTTATAAGATACAAAATTGAGGAGGTCAGACATTGATATAGTTGTCGTATGTAGCAAAAATACAGCATTAGAAAAACAACTAAACGGCATAGTCTCTCTCTCTATCTCCCTTTATGTATGTATATGTATAGATCAATTATCAAAATTGCGTACGGATAATCCCACCTAGGAATTCTTGTATTTGTGTATAAAAAGGGATATATAAATAAATAGACGATGAAAATATGAAAAAGAAAAAGAAAAAGAAAAAGAAAAAGAAAGGGGTATTAGTTCTCTAAATTTGATTGCATTCATCTAATCGTTCGATGTTTTGCCGTGATGGTATTAACGGGGTTTTACTAGCGAGAAAAGCTAATTAAAAAGTTAAATGAGAAGCAAACACCCAAATTGGGGCTATGGTGAAAGAGCCTTTGGTTACACTTCGTACGCCAATCCAATTCGATCTCCTCGAAGCTTGAAGGCATGCAATTTCAATATTTATGACCGAACTAAACAAAGCACTTCTGATGTCCCGAAGATTAAAAATGGACTGGCCCAGGCCCACAGCTACTTCAGTGTTACAGTTAATTAATTGCTTGTCATCGCATTTTCAGTGCACATTATTGTTACTTGCTGTATGGCTGGGTTACTGCTTAATGGTCGCAGAATTAGTAATTGGGCTCTCCCAATCCTCACAGTTTGGCAGACAGATGACAAACAATTATACATAGACATATACGTATACATACGTACATTTAAAATTCTCTTTATATGTATGGGTTCGGTCTGTGTTTTGAATTTGATGGTAGTTTAACGAACTCGTATAATCCGTACAACTAGCTGTACTAGTCCAGAATTCGTCGATGGACTAAAAATACCAAACGCAACACTATGATGATCCCAGAAACGTTTTAAAAACAAATGCGGAAGAAAAGGAAGATTTGGAAATCACATAGCTATTTGCAGCACAAGCAAGTAATGCATCACTTTGCCGTTAAAAAGTAAGCCAACGCAACACGCATAGGCCCGGATAACACCACGCAAAATCTCTGGAAAATAATTCTTTCGGCCATCTTTTTTCAAATGGTAGTTAGGTTAGTTGATAACTTGATATGGTTCTTCTTGTCTCCAATCCATTAAAGCTTAAAGCGTCAGGCAAGCAGAGTTACAAGCTTGCATGTATGGGCCGAGAAGAGAAGGTTTTTGATGAAGGCATGATGATACCGACCGAGTTTGCTTGTTCAAGAGACTTGGAACCTTTTTTAACTTGGGGATTGCGTAAAGCCAGCTCAATAGAACCCATACATTTAGTTACAATATGTCTTGATGTGTTTTTATATATATATATCTAAAGAGCAGACATAAGAAAAGGAAAATGGTCCCTCCGATCGAAATTTGCCTAGCAAAGATCAGGCAAAATTTCGAATAAAGCACGCTTGAATTATGAATCACTGTACCTGATGATCACACGGAATTATTTTTATTAACCAACTATTGATTAATTTCATGATCATGAACATGTTTTTGCCGCCCCTTTGTAGCTTAATTACATGTTTAGTGATCACACTATGTGCCCAAATATCCAATAAATTTTGAGAGGAGGATTTTCAGTCCTAGGAATTTTACCCAAACGAATATATAAATTCTTAAAGTGTATCTGAAAATATCAAACGTACCATTGAGCTCTATATATTTTCATTACGTATGGACTTTGGGCATGTTATTGCATTGAGTGGATAGTACGATATGGTGGCAATCAGTATAATGTAGCAAATTAAATTAGGTTAGTAATTTCTTTGACTTCAAACCGATTCATGCTTTTCTTTGTAATCTAGTGAATAATCTTTCATGTTAACAAGAAACGTATCAGATTATTGTTCTTTTGAAGTACGGTAATTATACCAAAGCCTTGTTTCTGCTTCGTTAATTTCAAATCGTTTCGCACTTAACTTGGTAATCTAGCTGATAATCCGTGCTTACCGTATAATTCACTTCAAATGATCGATGCGGCACCTGTATACACGATTGACTTACATAAACTTATCATAACGGTGAAAACAAAAATCGAGAACTTGAACGGGAAGAGTCGTGAAAGGCGAAGTGTTGCGATAATTTTATGGTCAATCATCTACGTACATACAGACATGATTGATCATAGAATTATCACAAAATTCATTTGAAGCGATCTACACAGGCTTTGGCCACAACACACACTACAGTTGCCCGGTCCGTGTTGATATTACCTCGAAGAAAAGTAAGTAGTCCCCTGCTTTTCCTACAATTGGTTAGTCATCAATTCGCGATAGGCCATTATACTTTAATCCTGGAGTGGAGGTGTTCTATGGCCCCTCCTCCCTATATTTTGCGAGTAATTAAAATCACTTTTTTTTTTTCCAAAAACGAAATTTATTGTTAATTAATCTTAGGGGTGGGTAACCCGTAAAAATTACAAAAAAGAAACAAACAAGAATATCTTTTAGTTGAGGTAAAAATTAATGTGGACAGATTATTGAATTTGATTAATTAATTAATTAAATTCATGGTGTTGGTGGCAATCTCACATGCATAAGCGTAACGCATTAACTAGGAAAAGAGTTGGGTGAGGTGTTGTTGTGCAACAGCTTAATTACAACGATGACGCGGTGGATTTACTAGATTTGTTTGGTGGGGATGCATCTGCAGCATCTCATCTGCATGGATCCTGGTTTTTTTTTTTTTTTTAATTGAATTTTCCGCTTTGCCGGCAGTCCAATTTCATTTGCCTCAAAATTCCTTCAATGCGCCAGACCTGTAAAAGTAAAAGGCAAGGCAAGGGAACGCCACCTAATTCATTTGATGTGATGGCCATAGTGCCTGCGTGCCCTCGAGCCATAAAGCTTGACCTCGTCGTAGATTAGATCGACCTCAGATTGACATATCATATGAATGTGATCAGGATTCCTAGGGTGGTAACCCGAAAGTAGTCCACTAATTAACTAAAACATACGGCGTAATACGAGGACCGCTGATTGCGGATTCTTTTACAACTTTTGCATATTAGGTCGTTACGGCGCCATTCCTTTCCGTTCTCAATTAATTTAATTAAGCAAGTGAATAACGGTACTCTCTTTCATTCTTTCCCTCAAAGCTTCTCCCAAATGTTTGCACATAATTTTATTTTATTTGGCTGTTATCATGTGCGAGTCTTCTTATAACTTTTCTCAAGTGTTTACACACTATTAGTTTTATTCAATTTGGTGTTTATCACATGTAATCGTTTACCTTATTAAGCATGAACTGATGGCAAGGGCAGCTGTTAAATTATATTATTTGTAATTAACTTATAGTTGATCTAAAACTAATTTCTCACGACAATTTGAGCATTCAAATTTCTAACTTGAAGGAAGCTTTTGTGGAATAAATAATTAGTTTTCAACTCTTAATACCGCGAGTGAGTGTTAAGTTTATATCTACTTCAAAAGGAAAAGGCAAAAAAAAAAAAAAAACTGCTCATATGTTGATTTCAAAACAGTCCCAAAAAGGACATAGATGTCCAACATTGGACGGACGTCGGATGCAAGTACACCTTGCTTCCTGTCCTATCCGTACAATTTGGTAATCCCTCCAAAATCTTATTTGAAAAATAAAAAAAAAGGGTAAAATTAAGAAGGAAACAAAAAGAAACAAAATTCTTGGGGTGGTGGAACGCATACTGTAATTGATGCCTCAACTTGGGAATGAAGCAAAGCAATCTCAATTCATGTACATCAATATCAGCCTCAAAGCTTCTTCGCCCCTTATATTATATGCCCTACATCCTCCAACCCATCAATATTCCACTTCATACCCTTTACCTTTCCCCGAACCCCACCTTTCCTTTTCCTAAAAAATGGTCAGAATTCAAGGGCATTCATGTCTGCCCCAGCCCCCATGGGCCATCGCTATGGGATTGAATTATTTTTACCGCCAGTTTTAACTTAGTAATTAATCAAGACTAGAAACAGCACCAATTAAGGGTGATAATTAAATTAAATATTGTCCCCAACACGCCAAATCAATATTTCAACTTTTTGACAAAATTTCCCTCGCTTCTCCTCCATAAATACCACCGCAAGCTCTTTGCCTTCTCTTCACACTCCCACTGTCACCCACAACACCAAATTTTTAATTTATTTTTCTTCTGAGAGCATCTTACTCGTAATTAGTTGCATTGAAATTAAAACCAAATGGGTGTTGTCGTGGGCATCATTTGTTTTGTGACTTTCGTTGCATTTTCCTCCCTTAGTATTGATGCTAGAATCCCCGGCGTTTACAGTGGCGAGGCATGGCAAAGCGCTCATGCTACATTCTACGGAGGCAGTGATGCCTCGGGAACAATGGGTACGCATGCACTTACATTTCACAACAATTTCTTTGCGTTTTACATCTACATACATGATTATTTACTACTACTCAAACTGTTTCTGATTTGTTGGGGTGGGTGTAATTGTGCATTTAACAAACAGGAGGTGCTTGCGGGTACGGCAATCTCTACAGTCAAGGGTACGGCGTGAACACAGCAGCGCTAAGCACAGCACTGTTCAACAACGGGTTGACTTGCGGTGCGTGTTTTGAGATTAAGTGTGAGAATGAGCCTCAATGGTGCCACTCTGGGAGCCCTTCAATCTTCGTCACTGCCACAAACTTTTGCCCTCCGAATTTCGCCCAACCCAGCGACAATGGGGGATGGTGCAACCCTCCTCGCCCCCACTTCGATCTCGCCATGCCCATGTTCCTCAAGATAGCCGAGTACCGCGCCGGCATTGTCCCCGTCTCTTATCGCAGGGTTCCTTGCAGGAAGAGAGGCGGCATCAGGTTCACTATCAACGGTTTCCGTTACTTCAACTTGGTCTTGATCACCAACGTCGCTGGCGCTGGGGATATTGTCAAGGCTAGCGTCAAAGGTTCCAAGACCGGGTGGATGAGCTTGAGCAGGAACTGGGGACAGAACTGGCAGTCTAATTCTGTTTTGGTTGGTCAGTCTCTCAGCTTCCGGGTCACCGGCAGCGACCGCCGCACTTCCACTTCTTGGAACATCGTCCCTGCTAACTGGCAATTTGGTCAAACTTTCACCGGAAAGAATTTCAGGGTCTAGTTTCAAGCCCTTCGCCCGCTTCATGTTTTGTTGTTTTTTTTTTTTTTCCTGTTATGCTTTTTTGTTTTATCTCGGAAAGTGAGAACGAAAATGAGGGAAAGTATACTGCGTAACTCTGTCACTGTGCTTGTGAACTTTTTGACTTTGAAGGATTTGGCTGGGGACAAGGTTTGGTTTCTGTTTTGGTTGAAGTGAAATGTAAAAGCTGAAGTGGCTTCAACGTAATCGAGAGCCCGCAGCTTCCAGGTCAAATAGATTTGGTTTTATATTGTATGTTTACAGTTTTCTTCACACATGGTAATGATAATGATCAACTTACAAGTGTCTTAGTTTAATCCCATAACTTAACCTTGTGAAATTATGACTGGGGATGTGCAAGTGTTTTCCTTTAGAGTTCTAACCAAATTTGACCAGAGGCCCTTGCCCACTGACATCTACTCAATTCACTTGTGCTTACTGCTTACTGGTATTTTAAAGAAGATTACACTTGTGATAATTTTCTCATTTTGAAGAAATGAGTTTAGCCAGTAGGTGTGTGACGGTAGCTCAAGTTTGAGGTGAGGCCGTGGGGGCGGGCCTGTGGGTCTCGTTGTTTATCTAAAATGGTCATGATGTTTCTCTCTTGTTCTGAGGAGTCCGTGAAGTTTTCAATTCAAATTACTGGCAAACAATGCAAAGAAATCCCATCAAGAATGCTTCCGGTAGATTTATATATAAATAGGAATGCTTATTCTTCTGTCAACACTACACTTGAGCTTGCAACCGACTAGCACAAGTTCAAAGATGGGATTTCAAATCAGCCAAACTATTCCAACCATTCTTGCTAAGGCCATTGTCAGATGGGGATTCCTCCAAGACGGTCGTTGTTGCCGTTAGCCCTTCGAGTACTGCAGAATGAAAGGCTTCTGCTTGGTTTGCTTGTTACGAATCCAATTTCAATTCATAGCTTCAACACACTGCACACTGGAACCACTCCACCCAAGCACCAAAACGACCCCAGAATAACTCTGAATTTAATTATTCTATTCATTAAAGGCCGTATAAACTAGAATCGCAGAACATGAAGAAGAAAATGTGAGATGGAATCAGTAGATGAAAACAGGATTAAAAAACCTGTCATCTGTGGATCCATCACTACGGTTGTCTGGCCGCTGCCTGATCACTAGCCTACTTCCAGAAAACAGAATAATCTGTTACTAGAAGACCAACTAGTGGCCAGGCTTTCGATGTTGCACCGTTGTTCAAGCAAGAAATCCGAATCAAAATCCGTTTTCTCGCAACAAAAACAACAAATGCTAAGCAAGTAACAAAATCAAATCACGGGGCTCATATCAAGTGTAAAATAATTTTATAATACCCTTCAACGTGGGTAAAAAAATCCAAATCCAAATGGAAAAAAAAAAAAAAGGAATTTTCTCCAGCAAAATTGAATTGGGATTTTATTTCTTGTTTTCGAGAAACTTTGAACCCACTCGAGTCCTCTCTCTTTGTAATCATTGCCCACAACCCTTCCATCACTGAAATAGTGACAACAAAAACAAAGACATCAAAATTTCAGAAATCAGAGAGGAAATTCATTTGAAGCTTTCTTAGATTAGATGACCAAGCTGTTCGCTGTAAGAAAAGTAGACTCTTAGGTACTAGGGTTTTGGTCGAGGGGGCTTTATATAGAGGAAGAGGATGGAGGAATAGGAGGCTGGGTTTTATCTTCCAAGCCCATTATTTCCAATGATCCACGACCTCAATTGCTCAACTTTGTCGTACGGTTCTTGGATATGAGGACGACATGTCACTTCATGGCTATTTCGGAGCAAAATGTTTTAATTGGTGATTTGATTGTGGATAATTTAGGAAAAGGGGTGGGTATTCAATTCGGTTTTGCAGAACCAACCCGAATTAAAAGATCAAATATTTGGAATGTTTTAAGAACTGATTGGTTCTTCTTTAGTATTGATTTAGAATTAAACCGAACAATAGGATTGATCAGTTCACTACTTATTTTTTTTTAAATTTATCTATAATAATAATATTTATTTATTATAAAATTATTTTACATTAATATTTTTCTATAAATCATTAATCGTAATTTGCGTTGTAAATTTTATCTTAACCTATTACTAGGTGATAATTCTAATTAAGAATGAATCCTTTAAGAGTGGACTTTCTCTTTATTGAATCCAATGATAATGAATTTATTCTTTCGATTGATGTTACTAGGCTTTTGAATTTTCTTCTAAGTGTCTACTTCCTTAGTAGATGAGGATATCTTTTTTTCGATAATACTCTACAAACATAAGAAAATGATAAGAGGGTTTGCTTTATTGGTGTAAATTCTTTAGTAATCAATGTAGTTACTCGATTTTAAAAAATATTAATTTAGAGAGAGAAAATCAATATTCTCTTATTGAGTCTATTTTTTCTTATCTTTTAGTGAGAATGGAATGTATACTTATAAGTGAAATTGATTTAACTTGAATTCTAATTAGTTTGATGACAAGTGTTATTATTTTTATACTTATGCTAATTGACATATGGATATGTAAACTTACTTATGGATCAAGGGGGAAAGTGCTTAATCTCAAGTTATTTTTTCCAATATCTTAGGATTATAGGAGACTTTAAATTTATAAGATTTATCTTAAGTAACTTGTTCTCGAAACTTAACAGGTTTATTTTAAAAAACTATTGGGTCTTGAAAACTTGTTGCCTAGGTGATTTATCCATCTCTTTATAAACTTTATAGGGACCAAATTTACTACCAGTGATTATTTTATTTTTCATCTAATATTTGTGATTGCAACTGAATTCAATTAAGAAAATTATTCAAATTTAGGTGAAAAGTCCATAATTTTAATTGATATAAAAGAAAAATAATCAAAATTCTCACATCAAATAGTATTAAAGTAAACCAAATCAAACCTATAATTCAATTCATATTCGGTTCATGAATTTATTAACCAATCAGTTTCGATTTAGTTTGGATCGGTTCAAAAACAATAACCGAACCAAACCGTTTGGTGCCCATCCGAAGAGTTAATATTTGAACCAAAGAAAACGAGACCAAGAAAAATAGGTCATGCAAATGATGGTTTTCTTATTCTTTAAACGAAAGAAGCCAAATTGATAGGAGAAAGCCGAGAGCAAATAATAGCCAACAGCTCCTCAGATTTTTGTATTTCAATTCAAGTGTCAGTTTACAAACAATTGATGCCTGTTTATACTAAAACCATCACCAGCCATCTGCTCGCACCGCCCATTTGAATTACAAAACTTCTATACTGATTTTGCACGGCAGAACCGAATTCTATATTTATTTATTTATTTACAAAATATGTCAACCAATAAAGTGGGAGAATCAAATGGAGATAAACAAAATATATTCATACCCATTGGGTATATTTTTAGATAGATTTTTTTTTTCTTTTTAGAATGTGAGATTTTTCATCCGAAAAGCGGCTGCGGAAGCATGCTTACCAGACAGCACTATACTGGTAATTGATTAGCTGCTTAGGGAGCATCAATCAACTATAAGTTTTGGAGACCAATAGTCATACTCATGTGCATGACATTGGCACGGCTACAGGTTATCAAAATATCTTAAAGAGCTTATACAATATTGGAAAACTCTAGCGTCATCAATATCCATAGCATGGCAATTAGCATTAAACAATCGTTAGCTACCAGCACATACAGGTTAAGCTTCAAGTCTTGACAAGACTATACATGCTATCTGCATTAGCACATCAGTCATATTATATAGAATGCTACTACCTGCCCTGGAAAGCATATTCAGGCACAAAAGAAGCAAGTTGACTAGGAAAAAATCCATCTAAATCTTCCGCAACCCTTAAAACAGGAAAATGCCTGTATACTTGATATTTTAAGCGTAAGGGAAAAGTCTTTACATCTTTCTAGTTTATACAGTGTTGCTTCACCTTTGTTAAGCTTTCTACCCTAGATGTGTAACTCTAGCAGAGTCCCACCTGGATAAAAATGACAAGTTAGTAGAACATAGTCGACCAAAAATCCTAGGAAGCAGTTATATAGTTTTGCAATGATCTGCATCCAAATTGAATTCAAAACTAATTCAAAACTAACTTTAAAATTTTCAGAGTACTAATCCCATATATGGTTGTGAGCTTGAATTGCCTTGCCTTCATATCCAAGTGGCAGCAACTATTCATTGCCTTCATTTGCATACAGCATGACACAAAACCAAGCAATTCCAGCATTAACCAATGCATTAACTATCCAGCTTAACTCATTTCTTTTCATCTTTCTTAATCTTGTTTATTCTTCACTTCAGATAATTGCTATTCTGTGTTGATTCCGTAACTCTCCTCACTTCTCTACATAGGACCAATCTAACGTTCTGTAATTCATTTAAAGAATAACTTCTTTAAATATGAATAGAAACATTTATGTTTTCCATGGAACAGTGACCTCACATAATGCCAAATGTTGATCTAACTGCAGCTTTATAGCTCACCAGCAGTTACATGTCACAAGTTCCAGATATTTTTTCAATTTCCAAATACTTCCATAAAATTGTACTTCTAACTATACTTAAAAACACAAATCTAAATAAAATAATAATTCTTAGCTATTAGAAGTGAAAATGCAAGTCAACCATGCATTAAGTAAACATTAATTAACTACATATACTTACATTTTGGTGCCAGCATTAGGTTTAACTTCTTTTACGCTTAGGTCGTTTTGATTTCGAGAATAAATATTGAATAATTTCTTTCAAGGTGGCTCTCCTCCTCTCCTTCTTGTTCCAAACCTCAGGGACAGGATACCGTGAACTTGGATTATATTCATTCAATTCCAGCAATGCGTTGGTTACAACCTCATATACCTCAGCATGATCATTTTTCAGTTCTTTCAATTTTTCATCAGCATCATCTATTATTTCCTGCAAGTATCAGGAATTAAATCAGAATATGACACATATTTCTGATATGTGGTTCAGGCAAACAAAATTATTCCACTATCTTTGCTGTAGCATTTGTAAGACTGATGACTAAGTTTGCTTCAATGCAGTGTAATTCGTAAATTGCTTCATTGAGCTTACGAGAATAAACAATTGAGAATTTTAAACTACTTCAGAGTCTGAAGTTTTACACTGTAAATTAAGTCTTGCTTGATGGCAACCAAATTCCCTAAAGCAAGGCGAGTTCTTTCCCTCACATGATGCATTCTACAAAATTATACTTTTAATTTATGCAAGGCACATTTGGAGCTAGTCAATTTTTTAGAATTAAAGGTTCATAGTATCTAAAAGGAATCTATTTATCCGCAATCCTTCTTTAACTCTAACAAGAGATTATAATATCAAGAATTCAATTAACTAAAGGCTAACAATTTCATATCTTGTCACCTATCTTTCCAAGCCATGCACACTATTTTTTCTTTTTCCCTTTTGTTTCCTTTTCTCTAAGTCACCATGAAGTATTTCCGGTACAAGTTGTACTAAAAAATGGTCCAAAATAGTGTTATCCACACTAACAGTTGTCAGAGGAAAAATGGGAGAGAATCAAGCACCGACAGCTAGATAAATGGGAAGAGAAGGATTTGAACTGCTTTGCTTTGTTTTTCTTTTGTTTGTGAGTTTGTCTTCATTTTCTCCTGTGGCTTCCTGACCAGCAAACAGTTGACAAAAGACTATTTCCACTATTACTCTCCTTCCTTGAATTCATGATGTCAGGCAAGTGAGTAATCCTGGCCCTATAAACTTGTCAAATAAGAATGATTTCAACCACTCATTCATCGAATGTTTGCCTATTTAATTATTTTTTTTCCAACAGAACAGATAGGAGTCACGTAATTGTCGGCATTTCAAGCAATGTAAGAACTTAATAACGATATGGTTTACATAGCAAGCTAGTGACTATCTAGCTCATCCACCTTGTTGGTACAAGACTGGTTCCAATAAGAAATTCTTCCCTATATCCCTATTTTAGTTCTATATTTTCAATCAAAATCCTTCCACTGATCTCCTTTCCAAAAAAAAAAAAAAGATATTCTGTAGACTGATCACGTATTTATTTATATTCTCAGATCCAAGTTAAAGTTTCAGAATGGTATGGTTACGTAAATAGGGGAATATACATACTTGCCATACGCCTCCATTTTTCACTCGCTTGAAAGGGTGCCAGTTAGAATCCCCCAGATATCGTTCCCACAACGAACACAGCTTAGCAGATATCTCCCGCCAGTCTCCATTGAAGTACTTCTCTGAGCACATATCATCAAAAGCTTTTCTATTAATCTCCCCCATTCTTTTAATTAAAAGAGTTGAGCGATTATTCAACATAGCCAGCAAACCCTGAAAGGCCAAAACTTATTAAGCATCTAATATTTACTACTCGATTGAAGATGCATTTTAACCAAGCAGAAAATAATTTATAAAAAATGATAGTATAAATTCAAATTTTATTAACACATGAAAATTGAACTAATATACACTTATCGACTGTTTGTGTGCATCGTGCAACTCTTTCCTGGTCATCAACTCTTTCACTGTAAGGACATTATTCAGGTTTTGTGATTCCTCTAACTCTTCTGTTTTTTCCTTTAACTGATTAGTAAGTGCTGAGATCTGAGCCTTCAAATTGCTAGCACCTTCTGTGGGATTTTGATTTTGCAACTTCCTTTTTAACTGCATCAGTAATAATCCAAATAGTGGGTCACTTCACAGAATTTCATCTTTATGATTATGATAAAAATTCAAGCAATAATTCATTTCCAGAGTCAGAATAAAGCATCAATAACTATTAATATTGAGGAAAAAAATGGAGAAAAATAGGAGCTACAAATAAGCAATATTAGAAAATTACAGGTAACTGAAAGTAGGTCACAAGCAGCTAAGTATGGCGTACACAGAGAGTGGCTCCCCACGATACTAAAAAGTGAACAGGCCAATATTATGACATTGCATGGAATAACTGAAAGAGTATTAGTAATTGCTACAAGATATAAGCGGAAATGACTTATTTCCAAGAATATCTCAGGCACAAAGAAATTTTCACAAACCTCTTCTATTTCATCTATTAACCTTCTCCTCTCCAAATCATTCTGGGCCTTGCATTTCTCCAATTCTTTGGTTTGCTGCTCAAGCTCTTTTTTCTGGTACATCTTCAGCTTAATATTGACGGACTTCTCCTTTCTGATTTCTGACAAATTACGATCACAATATGTGAAAAGACCAGTTGAATGAACTCTGGAAAATACAAGCAGTGATATTCAGACAGAAAAAACTTTAAACTGGGCCTGCTTTAGTCACTTAGTAGCCACACAATAAAATGGGCACATGTCACTATTTTTCTATCTGCGCTCTGTCAGCCAGCTCCTACAGCATTTTTCAGAAAATACTGTCCAAACTAAAGGATAGTAAAATCAATCTGAATGCTTGCCAATTTTAATCTTTTATTAATCTAGGAAGATGTAACTCCATAAACTTGCATTGTTTGAGTCTGATTCTAGAATGATAAACAGAACTTTATAGATCAATATAACTTCATCAATTACTTGCAAACATACCTTCAATATATTCTTCTTTAAGTTTCCTTTTCTCATTCATCAACTGTTCCACAGTTGCGGATCTCTCACGGTACAGCTTCTCATACTCATAATACATATTCTCAAACTCCAACGATCTTCTGTCACTTTTCATAAGCTTCTCCATAAGGCCAATGACAAGCTTGCGAGCCACTGCAGATGTGTCATCCAACTTCTGTTCCATCTCAGACAATTGCTTGTTCTTGGAATCAATCTCCTCTTTAAGGCTTGCAAGCTGACTGACTTTTGTCAGCACCTCTTCATATCGTTGATCATCCATATCAACTCTTCAATACATAAGCAATAAATTATATGGATTAAAAAGAAGAGAAGAAAGTTAGCACCATTGGTATCTTAACAGGAAGTTATCAAGTTTAAGTGCGATTCTTCACGTTTACAGAAATAAGAGGAAGACTTAACATTTTCTTTGAGTAATATACCGAGCAGATTGTTTGCAAATCATTGCATTTTCCTCATTCAACTTATGTTCCATCCGAAACAAGTGCTGGTTTTTGTGGTCAATTCCCTGTTTAAGACTTGTGAGCTGGCTGACTTTCTTCATCCCCTCTTCACAATCTGGATTGTCCATATTAAGTCTTCAATTCACAGACAGCAGATAAAAGGATCAATGAATATTAGGAAAAAAGTAAAAATCGATATCAGCAAAGAGGGAAAAAAAGGAAAAAAAAAAAAACTTAGATATCAGCATTATTATATTGTTAACAGGAAGTCATCAACTTTAAGGGCAATTCTTCATGTATCTGAAAATAAGGGTATAATTGTTATTATATTTTAGGAAGTCTGAAAAATACTCGGTTAACAACTTTTCCATAAACACAAAAGGCTCTTTTACCCTTAGTCCTTACCAACGGAATCAAACCCACTATCGGGACTTGTCCTCTGGATTGGTTCATATAGTCATTAACCTTTTACATAGTTAGCCTATACGGGATTTTGGGTACATAATGAAAATGCTTTCATAGGAAGCACTTTTTTGGCAACGCAAAAAGCATGCTGACAAAATGCCTACAATATGTATCTGATACAGAAAGGCATAACAAATCACGTATTATATTTATAATTGTTCACATACATCAACGTTTGGTCCATTAAAATTCGAAAAGGCAATGAAATTGGAAACCCATGAAAACAAACGCACAGGTCTTTATCATGCATAAAAAGAAAATGCCACTTAAAACGCAAAAATGCCACTACGTTAAAGATCGGGAACTGAGCTTACATTGAAGAACTTTGAGCTTTCTGTAGACTGAGAGATTGGAACTTTCGAAATCAAAATGCTGAATGAACTGCAGCACAAGCACAAGAATGGTGTGCGAGTGAGTACTGAACTGAGTCTTTTTCAGAGCCCATGCCCTGAGCTGCCAAGGGGAACGGACAAAACTTTTTAAGATTAATTTACATCCAAATCCCTATATTAATCTGAAATTTGAATATCCGTATCTTTTTCAGAATTATTAATACAGTCCTCTCTAAGTTTCAAAGTATAATTCACGTAGGCTTACCGGGTTGACTCCTTACTGTTAAGCGTTAGCCCATTTAGAAGTTCGTGTAATTGTTTTAACAGCGGAAAAAGAGCTCAGTTTTACCCACCGCAGAGGGCAAGAGTGAAATACATTAGAGTGCGTACAAATGACTCCTCATCATTCATTAGTATCAGTTGTAATTAAAGAACTCAAGATTGAATTACTTCGGCGAATTCACCACCTCTTTGAAGAGGGAAAAATTGATCAATTTCCGGCCGCAAGTTGGAAGTGGCTTAATATGTATAGATTTAAATGAGGATAAGGTAAAGTTAACCTGCAAAATAAATAATCGACAGTGATTTATTTGGACACAATGTTACTCAAAGCAAATAGAGCGACAATCACTGCCCAAAGCCAAGATGCCCATGTCCAACATTATTCATTAATCAAACTCATGAAATAGTTCAGAGTTCTGCGCAACTAATAAACATCAACAAGCATAAAATGAGAATCCCGTGGGCAAGCACAAAACATAAATCCTTGCATCAGCTTCATTAACCAAATTTTAAACGTCTTTTTGGATTTAATTAACAATCAGCATACGAAAAATAAAATGATTAAAGTTACAGTCGAATGGTTCATTCACCTACACTTTTTTCCCAATACCACCAGAGATGCATGCTAAACATAAATGCCGTTATTTCAACAAATCCCAGTACAAGATACAATAATTTACATGACCCGATGGGCTTTCGCCATGCCTCTCCAGTTTCCGGGTATAAATCTCCTCCATTTGAGCAAATGAAAAAATTCATTTCCTGTAACCAAAGTCAGTATGAAAATAATGTCAAAACGGTAAGCTTTTATCGATTACCATATGGTACTTAAAATGAAACAAGCAAACCTTCAAGTGATGCCTCCCTTGCGGTGAATTAATAATTTCCATTGTTTCATTAAAAAAGCTACTCCCTCTTGTAGAGTAGCCTTTCTCCCTTCTTTATAATTCCACAACTCCGAGGTTATATACCGCCCACTCGGATTGTATTCATTGATCTCTACCAAAGCTGTGGTCACTGCAATGTACACTTCTCCACCCATTTCTTTCTTCAGACCTTTCAATTTTTCATCTTCTTCGTTTATTATTTCCTAAATGAGTAGCATACTTTATGAAAACTATTGCACATTTAAAGGGAAAGAAAGTGATGTTCAACAAGAAAAAGCATGTAAAGAAAATTAAAATATATCTTGAATTTGTACCAATCAAGTATTTTTCTCATAAAATTCACAGGAAACTTGGGAGCAGTTCTTAATTATTTTCTATCAAAGCACATTTTGCCATCTAACACATGGATATGCATCCATAAATACATTTAACCAGGCAGAGCATGTCACAAACCAACATAAATGAAATGCACAGCCATCACAATGTCCAATTGCTGAAATTTTTTAAATAAGAGACAAATTTGAACAATCATCATTGCAAATATGCACAAAGAACAGTTCAGCACATATGTTTTTGTGCATTTCGTTTGAAAATACACGGAACACTGGGGGAGAGAGAAATCGCTAAAACTTTGAAACTATGATACAAGTACTCTGACAGTTGCATCTCTTTTCAAATGCATGAAAATAGAAGTACAGCATAATCACACAATAAAAGCTTCCTAATATGCTTGGAAAATCAATTCCAGCATTCTGAAGCAATAATCTGC
The DNA here is from genome assembly GCA_030449875.1 of Aegle marmelos. Taxonomy (NCBI): domain Eukaryota; kingdom Viridiplantae; phylum Streptophyta; class Magnoliopsida; order Sapindales; family Rutaceae; genus Aegle; species Aegle marmelos. Next base: position 26,639,697 of record JASUUL010000143.1, read on the forward strand.
CCAAGCGTCTAAGTAAATAAATAGAAAAATCACTTCAAACAGGGACAAATCAAATTAAAGAGTACCCAAGATAGCAAAACTTATGAGATCAATGAAATGCACACCTTATGTTTCCCTTCAGCTGTAATGACTTTGAAGGGATGCCAATCTGGATCCTTAAGATACTCCTCCCATAGTGAGCACAATTCCGAGGCTCTCTCTTCTGCTTCTTCCTCATTATACTTTTTTTTCATTAGTTCAAGAAAAGGTTTATTTTCAAGTTCTCCCATTCTCTTAAGACCAATATGAGCACGACCTGATAATTCTTTCAAGGCCTATGAAAGGAGTTGATCAGCATCCTCACAAGCTAGAGAAACTTGTAGTGAGGGTAAGAAAGCATAGAGCAGACTTAAAGAAGCAATAATAAGCCTTAAACCAGCATCCACAAATCATTTAAAAATGAACATTAGACCTCATCATACCCCACAGAAGGCAATTACATAAATTACTGAGAGTGAATATCCTTCTAGGATAATCATAAGTTAAAACCTAGAGTTTTTCAATTTTCTCATTCACTCATGAGTTACTGAGTCACCTCACTTATTTCCCCCATCAATTACAGATAATTATCTAATAGCACAAGAACAGATACACCATGCTGATCTATTCAAATTCATTTCTTCAGTTCAGATCTATCATCTGCAATACTGTGAAAGATCAGTTCGGGTAAGTGAAATAAATTCAGAAATACAGAAAAGAGGTCACGACTACATTATAGATTCTCACAATTTGTACGTTTCCCAATACTAGGGAAACCATCTAAATTGAAATCATCCTGCTAATTGCCGTAGTAGGTATCTAGAACAATGGAAGAAGAAATACTCACATTAATCAATTCTTTACGAGCATCCTGCAGCTCATCATTACTTTTACGTTCTCTTATGATTAGAGTCTGGTTCAATGCTTCCAGATCATCAAGTTCTCCTTCCTTTTCTCTCAAATCTTTAAGCACAGTTTCCATCTTTTGCAGAACCTCTATATCACCGTCATCTCCCATATGCTTCATCACATTTAATGTGCCCTTCAGTCGCTCGATTTCCAGTGCCAGTGCTTGTTTTGCATCCAGTTGTTTTTCCAGCTGAATTATTCTGTTATGAAGGTCTTCTTTCTGCTTCTGTATGAGATTAAAAGTTGCAATGATAGTCATCTATTGTCTGGCATTGAGTAATTGATATGGATGAATTGTGGTTACAACCACAGCATTTAAGGAAGACAAACCTTCTGATCTTCAGCTAATTTCCTAACATTTTCATCAGCCTTCTGTTGTACCAATGAAGCCAATTGAAGCGAATTGTTTCTCATGGCATTCTACAAGAGAATAAACTTTGTTTACAACCTCATCTTTTAGCTTTTTCTGACAAGAAATATAAGACCAAAAAACAAATACTCAAAGTACCAACATCAGTACCTTTTCAATCTCCTCAGCCAGAATTTTTCTATCATTTTCATTCTGCGTCTCCCGCTTTTCCAGTTCTTCACCACGTAACTCAAGCTCTTTTTTCTGTGACTCTAGTTGCAACTTGAGTTTTTCATGGTCGGTAAAAATCCTCTGAAAGTGGTCTCGTGCACTAAGTTGTATCTTCTTTATCTCTTTGAATTTATAAGAAGAACGGCATAAGTGAAACGATACCACAACTTCATGGTATCAAAAATAATAAGTACATGTAACATTCAAAGGAAAAGAATCTTACATACTCTTCCTAATGGTCAAAGTAGATGTTGTGATAATAATCATTAATATCCATAGATATTCATGATTATTAAATTTTACGACAACTGACCTTCATTATATGACTGAAGAAGCCTATCTTTCTCTTCCATTAACTTCTCAACAGAGTTTGAAGTCTCAGTGAATCTTTCCTTCATCTCTTCCAAATGCTTGTCCTTGACCTCAATCATGTTTGTCAGATTAGAAACAAGAAGATCCTGCTTTCGAGCTTCTTCCTCCATCATTTCAGAGATGGTTTTAAGGTCTCCAATCTTGCGCAGGTGATCTCCTATGATGTTTTTTAAATTGTAGTCATCAGAACGGGCAACCCACGCATAAAGACCAGATTTTTCTTGGTTGCTAGTATACCAATCCCTTTTTCCATGATGATCTGCCTCATAAGCTTTCTCAAAGGACATGGCATTATGTAGCCCCGGCCAATCTTTGTGGAATTCTACAGCAGCGCATCCTGAATGGCCCCGAAAGTTCCACAGTGGATGAACTCTTGTGGGGTTGAACCCTCTCCTAATCAATTCATCCCTCAGCTTGGATCCGCTTTCTCCTACAGATCGCCCATCCTCTGCCCTTTTAGTAGGAATATTCACTACAATACCCGTCCAAGGCCACACAAACTTCTCATCATGGCTACAGCCAGTTAGAGGGTCACCTTCATTCATAGATTTTGAAGGACTGCTTGCATCTCCTATATCTTTCTCCAAGTATTTTGCCAGAGCTAGATGATTTGCCTTTTCTTTTGCACTTCTTTTATTTGAAGTACTATTGCCCACCCCAGAAGCATGTTGAAGGAGATCCTTATAAAGGTAATCTTGCTTTCTTTTCTTGGGACAGTATGGACAAGTAAAAGCGTCATCTGAGATTTTCACATTGTGGTTTCCACTCTTTAATTTTTTGTAAGATTTATCTTCGTACTCAAGCATTTCAGATTCACTTATGTCTGAATCCTCTTCTGAGCTGTGTTCCATTGAACTTCCCATTGAATCTCAGATGGCACCTGAATTACAATATAGTTGAGAAGTGAGTTCTGTGCACATAGAGCCTAAAGGAACCCATTAGCCAAGATTTCAAGTGAAGAAACAAAATGGCAACAGTTTATCCACAAAACTCATGCTTTAGATTTTATGTTAATCCCATTAAATATAATACACAAAACTCCATAAAGAATTAATAAAATCATTCAATCAAGTCATTCATCAAGGGAAGAGATTGAAAGCATAAGAACAACTTCCTATAGAATTCACTAGAATATATAAGGAATTCTGAATAAAAACCATCTAAACCGCCCTAGACAAAACTTTTTGTACTGGAGGAAAAGTATGAATAAAGCAAGCAAGATTTTCCATCAAGTGAATAAATTAAATCCTCATAAGACAAAAATCCAAAAACTCCACAAAAATATTCCCACAAACAATGCAATATAGAATGATTATTCACCGATCCCACTACTTGTCCAGCAAATTAAGTGAATACAGTCCCCACCCCCCCCCCCCAACCAAAAAAGAAAGAAAGAAAGACGAAACATTTGGGCAGTGCCTGCAAGTTGAATAAGAGCAATGTCATTGTGGAAGTAACTCCAGTAATCACACGAATAATCTAAAGTTACCAAAATAAATAGCAAGAAGGTTAAAAAAAAAAAAAATCAATAGACTTTGGACATAGACAGATACCTGCGCTGACCAAAATTTCCTCCCTAAATAGTGAATTAACAAATAACTATATTTACAGTGAGCTAAATCACAAGAGAGTAAAAAATTTGAAAAAAAAAAGTAATTAAAAACAAATAAACAGAGCTAATATCCAAATGAGTAGATTACAATTTTAAAAATATGAATTAGAAAAAGAAAAGCGTGCTTTTTTTTTTCAAATGGGTTTGAAGAAACTTACAAAAATCAGCTGAAATACGAAGACAAACATTGGCAAATCCACAAACAAACAGAAACGGTCTCAATGCGAGTTCATTCCAAATAAATGATGATCATAACTTTAAAAATATAATAATAAATAATAGTATTAATACTGGAATTAGCTGAATTGTGATGTACGAATTGACAATCTTCCAAAATAATCTGAATTTGAGTACATTTTGACAAAAATGCATGAATTTAAAACGAATGTAGCTAAAATAAGAGTGAGAGAGACGCTGGCTTACTCAAAATTGGGGCTCGAGCTAGAGCAGCTGAGGGCTGTATAACTAGCACTAGCTTGGAACGGTTAAAAGATCATGAATTTGTGAGATCCGATTTGATAAAATTTTGGAGTAATTAGTTTCACAATTAACAGAGAGAAAGAGAGAGAGAGAGGGAGATAGAGACCGAGAGAGACACACACGCGAGGGTGGTCTAGGGTTTTGATTGATTCCGTTAAAGCTGCCACTGACTTCACTGCCGTTTCAGTGTGTTGGACCTGCAGATGCTCGTTGATCTCTCTCACGCGCGCTCGCCACCGCCCTCTTCAAGCTTTATTTTTTTCCTCGTTATTATTATTGTTATATGAAATATTCCATTTAATTACTATTTTTATTATTAAATTCATTAATATTCTTCCTAATATATATTTCTTGAATTAAATAAGTTAACTAGCTTAAAATTATGATGGTATTATGAAATAATTATAATTTGTATAGATATTCATCAAAATAATCTTTTATCTTCTTACCAAACAACATTTCATCTCTTATAATTTCTAATATCTTATAAGAGAACATAATTGATAATATATATATATATGTATGTTTACATGATTATAAAAAGAGAGCTCATTTTCTTATTTGTATATACTTAAGATTGAATAAATTTTTTTTAAAATATTACATTTATTATTTGCTTTCTTTCTTGCTCTTAGTATATTGTTTACTCTTTATTAATAAATAATTTAACATGTTTAATTAACTTAAAGAGTTTAACATTCATGTTTAAATATTATATAAAAGAATATTGATTTATGTGCATTACAAAATACTTGACATTATTAAAAGACCCAAACACCTGAGTTCTACTAGAAAAAATATGACAATGAAATAAAATTTCACTTTCACTTTTTTAAGAAGGTGTGATGTGGAAAAATAAAAATACAAACCTTAGTAAATATATGTAATTTGTGATTAAACACAAAATATTTTATTTTTAAGTATTTCAATAATATTTTGATCACTTATTGTCTTGATTCAAATGATATTGTTGAGTTTTGTTTAACTTAATGCCTATCTAGTATAACTTATTTAATGGTATGAATATTTATTTAGTTTTATAAACTATTTTGAAAATCTTAATTGTTGTTTAGTTATTTCTTGAGTAGAGTTTTTAAATATTAATAAACTATTGTACTTCAATTATAGGGATGATGGAAATCTCCACGAGGATAGGCCCCTAGGGATTTTTCCTATTTAAAGAGAGTATGAAGTAATTTTCTATTTATTTTTTATTCAAAGAAAAGATGAAAATAATTTTTTACTTTTTTTAAGGGAAGAGACCGCGATGAGCTTGAATCCACATTTCCTCCCAAATCCCTATTTTTTCATTTTGAATTTTATTTCTAATTTTATTTTTTAGAAATAATAATGAATAAATGGTAAAATTTAGACTATAAAATATTTAATATTATTATAAATAATTGATATCAAAATATTTATACAAATATAGTCTGAAATTTTTGGGCCTAACTAACAAATTAAAGTTATGAATTACTATTTGATAAAGTCTTATTTAAAAGACCTTGGCCTAATTTTTTTATTTTAAACATTTATCTAATTTATCTAAAGCTATAACATCTAAATTTTATTAAGATATATTGTTAAACTTTATTTTTATTTAAATATTTTATTTTAATACATTAAATTAAATTTAGAAAACTAAAAATATATTAATTACTTAGAGATTTTTTTAGAAATTCAAAATTTTTAAGGATCCCTTATTAATTGGGAAGGGGACACATTCATTTAAATAATTTTAATAAAGATGAGGGTGAGATGAAGACATATGTAAAATATTGAGGATAGATATAGGATATCAATAGCCTCCCCACCCTTTCTACTGCCATCCTTACTAAGCAAAAGTTTTAATTTTTAATTTTTTAAAATATATTTTACTTAACCGATAATTTTATTTTATTTTTTATAATAAAATTTTAAAAATTATTTATTAAAATATTTTTATAATTTTTAATAAAAATTTTTATCGGTAATTTAATAATTAAAATTTTTTTTGATAAAAACCGTGTTTATAAAATTTTATTAATAAAAATTTTATTTAAATAAATTATATTTAAAAAGTTATACAAAAGGAACCTTGAATAATAGGGTCAATAAGCTTGGGCACGCGCTAGATGAACTGCGTTAGTTGCGAGCGGTGGTAAATAGTAACTAGATTCTCTTCTGCAACAACTGCCAAAGCGCAACAGCAACAACAGCATCGTATTTTGTGTTTTCTAGGCATGTGTTTGACTTTTGACCAAACCAAGTTATCTGCTTATGGGCCGGCGACAAGCTTCGTCTCGGCGGACCAAAAATGGGTTAGCCTTAAGTGAGTGGACCGTCGACCTTTGGACCCACGAATACGCACCAACCCGGTTCAGCATATCCAAACCCGAAGAGAAACCGCATCCTTTCCCAGATCCGGGCGTGCTCCTCCTGTTCTCGAACTAACCAAACAGAACTTATCATCTTCTTCTTCATTCCTCGCTGATTCATTCTTTCACAACTGAAACTGAGATAAACTCTAATCACCTTCACCTCATCATCTCACAAATTACAACGTGCAGGTATTATCTATTTGTAAATAAAAAAAGAAGATAAAAAGAAAAGAATGTTTCCGCAATTTGCAGGCACATCAGAGACACTAAGCAAGGCGGCGTCGTCACTGGTTTTCCGAATCGGTACGGATGCTCACCTCTACGACGATCCTGAAGACGTAAACATCGGCACATTACTGGAGAGCCGATTCGATTCCGAAAAGTGCGAGGCTCTTAAGCGACTTCTCGCGCTCATTGCTCAAGGCTTCGATGTCTCCAATTTCTTCCCTCAGGTTTGACTCCATTGACTATTTATTTGGTTTCATTCTTATTATGTGTTGTTATGTTACACTGCCACTGCTTGCTTTTATTTCATAATTCGAATTACTTGCAAATTACAGGTGGTTAAGAATGTGGCATCTCAGTCCTTGGAAGTAAAGAAGCTGGTTTACTTGTACCTCTTGCATTATGCTGAAAAGTATGTTCTTTTGAAGAATTCATGCAGAATTCATGCTGATTCTTTTTCGTTCAGTTTGATGTAAAATTGTGTAGCTTGTTCATGCGATTGACTTGAATTATTTTTGTTCTTTTGATTATCTAGGCGCCCCAATGAAGCTTTGTTATCGATCAATTGCTTTCAGAAAGATTTGGGGGACCCCAATCCATTGGTGAGAGCATGGGCTCTGCGTGCCATGGCAGGAATCCGTCTACATGTAATTTCACCTCTTGTTCTTGTGGCTGTGGGAAAGTGTGCTAGAGATCCATCCGTATTTGTTAGAAAATGTGCCGCCAATGCTCTCCCAAAGTTGCGGGAATTACGACAAGAGGAAATTACTTCTGCTATTGAAGAGGTCTGACGAATATCCATCTGTTTAACTTTAGAGCAATTCTAGGCCTCCTAACATTTAAGTCTCAATTTTAGTCCTGACTGATGTGGCATTCATCTATTGGATGGCGGTTAGATACTTTCATAAGCTATGAAAGCCATCATTTAATAGATGAGTAGCACATAGCGATGGGGCTGAAGTTGGGACTCAAATTTTGAGATCTTTAACATTATAGTTTGTTAACTTTAACATAGAAAATGTTTCTATTTATTTAGTTATTTTAATTAATCGGCAGTATATATTTTATTAACAAGGATGCTTCATACCTGCTAGTTGTTGTGTCCTTCATAAGTGGCAATGATTTAGAACCGAGTATAAGGATATTCAATATTATACTATTATGTATACCTGAATTGCTAGTATTGATTTACTTGAAAAACATAAAATGCGTTATCTTATGCAGATAGTGGGGATTTTGCTAAGTGATCGTTCCCCTGGAGTAGTTGGAGCTGCTGCTGCTGCATTTGCTTCAATTTGTCCAAATAACTTTACATTGATTGGGAGAAATTATAGAAACTTATGCCAAATTCTTCCTGATGTGGAAGAGTGGGGTCAGATAGTCTTAATTGAGATCCTTCTTCGCTATGTAGTTGCCAGTCATGGGCTTGTAAAAGAATCAATTATGTCTTCTTTGCTTTGTATAGAGAGTTCCCACTCTGAAAAGGATGTTTTTGATGTCAACTTTGCACTCAAAGACAATGGCATTCAAAGTAGTACATACGACTCTGAATTAGTAAATTTGGTCTCAAGGTCTTATATGGAAGGGCTGGGTGAATACTTAACAAGGTCAAGTTACACCAATCTGGGTTCCTCTGATTTAAATGGTGCTCGATTTACATCTGGCAAGACTAATGATATGATGAAGCTCCTACTTCAGTGCACATCCCCATTGCTATGGAGTCACAATAGTGCAGTGGTACTTGCAGCAGCTGGTGTACACTGGATTATGTCTCCGAAGGAGGATGTCAAGAGAATTGTTAAACCACTTTTGTTCGTTTTGAGGTCATCTGGTGCTTCAAAATATGTGGTATTTCTTTTATTTTTGTTTTTTATGTATATATAACTTGTATTGCCTTCTGGTGCATACTTTGGCATGCACATATGCATTATTTATAAATCTCTATTGAGTAGACCTTGTAACGTTCTGTTTTAGTGAACACTTAATTTATGTAAATCAAAGTTTGAAGAGATTAGTTTTGAGCTTCTAACACTAGAGTACAAGAAATCCTATTAGTTTTTGAGCTCCTAACATTAGAGTACAAGAAATCTTTAAGATATTTTGGTTCTTTTAAATACAAGAATGTGCAGTTCTTAAACTATTTACCAAAATTGCATTTCAAAAAAGAAGTTAAAGTGGCTTTCTTTCTTAGCTGGATGCACAAATGCTATAAATGTCTATCAGCCTGTAGTATTTTGATATGGATTTGATTTTTGAGTGTTGTTATACCCAGTTCTGCTTTTTGTTATGTTACTGTGTCAAAATTTTGGATGATGAGTGCGATATCGGGGAATTTCCTTTGAAGATTCACATGAAACTAACAATTCTTGTATATGTGGCAATCCATTTTGAATTTTCCAGCACTAAATTTTGGATAGTGGTCAATCTGCTGAGGATTTGCCATATTTTCTGTATATATTTGGTAACCGGTAAGGATGATCATGACCTTTGACCACTGCAGGTTCTTTGCAACATTCAAGTGTTTGCTAAAGCACTGCCTCATCTCTTTGTGCCACATTATGAAGACTTTTTCATATCTTCTTCAGATTCATATCAAAGTAAAGCTTTAAAGCTTGAGATACTGTCTTCTATCGTTACAGAGTCATCCATTTCATCTGTTTTTAAAGAGTTTCAGGTAGTATTTTCTGTTTCCATGGTTATCTTTCTCACTACTTTAAAAAGTTGGCCGCCATATGTACGGATTTCTTCATTCTGGGAGCTTTTGGATACGTACACACATACATGTGAATGTGTTTATGTTTATACATCTGTTTCATGTCTGTTGATCAACTCCTAGACTTGTCTCTTTGCACTTATATACACACTTGTTGCATTTAGAGTATGCATGCATGCACGCATAGGATTTACACGTTTCAAGTGCTTGAATTTATGCTTATCTTAATAGTGTGTTGCTAGGATTATGTTAGAGATCCAGACAGGAGATTTGCAGCGGATACTGTTGCTGCCATAGGTTTATGTGCACAAAAGCTTCCGAAAATGGCTAACACATGTGTAGAAGGACTGTTAGCTCTTACACAAGGTCTGTTATAACTGACTTGTTCAGTATTGACCTATTCTAGATTTGTTCGCTTATTTTCCTGAGAAGGCTTGAAATTGCAGAATATCTTACTAGTGGTATTGATTCTGGGAAAGGAGAAGCTGATTTATTGATTCAATCAATAATTTCCATTAAATCAATTATTAAGCAAGATCCATGCTGTCATGAGAAGGTATCTTCTCTTCTACTATATCTGTTAAGCTGCTGCTATACATTTCCAGTTGGCTCTTTTATGCTTATAATACCTGAATCCTAGAAATGCTTTAGAAAGGGTAGAATACAAAATTTGGCTTTCACATTATTTTAAAAAAGATATATTTTTCCTTGTTCTATATTCTGGTGCTGCTTATGTGTCTTTGCTTTGTGTTCTGGATAAGTGATCTCCTTTTATTTTTGAAGGTGATAATTCAGTTATTTCGTAGTTTGATTCAATCAAGGTGCCTGCAGCACGTGTGATGATTATTTGGATGGTGGGAGAGTACAGTTCTTTAGGAGTGAAAATTCCCGGGATGCTGACCACTGTACTCAAGTATCTAGCTTGGTGCTTCAAATCAGAAGCAGCTGAAACAAAGCTTCAGATTCTCAATACCACCATTAAGGTACTCTAAGAACCTGGAATTTGATTATACCAGAAATTTTGCTGGTCTTCTCATTGTTCCATCTTCCCAAATTACCTTATTTTTTGTTATTAGTGACAGTTTCAATCATTTGGTTATAATTTGTACTTATTATTAAAGTCAGTTTGTAGTTTAGAAAAATCAATTGATTCTCCTTTTCTCTGCAGTGCCCATGCTTTCATATTTAGTCCATTCCCACATGTACTGTGCTTAAATGTTAGTCTCCACCTCTGCTTTATTGGGTAAAAGTTCTGCAGTATATTGTATTTTTCTGATCTCTGAGAACGGAAGTGCTCCTGGCTTGAAAGAGCTACTGCAGGTAGCAAAAATTGTTTTTTCTTTATCAATTGTAAACTTTCAATGCTTGAATGGAGTGTTTACTAGAAAAATACAATTGGCTTCTGAGATCAGAATCTCTGATAAGATCTTAATTCAGGATGATTCTTTGAGAGTGCATCTTTTGCTTGTCCTTCTCATGCTGAAGAGAAATCATGGCTTTATTCTTTCCTTTTCTAACAGGTCCTATTATGTGCAAAAGGTGAAGATCTGTGGACATTTACTAGACTTTTCAGCTATCTGCTTGAACTGGCCGAATGTGATCTGAACTATGATGTTCGTGACCGAGCACGTTTCTTTAAGAAACTTTTTTCACATAATTTGGGTTCTCAAGTGCCTGAGGAAATGAATGCTCTACAAGAAAATAAGGACCTCCCTCATGTACTTGTGGAATGCATTTTTAGGAAACAAGCAAACCTAACAGCTTTTGAACCTATCAATGACAGGTTTTATCTTCCTGGATCTCTTTCGCAAATTGTTCTTCATGCAGCTCCAGGATATGAACCTCTTCCAAAACCCAGTAGTTTGCTGTGTGATGACCTCGGTCAGTTCTCAAACTCAATTGACAGGACAACTGCATTAGGGGAGGAATGGACTGGCAGTGGCTCTGATGGAACCGATGATCCTGACACATCCGGATCTTTGGATGAGGAAAGTGGTTCAAACTATGATTCTCAGCAATCTATTACTGGATTAAGTGACAACAGTGGTACCGGTGATTCTGCAGGTGAAGTTGATAGAAATTGTGATCCATTGATTCAAATTTCAGATGCTGGAATTGCTCGTGGCAATGAGAATGGAGCCTCTCATTCTGGCTTTACTGATCTGGAGGAATTGATGTCAAAGAGGGCTCTTGAGTCATGGTTGGATGAGCAACCTGGTTCTTCAAACCCAAGTGCATCTGAACAAATTCAAGTCCATCAGTCTTCAGCAAGAATTTCTATCGGGAATATTGGATGTCAAGTTAAAGCTAAAAGCCATACACTCTTGGATCCTGCAAATGGAAATGGCTTGAAGGTGTATTATTCGTTTTCATCTGAAGCTTCAACCATATCACCTCAACTTGTATGTCTAGACACTTTCTTTGAGAACTGCTCTTCAGAAACCATGTCAGAAGTAACTTTGGTTGATGAGGAGTCTCACAAAGCCTTAGATGTAGCTGACCCAACATTGGCTATGGCTGTGAGGTGATTTTCATATTTTTTTTCCCAATATATTAAAATGGTTCAATATTGGTGAAATTTTGGTCTAACTGTTGAAGGGCTCAGTTTTGTGAAGCTTTAGTATCTAGGTCCTATGGATACCTTTGGTGCTATTTGTCATGCAAGTGACATCAAATCTAATGTCAAACTCTTTATTATAACCTTTGGCTGGGATTCTTAGAGTGCGGTCCTGGAAAATTTATGGAGATCGTGACAATCTGAGCATGTCATTCTAGTATGCAGTTTATTAGTAGTTCAAGACGAGTGAAAAAGATATTGGTTTGTTGTTCATGATATCCATTCAGATGCTCATTTAGGTAGTCAATTGATTCTTTCCAATGGAGGTTTTAGAATTCTGAGGTTAGCTGTAATTTTGCGCACATCCATCTTCAAAGTAGGGGCCAGGGGGTCTACTTGACTGAATTTAAGTGGCACAATGAACTTCAGTTTCAGGACCATTGGTTAGTATCTTATATTCTAATTATTATGCTGCATGAAAATGGCAGTTGTTGTGTCAACCTTTAGAAGAATATTTGATGTTGTATTTTGTACACTTTACAGGTCATGGTCCATGTTTTGCTAATATGGTCTTCAAACTTGCTTGGTTTTCTGTTCAACATAGGTAGATTTTCACATTAGCGTTTCCTTCTGGATAGGTCTCTGCTGTGTTTCATTGGTCTTAATTAATTTTACTAGGATTTTGCTTCTTACTTCTTTAGACACTAATTTTCGTGACTCCTCTGGATATTGCAGTTCCTTGACATTTCATAGCGATTTGCCAACATTAGTTCCCATGGAGGAGATTACATCTCTGGAACCTGGGCAGACAATAAAAAGGATACTTGAGGTTCGCTTCCATCACCATCTACTGCCTCTAAAGCTGGCCTTACATTGTAATGGCAAGAAGCTTCCTGTTAAGTTGCGCCCTGATATTGGATATTTCAGTAAAACCCCTTCCAATGGACATGGAAACCTTCGTAGATATGGAATCCCATCTGCGAGGAATGTTCGAGAATGCAAGGAGGTGGTCTCTTGTTTATTGAACTCAATGTTATTTTTCTTAGCCTGAAAATAATTTTTACTTTCATTTTTTCCTGCCCGAATCCTGTTGTCCTTGGTATCATTTTTTATGTTTGGACATGCTTGACTAGATTTCTTGTAATTTTACAGCTGCACCTTCACTGACCACCTTGGGGTAGCAGATAAGGACACAGATGAGAGTTTGTTACTGAAAGACAAATATCTTGTAACATGTGAAAGCCTAGCATCGAAGATGCTGAGCAATGCAAATATTTTTCTTGTATCTGTGGATATGCCAGTTGCTGCCAAGGTTGACGATGCATCAGGTTTGTCCTTGCGGTTCAGCAGTGAGATCTTGAGCAACTCTGTTCCTTGCTTAATCACCATTACCGTTGAAGGAAAATGCTCCGAACCATTGAAGGTCTCTGCCAAAGTCAATTGTGAAGAAACTGTATTCGGCTTAAATCTATTAAACAGAATTGTGAATTTCTTAGTCGAATCCTCTTTGAACACCTAAGCGTTAGTAGGAGTGAAAACGGATACAGGTAATTATTTTGTTGTCTTTTGTAATTTCGTTGGTTAATTTACGGCAGTTGTTCTGAATTTTCCGGTTGTTTCTTATATTGTATGGTGCACGGTACAGCAACTGAACAACACCGATTCTATTTTTTTCCACGGATGGTGTTACTTATTTTTGGTTTTCTTCTTATTTTATTTATAATTAAATGACTTGCATGTGATTGTGTTAAGATGGTTTTCCAATGTCTATGCTATAGACAGTATTATTTGTCTAAACTCCTCTATCAATCGAATTATAATATTCCCCAAATTTAGCACATCCATGTTACAAAGCCGTGGAAATTATAGTAACTCAAAGGTGTCAAACCAACTATGTTTCCTTCACCAAAGTGCTGTCCCCAAAAGACGATTGTTGTTTCTTCTGGTGTTCTCCTATTGTCATTTCAAAGGGCAGGAGGTAGCGGAACTCAGATTCATAAGGTTGAATTTCCACCATTTTTGATACAGGAGCTTTCATTTCTCCTTCTCGGCACTCCATAATCAATTTTTTCAGTGATCCAGAGCGGGGCAATTGGCTGTAAATCCATTCTAGAAGTGATTCCATGTCGTCTGAAAAGTCTTTCATGTGCCACTTCAGAAGCTTTGGTATCAAAATCTTTCTCTTGCTTGTGACTCCCACTGAAGCTTCCAAGTATTCCACTTTTGCTCTTTCTAACTCATTCGCTACTTCACGTGGAGTATAGACTCTTAACTGCATATCAGAGAATCTCATTTAATTCAAAACAGCTTTCCATTAGAACACTTGCAAATACACTCCTAGTATTGATACATGGGGTACAAAAACTTACAGCTGGAGAAGACCAGCTGCCTCTGCAAAGTGCGAATGTGATGTTGGGCTCTTGATACCCCAATCCATATGCATTCCATAGGAGCATTTCCTTCTGGTATGTAGGGTCCTGTAAACAAGAACGGAATTTATCAGCTAATTAAAAACAGGTTTGTAGAGTAAAATGTTAGGCAGGGAGAATTAATGCATAGATTCGAAGTAACTAACAACTGTTTTAACTTACAGATGCAAAGTTGCTTGGGTGCCGGAGAATAAAATGCTCAATCCCCAGAGCATTCAATACTATGCCACCCACGTTCAAGGCAGCCTGCACCAAGATAATTTCAAGCTTATCAGCAAGTGAACTGGAATTAAAAATCATCAGTGATCGATCAATGGAGAGAACAATGATCTACCTTGTTCATAAGAGCCAGCTGTTTATCCTGCGTCGAAGGCAACCCGTGTTCTAGAAATGCCTGGAATTTGAAAAGAGTAGAGAGCTGTTAAGTTTCTTTACGTAATTGTTATCTGATTCTGCTTAATAATGAAGCTCCAAGATGTTTTATGTTACATGCATTATGCAGGCATTGTAGGTATTTATCCAGAATGCCAGTTTCTGCTTATAAGTCAAGAATGTCAAGTCCACATCAGATAGTTGACCCATCAAAACCCTGCAACATAGAAGCAATAGAAGAAAATATAAAGATGAATCCTTTCAATCATCAATGTTTTAAGTGACAAGATATCGTTTGTCTAAAGAACCAGGAATCAACCTCAATTTTCTCAGGGCTGGCTTACATTCTGCAAAACGATTGATATCCAATGAGCTTCTTGTGATCTGAATTAGATTCTTGTATGGGCCTATGTCTCTAACGCTGCCATCTAAATCTGCCAATATCCCATAAGGGTCAAGCTTTGATGCATTTTGGTTGATAGCGAAGCCTTTAGAGTTGATGCAGGAGAGACCAAGCTTTGGAACAACGGCTGATCCTTCTCTATCATGTGATGCTTGATTTATGTCTAGAAATATTCCTATCAAACATTTGATCAGTTCTTCTGATAGCACATTTGGTTCCTCACTGCTGGTTTCTCTGTCAACACGGCAATGTTTTGGGATTCTACAGGTTTGCCTCCTTGGCTTTTCATAAAACTCTTCTGTTAAGAAACAACCAAAACCACAAAACAAAACAAAATTATGTTACAACCTTTTTTTTCCCCCTGATTCTTCTGTTCGAAGCAACTTAGAAAAAAGCCTACCAGAAAAACATGCGGGAGTTAAGCTAAGGAGCTCTGAGGTAGAACCTACAGAAGCTCTTTGAAAACTCTTCTTTCTCTCTCTTCTGAATTCTTCATAATGTTGTGATCTAGTTCTAATTTGGAGATCCCTAGTGAGGTCTGAAGGACTTGCCTGTCCACGTAGCAAGTTATTCCCTCGTGGCAATCTGCTCTGGTGTTTCATTTTCCATTCCTTGTTCAGTTTCTTTTCATGATACAGTCCCATTTTCAGCTCTTCAACTTTTCTCTCTAGCCAAATTATCTCTTCTTCCACCATTGCCATTTCTGAAAGAAGTGCCTGAACCTGCATTTGCAATTCTGCCTAGTCTTTGTAATCTACCTTGAATTGACACTAAACCTTTTGAAAGTGTTGTTACCTGCGGTGGAAGCAATGAGGAAAAACAAGGATGTGACATGATGGGCCCATGAAGTGCACATTGCAAAACTGTATTGAGTGTCACTTCACCATCTAATTCTGCTTGCAAATTCTCAACCTATATCGACATAGTGAATGTACACTGACTCATTAATGAATTCAACTATATATATAACTTAAAGGCAACCCAGGTAGAAAAATGGCTGATAATTTTCAATTCTCACCTGCTCCCCAAGTTCAAGCCTTTTCTGCTTGTCATCGTACTTTTTCTTGCAATTCTGCTTCTCATCGTTCTTTTCAATCAAGAAGTCTTCAAATTTTGTCATTCACACAAATTAAAGAGAAAAGAAACCGAAAACGCGAAGCCGAAGGAAAGACAAAAAATGAATTTTTTATGGACACTTTTGAACCCTTTCCCTCTAATTCGAATAAGGAAAATCCAATAAAGAAAACAAATACGCTTAAAGAGGAGACCGAATACAAATCGGCACTCTTATCTAAGTGAAAAACACGGCAAAGATAAAAACTCTCTTAGAATAACAACATAATATCCTCATTTCATAGAAATCAAACCCCTCTCTCATTTTAGCTGAACTCAATGGCCAATGCTGCCTAATTCATCAGAAACCAAATTTAATGCTAAGAATTAAATTAAGCAGCGAAGCTGAAACAGGCTAATAGCAGATACAAAGTATAATAAGGCGGGGAGATGTTTGTTTGTAGGAAAGGAATGAAAGATCGCGGGTGGGATTAGAAGTGCATGCATATATGTATTGTGTGTGTGTGTGTGTGAGTATCACATGCATGCATGACTATAAGCTTCATATATAACAGAATTAAACTTGCGGTGGAGGGAAAGAATTGAGAAAATGAGAGCTGTAAATGTAATGTAAGTGGAGTTAGTGCACGGCCATCACATGAACCCTGCTCTGGAGGCGGTGGTGACGTGAACCCCATGAACAGTTATAAACGTCCAATTTGTTTATTAGTTTGGGTGCCTTTTTTCATTTTTAATAAAATTTAATAAATGACTGACAATTTTTGTTTCCATTTTAATTTTTTAAGGATAGCGAAAAGCTTCCTCAATTCTCATAGCCGCCTTCAATCTTCATTTTTATTTTTATTTTTTATTTTATTGTGGCAGACTTTCATTTACATCAAATCAAACGAAGCCAATCAGAATCCGACATCCGCTGACTTTCTGTGGTTAAATCTAAAAGCCTCCCTCTACCGGCCACCAATGAGTATCGACGGGCCGATAAGGCATGTGCATGCGTTTCAGACATCCATAATTGTCATCCATAATTATCCTTAACTTAATGCCCATTTTGGACCCTTTTCTAATTAAACACTCCGCTCGAGGAGGAAATATAAATATATGTAGTCATTTTCTATAATGAAAAAGCCTTTGCGATGGCAAGATTATCATAGGTGCCTTTCTATCATTGGTTTAACGGTTTCAAATGTAAGGTGAGTTTGCGCAAGGAAGGAGTCACAATATATGCAATCACAAAAAAAGGTTCATTGCAGATTATACAAGCAAATGCATTTCAGTATTCTTGACATAGATCATAGATGATTTAGGCATGTAAGAGATTCAGGGATCTGGCATAAAGTTGCTAACTTTATTGATTTTAGATCAATAGAAGAGTTGTATAGCATTCTTCAGATTCCCAACCAATTCAAGCATCAGCACTCGTAGAGAAGTTCAGAGAGCTAAAAACCACTTTCCGTCCATCCTCCAAGGTCTCTGTTAGTTTCCAACTCGACCTGTTTCCAGGAAACAACAACATATGAATAACGGTAAGAGCACTACCAAATGAAGAAGAATAATTAAGAGCACTACCAAATGAATAACGTTACTTAGCTCAATTTTCCAAGGCGGGTTATGCACTAAGAATAACCACCTTATTGAGAATTCAGCATAATTGATCTCATGTCAAATTGGCATGCGATATTCTTACAGCCATATTGTAAGCGACACAATTGGATAATTGGATATGGTATACGTTGGTGCATCATGCATGTCAAGTCTAACATCTTGAAAGGGATAGATCCTGAAGATGTTAAAGGTACCTTTCGGGTCATACTCAGACCAACTTGAATCTCTCCAAAGTAAGTTCCATCAGCTCGAACTATATTATGTTTGTGAGAACGTAGTTCAGCAGTTCCATTCTCCATTCCTTGAGCCAAAAGATCCTCCACATAGATTCTACAAGTGGAAAAGCAATGTACCACTATTATTTACTCACATCATCAGAGAGATATTGGATTGTTTGGCAATTTATATATTCCCAAATATGTAAGTATTATGATTGTTTTTGTGACAGGAAGTCCCATATTTGACATTATGGTAGCTTTTATCAGGTGGTTCCAAGAAAATCAATTTTACTTCAAATATATAGACGAAGATCCAATGATGAGGTATGACGAAGCTTGCCAATAGTCTAGTTAAAAGTAGTTGTGCTCACAAATGATTAGTGTACAGATCATTCAAGTGGCATGATACTTAGTTATCTATCTAGCTTCAGGAAAGATTTAGAAAGATTTTTGGATAAACTATTAAGTTGACATACATAAAGCGAATTTAGGAAATCCTAAAGTACAAAATGATAGATGGTAACTATGTAATCCAATAGGAGAGTTTGCCTCCAGTCATCACACGCAAAAACATCTAGAGGTCAAACAGAGCTATGTGATCCTCTAAAATCAGTTTCTGTTCAGCTTTATTTTACATTTTACTTGGCATTACTTGGCTAAATAGTTGGTTCTTCATGTTATTGGAATTTGTTAGCAGACATATTTGCTGAAAAAAGGGATTTAGTGCACATGCCCCAGCGGAAAGATGCCATTTCAACAAAATCCAAGACAGATATCAGTATCAGCACCATATACAAAATGTCTATGCTATATGTCAAGGAAGTGGATCAAGCAAGTAGATTAACGCAAATGAACTTTTGCAGTGAGTGCAAGTTGAACATTCCCTTTGGATGGTGAAATTACGTACAAATTTTACTCAAAATTTGGACTTATTTATTCATTTTTTGTTTATAAAAATAGTGATTTTAAGACTAATAGTAACATGAACTTACGTGGCCTCACCAAGGAAGTCATCCTTTGTAAAGGTATCCTTGTCCATGATTTTGAGAATGAGCTTGTACTGGCCACAAGACCCTGGATACTCCACCCTGAATGTAAATCTTTCATTCCATGACCAACTTCCACCACGACCTACATTATTTGTCAATATACCTTATAGACGAAAGTCACACTAAACTAGAGCCACTGTGCAATTCTTAACTTTTCTCTTCCAACACAAGTAAATCCATTTGCAGTTATGTTGTGCACAGTCATATTGAATTGACACCAAGCAAATTATAAAGATAAAACAGAAAGCACATGAAAATCTGTTTTCGATATCTATAAGTGCTTTTGATAGAAACCCCACCACCCAAAAAAAAAGAAAAGAAAAGAAATGGGGGCTAATCCTGAGAATAGATGTAGTGTAATGGTGTGAATTGGACAAACCTTGAGCCAGGCTGCTTGTGCGCTCTTGGGTTTTGTATTGTATTATGACATAGGGATCAATATCACCTACCAGCACATATCACAAACGAATCATAACCAGAAAAAGGGAAAAAAAAAAAGAAAATCTTTAGTTCACATATTATGTTTTGTTGTACCAGACAGCAAAAACATAATATTCAATGACTTGACTTGTAAAATTACAATGGAATGGCACCACGTCATAAATAATGAGTTTTAAGTACCCTCACTCACCCCATAAACATAATTATGTCAGCTGAAATTAATACCCATTTTTTCACAAGACAGTACTTTTAATAAATAAAAATAAACTAAATCAGACCGTTTGCATCAGAAGAGACAAGCAAGAGGTAAATTACCTAAGAAATCGGTGTTGGCAAGACCTTTTGCACTCACAAGAAGCACCTCCAACAACCCAATAGCCACCTTCTTCCTCAGCTAAGCAAAAGCTTTCAGTTTTCACTTTTCAAAATGAGAGAGAGACACAAATGCTTTTTTGCCTTTGAAATCCAAATCAAAGGACGAGTCCGACCCTCTTCTCTGACTTGGCTTGAATCAAACGGTATTACATTTACATGTACCCGCCCTCGTGGGTTGACTCTGATGATGCAATGACCAATGACCTCTACTGGGCCAATATTAATCTCTATTATTTATTCACTAATCATTATATTAATACGAACGTACAGCGATGGATCACCTTATTTGCCCACTCAATTCGTGCGTTAATTCCCCATACATAAATATGTTACATTATGATCATACAATTACTAAACTCCTCATCATTTAATCCTTCCTTCCACCTTATAAACGTATCGTAGTAAACGCAACGTATGCAATACATGGCGGCTCCATTCGGCTTCACGCCATATTGGCTTCTTCCTTCTTTATATTAATAACATTATACCGCGTTTGACGTTATACTGTAGTATATTAATATTAAATTAATATTATTTTAAAAAATTTATATCATTATATACCATTATTAATTATAAAATTACTGTTTATTAATTAAAAAATATAAATATAATATATTTTATTTACCACAACAAAAATTAAAATATAATCAAAATATATTTAATGCCTGAGACAAAAGTTGGAACATAACGCAAATCCAAGGTCACCTCATATTTGTGTAATGCAACAAAATAGCGTACCATGGTGCACCATACACATGTTTTAAAATTGACGAATGTAGGTCAGTAATATATTAATGTGATGCTATGCTCCAAGCACAAGCCTACTTATCTATTTTCTACCCTCACCGATCAATTGCTCGTATTTGAAGATTAGAGATGTCCTCGTGTGCATATTCGGTGTGTGGCTTCAACCATAAAGATATTGAACAAAACCATTAGATGGTTGGATCTCTTCTGATATTTTCTGGGCCGCTTCGTCCAGCATGCCCTTTTCGAAGCCAAGGGCGGTAAACAATTCCCAGAAAACAGAGCAACGCTCCTTCTAAAAGGTGCAATAAGACTACATATCGTATGCAAAGGCCCCTTCCATTAGATAAGAACTTTTAGAAAATATGATCCATAATAATGTGAATGTTTGATACTCCAAATTATTTCTTTCACGAAGTTGCACCGCAATAAATCTCCTTATAAGAAACACACAGCTTTTCGAGATCCACATACATGTCCTTCCACATTATCACAATCACAAGATATACTCCAAGACACATGGTACAATCTGAAACTTAAAGACATAAAATGCTAGCCTACACATTCAACTTGCCTGATCCTATCTGGTATGTCTAGGCGACAGGTCAGCTGACCTAGACCTAGATCTAGATCCAGAGGGAGACCTTGACACTCCACCAGGTGGCGGTGACCTCCAGTGGGCCTGTGTCTCCTCATAGCCAGATTTCCTACAACATTTTTGCATTAAGCACTTTGCCAAAGAGAATAGTCTTTCAAAATGCTTATCAACAACAATATTAAATGCTAGCATCACAACCAACAGTTAAATATCATCAGTAAAATAGGCTCACTTACTCCCCATAACCATTGCCATTTGAGTTACGACGATCAGCCGAATCATCATATCCAGGAGAATATGATCTACGACCATATTCAGCACCACGTTCTTGTGGAGGACCTCTTGGTGATCCTGGGTGCTCTACGTGCCTTCTCCGAGGAGAAATTGAGTAATCTTCATGTTGTCTTGGGACAGGAGTGTAAGATCTGACAAAGTTGTCAGTACACAAATTTTAAACAGCCACACCAGCAATCATAGGTAGAGAAAATGACAGTTCAGAACCTTAATTACATACCTAGAGCGGTACCGGCCTCTAGAACCAAGAGGATGATGAGGGGAACGTGAACGGGAGAGGGAACGGGACCGATAACGTCCTGGAACATAAAAAGTACAGATAAGAGATTTATCTGAAAACCAATGTCACTCAAGTAAATAAATACATAAATATAGAAAAAAATTGATAGCAGAGAGCTTCATAATCTTCAATACCTCCAAATTTAAGCTTCCTCAGTCCCACATAATCTAACAAAATCACTTTGGTTATTGATTAAAAGTTTAACACAAGCATGTCAGAGAAGGACAACAGCAATATTGGTCAAGAAGGTAATAATTAATTTTTCTAGGAAGCACAAACGTACATGGACAGATACCAACTTGGATGCACTTCTTTCAAGGGTCTGTTTGATATAGTAGAGCCTCTTCAAATTGTCTAGTACAGCTTTTACTAGTGTAGCTATCAATAAATCTTTGATTATTTAGTTGTCGATCACCAGCTTTTAGCAAAAAACTGTATAATTAACTTCCTAGATAAACTTTTTAAGGCTATGTTATGAGAGTGAAGTAAAAACTGTGAAAATAAAATAAGAGCATCTGATATTTAATTCTTTGAAAGAGCTCTACACCATGTACCCTCAAAACTCAAATTTTGAGCTTCTCTCAGTAAAGGAAAAATAGCCTTTTCAGTCCTTTATGAATTCTACTGATTTTACAACCAAACAAAATATATACAGACATCACGTGTTGACATCCCTCCACTCAATATTTGTATATAATTTTACAATAAAGAATCCCTTAAATTATCTAGCTAAAAGGCAGACAAATACAGATTTCAATAAATTACAAGACAATACACTGCATTGAAATACTTTTGTTGTCTTTTAGCTTGTATCTTACTTAAAGGAAGAGATTCCCTTATTGTAAATATATATATGTGGAGGAACCCTCTAACATACAGCTAGTTGTATGTTACACCACACACATAAACAGTATGTGAGACCCACACCACACACTGTTCATGTGTGTGGTGTAACATACAACTAGCTGTATGTTAGGTTTACCCATATGTGGAATGCCAAATTAGGGCCATTGGATTTTTTTTTTAATATTAAAATCTGCATATGGTGGGGCCTACCATTTGCAAATTTTATATTGCAATTGGTGCACCATGTGGAGATTTTATATTGCAATTGGATTTGAATCCAAAGGCTCCAAGTGGGAACCTGCACTATAACTGAAGTGCAGATCACTTATTAGAAAGCCCTCTCTCTCTCACAAAATATATACACACACATATATTGAATAGTCCTTTTGGCATGAAAGATTGGCCAGTAAAGAAGCTACCAATAGGGTACCTAATTAACAACCGTCATTAGAGAAAAATGACCTTGAAACTTAAAGGTCAAGATCCCCATCAACCCATGAATACAGCAGTAAAAGGATTTGGCAACAATCATCAATGAAGTCTGCTGCCATGGTGACTGTTCAAAAACTTAACAACTCCATAGCAGCAAGTAACTATAAACCCAAAAATAGCCATCATCTACAACAAAAACCACGTCAAGGCTGACCGAATTAGTGACAGAAGAAGCATTTGGAAGAACTAAAGTCTGGTTCAAGCCAACTGAAGTATTTTGGACAGAATATTTGAATATACAACCTGACACAGTAACCCATATAATTATATCTATCTATGTAAAAATAAAGATTGATGAATAACCCTAAACGCTAAAAGTAACTGATAAATACACCTAAAGGTGAAACCATGAATTTAATCATACGTATTCTCACATGAAAGAAGCAAGTGGCAGGTGTTCTAAATGACACGTAAACATAACCAGTCACAGCAAAGATTAGAAGCAGGGCATGTATCACATTGCGTCATTTCTTCAGAAAACTCATAACGTACAAATTAATTCTGATCCTTCAAAGAAAGGGATAATAAAAAAATGGAAAGTGCAATTGAGCTGTGAACTTCAGAACCTTTAGTAATGGAGGTACTACTTCTCATATAGGAAATGCAATACATCATTAACAGCATACCATAGTAAGATGATCGCGGTCCTCCATAGCTCGACCCTCCCCTACAGAATGTAAAATAAATCAAAGAAAATCCAAAACATACACACAGAAAAAGTACCATAACTTTTAACCATAGGATGAAGGGAAGTGAGAGGGATGAGTAAAGAGATGGGAAGAGAGGTATGGAATGTACCTAAGCCTAGATCTTTGCCGCATCTCCTCCGGCCTTTTCCTTGTCTCTGCAGCAAGAACCACAGATATTTCCCTCCCAGCAAAACGTTTCCCATTCATATGGTGTTGAGCTTCAGCAGCATCATAGGGATCCACAAATTGCACAAATGCAAACCCTCGAGGTTCCCTGCACATGCAAAAACACAAGTCTTCATTTAAAGTAAGTAAGTTTATTTATGAACAAACAAAAATTGCCCCAGATGATTACTTGCCCAAATGAACATATCAAGTTACAGCCAAGTTTCAATTGGAGACCCTCAAACTACCATGTGTCAGCACTAAATATGTATTAAGCAAGCTTAGTGGCTGACCTTTTCTTTTAACACTCAAGAATGAAAGGCAACTTGAAAAGAGCACTTGAAAATTCTTCACATTCTTGTAAATAAGTACTTGAATTCAACGTTTCCACAAAAAATTAAAATCTTCCCATGTAGTCTTCGATTGGTCAAGATTCAATCTTCTTCCTCATCAAACGTCTATTGATTGTGTAATTATATAGTTTCTCTCCAAAATAGAAACACACCTCATTTGAAAATTACTCTTTATATCCTTGAGATGACTATGTTAGGCATGACAAACAGTAGGTCTTCAATGTGAAAACTCTTCATTTCAACATTACCCTTGAGACCAAAAAGTTAGGCATGAAAAAGAGTAGGTCTTCATCAAATATGGGGCTTCAGGCTTGTTTTAACTTAACTTCAAACCAACATACCCCCTGACAAACCAGTTCAAAATTTAACTCGTGATGAAAAGGAAAAATTGAGTCGATAAACATTTCATAATGTAATTCAAAGGACAATTTTTCTTTTCCTTAATCCTGAATTTCATTACATAACAGAAGATACTACGATGAAATTAGAACATAAGTAGCATACAGCAAAAGTAGAAAGAATTATCAACCTGAACCAATACTATTGATCCCAAAATTTTTGCTTCTTGGTCAGCCTGACAGGCTCAGTAAACAGAATTAAAGTTCATCTTTGTTGGTTGCAGTTCACCCAATTAGAGGACAAAGACATTTGGGATGTTAAAAATGTATTTCATGAATTGAAAAGAAAAAAATTAAAGTTTGTTAACAATATAAGTTGACAAGAAAATTAAAACAGTAAACTAAAAAAGTCTGATCACAAAGTATATCTATCACTTATTTGCAACAGAGAATTAACTGTGAAACTGTGAAACAGAGACTGGGGCAAAAATCATATTAGTCAAGTTAAGAAACCTGAGATTAACCATGAATACAAAAAACAAGTTTCAAACTTAACATCTGACATAAGGGTGAAGCTCATGATCAATCCAAATTCAATCACAAACAAGATTTTACTACATAATAAGCAAAAGACTAACAAAAGAGATGATATACTGTGGCCCAAAAAGATTACAGGAATAAACAAACAGAGCAGAAGTATTAGCTTGATCAACTCCCAGACAGAAATTCAGAGATGTTCCCTCCTCTTTAAAATACACACACACCCACACCCACCCACCCACACACACACACACAAAACAGCAAGCTCACCCAGTGTAGTAGTCCTTAGGAAGGTAGACATCCCGAACAACCCCAAACCTCTCGAAAGGAGCACGAAGTTCTTCAGGCCTGCAAGCAATAGCAAAAACAGATATTTGAGCACGCTACCACGTGTCACAAGTCAACACAGACAAAATAAAGTTACCTGCAATCAAGCGGAATGTTTCGAACCAGAAGGCTACCATGATTCTGTTCCTTGCGTCTTCCATAGCCTCCTCCACCGCCACCATATCCCCTTCTCGGAGGGCTTCTTCCTCGGCCTCCGTATCCCCTCCTCGGAGGACTATAGTATGGTGGACTGTACCTTCTCATAGCACTGCCTTCCTCCACACACAATAATAACAATAATAATAAATTAAGAAATTAACTAATAATTATAATTATAAAATCATGATGTATAACGAAAGAAAATAAATCTTATTGATAAGCAAACCAAACTATACTACTTCATTGACTTAGTGCAAGGGAGTTTATGGTGGTTCAATATAGAAATTTTCGTTCAGCTTCCGAGACAATCCCTAGAACATACCCAGAAATTAGAAGCTACTTCATAATGATTGAAAAGATATTGTGTCTCTTTTATTTTTCCGGCGATTTCTCAGCAACCAAACAGAAGATAACAGATTCAGATTTTTATGACCGTGCGACAAACGGATCCAATTTAGTTGATTAATTGATTACCTGTACGAGAAAGACAAGAGAGGAGAGGAGAGAAGACTCTGCAATTAGATTATATTAGATGAGAAGACGAAGATTTTTAATTTGTTAGATCTGAACTGGTACCCTACGCGCCGATTGAATATCATTTTACCTTATTTAACCGTAGCTTTCATCAGCCCTAGAAAGTGGGCCTTATTATTCGAGGCCCAGCTCCACATGACCCTAATTTTTTTTTTTCTTTTCCTTCAAAGTCTAGAGAGGTTAGTCCATTCTAAATATGTATAAACATCTGATTATAAAAACATATCAGTATTAAAAAAACTTCTGTCAAGATTATTGGGGACTTAATTAAAGATTTGACAAAGCTTTTAGAATATAAGTAAAAAAAGAAGAAATTATTAGGATTTAAAACTTGAAATTAAAAAAATTAATTTTTCAAACTTGAATATATGTCCAAATAAAGTTATTTGAAAAGTATTCAACCAAGCCTTTAGGAAATTAATTTAGATTTTATCTACTCTTTTAACTTAAAAAAATTATTAAAATCCATAATAACATCCAATAATCTAAATAAAAGTATGATGTAGTCAGGTAATTTATAGAGTTATGATTTTTATAATAGGATATATATATATATATATATATATATATATATATATATAATGACATTATTATCTTTTTATTAAAGTAATAAATATATAACAAGAAGTTTAAAAGTTTATGGTTGCTTATTTAAGGATGAAACTATTACAACTTTTTCTTAAAACCCACTTTCTCAATTTACTCATTATTGAAATTAAAAGTACTAATCTCAAAAATAATGTTTCATAGTCATGTATCCTCTCATTTTATTGATTTATTTTTAGCTAAATTATTATTTGAGTTAAAGTTCAAGAAGAGTGTTAGGCAGTAACGAAAATGAAAGAAAATAGTGATAGGAAAATCTTAAGCAAAGTTTCATGAGTGTGAATGCTTGGAATTAATTAATTGTATTAACTACAAAATGTATTTATGCTGTGCTCTTGAATATTCCAAAATTAGTATGATGAGTTGAGCTTCCGTTAGCTAAGCTGAAAAGTACTAACTAATTACTAACAAATTATAGGTAATGTAACTAACTACTGCCAACTGAGCTGACATGTTATCATGACTATAACTAACCTTACCATCCCCTCTTAAGCTCAAGGTTTGGGAATGACATTGAGCTTGGACTTGAGATAGTTAAATTAATCAAAAGCTGGGGGTTTAGTGAGAATGTATGCTAGTTGATCATAACTAATTTGAGCTTCTTTATGAGTTATGTGATCACAAACAAAATGCAAATCTAGATCAATGTGCTTGTTTTTTCAATGATACTTGGGATTGCTTGCTAGAGCTCTTGCACTCTTATTATTACAATGAAGAATAGTAACTTATAGTAAAGGCATTTTTAACTCTTTAAGTAAGTAAGATATCTAAAGAATTTCAAAAATTTCCAAGGCCATTGCTCTGTATTATGACTCAATTGTACTTCTAAAAACTATTTGTTATTTCTTTGAAGACCAGGAAATCAGATTATCACCCCAAATAGACACAATACCCCTTATAAATTTTCTATCATCTAAGTCTGATCTCCAATCAACATTTGAAAAAGTTGTAAGAGTGAGTATTTAGTGCTATAAAATTACAAACCATAAATTACTGTGCACTGTAAATATTACAGAACTCATTTACATGCTTGCCAATGAAGTAATATTGGTGCAACAAGAAATTGACTAAGTTTATTTACTATAAATGCAATTTCAGACCTTGTTAATGTGACATGTTGAAGAGAGCCAACCAAGCTTCTGTATAGTGATAGATTTTCAAAAACAACCCCTTTTATCTTTGACCAACTTCTCACTTGAACTCATGGAAGTTTGACACCCTTTGAGAAAAATGTATCCCTACAGCTGATGGTGTTACTTCAAGACCGAGGAAATAATTAAAATCTCTTAGATCTTTTAAAGCAAACTCAGATCCCAAATTGTTTACAACTTTCTCAATGAGTTTGTTGTTTAAGTCAGCAACTAGTATGTCATTTATATAGATGAGTACCATAATAATATCACCTGCTGTATGTTGAATAAACAATAAAGTATTTGATCTAAAATCATTAAACCCCAATGCTGTAGTGAAGATTTTGGTTTGTCAAACCAGGCCCTTGGAGCTTATTTAAGTCCATAAAGAGCCTTGGTCAATTTGCATACTTAGGAAGGATATTGAAGATGAATAAAGTTCTTAGATTGGTGCATGAAAACATCTTCAATAAGGATGCCATTAAGGAAGGCATTATTAATGTCAAGTTATCTAAATGACCAATGTTTCATAACAGTAAGACTAAGAATAACTTTAATGGTGCAAGGTTTAACAACAGGGTTGAAGTTTTAAAGAAATCCACTTCTTGTGTTTGGTGAAAACCTTTTACAACTAACTTTACTTTATATTTGAAAATACTACCATTAGGATTGTACTTAACTATGAATACCTACTTATTGCCAACAATTTTACCAACTTATTCCTTAGGAACCAAAATCCAAGTGTTATTATTTTATAAGGCATCAAATTCTACTTGCATAGTCTTTCTCCACTTAGTATTTGCTAAAGCTACTTTAACCGATTGTGGTTTTAGGTCTTAAGTGACTACCAAATATGATTTAGGCTTGAATACTATAACTTTAAACTTTGTGATCATAGGATGAACATTTGAACTGGTTGAGATTGTGGTACTGGTTCAAGTTGATGAGAATGATCAAGTGTTGGAACTATTGATGATTGTTGTACTTATGGAGACAGATAAGATGATACAGGAGACTGACTAAATGAAAATGATGTGTTTAAATTACCAGAATTAGGTCTTGCATCTGGAGTAAATGAATCAACAGAAGATTGTGCAGTGTTGCCATTTTGAATGACTATTGTAAAAGGAACAAAGGTAAGAGGTGTATAAAGTCATTGAGTAAGAGAAGCATTTTGGATAGATTTATTGAAAGGAAAGAGTTTAGAAAAATAAAACTCTGATTCATTAAATGTGACATGTCGAGCAATATAGATTTTTCTAGTAAAGACAAGGCACTTATAGCCTTTGTGTATTGAACTATAGCCAATCATGAGACACTTTTATGTATGGAAATTAAATTTATGTTTACTCTATGATCTAAGAAAAGGAAAACATACACAGCTAAATGTTTTGAGGAATTGATAATCAAGTTGTCTGCCATGAAGTTTTGTAAAATGTAAGCCATTGTTTAAAATAGGAATTAGTAACTTATTTATAAGAAAAGAGGCTATGTGAAAAGACTCCCACAATAAAGACAGAGGCATTTTGGCTTGTGTAAGTAGAGTAAGTCTTGTTTTGTTTCAACTACCCCATTTTGATGATATGTATGAGGACAATTATATCTAAAACTTATCTTTTCTTCTTTAAGGAAACTGTTAACATATATATGTTCTAGTAATTGATTTTGATGATAACAAACAATGAGTTTAAATTAATAAATGTGTTTTAAGACTCACATAATTTCTAGTATTCTCTTAAGACTCAAAACCAAGTATGTGTTTAACATTCCTTAGAGAAACTAGAACATTTTGTAAGTTAAATGAAGTTCTGAGTATAAACGGCTAATCGATTATATTAAGCGGTTAACCGTTAGTGAAAAGACTTGGCTCCGAAAAAGGTAAACAACTTAAGCCTTAACCGATAGGTATTTTGTGAGATACTAGAAGTAATCGGCAAATCGTTAATATATATAATGGCTAACCGATATCGTCAACTCTTTAAAATCCCTTAAAGTTAAAAGGTTAACAGCTTAAGCCTTAACTGATAGGTATTTTGTGAGATACAGGAAGTAATCGGTAAACCGTTAATATATATAACGGCTAACCGATATCGTCAACTCTTTAAAATCCTTTAAAGTTAAAAGGTTAATAGTTTAAGCTTTAACCGATAGGTAATTTGTGAGACACTGGAAGTAATCGGCAAACCGTTAATACATAACGGTTAACCGATAAGTTTCAGAATTAACATTCTTTGTAAACCCTTAACCGTTTAGAGAAAACAGATCAAGTGTTTTTGTTGTGCAGGTTTCTGGATGTTAACGGCAAAAGGGTAATTCTTAACGGTCAACCGTTTATTTGAAATTATGCCCAACGGTAACATTGACCAAAGAAAATGGCTAACCGTTAACGGCTAACGGTAAACCATTTTCTGTCAGATGGAAGAATAACGGCTAGTTTTCAGCTCTAAATATAAATATGCTCATCCAATTCAAATTAAGATTTGGCGACAACACAACTACTGAGCTTATATACGAGTTTACCATCTACAGAAAGCTTTAAAACAAATTTGTACTTCATTCATTCACACATTGAGCATTAACTTGTAACCTTGAAAGATTGTGTGAGAGATAAATCAATTTGTATTCCTTTGTCTTGAGTGACTGCAAGTGTGGAGATATATTTGGGTTAAGAGATTGGGAATAATCTCTTGTTGTAAAGGTCCATTGACACCTGAGAAGTCAATTGTAAGTTGTTGAAGCCTTAGAGGCTTGCATAGGAGAATCCTCAAACCCGGAGTGCTTGAAGGCGTGGACGTAGGCGAGGATAACCAAACCATATAAAAATCATTGTGTTTGCTTTCTCTTCCTTATCTCTTAATTTATTTATCACTGTCTGTTTATTTATTCAATTATTTCGAATTTGTTCGCATTAATTGATTGATTTATTTCCATAATTATTAAAAACCCAATTCACCCCTCCTCTTGGGTTATCTTGTTAGAATTTCAATTGGTATCAGAGCAAGGTTCTCTTAGCAAGACTTAATCATCTAGAGTAAAAGATCCATGACAACCCAGTATGAATCCACATTTAGGGAAGGACAATCCACAACTCGTCCACCATTTTTTGATAGTAATGATTATCCTTATTGGAAAATCAGGATGAGAATTTATATGCAAGTCTTAGATTATGCAATCTGAGAAATTGTGTGTGATAGACTAATTATGCCAATGACCAAAAATGAATTACGAAATGACATTCATAAACCCTCAAGGGAGTGGAATGAATTGGAAAAGAGAAAAGTTTATCTAAATTTCAAAGCTATGAATGCTTTATTCTGTGCATTAGATAAGAAAGAATTTCATAGAGTCTCTAGTTGTGAAAGTGCTTATGAAATCTGGCACAAATTTGAAGTCGTTTATGAAGGAACTAATCAGGTAAAAGAGTCTAAAATCAGCAGATTTACTAGACAATATGAATTATTTTAAATGGAACAAAATGAAAGTGTTTATTCTATATATACAAGATTTACAGATATAATAAACACTTTAGGAGCTCTAGGAAAAACTTTCTCTAACAGCGACAAAGTTAAGAAAATTATTAGATCTTTACCTAAGGAATGGAGACTAAAAAGAACTGCCATTGAGGAGGGTAAAGACCTAAATACATTGCCTATTGATGATTTAATTGGTTCTCTTATTTCTTATGAGGAAGATTTAGCAGCTGAAAGAGGAACTGAAGAAAAGAAGAAAAACATTGCTCTCAAAGCTTCAAAACCTGAGAGTGATGAGCAAAGTGAGCCAGATGACAAAGAATTAGTTATGCTGGCAAGAAGATTCAGAAAATTCTTCAAGAAAACCAATAATAGAAGAAAATTCAGAGACTTCAACAGTCAAAAGTAGAAGAAGGAAGCAATCAAATGTTATGAGTGTAAGAAGCCAGGTCATATAAGATCAGTCCACTTCTTAGTAAGCTTAAGAAGAAAGCCATGGTGGCTACTTGGGATGACAGTGAAGAAAAATCAAGTGATGAAGAGGAATCTCAGGAAATGTCAAATTTGACACTTATGGCTATTGGAGATGAATCTGATAATTAAATTGATGAGAGCTCAAAGAAGAAGAAGAATAAATGGTACTTGGATAGTGGTTGTTCAAGACACATGACCGGGAATTATTCCTAGTTCTCAAGTTTCACCAAAATTGAAAATGGCGAAGATGTTTCTTTTGGAGACAACTCAAAAAGGAAGATTTTAGGAATCGGTAATGTTGGTAAGAGTTCGTCAACCTTAATTGAAAATGTTTGCTTGGTTGAAAATTTAAAACACAATTTGATTAATATTAGTCAATTGTGTGACAAAGGTTATAAAGTAATTTTTGACAAATTTAGATGTATTAAATATTTTTTTGCATCACATGATGATTGTTGGTTGTGGCATAGAAGATTAGGACATGCAAGTATGAATTTAATATCAAAAATTTCAAAAAAGGATTTAGTCAAAGGTCTTCCAAAAATTAGTTTTCAAAAAGATAAGATAAAATTTGTGAAGCCTGTCAATTTGGTAAACAAATTAAAATTTCATTCAAAAAGAAAAATGATGTTTCTTCTTCAAAGCCATTACAACTACTTCATATGGACTTATTTGGACCTTCTAGACATGCTAGCTTAAGTGGAAAATATTATGCATTTGTAATTGTAGATGATTATTCTAGATATACTTGGGTACTATTCCTAGCTAATAAAGATGATGCATTTGAGGTCTTTAAAGTTTTCTGTAAAAAGGATCAAAATGAAAAAATGATACTCTATTACTTGCATTAGAAATGATCATGGTAGAGAATTTGAGAATTATGCATTTGAAAATTTCTGCAATGATTTAGGCATTGAGCATCAATTTTCATCACCTAGAACTCCACAACAAAATGGAGTTATTGAGAGAAAGAATAGATCTATTCAAAAAATAGCTAGGACCATGTTAAATGAAAATGCACTGCCTAAATATTTTTGGGCCGAAACCGTCAACACCGCTTGTTATGTTTTAAATCGGGTGTTGATTAGATCCCATCTCAATAAAACTCCCCATGAGCTTTGGAAAGATAGAAAACCCAACATTGGTTATTTCAAAGTTTTTGGATGTAAATGTTTTATTTTGAACACAAAAGATAATCTTGGAAAATTTGATCAAAAATCTGATGTTGGTATCTTTCTTGGGTATTCAAACTTAAAACACATATAATTAAATAACAAAATACTTAAATAAATAAAAGTAGCAATGTAAGTGAGGTTTAAGGTGTAAAATGACGATTTTCTCCTTTATAAATATACACTTTCTAACACTTAACATTAGTGATGATATAGATGAAAATCTACAAGAAGATTCATCAAAGAACAACCAAAAGAATGCAGAAAATCAAGTGGAACAACATGAAGAAACAAGTGCAGAACAAAATCAAGGTACTACTTAAGTACTCCCTAGGGAATAGAGGTATGTTTCTTCTCATCCAAAGGATGTCATTTTAGGAGATCCATCTAGAGGTGTTTCAACTAGATTATCACTTAGGAATACATGTAAGCATGCTGCATTTATTTCTCAAATTGAACCAAAATCCTTTGAGGATGCGGAAAATGATGAATCTTGGATTATGGCAATGCAAGAGGAGTTAAATCAATTTGAGAGAAATAAAGTGTGGGAATTAGTTCCTAAATCAGAACATCAATCCATCATAGGAACTAAATGGGTATTTAGAAATAAGATGGATGAATCTGGTGTAGTTGTAAGGAATAAAGCTAGATTAGTGGCTCAAGGATACAACCAAAAAGAAGGAATTAATTTTGACGAGACATTTGCTCCTGTAGCTAGATTAGAATCCATTAGAATGTTGCTAGCATATGCATGTTATAAAAATTTTATTTTATTTCAAATGGATGTTAAAAGTGCCTTTTTAAATGGATATATTATGGAAGAAGTTTATGTGAAACAATCCCCTGATTTTAAAAATGAAAAATTTTCAGATCATATTTATAAGTTATCAAAAACATTGTATGGATTAAAACAAGCACCTAGAGCATAGTATGATAGGCTTAAAAATTTCTTGCTTGATAACGATTTTTTAATGAGAAAAGTCGATACTACACTCTTTGTTAAGCATAAGAACCAAGACATACTTGTTGTTCAAATTTATGTTGATGACATTATTTTTTGTTTTACTAATGAGTCCTTGTGCAAAGAATTTTCTATATGTATGAGCAAAGAGTTTGAAATGAGTATGATGGGAGAGTTGAAATATTTTCTTGGACTGCAAATAAAACAAAATGATGAGGGAATATTCATAAATCAAGTTAAGTACATAAGAGATCTGCTCAAATGTTTTAGAATTGAGAACTCAAAGGAAAAATGTACACCAATGAGCTCAACAATCAAGCTAGACAAAGATGAAAAAGGCAAAGAAGTTGATATCAAGATATATCGAGGTATGATTGGTTCTCTACTATATTTAACTGCTAGTAGACCCGCTATCATGTTTAGTGTATGTTTATGTGCAAGATTTCAATCAAATCCCAAGGAATCTTATTTGCTTGTTGTGAAAAGAATTTTTCGTTATTTGAATGGAACAATAGATCTTGGTCTTTGGTATCCTAGGGAAACTCATATAGACTTAACATGTTATTCGGATGCTAATTTTGCTGGTCATAAGGCTGATAGGAAAAGTATCAGCGGTACTTGCCATTTTCTAGGTCATGCACTTGTTTCATGGTTTAGTAAGAAGCAAAACTCAGTAGCACTTTCAACCACTGAAGCTGAATATATTGCCGTGGGTAGTTGTTATACTCAAGCCCTTTGGATGAAACAAACACTTAGAGACTATGGCATTAAACTTGAACAAATTCCTATCAAATGTGATAATATTAGTGCTATTAATCTTTCAAAGAATCCCATTCAGCACTTTAGAACTAAGCATATAGAGATTAGGCATCACTTCTTAAGAGATCATGTTCAAAAGGGAGATATTGTGTTAGAGTTTGTTTCTACAGAAAAGTAACTTGCTGATATTTTTACAAAACCTCTTTGTGAAGAATAATTTTTGAAAATTAGACATGAACTTGGGATGATGATGTCTTCGCATTAGCATCATTAATTATGTTATTGAGATTATTATTATTTAATATTTTGATGATGTATTGTGATTATGTGTCTATGCCTTATTTAAGTTTTTAATGATAAAGTTTGTGCTTTCTTAACTAAATTGCACTGGATGAAGCTTAATTTTTATGTCATAGTTAATTGGTGCAATTGTTAAATGTATTATGAAAAATTGTGTAATAAACGGATAACCGTTTTCATATAAACGGTTCACCGTTTATTTCCAGAAACTAAATGTTGTTCTGTTTGCACTCTATTCTTTCACCGTTTGAATTAAACGGTCAGCCGTTGTCGTGTAATAAACAGATAACCATTTTCATATACACGGTTCACCGTTTATTTCTAGAAACTAAATGTTTTATTAGCACTCTACTTCCTCACCGTTTAAATTAAACGGTTAGCCGTTTCAAAACAGAAAGCCTCTCAAACGTTATCCTCTCACCGTTTACTATTAACGGTATACCGATTAATACCAAAGAGTTATCTTGATGCTGCCCCTTCATCGATAAGTCTTAATCCTTAACCGTTTACTAATCATAATCACTCAGGAATTTAACCTCTCATCGTTTATAGAAAATGGTTAACCAATTTCGCAAAGTATATAATTGGTCACGATTTTATCTTCTTCTTCTCACTTACCCTCTCACCGTTTCAAGCATTGTTACGAAACCTAAGCTTTTTCATCTCAATTT
Source organism: Aegle marmelos (assembly GCA_030449875.1). Taxonomy (NCBI): domain Eukaryota; kingdom Viridiplantae; phylum Streptophyta; class Magnoliopsida; order Sapindales; family Rutaceae; genus Aegle; species Aegle marmelos. Next base: position 26,675,391 of record JASUUL010000143.1, read on the forward strand.
TCTCTCAGATTCTCTTCTTTTTGCACCAAATTACATCAGTAGAAATCTTTCTCATCACATTCTGAGCAATTCCACCAATTAAAAACATCAAATCGTGATCAAAATAAAAAATTTCTAAATTCAAACCCTAAGAGCAGCCGACTGAAATTTGAGAAATTTTTTCAATTTTTTCACAAATTCTTGATACTTTGAAGCATAATTGTTTCTCTTCTACTTCCTCTCAACATTATACTCGGTCCATTTCTTTCAATACTCATCTCCAATAATCCTCTTGCTCTTATTTAATGGCTGAGTCCTCTCGGAGACCTAGGAGAAAACATACTCCTGCTGTCAACCCAACATGATCACGGGAGAGTTTTGAATTTGAAAGACTACACTTTCCAACAGCTATATTGCGAAAATGATTCGAGGATCGTTTTATGGGTAGACAGGTACTAGACTCATACTTTGTAGACATAGGAGATTTTAAGGATTTAATTATATGTGGTAGAAGTGTTAGTGAAATGCTTAGACCCTAGGAATCAGTTGTCAATATCGATGATAAGACTTACCCCAATCTAGTTTGGGTATTTTACTCCAATATGAAAATTTTCGTTACTCGTTTAGATAGAATAATTACCCTAGTTGGTGGTATAGCAATTGATTTTGATGTACATTTTTTGAATGCTGTCATACTTGGGATTTCGGATAAAGGTGAGTCATTCTATACCTTTAGAAAAACCTTGTCATTTGGTGATTTTATTCACAATGAAGGTGTGAAAAACATATGTCGTCGTAGGGACCTTAGCGATGATATTTGTAGCTTACCTTTTCGGGCACAGCTGCTGCCTCTTCAGGTTCGCATTATTCATAGCATTCTGCAACATATAATCACACTTAGGAAAGGTCATTCAGATGAAGTAACACGGATGGATGTTGGATTGTTGGATAGCTTACTTAGTGGGAGACCTATCAACCTAGGGTATATTATTGTGCGACATATGTTAACCACCCCTGCTATCACCCATAGGTTACTTCCATATGGTAGTCTTATCACTCACATTCTGAGACATTTTCATGTACCGCTAAGAGAGGCCGTGTATAAAGAACCTAAGAAAATTGGTTGGGATACTATGAGTAGCATAGGACTTACTAGGAAGAATGGCCAATGGCACAAGACTGCAAATGCCAAGAACTTGGACACCTTAATCGCTCTTAAGGATGATCAGATACTCAGCGATATTTATCCTTTCGATTAACTTCCTGACTTCAGACTTGGAGCTCGTCCTCCACCTCCTCCTCGCCATGTTTCTCAACCATTAGTTCCCTCTAGTTTCGACATGCCTGAGATGGATTCTACCCCTCCCTCAGTCTCCGAAATCCCTCCAGCTCCTGAGCAGCCTCCAGCTCCAGCACAGCCACCTATCACTGATATTTTGCATCAGCTGGTTGTTGATGTTCGCCAGATTTCTGAAACCCAACAGACGATCCTTGATCGCTTAGATGCTATTTTTCAGGATCAGCAGCTGCTCCGGACTCAGCTTCAGACTCTTCAAGAGGTGAGCTCCGATCATCAGTATGAGATCATTGCTGGACATAGACAACTTCTGGGGTATTTTGGGTATGAACCTAGAAGCACTTCTGCCGCCGCTTCTTCTCCACGATCTACCTCTTCTCGTCCTACACAACTATCTACTGCGAGACCTTCTTCTCGGCGACCCTCTTCTGCTCAACCTCCTATTTCACGGTGTAGTTTTTAGTTTCTACTATTTTGACATTATACATATTTCCTGATTTAGTGATTTGTTTAATATGTTGTGTTGCTGGATGTATTGACATTTGACATTAACTGTGTTTTTTATTGATGGATGTTGATGGCTATGATCTGTCTAAACTCTGTTCTGTCTTATTATATTACTGTTTTTGGATCATATTGAAGTTGTTGGGATATGACTATTTTGGAAGTATTTTTCTTCTTAATTGTATCTATGGTTTTCCTAAATTTTGAGGGGGAACTTTGCCTATTTTTTTAATAATAGAGTCATAATTCTCCACTTCCAAATTACTTTTTCGGATTAACCCTTCTTTGATGATGAAGGGGGAGAGATGAATGAAAATTACATTTTGAAAAATAAAATTGTTTTAAGTCGTATATGCAGGGGGAACATATACTTAAGGGGAGCAAAATTCTGAATGTATTTGTCATCATAAAAAAAGGGGAGAATGTTAACATATATATGTTCTGGTAATTAATTTTGATGATAACAAACAATGAGTTTAAGTTAATAAATGTGTTTTAAGACTCAAATAATTTCTAGTATTATCTTAAGAGTCAAAACTAAGTATGTATTTAACATTTCTTAGAGAAACTAGAACATTTTATAAGTTAAATGAAGTTCTGAGTATAAACGGCTAACCGATTATATTAAGCGGTTAACCGTTAGTGAAAAGACTTGGCTCCAAAAAAGGTTAACAGCTTAAGCCTTAACCGATAGGTATTTTGTGAGATACTGGAAGTAATCGGCAAACTGTTAATATATATAACGGCTAACCGATATCGTCAACTCTTTAAAATCCTTTAAAGTTAAAAGGTTAACAGCTTAAACCTTAACCGATAGGTATTTTGTGAGATACAGGAAGTAATCAGCAAACAGTTAATATATAACAGCTAACCGATATCATCAACTCTTTAAAATCCTTTAAAGTTAAAAGGTTAGCAGCTTAAGCCTTAACCGATAGGTAATTTGTGAGACACTGGAAGTAATCGGCAAACCGTTAATACATAACGGTTAACCGATAAGTTTCAGAATTAACATTCTTTGTAAACCCTTAACCGTTTAGAGAAAACAGATCAAGTGTTTTTGTTGTACAGGTTTCTGGATGTTAACTGCAAAAGGGTAATTCTTAACGGTCAACCATTTATTTGAAATCATGCCCAACGGTAACATTGACCAAAGAAAACGGCTAACCGTTAACGGCTAACGGTAAACCGTTTTCTGTCAGATGGAAGAATAACGGTTAGTTTTCAGCTCTAACTATAAATATGCTCATCCAATTCAAATTAAGATTTGACGACAATAGAACTACTGAGCTTATATACGAGTTTACCATCTACAGAAAGCTTTAAAACAAATTTGTACTTCATTCATTCACACATTGAGCATTAACTTGTAACCTTGAAAGATTGTGTGAGAGATAAATCAATTTGTATTCCTTTGTCTTGAGTGACTGCAAGTGTGGAGATATATTTGGGTTAAGAGATTGGGAATAATCTCTTGTTGTAAAGGTCCATTGACACCTGAGAAGTCAATTGTAAGTTGTTGAAGCCTTAGAGGCTTGCATAGTAAAATCCTCAAACCCGGAGTGCTTGAAGGCGTGGACGTAGGCGGGGATAACCAACCCATATAAAAATCATTGTGTTTGCTTTCTCTTCCTTATCTCTTAATTTATTTATCACTGTCTGTTTATTTATTCAATTATTTCGAATTTGTTCGCATTGATTGATTGATTTATTTCCATAATTATTAAAAATCCAATTCACCCCTCCTCTTGGGTTATCTTGTTAGAATTTCAGAAACTTTCAAAACTTCTGTACTCTTCCCCCCATCAGACTGAAGAGATTTTAAGGTGCAGGCAAATTATTTTTTCACTAAGGTTTTGAAATATTTAAAAGTATTTAAGCTTCTAATTTGAGAGTTGGTGGAAAAATTTAGCAATATCTGCTATAATCATCTACAAAGCTAATATAATATTTATAGCCATCTAGAGAAGATAAAGGTTCTAAACCCCAAAGGTCAATGTGAATGAGTCCTAAAGGGGCATTGGTTTCGATTCTAATTGAATAAAAAGGCATTTAATGAACTTTACTATATTGACAAGCATCACAAAATTCAGCTGGTGACATAGAAGAGTGGTTGACAGAAAAGAGAAGACTAGATAGTTTTCAATATATGTTTATTGGGATGACCAAACATTTGATGAAATAAGTTTGCTATCTTAGTTGTGTTCATATAACACTGTAGATTACAAGTTTTATTCACATTAGCATCAGAAAGTTTACAATCTGAATTATTGAAAACAGAAAGCATAGAGCTAAGTATATAGATGTGTTCACTGAAATTTGAAACAAAATCATTCTTTGACAACAACAAATATAGGCCTCCTCTAGCAATGCCTTGAGCTAGATGCACTTCCTTATTCTTGTCCTTTATAAAACACATATTGATAACAAACTCAATGGTTATATTAGTGTTATTTTTAAGTAACTGTGAAACACTTATGAGATTTTTTGTAAGCTTAGGCACACATAAAGTATCTTTTAAGTGTAAAATTGAATTGCATGCTATTTGAAGATATGTATAGTCAATATGTGAAATATACAATCTTTGACCATTACTACTATATAGTAACTGATTACTTGAATATTCATTTCCAACATTCAGATTCTGTAAGTTGTTGGTAAGGTGATGTGTGCCATCACTATCAATGTACTATCCTTGATCAGCCATTGCTCCTTCAAAGGTGGTGAGATAAGCAGCTTTTGGTGAATTCTAATATAGATTATTGAAAGGAATATAATCTTTATTGAACCTGTTTCTGCAGTCAACTACAGTGTGTTCTGGTTTAAAGCAAATTTGGCATATTACAGCAGTAACTGTTGCATCCATAATCCCTTTGCCATTAAAAAAACCTCCATTTTAACTAGAACTACCATTGTAATTGCTGCCTCTGCCTCTTTGTGGAAAATTTCCAAATGTCATACCATTCTAGTTTCCTTTTCCTTGGCCTTTGAAAAATTTCTACCATAGTCACCTCTACTTCCAGCATAACCACCGCTGAAACTAGTATCATATCCATCTCTAAAATTAGTATCATATCTAATTGTTATTAAACTGACCACCTTGTTTCTTATTATTAGATTCAGGTCCAGTCTAAGCAATGTTTGTAGCATAATTCAACTTAGCTTCCTTACTTGAACTTAACTGATTTGCTTTTAGTCTGGCTTCATGAGTTAACAACATAAAGTAAGCTTCATTAATAGATATCTTAGCAAGATTTGCTTCAATATAAACCACAACAGGACAATAAGGTTGTCTTAATCCAAAAATCAAATGGGTAAAAATGTCCAGATTAGTGATTAGATTATAAGCAATGGCTAGTTCATCAGTAATTGTTTTTAATTTGCCAAAGAATTCAATCATTGTCATTGAACCTTTCTAAGATTATTAAGCATCATTTTCAGATGAATTTACTTAGCAAAAGTTTCAGATCCAAATTGTTCTTCCAGACTAGTCCAAAGTTCAAGAAAAGTTTTAGAGTTTACCACAAAACTGAGAATCTCAAAGCTAATAGATGACAACAACCAGCTTCATAGCAATTGATCCTTTCTCTTTTAAGAGGTGTATATTGGATTTATCTAAGCATCAACAGCAAAGTTTTCAACTTCATCTCGAAGAAATTGACCTAGATAGGATTTGGATCCATCTAGTAAATCTTCAAAACCATTAGCACAAACAGATGAGAGAATTTGAGATTTCCAGATTGTATAATTCGAGTGATCGAGTTTGATTGGAGAAGTGAATGTAAATTATGAAGCAGTAGAGTTTGTGTTTAGATTAGAGCTTAAAGATGCCATGACAATCAATAGATCAAAGCTCTGATACTAAGTTAAAGTTTAAGAATAATGTTTGGCAGTAAGGAAAATAAAAGAAAATATTGATAGAAAAATCTTGAGCAGAGTTTCATGAGTATGAATGCTTGAAATTAATTAATTATATTAACTGCAATGTATTTATACACTGACAAATTGCTAAGTTAAAAAGTACTAATTAATAATTAATAAATTATAAGTAATGTAACTAATTACTGCCAACTCAGCTGACAAGCTAGCATGACTATAACTGACCTTAACAATTTGCACCCACCAACTCTTTTTGTCTCGCTGTCATTTCTTTGCGTTTTCTTTCATCAGTTACCCTAAGAGATCATGGACCCATGTTAAGTGAATAAAACTTAATTAATTATGAAATAACTGAAAGGTTTAACATCAATATAAAATTATTTCAATTGTATGATGAAAAGAATACAATATACACTTATTAAAGCAGACTTCAAAGAGCTTCATTGCTTGGCATTTTGCTTCACAAACAAGAGGGAAATTAATCAAAATCCATTATAATTACCTTTTTATTGAAAGATTATGAATTTGCAAAAACAAAAATTGCACAGTATGCCAATTGATTGATAATTTAACAATACGACAGAGTGTAAAAGTTACGTTTACCATTAATTGAAGGAAAAAAAATGGATTTTACAAGTAATGAATTTGGATTAAATGGGTTTAAAGAGTAAATGTATTTTATTTATAAATATTAATTTATCCTTTATTATAATTTACCTTAATATAAAAATTAATTAAATAGTGGGGACCAAAAATAATTTGACTGATGACAGAATCAATTTTTCCACCCTTACTTTTCCTACTTTTAAGAAGCAATCCCTTCTTACTTTTTTTAAAATTATTGTAAAAAACATTATAGAATAAACCATTTTCAAAATACCTAGTCATCCGATCGGATTGACCTGAACGCAATTTTGCCCACCCTTAATTATTCTACTTGTAAATATTGAAAAACTAGCTCGTAAAAGTCAAATAATTACCGTACTGCATTTTTCCTCTTTTTTACCTTTACCTTCAAATATTACAAATAGAAAAGAACATGTCACTATTTCAACAAATGCCACAACCACCTTTAAATTTAGATAAATACTTAAAATTCAGCTCGCATTCACCTCAAGCAAGAAGCATATGAATTTATGGCAATAATTCACAGCATCTCTAAAGTTAAATTATTAGAAATTATTCAGTTAGACCGTATAATACAATGGTTGATGTGTCTACAGAGAGATGAATAACCTTCACTTATTCAATGGTAACCATCCATTCGTCTTCATGAGAAAGTGAACCAATGAGACGAGATTAATAACCCTTACTCTTATCTTTGCCATAGCATATGTCCTTGACAAAGTAAGCACAGAGACTTGCAGCAAACACAATGAGTACCGACCATTCTAAAACAAGCTGTGCCACAGTCAGCTTCGCCAACAAGCGTCTTTCGGGAGGGTGAGGGAAAAGCTCTGCTGCTGATAGGGAACAGAGAATAGAGGTGTATGTTAAGAAAGAATCCACATTTGCCATCAAGAGGCTACAGCAATGTCCGATTCAGAACTTGAAGTACTAGAGTCAATGTGCAAAGGATTCTTCTGAAATTCATTTCTTAGCTGACCACATGCTGCACTAGCATCCAGTCCCCTTGTCTGACGTATGCTAGTGGTAATTTTATGGGACTCCAGAGCAGCTGCAAATGCTAGCACCTGCAAGATGAAATATAAAAAAATATATATAAAATAGAGAACAGATTGAATCAGGAGATGAGGATTATAGTTGAAAATGCAAGTGTATGGCATAGTCATGAACAAACCGCCTTTCTGTAAGGGCATTGATAATCGGATCCTTCTATTGGATTGAAGGGTATGAGGTTCACATGATGACCACGTCCCCACTGATGAAGTAGCTCTGCAAGTTCTACCGCATGTTCTAATTGATCATTGACACCAGCTACAAATAAAATATAAGAGAAAAGGGTCAATTGGCATTACTTTCCATGTTTTAGCCTTAATGTAAGTCAAACAGAGAAGTAAGGGGAAAACTAGTTCGTATTAAGTAATGGTGTGCGTACAAATCAGTTAATGGACTAGAATTGGAATGGATTGGAATGGGAAGGGCTGGAATCAGAATGAGAAATAGGAATCATAATAAATTATTTACTCTTAACTATAAAAATTAGAATTGAAATGGACTGTATTGTCATTAACGTGTACTTTGACTTAAAATAAGAATGAATTGTTACAAACTACTAAAATGACCTTAATTGATTATTGTCATTATTTATTAAGATAATTGTGATTATTATTATTCAAAATAATTATTTTTTATAAACAAGAACAAAAACAACAACAATAATAATAATGAAAATGAAACTAATGAAAACAATAATTATAATTTTAAAAATAATAATAATAATATAATTAATATTAACATTATTATCACTATTATTATTTTGTTAAAATTATTATTACTATTATTATTATTTAATTAACATTAGCGTTATTATTGTTGTTGTTGTTGTTTTTATTATCATTATTATTATAACAACCATCACAAGAATAACAATAATAACAATAACAATAATATAATAATATTTCAATTGAGGACAAAAGTGGAATTATGAAATTTAGGTGGGGTAAAATGAGGAGCTCAAGGAATGGGAACATGACTCTCAGCCCCCAATGGAAATCAAGTTCCCAGTCTCTTATGCCTGAAACTTGTGGGCCCCACATGTTTCATTCCACTTCTCACTTCTTTTAACAAGTAAACATCATCAACCATTTCCATTCCAGAGTTTGATTCCCCAATCTGATAAATAAACAAACCATAAAACTACTGTACCTAATAGTGCATACTCAAAGGACACCCGTCGACTCGTTTCCTGAAAGTAGTCCCTACAATCCTTCATGATTGCTTCAAGAGGATAGGATTTTGCACTTGGCACAATTGATTCCCTCAGTTTCTGGTTTGGAGCATGTAAGCTGGATCATAGGAGAAAATATATGAATAAAAATAAAGTTCCAACCAACTGAAAATATGGTCTCCTTTAAAAGCTCAAGAAAACTAAAGAGCAAACTAGTAAAACTAAAGAACAGAGCAAGGAGGGGAGAAGATTCCATACAAAAAATTGCCGATTCATCTGAATGTAGATATCTATACTCTAGTAAAGAAAATTATATCAATGAGTTATTGAATCATAAGACTGAAAGCCGCAAACACTGGGACAAAAGTTTTCATCAGCTATTTGAGATCAGATTTCTGCATCTTCAGGGTGCTGAATCTTTCTTGTCAAAAGACCTTTCAGGGGAAAGAGAACATTTAGATACATGGGCTAGTTGAAATCTGTATCAAAGGGTTCCAAACTTATGAATTTGAGAATAGTTGAGATCAGTTTCATGCTACTGGCCAAGTGCCAGATGTTGAGTCAAATTCAATGAGTCTAAGAACAATCAGTTCAACGGAAGCAGCCTAAATACTCATGAACACCACAGTATCAATTAACAAATTCTATAAAAGATTACCAGACCTGACAGCCAATGTTGACTGAAGTTTGCGAGAGGCCAACTTTCTAATTGTGTTTGGAACCCCCACAGTGGAAATTGTAATCATCCTTTGTCCAATTTGCACATCCTGCAAAAAACAAGAGCAATTGAATACAGATAAGCTTAGCTTCAAAACACACATAAAGACATGCACAAACAATGAAAAAGAATTAATAGAATGACGAGATGACATGAACAAATAGTTCTAAAGCACCTTATTCAAACATTGATGTGCTTCAAGCACAGACTTTAGGTTCAACATTGGCTCACCCATTCCCATGAACACTACATTTGTCACCCTATGCTTGAAGATCTCTTCAATTGCTAACACCTGAAACAAACTGCATCATGCTGAACAAACAGATGCTTGAATAAAAAGACAGGATAAATCTCATCACACTAAAACCACTTTATTGTCAAATAATGTAGGCAATTAGATTATATTAATTTTGATGTATCAACATTTAAAAAGTTAAAAAGGAAGAAATGGACCTGCCCAACAATTTCATGGCTGGAAAGATTTCTTGAAAATCCTCCCTTTCCAGTCGCACAAAACGAACAACGCAATGGGCAACCTACCTGAATATCCAAAGATAAGACAACTTCTTATGCTCAATCAAGGAATAATCTTTCAAAGAAGAAAATTTTTCATTTGTAAGTAATGATGCAAGAAAAACACCTGCGACGACACACAAGCAGTAAGACGCATGGGACCTTTCTCATCTTCAACTGGTATGCCAACAGTTTCAATCAATCTGTTGTCTTCCAGCTTTATTAGCAACTGCAAGATCAGCACCATGCATAAATAATTAAGGAAAATCTTTCTCAATGTACGTCATACATTAACATTTATATGGTAACTACCTGAAAACATATGCAAGAACAAAAAGATAAAACAGAAAACAGCTAATGTAATTATGTAAATTTGATATATTTATAAATACTTTAACAGTTCCATCAGCTGCAGCGACTGTGCGAAAAATTGGCAAGCGACCAACCGTCCATCCAGCTTCTTGGAGATCATTTCTGAAAGCCTGAGGCACTATCATTACAAATTATACCCCCCCCCCCAAAAAAAAACTTTAGACACCAAATACGCATTAATAAAATAAAGATTAACAAAAAAAGCAACAACGTAATGTACTCACGTTGAATAAAATTTTCGATTTCTTTGACCTTTCTTTTGTAAATTAGATGATGAAGCTGCTTCCCTCTGTAACTTTGCTAAATTACAGATTTCCAAAAAAAAAAAAAAAGAAGAATTTTCATTTAATGATAAAAACCGAAAATGTTTTCGTTTTTCCTTTTTAATTTGATTGGATTGTACCTGGCCGAGGTCGACGGCGAGTTTTTGAAGCTCCTGCTCGGACATGCCAAGGAGCACGTTGGCGTCCACGCGAGGGGCACGTGAAGAAGAAGAAACCGATAAGTTGCGCCGCCGGATTACAGAAACGGCAAGGCAGGAGCGAGAATGCACCACCCCACGTGCCACGGGAGCGGAGATCACGTGCTGAAGCAGAGTCATTGAAACGGCAATTATCCTTGCCTTTTCTTCCCTCTGTGTTTTCACTAAAACCCCTGCTTCGACATCTAGCTCTTTTCTCTCCCACTAAAAACCTCCGCACCTCACCCTCCGTTGCAAAGACAAAAATAGCCCTCCAGTTTCCACATTCTTTCTTGGTCAAAAATACAACTGAGCCCTTACTGTTTTTACTATATACTATAAGGTCAAACATGTTTTGAATTATGACATCAAGGTCCATTCAGTTTCAGGTTGCGGTGGCAGATAGTGATTTTAAGTTCCTGCTGCCATGCAGGCTGCTATAAAATATCAGAAACAGACACGAATGCTTACCACAATATTAGGAGAAACGAGAAAATGTGAAAGAAGCAAATATCAATTTAAGACAGTGTAGAAAAACTGTACACATATAGATTGTGACTTGTTATTACAAATGCCGGTATCCAAGATAAAACATCAATGTTTCATACATATACCATCTGCACTTTCCATAAAGCAAATAGAAAAAATAAATCATGCATCAAATATGTTATCTATCTCCTCTTTTACATACTAAGCGGGGAAGCAGGTGGCCTATCATGAATGCTAGCTTTGCTGCGACCATTTTCATGAAGATTTTTTCGTTTGTATGTACTGTGATCAGAATTCTCGAGGGGTTCGTCTGGAGAGACACCCGCAGCATTGGTGTCTTGAATTTGTTCCAATGCTTTGACTACCTCATCCATGGTAGGCCTCAACTTTGGTTCATTTGATAGGCATTTGATTGCTAGTACAGCTGTTTTTAGTGCTGCACGAAGTGAGTACTGGCCTTCAATACGAGCATCCATAACTTGGAAAATTCTGCGTTTGCTTTGAAGGTAAGGTTTGGCCCATTCAATTAAATTATGTTCTCCAGAAGGTCTGTTCTTGTCAATCACTCGTCTACCACTTAACATTTCGAGAAGAACGACCCCAAAACTGTACACATCACTTTTGGCAGTTAGATGTCCTTCAAAAAAGGAAAACAGTGAGGATTAGAAGAAGTTGAGAATGCTTGCATACTGATAAGTTCAGAAAAATAATCCGAGAAAATACACATTTACACGTGAGCACAGACTAAAAAGGAGTAACGTTCCAAGAGAGACATGGTTTAAAACTTAAAATCAAGTGAGAACTGTATGAGTTGGAATTTGATAATCAAAGAATTTTCCAACGAGACAGAGATAATAATGACCAGCTTAAGAATCTCAAAAATGACTTAAGAGGGGGTTTAATAGAGCTTAGGAGTGATGCCACTTTGATAGAGTAATGTTCTAATAGAGACAGAGTTTAAAGCTTAAAATCAAGTGAGAACTGTTTGAGTTGGAACTTGATAATCAAAGAATTTTCTAAGGAGAAAGAGATAATAATGACCAATTCAAGAATCTGGAAAATGAGTTAAGAGGGGGCTTAATAGAGCTTAGGTGTGATGCCACTGTGATAAAATTTGTAGCTAATGACATTAATTACCCCATGTGGAAGCTTCATTTTGTATATGATTAGGACATGAGTCGAATAAAGCACACACTTTGGAAGTTGAAGGGAGAAGTGTAACAAACTGAACTCAAATGTGAATAACATCGGGGTAAGTTCAAAGATACCTGTGGCCATGTATTCTGGAGCTGCATACCCATAAGTACCCATGACTCTTGTGGAGACATGGCTTTGGCTCCCTGTTGGCCCATCCTTGGCCAACCCAAAATCAGAGAGTTTAGCACTGTAGTTCTGTCATTTTATAGCAAGAAACAGAATGAGACACCTGTAAGCATAATGAGACACTAGCAAAAGCCACAGAATTCAAAAGCTAAATATATTTCACTCACCGAATCAAGCAGGATGTTGGAAGTTTTGAAGTCACGATATATCACTTTCGCTTTGTCACTATGAAGATAGGCTAGACCCTTGGCGGCACCGAGGGCAACCTTCATGCGAATGGTCCATGAGAGCGGTTGAATGTAAGAGGCTCCTGCTTCAATGACAATTTAGATATCTACTAAGTAATGACTCAATAAAAAGAGAGACATGTTAGTTCATAGACAATGAGAAGCTGAATTAAAAGACTATATTACTGAACCGAGGTGATGTTAATAGACTCACTTCTAAATAGATGATTTTCCAAGCTGCCCTTGGGCATAAATTCATACACCAGAAGCCGGTGGTCATCCTCTAAGCAATAGCCGATCAATTTTACAAGATTAGGATGATACAATTGTCCCAGGTGTTTGATTTCTGTCTATAGAACAAGTGGAGCTAAGAAATTAGTTATTACTATCAATAGGAAGAGGGAACATCTCTCAACTAACAAAGGGAAATGTAAAGTCCAAACATAGATGTAAGATCCTAAGGAAACTAAAATTGCTTTGCAAGAGGGAAAAAATGTGATGCTCACCAACCATTCCAGGTGACCCTGAAGACTCTCTTGATTAAGCCTCTTCACAGCTATAACCATGCCAGTCCCAGGCCTGGCCGGTGCATATGTATGCTCATCTATCCACCCCTTAAAGACACAACCAAATCCACCTTCACCCAAAACACTATCTGGACGGAAGTTCCTGGTAGCTGTTTTGAGTTCATTGAAGCTGAAACTCTTTATGTTGGAGCCTAGCAAGATCTCACCCTCTGTCCGAGGAACTGCTGAGACAGACGAGACCCTGCTGCTTGACCCACTAGTACCATTTACATCTTTGCTGCTGTATTTTGAATTTGCTCCTATAGATATCAATGTCATATATAGCTATTTATAAACAAAATAGTCAATTGAAGGTAAAAAAAAAAAATTCCAATTTTGTAAAATAGATTCATATTGCACTTAAGTTGATTAAAGGTTCCAGACATAATATTTTCTGGGTTCAATAATGAGCCATGACCGTAATCCAAAAATCAACAATCAAAAGTAGCCAAAATATATATGTATACACATACATACAAGCGCATAACAAGCTCAAATACGCATTAAATCAAGAGAAAGGAGAGCGGTGATCGTATTCATACCATTGGAAAGAGGACCGTCAGTTTCAGCGCTGAAGCAAGACCCCATGAATGCAAAAGCTAGCTCGCTCAAGTTTCTTAGTAACTAGCTCCTCCAACAGAACCCAATAACTGTTATTTAGTTATGGAAACGGAGGAAGAAGAAGAAGAAGAAGAAGCAAGCTTTGAATTTAATTGGTATACATAGCTGAAAGGCATACGTAGCTGGGGAAATGAAAAAAAAGAAGAAGAAGAAGAAGAATTGTCAGGTGTGAAACCAAAACTTTTATACGCACGTAAAAGCAGTTAGCTGTCAGGCAGGACCAAGATGGTCCAATTGCATATTTTGACTGATTATTTTAATTTTATTAACAAGCTAACCTAGCCTAAACTAGCGTGGCGAGTAAAAGGTGAAGCAAAAGGAAAGAGAGCGTTATTAGAATGTCAGAACAAAAGGTTGGTAGATTTTGGAGTTATGCGTGTGGTTGGATGCTGGGAAAGTTCTTTTTCTAGAGCTTCGGCTTTGGACAAAACTAAGTGAACAGTTGACTTGTTTGTTGTTTATGCAAGTGCAAGTTAAAGAGAAATATTATTGCTTAAAATTTTATTTTTATTTTTTAAAAGAAATTATTCCAATCTGAAATTTATTAGACTGTAGATGATTTAAACATTTTACTGCAGTTTAGAGGTCTACCGAACCTTAAATAAGAGAATGAGACCCATAGAGATCAAACTTATTTTCTCAATATGTGCTGAGTACACGAGTACCACTGGATTGTAAGCCAAAACAGTCAAATGATTAGATTTAGGGGTAGCAATCTAGGTCATGTTTCATTTAATTGATTCGACTTCATTTAAATTAAATAAGTTTAGATTTAAAAAAATTGATTCATTAAATAATTTTATTGTAAAGTTGTTTCTTTTTTGAATTTTTTTTTGTTTGTTAGTTTTAGCAGACTGCTCACACCACAGCTGTTTAGAAGAAAAGAAAAAGAGAAAAATCATTTCCTGGTCTGGTCACTTGATATTAATTAATGGATTAACCTATACCACGTCCGGTAGATCATTAATTTAATTAACTAACAGTTAGTGTGACCAATTGTTGTAGATTATTAACTATTGCCAGCGTGGTGGCTGGCTGGCTGGCCAAGTGAACCGCCGCGGTTTCAATTTCGTGGACCCTACCAAGACAAACCGACAGCCCTTTTGATGTATTTTAGTCTCATTAACAATGCGAAAGTTTATGACGTCGTTTAGTTCGCTTGAATGTTAGCTTCATCAGTTTGATTGCTTCTTTCTTTCTAGATGCGAGGCATAATTCTCAATGTACCAAATCCAAACAGCTCTCATTCATCATCTTGATAACATCACATTTTCAATTAATGTAAACTAGTACAATCTGTAAATGCTGCATATATAATGCGCGTGAAATAAAACATGGCCATACGCCAATTGCCTGGGTGGGGTTGTTTTATTTTTAGGAATAATCACATCTTTTGATAGCTTTCAGAAATTTTACTTGCATGTGAGTTATGAAAATGTGGTCGCCCCAAATGGGTTAGGAGGTCTCGGACCTACAATATTTATTATTTTAGAAGTCGTAGCACGTAATAGAATCATTTATTATGAAGTTGATCCTCAATTTCTTGAGCGTTGATTTTTTGCAAGGTTAGACAAAACACACACACACACATTCATATATACATATAGAGAGAGAGAGAAAGAGAAAGAGAGAACTCGTATCAAATTAAAGTCAAAAGAAGTTGTCCGGTCTGAAATTCATTATCTAAATTCTATAGATACACCTGACAATTTTCATTAGAATGGACCACTAATAATTATAAACTAAGAGGTCCCATATAAATAGATGATTGAAAAGAAATTTTCTTACTCATCTCTTTTATTCTTCAAAAATCAACCCGATATGAAATTTGTATCCATTAATGATATCGTATCTCAATTTTAGCTGATAACTTGACAACAACAAAGCTCTAAATCAATAATAATAAACAAATCATTCAATGTTCTCAAATGCTTTAGTTTTGCAGCGGATCATACGATCTGATTAATTGTTTTTAATTTAGTAGGTGACGACATCACTTGATTATTAATGGATTAGCTTATACAATTTGTCATAGATTATTAGTCTAATTAACTTAATCAATAGATGAAATGAACCCCCACGGTTTAATGGACTTGGACCCCACAAGCGAACACGAATCAACAACTGTTTAATGAAAGTTTATAATTGATGTGACTTTGTTTGTATGGTCTGACTTTGTTTGTGTATATTTTTAAGACGAGCACGTTTTTAAGTTGTGTAGTTTGAGGGAATAAAAAATTAAAGTGATATTTATATTTTAATTTAGAGTCTAAAATTTAAATTAATTTAAATTTTAAATAATACTGAGTATTTAAATGACATATTTATTTTTTTATATGAATCACTAAAAATAAGAATTATGTTGTCTTTTTAATTGAAAAAAATCTAAAAACCAATATTTTTACATCGTACATTTACAAATTATAAATTCTCAATAAATGATAAACATTTAATAAAACACCAGTAAGATAACATATTATCATAATATAATCATATTCAATTGAATGCATCATTTAATGTTCTAAATTAGTAAATATTAATCAATTTTGTTGTTGTTTATGATATTTTGTATAAAAATATTTATCAAATATTATAAGACAAATAATGTTAATTTGAAGAAAATAAAAAGATAAAAAAAATAATAGTCTACCCCTATATCATCATAAGTTAGATTGATAATAGCACCAATTATCCAACTTATTTAGATAAAGATAAATTAATTAATTAATTAGATAAAGATATTTTAGAGAATATTTTTTATTGAGGTTATTCAGACATTTTAAATTAAGGAGAAAATTAAAAAACTTAGTTTAATAACTTAATGACTGAAAATTTTCATAAGTTGAAAAAATAAAGGTACTTAATAATTTAATTAATTAAAATTAAATAAATTAAGTCATTAAATTAAAAAAATCTTAAAAAAAATCTTGAACTCTTTTAATTTTAATTAATTAAAATTAAATAAATTTTTTTCATACGTCTGCATAAAAAAAAAGGTTATATGCAGTAAAAAAGGACATTATTTTTTTATTTGATATTGTTTTTTTAATATATTCTGTCTATGACTATATTACATAATTAGTGTTGATATATATTCAGAGTCAAATCCCGAGTCAAGCCTCGGAGATTGTGAAAAATGACCCTCCGTTTTGAGAATTAATATTTTTAATTTTAAAACTAAATATTTGCTATTTCATTTCTCTTTCTCCTTTCATCTTCGCTTCTTTTTCTTCCCAACTACAGAGCATTATTATCTCCTTTTACAGCCCATGATAGTGTGAAGCCAAGGGACCTGTGTAACTTGAAGAACTTCCGATCATTTGAATCTCTTGATTTTGAGGTATATGTTAGCTTGATGTTTCCTTCCTTATAGTTGTCATCCTCTTTTCTAGATTGGCATAACCACCGATCCATCCGTAGCTAATAAAGCTAGGTGTCCATGCTTCTGCTGCAATGCGAGCATTTGTTTCTACATTTCATTTTGAATCTTGATCTGTTTCTTACTAGATTATTAATAAGTTAGTATCTGGAATGTGAATTTTTAGCTTAATTAATTAGAATGGATTTATAACTCATTGTATATTTAATTAATTTGGGATGATAGATCAATAATATTTCGAATTATTTTAACTCATAGCAGTAACGGACAATTTGAAAAGAGGTGGATGAGGTTAATGAAATAGAGGAGTCATAAGATTTACACGAGGTTGATTTTGAAGAAAATAACAAGGAATTGGTGGAAAAAAAATTGTTTAGCCTTAGTTTATCAATGAATGATTATGGCTGTCCCATGATGGCTATCAATGATAGTAATGGCGTGGCTAACTATATGTGATGGTTGTGAATTGTGGTGATGTCAAGTGGCGGTTGAGTATGCACTAACTCTCCCATCAATCGATAAAAAAGAAGGGAAGATAACTTGTCAAAATGTAGACTTACTAAAATAATATATTTTGAATTTGAGAAAGAGAAAATAACCTGATAAGATAATGCATTTTACCATCTTAAGTAAATGGTGCATTGAGTTTGGAGTTTGACCTAGAGTTTGGAGTTGTTGAAGTATCATTTTCTATACATAAAGAATTCACATGTAGCGATCAATAAAATATCAAGTCTTTTGGATTTAATTACTCTGAACGCGACAGTAATTGAAGACCTAAGATGTCATAATTAAGGGTTTTCTTTAATTTCATTTTCAAGAATATTAATTAATTCTTGATGAGAAAAAATATCTATATATTAATTGCTTAATCAGTTAATTAACTAATGGGTTCATAGACATAAAAAGAAAATTACGCCATTAAATATGTCATGGCCTTTACTTCGTAATGATTAAGAACCAATATATAAATGATAAACCTTTGGAGTTGGCATATTTTAATTGTTAATTTATATGTACCTACGGCGGCCAAATCTAACAAATAAACAAAGATGATCGATGCTTTGCAATCCGGTAATGTTCCATTATTTTATTTTAACGGACACTTGGGCTCAGCCATCTGTACTTCGTACTTTCACCTTTTATTGCTCTTATTTTTATTATTTTAAAATTCCCAAGTGGGCAATTTGAGAATTTGACTCTCTTTCGAACTTTCTGAATGATAACGGTCGTACAAATTTCAGACTAAAAGTGCCCAAAAATTCCAGAAGTCATAAATTTCAATGTCTTTCTCTCAACGTCATCCATCCGCGATCTAACTAATTCTCATAAATTTATAAAAGCATGCTCATAAATCTTGGAAAATAGAGTATTAATTAAGTGCGAACTTGATCTTTAATTTTAGCTAGAATAGTTATTACTATTGTTAAAAATATTATGCGACTCTATAAGTACAATAAAATTGTCAACAATAATACAATTGAACAAACAATAAAAATGAATTATAATAAATATAATAATTAAATAAAACTATGAATATAACAAAAAATTATAGAAATAACACGAGGCCTGTATTAGATAATTTCCTTAAAATAATTTTATCACTCACTGTTAGGTAGTTTAAGTTTAAGAATGAGCTAGTTGTCGAGTAGTTTAAGTTTAAAGATAACTAATTAATCTATCTAAGTTAGATATCTACGTATATCTAACTCAATTAAATTATATAATATTTATTCAAAATCTTTGGAAGATAAATATTTGATGGATATCCAATATCCAAACTATTTACCCAATTTTTTAACCAAAAATAAATAAATATAAAAATATCCTAAGCATAAATATTTGTTCCTAGTCATTGCACCAACTTACAACTTGCCCAATCCAACCAGTGACATTGAATTTATGGAAAAGTAGTAGCTGACTGGATTGCTCAAATTCATGGGTTGGAACTTAAGCAAACCGCAATTTGGGGAGGCCGTTATTCTCAAATATACCCTTACAACAACCATATAGAAAAAAATATTTTAATTTTAGAAAATTAAGAAACATTCACTGGTTAAATGGTCTCATAGTCAGCATCACTGTTCCGACAATGGTACCATCACCTGCAGCGATGAATATTGTCAAATGGTGACGAATTTAGTATCATCAAACTCGCCGCTTTATAATCTAAGAATTGATACTAATTTTGTTAGCAAAAACAAAATACTGGTGGCATAAATGTCACCTAAAATTATGGTGGATACACAGTGCTGGTGCCAGAAGACGATCTGGTGCTGTTGATGCTGATTCAACTGGCAGTGCCCTTCACCGCGCTGCCTTAAATGGCAGAGTCAAGTTGCTGCCACCCTTTTGGGTAGCATTTGCGCCGTTGCCATTTAGTGTTTTCCGACGAAATCTATACCATTCGGTAGATCACAAAATTTTGAGTCTCATGGTATGAAATTCATTACTATTTGGCCACCTTCATCTTTATCGGCGACGACACCATTTGCTGGAAGAGTAAAGTCCGTAATTTTATTTTAGAGTTATATTTTTAAACAAAATAATTTTGATTAATTTTTAAAATTAACAATTTTAGAAAATACTAGAGAATTTCTTAATGTAATATATTATTAATTAACTTTTACTATATTAATGTGTTACACAATTTTTAAATTTAAAAATTTGAATTTGATGTCCATGAATCTCTCTAGAATAAAATCTATATCCATGTCTAATATCAAAAATTAGATATGGATGTGGATTAATCTGTCATGAATAATTATAGAGTTACAAAGTGAATGAATAACATCCAGTCATTACTAGACATTTGTCATTCCTATTTAGGTTTGAACAGTAATTTTTTCCCATAATATAATGGGAATGAAATAATTTCAGCACATCTGTAAATCATTTCTCAAAGAACATCTATCATGCTTGAACTTTTGGACACAAATAAATATTAAAAGAGAGGCAGGAAAACTTTATGCATTGTTTTCGTAAAATGCATGATATGTATTTGAAATGAAAGGGGCATCCAATTTATAGACCTCGAGAGGGACATTTTGATCTTGATAAACTATATTAGGGACTTGTAATGGCTGCTTTAGATGTTATAACTAAAAGCTTGAAACATTGTAAGTAATTATAATATTAAATTAATTCTAACATTAAATTGAAAATTAAAATGAGAGGCTATGGCGGGCACAGAGGTTGAGATGGGCCTAACAGATTTGGTCAACATTCATGTAGGATGTGAGTGCAAATGGGTTAAATTAAGATTTGATCTCCCTATGGCCACCCACAAGATAGAGATTCTACGTTTATATCCTTGCCCATATATACGTGGGTAATTATATGTAAACCTTTCATATTTTAGATTTCTTTTCCATGTAGGATAACCGCTTTTTCTTTTAAGTTTCTCAAACTCCATTAGTGTGTTTTTAGTAACAATTTCTTATTTAATTGAGTATTATTTTGATCATATAAATATATCATTTTAAAGTTCTCATAAAAGAGTATTCGAATCACTTTAGACCTTTACTTATACTAAATAGTGCCACTCAAAATCATGCCTCAAAATAGTATTTGTGAGTTATTTTGCTAACATTTATTGTAATTAATTTTCATTGTTACTCATGGATGATCGTAGTTTAGACAATGTAATCTTCTCCAAACAATAAGTCTTTTATCCACTTTTATCAGTACAATACCTATATTTTAAGTGCTAATTAAGGATTAAGGAGTAAAGATTGGTCTAGTAGTTACGATAAATTAATTGTTAAATTATGGCTACATAACCTATAGATAGTATTGTCTAACTAGAATCGAAATCAAATTGATATTTTCAAAATACTCCTATTTCTATTTTGAAAGCAGATCATAAGAATTTTATTTCAACCAAAGTGAGGATGCTAATAAATTTTTTTCAAAAAATACACATATATTTCAACATATAATAAACTAAAAAAAGAATAAAAACTTTAGTATCCAATGTATTAGTAATTACGTTTGTTAATATATTTTAGTGGTATCCTCACTTTACCAAAGAAGAAGATGTAAACCCTCCATTGATGTTGTTTCATGCAAATGTATTAGACAACGAGCATCAAGTACATATTAACAAAAAGATATTCTCATTAGAAAATTATTATACATATATAAGGGAAAAGAAATTTCACAATAAGGGAATCCTTTCCTTTAATAAAAGTAAGGAACAAGTTAAATGGCTAAAATATACATACTCTAAAGTCTACTTTGCCCTGTAACGTATTGAAATTTGTGTTTTTAATTTTTTTAGCTTATACCTTACTTTATAAATAAGAATTACTTTATTGTAAAATTACTCTAGAAGTAAAATTCTAAAAAAAATACTTATAAAATGTCTAAAAAATTTTAGAATTTTTAAATTTTATTAATAAATTTATTTTTTAAAAATAGATATAGAGAGGAATTTAGTAGGTTCAAGTATCCCTATTCATCCCTAAATCTTTATAGGATATGACTTAATTTTGTGCGATGAGAACTTTTTAGTTATTATAAAAAAAGGCTATGAGGGTGTTTATATTGTGTTCACTTCTCAGATTGGGAAATTGAAATCAAGACTCAAAATAATTGACATTTTTTACTTTATAAAATAGAAGTGGGAGTAGAAATTAGAATCATAGGCCATTTATAACTTAGGAATGAGAAATTGAAGAATAATTTCTAATGGGAGGTTAGAAATCAATCTCCCATTCTTAAGAGTGATAATTTTGCCCTATTAAAATTATAATATCTCAAAATTGCCACATTTTTTATATCTTAACATTGCCCTCGTTGCTGGAGCTCCACCATCAATTACTAAAGTACTATTTTAGCTACCAGAGCTTTATTGTGGTTTGCCAAGCTTCTCCTTGATTGTCGCCATTGGTTGATTATGGAGCCAATCTCCTTATATGTAAATGTTAACATTTTTTAATTATTATTTATTCAAATCTTTTACATTTTTTTGTGATTTAACATATTGCTTCAATAGATGGAGACAATTTTTTATTTTTTGATAATTTATATATTTTACAATGACTGATAATTTTATTTGAACTATTTTAAAATTTATTTTACTGAATCTATTTATAAATATCTATTATTTTCATCTCGTTTGGAACATTGGCTCATATTCTCCACTTATTCAACAATAGATCTAATGAGGGTGGGAATGAGAATTAAGAATTAAGTTTGCCATATTCTCTATCATATTCCCAAAAAACTTATCAAAATTTATTCCACTTGAAAGAGTCCTAATGAAACCCCAAATCATTGGAGGATTTTGCCATTTCTTGTTTCCACTTCCATGGTTTCTCCTTTTAACTTGTGGTTTATTTATTTGTGTTTTTACACACACACACACACACACACACACACACATTACTAAAGAATGTTTTTAAATAATTAATTACTTAATAGTATTTTTACTAAATAGGAATTAGAATGGGCTATTATTGTTGTTGTTGTTATTGTTATTAAACTCACAACACCAATGAGGTTGAAATTGATGATAAAGACGAACAAGAATTGGAGATGATGTGTTAAACCTATGGCTACTACCCAAATGGTGACTATGTGCTGGCCATTGACATTAATGATTATATAATATTGATTTTGACAATAACAAACTTTATATATTTTTGAGTAAAAATGTTGCAGCTATCAATATTAAACAAACTCTTAAAAAGCAGTATATTATTTCAAGACATGTTTATGAATTTGGATAATTGTTAAATTTAATCAAAAAATCATTCTCTAAAAATCTGTTAAAATGTTGATTCTATAAAATAATGGTAAACTATTTACTCAAAATAGTTACTCAAAAATTTTCAAAAAGGTATTAGACTATAACCATGAACTGTTTAGTAAGAACGGATAACCACAATTTATTTTGTAGGTTTCTAAAAATAAATGGTTAACTGATACTTTTTAGAAAGAAATTACACTTAGGAAGAACTATTAAACCAAATTTGCTTTGATGTTTAGAAATTAATGACTAACTAATAATTCTAAATGGTTAATAAACTATTTAAATCTCAACTCAATGGTAATTTAGACTCATCAAAATAGTAAATCTACTGTAGCTAACGATAATATAATTTTTCTTAGAAAGTCAACAACTATTAATTTTTAGCTTCGACTGTAAAATGGTTTAAACAAATTCAAATAAAGATAGATTAAGTAGTTATCATTGAGCTTGCTACTAATAATGCATCAATTATGAAGCTTTAAACTTGTTTTGTTTCCATTGATTCACATTTTGAATTTTCGTTTGCAATCATATAGATTGTGTGAGAGAAAACTCATTTGTAATCTTTATTGTTGAGTGATTGTAAGTATTGGGATACACTTGGGTTAGGAAATTGGGAATAACCACATATTGTAAATGTCGATTGATACCTTAGAGGTCAATTTCAATTGTAAGAGTTATAAAAGTCTTAGAGGCTCACTTAGTGAAATCATTATACTTGATAAGCCTGGAGGTATAGATATAGACACAATTAGTTGAATCACGTAAAAGTCGCATGTTTGTTCTTATATAGACACAATTAGTTGAATCACGTAAAAGTCGCATGTTTGTTCTTACCCTATCTCTTTATTTTCATTGCATATTAATTTATTTAGTCCAAATTTTAGTTTTAGTTGCTTTAATTTATAGAACCCTAATTCATCTTTCTCTTGGGTTACCTTATTAATATTTTAGTAGTTAATTAGTGATGGAGCTTTAGAAGTCGATGACAAATTGTTAGAGATGATGAGACTGCTCTATAAGTAACCAACGACGACAATGGAAAATAAGCTTGACAGACTACAATGGAGCTTTGGTAGTTGATGGTGGAGCTTTGGCAATGAGGGCAGTTTTGAAATATTAAAAATAAGATAATTTTGATATATTATAATTTCAATAGGGGCAAAATTATTTCTCTCAAGAATGAGAGACTAATTCCCAACCTGTCCTTGGTAATAACTAAAAAGTTCTCATTGTACAAAATTAAGTCATACCTAAAAAAAATTTGAGAATAGGTGAGGTTATTTGAACCTATAAAATTCCTCTCTATACCCATTTTAAGAAATAAATCAATTAATAAAATTTCAAAATCTCAAAATTATGATGTTTCTAATCTCTTTCTCTCATTGTTGTTTTTATGGTTGATAAAAAAATCTTCATATTTCATTAGGTCAATTTTATTCCTCTACATGAGGGCCTAAAGTCAAATCGAGATTGGCAATTGCCAAATGGTAAGAGACAACAATTAAAAAAATTAATTTGTAATTTGACATTATGAAAACAAATATCAAGCCAACTGGTGAGGTGTAGAAGAATATGAATAGAAAGAAAAAGAGAGATAAAGGTTAGTAAGTAATTTTGTTTAACATGATTTTGATAATTAAAGAATTAATTAAAAAAAGATGTAGAGAAAAAAAATTAATAGGTTCAAATAGGCTAGATAAAGTCTTAAACTCAAGAAGGATTTTGTCATTTTTAATTCACACATTTATAATTTCTGTTCCTAATTTATAGTTTATTTATTTCCATTTATCAATATATATCTTTCTTTTTTTTTTTAAACTTAAGAGAATTTTCAATAATTAATTATTTAAAAGTTCTTATAGCTATTTTCTTTTTCTTTTTCTTTTTTGTTTTTGATAAGATCTACTTCCTTGTTATAACTAAAAAGTTCTCATGGTATAAAATTAAACTCTACCCTATTAATAATTTGAAGATTATTTTTTTCACTATTTCTATTCTATTATTTAAAAAATAGTAAAAAATTACATCATTTAAAGTAGGTTCTCGTGAAACTCTAAACTCATGAAAGATTTTATCATCTTTGGTCCACCTCTCAATGGGTTTATCTTAGTTTATAGTTTATTTATTTATATTTACTAATACACACACACACGCACGCAAACACATTTTTTTTAAATACCTCTAAAAAGTTCACATAGTTACTTCCTCCTTATAACTTAAAAACTATTTTTTATATATACCATAAGAAGAGAATTTTGACTTGCTAAGTAAAAATTTCATTATACATCATAAGTATTACTCCAAAATTACAAATTTATGGCACATCATAAGGCCACCACACTATATATTTTTATTATTTTTTATCTTCATTCAACTAATTATATAATATTATTTCATATTACACAAAAATAATTTGTATAAGAGTTTATGACCAAAACATATTAATATAGTAATTGCGTAATGGAATATACTATTCTGTTTCAAAATCAATTAAAAAAAAAAATTTCACCAAAAGTCATATTTGTCTTTTTATTAATGACATTGATGGCTGATACGTACACTCATTAGTAGATTATTATTGAAAGTCTAAGGTAACTAAAAACTGGGTTGTCACTTTGAGAAGATAATATTTTTATCATTATGGGATAAAAAACCTTCTAAAGTAAGGCATAACTTTTCTTAAAAGTTTTCACTTATTTAGATCCTCATATCAGTCAATGTGAAGATGAAGTGTGAAGGATAGAACATCTACAGCAAATTGCAAATCAATTACAAAGCATTTATAGATACAACAAAGGTAACCAAGTCACACATTCGTTTTGTTAATACACTAGTTTGGGTGATTGTTCCCATTGAACAATTGATTGTAAAAGCAGTAGCTAAGTTATCTGTTATATGTCCGAGACATGATAGACTGTTTGGTTTCAAACATAGTGTTCCCTAGAAGATGAGAATGAAAGATCAAGATTCTATTAAAAATGATATTTGATCTATAAATATACTCACATTATTTAAATCACCAATGAACAAGTAATCCCTAAAGAAACATAAGCTTTTAAAAAGATAATAACTTCTGAATACATATGAAAACACAAAATAACAAAAAGTCTAAGATTATACTATACTTACACAAGGAAAATATAGGATAATAGTGAAACAAACATTGACAATGTATTTTATTCATAGTAGATAATAAAAGTAAGAATGATTTTGAGCTTCAAACTATCGATGAATATGGATGAAGGAATGACTATCCTTAATGGAAAAATGTAATTCAAGCATAATTGACTTCTTTACCTGCAAGTGAAATTTTTTTGACCTATAGTTCATCTGCCCAAAGATATCAAATTCATTGAATACAAATGGGTATTTGTGAGAGCATAATAATCACTAAATGCAAAGCAGAACAAGTTGCACAAGATTTCTTATAGAGACATGCTACTAATTATGAGGATATGTATTTTTCAGTAATGGTCTTTATTGCATTTTAATTTTTTATTAGTTTAGTAGTCTTGGAAAAAGGCTTGACATGCATGTCATGGATATAGTGACTGCATATTTATATACGTCCATTAATATCTTCATGAAAATCCTTGAAGGGTTAAAAATATCTTAAGCATATAAATTAAAGAATAGTAATCTACATTCAATCAAGTTAGAGCAATTATTATACAAATTGAATCCACTTAGGCGCATATGGTACAATTGTTTAAGTGAATATTTGATTAAAGAATGATCTTATTTGCTTGTGCATATTGATTAAAAAATCTAAATTTAAATTTAAAATTGTAGTTATTTATGTTGATGACACATACTTAATTGGAATTATTAAAGTGCTTTTTAAACACTACTAATATTTAAAGAGAGAATTTAAAATTAATGATTTGAGAAAAACAAATATTATCTTGACTTACAGATTGAGAATAAACTAACTAGAGTGTTTATCCATTAATCTGTTTATGTTGAAAAAATCTTAAAGCATTTAAAAGGATAATGTTTATCAGCTAATCACTCTTATGGTTGTTCAGTATTACAAATCCTAAAAAGTATCTATTCTATCTTACAGAGGATGACGAAAAGATACTTAGTCTTAGAGTACCATATCCAAATATAAATGGTATTTTATTGTACCTAGCTCAATGCATTAACCCAAATGTTGTATTCTTTATAATTTGTTAGCAAGATTTAGCTTAGCGTTAGTTAGTGCCAATACGCCAATATTAGAATGGCATCAAACATATCTTCTAATATCTTTACAAAAGGATGAACTTGGGGCTAATTTATTCAAGTGAACCAATAGAGAATCTTGGTCTTATTAGCTGCACATAATCAGGTTTGCTCTCTAATCTCTGCAAAGTCCATTCACAAGCAATATATGTTTTCATTTAAAACAACATAACAATTTCATGGCGATCTATTAAGTAGACTTTTGTTATACATCCCCTATCTCCATCATAGATAAAGTAATTGCAATTTGACTTTTGCAACAGATATTTCAGCAATCATATATAAAGACAATGATGTTAAATTAGAGGGGATATATAAATAAAGACAAAACTAAGCATATCTCACTAAAGTTCTTTCAAACTTATGAGTTACAGTAGGACAAGAAAACTAATGTCAAGCAAACATGCTCAACTAATAATTTGGCTAATCTTTTCACTAAAGTTTTGCTCAATATTTGAGAAGTTAGTCTATAGTATTAGCATGCATTGACTCAATAAATTGCATTAACATGTGATTTTTTATAGGGCATTTTGTGAAGGGTAGTATATTTCAAAGAGAAGAATTTTACATCTATATTAGATAAATATGTAATGTACTTTTTCTGGTTCGAACTGCTTTTGTCCCATTAAATTTTACTAATAAGGTTTTAACGAGGTCATGTCAAGTACATACACTACCACTTTCTTATCTTGAAAATTGTATGTAATTAAAGTGATGAATCCATGAGAAATGCTGTAAATTATTGACTTCACCACTCTTTAAAATCCCTTGGGGAAATAGAACACTTCCTTCCAATTTGCATCCTATAAATAAAGGTGTATATTGTATTAATACGTTAGAAAAGAAGGCTAAATAATAGCCAATAAAATTTTCTAATTTATTTATTTTATAACGCCGCTAACTTCAAAATCATCTTTGCCGCCTGAAGGGTAAAAAGGGGAACCAAAAAAAAAATCTGTCTTCGCCTCCATCCCCTTCCCCGACATCATTTCCCGCCACCATAAACACAAGTAGGGTTTCACTCAAATTTCACACAAGTCGAAAACCTCACTCAAATCAAACCCGTTCATTCTTCACCAATTCATTTCGATTTTTCTAAACTCTCTCGCAAATTTGAAAACCTCAGATCTAATTTTATTTACAACAATGGCCGGTCAATCTGATCCTCACGTCTCTCTGTTTTCTCCAGAAGAGGTTTCTATTCTCCACTAATTTACATTTTAAAAAAAAATTTGGCCTTAGTTTAAAAGTTTTGATGTAATTGGTTTTGAATTTTATTTTTACCAGGTTGAGTTTATGGCGGAAGATGAATTGGTGGAGATTGTGCCGAATATGAGAATGGATCCTCTAAATTTTATCTGTGTATTTTTCGAATTTACCTTCTTGTTGAAGTTGAGCTTAACACGCTGTTCTTGCTAATATTGAGATGGATTGTTTGTTGAGTTTGCAGGGTGATTTTGGTCCCTTCCACCCGCAAATACCAGTCAAAGTGCCCTTGTGGCTTGCGGCCGCGTTGAAGAAGAGAGGGAAATGCACAATTCGGCCGCCTCAGTGGATGTCAATTGGTGAGCATTTCTATTTATGGGTTTATTTTATGTTTGTTCAACTTAATTTTCTTTATTTGGCATTTTCTGATGTCTTATAATTTGGGGCCAAAAACAAGAAAGTAAAATTATGTTCAGCTTCAGATGCAATGTTTCTAATTTCTTGTCATAATTTTTTCCATATGGTCTAGAAAATTTAATGAAGGTTTTGGAAGGAGAAAGAGAAGACAGGGGGACATTTCAGGCTCTGCCTTTCCATTACATTGAGATCTCTAGACTTCTTTTTGACCAGTGAGCATTAGTTATTTTGTTTGTTTGTTTGATTGGTTGAATGCTTTCAAATGTGACTACATTAATGATTGTTGTAATTTTTGTGGGTGGTAGTGCGCGTGATGACATTCCTGATATTTATATGGTGAGTTTGAAGGTGTTAAACCTTGTTTGATAAAGCAGTTCTTCCAAGGATGTTAACCTTACAGATCTTCCCATAGGTGAGGTCCCTTATTGAGGACATCAGGGATGTACGACTGCATAAAGTTGAGACTAACTTAGAGAAATTTAGTGCTACATCTGCAGTGAAGGTAGTTTTTGATCTCTTTTCTTGAATATGTTGATTCTGATCGCCTACAATTTGCTATTTTGCAGCTTTATAGAATTTATTTTGATCATCATTTAAGGGATATGACAAGGATGAATATATCTGAAAAGGAAGCAAACAATTTAAATTTTTTAATGTCGTAAAAGAAAAAAGGAAAAAAGAAAAAAGCTGAAGAGCATGAAGGGAGCTGCATCAGTAGCTTCTGTTTCAGACAACCTCTAATTCTATTTGCCTCAAAATTAGTTATTGAGTAGAGAATCAGATGACAAGTTTTGTGTTTGAAACTTGGGAGAGAGCAGGAAGAATTCCTCTTTATGAAACTTGAAGAATCGCTCTTCTCCCATTTCACTTGTCATAATGAAAGCTACTGCAATTTTCCCCCCATGGAGAGGAATTATACAGTAGAGAAAATGTGTAAATTATTAGAACTTCCCTTGTTATGTTTACAATCTTGTGGAACCAGCTTTACTTTGAAGAGTACCATCAAGCCAATTTATAAACTGGATTGAAGGTCAGGGTTGTTATGTTCAGTGCATCTTCAATAATTATTTTCATGATTATCAGGACAACTGTCAGTGAGAAATTACCAAAATACTTGCATAAATTTCCCCTGGGTTGTAGCTCATGAAACATTTATGCGCATCATCTGTCCATTATTTAAAGCATGGACTGTTGAACTGCATTCATATTTGTTTTCTTTTGGTTACCTTGCTTTTAAAATATCTAACATGGTATTTCAGATTTCCCATCTGTCTGCAATGGAAGTGAATGTGGTTCGTCCATTTGTTGTGAGAGCCCTACAGGCATTCTATAAGCATGATAATCCAGTATTGATGGTAGATTTAGATAGTGTATCTGATAGACAGTCACACGTAACTAGACAGCGACAATTGCCTAACAATGCACAAAAAGTACGTGCTCATGCTTTCTTTTTTCTCCATTCTCTATCTCTTTTTTTTTCTCACAAATTTTATCAGTTGACAGTCTGCTGCTGATGTGAGAGTAATGAATTTTACCCATTGAAAAGGCATTTAGTTATTTGACTTATTCCTTTGTTTTACAGCAATCTCTCAAGCGACGGTAGTTGATCTCGATCTTCTAATCTCCTTCCATCTGAACTGGAAAATGATTGATTTCAGTCAACTGGCATAGAAGGTACAGCTTGACATATTTTCGAATGGATCCTTGCTTTGATCAAGTGCCTTGCTCATTGTAATTGTCATAACACAGGGTTTTTTATGCTGAACCATGATTAAGGGATGTTAAATTAACATGTATTGATATCTTTTTTTTAAAAAAATTTCAACAAAAACATTCCTTTATGAAAAAAGTTAAAGATTCCAATGGATAACATGGAGAATTGCCTTTGATTGAGTACAATCAACATGGCCCTGTAACCTTTGTTAAGTTTTGACTTTAGAGACAGTATTTGCCTCTTGTACATGTATATAATTAAATATCAATAACCCATCTTAGCATTAGTCATTGAAATTTGTTTGCGAAAACCCTATTTTTGAGTTTAAATGGCAAGAGACTATCATGGTGTAAAAAGAAAAGATTAAACAGACAAATGTTTTTGCAGAGGTTAGAGATGTTATAGAGCACATACATACTGTGAATTGCCTAGATGCAGGAAAAGACAAGAATAAAATGTTGGTTAAGGTAGGAAGAAGACTTGATTGATAAAGATACAGCTAGGGTAGAGTTGAGTTGTGAATGATGCGGTGAATATTAGGTATTTTCTTAACTACTTTCTGTTTATTTCATGGTTTTCTCTTTTTATTATCAGTTTGTGTTAATTTCTCGGAAACAAGGTAACATTCTGCAGGACTCAACTTGAGTAGTTTTAATGGAGGCAATTAAATGTTTAGGTGCTTATCATGCATTGTTGGTTTCTCTACAATTTCTGCACTAGAGTCTAGGTCCACCGTGTCTAGAGACTGGATGGTAACCCTAGATATCTCCATTATCAGGTAGAATTGAAATTTTTACGCCTGAAGTTTACTTTGTATTGAGTTATCTTAACTATTGGATCTCTCTGACGACTGACAGAGGGTCCCATGAAATGACGTGGCAGTGGCACATGGGGAATGCCAACATGTCGAGGTCTGTTTGTAATTTTCTCCCCGCTTATCTTGGTTCCTGAACCACCTGTAAACATAAATCAATGTTTCAAAGAAATTATTTTTTGAATTTTGCAAAGGAAAAGGATTGATGATTGAACTCTAATAATCCATTGTTGATGACTATAAAACTTTGATGAGTAATGTGCTTTATAAGAAATATTTCTCAAAGCCAATGCAAGACAAAAGTTCAAAGCTTTCTATATAGGTTATAAAAGCCATAATAAGTTGTTGAAATGTTGGGAAACATTGTCATTTCTTTTACCCCTTGAACTAGATTTAGCAATCCTGAAATATGTATTTTATCAAAACAATGCAAATTGGACACAGAATTTTCTTAAGACATTAGATTTATGTTCAAAATGTCTAGTAAGTATTTTTTATGTTTTTCAATGTTCATAATATCTTTAGGTTGTTTCTCTCCTTAACCTTCCGGTTGATTTGTCAATTATAGTTGAAGATTGAAAATAGTGTTTGGTTATTTAGAAAATAAGAGAAAATGAAAGAAAATTGATAGATTAGATCTGATGAAACTTCCAAATTTTTCATTAATCAAAACTCTCACGTGAAATGTGCTGGAATGAACATTATATACAAGTGTTGAATCTCGGCTCAAAATCTGTTAAAAAAACAACTCAACAGATCCATTAAATTTCTTCAATCGGATTGGGGTGGAGAGTTCAAATCCTTTGTTAACTATCTTTTTACAGAGGAAATTCAATTTAGACACTCATGTCCCTATATTCATAACCAATATGGCTTAGTAGAGAGAAAACACAGATATATCATTGAACTTGGATTAACTTCACTTGCACAAGCAACCTTGCCTCTTAAATTCTGATGGGATTTTTTCCATACAGCAACCTACATTATGAACCGATTACCTACACCTCTTCTGAACATGAAATCACCTTATGAAACCCTTTTTCAACTCTCATGACACTGCAAGTTTCTAAGAGTTTTTGCCAGTTCATGTTTTCCATTCCTCAGAGACTATAAATGTCTCCTCATCTCAAACATAATCCTCATAAAGGTTACAAATGCTTACATTCCTCTGGTAAAATTTACATAGCCAGTCATGCTCTATTTGATGAAGCTTCATTTCCTTATACAGTACTCTTCAATGTCTCCTCATCTCAAACATAATCCTATATTTTTAGTATAATCTTCTTAAACATTATGTTGTTTCAATTCCCAATAGCAATCAAAATACTCTTGAAGCTGATGCAGATGATAATGATAATTCTTCACCTCATTCTTCTTCTCACAACACACCAGCTGTTTCCTCATCATCCAATAATCTTTCTACTGATTCACCCCACTGTTTATCTCCTACACAACCAATACCAGATAGCAACTCATCTCTTATTCACCAAAATATACATTCAGCAAATTTATCTCCTGATCCGGTCCAAACACATCAACTTTTATCTTTATCTCAACCTGAACCACTTATATCTACACATAAAATGATCACCAGAGCCAAAGCTGGCATTTTCAAGGTTTCATTACAAATCACAACAGCCTAGAACCATCCAACAATTATGAGGCATTGTCTAAAGGTGACGATGTTTTTGTACTAGTAACTTAAAAATGTATTCTGTGCATTTTGCCTAACTTACAAGCATCATAAGAATCTAAGGTTCTGTTTTCATTGAAAGTTTTGATAGATGGGTATGTTTTGATTACATGATTCAAGACATAAGAAGATGGATGCCCTAATCTTTGATGAAATATAGAAGCATTTAGCAGACATTCACAGTTTATACAATGAGCTGCTGCAGAATGCAAGCAGGTAGTTTTATTTGTAAACAAAGAACTGATAGCTGAAAATTTTGAAAGAGGAATTGGCAGTTTACGTGACTCAACAGTTGCAACATAACTTTGATCAGATGATGACAGTAGAGTTTTATTAGATGAAACCAATAGCAATTTGTAAAGACCCTTTTTAGCTTTGCCCTGCAGTATGACCAAATTGTTCACCTTGTTCTTCACAAAACAGAATTTGTCAGTAAATTCTATCACAACATTATTATCTTTGGTAAGTTTGGATATGCTAATAAGATTTTTGGTGATTTGTGGCACTAGAAGCATATCATTAAGCTTAAGTGTTGACAAGGCATTATTTTTGGTATTATTCATTTTCAAAGTTGTACAGCCTAAATGTGTTAATACTCAGACCAGCACCATTACCAACAATGAGTTTATATGTACCTGCAAAATTCTCAGTGACTTGCATCTTGTTCATGTCATTTGTCAGATGGGGTGTAGCTCTACCATACAGGTACCAATTGGTATCTGATGATCCCTTCCTGTTGGTTAGATAAACAGATTTTTTATTCTTGTTTGGTGGTGGTCTGGATGCTCTAGAGGCAATAAACTCTCTAAGTTTCCAACAGATGCTTGCAGTGTGACTCGTCTTGAAACATATTTGACAAGTTAGTTTGGAGCTTCCCCACTTAAGCTGACTTGTCCAGATGGTTTGCCGTTATTGAAACCTCCATTTCCAGCATTTGGATTCCAGTTGCCTCCTCCACCTCTCTGATTGTCACTCTGATAAGCTTTATACTGAGAAGTATTGCCTCCATTACCAGAAAAACCAGCTCTAGAGCCTCCATAGTTTCTCTTGTAACCATTAGCTCTAAAATTTTCATTATTAGCATAATCGCCACCAGCATTATATCCATAACTACCAAAGTTTTTACCAGCCAACACCTTTCTTTTCTTAAATCCTCTATTGAGAACAAGATTAGCTTCAAAATTTTGTTTCACATCAACTCTAGCAAGCATGTGAGCTTGTGGTTCAATTTTGGCTTCTTGAGTTAAAAGCATAGTGTATGCTTCATTAACATTCATCTTTCCAACACCTACTTGTCCAGTGCTGTATGTGGCAACTGAATTATATTCTGGTCCCAAACCAGATAGTATATGCAGAATTAGATCATCATTACTTAAAGTACTTCCTGCTGCAGCCATGTTATCAGCTATAGTTTTTATTTTAATAAAATAATCAGTGATCTTCAAATCATCTTTTCCGGTTGAATTCATCGCGTATCTTAGATGTAAGAGTCTAGATTTAGATTGTGAGCCAAATTGAGTTTCAATTGCCTTCCACACCTCACAAGAAGTTTCTAGATTAAACACTAAATCAACAATACCTTCACTCATTGATGAAAGCAGCCATCCAAGGAGTACTTGATCCTGTGATCTCCAAGTTACAAACTCTGGATTCTCCACAGATCTGAGATCATCACCGATCCTTTTGAGCAATGTGAGATGGAGGTGAAGTGATTGAATCATCTATAAACTTCTCAAGTCTGTTACCACGTATTGAAGCCAGCACTTGAGATCTCCTTATTAGATAGTTGGATTGATCAAGCTTAACAGGAGTGTTAAAAGTGAGAAGAAATTGCTGAGTTAACAGTGGTGTTATAAACTGGAGCTGGTGATGAAGCAAAGATTTACTGATGCCATTGTTTGGCTCTAATACCAAGTAGATTGAAAATAGTGTTTGGTTACTTAGAAAATAAGAGAAAATGAAAGAAAATTGAAAGACAAGATCTGAGAAACTTCTAGATATTTCATTAATCAGAATTCTCACGTGAAATGTGCTGGAATGAACATTATATACAAGTGCTGAATCTCAGCTCAAAATCTGTTATTTCTAACTAAGGCTACTTAACAAAAATATTAACCAAGTGTAACAGCTTTTAACTAATCAATCACGTGTATGCACTTCCATAGTTACTAGCCATGACATGGCATGCCACATCATCAATCTGTAACTAAATGTTTCTGCTGCTATATCCTCTGTTCTGCTGACTATACTGCAAGTATGAGCTTCCTTAACAATTATCCATTTTTCATGTGTCTTTTGAGGATAAAAGTGGTTCCTTAGTTAAACATAGTTCTTGTGGATTATAAACGTCTCTAGTTGCTCGACTGTTGGCATCACGGTCTTGGTTATGAATAATTGTGTTATACTCATAAAAAATTGTAACTTTTCTAAGCTACTTCTGGTCGGAAACCCTGCTAATAAACTAAATGAAAAAAAGTCACCTAGCAAGCGCGAGACAATTGGGACTCGGAAGGTTACCTTCGTTTAATAAGATTTAAGTTTACATATTCTTGAGACCCAGAGGGGTCTCACCTCCGAAACCAAAAGGAAAAAAGTGGTCCACGGCATCTTCCTTGTCGGATGTTGCATCTCTTTGTGCCAAATGCCCGTTTAAGCACCAGAAATCATCGAAGAAAATCCATCTTGTCTTATATAAAATAAGAAGAAGTCTGGATTTTTTGTTACCTCACGTTCCTTTCTTTGAACCAGCCCTCAGTTGTAGAAACATAAAATTAGTGTTAATTTGCACATGTCGTGGGGCCAGTAGGTTGCTTATGTTTATCAGTTCATTTCCAATATACACACAACCCGTGCCATTAATTATTGAAAGCGATGACATTTTTGACAAGCTCCCAAAAAGAATATTCCATCCAAAAAATTCTGAAGCATTACATGTGTCCTCTGTATTGACCCGCAGGTTCAATTATGTAAGGGATTTGAATGAGCGATGACAACCTTGTGGCGTTCTAAGTAACAACCTCTGGATTGACTTGCAGCTTAAAATCATTTATTGCCAGGCAGCTGTAAACCTATTTGCTCATGTATAATGCTAACGTTGTAGAAATCAATGACTAGATTGTTATCACTTTTGCGGCAAATCCTAGGTTACAACTTGTCGTAACTTAGGGAGCTCCCACTTTTGTTATTATTTTGTGGCAGTAGATTTGCCCGAATAACTAAAGATTGAAGCAGTGATTGGAGGCTGGGCTTATTGTGAATTGGATATGTTTGAAAATGATGCTCTAGGTGGCAAGCAGATCAAACTCGAATACGATTTTGTTCTTTATTGGTCTGTTGCATTGTCGTTTTATCAATGGAATTGGTCCATTTTGAAGGCCACAGCCTGACCAAGAGCCAGCGGATCACCTCGGAAAGATCGAATTCACTTAGTTTAGGCCTTTATCCTCTAATTCTGAAACTACCAAGAACATTTCGTAAGTTTTTGTTTTCTTTTTGGTGAAATGTCATCTCATATTTAATCTATCCCTAAAAAAGAATCGACAAACTTTTTACATTGTATCTTATGTGGGGAAACAGATAAACTTGTCAAATTTGATGAATGGCTCCTCAACTTTCGAATAATGCAGAGAACATTATAAATATAGGATCCGTTCTTTTTCGGACGTTCAAAAAGTAATTTTAAAAAATTAAAAAATAATTTTGGTTTTTGTTAAATTTTATGAAAAATTATTTTTTGATAAAATTATCTCATTTTATGGTAGATTTTGAAAAACATGAAAACAATAACTTTTTAAAATTTAATTTTAAGAATTAGTTTTATACTTATTACAATTCTATATATATATTTTAACATGTATTGTAAAAATTTAAAATTATCCATATTCAATTGAAAAAA
Source organism: Aegle marmelos (assembly GCA_030449875.1). Lineage (NCBI taxonomy): Eukaryota > Viridiplantae > Streptophyta > Magnoliopsida > Sapindales > Rutaceae > Aegle > Aegle marmelos. The sequence continues at coordinate 26,712,296 of JASUUL010000143.1, forward strand.
TAAATTCAAGAAATTTAAGAGAAAATAATATTATTATCGATAGAAATTTAAAGCGAATGATGTTATTACCAGAAATATTGATATAACAAAATAAAAAATAGAATTTAAAGAAAATACTTATGTTAGTTAACAATTATTACTTACATATAATAAAAATATTTTACATATGTGTATAAACGTATAGATAAGTTTTATTTAATATTATATTTATTTTAATTATTTATATTTTTATAATAATTTAATAATAAGATGTATTAAATACATTTAACTATTTTAAATTAAAATAAATTTTATTAAATATTTAATTTTTTTATAATTAATTATTTTTGCAGTATAATTACTAATTATTATTTAAAAATCATTGGAACTGTATCTTAATCTGTACGTAATAAACTGAAATGAAAGAAGCTTTGTAATCACATCAGAGGAAGAGGAAGGGAAAAAGTGGCTTCCTATTTTTGACCTTAACCTTAAGCCTAAACTTGGTTGAAACTTGAACAAACATATCAACTGCGAAGGCACGAAAGACACCTTGTGTTGGCGCGTAGTGCCCATGGAATAGATCAAGAGAGTCGATAAGTAGAACGTACTCATTGGGATTCCTTTCGACCGGCCTTTTTATAAGACGGGGTTGGGTGGGTTACTCTTGACGCCTATTCATCATCATCATTGATTGCCATGAGTCCTCCGTCGTCCTCAACAGTCATCTATTACGTTAAAAAATGAGAAAAGTTAGAGATTCCGCCAGGAGAGCATGTGGGCCCAGGACACGGCGTGTGACGCGTTTGTGCATTTTCCCCCAAATCATCCCAAATTACGAAATATTAGTCATGTCATTAATTGTACCTCCCTTAATTTTGTAATTTCCTATGAATAAAGAGTTGTACGCACTTATCAAACAATCTTTTATGACAGCGTTGATCGCGACAACACAAGAGCCACGCAATTTTCTCTGTCTCTCTTTCTCTCTCTCTCTATACAATATGTGTTTATTTTTATTTTATTATTTTTAATAAATTATTTTTATAAATAATATATAATTTGTGTAAAATTAAAATAATTTAAATACTTATAATATTTTTTATGATTGAGTGAACTTATAATAGATAGGATTAACCTACGAACTGAGGCTACCAAATGGTAGTCGTTGATTCTCAAAATTTATTTCAGAGGTCCGTCCTAAAAGATTGGCTGGTAATGAACGCATTGCCATTTACAACTATGGAGATGCATCCAAATCAGAGTCAATTAATAGATTATTATTATCACCTTATTAAAACAATAAATTATTGGCACTATTGCTCTCCGACGCAATATAAATAGTTCCGTGTAGCTCACGTCATCTTCCATTTCTATCTATTAGCCATGGCTGTACTACTTATTCCACCGTTCAAGTTTGCTCGGCGACTGGGTCCCCAAGTAACACGAATGTTATTTGTCCTTCTCGAAATTCTTATTATGCCCTTTTCATTAAATTTGGTAAAACATTTTCTGTATAATAATATAATAAACATTTTCTAATGAGAGAGAAGATTCTTGAACTATCTAATAAAAATCTATCTTTTTTATTTAATCTTTTTAATTTTTTGGAGATCCAGCTATAAGGGGAAAAAAAATGAAGAAGAAGAAGAGGGTATCCAGCAAGACTTGAAACAAGCGAACGAACAAACCATCACTTCTGGTCCAAGTACATTTCTCCGGCCTTATCCATTCCCTTCGTAATTTTTCCTTTATTGAAACAAAATCCAATTAAATGATAGATAAAAAAAACAAGCAAGGCCATTTCCGTAATTTGGTCACTGAAACTTTTATATGAACTCGCCTTTCCCATTGCTCTCGCCTTTCATCCTTTGGGTTTTGCAGCAATTAAAATCACGATCTTTTGTTCTTCCCTTTGGATCACAACCGGAAAACACAAAAAATAAATAAATAAATAAATAAAAATTTCATAAGCAAATGCAGAAACAAAACTATATTTAACAAAAACAAAAATATAAAAGAAAGGAAAATTCAAAAAGATCAATTCAAATTTCTTTCTGTAGTTTTGAGTTGACAAACTCATCAGCCCTTTTGTATTTGTGGAGAATCCCAGGAGATGATACTGTTATGAAAGCACGGTGTGGGGGAAAGAAAGTGAAAGCTGGGGAATTGGCGGGGTAGATACGACAACAGCGGATCGGCGATGGAGTTGTTGTGCACGACGACGACGGCGACTGCCACGGGGGATTTGTGGGCCAGGGGCATCGGTGGAGGGTTCAGCCACGAAAGCGAGCACGATTTAGCTCTCATGGTCAGCGATTTTTTGGAAAATGGCAGTGCTTCCGCCGATTCTCTCTGTAGCAGCGACTCCGATTCCGGTTTCTCGGATCTGGCCCACCTCGCCGACAAAATTTCGGTAATTTCATTTTTAAATCGCTAGGACTTGGCCCATTTTTGGCAGTAGGCAATTTCAGTTATGAACAAGAAATAGATTTTTATTAGAAAATTGAAAATTTTCGTTTACTCTCACGGATTCATCAACAACATACGTGTCATTTTTTATCTTATAGATTTAGTTGATTTAATGAATTCTAATTGAGAGTGGGGGAAAAACACTATAGTTGATTTAATGAATTCCAATTGAGTTATGGAAGTGTAAAAAAAAAAAAAAAAGACTCTGTTGCTTTACATATGTTTATATACATACGCACACATATATATAATCATTCTGCAGTATTAAGTTACATTGTTTTTCTACAATTCAGCACCAAATTGCTGACAACTATATAAAAGTCCACATTTTAGTGAATATGAATATCCATATGGAAGAAAAAATATGTATATATAATGATGATAGCCGCTGCTATGTCAATCTGATTGTGCTAGTGCACCATCTATTTTCGCTAAGAAACTGTGTGCAATCTAATAATAGTGGGCGTCATTATTTTACATAGTAGTTTCTAACCATTGGGATGATGTTGTGTGGTTGATTTTTGTTTTTTTGGGAGAACGACAATTTTAGTCTTTAATTTCTGCTTGGGAGAATTTTGTTGATGTCGAAGTAGTTTTTTCATCATATTGCAGTTTGACAAGCGTTCTGTGCCACAGTATGAGATGGACCTGATGTTGGTGGTTCATTCTTTAATTCTATCAATCAAAGAGACAGATCTTCATGCTGTGAAGTCAGACCAGTGTAATGCCAGTTGCATCAGGTTTGCTCTGGTTAAACTCTTGAGAACTTCAGGCTACGATGCTGCTGTGTGTTCAACGAGGTGGCAGGGTAGTGGCAAGGTCCCCGGAGGTATGCTATAAAATGTCCAAGTTGCAAATGTCTTGTATTTATCATTTTACAACAATTCTATGTGTTTCTAGACCTATAGATTGTCAAATAATGAATCTGGATATGGGAGTTGTGTCCTTTTTGGAAATTTGGGGAACCATAGACCAAATCAACCATACATGGTTAAAGATGGAGTGCATGTACTGATCCATGTCAGTAGTTCAAATATATCATATTTTCCTTCGAAGAAGTCTAAATCTGCTTGTTTGGGATTTTGTAATATTTTCATGGCAGGGAATGAAGCTTTTCCTTTGCATTACAAATGATATTAAATGTTTTGTGCTGTCCTATATCCAATGGTAAGCTTGTGGTTATGTTATGCAGGTGATCATGAATACATTGACGTGGTCAACTACAATAATGCTGGAAGCTCTGAGCGTTTGATAATTGAAGTTGACTTCCGAAGCTACTTTGAAATAGCTCGGGCTGTTGAGTCTTACGATAGAATATTAAAATCACTTCCAGTTGTTTATGTGGGCTCTTTGATAAGGTTGAAACAGTTTCTCCAAGTTATGGTTGATGCTGCTAGATCTTCTCTAAGTCAAAACTCAATGCCTCTTCCTCCATGGAGATCTCTTGCTTATTTGCAAGCCAAGTGGCAGTCACCGCACCAAAGGCATTTTAATCCAGATGAACAGAATATCACCACCCCTTATTCTCATGGCCATAAACAGTGCAGGGGACATTTGAAGAGGCTGCAGTCCTCACTTCATTCTGAAGTGGAAGCAGAGCCTTTTTTGAACCCCATAAACAGTGATAATACCCATTGGTTGAAGCTTGAGAGGCGCCGGCATTTCTCGTGGAGAGTTCTTTGATAGGTAGAAATTTTGGCCCAGGAGATGTGACTCCTTGTTTTTGAGTGTAATTTATTTGCGGCTTTCTTTTCAGTGATTCTTTTTCCTTAATATTTAATAAGAGTGGACCAGAATGATGGGCAGGTTCATATAGCAGACATCATAACAATAAAGGAGCAATAACTTCGTTCGTTATGCATCTTACATTTTGGTGTACTGGCGGCAAGTGGATACCTTTCGGAGATGTATATAGGTTTTCTTTTTGCCTAGCAGTGCCTGACGAGTGCCAACAAACCAGTTGTTACCACTGTGCTGCTGCAACATTCATTAGATTGTTTTTGGCTTTTAGCACCGTCTTGAATGTATTCCTTGCCCCTTATTACACGGTTTAGGAAATTTGGCTGTTATATATATCCTTTTTTGTTTCCCGCCGCTCTTTTTTAACTTTTAAAATGTCGAGCATATCTTTTTCCGTTTGTGAGGAAGTGCACCGATTTAAAATTGAATTTTTATGTTAGTGACATTACAGCTGGAATAGATCAAATGGTACTTGAACTCTTAATGCAATTGTGTTGGGCCATCTCAAAGTTTATTTTTGAATAATATTTGCTGATTGGACTTTTGCAATTGGGGAAAGGGGTTTGAGAAAAGGAAAATGATACTTGTTATTGGTCAAATTTTGTTTGGTTTCTTTTTTAAAAAAATTTACTTATGATAAAAACGACGTCATACGGATAATAAAAATCTTCTTTTCGTACAGGATGTGATGAATAAGTGTTTATGTTTTTTTTCTTCTCTCGTTTTTCTTTGTACAGGATGTGATGAATAAGTGTTTATGTTTTTTTTCTTCTCTCGTTTTTCTTTGTTCAGGATGTGGTGGACCGGTGTTTATAAAGTATTCGCGCACGATCATAGGACAACTGGACTCTGATAACTGCTTTTAAGTTGACGCTCGGCTCTTTCTTATGTGTCATGAATAAGCTTTTGGTTTGCCAAGCATGCTTTTGGTGGTTATTTTTCTTTCTTCAAAATTTTTGTTTTGAGAATTGGTGGCTCTTTGTTCAAACTTGATGGTATTGCCAAGTTCGTCTGCTTCTTTTTTACCATGTGATCATAATGACGTAGGCTTCTTTCAGTTTCTTCGTTTTGAGTTGGACAATTGGCATAACAGGGTGGAGATTACTTCAGTTTCCAAAAAATCTTCGGCTGCCCAAAGTGTTGAATGCCATATATTTGAAACGATTAGATTTTTGCACGAACTAATAGCAACTAATTACACTAATTTATACAAACTAAAAAGCTGTCTATTAAAGCTGCAAGCAGTCTTTACCTGTTCGACTAGTTTATGGATAGCCCAAAACTCACGATAAAAAATAGGCATAATAGAAACTTTCTACATGGAATAATCTAGGCCCATTTATTGACGTAAGTAAGGGTGGGCAAATTGGGTTTTGGTTCGGGTTTGGAGAATTCAACCCAATTAAGTTCAAAATGCGAATCGAGACGAAACTGAACTAAATTTATTTCAGTTCAGTTTGGTTTGGCTTCATTTTCAAATTGGATCGGTATGAAAATTCGAGTCTCCATTTTGGTTTGGGTTCAATTCGTGTTACAACACTTTCATTCTCCAAAAATTTGTTATTGACCAACCACTTACAATTCCAAAATCTCAAATCTCAAGCCTGACCAATGAAGAATAAAACAAATATCAACTATATCCTCAACATTTCAACAACTCTTTGATTGTTTATTTTTCAATTTACAGTCGCTAGATATCGTTGCATTACCATGCCCGATTGAGTTCAAAAATAAAAACAACCAATGCCATTATACAACAAATATATATGTATTGCATATGATCCCAGAAGACATACTGAATAAATTAACAATATCTTCCCTGTCCTATTTATCACCAAATCGCAAACGTAACCTTAAGTTCATTACTTGTGTGCTAACGACAGTGAGCGGAGGAAAAAACAATGAGCCCACGACAACACTAGCTAGATCAAAACTGACAACAGTGCATCTGAACGAAATTGACAGCAACTCAAGGAACGACTAGAAGCTGCTACACTAGTGTACGTGAATGGAACTGATGGCGGCGGCATCGTGTGGTTGTGCGTGAGTGAGATTGACTGTGTCTGTGCTTTATAGTTTGCTAGGCTTGCCGGCTTAGGGTTGTGCGTGGTTGCTGCAAGCAGCATGGAGAAAAAGAGGTATTTGGGATTTAGGGATTTTATTTATAATCCGTTGATTTTTCTGTTCTCTCCTTTCATAAATATATTTATAATTTCTTTCTTTTTATTTTTTTTACTACTAACCCGAATGGATTTTCATGTCAATTTAGATTTTAACTGTTTCACTATCCGATTTCTCGTTAGCTGTGAAATGCTTACAATATCTTTATAATATATAAAATATTTAAATTATAATAAAATAATTATAACAAAATTTTTTAAAAAAAATTATAGAGTTTTGGAACATGAAATGCTAATTTTATGTTTTATAAAAATATATTCTTCAATATTCAATAATGCATCACAACATATTTTAAAAGTGATAAAAAGGTCTAATAAGGTAATTATTAGGGTTGTAATCAATTTTTTTTGACAATCACAAATGCCTTGTAGCTTCTCTTGTCTAAGAGAACTATCTTCCTTTAATGAAATTCGTGAGTGACGTCATAATAGTACTAAAATGAGAGATGAATCACTTATAAAAAGATGTTAACTTTGATGATAAATAAAGTAATTAATTTCAGTTTATTTTATTTATTTATTTATTTTTTGCCATCTCTATCCGAAGCACATGATTGATAAACTTAAAATATTGAATTCGTTGACCATATACTTTTGGGTATTTTTGTTGTCTACAATTTCAAAATAAAAAGAATACTAAACATATTTCATTCTCTAATCAAACATATTGCAGGCATGACTAGTGGCCTGTTTTGAAAAAATATAATAAGAAACGAGAAGAAGAAAACATAATAACAAGAGAGAAAAAGAAAAGAGAAGAGGGGAAAAAAGTAAGGAGTGAAAAATAAATTTTATGTTTAACCAAATAATGAAAATGAAATTAACTCTCTTTTTCACTTGTTTTTTCTTCCCATTCCTTTTCTCTTGTACCATTTCTTCCAACCAATATTACAAAAATCAAAAGCTTTAGAAAGAAGTTTTTTACTTACAAAATTGTTTTTGTTGCCTTAACTGTGTTATAGCGACATAAAAAATATTATGGTGCCAAATACTTAAGAAATAAATTAATATTTAATCAACATGTTTAACGATGAACATTTGGCAGCTAAAGACATATATTAGCAAAGAATTATCTTTTCATTGCCATAATTTTAAGTGCCAAACTAAATAGGAAAATGATATTGGCCTCAAATCCCGGGTCAAACCCCAAAATGGCTGAAACAATGTTTTTTCGTCAATTTCTTTTTTTTATTTGTTTTTGTTTTTTCCCTGTGAAACGACGTCGTTTAGGTTGGAAAAATCACAAAAAACAAAACACAACTCCAGCTACTTCTTCTTTTCATTCTCTTCGTTACAGAACCCAACTCTAGCTATTTCTTCCTCCCGTTTATCTCACTTCAAGCACTTGCGGTATCCTCAAATTAGACAATGAACAAAAGCTGAAGCAAGAAGAAGAAGAGCAATAAGAAATTCCCGTTATACATGTTGTTGTGGAGACTACGAAGAAGAAGAAAGTGGTGAAGGGGTCGCCACCTGGTGAGCCGCCAGAGGTTATAAATGCTTAAGAGCTAATAAAGGGTCTTGAAGAGGAAGTACAAGTACCCATTTCGAATTTCATCAAGAAGAGCCCAAAACGCGCGCTTTGTGAGTTTGCGGATATTGACGCCCGAAGTCCTTTAAAGTTCTTAAATCAATTTGGTTCCCTAAGGAAAGCCAAGAAATTCGAAGGCAAAGAGAATAAGGTACATGTAAACGGTCTTGTGAAATCGAAATTTAGCCCGAAATCTATATTGAAAGTGAAAAATTTTAAAGACAGTTTGTGCAAGAAAGTGTTGAATTTAAGCATTGTCCTTGTACAAAATGAGAGTTTGAGTTGCGATTCTGACGTTTCTTTATGGAGGAGAAGTTTTAGTCCCTTGTTTGATACACACCTTATTGCTAATTATGAGAAGGAATTATCCGAAGGAGAAGAGAAAATCAAGAGGATCATTTCAGAATTAATTTCACTAGCAAGCTTCTGAAATTTTTCTTTGTTTGCATTAATATCTAAAGGTTGGCCTTCATTAGAACCAAAGATGGATGGAAAATAATAAGGAATAACAAAACCTAGAATCAAGTTTGCATTAGTGACTACCAAATCCCCTTCTTTCCGGTAACACACAGGACCGGAGTATGTGCCAACTGATTCGAAGAGAAAGCCAACTGAAAAAAATTCGAAGTCACAAAATGGCATCATTGCACATGATTGAAACGAAAAAAAAAACGATGTCGTTTTATCTAAGTTTTGGAGTTTGACCCGAGATTTGACTCGGAGTAAATAGCAGTACTCAACTAAATATATTGGTGCCAAAACATTTATTGATGGAACCTCCATTACCAAATAGTTTTGTCTTGAGAGAGTCACCTATGGCGACAAAAAAATAATTTGTTGTCAAATCTATGTAGTTAAAATTCTAAATTTAAAAACTCAAATATTTTGTTGTAAAATTATTTATTTGATTTCTTAGCAACAAAATAATACTGTTGTAAAAGACATTTAGTGCAAGGGCGACAAAAGAGTTTATTGTGAAAAATTTTGTAAACAAGGTGGACGCGCTTTTACTACGAATCTATTTTATTGCAAAAAGATATCTAAGGCAACAAAATTTTTGTTTCATTGTTGAATATAGAGCCGATAATGCTAGGCCGACAACTTTGATGACAAACGTAATTTTGTTGCAACAATTTAAGGCAATATGAGCAACAAACCATTGTCGTTGCAAGAGGTCATTATTGTTGTAGTGCAAACATGGGCTAAGTGTTGAGATCTGAGCTTGATTAATTACTATTTTGAAATATAAAAAAAAATTTGGAGATAAAATAAACTAATTAATTGCATCGAAATTCATGGAAGTGCTATTATCAATGTCACATTGTTGCTATTCCAAAAACATCACTAACTTGAAATGCCTGACCTAGTATATAAGTATACATTTCATAGTGAATCCAAGCCATAACATCGGATCAATGAGCATTGTGAGCCATGATTTGAAAGACAAATGCACCTCCATAGGATCTAATTTGCGACGAATGCACCTCCATAGGATATAATTTGCGTTGAATCCTTAGTAAAGCCTATTTGGCAGTCCTATCTATCTCATAGGGGAATGCCTTGTGAAATGATCTAATAAAAAATCTATCACCTTAAAAAAAGGTTGTTTATAATGATATCTATCCTTAAAAAAATGATAGACATTCCAAAATTTTATCTCAAATGATATACTTGTGATATGTTATTCATCAATGGTTTGATGATTTTTCATAAATTCTTAGTAGATTGATTATATTATTATATTACCAACCAATAAATGGTGCCATATCATTTGAGATGAAATTTTTAGATAAAATTTTAGGATGTTTAGCACGACCTAGGTCCAAAATTCACTTTTATAATAAAATTAATTATTATTTTCATCATTGTTTTTAAAAATCTTCTAATTCAAGTTAACATTCCGAGATTTTTTATGGAATAATTTGTAGAAGGCTGAGCGTTGATTCATGTAACTTATATATGTTGGATATTTTTGAAATTATAATTGAAAGATAAAGTTATTTCTGAAAATCAAATTTTGAAAACCGCATCCTACTTACAAACAATTTATATTGAAGGATAAAACTAGTAAAACTTAATTATTTATTTGACAACAAGGTAAGTTTTGATATACTTGAAAGCATAAGAAAATGAGAAAAGATTCAGTATTGATAACTTTTCAGAAATGCATGCTTCTTGGTTAATAGATAAGAATATATAGGTAATTAAATTTCAATATGTTGCTATAAATACAAGCATGGCAGAGGAATGTTAATATTAAGAAAATGCTAGTTACACCCAATAAAGCATCAAACTTTACACATGACAAACGCAAACGGTACCATTTAAATAATTGGAAAATGCACTTTGATTGCCAAATGAAAAAAAATCGTCACTAACGTTTTAAATAGTGGAAACATACATTTCAATTGCCAAATGGAAAATCAAAACTTATCCAAATCATTGACTAGGTCACGGTAGCCAATGCCCTGGAGGAGAACTGTTGGCTTAAGGCCTATTTTGGAAGATGAAAATTATGTTTGGAATTTAAAATTCAGAAATTGGGAGGTGAAAATATTTAGCTGGAGGAGCTGACAAATAGTTGTATATTTCAATATTTGTGCTTCGCATTAGAAATATCTTACTTTGAGCAATGTTAATAGTTGTATAATACCATAATTTAATAGCTGTCAGATTGGTTAAATTATTAGATTTTAATATAATTTTTATGCAAGTCTTGCTTGCAGAAATGATGAATTTGAGAACGCATCGAAGTCGAAGAGCATGAGCAAGCTGGGAGAACAAATTAGAGGGAAATACTGAATAATTTGGAACAAGAACTGGATGAGCCGTTTGATAGTGCCGGTGAAAAGTTCGAATATTATAAAGCCTATGGTTAGAGGGTGTGGTTTCCAGTGGCGCCAAGAGCCGTTTCACAAGAGGAAAAGATGGGATTTCAACATATGTTTCATTTGTTTATAGGCGAAGCGGCAAGTCAAGAAGCAAATCTAGTAATTTATTAAAGCAGGAACTGCGCGAACAGAAAACTTGGTTGCAAGGCTAGAAAGAAAGTGGACAGTTCGCCCTTTTGTGTTATTTGGCAATCGAAGGGCCTTTTTCCATTAAATTAGACGGTGCCTTTTTCCATTATAAACTTTGTCACTTGCAAAGTTTGTGCTTTATTTTGTGTAAATAACAGCGTTCTAAATTTAAGAACAAAACGTAGAAGCACTTTATTCACATCAATTTATAAATCGATTGTGGAATCGTAAGTAAACCCTTAAAAATGAGGGAATTTTGATCATTTTCTCTAATCGTAAGTAAACCCTTTAAACGGATTGTCCTAAAAATATAATATTTAAATAAATCCATACCAATATTTAAATTTCTTTATTGATTTTTTTATAATGATATACGAGCATAAAAAAATATAAATAAACTTTTTTTTTTGGGGTGCAAACATCAATTCAAAAATTGAGAGTTTAATTCAGTAGATGAGAATATAAATGAAGAAGTAAAAGAGTGAACAGAAACATTTTCAATCCCACGGCCCTAGCAACATTTATCTTGCATTTAATAGTAATCAACGGTACAGTTTGTATTATTACAGAATTAGGGAATCTATGAAGCCATTTGTCCCACATGTATGGTGATCACCTTAGGCGTAAACACAGCTGCCGTAGCCTGAAAAATTAAGAATATGAGCAAAGTAAATTAGGTAAATTTTAAGTAAAGAGTATAATAAATAATCATAGCAGTTACATTAATCAAATGATAATGAAAACGTACATTACATATAAATTAAGCATGATCATGTATTTGTTTGAAAAGAAAAAAGAAGAAAGACGATGATTTAGGACAATTTTAGAAATTTAGTCATATTTTGTTTAGGGAAGTGGATTATTATTTTAGCAAAGTAAATTAGGCAGATTTTAAGTAAAGAGTATAATAAACAATCATAGCAGTTACATTAATCAAATGATAATGAAAACGTACATTACATATAAATTAAGCATGATCATGTATTCGTTTAAAAAAGAAAAAAGAAGAAAGACGATGATTTAGGACAATTTTAAAAATTTAGTCATTTTTGGTTTAGGGAAGTGGATTATTATTTTAATCGGTTGTTAAATTCCTAAAGTTCGCCTAATAGAATATGGTGTTGACAGGTTGGACCAGAGCAACCTCTAATATGTATATATCTTTACAGTGTTTAGAACAGCTCGATTACTCTTTTCAATAAAGTGACCTGTCTCATTCACCATATCAACAACTATTGGACTCCATCTCCCATTCGTTGAAAAACATAATTTATATTTCCTTTCACTATCCCCCGTCAAATGAACAAATAATTGGAAATATTTCGAAATTAACTTACTTGGATTGTTGGTGGTCAGCAAAGCAGTTTGCTTGAAATTGCAGTTGTTATCGTCGTGGCGGCCCTTGAGAGCATAGTAAGCATTCATGGCGTATTGTGCATGAGACCAAAGGGTGTTGGGTTCAAAGCAAGAACCTCCAGGTTGAATAGGCCCACAGTCAATACCTTGGCCGCATACCCAGTCTAAGTTTCCTTGCAGAGACTGAGGGTTTGTGTTGGGTCTTGGCACGCAGAATTTCTTGTCTGATGGCTGCGGTTGTGGCTGTGTATTGACCCCGGCCCCATTGAGCATAACTCCAGCATCATAAACCGGGGTAAAGTCCGGTTTGAACAACCCAAAATTCCTCTCAGAGGTCGCCCCGGGTTTTGATTCTCATTGAACAATGCGAAAATGTAAGTCTCAAATTGCTTGTTCGGCATCAAAGGTGTTCCTTTCCAGGAGTTAACCTTCTGAATTAAGTTCCAATTGAAGGAAGCGGCATTCTCCACAGTAGCAGAGGGCTCCGATGGGTCACCGGCGGAGGGCCAACCTGTTTCCGCCACCACAATGGGCACATCTGAGTAACCGAGAGCTCTCATGGCTGAATATACAGCGTCCATTTGGGCATCAAACATGTTGGAGTATGGAATCCTTGTGTTGGGATCGTAGACTCCCTTGTTGGGTTTGAAGAGAATGTAGTCTGAGATTGAATCGGCGTAATTGAAGTAAGGGTATGGGTTGATCATGAATGCTGACTTGGTTTCCCGTAAGAATTCAAGCATGGGTGCAATTATGTCTTTGTCGTACCCTTCCCTGAACTTGCCTGCACTTGGTGGCTCCGACACACCAAGGAACCCTAGAGTATTTGGGGTTGAGATCTGCAGGCATTACGTACGCACGTATATAAGTATATGCATGCATGTCAAATCACAAGATTATTTAGTTACGTACCTTAACATCTTTAATACCAGCGTCAATCAAAGCCTTGTTGATTGACTTCATGGCAGGTACAAGATTATAAATCCAGTCCTTGTTAGCGCTTTGCATGATTTCATTACCAACAGCAACGCGAATAATCTTTGTGCTTGGGTAAAATGGAACAATGTTAGCAGCTACCCAGTTTTTAGCGGCTGGGAGCTGAACAAGAGCAGGAATGTCACCGTTGCCAACGCTAACAGTCACAGAAATGTTTGTGTTAGCAAAGGCACGAAGAATCTCAGGGTTGGCGTCAAAGAGTTTAATTGCATCAATTGTTGTTTTTGTCTTCAGAAAGTTGGCCACCTCAGCTGGTTTCGGAAGATTATTAGCAATTGTGCCATAGTTAACGCCAATGGCCGATGTCGTGGCGGCCAACCGTAGGATAAGAAGGCTGGCTCGGAGGACCACGAGGCCGCTGCTTCGTGTGCTCCACATTTTCTCCTAATTTCGACCTCCTTGATTGATATTTTGGTTCTGATTTTTTCACTATTGGAAGCATGGAGTATAAATAGCACAGGAACTTCAAATTTAGTAAACTATATTAGTGGCTAGAATTTTTCGCCTAATGAAGAAGCCAGGCCTATCTACGTTTTGTGGTTTTAATTAATTTCTCGGTCATCCCACGGTAAGATACAAATGACTTTTGGAATTAGTCATATCCATGGAAAATTTCATTCAACTTCAAGTGTTTTTTGGCACTGGAACAATAGGATTTTGTCTCCAATTTGCATTGGAACAATAATGCATTGAATGCTGATTGGCAAATTTGTCAAGACACTACCTCGAGGGTGAGGATCATCAGATGAGAAGTAAGGATCCCTCGAGGTGGAATCAGGATCGCTAGATCGGCACTAAACCAGATGCGACACCACCCAACCATCTCCTAAAATGAAAGAGATTGAGTTGTAACTACCTCCCATCACTTCATTCTCACGAAGGATGAAGTCTACGACAAGTTAATAACTTCCTCTATCTACCTAAAGATGTGGTATGATATAAATACTGAATTACATTCTCAAAGAGATGTAAGTCCACTAAAAATTTCAATATTTTATAGCTCAACTCGAATTCACTGCTTAAAAGAAAAAAAAAAAGAAAAAAGAAAGTTTAATAATGATAGCTTTCAGCCATCATGCACCTTAATAGGTGACAATTGCCCAATTGTTATTGAAGCCTATATCAAGAAATTTCACATGACCGTTTACATATATCATGGATTTTATGACGTATTATTTGTCATGAAATTATCATGCACATATGACATTAGAAAATGCCGGTCATAGTGTTGTCCATACGTGGCTAATATCTATGATATATAAGTTAATTTTTATATATCTATTGCTACATGCACATATTTGTCATGAAATTAACTTATGGTGCATGATAATTTCATGACAATTGTTATTAGAAAATATCAGTCATGAAATTATCATGCACCATAAGTTAATTTCATGACAAATATGTGCATGTAGCAATAGATATATAAAAATTAACTTATATATCATAGATATTAGCCACGTATGGACAACACTATGACCGGCATTTTCTAATGTCATATGTGCATGATAATTTCATGACAAATAATACGTCATAAAATCCATGATATATGTAAACGGTCATGTGAAATTTCTTGATATAGGCTTCAATAACAATTGGGCAATTGTCACCTATTAAGGTGCATGATGGCTGAAAGCTATCATTATTAAACTTTCTTTTTTCTTTTTTTTTTTCTTTTAAGCAGTGAATTCGAGTTGAGCTATAAAATATTGAAATTTTTAGTGGACTTACATCTCTTTGAGAATGTAATTCAGTATTTATATCATACCACATCTTTAGGTAGATAGAGGAAGTTATTAACTTGTCGTAGACTTCATCCTTCGTGAGAATGAAGTGATGGGAGGTAGTTACAACTCAATCTCTTTCATTTTAGGAGATGGTTGGGTGGTGTCGCATCTGGTTTAGTGCCGATCTAGCGATCCTGATTCCACCCTCGAGGGATCCTTACTTCTCATCTGATGATCCTCACCCCTCGAGGTAGTGTCTTGACAAATTTGCCAATCAGCATTCAATGCATTATTGTTCCAATGCAAATTGGAGACAAAATCCTATTGTTCCAGTGCCAAAAAACACTTGAAGTTGAATGAAATTTTCCATGGATATGACTAATTCCAAAAGTCATTTGTATCTTACCGTGGGATGACCGAGAAATTAATTAAAACCACAAAACGTAGATAGGCCTGGCTTCTTCATTAGGCGAAAAATTCTAGCCACTAATATAGTTTACTAAATTTGAAGTTCCTGTGCTATTTATACTCCATGCTTCCAATAGTGAAAAAATCAGAACCAAAATATCAATCAAGGAGGTCGAAATTAGGAGAAAATGTGGAGCACACGAAGCAGCGGCCTCGTGGTCCTCCGAGCCAGCCTTCTTATCCTACGGTTGGCCGCCACGACATCGGCCATTGGCGTTAACTATGGCACAATTGCTAATAATCTTCCGAAACCAGCTGAGGTGGCCAACTTTCTGAAGACAAAAACAACAATTGATGCAATTAAACTCTTTGACGCCAACCCTGAGATTCTTCGTGCCTTTGCTAACACAAACATTTCTGTGACTGTTAGCGTTGGCAACGGTGACATTCCTGCTCTTGTTCAGCTCCCAGCCGCTAAAAACTGGGTAGCTGCTAACATTGTTCCATTTTACCCAAGCACAAAGATTATTCGCGTTGCTGTTGGTAATGAAATCATGCAAAGCGCTAACAAGGACTGGATTTATAATCTTGTACCTGCCATGAAGTCAATCAACAAGGCTTTGATTGACGCTGGTATTAAAGATGTTAAGGTACGTAACTAAATAATCTTGTGATTTGACATGCATGCATATACTTATATACGTGCGTACGTAATGCCTGCAGATCTCAACCCCAAATACTCTAGGGTTCCTTGGTGTGTCGGAGCCACCAAGTGCAGGCAAGTTCAGGGAAGGGTACGACAAAGACATAATTGCACCCATGCTTGAATTCTTACGGGAAACCAAGTCAGCATTCATGATCAACCCATACCCTTACTTCAATTACGCCGATTCAATCTCAGACTACATTCTCTTCAAACCCAACAAGGGAGTCTACGATCCCAACACAAGGATTCCATACTCCAACATGTTTGATGCCCAAATGGACGCTGTATATTCAGCCATGAGAGCTCTCGGTTACTCAGATGTGCCCATTGTGGTGGCGGAAACAGGTTGGCCCTCCGCCGGTGACCCATCGGAGCCCTCTGCTACTGTGGAGAATGCCGCTTCCTTCAATTGGAACTTAATTCAGAAGGTTAACTCCTGGAAAGGAACACCTTTGATGCCGAACAAGCAATTTGAGACTTACATTTTCGCATTGTTCAATGAGAATCAAAAACCCGGGGCGACCTCTGAGAGGAATTTTGGGTTGTTCAAACCGGACTTTACCCCGGTTTATGATGCTGGAGTTATGCTCAATGGGGCCGGGGTCAATACACAGCCACAACCGCAGCCATCAGACAAGAAATTCTGCGTGCCAAGACCCAACACAAACCCTCAGTCTCTGCAAGGAAACTTAGACTGGGTATGCGGCCAAGGTATTGACTGTGGGCCTATTCAACCTGGAGGTTCTTGCTTTGAACCCAACACCCTTTGGTCTCATGCACAATACGCCATGAATGCTTACTATGCTCTCAAGGGCCGCCACGACGATAACAACTGCAATTTCAAGCAAACTGCTTTGCTGACCACCAACAATCCAAGTAAGTTAATTTCGAAATATTTCCAATTATTTGTTCATTTGACGGGGGATAGTGAAAGGAAATATAAATTATGTTTTTCAACGAATGGGAGATGGAGTCCAATAGTTGTTGATATGGTGAATGAGACAGGTCACTTTATTGAAAAGAGTAATCGAGCTGTTCTAAACACTGTAAAGATATATACATATTAGAGGTTGCTCTGGTCCAACCTGTCAACACCATATTCTATTAGGCGAACTTTAGGAATTTAACAACCGATTAAAATAATAATCCACTTCCCTAAACCAAAAATGACTAAATTTTTAAAATTGTCCTAAATCATCGTCTTTCTTCTTTTTTCTTTTTCAAACGAATACATGATCATGCTTAATTTATATGTAATGTACGTTTTCATTATCATTTGATTAATGTAACTGCTATGATTGTTTATTATACTCTTTACTTAAAATCTGCCTAATTTACTTTGCTAAAATAATAATCCACTTCCCTAAACAAAATATGACTAAATTTCTAAAATTGTCCTAAATCATCGTCTTTCTTCTTTTTTCTTTTCAAACAAATACATGATCATGCTTAATTTATATGTAATGTACGTTTTCATTATCATTTGATTAATGTAACTGCTATGATTATTTATTATACTCTTTACTTAAAATTTACCTAATTTACTTTGCTCATATTCTTAATTTTTCAGGCTACGGCAGCTGTGTTTACGCCTAAGGTGATCACCATACATGTGGGACAAATGGCTTCATAGATTCCCTAATTCTGTAATAATACAAACTGTACCGTTGATTACTATTAAATGCAAGATAAATGTTGCTAGGGCCGTGGGATTGAAGATGTTTGTGTTCATTTTTGAATTGATGTTTATTTCTATATTTTTTCTAGAGTCGGGGTACTATTCACATATTGAATACTGTTAACATATATGGTATTATTTATATATACGATACTATCATATATACAGTTACTGTTTACGTGAAATAATGAGAGCTGATTCTAGCAAAAGTAGTTTGTGGTGAAATGTTATGGGAGCAAAATACAAAATTGAGAAGTTTAATGGGAATAATTTCTCATTGTGGAGAATGAAAATGAAAACTGTATGATAAAAAATAATTGCTTAGCTACAATTGGAGAAAGGCCAATGGAGATAATTGGTGATAAGTGGAACATGATAGATGGTAACATAATTTTGATTTATATCTGACAGTTACAGATGGGCTGTTATTCAGTGTGACAGAGAAAAAGACAATAAAGGAAATTTGAGATACTTTTATAAGATTGTACGAGGCCAAATCAATACACAACAAAATTTTCTTAAATAGTAAATTGTACACTCTTCGAATGATAGAATCTATAAGAGTGACCTAGTGTATCAACATTTTGAAGACTCTATTTTTACAATTCACAACATTGGGTCAGAAAATAAAGGAAAATGAACATGTAAAACTTCTACTTTAAATTTTACTAGATTCATATGATTATCTCATCATTAATTTGATGAACAACAATCAAGTAGACAATCTAGTCTTCGATGATGTTGTAGGCTCTATATTACATAAGAAGAGTAGGTAGAAAAGTAAGAAAGATAGATTAGCAAATTTACAGTAGGTAGATGCATTATCGGTGATGAGAGGAAGATCAATGGAACATGGCCCCAATGGGAGTCAGAATCATGGTGGATAAAAATTGAAAAGTAAAAAGAATGTCCAGTGCTACAACTGTAGCAATAAAGGGTACATCTAGAAAGAGTGTTAAAGTAACTAGAAAAAAAAGAGGGTAAAGATCTCGAGTCATCAAATGCTCTAGGGTGTATAACAAGTACCTTAGATGATAGAGAAATCCTCTTTAACTAGGCATCAATAGTTATAGAAGGTAGAAAACGACTATATGATGTTTAACTTATAGATTCAGAAGCTACCTGACACATGGTTTCTCGAAGAAAATGCTTCCACATATATGAACCAATCTGAGGAGAGTCTGTATACATGTGAGATGATTATACCTTAGAGGTCACTAGTATTAGCATTATCAAAATCAAAATATTTGATGGTACAATTTGCACAATTGATGCGGATGATATGTCAAAGGCTTGAAGAAGAATCTATTGTCTTTAGGATAAATAGATAGTCATTGGTGTAAAATTCATGTTAAAAATAAGATTATGAAAATTGCCAGAGGCACGCTTATATTGATGAAGATAAAAAATATCGATGTTAATTTATTCATACTTAAAGGGGAGACACACAGGAAGCTGATGCGTGTGTTACATTTAATTGAGAAAATTTAACGATGATGTGGCATCTTAGACTTGGTCACATGTTAGAAAAAGATTTAAAGATTCTCTCAGAGTAAAAGTTGCTTCTAAGGCTCAAATTGGTAAATTTATCATTTTGAGAGCATTTATTACAAATAAGAAGCATTAATTAAAGTTTAGGAGATTTGTTGCAAGAAGTAAATGTATTATAGACTTAGTCCATTCTGATGCTTGGGAATTACCAAACATATCTATGAAGGGTGTAAAATACATGGCGACATTCATTAATGATTATTCTAGGAGATGCTGGGTATATCTAACTAAGAAAAATTTAAATGTATTTCTAGTATTCAAATAATGCAAAGTATAGGTAGAACTTGAATCTGGAAAAATGATTAAGTATTTAAGAATAGATAATGGTGGAGAGTATACAGACAGCGAGTTTCTTACATACTATAAATAAGAATAAATTTAGAGACAGTTCACCGTGGCATACACTCCTCAACAAAATAGAGTTGCAGAGTAAATAAACAAAACTCTTACAGAAAGAATAAGAGTTATGTTGAGGATTGTTGGTTTACCTAACACATTTTGGGTAGAAGTAGCTAAAACTGCCTGTTCTGTGGTTAATCGATCTTCGTTGACAGTAATTGATTTAAAGATTTGGATAAAGATGTGAACTGGAAAGCTAATAGCTTACTCTCACTTACATGCATTTGCATGTCCTATGTATGTAATGTATAATGCCTAAGAAAAAATAAAGTTGGATCCAAAATTTAAGAAGTGCATTTTTTTAGGGTATGTTGATAAAGTGAAGTGGTATCGTTTATGGGACTTCATATCCGCAAGATTGTCATTAGTAAATATGTTATCGTGTATAAGATGAACTACAAAAAAGAGATAGAAAGATAGCACTGAAAAGGAAAAGTCAGAGAATGTGCTAGAACTTATGGAAAATAATTTAAAAAATTAAGAATCTTTTAAAGAAACACCAGAGTATAAAGTACAAGAACCAATCAAGTCTAAGCCTCTAGAAGTTCATTGATTAACTCATGAGAGATGACTGCCAGCACGACACTTAGATTATATTACAGAGATTAATGTTGCATACTTCCTTTTAACGAAGGATGGAGAACGATCAACATTTTATGAAACTTTAAATAGCCTAAATATTATTTTGTGGATTATAGATATGCATGAAAATATTGAGGCTCTATACAAGATTAAGATATGAGAACTTATACCACTACTATATAAAAGAAAAACCATTAGTAACAAATAGGTCTAGAAGATCAAGTGTGATGGTAACGACCAAGTGGAGCGATATTATGTAAGATTGGTGGTGAAATGATATGCTCAAAAATAAGGTATTGACTTCAACGAAATATTTTCTTCTGCGGTTAACTCACAATAATCAGAGTAATATTGACAAAGTGTGCTACATTAGACCTACATCTAGAGTAGTTAGATGTAAAAACTTTATTTCTTCATGGAAAACTTGAAAAAAAAATTTATATGCTTCAAGCAAAAGGTTTTGCTAAAAAGAGTAAGGAGAACTTAGTTTGAAAATTAAACAAATCTCTATACAGTCTCAAATAGGGCTGAGGTGTTGGTATAAGAGATTTGATTCCTTCATTATGAGTCTTGGATACAACAAACTTAGTTAAGAATATTTTACATATTTCAAGAGATTTAAAGATAATGATTTTATCATTTTGATTATTTATTATGTGGATAACATGTTAATAGTAGGCTCTAACAAAGATCGAGTCTAAGAACTGAAGACATAATTGGCTAGAGAGTTTAAAATAAAGGATTTAGGACTAGTAAATAAGATTCTAAGGATATAATTATATCGAGATAGAAATAATAAAAAGATCTGACTTTCTCAGAAGAGCTATTTAAGAAAAATTTTACGATGCTTTAATATGTAAGATTGTAAGCCAATTTCTACCCCACTTTTTGTTAATTTTAAGTCATCCTCAAGCATGTATCCTAGTAATAAAGTAGAGAGGAACGAGATATCTCGAGTACCATATGCATCGGTAGTAGTAAGTTTGATGTTTGCTATTATATGCACAAGACTAGATATTACACAAGCAGTGGGAGCAGTCAGTCAATATATGACGAATCCTGATGGAGAGCATTAGAATGTTGTGAAGAGAATTATGAGATATACTAGAGGAGTCTCAGATGTTGTATTATATTATAGAGGATTAGAGTTCATTGTCAGAGGCTATGTGGATTCAGATTTTGTAGGAGATCTTGATAAAAGGGAATCCATTACTAGTTATGTGTTTACACTTGTGGTAGCAACTGTAAGTTAGGTTTTAAAACTGCAGATTATTGTGACTCTATCTATAACAGAAGCAGAATATATGGTAGCTACATAAGTTTACAATGAGGCTATTTGATTACAAAAGTTGTTAAAGGAGTTTGAGCACAAACAATAAAAAATTTTTGTGTTTTATGACAATCAAAGCACCTTGCATATTACAAGGAATTCAACCTTTCATTCTAAAACAAAACATATAGGGATACAATATCACTTTATTTGTGAAGTAGTGGAAGATAGAAATATAGATTTACAAAAAATCCATACCAAAGAAAACCTAACAGATGTTATGACTAAGCCAATAAATGCTGACAAGTTTGTATAGAGTAAATCCTCTTGTGGCCTAACAAAAACATAAGCAACATGAAAATGGCAAAGAAAAAAAAACTGTATGGAGATTGATTGCTTCTCAATCTAATCTCTAAGTAGGAGAATGTCAAGAATAATGGCTTTCAAAGGCATCTAGAAGAGTTAAAACCACAAAGGAAGAAAAAGCAAAAGTAAAATTGGCAAACAACAATTGTTGAAGGAAGAAAAGAAGAAAGAAGAAAGAAGAAAGAAGAAAAAGAAAAAGAAAGAAGAAAGAAGAAATAAGAAAGAAGAAAGAAGAAATCAAATGTGGTGAGAAAAAATTAATAAAATAATAATACAATATTATTTAATTAGAAAAAAGAGAGAAAATAAAGCCTATAAATAAGAGGCTTCATTTTCCCTTTCGACATCTTTTTTTTTTTGGTTCATTTATTATATTTTGAGAGTTCTGAAGAGATTAATGTATGAGAGATTGTGTGTATTGAGATTTTAGATAGTGAAACAAAATATTAAAATATTTATATATTCTACATCACTAGTAAAAATATTTTCTTATGTCTTCACCTGTAGATGTAGGATAAAAGTCAAACCACGTAATTCCTGATATCCTTTGTATGTGATTGTTCTTTATTTTCTTTAAATTTTATTTTAGTTGTGGCCCTACTTTACCCATCAATTTCCTAACACTATCATCGAATTAAAGTCTTTTTATTTATAGTTAAATTTAGGGATTAAATTTAGAAGCTAAATTAAGAAAGATTGTTGCCTTTTACTTTTAAATAGAAGAAATGCAATCATATAAATCACACCAAAAAATTCTCCATTCAATAGATTGGATATATTAGGATACATAAGAATTTGAGGAAGAAGCACTTTTAAACACATTAATAGAGGAATGCAAGAAAGTGAAAAATGAAAATGGTTGTCACTTTCTAACTGCAACAATAATTAAAAAGCAATAAAGAAACAACAATTAACAAAAATAAACATTTTGTTCCAAAGCAGAAATATTCATAATAGCTAGTTAAAATAAACAGGTTTTCCATGTAACAACTAGTTTTG
Organism: Aegle marmelos; assembly: GCA_030449875.1. Lineage (NCBI taxonomy): Eukaryota > Viridiplantae > Streptophyta > Magnoliopsida > Sapindales > Rutaceae > Aegle > Aegle marmelos. Next base: position 26,735,256 of record JASUUL010000143.1, read on the forward strand.
ACACAAGCCAGTTACTCTATGTACGTATATCAAATGAGTTTATTGGCTAATTAAAAGCGACAAATGCTCTACTATAAACTAATTATCAATCATTTCCTTGATCTATTCAATCCTAAAGCTCTATTAATGAGAAGGCAAAAATATAGTAAACCTTATTAAAATTTTCTAATATTAATGATAAAATATATAATATATAGGAGATCCTTACAATAATGATGATAAATGAAAATAACAAAAGCACATGAGTGATGATTAACATGTAAACAACATAATAAAAGGTACTACATACCCCCTTTAAAGGAATGCAAATTTAAAAAGTCAATAAAAAAACTTATCAAAATCAAAGCCCTTCCTTTCAAATATGAATAGCATAAAAGCACCCTTCCATCAAGTTCACATGTCATAAAGTAGATAATGATTAAGAGATCCTTAAGTATTTATCTAAAATAGAGTGAAACTTAAATAAATTCATCACAATCAATTTATAGAACAAAAAAAAGTGTTAAGATTAAAATTTTAAATTATTTAAAATTTAACCCCTAAGAATTAAAAAAAAAAAGGTATAGAAACTATAGACATAAACTTCACACATATACATGAATACTTCTAAGCTTCATAGTTAAATTTGAATGATAAATATATTTTTTTAATGCATTAAAGCACCTAAACCAAGCATCTAATTAATATGACTTAGGTTGTAATGCCCTGTTAGCATATACAAGATTAAACTTTTCAAGTTGAAATAAAAATACAAATTACAAAAAAAAGCTGAGTTTGTTTCTTTACCAACAAAACATGCCATAGACATTTTTCATTTCATTTTTTAACTGATTCTTTAGATTTCAATATCTCATTCGGCACAGTAAATTAGTCTATTTAATACAGATCCCTTATTGTTGTAGTCTTCTCTCTTTTGGTTTCTTGTACTTAAGGATATTTTACACAAAACAATTCATACCCATATAAAACAATCTTATAAATTGATGCAAACAAATGAAAGAGCATTTGAGCATTATTTCACAAATGAAATAATGCAATCCCTACTAGGAGGCTTACAGCATTAGATGGCAACTTGCCAAATAGCAAATCGAATAGAGATGGTTGTCTTGCCATAATGCTTACAAAAATAGTAAAAACATATTGCATAATGGAGAATGCCAACCAATGAGATAGCAAATGAAGGAAACCGAGACTACGGAGAATTCCAGATTATTTTAAATTTCTCCTTGTCCGCTCTTATAAAAACATTTCTTGAAAACAATAGCATCATAAGTGTCTGTTATAAGAAAAAGATGCATATAACTCAAAAGCCAGTTGATTTTTCATGCAATAAGTGAAACTTAAATGCATTATGTAGAATAACATTTTATTTTATTGTAAATCAAACTTAGGATATAGTTTTGAGCTTGGTCCACGTGAAGTTGCATACATTGTTGAATTAAATCTTTATTTTAATAATATGTTATTTTATTGTCGAATTAAATATTTAAGAAAATAAAGTTGCATGGATGTTTGTTGGGTATTAGAAAATATATATTTATAAAAGAGAAAATTATCATTGTACATTTTAAATTTCACTAACATTCTTACTATTTTGTATTTAACTGTTTTGTAATTTAATTATGTGTCTATTTATTATAATTATATATTTTATGTATTTTAGAAGACATCATGGTCATTTTATAATGAATGAGAAATCAGATAACAAAATAAACAATAATTCTAAACTCAAGATAGTTTATATGTATAAACATCATTGTTCATGAAATTGATTGAATGTATGATGTATCATTGACTGCTTCTATGACATTGACTGATGATGTAGTATTGATCGATGATGTATTATAATCCTATGAGACTAAAACATGTATGTACTATTGACCGATGATGTGGCAGTATGGTTTGGACTAGAAGAAACGTGCATAAGACATATATATATACACACACACACACAATAATAGTCTTGACGATGTGTTAACTCTAATCAAAATGTGCCACGTGGCGCAATCCTAAACATCTAAATTATTTTAATTTGATAGCTATGATTCACTTATTGTATCTATAAAAGAAAGGCTTCTTTTCTAATTTGGCACCCCTGAGATTATTTTTTAACTTTATTTTCTCTAATTCTTTTTTCATCTTGTATTTTTTTTACATATTTTAGTAAAATTCTCATTTTACTTCTAATTCAAATATAAGTAGCTAATTTTGTTTTAAGCTTAGGTTGAAGGTGAAGTCTCAACATATTTCATAGGCTTAATTTGGTAAATTTATTTTCTCTTTCCCTCTAATTTCTGTGGATATTTGACTTTTCATCGATAAATAATAATAACACAATTATTATTATTTGGCACGATAAACTCTTAGCATCATATTAATTAAAGTATAGTTCATAAGGTCTGGACACCACCATCATAATTTAATTAGTACTAATAAGGAATATTAAGCCATAATGCATGTCCATGTAGATTCAGATACCTAAAACTCCTAATTATAATAGTTATCATTTTAATTTCTTCCCACCATTTCAATTCGAATTTTAAGATCATGTAAGTTAATTTTACTATAATTTAACTACCTATTAAGAAAATTAATTCTATACACAATTAAAATACACCTCTTCTTTGAATCGACATTCGTCACTATTAATCTATCCTATAATAAATTCGTACACTTATTAGTTTAATAAAATTTACACAATAATGTTAATATGTGCTATATGTTTTCATTTATATAAAAATGATAAGTGTAAAGAGTATTGCATGCACTAAAATTTTTATGCATACTCTTTAAGAATTAAAGAAGCAAAATTAAAAGATACTCTTTAAGACTTAAAGAAGCAAACATAGCCACTATGGCTAAAAATCTTGAAGAGATTTTGTAGAGTATTGGCAGATAGTGGTTGGTATTGGGGTAGTGAGAGGTTAGCATAGTTATTAATTTTACTAGTTGTTAATTTTACTAGAAGTTTAAATTTCAAGGAAAGAATGCTGCTGCAATAGAGTTACAAAGATAAGGAAATATGTTGGCTATAGAAGAATTGAAAGAAGTTTGGAATAGTGCAGTTGCTAAAGTGCACTATTAATAGAGGGATTAAATGTTGTCTTGAGGAGAAATTACAGAAAGCATTCAAAATTAGTCCTTCTTGTTCTTTTTTTGTTTTTTATTTATTCATGTGGATATATTTGATGGATAAAACTTTTTTATTTATTTTCTTTCACAAGTCATGAATTGAATTTGATTGTGATTGAGTGATAAACAAAATTATAGTTAATTGATTGATATTCTATATTGCTGTATGTTTGTTATAACACATTGTTTTGATAATACTTGTCTCAATTCATTATTTCGGCTGATCAACCATTTAGTGCTACTAGCCGAGAAAGAGTTTAAAAAAGTACTATCTTAGTGGAATATATCAGTGTAATAATTGGTTTTAGGTTAGAATTTTTGGGTTGGGTTTAACTAGATATAGAGATTCATCTTGTACAACAAATAAAACTTAAATCCTTTAACGCTATATTTAATGTTGGCGTAACAATTGATCATTATTAGGTTGCATTAGATATAAGATATCTAACAATAAAAAATTAAGGATACCTAACCATTCTGCCCAGTGCTTCAGTAAAAGCTGTAGCAACATGTTCTTAATTAGAAAAATAGTTAAAATCATTAAGTGACTTTATCTAGTCAAACACTTTATTCCCATTAGTTTTATTCTTATTTTTTATATAAGAATTTACTTTATTGTATTTTTATTTAATTAGCTTATTAGTTTCATAAATTGTCTTATTTATTTACAATAAAATTGCATTGTTAAGATTACTATAGTAAATCCTATAATAGCTGTCCCTGTAAAGATAATTTTAAATACTTATCATTATATTATTTATTGTATACTCTTGTACATTGCCACCAATAGTAATAAAAAAATACAATAGTGGTGTAGTGTCACGGTAGTGACTTTTGATAGTGGAAAGAGACTTGACGCGGTGATAGGAAAGTATGAAATGTGAGTTAGTGGTTGAGCACTAGATTGAGAGAAGTAGCATCTCTCTTTCTTTTAAAGTATTGTAATGCTCCAAGTGTTAGGGATCACATGTGAATGTGCATGCGTGTCTTTTTTTAAATATATAATGGTTAATAATACCTTAGTGTCATTATTAAAATTTTGAATGGTTTTCATCTAAGACTTAAAAGCTTGATTTTTATAAGTCTTAGGTTCAAGTTCCATATGAAACAATATTAGAATTATTTTAATTTTTTTATTGACACTTTAATGTTAGCAATCTCCGATGCTTAATTTGGAGATACTATAATATTAGCACTTTATAATACTTACATGTTAAACACAAAAAGTGGTTCACATGTGCATAAATACTAATATTTTTCAGTAAAGTGTCACAAGCTAAGTATCAGTAAAGACTATTTTTTTTATTAGTGTTAGATATAAGTAGAAAGCCCATTGGTTATGAACTTTTTTATTTTGAAGAATAGCAATGGCTGTATTTAAAGGATAAGGATCGGATAACTGGGTGCTTGTAGTTGCATTAATACAAAGGATGCAATCGTTATCCGAAATGATTAGGCATAAAATACAGGTTTGCCTTCACGCTAAAGCTACTTCGGGCTCCAAACGGACTCTTGCTTTCTCCTATGGCATTATTCTAAGGTTGCTCTAGAGAACCCATGCAAAAGGCCAAAACCAAAGTGTTATAACCTTTGGTTTTGGATCTTGAGGAGAGAAATTTAGATTTCTCTAAAAGCAACACAGTTTTAGCCTATTTTTAGAATTCTTTAAAAGCAATTTGGTTTCCCAAAATTAAAAGAAAAAATAATTTATTAGCCTATTTTTAGATTAAATTCCCAAAAAACTATCTGAGCCTCCCTATAGAGATAGGGCACCACTTGGGAGCAATCTTATTAGTTTAAAAAATGTCCTAGGGGAGAATAATTGGGTTGCTTTTGGAGTAAATCCTAACTTCTCCTTCAAGTCTTAATGCCTTAAGTTATACCATAATAATTTTGGCTTTTTTTATGGGCCTTCTAGAGGCTACCTTGAAATTTTAACCTAGTATTTTACATGTACCTTTCCATTATTGACACCATGTCGCTGGAAAAAATGGCAGTCCTTTTAGTGTTTTGAAGTAATTTTGGTAGAATATTTTCAAAATTAAAAGAAGAATCATTTTTTTAGCTTTTTTGGAATATTTTCCTAAAACTCTATTAAAACATCCCGATAGTAGTGGGACATTGCTTGGGAACAATTTTGCTAGCCTAGAGAATTTCTTGAGGAGACTAATTAGTTTGCTTTTAGAGAGAAACTTAACATCTTCCCTCGCGCCCCAAAGCTAAAGACTATAGTATATTAGCTTTGACTTTTTTTTTTAATCATGCCCTCCCTAAGGTTACCTTGACATTTTTACATGGTTTATTATAAGAGTCTTCCTACTAAAGGACAATGCTGATAGGGAAAATGCAAGTCCTTTTAGTGCCTTATAATGATTTTTGTGGAATTTTTTCCAAGTTCAAAGAAAAAAAAATTTTAACATATTTTCAGAATAAATTCCCAAAAAAATATCAAATCCTCCCAATGGTAATGAAATGTCTCAAGTAAGAAAAACTAAGTTACTTGAGGATAAAAACCTAACTTGTCCCCTCGGGCTTTAAAACGAAAGGTGGTAGCACATTGGTTTTGGGCTTTTTCATGGGTATCGTTGGGGTTGCCTCGGAATTTTGACCTAGTTTTTGGCACATGTCTTCTTATAGGTAAAGTTATGTTATTGAGAAAAAGAGAGTACCTTTTATGCTTTGGAATAGATTTTATTGAAACTTTTTCCAAAATACAAAGAATTGTTTGGCCTAATTTCATATTAAATTCTTAAAAACATATTAGAGTCTCCCAAAGGCGATAGACACCGCTTATGAGAACTCTTATATGTAAATAAATGTCCTCAAAGGGAAAACTAGATTGCTTCTTGAGAGAAACCTAAATTCTACCTTTAGGCCCCAAAGCCAGAGGCTATAACACTAGTTTTCGTAGTTTTTCATAGACCTCCATCAGGTTGCCTTGGACTTTTTACCTAGTTTATTGCATGCGGCTTCCTATGGGTGATGCATTGTAGCTAGAAAAAATAGGAATCCTTTAAGTACCTTAGGGTAATTTTGGTAGGATCTTTCCCAAAATTCAAAGAAAAATTAGTTTTTTGGCATGTTTTTGAAAAAAAAACTTAAAAGAAAACTATTAAAGCCTCTCAATGGTAGTGGAGTAATGCTTGAGAACACTCCCACCACCCCATAAAATGTTCGAGGAAAGAAAAATTAGGTTGCCTTTAAGAGAAAACTAATTTTTCCCTTTAACCACTAAAGATAAAGGTTGTAGCACATCAATTTAAGAATTATTTCATGGGCCTTCCTAAGGCTGCTTTGAGATTTTGACTTAATTTTCTATACACATCTTCCCACAACCGACGTGGTATTGGCAAAATAAATCAACAAATAAAGTGTCTTTTTAGTGTCCTGGAGTAACTCTGGTTGGTATTTTTCAAAAATAAAAAAACATAATTTTCAACTCATTTTTTAAATAAATTCTCAAAAAACTATTAGACCTCTCAAGAGAATCTGGACTTTGAAACTTTGGGCCATAAATCCAATGGCTATAATACTTTGCTTTTATCTTTTTTTCATTGGCCAGCCTTATGCCGCCATGTAATTTTAATTTGGGTTTTTGCACACTGCTTACCACAGGTTGAGTAATGTTGATAAAAAGAAAAGAGAGTCCTTTCGGTGGCCTATAAAAGTTTTGATATAATATTTTCTTAAAATGAAAGAAAAACCTATTAGAGCCCTTAAAAGACGGTTAAGGCACTGCTTAGGACTATCTCACTAATCTAAGGAATGTCAAAAAGGAGAAAATTAGGTTGCTTATGGCGAGAAACCCAACTTCTCCTCTTGAGTGCTAATGTTAATAGTGGCAGCACTTCGATTTTGGCATTTTTGTTTTAGTAGACCTCCTAAAGGATGCTTTGGAATTATGACCTTATTTTTTACGTACGCCTTCCTATATGCGACAAGATGCTGCAAAAAAAAAAAAAAAAAAAGATTCCCTCTTGGGTCTTAAAAGTAGTTTTTGGAAAATTAGAGAAAAACTAATTTTTTGGTTTATTTTTAGGATGAATTTTCCAAAAACTATTAAAGTAGCCTTAAGAAACTCCTAAAGGAGTAAAACTAGGTGGTTTTAGGATAAAAACACAACTTCTAACCTTAGGTCCCAAAGTCAAAGGCTACAACATGTTGATTTTGGCTCTTTTCGTGGGCCTTCCTGGGGCTGCCTTGGAATTTTGACCTAGTTTTTTCAATGCACCTGCCCATGAGTGACATGATGCCGTTAGAAAGAAAAGTAGTATTAGCTGAATTTTTTCTAAAATTTAAACAAATATTAGTTATTTCAACCTATTTTTAGAGAAAATAAAAAACAACAGAGAATAGGAGAGATTTGAAGTTGCAGTAAAGGGGTTCGAGCAGGAAGAGAAGTTGAGATTGCGAAGAATTAGCCAAACTCAATTCCTTATCATTGTTCTCTTATTTTTAATTTGTTATAAGAATGTGTTTGATGGTAAAAACAAGTTTTACTATTTTTTATTGTATATTATTGAGTATTAGAGAATGCATTTTTATAAAGAGTAAAATTATCATTTCATACTTTAAATCTTTATAATATTTATGTTTTATGTGTTTAAATCTTTTGAACTTTGATTATTTTTGTTATATTATAATTTATATAATTTATATATTTTAAGTCATTTCACTACTAACAAAAAGTTGAATAGCAAAATAGATGGTATTTTTTGAATTCAAAATGGTCAAAAACCTTCGGAAGAGTATAAAAAGCATATATGACACTGTTCACATTTGCAATACTATTCACGCATACAGTACTATTCATAAATACGATACTGTTTATATGCACAATATGATGATATGATTTTGACCGATAATATGGTAGGATGGTAGGATACTAGTAGACCAAAATACTAATGTCGCATCGACCGATAATGTGATAGTATCTAATTGGACAGAAATATTTATGTAGTGTTAACTGGTGATGTATTCCAACTAATTAAAGCTTGCCACGTGGTACAATCTAGAATGTCTAAATTATTTTCATCTGATCGCTATAATTTGCCTATTATATTTATAAATAAAGAATTCTCCTTAATTTGACATTTTTGAATCTATTTTTGAGCTCTATTTTTTTAAATTCTCTTTCTATCTTATATTTGATATGTATTTTAATAAAATTACTATTTTAACCCTAGTTCAGTTATGAGTGGCTAATTTAGTTTCAAGCTTGGATTGAAGATAAGTCTTAACATGATCCATAGGCTTAATTAGATAAGTATTTCTTTTGTTTCTCTTGAATTTATATGGTTATTTTGATTTATTATCAACAGATAGTGTATCCTATTTAGATTTTACTTGGTATACCAGCTTTCTAGTGAAAGATTATTACTATATGTCATAATAAATACTTAGCACTATATTTATTAGGGAGAAAATTCTCTTCTAATATCTTGTAGGTCATCTTGACACAGTGCTGACAAAGAGTGTATCTAAGCTATTTAATGGATAGTTCTACTATGTTATTGACAGAAGCATTATTATTCTCTAGTACAGTGTGTTTTTAACACCATACTTAGTGAAAAATCGTTAGTCTTTGGCACACTGAATAGTTGATACTATATTTATCAGAGTTAGAGTCATAAGGAGTGAAAATACCCTTTCATAAATTAATTAGATTTTAAAAAATGAAATGTTAAATCTATGATGAACATTGAGTATCAATCAAGAGACTTAAGCGCGCTTTATTTAAATTTTTGTTATCTTTAATTTATTCCTGCATTTTATTTTAATTCTTAATATAGAAAAATTAAATAAAATTTACTTCCAATCAACTAATGTTTACACCTAGAAAAGTAACATTATGTATAATTAAATCTGTTTCCTCGTGAAATTGATAATTATCATCATAAAATCTATTTTATAACAGATTTGTGCTCTTGTAAGTTTAATAAAATTTATAATTTTCTATTTTGTTTTTATTTCTACTTATTGCAATTCCTTATTTTGGCTAACCATCTATTTAGAGGATATTAGATAAGAACGAGGTTCGAAAAGGTTTCACTTAATGGAACAAATTAAGATAATAAATGATTTTAAATTGAGTTTTCCTAGTTAAATTAATCTCAATTTGAATAAGATCATACTTGATCTAAGATGAGTGAAGAACTGAACGCATTATACTATATCAAATGTTAGCATAACAACTAGTCACTAATAGGTTACATTTAGATAAAAAGATGTCCAATAGGCAACAACTGAGAATGCATGATAGATTTTGCCTAGTATTATAGTAGATGATGTAGCAACAATACCATTATTTAAAGAACAATCAATAATATTATGTGAGTATAAACACTTAACTACTCATTTCCTATTGAGTAAATTAATGAGTTTGCTTTATGATTTCCCCAATTTGCATGATGTTTATTGCATTTTTAAATTTAGTTAGTTTATTAATTTTATTAATGATTTTATTCGACTTAGATTAAAAATTAAATTGCTAAGATTGTTATAGTAAGTCTTATGACATTAATCCCTATAGAGATGTAAAACTCAATCTTTATGGTTGTAACTAAAGTTGTTAAAACAGGTAAAATATTAAGAACTTGTAGAAATGAATTTCAAAATAACCATTTTATAAATATAGAACATAAAAAGTATGTTACATAAAAACTAAATAAAAGGTTTGTTACACTAAAAATTTTATTATGAAAGTCGAGAATTGTTGAGTGTTAGAAAGTGTATATTTATAAAGGAGAAAATCGTCATTTTACACTTTAAATCTCACTAACATTGTTATTTTTATTTATTTAAGTATTTTGTTATTTAATTATATGTATTTTATTATAATTATGTATTTTATGTATTTTAGGGGCATTATGATCGTTTCACAATGAACGAGTGATAAGACAGCAAAACAGACGTCATATTTGGATTCAAGACGATCGAAAACCTTAAGAGAAGCATTAAAGGAAAAAACACATATACGGTACTGTTCATACGTATGGTATTGTTTACGAAACTGTTCATGTATACGGACTGATGATGTGGCAACTATTTATGATGTGGCAGTATCTGATTGGATGAATTATGTAGTATTGACTGCTTATGTGGAATTGACCGATGACGTGGCATTGACTGATGATGTATCACGATCTTATTGGACTAAAATTCTTATGTACTGTAGATCGATGACATGGCAGGATCTCAGTGGAGCAAAAATCGTCTGTACAATACATGCGCATACATGGGATTGTTTACTATTTGCAGCGTATCTTTGTGTAAGGGGATTATGTTGATCGCTGATCGATGACGTGGCACAATCCTGAGCATCCGAACTGTTTTTAATCCGATGGTCACGATTCACTCAATGTATCTATAAAAAGGGGGCTCTCTCCCCCTAATTTGATACCCCTGAATTCATTTTTAAGCTTAGATTTCTGAAATTCCTTCTCCTTCTTGTAGTTTTTTTTATATTTTAATAAAATTTCCTTTTTTATCTTTAGTTAAAATATGAGTAGCTAATTTATTTTTGAGCTTGGGTTGAATGTGAAGTCTCAACATGTTCCATGGGCTCAATTTGATAAATTTACTTTCTTTTCCCCTCTAATATTTGTGGTTGTTTTGACTTTTCGTCGATAAATAATAATAGTCTTGTCTAGATAAATTCCGATTAAATGGGTACCTGTCTGAGTTATTATTATTTAAGACGATAAGTTCTTCTTGCACCATACTTATGGAGAGTGGTTCATGAGGTGTAATCCCCCTTATGATTTAATTGATATTAATATGGAATATTTAGCATGGAGCGTGTTGATGCGGATCCGGATACCCAAGTCTTTATTATAACGATTCTGATTTTAATTATTCCTGCCATTTTAATTCACAATTTATGATAAAATCACCATAATTTAATTGTTTCCATTAAAAGAAAATTAATTCGGCATATAATTAAAATCAACCTCCTCGTGGGATCGACATTCGTCACCATTAATCTATTCTACAATAGATTCGTGCGCTTACGAGTTCAATAAAATTTGCACAACAAGTTTTTGGTGCCCTTGTCGGGGAGGTAAGTTATTTTAATTGATTGAATTAATTTTTTTTGTTTTCTTGTATTTTTTTCTTATAAAAAAATAATTCTGTAATTAAATTTTTGTAATTTAAATTCTTGCAATTTAATTTTATTCTGTGATTTTTTTAAATTTCTGTACTTTTATTTTTGCTTTACTTATCTTTGTAATTTGTTTTATTTATATCATAATTTATTTTAATTTATTCGTAGAATTAATTCATAGAATTAGTTTTTTTAAGTAAATTTTTTTATTATTGCTTTCTTTAAAAATTATAAAAAAATTAAAAAATTAAAAAATAAAAAAATAAAAAAATAAAAAAATTAAAAAATTAAAAAAATTAAAAAAATTAAAAAATTAAAAAATTAAAAAAATTAAAAAAATTAAAAAAATTAAAAAAATTAAAAAAATTAAAAAAATTAAAAAAATTAAAAAATTAAAAAAAAGTGAATTTGTAATTTAATTTTGGTAATTTAGATTTCTTTAAATTCCAATAATTTAATTTCTTTGTAATTTCTTTAAATTACTATAATTTAATTTCTGAGTTATTTTTTTTGTAATTTTGGTTTATTTTGTTAATTTATTAATCAATAGAATTAATTTTATTTTATTTTATTTTTTTGTTGTTTTTTTTAAATCTTTTTCCTGTAATTTAATTTCGTTTCTTTTTCTCTTCTTTATATTTCTGTAATTGAATTTTTTATTTTTCGTTGTAATTTATCTTCTTATTTTATTTTTAGTTAATCTATTTCTTGTATTTTCTTTTTAGCACTTGAGTGTATGTTTATAGTACGGTTATAACAACGTCACAAAGTTTGTATCGTAATTTCTCTCTCCTCTTTATTTTTATTTATTTTATTCTTTGTATGCATGGTCGAAGGTCATTATCACGTAATCTTGAACCTTTTGACCTTGATTTGGAAAAAACACTTCGCACACACAAACAAACTGTTTTTCAAAAAAAACTTGAAATGGAATTGTAAAATCAGCAACCAAAACCACAAGAGAGGCCATTTAAGGATTATTTTAGTCCTTTAGCTAATTTGAGCACATCATGCATAAGGTACCCAAATGTAGCTGATAGGAGTTTTGAATTAAAACCTAGTGTGCTAAACTGTCTCCCCACATTCTATGGCCTAGAAAATGAGGATCCATATAATCATCTGAATGATTTTCATGTTATTTGTCAAACTTTTAAATACGAGAATTTTTCAGATGATGATGTTAAACTTAGATTATTCCCATTTTCATTAAAAGATAGAGCTCGTTCATGGTTTAATACAATACCTACTAATAGCATTACATCATGGGAACAAATGTTAACTAAATTTTTAAATAAGTATTTCCCAGTTCATAAAACCAATGCTATTCGCAGGGAAATTTCAGAGTTTACTCAAAGAGACGACGAGCAGTTTTTTGAAGCATGGGAGCGATTTAATGGGCTACTCTTGAAGTGTCCACATCATGGGTACGAGAAATGACACAAATGCCAATACTTTTTGGAGGGATTATTGCCACATATGCAAGAATGGCTAATGGCAACCAGTGGAGGAGAGTTAATGTCTAAAAGCGCATCAGAGATTTGGGAATTCTTCTAATGGCAATTGGATAATTTCCAACAACGGAGTCGATCACTCAGAAATACCAAGAGAATTAAGGGAGTGAATGAGGTTAATATTGGCGAGTCAAGCTCAGGAATTAAAGAAGTCAAAGAAATGGTCGAAGGCCTTACTCGACAAATAGCATCTTTGACAACCGCTAAATCAACAGAGCCACATGACCATGACTCATATTCAGATCAAGCCAATGTCATAGGTGTCATGAGAAAACCATCAAACTACAACCCTTACTCCAACACATATAACCCTGGATGGAGAGATCACCACAATTTTTCATGGTCTCAAGGATTCCAACAAAATAGACCATCAACCCCACCTGCACCAATGCAACCAGTTCCTCAAATGTCTCAAGCCTCTCAACCACTATTTAGACCATGCAATCAGAATCCAAACCATTCTCAACTTAAACCATGGGAGGAGACATTTCAAAATGTCAGAAATTTTACTAAGTCCAAGATCGAGCAGTAGAACCGCACCATTGATGAATTACGAAATGAGATGAGAGCGGGCTTCAACTCACAAGCTCAATTAATTTTTAACCTTGAAAAAATGGTGGGACAACTTGCCTCTTCAGTTTAAACTTTGGCCATGACTGTTGAAAAAGGCAAATTCCCAAGTCAATCAGTGCCAAACGCTAGAGGAGTGCATGAGATAAGTTCAGCATGGAGAAGTCAAAGTAGTGATGACCTTGCGAAAAGGAAAAGAAGTCGACAATAAAGTGGAGATGCCAAAATCAACTCAGATTGTACCTGTGAACACTGAGGAATCATCATCAGAGGAGAAAGAGGAAACCAACCCACGAGAATATGTTCCTAAAACTCCATTTTCTTAGAGGTTAGCTAAAGGGAAGAAAGAAAAATCCACAGGTGAGATTTTTGAAATCTTCAAACAGATAAGTGTTAACATCCCTTGACTTGAAGCCATAAAACAAGTACCATCATATGCCAAGTTTCTTAAAGACCTTTGTACTAAAAAGAGAAATATTCATGTTCAGCAAAAAGCCTTTCTAATAGAAAATATTAGTTCTATACTCCAACATAAAATTCCTCTAAAATGCAAAGATTCAGGCTCCCCCACTATCTCATGTAGTATAGGGAACCACACAATTGAAAATGCTTTGTTGGATTTAGGAGCTAGTGTAAATCTGTTGCCTTACTCTGTGTTTATGAAACTTGGATTGGGAGAATTACACCCAACTCCAGTGGTGTTACAGCTTGCAGATCGATCCATGAAAATACCACGTGGTATTGTGGAGGACGTGCTTATCCAGGTAGATAAGTTTTATTTTCTTGTTGATTTCATTGTAATTGACACTCAACCAGTGCAGGATTCAAGGAAGCATACCCTATTATCTTGGGTCGTCCATTTTTGGCAACTGCCGATGCTCACATTCAATGCAGGACTAGAAATATGCAGTTGTCATTTGGCAATATGACCATGGAACTAAATATTTTTAACATTGCCAAACAACCTCACAGTACTGATGATGAAATTGTAGATGTGGATTTAATTGATGAATTGGTTTATCATACATCTCCTTTAAACCTTAGTGATGACCCTTTACTGACATGTTTAACTCACTTTGGTTTGAATTTTAATATTGACAGGTCGATTGATGAGGTTAATGCCTTATTGAATTCATCGCCATGCATGGACATTGATAAGTGGAAGACAAGGATAGAGCAATTGGTATCATTGATAGAAAATCTCATCTCATCATCAGAATCACCACCAGGAATTGAGCTCAAACCTTCACTCAACCCTTTGATTTCTACATTCTTGGAAGAAGAAAAAATATTATCAGAAATTATCTCATCCTCTCCTGATTACAAACAAAAGACCACAGACATCATTGACCCCATTTTTGGTTCAAAAAGGAGGATACAACTGGTAAAACCAGAGGAGATTCGTAACGACAAAAATGCTAAGGACTATAGAAAGTGAATGAAAATCCTCCGTGACAAGCGGAGCATTAGAAAATCTTTCACACCAGGTCAGAAAGTATTTTTGTTCAATTCTCAAGGGCACGTTTCTCTAAGTAAGTTACGCTCTTGATGGTCTGGTCTATTTACGAATCATACTATTTTTCCACATGGAGCCATTAAATTTAAGAATCCAAAAAACGGTGTAATTTTTAAAGTTAATGGTCAAAAAAGTAAAATCATATCACGAATACCAACCATGTGTAGAAAACAGCACAAAACATTAAAGTGACCTGACATTTTTTCTTTTCGTTTCCTTTCGGTGATTTAAAGTTTTCTTTTCTATTTTTAATTATGTTTGTGAAAGTGTGCTTGTTTAACTTTTAAGCTTTTATTTTTTATCATTTTCCTCACGAATATGTCAACTAAAAAGTATCTCTTCAGCATTCTTAGACAGTTTCAACGTATTCAATCTCATTTAAGAGGTTAGATACGATTTTGTAAAACACATCGTATCTGGCAGCTACAACTACCAGAGTTAGTAGCCCATGTTGAAGATTTGAAAAGCCAACTCTGAGAAATTGAGAGAGGCATCTACAACATCCAATTGGAGCTTGAGGTAAATTCAATAAGAGGACGATTTTAGTTTGTTTTGTGTGTTTTAATTTATTTTCTTGTTTGTGTGTTTTAGTTTGCTTTGTGCGTTTAAAGTTTGTAACCTCGGTTAAGTGGCGGATAACGGTACTCCGTGACAATCAAGTCGGTTACTTCAGTTTTCCCACAATAACTAATATTCTGAGACGAAGGTATGGACAGAAATGAGATTTTAGAAAAGCTTCACAACGATTCCCTTCGCTTCCTCAGAATGCCCTACTTTTAATTTATAAAGCCCGGTCCGAACTCATGCGATTGCTTATGAAGAATAACATCCCTGCTGACATCCGTTGGTTAATCGAGGCAAAAGTTCGCTTAGCAGGTGAGTTACCCCCTAAATTTATTGCATACATACCTGGTTGTGGTAAAGTAAATTATGCGAGAAAACGACGAGCTCGAAGGCTTTCTGTTGCTTGTCATAAATGTGCCAGAATTATATGCAATAAAAAATCATGTTCTTTAGGAATAGTGTCTGATAACAGAGAAGATAAGATTCAATTCATTAGGGATATCTTGAATAAGGAGTCATTGGATGATATCTTTTTGTCTCTTGAAACACATCCCAGTGGATATGTCCAACATGCAATACTCCAGTTATGACCATTATTCCAGAAAGAATGTGCAAATTATAGTCTCGGGAATTTGACTATAAAAGACCTTATTTGCCAATTTGTAAGAAAACTGGATGGGAAGCCTATCCTCGACCTATAGAGGGCGTTCAAGCCATTTCTGGACATAAAACTAGAGGAAGATGTGAATCACAATCGCAACTACTTGTTAATATTTTCTTCTGTATTGCTATGCCCAGGTGATATCTTCTAATCTCTACTTTTTTCCTTTAAAACATTGAGGACAATATTTCGTTCTAGTTGGGGGGAGGGAATAGTTGATAATTTCTCCTTTATAAATATATGTTTTTAAGTTTTTAAGTTGAAAATGGCTGAATATAGAGTATAGTAACTCTAGAAATGCATCTTCTTTTAAAAAAAAAGAAAAAAGAGAAAAAAATTATTTATATATTTTTTCTTTAATTTTTCTACATGTATGTTTTCTTTTTATGTTTAGAATAGGTTGGGTGGAAATAATTCTGTTTAAAAAAAAATTTGTGAGTTCTTGATATTGGATGATATGATGACTTTCGAATTTTAGTATTTGTATTATCTTTGGTCTTGAGTGATGTTATACCATGTTTACTATTCTATATGTTGATGTTGGGGACAAATATGAGTTGCTTGAAAGAATGCACATGTCATAATAAATTTTAAGTGAGTTTTCGAGCCTATTAATTTTTTTTGGAGAGTAACTCTTTTTGTCCATTCTTCATGTAGCTTAGCAATTCATTATTTCATACATAATCTCTAGATTTTCTTTGAGTCAACTCTTAAAAAAAAAGTGTGTATTACTGCATCTAAATGCCCACTTAATTAGTAGATATAGAAGATTATTTAGAGTCCTAAAAGATGATGGAAGGCTATTTTTGACCCGTTTGAACCTTTCTAGCCATCCTTATTATGTAATATCCATAGTTAGCCCTTTTGAGCCTTTTATTTAAAAAAAAACCTTTTCTTTATTAACTTATCATCCTGACCCACTCCAATTTGGAGTATTACCCGATATCATACAAGTTCCATCCACCTATTCATGTTTGAGAAAAAAAATGATAAATAATTATTTTGATCAGCGAAGTTGTGCTACATAAAAAAATTCAAAAAAAAAGAAAAAAAAAGAGAAAAAAGATGTACAATAGCAATAAAAATGTATCTTGTAAAAAGTTCTTGAATTTTTTCTCAAACATATATATTTTTTGTTTCCCTATTTTTCTTTCGTTGTTAGCCATGTTCCTAGCCTACGTTACGTCCTAATAAAAGTCCTTCCTGATTTTAGGGAACTATAGTCTAACATAAAAGCTAGTTACATGGGTAATTAAGATGTAATGATGCTTATGCAAAAAAAAAATGAAAAAAGAAAAAAATGAAAAAAAATGATGAATACATTGGGTTGACTAATACTTTATTTGAGATCGTATTATTTTTAAGCTATTGGCATATTTTTTTATCTTGGTGAGAGTGTATGATATTTCTTTATTATTTTCTCTCAATTTACCATTCATTGTAGCGACAAAATTTTATTGGGATTAATTTTTTTTTGTGAGAGTGTCACTACAACCGGTGAGATTTTAGGGTTGGATATGTCATTCTTAAAAGTGACCTCATTACTATTACTACAATAAAGTCTGCTGAACTGATGCATATAGATGGTTGATGTGGGTGTGATATTCCTTTAAATTGGAAATAATGCTTGTACTTTTATTTGATTGCTATAATTAATCTGATTGAATAAACACATGTATTTCCTTTAAAAAAAAAGTTTTGAATTTTATCTTCGTTTTATTTGCTAGGGAATAGCAATAAGCTGATTGGGGGGTGTGTTGAGTGTTAGAAAGTGTATATTTATAAAGGAGAAAATCGTCATTTTACGCTTTAAATCTCACTAACATTGTTATTTTTATTTATTTAAATATTTTGTTATTTAATTATATGTATTTTATATATTTTAGGGGCATTATGATCGTTTCACAATGAACGAGTGATCAGACAGCAAAACAGACGTCATATTTGGACTTAGAACGATCGAAAACCTTAAGAGGAGCATTAAAGGAAAAACGACACTGTTCACATATACTGTACTGTTTATACGTATGCATCGTTTCACTACACTGTTCATTCAGATCTCATTCGCGACAACATTCGTTCATGGATCGCATTCGCGACATTATTCATGTATACGGACCGATGATGTGGCAACTACCTATGATGTGGCAGTATCTGATTGGACGAATTATGTAGTATTGACTGCTTATATAGCATTGACTGATGACGTAGCATTGACTGATGATGTTTCACGATCTTATTGGACTAAATTTCTTATGTACTGTAGATCGATGACGTGGTAGCATCTCAGTAGAGCAAAAATTGTCTGTACAGTACATGTGTATATATGAGATTATTTACTATTCAAGCGGCGTTACTGTGCAAATGTTGACTGTTGACTGATGACGTGGCACAATCCTGAGCATCCGAACTGTTTTTAATCCGATGGTTACGATTCACTCAATGTATCTATAAAAAGAGGGCTCTCTCCCCCTAATTTGATACCCCTGAATTCATTTTTAAGCTTAGATTTCTGAAATTCCTTCTCCTTCTTGTAGTTTCTTTATATTTTAATAAAATTTCCTTTTTTATCCTTAGTTAAAATATGAGTAGCTAATTTCTTTTTGAGCTTGGGTTGAAGGTAAAGTCTCAACATGTTCCATGGGCTTAATTTGGTAAATTTACTTTCTCTTCCCCTCTAATATTTGTGGTTGTTTTGACTTTTCGTCGACAAATAATAATAGTCTTGTCTAGATACAGCTCTGGTTAAACCGGCACCCTAGTACAAGGTTATTATTATTTGGCACGATAAGCCCTTGGCACCATGCTTATTGGAGAGTGGTTCATAAGGTGTGGAATCCCCCCTTATGATTTAATTGGTATTAATATGGAATATTTAGCCCATGGAGCATGTTGATGCGGATCCGGATACCCAAGTGCTTTATTATAACAGTTTCATTTTTAATTATTTCCGGCACTTTAATTCAACAATTTAGGACAAAATTACCATAATTTAATTGTTCCCATTAAAAAGAAAATTAATTCTGCATATAATTAAAATCAACCACCTCGTGGGATCGAAACTCGTCACCATTAATCTATTCTATAATAGATTCGTGCGCTTGCGAGTTCAATAAAATTTGCACAACAAGGATCTCTTAATAACTTGTCACAAACCAACTCCATAAACAAACTTGTTAATTTTATACTGGGATAGGAATACAGTTTAGCCCATTGTGTAATCTAAGATTTATTATGCTCATATGCATTTTGATTTTGTTGGGACTTGGCGTCAGTTTCCATACTCCTCAGTTCTTGTAATGTAATAACTGCATAAGCTGATGCTCAGTAAGTAAATACTTGATATATGTATTACCTACTATACACATGAATGACTTCATGAAATGAGCGTTAAATCTTTTAAATGAAACTTTAAAATATAAAGAATTGTGTTAGAGCCCTAGGTTTGTTGTACTATAAGGCTAGCATTCCACTACATACCTTTGGACTTAATTAATTGATCTATAGGGTGTTACGTATTGTCGTCCTCAAAATTCGTTAAAATATCTCTTTATCAAATAACCTATGAAATGCATGAACTCAATGCAACTTATGTCATTGTATGTAAATTTTCTAGATATATAATAAAGCAAAATATGAAACTAATTTAAAACAACAACATCTAACATAGGCGGCAACGCTGTTTATACAGAAATTAAAGAAATAGAATTATAATATAAATGGCAGGGTCGACCATGTAAGAAGTAATAACAACATCATATTTTAGGCGATAGTGCCGATCATGGCATGATAAAATAAAAGCATCACATATTAAGCGGCATAGCAGACCATCTAATCAAGTAAGTAGTAAACATCACATCTTAGGCGGCATAGTTGGCCATATGAGGATGATAACATGATGTTGGCGGCATAGCTAGCCATGTGTGGTTTAAATAATAACCAATCACACCATAATATTCATTATAAAATAAGAGATTGTTTAAAATTAAACATAGTATAGGAGAATTATTATTCAAAGCTAATTTTAACATATTGTTCTTATATTGCAGTTGAAGTGAAGTGTTACTTACCTGTTTTCTTTGATTTCTTTAAACTTTCCTTCCTAAGCTTGAAAATTTCTCCACTAATGATACTTTAGCTTAAAATGGAAAAAGATGAGATTTCTAAGGTTTATGAAGAATACAAGGGTTATGGGATATTTATAGGATTTTTCAAGGCCTATGAGTGGTTAGGATTTTGTCACCATATTATTTGATTAACGATGGAGATTTATTTTTTTATAAATATCTTAGTAATTTCTAGAATGCTAAGATTTTGTCACCTAGTACTTAACTAATGGTAGACATTTATCTCTCCATAAATATCTTAGTTATTTCTAAAATTTTTAATATCTCTACAACCTTTCTTATTACATCATTACTTATATTATTGTTTATATCATCATTACTTTTAATTATTAATTTATCTCTCCATAAATATCTTAGTAGTTGTTAGAATTCCTAATATCTCTATAACATTTTTTGTTATATCATTACTTATATCATTGTTTATGTTATCATTACTTTTAAATTATTAATTTATCTCTCCATAAAAATCTTAGTAATTTCTAGAATTTCTAATATTTCTACAGCATTTCTTGTTACATCATTACTTATGTTATTACTTATGTCATCATTACTTTTTTATTATTAATTATTTTATTATTATGTTATTATATTATTATACTTATTATTATTATTATTATTATTATAATAAATATTTAAAAGAGCTTGTTAGGTTAATTATATTATGTCCGAGTAAAAATATTGTACCTCACAATAGATGATTTCCAATACTTATTGTTAAATTATTTGGCAACCAACATGAGGCATCCATAGTGAGCACTCCATTGGCTCAAGAAATGTCCCATAGGAGAAAAATCAGGTTGCATTTGAAGAGCAACCCAATTTTTCCCTTTGAGCAACGAAGCCAAAGTCTATATAGCACACTAATTTTGACCTTTTTTTTATAGGACTCCCTGGAGTTGCCTTGGAATTTGACTTGGCTTTTTGCTCATGTCTTCTCACATGTGATGCTATGTTGCTAAAAAAATGGAAATCATGTTGGTGCTTCAAAGTAGTTTTGGCATAATTTTTTAAAAAATTCAAGGAAAACTAGTTTTTTTGGCCTATTTTTGGAACAAATTTACAAAAAAGTATTAAAGCCTCCATATTCTTGTTGGACACCTATCAAGAGCACTCTTATCAACCTAAAGAATGTCCAGGAGAGTAAATCTAGGTTGCTTTACAAGAGAAACCCACGTTCTCCCTTCAAGGACTAAAGCCAAAAGCTATGGCATATCATTTTTCATATTTTTCATGGGTCTCTTTAGGCTACATTAGAATTTAACTTGACTTTTTACATGTCTTTTCCCACTAGTGATGCTTTGCAGCTAAAAAATGCTTTGCCGCTAAAAAAAAGAAAAGTTCTTTTGTTGCTTCAAAGTAGTTTTAGTGGATTTTTTTTCTAAAATTCAAAGAAAAATCCTTTTTTACCATATTTTTAGAAGAAATTCCTAGAAAACTGTTAAGGCCTTCAAATGTTAGTGGTGTATTACTTGGGAGCATTATGGTCAGCCAATGGAATGCCCTAAAGGGGAAATTTAGATTAGTGTTAGGTAGAAACCCAAATTCTCCCTTCAAGCCTTGAAACCAAAAACCATAGTATGCTAGTTTTGGCCTTTCTTCATAGGCTTCCTTGGGACTCCCTTATAATTTTGACATGTACACGTTTTCTGAGCCATAGTTCTGGTTGAATTTTGTCCAATATTCAAAGAAAATCCAAGATTTTTAGCTTATTTTTGGATTAGAATTCTAAAAAGTTATTAGAACCGGCTGTTGGTGTTGGACATTACTTGGAGGCACTCTATAGCCCAAAAAATGACCAAGAGGAAGAAAACTGGGTTGCTTTTAGATAGAAACCCATGTTCTTCCGTTAGACCCCAAAGTAAAAGGCTATAACTCACTGGTTATGGCTTTTTTCATAGGACTCTCTAGCACTGCTTTCGAACTTTTATTTGGTTTATTGTACATGCTTTCCCTGGGGTGACATGATGTTGTTAGAGAAAAAGAGAGTCTTTTTTATGCCTCGAACTAGTTTTGGCAGATAGTTTTCTAAATTTTTTTTTAAAAAAACTAGTTAGTTTATCTTATTTTTTAAAATAAATTCCAAAAAATATCAGAGCCTTTCGAAGGCATTGGACGCCATTTTAAAGCACTCTTATGGTTAAAGGAATGTCATAGGGGAGAAGAATAGGTTACTTTTGGTGAGAAACCAAAATTCACCCTTAGGATTGTAAAGCCAAAAGTTGTAGCACACCAATTTTGTCAATTTCTCATGAGTCTTACAGCGGCTGACTTGAAATTTTGACCCAGTGTTTTGCATGCATTTTCTCATGGGCGACATGATGCTAAAAAAATTAAAGGAGTCTTTTTGACACCCCATGGTGTTTTTACAAGTATTATTTCCAAATTTTAAAGAAAAACTAATTTTTTCGACCTATTTGTGGAATAAATTATGAAAAAATTGTAAAAACCTCCTAACAGTGGTTTGGCACATGGTGGGAACACTTTTGGCCAACAGAATTTCCCAATGATGAAAAAATTAGTTACTTTTGATGAGAAACTAACTTCTTTCTTGAGGCCCTTAAGTTAAAGGCTATAGCTCATCAATTTTGGCCTTTTTTCATAGGCCACTTTAGCATTTGGCTCTTTGGGTGCCATTAGAAGATGCGATTATCCTTTTGGTGGCCTAGACTAGTTTTTGTGGAATTTTATCCTAAATTCATAAAAAAATTAATTTTTTGGCTATTTTTGGAATAAATTCATTAAAAGCTAGCATAGCTACTGATGACTGTATGCACCATTTTAAAGCACTTCTAATGCCCCAAAGAATACTTGAAGGGAGAAAATCAGGTTACTTTTGCAAAGAAACCTAAGTTCTCCTCTTGGGTTTTAAAGCTAAAGGCTATAGTATACTGATTTTGGCCATTTTTCAAAAGCTTTCATTAGGCTACTTTTGAATTTTAACCCAATTATTTACATGTGCATTCCCATATGCAACACAATGCCACTAAACAAATTATAGTCTTTTTGGTGGCCTTGAGTAGTTTTGGTGGAACTTTATCTAAATAAAAAAAATTAATATTTTCAATTGATTTTTAGAATAAATTTCCAAAAAAACTAGGATAGCCTACTAATGATAGAAGGATCTATTTGAGACCAATCCCCACCCTAAGAAATATTCTATGGGAAAAAAAAGGGTTGCTTTTGGAGAGAAAACTTATCTCTCCGCTCGAGCGCTACAGTCAAAGGCTATAGCAAACCAATTTTGTCTTTCTCGTGGGCATCCTAGCAGCTACCTAGGAATTTTGACTTAATTTTCATAACTTATTTTGGAATAAATTCTTAAAAATTTATAAAAGCCACCCAATAGGCTGCATTGGAATTTTGACATGATTTTTACGTGAGCTTTCCCATAGGTAACATAGTAAAGGCAAAAAAAAAAAAAGAAAAAAGAAACTAGTTGTTTTGGTAGCTTGGAGTAGCTTTGGACGAATTTTATCCAAAATGTAAAGGAAAGTCAAAATTTTCAACCTATTTTTAGAATAAACTCTTAAAAAATAACATAGTTCCTTGACAAAGGTGGGACTCCTCTTGGGAATACTTGTATCAACCCACTGAATGTTGCGAGTGAGAGAAATCTAGTTTCTTTTGAGAAAAGAAAAAAACTAAACTTCTTCTTTCGGGCCCTAAAGCCAAAGGTTATAACAAATTAATTTTGGCTTTTTTCATCAGCCTCTTTGAGCCTACCTTTGAATTTTGACCTCTTTGAGGCTACCTTTGAATTTTGACCTGGTTCTTTGTACATGTCTTCTTTACAACTACATGATGCCTTTAGAAAAAAACAGGTGTTCTTTTGGAGCCCCAAAGTAATTTTGGCTAAATGTTTTCAAAAATACAAAGAAAAATTTGTTTTTTCAACTTATTTTTAGAATAAATTGTCAAAAAACTATTAGTGCCTTTTGATAGGAATGGAAACCCCTTGAAAGCACCTCTACTTACCTAGAAATGCTCTAAAGGGGAAAATTAAGCTTCTTTTAGAAGGAAACCCAACTCCTCTCATAGGCTTTTATGCCAAAGGCTATTGTTGAGTGTTTGAAAGAGTATATTTATAAAGGAGAAAATCGTCATTTTATACTTTAAATCTCACTAACATTGCTACTTTTATTTATTTAAGTATTTTGTTATTTAATTATATGTGTTTTATTATAATTATGTATTTTAAGTATTTTAGGGGTATTACGATCGTTTCACAATGAACGAGTGATCAGACAGCGAAACGGACGTCATATTTGAACTCAGGACGGTCAAAAACCTTAGGAGGAGCATTAAAAGAAAAATGTCACTGTTCACATATACGGTACTGTAGATCGATGACGTGGTAGCATCTCAGTGGAGCAAAAATCGTCTGTACAGTACATGTGTATATATAGGATTATTTACTATTCAGGCGGCGTTACTGTGTAAATGTTGACTGTTGACTGATGACGTGGCACAATCCTGAGCATCCGAACTGTTTTTAATCCGATGGTCACGATTCACTCAATGTATCTATAAAAAGGGGGCTCTCCCCCCTAATTTGATACCCCTGAATTCATTTTTAAGCTTAGATTTCTGAAATTCCTTCTCCTTCTTGTAGTTTCTTTGTATTTTAATAAAATTCCCTTTTTATCCTTAGTTAAAATATGAGTAGCTAATTTCTTTTTGAGCTTGGGTTGAAGGTGAAGTCTCAACATGTTCCATGGGCTTAATTTGGTAAATTTACTTTCTCTTCCCCTCAAATATTTGTGGTTGTTTTGACTTTTTGCCGAAATAATAATAATAGTCTTGTCTAGATCTTTCTCAAGTTAAACCTAAGACCTTAGTACAAGGTTATTATTATTTAGCACGATAAGCCCTTAAAGACCATACTTATGGAGAGTGGTTCATGAGGTGTGGAATCCCCCTTATGATTTAATTGGTATTAATATGGAATATTTAGCGCATGGAGCATGTTGATGCGGATCCGGATACCCAAGTGCTTTATTATAACAGTTTCATTTTTAATTATTCCCGGCACTTTAATTCAACAATTTAGGACAAAATTACCATAATTTAATTGTTCCCATTAAAAAGAAAATTAATTCTGCATATAATTAAAATCAACCTCCTCGTGGGATCGACACTCGTCACTATTAATCTATTCTATAATAGATTCATGCGCTTGCAAGTTCATTAAAATTTGCACAATAAGTTTTTGGCGCCGTTGTCGGGGAGGTAAGTTATTTTAATTTGTTGAATTAATTTTTTTTTGTTTTCTTGTTTTTTTTTCTTATAAGAAAATAATAATTCTATAATTTAATTTTTGTAATTTAAATTTTTGTAATTTAATTTTTGTAATTTAATTTTATTGTGTGATGTCTTTAAATTTTTATACTTTAATTTTTGCTTTACTTTTCTTTGTAATTTGTTTTGTTTATCTTGTAATTTATTTTAATTTATTCGTAGAATTAATTCATAGAATTAGTTTTTTTAAGTAATTTTTTTGCTTTCCTTAAAAATTATAAAAAAATTAAAAAAATTATAAAGAAATTAAAAAATTAAAAAAATTAAAAAAAATTAAAAAAATTAAAAAAAAGTGAATCTGTAATTTAATTTTGGTAATTTAAATTTTTTTAAATTTCAATAATTTAATTTCTTTGTAATTTCTTTAAATTTCTATAATTTAATTTCTGAGTTATTTTTATTTGTAATTTTTATTTATTCTGTTAATTTATTATTCCAGAGAATTAAAATTTTTAAGTAATTTTTTTCCTGTAATTTAATTTTGTTTCTTTTTCTCTTCTTTATATTTCTATAATTTAATTTTTCATTTTTTGTTGTAATTTATCTTCTTATTTTAGTTAATCTATTTCTTATATTTTCTTTTTAGCACTTGAGTGTATGTTCATAATAAGGTTATAACAACGTTACAAGGTTAGTATCGTAATTTCTCTCTTCTCTTTATTTTTATTTGTTTTATTTTCATTTATTTTATTATTTGTATGCATCGTCGAAGGTCATTATCACCTAATCTTAAACCTTTAGACCTTGATTTGGAAAAAACATTTCGCACGCACAAACACACTGTCTTTAACAAAAAACTTGAAATGGAATTGCAAAATCAACAACCAGAATCACAAGAGAGGCCATTTAAGGATTATGTTAGTCCTTTAGCTAATTTGAGCACATCATGCATAAGGTACCCCAATGTAGCTGTTAGGAGTTTTGAATTAAAGCCTAGTGTGCTCAACTGTTTCCCCACACTCTATGGCCTAGAAAATGAGGACCCATATAATCATCTGAATGATTTTTATGCTATTTGTTAAATTTTTAAATATGAGAATTTTTCAGATGATGATGTTAAACTTAGATTATTCCCATTTTCATTAAAAGATAGAGCTCGTTCATGGTTTAATACAATGCCTGCTAATAGCATTATATCATGGGAACAAATGGTAACTAAATTTTTAAATAAATATTTCCCAGTTCAAAAAATCAATGCTATTCGTAGGGAAATTTCAAAGTTTACTCAAAGAGACGACGAAGTTTACTCAAAGAGACGACGAGCAGTTTTTTGAAGCATGGGAGCGATTTAATGGGCTACTCTTGAAGTGTCCACATCATGGGTACGAAAAATGGCACCAATGCCAATACTTTTTGGAGGGATTATTGCCACATATGCAAGAATGGCTAATGGCAACCAGTGGAGGAGAGTTAATGTCCAAAAGCGCATCAGAGATTTGGGAATTTTTCCAACGGCAATCAGATAATTCTCAACAATGGAGTCGATCACTCAGAAATACCAGGAGAATTAAGGGAGTGAATGAGGTTAGCATTGGCAAGTCAAACTCAGGAATTAAAGAAGTCAAAGAGATGGTCGAAGGCCTTACTCGACAAATAGCATCTTTGACAACCGCTAAATCAACAGAGCCACATGACCATGACTCATATTCAGATCAAGCCAATGCCATAGGTATCATGAGAAAACCATCAAACTACAATCCTTACTCCAACACATATAACCCTGGATGGAGAGATCACCGTAATTTTTCATGGTCTCAAGGATTCCAACAAAATGGACCATCAGTTCCACCTCCACCAATGCAACCAGTTCCTCAAATGTCTCAAGCCTCTCAACCACCATTTAGACCATACAATCAGAATCCAAACCATTCTCAACCCAAACCATAGGAGGAGACATCTCAAAATTTCAGAAATCTTACTAACTCCAAGATCGAGCAGCAAAACCGCACCATTGATGAATTACGAAATGAGATAAGAGCGAGCTTCAACTCACAAGCTCAATCTGTTTCAAGCCTTGAGAAAATGGTAGGACAACTTGCCTCTTTAGTTCAAACATTGGCCATGACCGTTGAAAAAGCCAAATTCCCAAGTCAACCAGTGCCCAATCCTAAAGCAGTGAATAAAGTAAGTTCTAGTTCACCACAGCAGCATGGAGAGGTCAAAGCAGTGATGACCTTGTGAAAAGGAAAAGAAGTCGACAACAAAGTGGAGATGCCAAAATCAACTTAGATTGTACCTGTGAACAATGAGGAATCATTATCAGAGGAGAAAGAAGAAACAAACCCACGAGAATATGTTCCTAAAGCTCCATTTCCTCAGAGGTTAGCTAAAGGGAAGAAAGAAAAATCCACAGGTGAGATTCTTGAAATCTTCAAACAGGTAAGTGTTAACATCCCTTTACTTGAAGCTATAAAACAAGTGCAATCATATGCCAAGTTTCTTAAAGACCTTTGTACTAAAAAGAGAAACATTTATGTTCAGAAAAATGACTTTTTAACAGAAAATATTAGTTCTATACTCCAACATAAAATGCCTCTAAAATGAAAAGATCCAGGCTCCCTCACTATCTCATGTAGTATAGGGAACCACACAATTGAGAATGCTTTGTTGGATTTAGGAGCTAGTGTAAATCTGTTGCCTTAGTTTGTTTTTATGAAACTTGGACTGGGCGAATTACATCCAACTCCAGTGGTGTTACAGCTTGCAGATCGGTCCACAAAAATACCTCGTGGTATTGTGGAGGACGTGCTTATCCAGGTAGACAAGTTTTATTTTTCTGTTGATTTCATTGTAATTGACACTCAACCAGTGCAGGATTCAAAGAAGCATATTCCCATTATTCTGGGCCGACCTTTCTTGGCAACTGTCGATGCACATATTCAATGCAGAACCAGAAATATGCAGTTGTCTTTTGGCAATATGACCATGGAATTCAATATTTTTAACATTGCTAAACAACCTCACAGTGCAGATGATGGAATTGTTGATGTGGATTTAATAGAAACACTAGTTGATAACAATTTTCTTTCAAACCTTAGTGATGACCCTTTGCAAACTTATTTAACTTACTTTGGTTTGAATTTTGGTATTGACAGATTAGTTGATGAAGTCAACACTCTACTTGACTCAGCACCATCCATGGACACTAATAAATGGAAGTCAAGAGTTGAACAACTAGTGCTGTTAGAAAAGAAACTCAGCCCATCATCAGAATCACCACCAAAATTCGAACTCAAGCCATTACCCAACACTTTGGAATACGCATTCTTGGGAGAAGAAAGTACCTTACCAGTAATCATCTCTTCCTCCCTCAATGACGAACAAAAAGGTAAGTTGTTGGATGTTTTAAAAGAACATAAAGGAGCATTAGGATGGACATAGCAGACATAAAAGGTATAAACCCAGTGGATTGCATGCATGACATTCATCTTGATGAAAATACTAAACCTACTAGGGAAATGCAACGTCGGTTAAATCCTAACATGAAAGAAGTTGTTCGCATTGAAATCCTTAAGCTATTAGATGCAGGTATCATTTACCTCATTTATGATAGTTCGTGGGTCAGTCCTGTGCAAGTTATTCCTAAAAAGTCAGGAGTTACAGTAGTCATCAATACTGATAATGAATTAGTACCCACTAGAGTAACTACAGGATGGCGTGTATGCATTAATTACAGAAAGTTGAATTCTGTCACACGTAAAGACCATTTTCTTTTACTATTTATCGATCAAATGCTTGATAGATTAGTAGGTCATGAGTTTTATTACTTTCTAGATGGTTATTCAGGATACAATCAGATTCCGATAGCACCAAAAGATCAAGAGAAGACCACCTTCACTTGTCTTTTTGGTACTTTTGCATATAGGAGAATGCCATTTGGATTATGTAATGCACTTGCTACATTTCAACGATGTATGTTGAACATTTTTTTTGATATGGTTGAACGATTCCTTGAGGTTTTTATGGATGAATTTTCTATTTTTGGAGATTCGTTTGATCAATGTTTACATCATCTAACACTAGTTCTGCAGAAATGTATCGAGAAGAATTTAGTCTTGAATTGGGAGAAATGTCATTTTATGGTTAAACAAGGTATTGTTCTCGGTCACATCATTTCAAGCAATGGTATTGAGGTTGATAAAGCCAAGGTGGATCTCATTTCCAATCTTCCTCCACCTAAAACAGTCAGAGAAGAATTTGACTTAGAATTCAAAGACAAGAAAGGAACAGAAAATGTTGTGGCTGATAATCTCTCCCGCCTCCATTTTGACACAACAAAAGAACATTTACCTTTGAATGAGTCATTTCCAGATGAACAATTAATGAGTGTGGAAGTAGTACCATGGTATGCTGATATAGTTAATTATCTTGTTACAGGTCAACTTCCAGAGCATTGGACTAAACAGGACAAGGCCAAATTCTTTGCAAAAATAAAGAATTTCTTTTGGGATGATCCTTATCTATTTAAATACTATGCAGACCAAATTATGAGACGATGTGTCCTAGAGAATGAATTTCAGAATATCCTTTCTTTCTGCCATGAACAAGCTTGTGGAGGCCACTTCAGTGCTAAGAAAACAGCTACTAAAATTTTACAATGTGGTTTCTATTGGCCAACTATATTTCGAGATGCTTACACCTTTTGTTCTTCATGTGATAGGTGTCAAAGAATGGGTAGCATTACACGAAGGAATATGATGCCACTAAACCCAATTCTAGTGGTTGAAATTTTTGACATATAGGGTATCGATTTCATGGGACCCTTTCCCCCATCTTTTGGCCATCAATACATATTGGTCGCTGTTGATTATGTTTCGAAATGGGTAGAAGCTATTCCATGTAGGAACAATGATCATAAAGTGGTAATAGGATTTTTGAAAAGCAATATTATTTCCCGCTTTGGATTCCCTCGAGCAATAATTAGTGATGGTGGTGCCCACTTTTGCAATAAATTTTTCAAAGCACTTTTGACAAAGTACTCCATCACTCATAAAGTGGCAACCCCATATCATCCACAGACCAGCGGCCAAGTTGAGATTTCCAATCGAGAAATAAAGCACATTTTAGAGAAAACAGTGAGGCCCGACAGAAAAGATTGGTCGTTGCGGCTTGATGAGGCATTATGGACATATAAAATGGCTTTTAAGACTCCGATTGGGATATCACCCTATAGGCTAGTGTATGGACAAGCATTCCACCTACCTGTGGAACTCCAACATCGTGCGTACTGGGCCATCAAGAAATTCAATTTTGACATACAGCAAGTTGGCTCCGAAAGAAGATTACAGTTGGCAGAACTTGAAGAAATTCGAAATGATGCGTACGAGAATGCCAAAATTTACAAGCAACGAATGAAAGTCTTTCACGACAAGCAAATTATGCGAAAATCTTTCACTCCAGGTCAGAAAGTACTTTTATTCAATTCTCGCTTACACTTATTCTCAGGTAAGTTACGCTCTCGATGGTCTGCCCATTTATTGTTCATATTATTTTTCAGCATGGGACAATTGAAATTAAGGATCAATTGTGTCACTTTCAAAGTTAATGGTCAAAGATTAAAGCCATATCTAGAATACCAACCATGTGGAGAGGACAGCGAAATAAATTTGAGTGACCCACCTATTTTAAATTGAGATTTTGCTTTTCGGTGATTTGATTATTTATTTTCTTTATTTTCTTTCTTTTATTCATTCTTTTACTGATTGAAATTATTTTTGTTTAAGTGTGTTTGTTTAACCGTTGAGTTTTTCTTATCCATTTAATCATGAGACAGTTCGTCTTAAACATTCTTAGATAGTTTCGACGTATATAATCTCATCTCAGAGGTCAGATACGATTTTGTAAAACACAACGTATCTGGCAGCTATAACTATCAGAGTTAGTAGCCCATGTTGAAGATTTGGAAAGCCAACTTCGAGAAATTGAGAGAGGCATCTACAACATACAATTGGAGCTTGAGGTAAATTCAATAAGAGGACGATTTTAGTTTGTTTTGTGTGTTTTAATTTATTTTCTTGTTTGTGTGTTTTAGTTTGCTTTGTGTGTTTTAAGTTTGTAACACCGGTCAAGTGGCGGATAACGGTACTCCGTGACAATCAAGTCGGTTACTTCAGTCTTCCCACAATAACTGATATTCTGAGACGAAGGTATGGACAGAAATGAGATTTTAGAAAAGCTTCACAAACGATTCCCTTCGCTTCCTCAGAATGCCCTACTTTTAATTTATAAAGCTCGGTCCGAACGCATGCGATTGCTTATGAAGAATAACATCCCTGCTGACATCCGTTGGTTAATCGAGGTAAAAGTTCGCTTAGCAGGTGAGTTACCTCCTAAATTTATTGCATACATGCCTGGTTGTGGTAAAGGAAATTATGCGAAAAAACAACGAGCTCGAAGACTTTCTGTTGCTTGTCATAAATGTGCCAGAATGATATACAATAAAAAATCATGTTCTTTAGGAATGGTGTCTGATAACAGAGAAGATAAGATTCAATTAATTAGGGATGGCTTGAATAAGGAGTCATTGGATGATATCCTTTTGTCTCTTGAAACACATCCCAGTGGATACGTCCAACATGCAATACTCCAGTTATGGCCATTACTCCAGAAAGAATGTGCAAACTATAGTCTTGGGAATCTAACTATAAAAGACCCTGTTTGCCAGTTTGTAAAAAAACTGGATGAGAAGCCTATCCTCGACCCATAGAGGGCGTTCAAGTCGTTTCTGGACGTAAAACCAGAGGAAGATATGAGCCACAGTCGCAACTACTTGTTAATATTTTCTTCTGTATTGCTACGCCCAGGTGATGTCTTCTAAACTCTACTTCTTTGTGAGAGTGTCACTACAACCGATGAGATTTTAGGGTTGGAATGTCATTCTTGAAAGTGGCCTCATTACTATTGTTACAACAAAGTCTGCTGGACTGATGCATATGGATGGTTGATGTGGGTGTGATATTCCTTTAGACTGGAGATAATGCTTGTACTTTTATTTGATTGCTATCATTAATCTGATTGAATAAATACAAGTGTTTCCTTAAAAAAAAAGTTTTGAATTTTATCTTCACTTTATTTGCTAAGGACTAGCAATAAGCTAGTTGGGGGGTGTGTTGAGTGTTTAAAAGTGTATATTTATAAAGGAGAAAATCGTCATTTTACACTTTAAATCTCACTAACATTGCTACTTTTATTTATTTAAGTATTTTGTTATTTAATTATATGTGTTTTATTATAATTATGTATTTTAAGTATTTTAAGGGCATTACGATCGTTTCACAATGAACGAGTGATCAGACAGCGAAACGGACGTCATATTTGGATTCAGGAAGGTCAAAAACCTTAAAAGGAGCATTAAAGGAAAAAAGTCACTGTTCACATATACGGTACTGTTCATACGTACGGTACTGTTCATGGACTGATGATGTGGCAACTACCTATGACGTGGCAGTATCTGATTGGACGAATTATGTGGTATTGACTGCTTATGTGGCGTTGACCGATGACGTGGCATTGACCGATGATGTGTCACGATCTTATTGGACTAAATTTCTTATGTAATGTAGATCGATGACGTGGCAGCATCTCAGTGGAGCAAAAATCGTGTGTACAGTACATGCGCTTACATGAGATTATTTACTATTCAGGCGACGTTACTGTACAAATGTTGATTGTTGACTGTTGACTGTTAACTGATGACGTGGCGCAATCCTGAGCATCCGAATTGTTTTTAATCCGATGGTCACGATTCACTCAATGTATCTATAAAAAAGGGGGCTTTCCCCCCTAATTTGATACCCCTAAATTCATCTTTAAGCTTAGATTTCTGAAATTCCTTCTCCTTCTTGTAGTTTCTTTGTATTTTAATAAAATTTCCTTTTTTATCCTTAGTTAAAATATGAGTAGCTAATTTCTTTTTGAGCTTGGGTTGAAGGTGAAGTCTCAACATGTTCCATGGGCTTAATTTGGTAAATTTACTTTCTCTTCCCCTCTAATATTTGTGGTTGTTTTGACTTTTCGTCGACAAATAATAATAGTCTTGTCTAGATACAGCTCTGGTTAAACTGGCACCCTAGTACAAGGTTATTATTATTTGGCACGATAAGCCCTTAGCACCATACTTATTGGAGAGTGGTTCATGAGGTGTGGAATCCCCCCTTATGATTTAATTGGTATTAATATGGAATATTTAGCGCATGGAGCATGTTGATGCGGATCCGGATACCCAAGTGCTTTATTATAACAGTTTCATTTTTAATTATTCCCGGCACTTTAATTCAACAATTTAGGACAAAATTACCATAATTTAATTGTTCCCATTAAAAAGAAAATTAATTCTGCATATAATTAAAATCAACTTCCTCTTGGAATCGACACTCGTCACCATTAATTTATTCTACAATAGATTCGTGCGCTTGCAAGTTCATTAAAATTTGCACAACAGCTATAACACATTAGTTTTGCCATTTTAGCGTGGGCCTTTTTAGGGCTTCTTTATAAATAAGAGTCCTTTTAACGCCCTAAAATATTTTTGGCGGAATTTATTTTTAAAATTCATAAAAAAATTAATTTTTTGACCTATTTGGAATAAACTTTAAAGAAAATATAAAAGCCTCTCATTAGTGGTGGGCAACTACTTGAGAGTACTTCATCGACTTAAAAAATGTCACGGAGGAGAAAAATTATGTTGCTTTTAGAGAGATACTCAACTTCGCCCCCTAGGCCCCAAAGCCAAAGGCTATAGCTTATCAATTTTGGCTTTTCCTTATGAGCGAACTTGGGGCTGCCTTGGAATTTTGACCAAATCTTTTTCATGATCCTTTCTATAGGCAAGGTAATGTTGCTACGATAACAATAGTTCTTTTATGGCTCTGGAGTAGTTTTGGTAGAACTTTATCCAAAATTCAATGAAAATTTATTATGACAATTTTTTGAATAAATTCTTAAAAATCTATCAAAGCCTCCTAAAAGTGGTAGGACACTACTTAAGAGCACTCTCACTGACCCAATAAATGTCTTAGGAAAAGAAAATAAGTTGTTATTAGAGAGAAGCGTAACTTCTATCCTCACACCTAAAAGCCTAAGGATATAAGTCGTTGGTTTAGGCTTTTTTCCATCGGGCTACACTAAGGTTTCCCTTGAATTTTGATTTGACTCTTTGCATGGGCCTTCCTATAGGGAATGCAATGTCAATGAAAAAAATAGCGATCTTTTTAGTGCATAGAAGTAGTTTTGGCATAATTTTACCAAAAATTAAAAGAAAAATTGATTTTTTGTCTTAATTTTGGAATAAGTTCTTGAAAAACTATCTAATCCTTTAAATAGCGGTGAGGCAAGCACTTTTACTGACCTAAGAAATGCCCTAAAGGAGAAAAACTGGGTTTCTTTAAAAAGAAATTTGATTTCTCCCTCAGGCCCTAAAGCCAAAGGCTATTGCTTATCAATTTTTGCATTTTTTCATAATCCTCATTAGAGCTGCCTTTAATTTTTCACTGATTTTTTTTTCACTTGCCTTTCCACAAACAACGCAATGCCATTTGAAAAAACAATTGTGCTTTTTGTGCTCAGGAGTAATTTTAACAAAATTTTGTCCAAAATTCAAATAAAACGGGTATTTTCACCTTATTTTGGGAATAAATTCTTAAAAAAACTATCAAAGCCACTTTACTATGATGGGGGCTTTGCTTGAAAGCACTCTTGTCAGCTAAAAAATATCTTAATAGAGAAAAACTAGGTTACTTTTAGAGAGAAACCTAACATCTACCCTTGTGCCTCAAACCAAAAAGATATAGTTAATTAGTTTTGTCATTTTTTTATGGGCACACTAGGGCTATCTTGGAATTTTGACCTAGGTTTTACATAAGCCTTCCTATGAAGAACGCAATGATGCCAAACAAAAGGTAGTCCTTTTAGTGTGCCAAAGTAGGTTTGACAAAATTTTATCTAAAACTCAAAGAAAAATCAGTTTTTTCAATATACTTTGGAAATAAATACCAAAAAACTATAACAACCTCCTAAAGGAGGTAGGGTACTACTTCAGAGTACTCTTATTGGCCAAAGAAATGTCTTAATAGAGAAAAACTATGTTTACTTTTAGAGAGAAACACAACTTCTCCTTTTGGACTGCATAGGGAAAAGCTGTAGCACCCCAGCTGGTTTTGGCTTTTTTTTTTAAGCCTCCTTAGGGTTACCTTGGAATTTTGACCTAATTTTTTCTACAAGCTTTGCCACAAGGAAAATAAAGCTATCGGATAAAATAGTAGTTCTTTTTTTGACTGGATAAATTTGGTGGAAATTATCTAAAATTCACATAAAAACTAGTTTTTTGGGCCAAAATTTACAATAAATTCTCAAAAAACTACCAAAGCCTGTTGATGATAGTGGGGCACTACTTAAGACCACTCCCATTAACTCAAAAAGTGTACTAGAGGTGAAAAATTGAGTTATTTTTAGAGAAAAACTTGACTTCTTTGCTCAGGCCTTATAGCACATTGGTTTTGGACTTTTTTTATAGGCTTCCTAAGTAGCCTTGGAATTTTGACTTGATTTTTTGCATGCACTTTCCCATCATTGGCTTGATGTCGTCTGAAAAAAGAGAGCTTTTGGTGCCAATAGTCATTTTTATGGAAGTTTTTAAGAAATTCAAAAAGAAATTGATTTTTTCATTTCATTTTTTGAATAAATTCCTAAAAACCTATCGGAGCCTTTTGATAGTATAGGACACCACTTGGGAGCACTACCTCTGGCCCATTAAATTTCTTGAGGGAGAGAAACCAAGTTGGATTTGGAGAGAAACCTAACTTCTACCTATGGGGCCTATAACTAATAGTTATGATGCACCAATTTGTTCTTTTTTTCATAGGCCTATCTAGGTGACCTTGTTGTTTTTATCCTTTTTTTTTCCATGCATCTTCCCACGGGTGTCACGATGCCACTAAAAATATAATAGCCTTTTTAGTGCCCTGGAGAATTATTGGCGGAATTTTTTCAAAATTAGAAAAGGTTTTAAAAGCCTATTTTTGGAATAAATTCTTAGAAAATTATGAGAACCTTTCGATGGTGGCAAAACATTGCTTGGGGACACTCTTGCCAGTTGAAGGACTATCCCAAGGGTGAAAAACTAAGTTGCCTTTAGACAAGTACTCAACTTCTCCCATCAAGCCCTAAAAGCCAATCACTATAACACACTAGTTTTAGTATTTTTTTTTTATAAGTCTTTTAGAAACTCAAATTCTTTCTTTTGGTTTTAAAGCTATAGGCTATAGGACACTAATTTTGGCATTTTTAACTGGCCCTAACTAGTGCTGCCTTTGAATTTTAACTTGGTTTTTTGCAAGCACCTTCTCATGATAAACACAGCGCCGTGAAAAGAAATGTGATCCTTTTGGTGCCAGGGAGTTGATTTGGCTTATTTATTTTTTTAAAATTCAAAGAAAAACTTATTTTTTCAACCAACTTTTGGAATAAATTCTGAAAAGATATTAGAGCCTCCTAGCGATAGCAAGGAACTGCTCAAAAGCACTTCTATTGTCTCAAGGACTGTTAATATAGAATAAGCAAATAGCTTTTAGAGAGAAATCAACTTCCCCTTGACCAAAGCCAAACCTTTAGCACATAGGTTTTGGCATTTTTTATGGTCATCCTTGAGACTGTTTTGGAATTGTGACCAAATTTTTTAGATGTACATTCCAAAAGGTGATGTGATGTCACTAGAAGAAATGAAAGGCCTTTTGGTATGCCAGGATAGTTTATAGAATTTATTCCAAAATCTAAAGATAAATCAATTTTATCAAACTATTTTTGGAGTAAATTCTCAAAGAATATCCTAAGGGAGAAAAAGTTAATTGTTTTAAAAGGAACCCAACTTGTCCTTTTAGATCCTAAAGCCATAGGCTACAACACATTACTTTTAGCTATTTTTCATGGGCCACCTTAGGGCTGCCTTGGAATTTTGATATAATTTTTGGTAAATACCTTGCCACAGGTTATTTAATGTGGTTGGAAGAAACAAGAGTCCTTTTGGTACTACAGAGTAGATTTTCAATTTTTTTTCAAAAATTTAAAGAAAAACTTTTTTTTCAACCTATGATTTGAATAAAATCCTAAAAAACTAATACAACATGGTGATGGGGCTCGGTACGACTTTGAACCATTGCCAATAACCTAAGGAATGTCCAGAGAGAAAAAGAGGTTGCTTTAGAGATAAACCCAACTTCTCCTATGGACCCTAAAGTCAAAAGGTGTAACACAGAAATTTTGGCCTCTTTTTAATGGCATTCTTGAGGGTTTTGTAAAATCTTGACCAATTTTTTTGCAAGCCCTTGCTCACAGAAATTTTAGCCTCTTTTTAATGGCATCCTTGAGGATTCTATAAAATTTTGACCAAATTTTTTGCAAGCCCTTGCTCATAGCTATGGATGCCACTAGAAAAGATAAGTTCATCTTGGTACCTCAGAGTAGAATTGGTAAATTTGTTTAAAAAATTCATAGAAAAAATCAAATTTTCAGCCATTTTTTGGAATAAATTTTTAAAAAATTATTAGTGCTTCCTGATGGTGGTGCGACACCATTTTGACATTGTTAGCAACCCAAAGAATGTCCCTAAGATAAAAACAAGTATGCTTATGGTGATAAACCTAATTTCTCCCCTCAGGTCCTAAAGTCAAAAGGTGGAACATACTAGTCTTGGCTTCTTTTCAATGGCATCCTAAGGGATTTTGTAAAATTTTGACCTAATTTTTTATAAGCCTCTTCTTATAGGTTACATGGTGCTATAAAAAAAGATAAGGGTCCTCTAGATGCCCTAGAGTAGATTTGGCCATTTTTTTCCCAAAAATTAAAGAAAAACCTATTTCTCAACCAATTTTCAGAATAATTTTTCAAAAAACTCTTAAAGCCTCTTGATGGTAGTGCCTCAAAGGGAAAATTAGGGATTGTTTCAGAGATAAACCTAACTTCTCCCTTTGAACCCCAAAGTTAAAGCCAATAATGCACCAATTTTAGCCTCCTTTTAATGGCATCCTAAGAGATTTTGCAACATTTTGACTTAATGTTTTGTAGGCCCTTTCTCGCAAGCTATGCTATGCGACAAGAAAAGATAAGTTCTTTTTGGTATCCTAAATAGTTTTGGTAGAATTATTTTCAAAATTTAAACAAAAATTAGTTATTTCTACTTGTTTTTTATATAAATTCCCCAAAAATTATTGAAGCCTCCTCGTGGTGGTAGGCTACCACATGGGAGCACTATTGTTGGCGCAACAAATATTCCAAGGGTGAATAATTCAGTTTTTTTAGGAGAGAAATCTAACTTCCTCCCTCAGGCCATAAAACCAAATGTTGTAATACACTGGCTTTGGCCTTATTTCATTGGCCTCCTTTTGGGTTGCCTTAGAATTTTGGCTTGGTTTTTTGCATGCTGCTTCCCATAGGTGACACAATGCTATTAATGAAAAGGAGTCCATTCAATGCTTTGAAGTGGTTTTGCTAAAATTTGGTATAAAATTCAAAGAAAATCTAAATTTTTGGTCTAAGGGAGAACAACTGACACAATTTAAAATTGGTTTTAACTCCTAAGTATAAAAGTGTCTTGTTATAAAATAGATCGGTGAGTTTGAGGTCAATCTACAGAGAAAAGATTTAATTTGTTTATTTAAGTTTAAAAGAAAATAAAAATAAAATTTAAAAATATGTAATTTTAACTTTAGAAAAACTATGAAATTGAATTACTTAGGGTTAAGAATCCACTCCTAGTAATAAATACAATTTAAAATATTCTTTTTATTTTATTGCCCAAAAGACTAATTGTATAAATTATAATTATTTTCCCATTAAATTTATTATGGATTAAGAAGTTAATGTGCCAAAACTTAACTTGTCTATGATAAGTCAAAATATAATTTATCATATTTTATACTAAGATGTTAAGAATTCATTATGTCAAACTCCCTTGCTTGTCTACAATGAATCAAAATTTTAAAATATAGAATAGGGTTAAAATTAAAGAAAATAATCTAATTTACATAATTAAAAATAGAATTTGATTAGATTATATTTTCTTACTAATAGATTCACTTTCCCCTAACTATTAGTATTTTTGTTAAGCATAGTTGAAATAAATATAATTAATAAAATTAAAGAAAACATAATTAAAAAATGTATTTAAAATTGAAAATAAAACTAATTTTATTTATTAAAAATATATTGCGAAGAGGGAGGAGAAGAAGAATTTATGGGGAAAGAAAAGAAGAGAAGGTATAGAGATGTATGTTCCCCCCTCTATTTATACTAAGACATAATTAATCCACACATATAAATTAAAAAAAATTAATTATATCTTAGCCCTATGTTTTTCCCACTAACTTATCACAATTGTCTCACTAATAAAATATAAACCTTACTTAATTCACTCAAGTATATCTAACACATTCCATCAACAATTACTATACATAACATGATAAAAATTTATAATTTTACAGGACCACATTTATCATAAAAAAAACATATAAATTTACAATAAAAGTCTTGGAACTTCCTCGACAATGACATGATTCCTCGAATTACTAAAATCCAAATTTGGCATTCGTATATTTGTTGAGAGCCTCAAATTGCATGAATTTATTATTTTTATCTAACAAACACATAAAAATACACAAAATCAAATATTTATAAAAATAATTAGAAATTCAGAATATGTTATGTAATTACAAATTAAATTATATTAATAGCATAAAATAATATTTTTATTCTTTAATAAATATATAATTTTTAACATTAATCAACAATCGAGTTGATTTTTTAGAGAAACTCAAATTCTCCCTTTAGGCCTTAAAATCAAATGCTATATCACATCAATTTTGAACTTTTCTCTTAGGCCTCTTAGGGGTTGCCTTGGATTTTTGACCTAATTTTTTGTATGCGCTTTTCAACGAGTGACTCGATATCTTACAAAAAAACTATTAGAGCATTCTAATTCAAATAATAGTTGGGTAACCCAAAAAGAGGATGAATTGGATTTCTAAAATTATATAATACTTGAAAAAAATTAATACAAATCTTGAACAAATTCAAAACAATAATAAATAAACAAATCAAAACATAAAGAGATAAGGGAAGAGAGATTCAAACACAAATACTTTTATATGGTTTGGTCAACCCTGCCAATGTCCATGCCTTTAAGCTTACTAGGCTTGAGGATTTCATCATCGAAACCTTCAAGGCTTTAAGAACTTTCACAATTAACTTCACAGGTGTCAATCAAATAAACAAGCTAATTTATAGTGGGATTTGCAAATTAGCCATTGTTCACTTTTCTAAGAAAAATCATATCACCATTAATTTATATCAGTTTACCATTTAGGCTGGTCTAAATGACCATTAAACTAAAATTTTAAATAAATTGTTCATCATTTTATATTATCTGTTAGCTATTAATTTTTAGAATCTAGTGAAGTATTTTGTGCTTGGCCATTTTTACTAAATGGTTCATGATTAAAATATGATTCTATTATGAAATTATCAGTTAACCATTTTATTTTCAGAAACCTATAAAACAAATTGAACTTATTTGTTCTTGTTAAACAATTCAAAGTTAGAAATGGATAGCTCTCTGAAAATTATCGATTAACCATTTGAGATAATCGATTAGTCGTTTGTTTCTATAAACCTGCTAAGCTAATTGTGCTTATCCATTTAGAAATCAATAAATCTCTAAAAATTATTGGTTAGCCGTTTTATACAAATAGTTCATCGTTTGTTTTCAGAATTAACAATTTTATAGTTTATTTACAGAAAATATTTTTTTCGATTAAAGTTAATTTTTATGCAAAAATCATGAAAATGTTTAGAAATATTTCAAGAATTGGTTTACTAAATCCATATGATGATTACATAAATACATATAATATAATTAAACAAACCTTACTTAAAATAATTTTAATGAATATATAAGATTAACTTAAGGATTGTTTTCATGCTGATGTCAATGAATGTTACATCATGTGTCACTATAATTTTGACAAAAAAAACTCCCTTTAAAACCAAACATGCTAATGGCGCATGCTAATTACTTACTAATGAGTTCATTAAATCTGATCGTTTCTTACATTTTCTCCTTATTAAAATGTTAGGCTACCTAATCCTAATGTTGAATATCATACAACTATCTTATTTGAGTTCTTCCTTTACCATCCATACTTAGCAAGACCAAAACTTCATAATTTGAAATTTTGTAGTGCATTTCCAACATTTTTAAATCCTAACGAGACAAAACAAATAAGCTTACAGTGTCAACAAACCTGATGAAATGAATTGGAACATAGTTCTAAGAGAATTTACAAATTGCAGCATTCTTTAACAAATAAGCTTCTTGGTCTCTCATATTTTGGTTTCTTATGTGAGTCCAATGCTCCAATTAATTTCAATATCCTTAATTTTATATCTTGTTAAAAGCATTTACCATAAATCTTTTATTGCTTTTATTTAAAATGGTGACTAGAATGAGGGAAGCAATCATTTTCATCAAGATTTATTTAAACATTTTGAAAGTACTTATGGATTTAGGTTCTTTGTAGTATAGATTTAGACTTAGTTTAGTATAGCTTTTCAAG
The DNA here is from genome assembly GCA_030449875.1 of Aegle marmelos. Lineage (NCBI taxonomy): Eukaryota > Viridiplantae > Streptophyta > Magnoliopsida > Sapindales > Rutaceae > Aegle > Aegle marmelos. The sequence goes on from JASUUL010000143.1 coordinate 26,777,343, forward strand.
TAGAGCTTATTTAAGTAAAGCTTTTATAATAGAGTTTTTACTCAAAAAATTTACTTATTTAGTTATATGTAAGAGTTTTTGTTAAAAATTTATGAAATGACTTTAATAAGTAAATTTTTTAAAGTTATGTTATGGATAACATAAAATAAGATTGTCAAATAAGGAGAGGATATTTTAGATATTTTAATATTTAAAAAGAGCAATTTAACCTCTATTATAAAAAGTTAAAAATTTGAGCTTTTCTTATTAGAGGTAAAATAACTTATCTAAGTTTAAAAAGTTTTACTAGGAAAACAATCAAACAATAATAATTATTATAATAAGAGCTTATGTAATTAAAAATGCCCTTATGATAATTAAATAAGTCATATCAAACAGGCATTAATGTAGGCTTTGTATTGAATTATATAAATCTAGATTTTCATATTAAATGTCCAATACCAATTTCATGATCCAATCTAATTATACCTTTTTAAGCCCAATTTAAAGATAAATCAATGGAAATTCCAAGAATTGTAACAATTGTAATCCAAAAACAAAAAAAAAATTAATAGAGGTGAAAATATCTAAATCCATTAAACTAAAATATATTGTTAATTTTTTGCAATTTGTATGAGTGGTTTGTATTAATTCTAGGTTATTATAAGCACCTCTAACTCTTTGTTGTAGGCATTAAGTGAAAATTGAAGAATTAAAAGAGAGAAATAAGAGTGAGTCACCGGTGTTCTAGTGTCTGACTTATAAAATATCAATAAAGTCCTATAGTTTATTAAAAAATTTTTGTTGTCTAAATAGTTTCAGTCTTGAGCAGTTTAATCTTTAGCTTTCAACAGGTCTTGGTTCTACTACCTATAGAGGTGTTTTTAGAGACTATAATGATGATTTCTTAGGTGCCTTCTCGATTCAATTTGGTTACAACTCTTTCTTCCTTTCTTTTCTTTCCTGAGATTATGGCTATTATCATTTCTGTGCACGAGGCATTCAATCGCGACCAGAGGATTTTTTGGTTAGAGAGTGACTCGCTAGCAGCCATCAATTGCTTGCTCAATTGTCAGCCTATTATTTCTTATATGCCCTTCTACTGTACTAATATCGTGAAGGTAACCAAGCTGCTAACTCATTAGCAAAATTCAAATTGCATTACCCTCGCCTTACTTGGTTCGATGTACCCCCTCCTTATATTAGAGGCAAGTTGTCCAATAGTCATTTTTCTTTTGTCGTTTTCTAAGGGATTCTTACCATTTTTTTGTTCTTGCAATCTTTATCCCTTTGTTTAATGAATGTTCATGGAGTTTCCATTTTATGATAAGTTTAATTAAATTGAAAATTTATTTATTGCATATCTTCTTATAGGGAATAATTTATTAATTCTCTAATTTAGTGAGATTCTAATTTATTAGAAATATTTATTTTCCAATTTAATTAGATGGCTAATTTAGAAAGTCAATTAATAAGAGATTACGTAATTGACGCTTAAGATTTATTTAGAGCATGAAATTTATTCAAACAGATAGTTTATTAATGCTCTAAATATTCCTTGGAAGACAAGTAAGGTAAGAAGATCAGATTTTTTTCCTATTTAGATTCATGGGCATTATAAGAAGAAAGAAATATTTATTTTGAAAAAAGTTCAAGTCTTTTTAAGACTTGCTATTTTTTATGAAACCTAATGCTTATACAAAGAGAGGTATTTCGCAATTAAAGAATAGCACAACACAGAGCATAAAGCAATGAAGCAAGACTCAGCCTCCTCTCTAGAGAATCCAAATTTGCCATATAATATGATGTTAATTTGTTATCTTCATTTTATCTCTTAGAGATTTATGTGGATCATGGATCACTAGATATTGAAGAAATAAAGAGTTAATATTAATCACTTTGCGAAGTGCCTTGAGGATTGTGGATGAAAAAGGATAGTAATTATTCAAGAGAAACAAATTCAATCTAAAATTAAGTAAGCTGTATGGTAATAAACTGTAAGTGGGAACCTTATGTTTGTAAATTCATACGTTGTAACATCTTAACTTAGTGAATTATTTTTTATTTGGGTGTGGCCTCATAGATATAGGATTAATTAATTCAAATCATGTAAAAATCTTTGTGTCATTTATTTTTTGTAATTTATTATGGTTTTGGAAAATTAATATTTTTGACACGGATGAACAGTAACTATAAACAGTAATCGATAAACAATGTTTTCTAAAATTAATTAAATTATTAGTTTTAGATTCTTAATTGCCTACATCTAATTGAGATAGATATAAAATCCTTTCAATTGTATCAGAATAGGACAGAAACTATTTATTTGGTGAGATTCTTGAAACTTAGATTTATTTTGTAGATATAAGTTTACAAAGAGAGGGAGACTCTTTAGCTCATTCTTCTGTATTAGATGGGACTAATTATGCTTATTGAAAGTAAAAAATGAAAATTTATTTGACAGTAATTGATAAAAGAGTTTAGTAATGTGTGCTCACTGGATATACTTCACCTATCAAAATTGATATAAATGGTGTTAAATCTCCCAAGCTGGTCGGAAAATAGTCCAATAATGAGCTTAAAGAATCTAGATATAATGCAAAATGACTTAATGCCATTGTTAATGGAGTTTATGTACTTCAACACCAACTAGTTACTATATGCAAGATATCTAAAGCTGTTTGGAATATATTCTAAAGTATATTTGAAGGTGACAATACGGTAAAACATTTTAAAGTTCAAAAACTTACATCTAATTTTGAAAAACTGAAAATGCGTAAATATGAAATCATATATGAATTTAATTCTAGAATCCTTACTATGATGAATGATATTTTTACTCTTGGAAAACTTATTTCTAAGGAAGAAATTTGTGAAAAAATCTTATGATTTATTTATTCTAGGTATCATCCTAAAATTTTGGCCATTGAAGAATATGCTCATATGTCTGCCATGATTAAGAGTTCAATTATAGGAAAATTGATGGTCTATAAGACTAACTACTTGAATTTGAATTCTAAGAAAGAAAAAGATATTGCATTTCAAGTTAAAACAGAGGTCCTATCACTAAATCAAGTGAATATGGTAATCCATATTTATACATGGATAATTCACTTGCACTCATTGCTAAAAACTTCAAAAAGATATTGAAAATAAAGAACTTTAACAAACCAAAGAAGAAATTTAACAACCCAAAGAAGACTTCTACATCAGTGGCTCTCACGGCTAAAAAAGGTTATTATAATTTAATTTTAAATTATTTGATTTTAACAAACTTGAAAGTATTCAATGCAGAGAATGTAGAGGCATAAGACACATACAAACATAATATGCTAATATTTTTATAAAAAGAAAAGCAATGCAATCCACTTAGAGTGATGATATTCTAATGTTAGCATTGATAAAGAAGATCTTATTGAAGGAATAGTTGTCTATAATGATGGCAGTAAGCAAAAATCAAACATTAAAAATGTATCTACGCTAAAAGCTTCTCATTTAACTTGTTATAAGGAAGACATGATTCCTATCTTAACACAATTATACAACATGCTAACAAGAATAGTGATTCAGATAACAACGTCAGTGATATTGATATAAATGACAAAAAAGCTTTTCATGAAAGTTACAAGATGATGTTCACTAAATGAGAAGAAGTCTACAATGAGAATGTAACCTTAATGACTCAGGTATCCAATCTATTAGATGATAAGGTGAAACTCAAAAGTGAGGTAGTTTATTACAAGTCTTTACTTGTTGAAAAAGATAATCAATTACTTGCTGTGACCATAAAACTAGAAGACACCAAAAAGTCACTCAAAATGATGAATTCTAAAACTCAAAAGTTAGACCATATCTTATCAATTAGTAAGACCAGCTCAGATTATCATGGTATTTGATATCAAGATAGAAAAGAGTCAAATTCTCAAGATATGTTTGTTAAAGATTCTCAAGTTACAGCTTCTCCACCAATAGTTAAAGTTTCATATCTTTAAAAAGGTAAAGCTGTTGAACATTAATTCATCAAGGTAAGAATAATAATTTTATTCCTACTTGTCATTTTTGCCATATAAAAGGATATATAAGATCTAATTGCTTCAAATTCATAAAATATATGAAAAAAGCTATGTTTTTTAATTATTCTTATGGAAAATATAGGATGACAACTAGACCTAAGGTTAAGACAAGTAAAAATAAACCTAGAACCACTTAGATAAGGAAAATTGATTATAAAGCTTATGTTTCCTTTATTTCCTTAAGAACTTATACCATTGACTCTTAGTACTTTGTTAAGATTAATTTGAGACACATGACAGGTGATAAAAGTGCCTTGATTAACTATAAAAAAGTTGATCGAGAAAATGTGACTTTTGTTGATGGCGTAAAAAGTTGTGTTCTTAGAAAATGAAACATTAAATGTATAAGGCATATGGAGAATCTCAAAACAAATCTGCCTAGTATTAGTCAAATTTGTGATAAAAACTTATTAGTCAATTTTGATAGGAAAAAATGTCGTGTTCTTGATGTTGATAGTAATTGTATTTTGTAAGGATATCGATTATTTGATCATTGTTATAAATTAACTAGCTGAATTATTTGTCACAAAACCACTCTTGATGACACAGAATTATGGCATTAAAAGTTGAGTCACGTGAACTACATATTACTGACTCGAATTATTAAAACAGATGTGGTAAAAAGAGTTCCGATGCTTAAAAAGAAACAACTTGGAATATATGGTTCATATCAATTTGGAAAACAACAAAGGATGTTGCATAAAGTCAGTCAGGATAAAGAAACATAAAAAATGCTACAATTATTTCATATGAACTTTATGGAACTAATACAGTTGAAATTTTGGCTAGGAAAAAGATATCTATTTGTGTGTCTAAATGATTTCTCTAGGTTGACTTTATTAAATAAAAATCAAATACATTTAATATGTTCAAAAAATTATGTAAAAAATTAAAAATAAACACAATTGCAATATTGTTAGAGTTAGGAGTGATTGTGAAAGAGAATTTAAAAACTTTAGTTTTGAAGAATATTGTAATTTACATTGAATTTCAAATAAGTTTTCCTCATTTATTACACTTGAACAAAATGGTGTTGTAAAAAAAAAAAAAGACTTTATAGGAAATGGTACGAATGATGTTAAACTCAAAGAAATTTTCAAAGAGACTATAGGTTAAAGCATTTAACACTGTTTGCTACACCATTAATTGAGTTTGTCTTTGTCTAGGTACTAAGAAAACTCCTTATGAATTATGGAAAGGTCAAAAACCTAATCTTGGTTGCTTTTATATTTTTAGGAGTATGTACTTTACATTGAATTATTGCAAACATCTTGGTAAATTTGATTCTAAAAGTGATGAAGGTCTCTTTCTTGGTTACTCTAATTGTAGCAGAGTATTTCGTACTTATAATATGAGAACTCAAAAAATTATTAAATCTACAAATGTATGTATTAATAATTATCAAGATTTTATAGACTACTCAATTGAAGAAGAGATAACTAGTCTTTTAGAAACACTAAATACTCCTAAAGTTTGGGTTATGGAGAAAGAACAATCTACTAAATCATTTTTAAAAGAAAAAAAAAACCTGTTGAAGAAGACACCTTTAAGGAAACACTAGAGATTGTGAAGAAGATAGCTTCAAAGCTCTAGGCAACTATACACCTACAGGACTTAATCAGAAAGGAGCTATCATCAAGAGTTAAGAAACATTACCCATTTGATCTTATTCTAGGTAATCTTGATGCACCAATGGTCACAAGAAAAAGGTATACAAATATAGTAAGATTTACTTGCTTTGTATCCTTAACTAAACCTAAGAATGTTAGAGAACTTTAGTTGATGAATTTTGAGTCAAAGTTATTCAGGACGAATTAGAATAAGTTAAATGTAACGATGTATGGATGCTAGTATCTAGACCAAATCACATTAATGTTATAAGAACCAAATAGATTTTTAAGAATAAAACTAATGAATTTGGTAACATAGTGAGAAATAAAGTTAGCTTGGTTGTACAAGGCTACACTTAAATTGAAGGTGTTGACTTTGATGAAACCTTTGCACCTGTTGCTAGACTCGAGTCTATTCATTTACTTTCTACAGTTGCTTGGATAATAAGATTCAAATTATTTCAAATCGATGTTAAGAGTGTCTTATTGAATGACATCTTAAATGAAGAAGCCGATGTTGAATAATCTAAAGGTTTTGAAGATCCTTATTTCCCAAACCATGTTTTAAATTGAAAGAGACTTTATATGGTTTAAAGCAAACTCCTCGAGCTTGTTATGAAAAGTTAGCCAACTTTTTACTTGAAAATGGCTATAAGTAAAGGGGATTATATAGAATATTATTTATTAAATAAGTTACTCTAGGGATTTTAGTTGTTTAAATCTATGTTGATGATATAGTGCTTAATTCTACTTCTTCTGATCATATGGAAGAATTTATAAATCAAATGAAAAGAGAATTTGAGATGAGCATGGTAGGAGAATTGATTTACTTTTTTAGTTTGCAAGTGAAATAAATGGAGAATGGTATTTTTGTTAATCAAATTAAGTATGCCAAAAATTTAGTTAAGAGATTTAGCTTAGATTCTACAAAACCCATGAGAACTCTTATGAGTACTAATGCGAAGTTGACTATGGATAATAGTGGTTCTTGTATTGATCCTAGTCTTTATAGGATTAGTAGCTTACTTTATTTGATTACAAATAGACCTAATTTATGTTTCAATATTGACATATGTGCTTGGTGCTAATCGAATCGAAAGGAGTCACACTTAGGTACTATCAAAGAAATCATTCGTTTTGTCAGTGGGATAGTCAATAATGGTATCTAATACACTTATGACACTAATTCAAGTCTTGTAGGATATAGTGATGTAGATTGATCTAGCAATATTAATGATAGAAAAAGTAGCACTAGGGATGTTTTTATCTTGGCAATAACTTGGAGTCTTGGCATAGTAAGAAGTAGAATTCAATTTCTCTTTTCACTCCTCAAGCTTAATACGTTATTGCTGGAAGTTGTTGCACTCAATTGCTCTAGATGAAACAAATGCTTGCAAATTATGGTATATTTTAGGATACTTTGACTGTGTTTTATAATAACATAAGAGCTATTAATATTTCTAAAAATCTTATTTAACATTTTAAGACCAACACATTGATATTCATTATCATTTTATTAGAGATTTAGTAGAAAACAAGACTGTGCCCTTAGAATACATTGATACAAAAAAAAAATGCTTGTGGATATTTTCACAAAAGCTGTAGATTCTAAATGTTTTGATTCTTTAAGAAAAACTTTAAGTGTGTACTTTATGTAAGTCAAAATATTCTTGCATTTAGATTTAAGTCATATATTTATACTTTAGATTTAGGGCATACATTTTTTTTATTTATTTAAGTTTGTATTTTTCATGTTTTATTTTTTAAAAGAAAATTATTAGGTGTTTGAATGACAAGCAGTTTTTCATGTGTTTAAAGATTTGAAAGCCTTAAATAAGTTTTGATTAACGTTATTTAACCTTATCCCAAAAGTATATGAATGACAATTCAATATGTACTTTGACTTAAGGTTTTGATATCGATATGGTCTTTGTTGATAATATTTAACTTGAATTATGACTATTTGCCTTGATTCTTATCTTCTCATAAATACCTCAAGTATATACAGACACTACAATAAGAAATAGTTACCTATAATTCTTACAAGTAAAACTATCATTGAGTAATCTAAGTCTGTATATTACAAATATGACAAAGGACAAACTACCATGAGAAGAAGGTTACCTTAAGGGGCTGAGTGAAAACTCCTGATTATAGATTTGAAAAAAAAAAACAAGGGCTTTGCTATATAAAAAAAATATCTATCACAATTAAAGTGGTTAAAAATTGGATATCAAGATGATAATGTTAGTTTGACTAACTCTATGTTTTTTATTTAAGACTTTAACTATAGAAATTAATAAATTTTTAGGAAAAAAGTTTTAGATTGAGTTGTTTGCACCCATACTCAAAAGCTTAAATTTCTCTAATCTTCACTTATTTGAGAAAATTAGAGTCTTGATTTCATAAATTGATGCTTGTTGTAATATATTTTTAGAATTTTTTTCTTGATTTCATTTTTAAACCAATTTTTTTAAAAGAACAAAACAAATTTGATGCATACACATTCTTATATAATGATATGTTGTCAGATATTAAGAGTTACATGTTTTTAAGCAAAACTCAAATTTTTTGTTTTCTCAGCATATTGATAAGTTTTTCTCATCATACCTGAGCATGCTGCGTTCCTTTAATAATAACTTTGATTACAGAACTCCAAATTTAGGTCTATAAAATTTAATAAAAATATGATTCAATAAGCTTTCAACATTATATAGATCACATCCTAGTTCCTTTTCATTTGTTCCTAGTTTAATTTTAAAGTTGTTCATTCTGTACTGTGTATCTGTTTTGTAACATATCATGCATAAGATTTTGTTTTTGGTATTTTCCTTTTTGTTTTTGACATATTTGAGTTGGTTTATAATTATCTATTGATCTAGAATGAAATCTCTAATGGTTGATGTTTTAAATTGGAAAAAAATCTTTCTTATTAATTTTTTTTCCTTATGTAAGTTGGATTTCCATACCTTCCTTTAATAAGGTAAGTTCCTCTATGTAAAGAAGTCCTCAGATCATTATTTTGCATTCAACTTTGTGGCTTTCTTCTTCTTTCTCATGACTGGAGTAAAATTTTCATTTTCTTGTTCAATTTTTCTTTGTTCCTTTTATATTTCTCTTCTATTGCTCTCATTCTCTCTAAGTTTGCAGTAAGTGAGAGTTCTCATCATCACTCTCATTCACCTTACTTTTCGCTCTAGTTGTGGATGTCCTCACAAGATTCATATAATTGATTATGAATAGGATTTTAGTCCAAAATTTAGACAAATACCTCCTAAAGAGTCCATACATTCAAACGAAAATATCTACATGGAAAGTGATCCTAGTGAAGATAGTTTTCCCTCTGAACCTTCTCACTTTAACTCTTGAATCACTACCTTTGCTCCCATTATTCATGCTACTATTGCCGACCACCAGCCGCTGCCATACACACCCTCACACGTTGTCACCAATGGAATGCTTCCTTGTACTATTCGTGGTTTTCCAAATTGTGCTACAACCTCTGATCGTTGTTCTCCTCCTTCTAATCCTTTAGATCTTCATCTTATCGCTCTTGAGGCTAGAATTTTGACACAAGGACGAGCTATTGCTGAACTTTCTATTCGTTTTGCCAAATTGCATGCCACACTTCTTCCATTTTGCAATCTTTTAGCAGAAAAAGGGGAGTAATTGTTTTAAGTCTTCCATTGCAAATGCAATGTGTTAGAGGGAGTAGTATTTCTATTTAAGGGGAAGATTTTTTTTAAGAATTTTAAATTTTTAGATTTCTAGTCCTTAGGGGAATTTTATCTTTTTATTGTTCTTGATTTTTTGATTAATGTTGCCTTTCTTTTGTTGATCAATAAAATTAGCATTTTATTTTAATTCTTGCCTTGATTTATTTACATGGATTAATATGCTAATTGCCAATTATTTTAGTTAGTTCCTTCTTGTTATTTATGCTTGTTTCAGATTTATGTTTTAGCATCAAGCTTTATTGAAGACTTATATTGGATTGCTTTGCCACAAGAATGCCAAAGAGGGAGATTGTTAAGTCTATTATTTATGGAGTTGGCATTTTATGGCAAGTTTAATTAAATTAAAAATTTATTTATTGCATACCTTCTAATGGGGATTAATTTATTAATTCTCTAATTTAGTGATAGTCCAATTTATTAGGAATATTTATTTTTTAATTTAATTAAATGGCTAATTTAGGAAGTTAATTAATGAGGGATTACATAATTCGCTCATAAGATCTATTTAGAAAATGAAGTTGGTTCAAACAGTCAGTTTGTTAATGCTCTAGATATTCCTTAGGAGACAAGTAAGGTAAGAAGATCAGATTACTTCCTATTCAAATTCATGGACATTATAAGAGAAAAGAAATATTTATTTTAGAAAGAATTCAAGTTTTTTTAAAACTTGAAATTTTTTGTGAATCCCTAGTATCTATATAAAGAGAAAAGACTTGTCATTTTTTGTGAATCTCTAGTATCCATATAAAGAGAGGTATTTCATAATTGAAAGATAGCACAACACAGAGTATAAAGTAGAGAAGCAAAATTCCGCCTCTTCTTTAGAGAATCTGAATTTATCATATAATATTATGTTGATTTGCTATCTTCATTTCATCTCTTGTAGATTTATGTGGATCATAAATTACTAGACATTAAAGAATTGAAGAGTTGTTATTGATCACATTGCGAAGTGCCTTGAGAATCGTGAATCAAAAGGGATAACAATCATTCAAGAGAAGCATATTTATGGTAATAAATTGTAATTGAGAATCTTAAGTTTATAATTTCATAGGTTGTAACATCTCAACTTAGTGAATTATTTTTCATCTAGGCATGGTCTCATGAATATAGGATTGATTAATCCGAATCACATAAAAATCTTTGTGTCATTTATTTTCTGTAATTTATTGTGGTATTGGAAAATTTATATTTTTGACGTGGATGAACAATAACCGTAAACAGTAATCTAAAAAGAGTAACTGTGAATAGTGAGCGGTAAACAATATTTTTTAAAATTAATTAAATTGTTAATTTTAAATTCTTAATTGCCTAGTTCTAATTGAAATAGATTTAAATTCCTTTCAATAATTTTTTTAAGTACTAGTGTTTTTGTTTTTCTTTTTAATATATGGAAAAATTAGCTAACTCACACACCACTTTAGATCTTGAATTAAACCCGCCGCCTCTTGTAATCACATAATAAATATTCTTTCCATATTTCATAATATTTAGAGAAGTGAGATACTGTTGCAAATTCGTCAGAAGTCTCGTATGAACGACAAGTCCAACACTCTTCTTAATTCGGTTTCCACCAGAACGCCGAGAATTTAGATTTCCAAAAGGTTAAAAAAAATATAAATATAGAAAATAAACAGTAATTCTTTTACCATTGTCAAGGAAACTCTATACGAAGGCCCAATGAACTGGAATTCAAGACCAAATCGGGGTCCAATGTCCATGAAGGGCAAGTCGTCGAAGTAGCAGAAGTCATGTGTCAACCGCTAAAGCACATGCGAGTTAAGGTGTTACAATTTGCCTTTGGTGATTTTTTAAATTCCCGTTTTAACTTTAAAATGTTATTTTGTGGGGCGGAAAAAATTGTGCGCTAAAGTAATGATATAGCTCAACGATGCTTTGTCATATTAATGAGGTGCAAGCAAAAGGTTTTACTGTAAGATTTATTGATTTTTTTAATATTAAATTCAACAGATCTCATAGTAGACTTTACTGCTCTATCACATATCAGAACTATTAAAAAATTATACTGTCGTAACATGTTGAGGTGATAGAATAGTTTCACATAAATCCTTATAGAAAGAGAGCAGAGAATATTCAAACCAAAAATATAAATTACATATTATTTTTTAACATGTGACCCGGAAACATTTAATTTAATGGCATTGAAAGTAAAAACAGTTACAAGAATTGCAGGATAGAACACACGGTTTGTATCAAAGTGAGTAAAACAAGCAGAAACGCAGCAATAGTTCCGGTACCTCTCCAAAGATTGCTGAAATAAACGATTTTCAAAGTTGCCTTGGTATGGTTCCAGCGGTTGTCATAGTGCTTCTTGAGATTCTCAGAGACGGCATAGTAACAGGAATCACTTAAATTTATTTGTAGGCAAAGTCTATTGAACATCCTTGTAATTGTACCACTGTCACCTACATTATTGGATATAATTTTCTTTTCGACAAGCAAATCTACATCTTCTTTAGTGTTGACGAGCAAATCCATTAGGTCAATGAAATTGCAAACGTGAGTAGCCGATGGATAGTGACACTGCTCCAATGCCATAACGTTTCGGAATAACAATTCTGTCTCATCATATACTTCGATCTTTGGAATTTGCAGCTCGTGCACTCCAAAACAGAGCTTTTTAATCTTCTTAAAACTTACATCAAGTGAGCATTCTCCTTCGTTACACTTGAACTTCACTCCTGACTCTTTCAATTTGACTGCACAAGGTACATCTGTAACAATTCTTCTTGACCCTGCAGGTTCTTGCAATTGGTGCAGTTTTGTCGTCATAAAATATCTTCTCAAATCAGTGAAATGTTGAACTTCCTCGATCCCCACACCAATTTCACTTAGTTGCTTACCGGGGAAGAAGAAGTTACAAGAAAGATAAAAGAAAGGGGGATATCTAGTTTCAGGGTGGAGGAAGGCCAACCTGTACAGTTCCTTGAGTACAAAGAATGGAAGCTGATTTTCTAGTAATTGTAAGTCGCAAAAAATAACTGTTAGATGCGGTGCGTCTAATAGAAAATCTATCGTTCTTAAGTATTTTCTTAGAAACAGTTCAATGATAAAGACAGCATCATACAGAATCATCGTTATGAAATCAAATTTTTTAAGCTTAAACGTACACGACGTGTCTTCATAGCAATTACGGATTCTCTGTTCGTAAAGGTCTATGAAGTGTATAAGTTCTTGCCATGTCTCATTTGTGATCCGCCTGCTAAATTCTCTTTGATATCTTATCTTCTGTTTCTCCATATCAGCTAATTCATTTTTACAATGATGAAGAGGGCCTATTGAAATTACCTCAGGAGTGTAGGCTTCTTTATTTATATTGCGGAGACCCTTAGGGACCCTGTAAATACAACACCCACGTTGAGGCTCCAGAGTTTCCCTGACGTCAATTCTATCCTCTTTGCACTTTTTAATAGAAGCAATTGTTATTTTATCTTCCACCATCTCCATGTTCCAACTCCTAATTAATTATAACCAGTAACACACACAAAGGGTCAGTTAATTAACAATAAAAATATATACAGTCAACCTCAACCTTCCTTAGCTAAAAAAGAATTTAATTGTTAGGACAAAACATGATATCAATTATATGTGTGTGAGCTTCGCACAAGTTTAGTGAAAGATATAATATCGTGAATTATTAAGCCTTCGTGAGGTGTTATGAGATTCTCCAAAACAAGTTAGTATCATAGCTCAGATGCAAAGAGGCTTCTATCCTGTCGTAAACGAGTATTATTCAAATTATTAATAGGAAATCCTAACTAATCAAGATGATTGCTGGACAAAATTCATATACTTGAAATACAGAAAGTGCATAGACAAAAAATGTTAAAGGACATGCAAAAGTTGTTGAGCGGACCTGAATTAATATATTGGCTTCCTCATACGCGGACGTTCCAAATGTTCTTTTCCCCCTCTTTTTTAATTATGTTTTATAATTTCTCCGCTGCACTACTCCGTTCTATATATAGGTCTTTTTCTTCTGCTTATACACATATTTTCAATTACAAATTTTATTTGTAATCAATATAAAGACTTCGTCAGGTCAACGGTAATCAAGTAATAAGCTTTTTTTTTTTTAATGTACACAACTATTTATGTTATTATCAAAAATTGGGATATGCGTCCGGTACAATAGTTGTACCGTGTTACAGTTGATTTAAGTCGTTGGATTTTTAATTTTATTTTTTATTCTATACATCTAACGGCTTAATACAACTGTAGTATGATATAACTATTGTACCAGATACAGACCCCAAAAATTGAATTAAATTCATTGAAATCAATTGAGAAAGGTTATTAAATCAGTTGAGTGGAACGGTTGAATCTATTTATTTCTATCATAAGAATTAAAGAGTCTCCTTTAAGGACAAAATCCACACTCTAATAAAGTGAGGAGTAAAAAGTAAACAAAACATACACCGTAATATTATCAATATTAATACATGTACCAAAGGCCGGTCTAACGAAACTACCAAAATTAATGTTGTCCAATAAAATTAATCCAAGTCGAATGATGGACCATCGCTACCAAGTCTATTTGTCGTTGTCAAACCAGGTTGAATCAGGCGACAACCCATCACTCGAATTAATTGACTATTTAACGGAATCTCGCCATCTCGATAGATATTGTTTTTGTTTAATATATGATTTCGCTCTTTTAACACAGTTTGTGTGTGCCTAGGCGCGTGGATTTTCTCCTTTTCTTTCTTTTTCTTTTTCTCTCAACCTTTGACATCCTTCATCGTTTTGGGGTAGATTGAGAAAAATTCCTGCAGAAACGATGTAAAAGATCCAAAATATCCTTACGAAGGATGGCGAGAAATAATTAATCTATACAAACTATTTTTCCATTGACGTTGGTAAATTCTTCAACTTCCACGACTCCTATGTGAATCACATTGCGCTTGGTGGTCCAAACCTTCGACCAGAGACTTATTGCGACTTGCCCATATTGGCCATCCATGTCTTTTTTTAACTTTAACAACTCCTATGAGAATCACATATTAACTGAATTTCGAGAAATTGATTTTAACGTCAGTTGAGTTGTTAATGGAAACATTAGCCTTTTTTAATACAAATGTTTGGGAAAAAATATGGGTGCAAATATAGACCACTAATCAAGTAACACATGATATGAGAAGTCAACCATCTAAAGCTGTTTTATTTAACTCGAATATTAAGATAACTCATAGGAAACCGTAAGATAAGCTCCTTAGGCATTAATATTGTATTTATTAAACGAGAATCGAAATAAGTTGAAATAAGAATAAAAAGGAATGAGAATGAATTAGAATCAGAATAAGAAATAAAAGTTAAAATAAATTGTTTACTTAAATTATAAGAATCAAAATCAGAATAAATTAGATAATGCTATATTACTAAAAAATCCTTAATAATAGTGATTATCATTATCAATAATAATTGTTGTTATTATATCAATTAACTATGTTTATATACTTTTAATATATTAATTGATATAATTTATCATTAATAATAACAATAACAATATTATTATTATTAATTATAATTATTGTTAATATATTAATTTATTATATTCATATATTGTTAATATATTAATTAATTATTATTTATCATTAATAATAATAAAAATCAACAAAATAATAATCCATTTAAAAATAATAATAATCATAATCAAATTCATCATGATCAACAAAATAATCCGCTTCCAAAATAATAATAATCATAACAACAATCATCAAAATCCCAAATAATCATTATCAAGAAAATAAGTCATTTCCAAAAATAAAAAATAAAATTGGAATCATCATTGTCATCAACTACAATAGTAACAACAAATCATCATCGCCAGCATCTCATCATCATCGGAGTAGAACCACGACCAATAGAGATGAAATCGCAGTGAAACAGAGACGATACGAGATGGGCATGAAACCAAGATGGAGATAAAATCAAGACAACCCAAGGGATACGAAATTGGTAACAGTTGCTGCCTGTCGTCAACTGACGGGTAACGACAAAGAATATGAAGGACGATTTCAGGGATGATGGTGAAGAAGCACTTGCAATGGCTGCTGAAGCGAGAGAGTTTAGGTTTAAAATTTTTTTTTTGCTATTTATATTTTTTTATTTAAATAATAAAAAATTAACGAGGATAGAGCGAAAAATTTGGGAAATGAAAGTTTAATTCCCAAGCTCCTCTTTAGAAATCAAATTCTCAGTATAGCTCCTCTTTAGAAATCAAATTCTCATTACTGATTCTTAAATTCTCATGGGATCCACCAAAATAAATCCATTACTTCTTAAATTTTGCTAAGTAAACATAGGTTTAATTTTGATTCCAGATTCTCATTTTTGAATCGAGTAAGTAAATCCAACCTAATATAGTTTCAGTAAAATACTCCGCATTAAAGTGAAATACAAGCTATGTAATCCAAGAGGAAAGGTTAATTGGATTTTAAATACCTTTGCAAATAAAATCACACAACAGTTCAAAACAATGTCTTAACAAAATTAATAATAATATTTAGCAATAAAAAAATTAAAATGATAGGGATGAGAGAATAAACATGAGATTTTTATATAAAGAACAAATACGAGATTTTTACACAGTTCAATAACCCTCTTACTTCCACATCTTCAAGCTCAATAGGCTTAAGAATTTCACTTACCAAGCTTTATAACTCAAAGTTTTAAAATCTTACAATTGACATTTAAGATGTCAATCAATGTTTACAATCCTAAGATGAATACCACACCTCTTATCCAAGTGTTTTTCATGCTTATAATCCCTCAATTTTTTATATGAAAATGAAGAATGCAAATAAATGCACATTCCCAACTAATTATAATCCAATGATGGTTTAAATACGTGTATGTATACAAGATGTAATCTTAGAACACTTTTGAATATAAATAAATATTTGCCCAAATCGTTCCTTATAATAGTGTCTTCTTCAACTATTTATAGATAGAGTCACAAAACTAATTGTTATTAACTTTTTGATCATAATCAATTTGTTGTTTATCTTAATCGGATTATTGCTTAAGTTGACTGTTGTAGTTGAAATTTAAATTTTGAATAATTGATTTTTTATTTACTTCTGACTGGTATGTTATTTGATTATAAAAAGCTCAATTTTAATAAATGATTTTTTTAGCACATCCAGTTAGCGTGTTGTTATACAAATTTTATTGAACTCGTAAGTACAGGAATCTATTATATAATAGATTAATTGTGACAAGTGTCGATCCCACGAGGAGGTTGATTTTAATTATATGCAGAATTAATTTTCTTTAATGGGTGAATAAATTTGTGATGAAATTAATGTAAATTATGCTTGAATTTAAATTACAATGGCAGGAATTAAATTAAACTAGAATCTATTGAAATGACGTGCTTGGATATCCGGATCTGCATCAACATGCTCTATGGGTTAAATATTCCATATTAATGCCAATTAAATCATAAGAGGGGATTCCACACCTCATGAACCACGCTCAAATAAATATGGTCTTGGGGGCTTATCGTCTTAAATAATAATAACATGTCTTAGGGTGGGCCGATTTAATCAGAGCGGTATCTAGACAAGACTATTATTATTTGTCGACGAAAAGTCAAAACAACCACAAATATTAAAGGGGAAGAGAAACTAAAATTTACCAAATTAAGCTCTGAGACATGTTGAGACTTCACCTTCTAATTCAAGTGTTAAAAAAAAATTAGCTACTCATTTTTGAACTAGGGGCAAAATGAGAATTTATTAAAATACGTAAAAAAATATAAGAAAGAGAAGGAATTACAAAAATCTAAGCCTAGAAATGAATTCAGGGATATCAAATTAAAGGGGAAAAGTCTCCTTTTTATAGATATATTGAGTGAATTATGACCATCGGATTAAAAATAGTTCCGACGCTCAGTATTGCGCCACGTCATCAGTCAACAGTCAACATTTGAACAGTAATACGATTTGGCCACAGTTTACACAGTAACATGGTTTGGCACAGTAATACTATTTGAATAGTAAATAATCTCATATATGTGCATGTTCCATGCACACTATTTTTGCTCCACTGAAATGCTGCTACGTCATCGATCCACAGTACATAAGAAATTTAGCCCAATAAAATCGTGATACATCATCGGTCAATACCACATCATCGGTCAACGCCACATAAGCAGTCAATGCCACATAAGCAGTCAATGCCACATAAGCAGTCAATGCCACATAATTCGTTCAATCAAATACTGCCACGTCATAGGTAGATATCACGTCATCGATTAATGCCATATCATCAATCCGTATATATGAACAGTGTTGTGAACAATACCGTACGTATGAACAGTACTATATATGTGAACAATGACATTTTTTCTTTTATGCTTTTCCTAAGGTTTTCGACCGTCCTAAGTCCAAATATGATGTCCATTTTGCTGTCTAATTACTCATTCATTGTGAAACGATCGTGATGTCTCTAAAATACATAAAATATATAATTATAATAAAATACATATAATTAAATAATTAAATACTTAAATAAATAAAAATAATAATGTTAGTGAAACTTGAAGTGTAAAATGACGATTTTCTCCTTTATAAATATACACTTTCAACGCTCAACACCAGTCATTTCTAGTAAGAACATTTTCTAAACCCAGTTTATATGTTTTGCAATATTTATAATCTCATCATATCTTGAATGACATTGATATTGTCTACTACACTTACATTTGTTTAGATTATCTTCAAACAAAGTAAAATGATTCCATGTTTCAAATTTTTTTTTATTAGTAATCTTTTCCACTTTCCCTTTTTAGATCCTTCCATTTGTAAACTTTGCTCTTCATTGTCACTTATAGAATTAGATCTTAGGTGTCCAATTATCTAAATATACAAAATAATAATTAATAATCGTTATTTCGAAAACCAAAACACAAAAATATTATTAACATAATCTAATTAGTATTACAAATCAATTCAAATATTTATTAATTTAATTTTATAATATTTTTTTAACGCGACATTTTCCTCGTAATATTTTTATATGATTAGGTGTATAACTATATATGTAAAGATTCAAAATTATTCATACTCCATAAAGAAAAAGTAAGAAATGAGCAATTAATTTATAATATACAATTATCCATCCCATAATGATGGGATATTATTTATCTATCCATGTCTTAATTCTTATTATAAGCCCCTCAATTTCAAGCCCAAATTACATGTACTTAATGACTTAACATATGATTAATGTAAAATTAAATAGTAATTGAATTAACTAATTTTTGTTAGGTTGAAGCTATTGCACAAGTGCACATAATCACATAACACATGTTATAATTATATAACATACGTAACAGAATACTTAATTTTAATATTTAATTTACCTAATGTCCTAATTTATTTGTAGAAAAAATCAATATTAACAGTTATTAGAAATTATTAACAATTATCAAGCAACAATATTTTAATTACTAACAATTAACAAAATTTTTGTTATTTATTAACAATTAATAAAAATCTATTCATAAAAAAATCATAAATAAGCCAATTTTCTTGATTTTATTATTAACATTTAAAAATACATAATTACAACAATTAAATACTAAATGTTAATTTGCTATATGGTAACTATATACACCATCAAAGAGACAGGTCACAGATTCAAAGAGCGAGTCCGGTACTAGAATCAGGTTTAACTTGCAACTGCTGTCGGGTTGAAGCAGTAGATCGATGGCACTAGGCAACAGATCAATGGCTGCAAATGCGCAGCAGCAAATTCGCAGATGCGTAGCAAATTGGGTGTGTATGTATTTTGTGTAATTTGTATCAGTGTATTGTTTGTTTATGTATAATGTAATCTAGGGTTGTGACTTGTGTTTGTGTATTGTGAATTTGTAATTTTTGTGTGTGGCGTGCGTGTGTTTACTGTTTAGGTTCAGCACTTTTTTTTTTTTTAAGCAACCCGATTGAGTTTTTAGATTAGATTGACTTTCGTAACATGCTTTCTGTTGGTAGGTTGGGCCTAATATATTTATATATTCAAGTTAAATGATAATATATTAAATGGAGGGATTTATCTTATATCTACGGATCAACCTATAAGTTTAAATGAGTCTCTTAAATGAGTATACACGTGTTTCATGAACTATACACATGTTTCATGAAGTCTAAATCACTAAAAATGAGTATTAAATTATTTTTTTAACTTAAAATCTAGAAACTAATTTTTTTTTATCGTTTATGCCTTTATAAATTATAAAAATTAAATAAATAATAAATATCTTAAATAATATAAATAAAATAATATATTATTAGAACATAATTATGTTTAATAGAATAAAATATTATAATATTCTAAATTAGTATATATTAAATAATTTATTATCATTTATGATATTTTTTATGAAAAAAATATTCATAAAGAATTATATAGATAAATAATGCTAATATGAAGAAAATAAAAAGATAAAATTAATAATATTCTGCCACTGTATTATCATAATTTATAAAAATAAGTAATAAATTAATTATTAAATTTTATTTAAGTAAAGAAAAAATCAAGTAATGAGATAAGATATTTCAGAGAATTTTTTTAATGTTATCATTCAAAATTTTTAAATTAAATAAAAAATTAAAAAATAAATTTAATAATTTAACTGATTAATACTAAATTAATTAAGTTATTAAGTTGAAAAAACAATCAACTCTTTAAGTTGTAGCTCTTAGTCTTGCTGAGAGCTATTACTACGATTAGCTGCAGCTCTCAGTCTTGCTGAGAGTTATAACTTGATTGTCATGATCAATTAAAAAAATTGTAAACATAAATACTTCCTAAAGGCTTTCGTAGTTCAAAAAAATTATTTAATCGAGGGCCACATATTCTTGTTTTGCTGGTAAATTATTTAGTATTAGATTATTAATTATTGTAGAATATATTTATGACATACGGGGCCCGGCTCCTCAATGAAAAGCTGCTTACGAGCGAAGCGTCTCTCTCGAGTTAGAGTATTAAATGTTAGGAGGCACTTACCGTCTTCGACTAGGTGTCATGTCAGTGCCTGTACGGGTATTAAAATTAAATTTGTATTTATTGTACAGATGGGCGTTGAAAAGAAAAAACAAAATCAGTATCTCCTTTTAACCAATAAAATTTATGTTTTTGTGGTTAAATTAACATAAGAAACAATCAGTAGATAGAGGATCCCACGAGATTGCGGATAAATTCCAAGTCACTTTAAATTGATAATTACAATTAAATTGGAATTAAATTGGGCTTTGAATCGGAAGAATTTGTACTAGGACTGATTTTAAAAATTCTTCCGATTCAAAGCCATCCCTAATTCCATGTTCTCTTCCCAACAAAATATTCATATCGTTCACCAATAATTTGTACAAACCTTTCAATTGAACATGGATTTTAAACTTCCGCTTTACAAATTAAAACGTATACGCATAACTTCCAGTACCATGTTTTACTAACAAAAACAAGAACAATTAAGATGGGTAGTTGAGGATAATTTACCACTTCCAGAAAAAAACAAGAAATAATAAAAATTTCAATAAAAAAATGATTGCAGAAGTATGCCAATTAAATAATTCATCTACCAGCAAGACTGAGAGTTACGACATTAAATGTAAATAGACCTTAAAGCGACATATAAAGCTTTAGCTAACTAGAATGTGTGTTTAACTTAAATTATTGATATTTTAATAAATTAACAAAGACTTCACATTAAACATTATAGTAAGATAAACTAAGGGGTTGCTTTTTTTTTGAGATTATTACTGATATTTATAATTAAATTATATCTCATATTTAAATGAAACTATTACTAAGATTAGGTTACATAAGTTCGTATGAAATATTACCTAGATTTTTATCTTTATTAATATTTGAAAGATCTACTCTACTCATAATGACAAGAAAGAAAACTATTTCCACTCAATTAGTGAGAATCTAAGTAGTGAGAATCTTAAGACTGATAATGTTGAGTGAAAGTGAGAATACATTACTTACTTACATTGAAATAAGAGTGTGGAATAAGAAATAAAATTTTATCTATGTGTTTATTTGGTCTTAGATTCTAATAAAACTATTTTAAATTATAATTTTTCTCCATCTTTAAAAAATTATATTTTTTAATTATAATGTTAATAATAGATATATTTCAAAAATAAATTATTTATTATTATTGATATTCTTAATTACGTAAATCACAAATTTTATTATTTTTAATTTAGATTATGTAAATTAAAAATTATTGATAAAGCAATGCAAATGAAACGTTATTATTAATAATACAATACAGAATTAATTTTTTAGAATAAATTACTTATTATTATTAATTATTAATATTAAATAAATATAATACTAGGAAAATTAAATAAAAGAATAATATTATTTTTAAGTAATTTTAACTTAAATCAATGTAAATTATTATTTTTAATAAAATATGATTTAAATAAATATGATATTATTATTTATAAATAAATTTAACATTATTTTTATCTTAATAGATATAATTATATTATATTTAATAAAAGAATGATAAAAGGAAAATGTGGGAGCGGACTCTTGTTGGGTAAAACTATTATTATTTATAAATAAATTTAACATTATTTTTATCTTAATAGATATAATTATATTATATTTAATAAAAGAATGATAAAAGGAAAATGTGGGAGCGGACTCTAGACAAGACTATTATTATTTGTCGACGAAAAGTCAAAACAACCATAAATATTAGAGGGGAAGAGAAAATAAATTTACCAAATTAAGCCCATGGGTCATGTTGAGACTTTACCTTCAACCCAAGTTTAAAAGAAAATTAGCCACTCATATTTTAATTAAGGATAAAAAAGAAATTTTATTAAAATACAAAGAAACTACAAGAAGGAGAAGAAATTTCAGAAATCTAAGTTTAAAAATAAATTTAACGGTATCAAATTAGGGGGGAGAGCCCTCTTTTTATAGATACATTGAGTGAATCGTGACCATCGGATTAAAAACAGTTCGGATGCTCAGGATTGCGCCACGTCATCAGTCAACAGTCAACAGTCAACCGTCAACATTTGCACAGAAACGTCGTCTGAATAGTAAATAATCCCATGTATCCGCATGTACTGTACACACGATTTTTGCTCTACTGAGATGCTACCACGTCATCGATCTATAGCACATAAGAAATTTAGCACAATAAAATCGTGACACATCATCGGTCGATGCCACGTCATCGGTCGATGCCACGTCATCGGTCAATGCCACATAAGCAGTCAATACCACATACTTCATCCAATCAGATACTGCCACATCATAGGTAGTTGCTACATCATCGGTCCGTATATATGACCAGTGTCGTGAACAGTATCGTGAATAGTACCTTACATATAAACAGTACCGTATATGTGAACAATAACTTTTTTCCTTTAATGTTCCTTTTAAGGTTTTCGACCGTTCTGAGTCCAAATATGATATCCGTTTTGTTATCTGATCACTCGTTCACTGTGAAATGATCGTGATGCCCCTAAAATGTAAAAAATACATAATTATAATAAAACACATATAATTAAATAACAAAATACTTAAATAAATAAAAGTAGCAATGTTAGTGAGACTTAAAGTGTAAAATGATGATTTTTTCCTTTATAAATATATACTTTCTAACACTCAACACACCCCTCAACCAGCTTATTGCTAGTTCCTAGCAAATAAAGGGAAGATAAAATTCAAAACTTTTTTTTAAAAGGAAAACACATGTGTTTATTCAATCAGATTAATGATAGCAATCAAATAAAAATACAAGCATTATCTGTAGTCTAAAGGAATATCACAACCACATTAACCATCCATATGCATCAGTCTAGCAGACTTTGTTGTAGCAATAGTAATCAGGTCGCTTTCAAGAATGACATATCAAACTCTAAAATCTCACCGGTTGTAGTGACACTCTCATAAAAAAATTAATCCCAATAAAAATTATCACTACAATGAATAGTAAATTGAGAGAAAATAATAAAAAAATATTATACACTCTCACCAAGATGAAAAAATATGCCTATAGCTTAGAAATAATACTATCTCAAACAAAGTATTAGTTAACCCAATGTATTCATTTTTTTTCATGTATATGCATCACTACATCTTAATTGCCCATATAACTAGCTTTTATTTTAGACTATAGTACCCTAAAATCAAGAAAGACTTTTATTAGGACGTAACGTAAGATAGGGATATGGCTAACAAAGAAAGAGAAATAGGAAAACAAAATATATATGTTTGAGAAAAAATTCAAGAACTTTTAAAAACTCACACAGATTTTTTTTAACTGAATTCTTTTCCCTCAACCTATTCTAAACATAAAAAGAAAATATACATGCAGAAAAATTAAAGAAAAATGATTTTTTTTAAAGAAGATGCATTTCTAGAGTCACTACACTCCATATTCAGCCATCTTCGACTTTAAAAACTTGAAAACATATATTTATAAAGGAGAAAAATGAAAGGTTAGAAAAAAAAACACACAAAATTTTTTTTTATTTTATTTTTTTTACTAAAAAGATGTGTTTCTAGAGTTACTACACTCCATATTCAGTCATCTTTTACTTAAAAAGTTAGTCATGGTTAGTTCAACATTCTACAATTGTCAACTATTCCTTCCCCCCAACCAAAACAAAACATTATCCTCAATATTTGAAAGGAAAGAAGTAGAGTTTAGAAGACATCACCTAGGCGCTGCAACATAGAAGAAAATATTTATATGGTTGAAGGAGAGGCACATGGCTCGAGAGTAAAAAAAAAAATAGTGAAAAGACAAAGCAAATAATTATAACATAAAATTAGTAAATACAAAAATGTAAGTGATTAAACAAAAATGAAATAAAATAACATTAAAATAAAAAGATATTGACAAGTAGTTGCGACTGTGGCTTACATCTTCCTCTGGTTTTACGTCCAGAAACAGCTTGAACACCCTCTATGGGTCGAGGATAGGCTTCCCATCCAGTTTTCTTACAAACTGGCAAACATGGTCTTTTATAGTCAGATTCCCGAGACTATAGTTTGCACATTCTTTCTGGAATAATGGCCATAACTGGAGTATTGCATTTTGGATGTATCCACTGGGATGCGTTTCAAGAGACAAAAGGATATCATCCAATGATTCCTTATTCAAGCCATCCCTAATAAATTGAATCTTATCTTCTCTGTTATCAGACACCATTCCTAAAGAATATTGCTTTTTATCGCATCTCATTCTGGCACATTTATTCAAGAAGAAAAAATTAATAATAATAGTTAAACTTACACAAACATAATTAAAAAAAAACTTTAAATCACTGAAAGGAAAAAAAAAAGAAAAACATTTCAGGTCACTTCAATGTTTTGTGTTGTTTTCTCTACATGGTTGGTATTCGTAATATGACTTTACTTCTCTGACCATTAACTTTAAAAATTACACTGTTTCTTGGATTCTTAAATTTAATGGCTCTATGTGAAAAAATAGTATGATCAGTAAATGGACCAAACCATCAAGAGCGTAACTTACTTAGAGAAACGTGCCATTAAGAATTGAACAAAAATACTTTCTGACCTGGTGTGAAAGATTTTCTAATGCTCTGCTTGTCACAGAAGATTTTCATTCGCTTTCTGTAGTCCTTAGCATTTTTGTCGTTACGAATCTCTTCTGGTTTTGCCAGTTGTATCCTCCTTTTTGAACCAAAAATGGGGTTAATGATGTCTGTGTTTTTTTGTTTATAATTAGGAGAGGATGAGATAATTTCTGACAATATTTTTTCTTATTTCAAGAATGTAGAATTCAAAGGGTCGAGTTAAGGTTTGAACTGAATTCCTGGTGGTGAATCTGATGATGGGATGAGATTTTCTTTTAATGGTGCCAATTGCTCTATCTTTGTCTTTCATTTATCAATATCCATGCATGGCGATAAATCCAAAAAGGCATTAACCTCATCAATCGATCTGTCAATATTAAAATTCAAACCAAAGTGAGTTAAACATGTCAGTAAAGGGTTATCACTAAGGTTTAAAGGAAATGTATGATCAACCAATTCATCAATTAAATCCATATCTATAATTTCATCATCTGTATTGTGCGGTTGTTTGGCAATGTTGAAAATATTTAGTTCCATGGTCATATTACCAAATGACAACTGCATATTTCTAGTCCTGCATTGAATGTGAGCATCGGTAGTTGGCCAAAATGGACAGCCCAAGATAATGGGGATGTGCTTCCTTGAATCCTGCACTGGTTGAGTGTCAATTATAATGAAATCAACAGGAAAATAAAACTTATCTACCTGGATAAGCACATTCTCCATAATACCACGAGGTATTTTTGTGGACCGATCTGCAAGCTGTAACACCACCAGAGTTAGATGTAATTCGCCCAGTCCAAGTTTCTCAAATACAGAGTAAGGCAACAGATTTACACTAGCTCTTAAATCCAACAAAGTATTCTCAATTGTGTGGTTTCCTATACTACATAAGATAGTAGGGGAGCCTGGATCTTTGCATTTTAGAGGCATTTTATGTTGGAGTATATAACTAATATTTTCTGTTAGAAAGGCCTTTTTCTGAACATGCATATTTCTCTTTTTAGTACAAAGGTCTTTAAGAAACTTGGCATATGATGGCACTTGTTTTATAGCTTCAAGTAAAGGGATGTTAACACTTACCTATTTAAAGATTTTAAAAATCTCACATGTGGATTTTCCTTTCTTTCCTTTAGCTAACCTCTGAGGAAATGGAGCTTTAGGAACATATTCTCGTGGGTTGGTTTCCTTTTTCTCCTCTGATGATGAGTCCTCAGCATTCACAGGTACAATTTGAGTTAATTTTGGCATCTCCACTTTGTTGTCGACTTCTTTTCCTTTTCGCAAGGTCATCACTACTTT
Source organism: Aegle marmelos (assembly GCA_030449875.1). NCBI lineage: Eukaryota > Viridiplantae > Streptophyta > Magnoliopsida > Sapindales > Rutaceae > Aegle > Aegle marmelos. The sequence goes on from JASUUL010000143.1 coordinate 26,803,658, forward strand.
GACCTCTCCATGCTGCTGTGGTGAGCTAGTACTTATTTCATGCACTCCTTTAGGGTTTAGTACTGATTGACTTGGGAATTTACCTTTTTCAACAGTCATTGCTAGGGTTTGAAGTGAAGAGGCAAGTTGGCTTACCATTTTCTCGAGATTAGAAATTGATTAGGCTTGTGAGTTAAAGCCCGCTCTCATCTCATTTCGTAATTCATCAATGGTGCAGTTCTGCTGCTCAATCTTGGAGTTAGTAAGATTTTTGATATTTTGGAATGTATCCTCCCATGGTTTGGATTGAGAATGGTTTGGATTCTGATTGTATGGTCTAAATGGTGGTTGAGAGGCTTGAGACATTTGAGGAACTAATTGCATTGGTAGAGGTGGAGCTGATGGTCCATTTTGTTAGAATCCTTGAGACCATGAAAAATTGGGGTGGTCTCTCCATCCAGGGTTATATATGTTGGAGTAAGGGTTGTAGTTTGGTGGTTTTCTCATGATACCTATGGCATTGGCTTGATCTGAATATGAGTCATGGTCATGTGCTCTGTTGATTTAGCAGTTGTCAAAGATGCTATTTATCGAGCAAGACCTTCGACCATCTCTTTGACTTCTTTAATTCCTGAGCTTGACTCGCCAATGTTAACCTCATTCACTCCCTTAATTCTTCTAGTATTTCTGAGTGATCGACTTCTTTGTTGGGAATTATCCGATTGCTGCTAGAAGAATTCCCAAATCTCTAATACGCTTTTGGACATTAACTCTCCTTCACTGGTTGCCATTAGCCATTCTTGCATATGTAATAATAATCCCTCCAAAAAGTATTAGCATTGGTGCCATTTCTTGTACCCATGATGTGGACACTTTAAGAGTAGCCCATTAAATCGCTCCCATGCTTCGAAAAATTGCTCGTCGTCTCTTTGAGTAAACTCTGAAATTTCCCTGCGAATAGCATTGGTTTTATGAACTAGGAAATATTTATTTAAAAATTTAGTTATCATTTGTACCCATGATGTAATGCTATTAGCAGGCATTATATTAAACCATGAACGAGCTCTATCTTTTAATGAAAATGGGAATAATCTAAGTTTAACATCATTATCTAAAAAATTCTCGTATTTAAAAGTTTGACAAATAGCATGAAAATCATTCAGATGATTATATGGGTCCTCATAATCTAGGCCATAGAATGTGGGGAGACAGTTTAGCACACTAGGTTTTAATTCAAAACTCTTAGCAGCTACATTTGGGTACCTTATGCATGATTTGCTCAAATTAGCTAAAGGACTAAAATAATCCTTAAATGGCCTCTCTTGTGGTTCTAGTTGTTGATTTTGCAAATCCATTTCAAATTTCTCTTGAAAAACAGTGTGTTTGTGCGTGCGAAGTATTTTTTCTAATTCAAGGTCTAAAGGTTCAAGATTAGGTGATAATGACCTTCGACCATGCATGTAAAGAACAAAATAAATGAAAATAAAACAAATAAAAATAAAGAGGAGAGAGAAATTACGATACTAACCTTGTGACGTTGTTACAATGAAAATACACTCAATAGCTATAGTAAAAAGAAATTACGTGAAACAAATATTAACTAAAATTAAACTAAATAACAAAGAAAGATAATAAGATAAATTAAAAAAAATTACAAAGAAAAATAATATGGAAATTAAATTATACAAATTTAAAGAAGAGAAAAAGAAATAAAATTCTTATCTAATTTCTCTTTTTTTTAGAAGAATAAATTACAAAAATTAAATATTAAGGAAAAAACTAATTCTATGAATTAAAATACTTACCTCCCCAACAACGGCGCCAAAAACTTGTTGTGCAAATTTTATTGAACTCGCAAGCGCACGAATCTATTATCGAATAGATTAATGGTGACGAGTGTCAATCCCATGAGGAGGTTGATTTTAATTATGTGCAGAATTAATTTTCTTTTAATGGGAACAATTAAATTATGGTAACTTTATCCTAATTTGTGAATTAAAATGGCGGGAATAATTAAGGATGAAATTGTTATAATAAAGCACTTGGGTATCCGGATCTGCATCAATATACTCCATGGGCTAAATATCCATATTAATACCAATTAAATCATAAGGGGGGGTTCCACATCTCATGAACCACTCTTCAATAAGTATGGTGTCAAGGGCTTATCATGCCAAATAATAATAACTCTGTACTAGGGTGTCGGTTTAACCAGGACTGTATCTAGACAAGACTATTATTATTTGTCGACAAAAAGTTAAAACAACCACAAATATTAGAGGGGAAGAGAAAGTAAATTTACCAAATTAAGCTCATGGGACATTATCGTGCCAAATAATAATAACCTTGTACTAGGGTGTTGGTTTAATCAGGGCTGTATCTAGACAAGACTATTATTATTTGTCGACGAAAAGTCAAAACAACCACAAATATTAGAGGGGAAGAGAAAGTAAATTTATCAAATTAAGCTCATGGGACATGTTGAGACTTCACCTTCAACCCAAGCTTAAAAGAAAATTAGCCACTCATATTTTAACTAGAGATAAAAAGAAAATTTTATTAAAATACAAAGAAACTACAAGAAGGAGAAGGAATTTCAGAAATCTAAACTTAAAAATGAATTCAGGGGTATTAAATTAGGGGGGAGAGCCCCCTTTTTATAGATACATTGAATGAATCGTGACTATCGGATTAAAAACAGTTCGGATGCTCAGGATTGTGCCACGTCATCAGTCAACAGTCAACATTTGCATTATAACACCGTCTGAATAGTAAACAATCCCATGTATACACATGTACTGTACACACGATTTTTCCTCCACTGAGATGCTGCCACGTCATCGATCTACAGTACATAAGAAATTTAGCCCAATAAGATCGTGAACAGTACCGTATGTATGAACAGTATCGTATATGTGAACAGTGAATTTTTTCCTTTATTGCTCTTCTTAAGGTTTTCGACCGTCCTGAGTCCAAATATGATGTCCGTTTTGCTGTCTGATTACTCGTTCATTGTGAAACGATTGTGATGCCCCTAAAATACATAATTATAATAAAACACATATAATTAAAATAACAAAATACTTAAATAAATAAAAGTAGCAATGTTAGTGAGAAAAAAAACTTACGAAATTAAACTCGTAGATCATGTTGAGCCTTTACCCTTAACTTAAGCATGAAATTAAATTAGCTACTCATTTGAACTAAGGTTAAACTAGTAATTTTATAAAATACATAGAAAAATATAAGATATGACAATATTTAAACAAAATTGAGTTTAAATTTGGATTTATAGCTATTTAGTTGAGGGACTCTATTTATAGATATAATGAATAAATTATGGGCAGTAAATGAAAAAAATTTGGATGCACAAGATTGTACTATGTCGTAGGTTTTAATGATATATTATCTTCGTTATATTTGAGGTTTAGAGTTTTTGGGTTTTGGGAGTTCAGGGTTCGAGATTTCAGGTTTGGGGTTTTAGGGGTTTGGGTTTTGGGGCTCTGGGCTCTGGGTTTCGGCTTCTAAATTTCAGGCTTGGGGTCTAGGGTTTTGGGTTTTGGGAGCTTGAAGGTTTAAGGTTTGGGATTTAGGGTTTAGGATTTAGGATTTTTTTTTAAATTTAAAACAGCAATGTGGTGAGGGGTTAGTATACAACAGAGAGGGATATAAACCAAAACCTCTAAGAAATAGAGAAATACAATGACATACGAGAATATAAAAATAACCTATCTTCTGACATGCGGAACCTCTTGGGCATCCAAATGGAGAATGGTAGACAAGCCCTTGGGGAGCTCTCGGGAAGAAAGGAAACCCTGAAAGATTCGATGAGAGCTCACCGAATTGGCTAGAAAATCAGCAGCTGAAGTGGCCTTATGGGGAACATGTCAGATTTGGGTGTAGGGAAAAGATATCAATCGGCACACTCGGTGCATAGGATAAGCATAGTCCTATCGAGTATGACTGCGAGAGAGAATCCATGCCACTACTGTATATGAATCCGACTCAACGCACACCACCATGAGCTCAGCATAGAAGATCGTTTGGTGTCATAGAAAGGATACAAAAGCAGTTAAAACCGCACCTCGATGTTCTCTGAGAATACCTCCGAAAGCAGCCATCCTAGGGTTGCCCTTAGGGCACCCATCTACCGCCAGCTTAACCACCCCTATCGGTCGCCTCTCCCAAGAAACTAGATGAATAGGCCCCCTAAGAGGGGTAGAAACATGCAAGCCCTCCATGATCTGAGAATTCAATACTCCCCTCAATTGGGAAGGCTTGAATCCAAAAGTAGAGCTAGCAAGCTTGATATCAGAGTCAACCAGGAAAATAACCGTATCAGTAGAGAAAGACTGAGAATGAAACTGGAACACATTTCTGGCCTTCTAAACTTGTCACAAAATGAAGCAAGGTAAGAAGACCCGAATATCATTCCGAGAAGGGGCGCAGTGTCTCCAAAAGTGACGTAAAGAACGAGGAGATAAAAAACCAAACTCTCGCATCCCCAAAATTCGCTGATAATTGACCCAAATAAGATGGACTCGCGAGCAATCTATAAATAGGTGTTTGAAGGTCTCAACATCCTGCCCATATAAACATCGTGAAACCATTCAGAATCCCCTCAAGCACAAGGCCTCATCGGTAGCTAGAAAACCATGGAGCAACCACCAAAGGAAAAAGGAAACTCGTGATGGGATGTGTCTATACCAAATAATCGAGAATAGCTCATGCCTCGATCTAGAACATCGAACCAACTCCCAAGCAGACCATAAGTGAAAGTGTTATTAGAAGTGAGATTCCATCGAATCAAGTCTGAGTCTTCGTTAGAAATAGGCACCAATAGAATCTGCTCAACTATGGAAATGGGTAAAATATCCTCTAATTTGCCTTTATCCCATATTGTGCCCTATCAAAAAAAGAAAACTGGCACCGAAGATGCTGCTGCAGGGTTATAAAGAAATAAAGGGCATGAGCCCAGCTAGCAATCATACCAAAAACTACAATCTCCACTCCTAACTTGCCAGCGCATTTGAGGATCGGCTGTGTAACAGATCGAGCAAAGGCGTCTCCATAAAGGCAAAACGGGATAACGAAACTGAATCAAGCTTAGGTGAGTAAATATACAGTATTTAGACTTCATGAATAAAGCCCATATAGAACTCAGCTGACAAAACCACCACTAACCACCTTCATCAACTGGGTAACAAACCTACGATGATCTACACCAGTGTATGTGACCATTGGTCCAAGTAAAAGGGCTCTCAATATAACCAAAATCCTTTAATCTGCAACCAAGTAATGCTAAATTAAAAGGGTCAATAGCCCCCTGAGGTTGAGGACGCGCACCAGAGATCTTTGAAACCGCCTGTACCACATTAAAATCTCCTCAACAATCCATGGTAAATCATGACTATCAGCAAAAAACTAAAGAGCATCCCATAAATCTTCCTACAGAAGCATACAGTAACTGGCATAAACATATGTTACAGGAGATACCTTAGGAAAATCAGTGCATTCGGTATTGAGACTGTAAGGCGGTGCATCAACATATGGGGCACATTGGATTGCCAAAACTTCTGTTGAAGGAATATTTGGAATATAATCACAGGAAGAGGCAGTCTGCCAAGACCAACTGCGGTGTAGTCTTCCTTGAAGTCGGTAAGGGTCCCAAGAAGGAGCACCGCGAAAACTAGGTCCATCACCTGTCCTTCCATGCCCACTATTAGTCTTATTTATGACAGGAATGAGGTCGCTGCATGTGGGCTTTAGAGGAGAACTCACAACTGAAGGTAATGTGGTTGTGGTCGGAATAATAACAGGACCAATAGCCAAAATATCAGAACTAATAACATGTGTCGCTTCATTGGTGGTAACTTGGTTTGTTGCTTCAGTAATTTCTGCATTAGTGGTACTAACCTCTTGAGCAACTGGAGGAGGAATGGCTGTTTCTACAGAACCAGTAGTAGCAATTGTTGAAATGTCACGAGTACTTTGATTTGTCTCTTCATTTGTCTCCACATTCTGCTTTCTGTTGTCAGTTTTCTGAACGTATTGAGTCTTAACAGAATCCTTGGACTTGTTCCACGCAACATTATGAACCATATTTTGCTTAACTAGACCAACACGAGCTATATTCCGTAATTCAGGTTTGTTGATGTAGCAAATGTCATCGGAGTGGCCCAGGTGCTTGCACGTAGCACAATAATAAGGCACTTTTTGAAAGATGATATACTGCCAAAAACCAGTGTCTTTTTCCCCGATCTATAAACGCTTCAATAAAGGCCTAGAAACGTCATATTCAATTAAAACTCTTGCAACAGAAGGCCTACTTACGGAGGCGGTGGCATAATCGATTCGGAGAGGTTTACCGATGGTAGCAGCAATCGAATACAAAGTCTGCTTGCATCTGATATAGTGAACTGGTAAAAACGGCAAAGATACCCAAACAGGAACAATTGGCGACTCTTCAGAGCTATGGAATGTTGTGGACCATTTGAAAACACGCATTGCTTTGCCGTTAATAAACCAGGACTAACGAAGCCATATTCTTGTGTAATCCTCTTCCAATTGAAGATGAATCAAGATGTGGCGAGGATCCAATAAAGAGACTTCAACATTACCTTTCAGACCTAATGCCACAAAAAATTTGCGGATAATATCAATGGAAGGACGACCGAAAAAGAACTTACCCACCAAGGAGAGTTTGAATGGTGCAGCCATAATGTTGATTTCTTCCTCGGTGAAAAATATAGCCGGTTCGCCTTTATAGATGGATGATTGCTTGAAGGCGATGGCTGGACTAGAGCTCTGAGACCCGGTAGTAGCATCCACAAAAGACTTACAGGGTCGAGTAGTGGGCAGTTTTGATACCATTTGAGCAAATGACGGTAGTGGTGGGACTTCCAATGAAGTATCCGGATGGCCACCGGCTAGGTTTAGGGTTCAGAGTTTAGGATTTTTTTTTGTGAACTCAGGTTGGTCCAATTTTATTTAAAACAAGCAGGAAAATTTAACATGAATAATCATAATAATAAGCACATTATGACAAGTCCAGTCTGAAACAAAGAATGGGAACAAAACATGATTTTAAAATGCCAAGTTTACTTATCTTTCTTTTGCTTTATCCTCTTCTTTCATTTTCTTCTCCCACCTACGCTTCTTGTAGTCCAACAGGATTTCTAGCATTTTCTTCATCAATTTGGCAGTGTTTGCTCGTTTCTCTGCAGCTATTCTATCAACCTTGTGCCCTTTCCTCTTGGTTTTCATCTCTTTCCTCTCAGGATCATATGGCCAATCCTGCCCTGCCATGAGAACTTCCTTGAGGAGTCTGGCTCTACGACGAGCACTGATGCCGAGTGGCTTCCATGCCCCTAACTCCCAGTAACCCCACACACCTTTGGCTAGTTCATCTTTGTATTTTGCCAACTTCTCCGGCCATGGATACTGGTACTCCGCAACAGCCTTTGCCACAGAACTTGCTGCTTTCCTTGCCATTAACTTACTTCCTGGTTACTTCTTCAATTTTCTACATAACGTTGTCCATTCTCTCGAATCATAAGTGCAATTTTAGAGTTGAAACCCTTTTCCAGAAACCAAAGATGTTGAGTTCTTGAAGATGGAAAGCCGGGGTTTAGGGTTTAGGGTTTAGAGTTTAAGGTTTAGGGGTTTTTTTTTTCTAAAAAACCATCGATTAGGTGGGGGGTTAGGCGGGACCCCTACCTGTGAAATAAAGACGAGAATGAATCAAATAAATAGGAGGGGTACATAAAGCAAAACCTCCAAGAGAAAATGAACAAGAGCGGCATAAACATAAATTATCGTCGAATATGTGGAATCTGCTGAGCATCGGTGCGGAGAATGCCAAGGAGGCCTCTAGGGAGCTCCTAGGCTGAATAAAAAATCCTGCTGGTCCTATGGGAGCAGGCCCAATTGGCCAGAAAATCTGCTGCTGAAGTCGTCTCACGAAGAACATGCAGTATCTGGATGGGGCCAGAAGATATCAGCCTACATGCCTGTCGTAGAGAGTAAGCATAATCCCACTGAACGGGACCCTGTGAGTGAATCCAAGACACCACCGTCGCAGAATCCGACTCCACCTCCAGGGCAGAAAAACTGATCTGGGTGGCCAGCTACAGGCCCTCGCAAATCGCCATAAGCTCAGCGTATAAGATCGGCCTATGGCCTAGAAAAGAGCCAAAAGTAGCCAATGCGCCTCCTCGGTGGTCCTTGAGAATACCTCTTGAAGCTACCATCCCAGGGTTACCCCTGGAACAACCATCCACAGTTAGCCTGATCACACCAGAAGATGGTCTCGTCCAAGAAACTAATTGGATCGGCCTCCTAGCAGCAGCCATGACCTGTATGCCCTCCATAATCCATGAATTCAAAACTCCCCTCACCTGGGGAGGCTTGAATCCAAAAGCCAAACTAGCGAGTCTGATGTCTGAATCTACCTGGAAAATGACCGCATCGGTCGAGAATGTCTCTGAGCGAAACCGAAAATCATTTCGGGCTTTCCAGACTTGCCACAAAATGAAGCAAGGAAGAAGGACGCGAAGATGATTCCGGGAGGGAGCGGAGTACCTCCAGAAGGCAAGCAAAGCATGAGGAGACAGAAAACCAAGCTCTCGTATCCCCACAAGACGCTGGTAGTGGTCCCAAATAATACGAACCCGCGGCCAGTCCACAAACAGATGGCGGAGGGTCTCTTTAGCTCTTTCGCACAAACATCGAGAAACCATGTGGAACCCCCTCGAACATAAGACATCATCAATGGCGAGAAAACCATGGAGAAGCCGCCACAGGAAGAAAGAGACTCGTATCGGGATGTATCTCTGCCAAATCATCTCAAAAGTCTCCTCTCTCGGCCTAGAACATCGCACAATCTTCCACGCAATCTGAAGCTGAAAAGAGCCATCGGGGTTAGGATCCCAACGAATCAAATCTGGCTTATCCTCGGAGATGGACACTAATAGTATCTGATCAATAATGGATGAAAGAAGGATGCCCTCTAGCTTGCCTCTGTCCCAAACTGTACCCTGTCAATAAAAGGAGACTGGCTCCGAAGAAGCCGCAGCAGCATTATAAAAAAGTAAGGGACAACATCCCAGCCAACAATCATACCAGAAGCTGCAGTCTCCTCTCCCAACTAGCCAACACTCGTGAGGACCAACCGTACAGCGAATATCGCATGGGCATCTCTATAGCAGAGATGCCGGATAGTGAAACTGAATAAGACCTAGATGTGAGGATCTGCAATACTTGGACTTCATGAAGGAAGCCCAAAGAGAATCCTGCTGATGGAAGCGCCACCAGAGTTTGATCTCAAAAGCCTCAATCATATCAGCGAAGGACCGAATGCCGAGTCCACCCTCCTCGATCGGATAACACACCGTCGGCCATCTACACCAATGGATCCGGCGCCTCCCCTCTGAATCTCCCCAAAGAAAGCGGGTGAAAAGCCGCTCTAGGCTCTGAAGTACCGTCGAAGGAGGACGAATAACATGAAACAAGTGCAGGGGCATAAAAGCCAGGACGTGGCGAATAAGAACCAGCTTCCCTCCAAAAGAGAGAAGGCGGTTAGCCCAACCTGATATCCTCTCCCTGATCCTCCGAACCATATCATCAAAATAAGAGATCCTGACAACCCAGGTGAAAATCGGACAACCAAGGTAAGTGAAAGGAAACTGGCGCCACTGAAAGCCCGTAACTGAGTGCACTATAGACCGGTGGGAAGCTGTAGCTGATCTCCCAATGTAGAAGCTGCTCTTTGCCTGGCTGATCAGCTGGCCTGAGACTGCCTCATAATGATGTAGGAAATCCATGACCTGCAAGCTGGATCGGCTCCCATTTGCAAAAATAATAATGTCATCTGCAAAGCTCAAATGGGAGACCCAAGAAGGAGCAGAGGTGAGATACCGGACTGAAGGATACCGGGAATATAAATAATCTAAGCCTCGAGACAGATACTCTGCCGCTATAATGAATAAGCAGGGGGAGATGGGGTCGCCCTAGCGCAGTCCCCTCTCAGACTGAAAATACCCATGAATGGCTCCGCTCACTAGAACTGAAAACCAAGGGCCATAAACTGCTCTCCGAATCAAAGAAATCCAGCGCTCTGAAAAACTAAAGTAGTTGAGCATGTAAAGAATGAAAGGCCAAGACATGCGATCATATGCCTTAGCCATATCAAGCTTCAGCACCACATTGCCCCCTCAGATGGGCCGACTGATGTCGTGGACCAACTCCTGAACCAAAAGAACATTGTCGTGGATCACCCGGCCAAGCACAAAACCACTCTGAGAAGGAGAGATAATCCAGGGAAGTAGAGGAGATAGTCTCTGAACGAGCAACTTGGTGATGACCTTGTTGCTCACGTTACAAAGACTAATCGGTCGGAAATCAACCCAAGAAGTCGGAGAGATCTTCTTGAGCAGGAGGACCAATAAAGTACTCTGAAAGCCCCTGGGCATGGCCGAACCTCTGAAATAATCTAGGACAGCATCCAACAAATCACGGCCTATGATATCCCAGCATGACTGGTAAAACCGACTACAGAACCCATCCGGACCCGGAGCACTCTCTGGATCAATCGAAAAAATGGCCCGTCGAACCTCATCTATATTCGACTCCCTGCATAAACCCACGTCATCCTTCGAAGACACTAAGGCGGGGATAGTATGAAAATCAGCCTGGTGAATCTGGCCAGAGTCTCCCGTCAATAAACCCCGAAAATACTCCACAGCTGAATCAGCAAGGGCAGAAGGCTCGGAAATCCACTCAGAAGAGGAATCCTCCCGAATCCTGTGAATGTGAAGCAGATGTCGCTTTTTCTGAATCATCGCATGGAAAAAGCGAGTGTTCGAGTCGCCCTCTCAAACCCAACGTCACCGGATCATTGCCGTAAAAAATCTCCTCCCGAATCAAAGCTCGCTGCAATCTCGCTCTAGCCTCGAAAAAGCAACTCTGTCATCGGCAGTAACTCGAAATATCATCATGTCTCTCCTCTCGCCACGCCCCCTCTCTACCTGCTGAACCTGGGAGAAAACGTTGCCGAACACGTCCCTGTTCCAAGCCTTCAGACAGAGCTTTAATCGAGAAAGCTTCTGCTGAAAGGGTCTCATCCCCACACTGGCCACAGGGGCATCCCAAGACTGTCGAACAATATCGGTGAACCCCAGATGCTTCAGCCACACATGAAGAAATCTGAATCGAGAAGGGCCTCTGATAGCATCTCTGTCACAGGATAGGAGAAGCGGAGAATGGTCGGAGGCAGTGCGGTTCAGGTGGGAAACCCGAAACATAGAGAAATAATCTGACCAACGGGCGTTACATACCACTCTATCAAGACGCCTCCAAGTACGCCCATTGGTCCAAGTAAATGGACTGCCAACATATCCTGCATCCTCCAAGCCACTACTAAGCAATGCTTCGTTAAAAGCATCGATAGCCCCCTGCGGCTGGGCATGACCGCTAGAAATCTCCGAAATCGCCTGAATAACATTAAAGTCACCTCCCACACTCCAAGGGAGATCATGACTATCGGTAAAAGTCTCAAGAGCGGCTCATAAGTCCTCTCTCACATCCATGAGGCAACTGGCATAAACATAAGAAACAAGAACTGGGGCAGGGAGACAAGAATGACTAACCCGGCAGTGAATCACCTGACCCATGTCGTGCAGAAGCTCCACCGAGAACGGGGCTGACCAGAAAACCCAAATCTTCCCAGACTGGAAAGATATAGCATGATCCATCGCAAGCCGCACCCGAACAGCCTCTAGCCGATCCGCAGATAGAAACGGCTCCAAAATGCAAACCAAAGATAACCGATGAAGACGAACTAATTTCCGCAATCTGCGGACTGCGGGGGCCTTTCCAATCCCCCGAATGTTCCAAATAAGGGAACTAATCATCGGGGGTGGAAGAGCGTCTCCGCCTCCGTCTCTGGTTGTCACGGCGTCTGCGATCCGCAACGAGAGAAAAATCCCGAGAAGAACTCGTAGTCGGAACACCATCGAAACTATCAATAACAGCATCCCGATCCTGTGGGGTATGAGCCTCCTCGGGGTCGGTCAGGAAACGACCCTCATCTCTAAGGTCACTATCGGAGTTTGAAAGGGTATCCGCTGCTGAGTGAGATACACCCTGACGTCTCTCCACGACCCCATCATCTGACTCTGGAATGTCGGTGCAATGGGAGTTAAATCCCACATGGGTGTGAACAATATCCCGGAGCGGACGGTCTCCCGGAACTGACCTCGCATCATCATCAGAAGAAGAACTGGAGTACGAGCCAACTGGAGCTACTGGTCTGTCTGGTTGGGCCAAGTGGACTGGTGGATCCTGGGGTAGGTCGGGCCCCGCATGGGGAGTGGGTGCCGGAGGACCCTCATGAGTGAGATGCTGAGAGTACATACCGACATCGTGCCTAGAGTCGGAGATGACGGTGTACTGGGCTGAGGGAGCCGGTGGCGGACGAACATCTGCGGAGGGCCTAGGCTGCTTGCCCGTAGCGGGCTCTCGTCTCTGAGTGGGAGCTGAAGGCTGATTGGGCTTGCAGAGCCCAGGATGTGTAACGAAGCAAGCCTCCGTGCTGTGTCCGAAGTGATGACATGAGGTGCAGTAGGCAGGAACCCTCTCGAACATAACATCCTGCCAAAATCCACTATCCCCCTCTCTGATCCAAATACGGGGGAGTAAAGGCTGAGAAATTTCATACTCAACTAAAACACGGGCAACTGATGGTCTATTGACCGATGCGGTAGCATGATCGACCCGAAGAGGAGTACCAATGGCAGCAGCAATGGAATAAAGTGCAACTTTGCAATGAACAAAGTGCATTTACATAAGGGAGAGAAACCCATACTGGGACTATAGGGGACTCGACGGAGCAGCGAAAATCCGTACTCCATTTGAAGATACGCATCCCCCTCCCATTAACGTACCATGTCTGGCGCAACCAGATCCGGGAATAATCCTCCTCCAGAGACAGCTTAATCAGAATATGGCGGTTATCCAACAAGGAAATCTGGGAATTCCCTTTCAGTCTTAGGGAAACAAAAAATTTCTTGATAACATCCATCGGGGGACGGCCAAAAGAAAACTTACCGACAAGCGCTAGGTTGAACGGCTCAGCCATGACTGCGATCTCCTGGGCTGTAAAAATAACGGCGGGCTCCCCGCGCATGAGCGAAACTGGTTTAAGCGGAATCGCTGAATCTCTCACTCCTGAGACTACATCTGAAAATGATTTCTGAGGTCGGAGCGGAGCATCGGGATTAAGAACAGTGGCGGGGTGTAAAATGGAGGTGTAGGAGTGTTTGATGGGTAAATGTGGATTTTTTTCAAAGTTATGGGCTTGGTTTATATTTTGCATGTTGGGTTTTATTATTTGGGCTTGGTTTCGGGTTTGTTGATTTTGGGCTTGGTGGGCTTGGTTTTGTTTTAATGGTTGTGGGTTATGGATTCGGATTTGGTTTTGGGCATGGATCTTGGAGTTGGGTTCACGGGTTTGGGCTTGAGCATTGAAGTGGTTGCTGGGTTCATGGGTTTGGGTTGGAGGATTTCGGATATGGGTTTGGTTTTTGGATAAAGGATTCGGGTTTGGGTAATTAGGGTTATGTGATGTTTTGAGAGGATGGTTGATTGGAGGCGGCACAAAGCTATCGGGCTCGGCTGCTGTGGCGAGCTGGCTGGAAGGTTGGTTGCTCACGGGCGGCGGAGATCGTGGCCGAGAGTGGTGGGATGAAGATGGGTGGTTGGCCGGATGCCGCGGCTAAGAGAGCAAGAATATTGTGATTTCCTTGGCCGCGGCTATTGGGTGTTTGATCGGCAAGAGGAGGCCAATCAGTTGGGGTTGAATCAGAGGGTGGTGGCCGCGGGTTTGTGTTTGTGTTGCTGGAATTATGGAGTTGATGTGTGACTTCCAATGCCGTGGAGGAGGAGTGTCCGTGGGTTTGGCTTTGCGGGTTTGTGAGTGAAGCTTGCGGGTTTGTGATTGAAGCTTGCGGGTTGCTGGTTGGATCGTGCAGAAGGTTTTGGCCGTGACCATAAGCTGCAGTTTGGTTGGATTTGTGATGATCGGAGGTTGCTTGGACCAAAGCCGTGAGGGGAGAGTGGCCGTGGGTTTGTGGTTGGTTCTTGCGGGATGGACCTTTGGCCGTGATCTTGAGCTGCTGGTGGGGTGGGTTTGTGATGGCCGGAGGTGGCTTGGACCACGGCGGGTGGAAGCCTCGGATTGGGGTGGCCGGAAGTGGGTTGGAAGCTTGCGGTTGGGTTGGATGTTTTGCTAGATCTAGCTCTCGATCTAGGGGGAGATCCGGATCCTTTTGGGGGAGGATTATCTGCGGCTGGTGGTAGTGGTGGAGGCAAAGGGTTGGCAGCCGAAGTGCCCATTTCCGGCGAGGGAGGATGGCTGGATTTTGTCTTGGATGTGAGGGACGGTTTGTGGTTCTTTTTGACTTGGGCTTTCGGCAAGGAGGTTTCGGGGAGTTTGGTTGGTGCCGGTGGTGGTGGGTTGCCAGCACCGGCCACTTGGTGGCCATGGCCGAGAGTCAACGCCGGTCAATGCCGGTCAACGCCGGTCAACGACGGTCAAAGGTGGCGAGTTGAGAGAGTTTTTTTTAGAGAGAGGTTTTTAATGAGAGGTTGGGAAGTGAAGAATGGTTTGGGTTTTGGTTTAGGGTTTAGGGTTTTGGGTTTTGGGTTTTGGGTTTAGGGTTTAGGAGTTAGGGGTTAGGGGTTAGGGGTTAGGGTTTAGGGTTTAGGGTTTTAGGGTTTAGGGTTTAGGGTTTAGGGTTAAGGGTTTAGGATTTGGAATTTAGGGTTTAGGTTTTTTTTTTTTTTTTTTTTAGTCAAAGAGTAATTTGGCATAACATCTCTAGGTATCAAATGGGAAGAATATTATGGTTCTTGATCTTGCATGTGCCACAACTAAGATGGTCTTACATATATCAGAAAAGAAATTCCCATACAAATTTTGGGTTCGCACCGAGAAATAGAGATAGTTTTAAGTTATTTTCGTTTTCTTTGACTTCACATGAGGCTTCTCAGGGACATCAGTATCTTCTTCATAAGCGCTCTTAACTAACTCATCAGGAACATCATTTGGAACATTGTGCTTGGTAATGAAGTCTTTCAATATGCTCATGTTTTGCTCTTTCATGGAAACCAGCTACTCTGAAACACTATCCTCTTCCAATATAAGTTGGATCAAGATGTGGCGAGGATCCAATAAAGAGACTTCAACATTACCTTTCAGACCTAATGCCACAAAAAATTTGCGGATAATATCAATGGAAGGACGGCTGAAAGAGAACTTACCCACCAAGGAGAGTTTGAATGGTGCAGCCATAATGTTGATTTCTTCCTCGGTGAAAAATATAGCCGGTTCGCCTTTATAGATGGATGATTGCTTGAAAGCGATGGCTGGACTAGAGCTTTGAGACCCGGTAGTGGCATCCACAAAAGACTTGCAGGGTCGAGCGGTGGGCGGATTTTGATGCCATTTGAGCAAAATGACGGTAGTGGTGGGAATTCTAATGGAGTATTCGGTTGGCCACCAACAAGGAGAAGCCATTTGGGCAATTTATGCAAAGAGTCGCTTTCGGAAAAAATAATGCTAAAAAGCACTAAAAATTCGAATATGTGAATAGTAACGAAAACTCAGAAAGCAAAAGCAGTCGTAGCGATCGAGATCATCGTAGCAAACAAGTATTGTAGCAATCAAAGTCACAGAGTTTAAGCAGTAATCGTAGCGATCAAAGTTCTTGTAGCGATGAAGAACATGTCTTTGTAGCGATGAAGAACAAGCACTGTACATGAATAGTACAACCGCAACTTCAAATGAGCGTAGAGGCTTCAAATCACCACCAAATTTCTCACGGAAGGTAGGATAACATAGATCGGTGAGAGAGGAACAATTTGGCCGGGGTGGTGAGACTTCACTCACGGAAATATGGCCGGATCTAAAATTTGGAAATCGACACTATTTACCGAATAGGGAATCGATCATTCAATGTTTGATTGGGCACCCAAATCACCAAGAAAATCACCAACAAACACCCAGAAATATAGATCAATGAAGGCCGTGTGTGCTTAAGTGGAAGGTGTATGCTTACTTGGAAAAATGGCCGGAAATTTGAAGGGTGTAATCGGGTTCAGAGTACGAATAGTGATCCGAATTCAAATCAATGTTTCGATGCCCAAACGTGCTCCGAATTTTCCAAACAATATATCGAATCGAAGGGAATTGAAAGGCCAATGTGATGGAGTGGGTGGTGACCATTAACTCACCGAAAAAATGGCCGGAAAAATGAATTAAAGTGGCGGCATCACTGTAGCAATTTGAGAGAATATGGGTACTG